>OZ005737.1:213998251-216398251 GCA_963930755.1 Eudasyphora cyanicolor
TAAGTAGTATAGACGTTATTAAAGAATCACTATTTCACTAAATATTAACCCTTTGTGGGAGAGGTATAGAAGGAATGGACCAATATGGCCCATCTTCGAACTTAGCCGGAGATAGGTATATATTACCACATACCAAATTTGAACTGAATCGGCAGACAGACAGACGGACGATATGACTTAAAATTACCCAAAACGGATATCCGCCGAACGTACCTGGGGTCTTAGGTCACTCCTTCGATGTGTTACCCTTTTGGCTCGTAGCAAATGATGAAATGAAGGTGAGGTGATAATTAATATTGACTCAATATAATTGATATATCTTTTTCTTAGATCAAAGTTCCATTTTAAGCTTTTTATATTCAGTTCATAATAGTTTGACCCTTTAGTACCAACAAAAAATCAAGGATATTAATTGAAACTTTTTCAGGATCTTCAAGGATTAAGGATATTTTCCATATTTTCATCTCATTCCACCAAAAGGAGATAAATATTTTTTTGCACAACATCGAAGGGGAGTAGCAAGGCTTTTGACTGGCATTAATATCATGAAAATACGTAAAGGGGTTAAGAAAATATGGCTAATTAAACAAATAGTATTTTTGAGAAAAATCATTGAGATAGGTCGCTAAAAACGGCATAAAATTCGTGCACATTTGCATAATCCTTGTGCCTAACTTCTCTGAAATAGTAAGGGATCATTTTTGAAATGTTTGTTTTTTTGACTCATTTGTTGCCTATATAATTTATATTATAAGCTAAAATAAATAAATTCACGAATATATTTTTGGACTGGAGGGATTCTTATGGCGGTTTACCTGACTGAATTTTCATACTTGTTAAAATGTTAATTTCGAGCACAGCGCTATTAATTCGTCTTGCACTATAATATGACTGAAATGGAAATTAAACATAACTGATATCACCCCACATGAAAACCGTATGTACAAGGGAGGACATGTTTGCACTGTACGCCAGTTGGGCTTGTAGAACAATAGTCAATGAAAATTAATTTTAATTATTTGCATTTTGTAGTTTTTTTTTTTATTTGGTGTCATGTTTTGTCATGTCTTGTCGTCATTGTTATAGCAATTAATTTGTGTAAATGGGCATTTCATGAATGATAATTACACACGTCGTTGTAAACTGAAGTTTTTGATGGTTATTTAATTATTAAATTATGCAACGACTTTAATTCAATGGATAATTGTAATAGATATGCAATCACTAATGGTCAAGGTGGTGTATGAGGGACGGGCTTTTTTGTTAATGTTACGTATACGTGCAATCGTATATAGAAAGTATGAATACATGAATTGAAAGTATGAATATTTATTAATTATGGCATTTGTGGTTATTGAAGTTGTTAAAAGCATTTAAACGTACATAAACTAAATATAATATTAGGAGACTCTGTCATTAACAAGTAGAGTTTTAAACGTATATAGATCACTTTGAAATTCTGTAATCGTTTAATATACAAAATGTTTCTCTTAAATGCAAATTTTTCCGCCTTCAAAATTAACATCCTTAAGGATTATGGTCCTAGATATATTCTTCAACAAAGTGAGGGTATAAAAATGCAAATGAAGACGTTTTATTATTTAAATTAATAGTTTTGTTCTACTTAATATAAGCGAGTGTAGTTTAAAATTGAAAATTTTAGTAAAACTGCGTATTGGAAATCTGTATGTATATATAAAATTTTACATTTGTACCACCAAACAAAAATTTGTCTACTTGTTTAAGTCCACGCCAGACTGGCGAAACTTAAAAAGAAAAAAGCACACTTTTTAATTTTATTATTTTAGGATTTATTAAGTTTGACATTGTTCCATATGCGGGTGAGTTGACAACTAAAACGATGAACCAAAAAAAAAACAAAAACATCGATGACAACTAATAACTGTCATTCACAATAGGGTTTAAGCCAGAGTTGCTCAGCTGAGCTTTTTTCGATTGAAACAAAAGTCGCTTAAATACTACTTAAATATTGTTTCATAAATTGTAAATTAACATGCCACTGTTAAATCAAGTAATTTTATTTCAGCTTAAATATTGTCCTTTACAGTGATTCACGGACTGAAAATCAATACAATATTATCATCATTGTATACCGATTACGCCAAAGGCCTATAAATTATGTCCGCAAAGCCGATAACGGATCAATATGGTGTATGAATGATAGTTATTTAAGTTAGTATCACGTATACCATCTGAAGTACATATACTGGATGAAATACTTAACACATACAAATACATTTGGTATATATGTATACATATATATATATGTATATGCTTAATGAAGTTGTTAACGGCCGTTTAATTGCCATCTCCTTTAATATGGGAATAACTTCAAGTGATAAATTTTCAGTGGTTTAATCATTGATGCTCATATTTCAGGCAGTGCTGGGTTGGAAAATTCTGTAATATTACCCGACACATATGTATAAGTATATGTATTACTGGTGGATATTCGATAACTGCGAAGTGTTAATATTTAACAGTCATTACGGTAAATTTAAATATTATTCAAATTAAAGATTGGTTAATTAAAAACCACATTACGTTCGATAAGGTCGAATCTAATGTCGATGCGTTGTTTTTATAGGGGGGCTACATCTAAACGTGGTTCAAATGATGGAGACTTTTCCTTAAATTTTTTTTAAGCACAACGGAAACCAAATAGCTATATTGCGCTATAATCGATGCGAAAATTCACTTTCTATAGCACTAAAAAGTCAAGTCTGGAGCGTGCTTCATAATATATATTATTATACCCTACACCACACTGTGGTACAGGGTATTATAACTTTGTGCATTTGTTTGTAACACCCAAAAGGAGAAGAAATAGACCCATCGTTTATTATACCGATCGACTTGGAATCACTTTCTGAGTTGATTTAGCTATGTCCGTCTGTCTGTGCATGTATTCTTGTAATCAAAGTACAGGTCGCAATTATGGTCCGATCTCGACGAAACTTTACACATATCTTTTTTTTGGCCCAAGGACCCTATTGAATCCCTATTGAATTTGGTTAAAATCGGTTCAGATTTAGATATAGCCCCAATATACAGGGTGGCTGATATGTATTGCAACCAACTTCAGGTTGCTATCATTTCTAAACCGCTAGTCTGATAGCTGACAGATTTATTTCAGTGACAGTTCATTTTATTGTTTACAAGCTTTCAAAAGCATTTTGATCCATTGCATTCAGAAAAAAAGTTATTCGTGATGGAATTCAAGCGTGATAGTGTGATTGCTTTATATTTGGGTGGAAAAACACAAGTGGCTATCGTTAGAGCCCTCCAGCATTTAAATGTGAATAAATCTTTTGTTTCTCGTACCATTGCTCGTTACCGTGATACTGGCAGTGTTGCATCGCGTCCAAAAAGTTGACGAAAAAAACGGTAACAACACCAGAAATGATCCGAAAAGTGAAGGCCAGACTTGATCGAAATCCACGCCGCAGTGGTAGAAAAACTGCTCGTGAGCTGAACATATCGCGAGAACGGATACAACACATATTAAAAAATGAGCTTGTAGTAAAGCCATTGAAGTTCCAAAAAGTGCAAGAGCTCACCGATGCACAAAAAAAAGTTAGACTGGAAAGAGCCAAGGAGTTGCTTCGCTTGCACGAAAGTGGCCAGTTACCGAATTTGGTTTTCTCCGATGAGAAGCCATTTCAAATTGAGCAGTTTGTGAACAAACAAAATGATCGGGTTTACTTGCCAAAGAGGTCGGCTGAAAATTTACACCTTCGATTGGCCACCAGAACTCAAGCGCCGCCGATAGTAATGGTGTGGGCCGCCGTAACGGCCGATGGTCGCTCCCCGCTCGTATTCATCGACCATGGGGTCAAAATAAATGCCGAATATTATCGGGAAAATGTCCTAAAGACAGTATTGAAGCCGTGGGCAGACAAACATTTCGTCCGCAGACCATGGACATTCCAACAGGACTCAGTACCATCGCACTCAGCACGCGTCAACAAAGAATGGCTTAAAAAGGAGGTTCCTCGCTTCATTTCTACCGTTGGACAATCAATCCGTTGGACTTTTGCGCCTGGGGCATTTTAGAGAGTGAGGTTCGCACTAAAAAATACCAAAGTATCGATCATCTCAAGACGGCGCTTCGCCGGAAATGGGCCAAAATACGGCAGAGCCACTTTCGTGCAGCGTGTGATGGCTTTGTCGGCCGTTTGAAGGCCATAATTCGTGCCAAAGGTGGCCAATTCGAACAAATCTAAACTGTTTCTAAAATTCTATGTTATTTGCTTTTGAACAATAAAATTTAAAAAAAATTAAAAAAATATAGCGCTTTACTTTGTTGCATTACATATCAGCCACCCTGTATATGTTACCCCCGATTTGTCATGTAAGCGCTGTAAAAACTTTATTTTATATCCGATCAGTATGAAATTCGGCAGAAAGAGGTTTCTTATTATATGAATGAACACTGTTAAATTTGGAAGAAGTCGGTTCAGATTTAGATATAGCCCCCATATATACGTTACCCCCGATTTGACATGTAAGCGCTGTAGAAATTGTATTTTATATCCGATCAGTGCAAAATTCGGCAGAAGGAGGTTTCTTATTACTCAAAAGAATACTGCCTAATTAGGAGAAAATCGGTTCAGATTTAGATATAACTCCCATATATATGTTATGGTATATATGGTATTTTATATCCGATCAGTGCGAAATTCGGCAGAAAGAGGTTTCTTATTACATGAAGGAATACTGCCAAATTCGGAGAAAATCGGTTCAGATTTAGAGAGCTCCCATATATACATATGTTACCCCCGATTTGACATGTAAGCGCTGTAGAGACTGTATTTTATATCCGATCAGTACGAAATTCGACAGAAGGAGGTATTTTTACATGAATTAGTATTCAGGGAAGATCGGTTCAGCTTTATTATAAAGCTCCATATATATGTTCCTCCTGATTTGGTATCAAACCGCTATAGAAGTTGTATTTTACTTCCGATCATTAAAATTTTCCAGAAAGATGTTTCTCAATTTAGGAACGAATATTGCTTAATTTAGCGATTATCGTTTCAGAATTAGATAATATGTTTCTACCCATTTACCAATTAGCAAATTCTTTTTGAAGTAAAACGAAAAACTCAAAATTTCATTGATATTTTTAATTTATGGCATAAATAAGTATATTTGAGAGCAACAGCTATACTGTGACAATATCAAGATAGTGACCGATTTGTTTCCTTTTTTTATTATAGATAATTTTTGTCAAAGAAATTTAAACTGCATAGTTTCAGCTTAAATAAATATATTTTATGGCGACCTTTGTTATAGAGAGATATATAAAAACTTGAACCAATTTGTGTTTTGCAGAGTTTGAGTAGATGTGATAAACAAACTGCAAATTGTTGGTCTAATAGTCTGGGAAATTTGGTTTTATGGAGGCTATAACAAAATGTGAATGGATTTGCGTAATTTTTATAATGATGAATTCTTGTCAAAATAATATGAAATCTGCAAAGTTTCATCTAAATTGGTTAAAAATGTTTCCATGGCTTAAAGAATTATATATGGAAGCTTTAGTAAAACAGCAAGTGATTCTGATCATTTTCAATTCTAATTGACCTGCAGCTACTAAAAGAAATATTTTTTCCAAACGACGCACAGTGGGGGGAATTAAAAAAGGGAAACTTTAAGTATCAAACCTACAGTCAAATTATTAGCGTAAACCAGTTATTTTTTAAGAATTTTGTAATTTTCCTTTAATTGGCCTACTGGCTTTAAATTACATTAATAAAATTAAATTAAATGAAATAAATCTGGAAATAATTTCTTAAGCAGACAACAGATTGCGACAAAACTTGGCATGTTTGAAGAGGTATTAGAAAAGTTATGTATGCATTTTGGTGAATCGGACGAAAAGGCCAAACTTTTAAGTCCAGTGGCTCCGTCCTGTATACCATAGAGTTCAAATTGCAAACTTAACTTCTACAATACCTCTTCTACAAGCATGCCAAGTTGTGTTGCAACCAGTTGACTGCTTAAGAAATTACCGAATTATTTTCCCTTTTTTTAATTTCTCCCACTGTGCGAAGAATCAAATGCACTACGTATTGTACGTTTGTCATAATATTTCATCTGCCCATTTAGTGATAGTAGGAAGCATTATACGAAATTAAAACATTTTGATCACGCTCATATTCACGAAAATCTAGAATTAGCTAAAGGGTTTTCCTACAAGAGGTATTATTTTGGTATTGAAAGAAAAATTCAATTTTTTGAGATAAATGATCGGATGCTTATTTCATAATAAAGAGGAAGGTATGCCGTTAATAATGAAAAACAACATCAGCCAAATGGCTACCACGACCACGCTTACAGGACCATATCCTTTTCATGAAATTTTCCATAACCAAATCGCAAAGTGGCTGCCCTATGTCCTCGATAGCCTTACGACTTCTATCTTTGAGGTCTTGAATCGACGCTGGGCTGTTGGCGTAGACCTCATCTCTCACGTGACCCCAAAGGAAGAAGTCGCAAGGTGTTAAATCACAAAATCGTGGTGGCCAATTGTAATCACCTCTTCGAGAGATAACATGGTCCGGAAACTTTTCCCATAACAGAGCAATGGTTTCGTAGCTTGTGTGGCACGTAGCCCTGTCTTGTTGAAAGTAAACGTTGTCCAGATCAATACCATCCAACTCCGACCGTAAAAAATCATTAATCATCTCTCGATAGCGCAATCCATTCACCGTAACTGTTGATCCAACCTCATTTTCGAAAAAGTAAGGTCCAATGGCCCCGCCGCACCATAAACAGCACCAAACAGTCACACGTTGAGGATGGAGAGGCTTCTCAACAATAACTCGTGGGTTTTCCGAGCCCCAGATGCGACAATTTTGCTTGTTGACGTAGCCACCGAGGTGGAAATGGGCCTCATCAGTCAAGATGATTTTCGATTTTTCTAATTTTAATAATTTCAGTGCGTTCTTGAATCGTGTATCGTTCCATTTTTAGTAATGGCGTAGTCTCTACTTGTTAAATGTCAAAGAATGAAAGCTTCAAAAGTGACAGCTACCGAAATACCGGGTGATTCAAAATAACACCTCTTGTTGAAAAACGCTGTAGCTTTAAACCGGTGAGCTTCGCAGTTCTCATCCTTTATTTATTATTTGTTTAGGGTACTAAAAATAACTCTTTCTTTCAAAATTACATATGGTGCAAAATGAAGTAGATTTGATTTGATTCATATAATAAATTTGATATAAAAATTGTTAATGTTCCAAGAGTTACCCTGACATCATGGTACAATAATTATCCCTTTCCCCACTGTACCTCTGAATGTTGAAAAACATTTTTTTGGATCATATGTTAGCTTCTTTCCCCTAGTTTATGTTTCAATATCTACATTCACACCTACATAGGTACAATATGAAACTATGTTCGTTCCACCGTGTCTATAAAGGTACTAATTTAAAAAGCTAAAGTGAATAGCTCTAGTATTGTACCACATTTAACCCTTTTGCCTAATGTGGTATAATTAACCAATTTTGTACCACTGTACAATAGTTAATCATGTTTGGCCCACAGTGCCCCCTATCTGTGCCATGTTTAACTTTTTAAATTCCGTACCTTATTTAATTTAATTTTCCCCACGGTTTAAATTGAAGCACTTATTTCGAAAAAAAATTCTTAGCTTTTTATATTGTAAGAGGTACCTTCGCACTCTGGTAGCACACTCAACCCTTTATGCACCACTGTACCATATTTAAGACTTTTTATTCCACTGTTTTTTTTTTCCTTTTTCCCAACATACCACATTTAACTATTTTGCCACACTTTATCTATTAAACACTTTTTTGCCCCACTGTACCATATAAAACTCTTTATGCTTCAACATACCATATTTAACCCTTTTTGCCCCACTAAACCATATTTAACACCTTTGCTTGCCCCAACCACACCATAATTTTGTCCTTTTTACACCATAGTGCCCCAAAAGCTTTTATTATGAAAAAAACACTTCTTATCTCATATATAAGTTTCAAGAGTTACCCTCTCTCCCTGCATCCATATTTTTGACCCCTGTACTAAATGTACACTTTTTGACCCACTGTACCATATTTGACCCTTTTGGGTCCACTGAATCGTATGTAGCACATTTTTATCCTACTGTACCATTTTTGAGCCACTGTACCATAGTTAACACATTTTTACACAACTGTGCCATGGTTAACGCTTTTTGTCCCACTGTACCATATTTAGCCCATTTTGTACCACGTTACCATAGTAAACTGTTTGTACCCCACAGTAACCATTTTTTCACATTATACCTTATTTAACAATTTTTGTCCCATTGTACCATAGTTAACACATTTTTGCCCCACTGTAGCACATTTAATCCATTTTGTCCCACGTAACGGCATTCAACTATTTGTGCTCCACTGTACCTTAATTAATACTTTAACCTGTGCCATATTCAACCCTTTGTCTCACTGTACCATATTTAACCCTTTTTGCCCCACTGTACCATATTTAACCCTCTTTGCTCCACTATGCCTCTCAAAGTTAGAATTTCTAAAAGTCACTTCCGATTTGGCGATGGTACCATATTTATCCCTTATTGAACCATTGTGCGGCTAATAGTAAGAATTTCGAAAACTCCCGTCTTATTGCACGTCTACGTCCCAAGGACTACACTCTCACCAAATTTAATGATTTTAGCTTCAGCCGTTTGGGCTGGGCGATCATCAGTCAGTCAGTCACGCAACAATTATATATGTATATATAAGTATAGATAGATAGAGGATAAGAAACACGACTATGATATTCCCTCATTTTGTGTGTAATGTAATATGGACATCGGGTGAAAGCTGTCAGAACGTTGAAAAAAATATTCATTCTCTGTCAGTCTATAGTTATTGAAACTGTTGTCTAAAATTCAAAATGTGAAATTTTTTACATGATTGCTGCAGAAGTAATGGAAATGTTCGAATGTGTTCGAATGAATCTGTCAATTTGTGTGGGTGTTACCAGAAGTGGTTTGACGAATACGTCTATTTTTCGCTGAACAGTAGATACTTCAAAGTCATTGCATTGTACCGGTTTTATAGGAAAGGTTGAACTTTGTCATTTAATAACACTGTCCAACAGCATTTTTGGAATAGTGTAGCGACCCCATAATTTTGAAAGGGCATGTTGAGTAGATCATTTTTGTAGAACTAGTAGAACTAGTGGACCAGCTTGTCTGAGTTTTTTTTTTACAGTGGATCAAAGTTTTCACTTCTTGGGAGGGAGCATTATACTAAATGAAAAAAAAAACGTTGTAGTGAATGTCTGAGAGATTTCTTATTGTCAGATAGTGGAATTATATGAGGATGATTTTTGTGGAAGATCTTAACCCTCTAGCTCCCTTCTCAATGGGTAAATTTGGCCCTTTGAAATTTGGCCCATTTGAAGATGTTACCAAATATTTCTGGTCATTTCGGAATAAACGTTTTAGCAACCAGACTTCATTAAAACATTTTAATTTATCGCGACTTTAAATGAACTGTTTATATTTAAGGGCGTAAACGCCATTCTGTTTTTGAACCAAGGCTACACGGGGCAAAATCGCCTTTTTTGATATATTTGAATCGAAAGAAAATATATTTGGAACACAAATTTTTAAATATTATATATTTCTGGGCAAATAAATTTTATTTGAAAATCAATAAAATACATTTGGAACTAGTATATTAATATGTTACAAAATATAATATTTGCAAACTAAATTTCTCAAATAAAATATGTGTTTGAAAACAACTTAAATTATTGTTTAGAATTTCTCCAAATGTACTTTATTTAAATAAGGTTTTCAAAACTTTTGTTCAATTTTTCGAATTTCAGTTTTAATTTTTCCTTGGTTTCGAATTAAACCTCTCAGTTATGATACCAAATGCAGCATTAACTTCTGTTTTAAATCAATCATTTAAAATGTCTGAGTATTCCAAGCCATCATTAGTTATCAATCCTCAAAGTAATTTATTTCGATCCAAGATTATACGATTTCAATTATTACACTAGCCAACAGTCGTTTTGTTATTTGGTTCTAGCATAGTTTTTCTCATTGATTTTGACCTACTGAACACGAAAATGAGTTTTAAAAATTTTTCTGTCGATTGGTTTTCGAGATACAAATTTTTGAACTTTTTTTTTTAAATTTTTGGAGGTACACTTACAATTTTGAGCATATCTTTCGTCTTCTTTGACGTATTTGATCCTACTACTACTCAAATTAAAGCAAATTGAGCCGTCTACAACTCTTTCTCAGATTTTCAAATCGGGTGAGTAGTTTTGATGTTGGCGGCTTAAAAAGGTTAAAAAACTGCGTTTTTTTAGTAAAAATGTGGCAGAAAAATTCATATAAAATATAAAACGCGATGCTAACAGCGATTTTGGTTTTTTTACGTATAGCTGGCATTTTTCCAAAGAAAATAAGCACTTACTTAACAAAATCTGACAACAACAGGCGGACTTATAATTTTTTTGGTATAAGACCGAAATTCCGCTATTTCACGATATTTTGATTTTCATTATTTGCACAGCTAACCTACTAGGAGGGATCGAAAAAGCAAGTTTTTTATAATCCTTTTGGAATAGAACGGAACAGTTGCTCCTATACATAAGTTACTTCTGTTCAAAATTTCACCACCCTGGGTTAATGTCTTCTGTTCTGGCAAGGGACGTAAAATTTCAAAAATTTAGTGAAATCAGCATTTTTTTTTTTAAATTTTTTTCAAATGTCACAGCACTTTGCAGTTTTGATAAAATTTTTAAATTAATATTAATAACACAAATATTTCATAATTGTAAAAAACCTATTTACAATACCGTAGTGACGTTTCGTCGAAAATGGTATAATGAAAATGCAGAACATAGAAACACAGGTGCATTTTACGATACGAATTTTGGCAAACCCACTTTACATGTACAAAATTGTTTGGAAAAAACGTTTACGTAATTTTTATGATTCTCAGAATTAAAAAAAAATAAGTAATACACAAATAGTTATTTAATTTTTATGATTGTGGTTGCAGAGTAATATACGCTTCTGAATGTGCGTGGACGCTCTTCGTGTTCCTTTATGACTGCTACTCCGTTCACAGTCAATTAAAGGGAAAAAAGGGAATTACACTTTTTTATTGATGTGTGTTTTCCCGATGGCTACCTGTATCGGATTTTTTTACAGAAATTCCCCCCATATTTGTGAGTGGTCATTATTTGGAAACTTTTCCACAATTTGAAACGCACACTTGCTGAATCAGGTATATAGCCACCCGTAAAAGATGCGCCCATTCATAAGTACCTGTCAGTAAAATATTGTAACATACTTAGTATTTATAGGTGTTCATTTATCGTTTTTTGTCATTCAACAAGTGTCTACGAACGCGAGTAGTACGAGTAAAAAGTGAAACAAATTGAATTTAAGTGCATATAATACCTACCCAACAAGTAAGACAATGAGTAAAAGACTACGTGTGTTCGAGTGTTTGAACAATTCAGACAATTTCTGCAATGTTTGTGGCGAGTTTATAAAGAATAATCACGCACACACGTTTACTCCAGCAGTGCAATTGCACTATTTGAATTCTTTTGGTATTTCACCAAATATCACAGAACCATGGACACCTAAGTCGCTATGTGATCTTTGCTATATAATCCTAACCAACTGGGCAGCTGGCGGAAGGTAAGAATTTTTATTTAAACACATTAAGCAAAGCAAATATAGTAATTTATTTTAATTTTAGGCGCCATATGAAATTCGATACACCAATGTTGTGGAAAAAGCCGCTATGCCATTCCACAGACTGTTATTTTTGCCACACCACAAACAGTGGGGTATGGAGATTTTTAAAATGGAACTACGCTCAAGTGGGATCGTTTGCACTTCCAGTACCACATTCGAATGATGTACCATATCCAGTGTGCCCTGGTGCATCTCTTCAAAAAGCAGAATCGTCAGATCAAGAGTCCGAGTCAAGTGCAAGCGAATTTGGGGCGTGCAGAAAGCGAAAATTACTGTCACAGGCCGAACTAAACGATTGGGTGCGCGATTTTGGTCTCACTAAGGAGAAATCCGAACTTTTTGCGTCTCGGATGGTACAGTGTGGATTTGCGGATTCCGAAGTGAAAGTAACAGCGTACAGGAAGCGTCACCAGCAGTATGCTAAATTTTATACAAAGAAAGACGAAATATGTTTTTGCAGCGACATTTCCGGCTTGTTCCAAGAGCTTCACCAAATTCACAACCCCAATGAATGGAGGTTGTTTATTGACAGCAACAAAGAGAGCTTGAAGGCAGTTCTCTTACATAATGGGAATGAAAAGCCATCTCTTCCTATTGCTCATGCGGTTCATTCAAAGGAGAACTATGAAACTATGAACATTTTGCTGAAATGCATAGAGTATAGCAAATATAATTGGAAAATATGCGCCGACCTCAAAGTTGTGGCCATTCTGTGTGGACTCCAAGGAGGCTAAACGCGACATTGCTGTTTTCTGTGCCTTTGGAATAGCCGCGCTGATGATCAGCATTATATTAAAAAAAATGGCCGGAACGAACGAAACCTGTAGTTGGAGAAGCGAATGTTCAGCACAAACCACTAATAGAGAACCGTGAAAATATAATACTTCCGCCGCTGCACATAAAATTGGGTTTGATAAAAAATTTTGCCAAAAAATTGGACAAAGAAGGTGAAGCTTTTGCCTATTTACGGTTAATTTTCCCTTACCTTTCGCTGGCAAAAATTAAAGAAGGAGTCTTCGCAGGACCCGAGATAAAAAAAATGTTGAAAGATGAAACATTCCCGAAGCTGTTATCACCCATCGAAGCCGCAGCATGGAATTTCTTCAGGCTTGTTGTGGAAAAGCGATAATTATAAGGACATAGTTGAGGATCTGGTAAAGAACTATGAAGCAATGGGTAGGTTTTTTTTGAAACAAATGTTAATTTAAATAGCGTTTTAATTCTCGTTTTTTTTCATTTTTGGGTAGGAGTGCACATGTCACTTAAAATACACTTTCTGCATTCTCATTTGGATTTTTTCCCTGAGAATTTAGGAGACGTGAGCGACGAACACGGCGAGCGCTTTCATCAGGAATTGAAGGCTATGGAACGACGCTATCAGGACATCTATGACACGGCTATGATGGGTGACTACATTTCGACCCTAATACGTGAGACCAATTGCAGCGAATACAAAAAACAAAGAAGAAGTCAGCTGTTTTTCCACATGGCATAAAATGTACAGTTATATCTTTGTTTCTACTCATTTTTTTTGGGCGTTGATTTGGTTAATTTCGTTAGTTTAGCTAACGAAATTAAGAGAGCATTGAGCACTTGCTTTGCGACTGTCCCGCTTTGAGTAAACGACGACTGGACATACTGGGGTCGGCCTTTTTAGGCAGCCTAACAGATCTGTCTAGTACTGATATTCGTACTATCGATAAATTTATATATCAAACAGGTTGGTTTCGATGAGGGGCATTTCAGCCCGTGGTAACACTAGGGACCTAAACTGGTCTATGTGAGCTTGTAAAAAAAATACGGCTGCCACCCTAACCTAACCTAACCTAACCTAGTTTAGCTAACCTGGCACATCCATTTCTAATTGTGCCATACATTGAGTATGTAGTGCTCTAAATAAATTAAAAAATAATATACTAAGACTAATTTGTTTATTTTAAATTAAGTTCAAATGTATTTATTCGTTTGCGTTGGGTAGGTAAGCTGTGCAAATAATGAAAATCAAAATATCGTGAAATAGCGGAATTTCGGTCTTTTACCAAAAAAATTATAAGTCCGCCATTTGTTGTCAGATTTTGTTAAGTAAGTGCTTATTTTCTTTCTAAAAAACCAAAATCGCTGTTAGCATCGCGTTTTATATTTTATATGAATTTTTATATGAATTTTTCTGCCACATTTTTACTAAAAAAACGCAGTTTTTTAACCTTTTTAAGCCGCCAACATCAAAACTACTCACCCGATATGCTCAAAATTGTAAGTGTACCTCCAAAAATTAAAAAAAAAAGTTCAAAAATTTGTATCTCGAAAATCAATCGACAGAAAAATTTTTAAAACTCATTTTCGTGTTTAGTCGGTCAAAATCAATGAGAAAAAGTATGCTAGAAACAAATAACAGAGAAAATTTTGTTATTTGTGACCTAGTGTAATTAATAGATACTTCCAAGACAATGCACTGATATTATATGTGTTTATATTTCATTAACGTTATGATTTTTGTGGAACATAACCCCCACATAAATTTAATTTTTGGACCTATTTTAACAAATCGTAAAAGAGACCCCTAAAAATAGGGAGGGCGGGGATGAAATGTTCTACAAAAATGTTGGCCATAAAATTTTACTATATGTATGTGTCAAAACATACCAAAGACTAGAACTTAACACATAACCCAAAAAACGGTCAAACTTATTTGGTGTTTGGACTTGGTGTGTTGTGACACACATTTCATCCCCGCCCTCCCCATTTTTAGGGGTGCTTTTTACGATTTGCTAAAATATGGCCAAATATTACAGTTATGCGGGGGAGATAGAAGGTTAATATGTTCCATAAAAATATTGGCCTTATTATTTTCTATAAAGCTGCTAAACATACCCTAAACCAAAAAAAATATTTTTGTTACAAAATAGATAAATGCTAAAATTTTGAGGTATAAAGTGGTTTTTTGAGCTATTTATGGTGCCTAGACACATTCAGGTTGTATTGATATGTTCACAAAAGTTTTAACAGTGGCTACAATTTTGCAAAATATTGTTAGGGTCAGAATATAATTGTAATTGCTCTCAAACTGCTGAACCAATTTTTGCAAAGTTTACTTTATTTTAAAGAGGCCCTATTTTTTGCAAACATTTTTTTTTGATTTTTTTTAAACAAAATGAAAATTCAATTTTTAATTGCAGATATCTCGGTAACTATACTAGATAATTTTTAGGTGCAACAAGATTTTTTGTAGACCTCAGTTAGTAGAACACACACAAAAAATTTTATAAAACGGAAGATAAACACGAGTTAGAAATTTGAAAAAAATCCAGGGGGAGCAACTTTTTCTACAAAGGTTTTTCTACAAAAAAAACTGTCTAAGCAATTTTTTTTTAAATTTCCAAAAAAAATTTGCAAAAAATGGCGCATTGTGTCCTCTTTTAAACAAAGTAAACTTTGCAAAAATTGGTTCAGCCTTTCGAGAGCAATTACAAATTTCGTAAATCACAAATTTGGCCATACATTTTTTCAAAAATTTTTTTTTTTTTTAAATGATAGCCATATCTTATTTTATCTATTTGTAACTGCTTATCAGTTTAGTCAAAAATAAACTACATAGGCCGATATTATATATTCTGAGCCTTTAGTGAAAAACTACGAGTCCCCGTAAATTTTGCTGAAGAAAGTAAAAAAAAATTTTTCTTAATTTTTTCAAAAAATTGCGGAAAAATTATTTTTTTTCGCATAAAATGTTAGCAAATTGTGTTCAGCATGTTACTATTGCACAATAGTTTAGAGGTGTTACCAGGTTTGAATTAGTTGTTGAACAAAAGCTGATGACACATTTTTCGAGGTCCACACTGATTTTCAGAAATTTTGACGCCCATAAAACAAAATTGGTCACCAATTTCACCAAACTGAGTATAGGGCTATACTACCCTTTGGTCGTAGAATCGAACCTATACTGTCAAGTCCGTGTATTGTTTTCATTGTTGCACAGTGTTATTTAAAAATGCAGAAACTCCAAATTTATTACCGCTTCTGTTCCGGCAAATACACAAAATGTTAGTTCCAAGTGTAATTTACATAATGTAATCCATCGTTCAGTTTTACAAAAGTAATTAATCATATATGTCACAGAACTATTGGTTCGAATTGCTACCAATAATCGCTATAAAACCGAAAGCTGCACAATTAAATGCTTCAATTTCAAGAAATATTAATCCAAAGTAAATATGCGTTTCTTGGCAATCATTTTAGCAATTTTCGCCTTTTCCGTAGCAGCTCAAGGACAAGTGAGTTATTAAGAATTAAGAGAATGAGAAAATAACCTAAGCATTAATATTCAGGCACCTTCCCAGGAAAATGGTCCTTCAGCGGGCCCTCACGGAAATCCGCCACAACCTGGAGGTAAACCTGCCGAACCTCAAGGCGATGATGGAGTCCATCCTGCTTGGGGTCATAAACAGTTGATATATGGTTTTTAAGGATGCACCAATAAATCAATGAAAATTATAAACAATCATTTTGTTTTTATATTACATATATCGTTCATTCCATGTGAAACCGAATATCTTTTTTGGGTCACCATTGTGACACATTTTGTATTTGGCGCAAAAAATTAAAAAAAATTGTTCAAGATGTTATTTGCATCTGAAATCTGAGAAAATATTCTCAAAGCTCGTACGATACGAGTTCTGCATTTTCGGAACGCGTGGACAATGGAATATCCAGTGTATACTTCAACTAAAATTTGTTTACACAATTTACATTTGGTACGTCTCCTCTGCATCTGTAGCCAAATCGGACGAAACATATATATGGGACCTATAACAATATCTGAACCGATTTTCTTCAAACTCGGCAAAGTTGGTCCATGGGTCAATAAACTCTGCAATGCTAAATTTCAAAACAATTGGATATAAAATACAGCTTCTATAGGGCAAAATGCCAAATCAGACGAAACATATATTTATATGGGAGCTATAGCTAAATCTTTACCGATTTTGTTCAAATTCGGCAATGTTGGTCCATGAGTCAAGAAACTGCACCATGCTAAGTATCAAAACGATTGGATGTAAAATACAAATTCTATAGGGTTAAAGGGCTAAGTCCGACAAAACGTGTATGTCAACGGACAACTTTAGATGGACAGACATGGTAAAATCGACTAAGCTAGTTATTCTGATGCGATCGGTATACTTTAAGGTAGGCCTGGTAGTACTTTAATACTTTAAGGTAGGCTGTAGTATTTATAAGTGTTACAAAAATCTGCTATGAAACAAAATTATAATACCCTGTACCACAGTGTGGTGTAGATATAAAAATGTATCATTAAATTTTTTTATATTTTTTCGTGATCAGGACACCATATTACACTAGAAAATTGTATGCACAACCCTTCGACAAAAATTGTGTTGCATATAAAAACCAGTAAGCAAAGGCAGAAAGTCGGGCGGGGCCGACTATATAATACCCTACACCTCCCTAACAATGCGATAAAGGTCATTGCGATAATAATTTGGAATAATTGAAAATCGGCAGCAACATATTATCTAATTCTGAGCCGATAATCGCTAAATTAAGCAATATTTGTTCCTAAATTGAGAAACATCTTTCCGGAAAATATTAATGATCGGAAGTAAATTACAGCTTCTGTAGCGCTTTGATACCAAATCAGGAGGAACATATATATATGGAGGTTATAAATAAATCTGAACTGATTTTCCCTGAATACTCATTCATGTAAAAAGACCTCTTTCTGTAGAATTTCGTACTGATCGGATATAAAATACAGTCTCTACAGCGCTTACATGTCAAATCGGTGGTAACATATATATGGGGGCTATATCTAAATCTGAACCGATTTTCTCCGAATTTGGCAGTATTCCTTCGAGCAATAAGAAACCTCTTTCTGCCGAATTTCGCACTGATCGGCTATAAAATACAGTTCTACAGCGCTTACATGTCAAATCGGGGGTAACATATACATATATGGGGGCTATGTCTAAATCTGAACCGATTTCCCTTAAATTTGGCAGTGTTAACTCACGTAATGAGAAACCTCTTTCTGCCAATTTTTTTACTGATCGGATATAAAATACAGTTTCTACAGCGCTTACATGTCAATCGGGGGTAACATATATATGTGGGCTATATCTAAGTCTCAACCGATTTCCCTCAAATTTGTTAGTATTAATTCATGTAATAAGAAACCTCTTTCTGCCGAATTTCGTACTGATCGGATTTAAAATACACTTTTTACAGCGCTTACATGTAAAATCGGGGGTAACATATATATGGGAGCTATATCTAAATCTGAACCGATTTCCCTCAAATTTGGCAAATTTTCATGTAATAAGAAACCTCTTTCTGCCGAATTTCGTACTGATCGGATTAAAAATGCACTTTTTACAGCGCTTACATGTAAAATCGGGGGTAACATATATTTGGGGGCTATATCTAAATCTGAACCGATTTCCCTCAAATTTGGCAGAATTAATTCATGTAATAAGAAACCTCTTTCTGCCGAATTTCACACTGTTCGGTTATAAAATAATTTTTTTATGGCGCTTGCATGTGAAATCGGGGGGTTACGTATATATGGAGGCTATATCTAAATCTGAACCGATTTCTTCCAAATTTAACAGTGTTCAATAATATAATAAGAGACCTCTTTCTGCTGAATTTCATACTGATCGGATATAAAATACAGTTTTTACAGTGCTTACATGTCAAATCGGGGCTAACATATATATGGGGGCTATATCCAAATCTGAGCCGATTTTAACCAAATTAAATAGGGATCGTCCTTGGGCCAAAAAAGAGATATGTGTAAAGTTTCGTCAAGATCGGGCCATAATTGCGACCTGTACTTTGATTACAAGAATACATCTACAGACAGACGGACAGACAGACGGACAGACAGACGGACAGACGGACAGACAGACAGACATAGCTAAATCGACTCAGAAAGTGATTACAAGTCGATCGGTATAATAAACAATGGATCTATCTCTTCTCCTTTTGGGTGTTACAAACAAATGCACAAAGTCATAATACCCTGTACCACTGTGTGGTGTAGGGTATAATTAACCATAACAATTGTTTTTAATATTTTTTCTTGTGTATACTAGAAAGTAAAGGGTTTTCCAACGAAAGGTGTTGTTGTGGTATTCAAAGAAAAATGCCATTTTTTGAAATAAATGATCGGATGTTTATTTCATAATAAAGAGGAAGGTATGACGTTAATAATGAAAAACAACATCAGCCAACTGGCCACCACGACCACGCTTACAGGACCATATCCTTTTCATGAAATTTTCCATAACTATATCGCAAAGTGGCTGCCCTATGTCCTCGATAGCCTCACGAATTCTATCTTTGAGGTCTTGAATCGACGCTGGGCTGTTATCTTTCACGTGGCCCCAAAGGAAGAAGTGGCAAGGTGTTAAATCACAAGATCTCGGTGGCCAATTGTGATCACCTCTTCGAGAGACAACACGGTCCGGAAACTTTTCCCGTAACAGAGCAATGGTTTCGTTGCTTGTGTGACACGTAGTGCCGTCTTGTTGAAAGTTATCGTTGTCCAGATCAATACCATCCAACTCCGACCATAAAAAATTATTAATCATCTCTCGGTAGCGCAATCCATTCACCGTAACTGTTGATCCATCCTCATTGTCGAAAAAGTAAGGTCCAATGACCCCGCCGGACCATAAACCGCACCAAACAGTCACACGTTGATGATGGAGAGGCTTCTCAACAATAACTCTTGGGTTTTCCGAGCCCCAGATGCGACAATTTTGCTTGTTGTCCTAGCCACCGAGGTGGAAATGGTCTCATCAGTCAAGATGATTTTGTATCGTTCGTATCAGTCAAGATGATTTTGTAATCGATGATCGTGTATCGTTCCATTTTTAGTAATGGCGTAGTTTCTACTTGTCAAATGTCAAAGAATAAAAGCTTCAAAAGTGACAGCTACCGAAATACCGGGTGATTTAAAATAACACCTCTTGTTGGAAAACCTTATTATGTACACCCCTTCGAAAAAAATTTTGTAAACTAGTGCCATTTTTGATGAATTTTTTTAGTAGTAATGAAATGAGTTAGATGCTCGAGTTTTTTAAGAGAAATATCTGCCCTCCTCTAAACTCGTTTCTCATAAATGAGAGAGCTTATGGTTTCCCATCAAATTTTCTAATTAAATTACCTCAAAAATTTGAGTTGATATCAAAATTATTGAATGCATCGGTTGACAATTAAAGTTGAATGATGTTCGTATGAAACACTTGTATACAATACAAAAGAGAAATAATTGTTATTTTAAAACTGCAGCATGTTTATTGGTACATCCTTACAAAAAACATTTAGTAATTGTTGTCGAAAGGAAATTACTATATTCAATTTACAATATTTTATCCCCAATGTAAAGTGCTAACCCAAGCAGGATGAACTGCATCTTCACCTTGAGGTTCAGCTGGTTTACCTCTATGGTGTGGGGGATTTCCGTGAGGGCCCGCTGAAGGTCCATTGTCCTGGGAAGGTGCCTAAATATTGCTTCTTAAGTTATTTTCTCAATATCGTATTTCTTAATAACTTACCTGTGCTTGTGCGACTACGGCAAGGGCGAAAATTACTAAAAATATTGTCAAGAAACGCATGTTTACTTTGGATTAATATCTCTAGAGATTGATGCTTTTCTTTGTTAAACTTAGGGTTTTTATAGCGATTTTTTGCTAGCAATTCAAACTAATAGTTTCATGACATATATGATAAATTGCTTTTGTAATTTTGAACGATGAATCACATTATGTTAATAACATTTAGCAAGCACATGCTATCTTACTTCCGGGACAGAAGCGATGATAACTAAATGTATATTTTGTTGTAAAAGCATTACACCGCTTTACATTACGAATCAATGTTATAAGCCATTTAGGTTTTTTTTTCAGGGGCGTGGAAATAACGCAATTTTTTTACGAGACTGTAGGTACTATACAAGCATTACAATTCACAAAATGTCAAGTATTTGAATGGACTGGAATCAAGGATAGAAACTGTTAAGTTATTATGAAAAATGGTCCATTTGCATGGCATGTACCAAAAGGATCGTGGCAACTTCGCCCATTATTCTCAAGGTGATAGCGACCAATTAACTAATAGTATGTGTGAAAGAATCTAACAAGTAATATAGAAGTTATTAAAGAATCAGTATTTCACTAAATTCTGACCCTTTGTGGGTGAAGTACTAGAGGGAATGGACCAACATTGTCCATCTGTGATCTTACGTAGAGATAGAACAAAATAATAGCACATACCACATGTTAAGTCAATCGGTTGCTCCTATCGGAAGTTATCGCTCAAATGACTTAAAATGCCCCAAAACGAATTTCCGCCAAGTATTCTTCGGGTCTTTTAGGTTACTCCTTCGATGAGTTAGACTTTTTGCCTGCAGCAAAAAGAAAACATGATTATATTTTATACACAGACAGACGGACAGACAGACGGACATAGCTAAATCGACTCAGAAAGTGATTACAAGTCGATCGGTATAATAAACAATGGATCTATCTCTTCTCCTTTTGGGTGTTACAAACAAATGCACAAAGTCATAATACCCTGTACCACAGTGTGGTGTAGGGTATAATTAACCATAACAATTGTTTTTAATATTTTTATACCCTACACCACACTGTGGTACAGGGTATTATAACTTTGTGCATTTGTTTGTAACACCCACAAGGAGAAGAAATAGACCCATCGTTTATTATACCGATCGACTTAGAATCACTTTCTGAGTTGATTTAGCTACGTCCGTCTGTCTGTCCGTCTGTCTGTGCATGTATTCTTGTAATCAAAGTACAGGTCGCAATTATGGACCGATCTCGACGAAACTTTACACATATCTTTTTTTGGCCCAAGAACGATCCCTATTGAATTTGGTTAAAATCGGTTCAGATTTAGATATAGCCCCCATATATATGTTACCCCCGATATGACATGTAAGCGCTGTAAAAACTTTATTTTATATCCGATCAGTATGAAATTCGGCAGAAAGAGGTTTCTTATTATATGAATGAACACAGTTAAATTTGGAAGAAATCGGTTCAGATTTAGATATAGTCCCCATATATACGTTACCCCCGATTTGACATGTAAGCGCTGTAGAAATTGTCTTTTATATCCGATCAGTGCAAAATTCGGCATAAAGAGGTTTCTTATTACTCGAAAGAATACTGCCAAATTAGGAGAAAATCGGTTCAGATTTAGATATAACTCCCATATATATGTTACCCCCGATTTGACATGTAAGCGCTTTAAAAACTGTATTTTATATCCGATCAGTGCGGAATTCGGCAGAAAGAGGTTTCTTATTACATGAAGGAATACTGCCAAATTCGGAGAAAATCGGTTCGGATTTAGATATAGCCCCCTTATATATGTTACCCCCGATTTGACGCTGTAGGGACTGTATTTTATATCCGATCAGTACGAAATTCGACAGAAGGAGGTATTTTTACATGAATTAGTATTCAGGGAAGATCGGTTCAGATTTATATTAAAGCTCCATATATATGTTTCTCCTGATTTGGTATCAAACCGCTATAGAAGTTGTATTTTACTTCCGATCATTAAAATTTTCCAGAAAGATGTTTCTCAATTTAGGAACGAATATTGCTTAATTTAGCGATTATCGTTTTTAGAATTAGATAATATGTTTCTACCCATTTATCAATTATTCCAAATTATTATGGCAATGACCCTTATCGCATTGTTAGGGAGGTGTAGGGTATTATATAGTCGGCCTCGCCCGACTTTCTGCCTTTCATTACTGGTTTAATTATGCATCGTCGTCCTTCGGATTGGGCTCATTTTATTCACGACCGATCAGCCTTTACGTAAAAATAATATTAATATACAGATTGTAAATTTTTCGTTGCTTTTTATGACGTTTTGATTTAAAAATTGTTCGCAATATCTTTCAATATATCTTTGATATCGCTGAACGGGTGGTCAGTTCATAACAGCTTTACCCTTTACTGCCAAAAATTAAGGCCCTGAATTGTCACTTTCCCAGTATATTCAAGGTTAAGGATGTTTCCTATATGTTTACCTCCTGTTACCACACGGACATACATATTTAATTCCATTGCTTTGAAAAGGGGCAGTAGAGTTTTTTATTGGTATTAATATATATAAAATGCGTGAAGCGTTTAGTAAGATATAAACATTTCAACAATTGGTAATTTCAGAAAAATCCCAGAGTTTAGTAAATTTGAAGCCCTGAAGTACAAACACAATAGAGAATTTTGAATTTTCCAGAAGTAGTTAATTTGCCAAATTTTATTAAAATCAAAAGGTGTCATTTTTAAAATCTGATCTTCGATTCATTTGCTTTGGAATTACTTGTTGTTGTACCTTTTTGCTCCAGGGTTCGCCTTAAATGTGAATTTAGAAATATGGCTTCTAATTTTACATCGACGTTTCAATATTGATCCTAATATAAAATGGTATAACTTTGGCTTCAGTCGTTAGGTCTGGGCTTTGATGATCTGTCAGTTAGTCACGTAACAATTGCATATAATCGTATATCGGTCGTTTCGTGCAAGAGTGTCACATCTCGAAATATAAAATTTTATTTAAGGTTAATTTAAACGTTCTATTCAAAAATAAGTATTAGACACAATGTGATGAAATAACTTTTAAAGTACGGAAAATATGTTTAGGTGTCTTCCTCATGAACTAGCAGATATTGCTGATACTGAGATGTGGGACAGTTTTGTGTGACAACATCAAAAATATTCAATATTGAAAAGCGACGTTTTTGCCTGAAATGATATTAACTTAGTTTTTTGTAAACAACATTAAAATTTGATGTTAATGTCAGTTTAAAGGTTGTGGCAAATGACAACTTTCGAGTAATTAACTCAATTCCGGGAAAACATTAATCATTTTAACGTTTAGAAATAAATGACAATCGCCTTTTATATGACAATAACTATAAAAGTGAAGGCAAATGTTGAACATTGCAAAGTTCTGTTATTAAGTCAAAGCAAACATGCGTTTTTTTGTCATATTTTTAGTTATTTACGCTTTCATAGCTATGGCACAGGGAAAGGTAAACTTGAAGAATAGATCAATTAGAGATCGAATTACATTTTGAAAGTATTTTCTATTTCAGCCAAACTCAGGTGAGGATTCTCCATCAGCTGCAGCTCCTTCTCAACAAAATCCAAGTGATTCTGAAGTGGTGCCCGTAATTTATCCTGCTTATCCATTTCGGTTTATTCCACGATATGTTGGTGGACGCCATTGAGAAAAAAATATTATCGCTACTAAGTATCCCTTTTGTCTTAAAGCTGCGTCCAATTTTCTTTTCATTGGGTTTCTAAACTGAAAAAAAAAATAAATTTATATTAAATTTAAATTTATTTATTTTAATTATTTTAAAAAATCGAAATATATACAAATTTTACTTTAGTTTAGGGTAGGTTGGGTTGACAAAGATGAAGCGTTTTCGACATAGTCTTAAGCCAGTGGATCGTCAAGTTGTGCGCTGCTTACGCATGAGCTTTAAATCCTCATGATTATAACAATTCGGCTTATGAAAGTGTTTTCTAGTCAGGTTCTCTGAAATGAGTCAGATCTTGTTATAAATAAAACCGTTAGTATGGGGTTAGAATATTTTCGATATCTTCACCACATATCCTTCATTTAGTGATATTTGTTTGCGAAGAATAAGCTTGAGAGTCCCACAGTGTTGCCAGACGAATTTGACCAAAAATCGTCAAAATTAAATTTCAAAATCATCAATACCAAAATCTAAAAGTTATATACCACTTTTGATTTTTTTTCATACAAGGGGCATGTTTCAGTGGCAGATATGTATGTATTAATAGGTACTTTCACATGATTGTTGATGTTCCGCATTGTGCAATTTTAATCAAATTCGTCGAAAATATATTTTTTATAATTTTTTTTATTTTCATTAAAATTTCCTTTCAAGTTGTGATAACTTAATACCTCTGCGCCAGAAATGATTTTATAGATACTCTTATACAAATCAATTTCATAAGATTGAAAATTGACCATATTTAGTCCATATTTAGTCCATATTTCGATATACACATTATAGAAGGATCCCAATCGATTTAATATCTTCACGTCATAGAAGCCACAACCTTCAGCCGATTAGGACGAAATTTTAAAAATAGCGTAGAACCATTTTTGTGTTGTTTAATGTAGCCCCATACAAGATTGCACTAGATTGGACTGCTTGGCGTATGAGAAACCAAAATACCAATCGATTGAGCTGCAATTCGGCATAATGTACATTATTTTACCCAGAACCATATCAAGGTTCGAAGTCAAGGCTGCAAGAAAAAACAAATTCCTACCAATTGAGCTTAAAAATGATAAAACTGAAACCATTCGTTGGAATACTGACATAGGTCCATGTTTTGATATAGCTCTTAATTTATTTAAAAATGTTCACTGAAATTTATTCTACCGAGTTTTTAACAAATTTCTAGATATTTTCTATTATGGTATTAAATGTGATCGAATCTACCACAATTTCATATTTTTCAATGATCATCCAGCATTTGAGAAGGGTCATTGCCATAACAATTTGGAATAATTGGTAAATGGGTAGAAACATATTATCTAATTCTGAAACGATAATCGCTAAATTAAGCAATATTCGTTAGTAAATTGAGAAACATCTTTCTGGAACATTTAAATGATCGGAAGTAAAATACAACTTCTATAGCTGTTTGATACCAAATCAGGAGGAACATATATATGGAGCTTTAATATATATCTGAACCGATCTTCCTGAATATTTATTCATGTAAGAAGACCTCCTTCTGTCGAATTTCGTACTGATCGGACATAAAATATGTACAGTCTCTACAGCGCTTACACGTCAAATGGGGGGTAACATATATGTATATGGGAGCTATATCTAAATCTGAACCGATTTTCTCCGAATTTGGCAGTATTCCTTCATGTAATAAGAAACCTCTTTCTGCCGAATTTGGCACAGATCGGATATAAAATACAGTTTTTACAGCGCTTACATGACATATCGGGGGAAACATATATATGGGAGTTATATCTAAATCTGAACCGATTTTCTCCGAATTTGGCAGTATTCTTTCGAGTAATAAGAAACCCCTTTCTGCCGAATTTTGCACTGATCGGATATAAAATACAATTTCTACAGCGCTTACAGGTCAAATCGGAGGTAACATATATATGGGTGTTATATCTAAATCTAAACCGAGTTTCTCCGAATTTGGCAGTATTCCTTCATTTAGAAAGAAACCTCTTTTTGCCGACTTTCGCACTGATCGGATATAAAATAACATTTTTACAGCGCTCACATTTCAAATCGGGGGTAACGTATATATGGGGGCTATATCAAAATCTGAACCGATTTCTTCCAAATTTAAAAGTGTTCATTCATATAATGGGAAACCTCTTTCTGACGAATTTCATACTGATCGGATCAAATCGGGGGTAACATATATATGGGGGATATATCTAAATCCGAACCGATTTTCTCCGAATTTAGCAGTATTCCTTCATGTAATAAGAAACCTCGTTCTGCCGAATTTCGCACTGATCGGATATAAAATACAGTTTTTACAGCGCTGACATGTCAAATCGGGGGAAACATATATATGGGGGCTATATCTAAATCTGGACCGATTTTCTCCGAATTGAGCAGTTTTCCTTTATGTTATAAAAAACCTCTCTTTGCCGAATTTCGCACTGATCGGATATAAAATAACATTTTTACAGCGCTTACATGTCAAATCGGGGGTAACGTATATATTAGGGCTATATCTAAATCTGAGCCGATTTCTTCCAAATTTAACAGTGTTCATTCATATAATAAGAAACCTCTTTCTGCTGAATTTCATACTGATCGGATATAAAATAAAGTTTTTACAGCGCTTAAATGTCAAATCGGGGCTAACATATATATGGGGGCTATATCTAAATCTGAACCGATTTTAAGCAATAGGGATCGTCCTTGGGCCAAAAAAAAGATATGTGTAAAGTTTCGTCGAGATCGGACCATAATTGCGACCTGTACTTTGATTACAAGAATACATGCACAGACAGACGGACAGACGGACATAGCTAAATCAACTCAGAAAGTGATTCTAAGTCGATCGGTATAATAAACGATGGGTCTATTTCTTCTCCTTTTGGGTGTTACAAACAAATGCACAAAGTTATAATACCCTGTACCACATTGTGGTGTAGGGTATAAAAATCCGTAAAAGTAAGCCAGTCTAAAAGCAGTAAGGAAAGGCAGAAAGTCGGGCGGGACCGACTACATAACACCCTACACCTCCCTAACAATGCGATAAGGGTCATTGCCATAATAATTTGGAATAATTGGTAAATGAGTAGAAACATATTATCTAATTCTGAAACGATAATCGCTAAATTAAGCAATATTCGTTCCTCAATTGAGAAACATCTTTCTGGAAAATTTTAATGATCGGAAGTAAAATACAACTTCTATAGCGGTTTGATACCAAATCAGGAGGAACATATATATGGAGCTTTAATATAAATCTTAACCGATCTTCCCTGAATACCCATTCATGTAAAAAGACCTCCTTCTGTCGAATTTCGTACTGATCGGATATAAAATACAGTCTCTACAGCGCTTACATGTCAAATCGGGGGTAACATATATATGGGGGCTATATCTAAATCTGAACCGATTTTCTCCGAATTTAGCAGTATTCATTCATATAATAGGAAACCTCTTTCTGCCGAATTTCATACTCATCGGATATAAAATGAAGTTTATACAGCGGTTACACGTCAAATCGGGGGTTACATATATATGGGGGCTATATCCAAATCTGAACCGATTTTCTCCGAATTTATCGGTATTTCTTCATGTAATAAGAAACCTCTTTCTGCCGACTTTCGCACTGATCGGATATAAAATAACATTTTTACAGCGCTTACATGTCAAATCGGGGGTAACGTATATATGGGGGCTATATCAAAATCTGAACCGATTTCTTCCAAATTTAACAGTGTTCATTCATATAATAATAAACCTCTTTCTGCCGAATTTCATACTGATTGGATATAAAATAAAGTTTTTACAGCGCTTACATGTCAAATCGGGGCTAACATATGTAAGGGTGCTATATCTAAATCTGAACCGATTTTGACCAAATTAGGGATCTCCGTGGGCTAAAAAAAAGATATGGGTAAAGTTTCGTCGAGATCGGACCATAATTGCGACCTGTGCTTTGATTACGGAATACATGCACAGACGGACAGACAGACAGACGGACATAGCTAAATCAACTCAGAAAGTGATTCTAAGTCGATCGGTATAATAAACGATGGGTCTATTTCTTCTCCTTTTGGGTGTTACAAACAAATGCACAAAGTTATAATACCCTGTACCACAGTGTGGTGTAGGGTATAAATAGAGCTGTCAAATTATCAGCTTAATTCTCAAAAAATCCCAAAAAGGAAGCGAGGCTATCGACAAAATCTGATTCCCTTAAATACTTAGTAGAAATTAGCGTTGATAAGTGCGAGACCGCTGGTGTTGCAGAAAGCTAGCATGCACTGTTTTGAAGCAAGTTACCCGGGTTCAAATCCTCGTCGGATGGAAATAAAAATAAATAAGTCTATAAAAATAAAAATAGAAAATAAAGAGAAATAAAAACGAAGAAAAAAATGTCGTTCCTTTTTCAGCAATTCAGACTTAGTTCCGGAAGTCTCATCCCTTTAAAAAAGAATCGGTTGGGGAAGCGAGTGGGAAATTAGTACGCACAAAGCTGCTTAATTCACTACTCGATTGCTTTTTCGAAAAACTCCTTCTAGTACCTCCCTCACTAATGGTTAATATTTAGTGATATATTGATTCGATAATAACTTATACCTCACACAAAAAACCGCCAAATCATACTAAAATTGAATGGCCCATAGCGTTAATTCCAGTGCACATAACAATTTGAACAATTGTTTCAACGCTATGGTATCTCCCAGCCGATGTACCATATTACAAATATACTTATCACAAATTGAGGCTATACGCGACTGAAAATTTGTTACCTGTTTGGAGTACAAATTAGCCCAAAATACAAAAAATTCAGTTTTTAAATTAAAATGCTATTTTTATCACCTCACCTTAGATAGGAGCGTATATATCATTTGCTACGAACCAAAAGTGTAACACATCGAAGGAGTGACCTAAGACCCTAAGTATGTTCGTCGGATATCCGTTTTGGGCCATTTTAAGTCGAATGAGCAATGTCCGTCCGTTCGTCTGTCTGTCTGTCTGCTGGCTGGTGATCAAGAGTAACCGATTGACTCCAAAATTGGTATGTAGTAATATTTTCTTCTAACTCCGGCTAAGTTCGAAGATGGGTCATATTGATCCACACCTTCTAGGACCTCCCCCACAAAGCGTTAACATTTAGTGAAATTTTGATTATTTAATAACTTATATACTACTTATTTGAATCCTCTGAAATTCTACACATAGTATTAGTTTATTAGTCACTATTACCTCGAGAAAAATGGGCGAAGTTGCCACGCCCCTTTTGGTAGGTTCCACACATATGGACAATTTTTAACCAAAAGTTAATAGCTTATAACTTTATTACCACTGCATACAAAGACTTGAAATTTTGTACAGTGTAATGCTTTTATAGTACCAAAAGTCCAGAGAAAAATGGGCGTTATTGGCACGCCTCTTTTTGGTACCTTCCACACAAATGGACCCTTTTGTACCAAAAATTAACAGCTTGTAATTTTTATACCAGTGCATACAAATACTTGAAATTTCCACACAAATGAACCTTTTTGTACTAAGTTAACAGCTTATATCTTTAATACCAGTATATACTTTAAAGTAATTAAATGCAATTTAAATTGATAATAATTTTATTAAAACAAAAAAATAAATAAATTTACTAATATTTTTTTGAGACTCAAGGTGAGGGGATTCATAAGTCGGTTTACCCGTCTGAACTTTCTTACTCGTTTAAATTAAATTTTTATATATTTGCGCTTGTAATAAAATATATTTCTTCAGATTTGTATACCCTACACCACACTGTGGCACAGGGTATTATAAGTTTGTTTTCTGGCAGATGCCCAGCAAAATCTTGGTAAGTACCTGTCATTATTCCCTGAATTACCAAATAATGACATCTCATTATTCGCTGCATTACTTTCGGCTTATTAATAATGACTTACCAATAATAACAGAAATAAGTGATTTTTTGTTATCAAAATCATTTTGGCAAATCTTAATATAATGCAATTTAGTGTACAAGATTTATTTATATTTCAACATGTTTTCAAACAATAAAATTTCCGAATGTGAAAGAAATCTGTTCAGATTTAGATATAGCTCCCATATGTATGTTTTGTCCGATTTGGCCCTTTAGCCCTAGAGAAGCTGTAGTTTTGAAATATAGCATGGGAGTGTTCGGTTCAGATTTTATTTTAGCTCCCATACATATATTACGTCCGATTTGGCTACAGAGGCAGATGAGACGTGCCAAATGTGCATTGTGTAAACAAATTTAGCTGAAGGGTATCTTACTAGAGTGGTGTAGGGTATCATATAGTCGGCACCGCCCGACTTTCTTACTGTTTTTTTATTTATTTACTAACATTTTGCAAGAACCGTTAAAAAATTATTATTTTTAATAAATCCAGTATTTCTCAAAATTCACAATTTTGCAAATTTTAAAATCTTTATAAAAGCCCGTTTTTCCAAAATAGTTTGCATGTCTTGTTGCAGCACTTAATATAACCATTATTCCAAGTTTCACTACAATTCATGACATGAGACAAAAATACTGTGATCACTTAGAATGCTCAAAATTAGCTATTTAATGGAAAAACATTGCCATCGTAACGACTGAGACAAAAGTTCCACAAAAAAAGTAGCATTAAAAAAATTTGTACATATACATGTTTCTGTAGTGCTTAGAGTCTAGTGAAAAATGAGTGTTATTGCCACGACCCTTTTGGTACCTCCCTCACAAACGTTTTTTACAAAAAGTTAACAGCTTATATCGGGAATATCAATGCATATAAATATTTAAATTACACAGCGTAAGTTTTTTAAATTCCTACAGTCCTGTTAAAAATTGGATTAATCACCAGACCTATTTGAGTACCTCCCATACAAAAATAGTCAAGATATACCAAAATTAAATAGCTCATAGCGTTAGTAACAAAACTAATTTTTTGAGGGTATACCTTAGTCGGTTTACCCGACTGAAATTTCTTACTTATTTGAATTTCTTTCTATTACATTTTTGAAATTTTGTTCAAAGAATATAACCGCAACATATGGTCTCAAACCTAAATAAATTCTGAGTAATACCAAAACAACAGATCAACAACAACAAAAAATTTTTATTTTTATGAACTAATTACCTAATTTGGAACATTACATTGAATATAAAGTTGCTACTGTTCACTGAAAAATTGGCGTGTGTATTAAGACACTTCGGATACTGGCCTCTGCAAGTTAGGATATATTTAAGCCGGTTGTCTCGACTGAGGTTATCGTCTTCTTCATCTTTTATATATTAGCCGAAGTAATTCAAAAATTTCTTATTACTAGGGGAAAACTATTTACACCGATTCGTTTGCGATAAAGGAAAAACAATCACAACCAATCACTGCCTTCGTAAACAGGTCTAACATGTGGGAAAACTAGAAGTGAAGAAGAATTAATAAATTGCCTTACTGAAATAAACAGTTTCAAAGCACTTAATTTTCCACAGTGTATAATAGTGCCAAAGGTCAAGGGTAAGTATATACTTATGAAGAAAATAAATGTTTCATATGTTTTTACAATTAACTAAATAATTATGCATTTTACTATCATTGCTTCTGTCCTGGAAGTTAAATAACATGTGATTGCGAAATGTAATTTACATACTGTGATCCATGGTTTAGTTTTTCAAAAGCAATTAATCATATTTGTCATACAACGAACTATTGGTTCAAAGTGCTAAGAAAAAAAATCGCTATAAAAACCCGAAGCTCAACATCGAACCGCATCACTCTCAAGTGATATTAATCCAAAGTAAATATGCGTTTCTTGGCTACCTTTTTAGTAATCTTCGCCCTTGCCGTAGCCGCACAAGGACAGGTGAGTTACTTTTAATAGTTCGGACCTTTTTAAACAAAACATTGCCAGTTTATGAAATAATTCAATTTGGGAACTTCCTAACGAAACTAACATTACTCTTGTTTATAAAAATGTTGGCGAAGGACTGTGCTTATGCATTTTTGTTTTTCTAAACACGAAAAAATAGTTAAACTTTTTTTTATGGTAAAATTTTTGAATTCCAGTATTCATGGAGTACTTTAAGTATTTCGACCATTATATACATTAAATTTGTGGAAAATATAACGGCTAAGCATTTTGGAAATATTCCTTTCATGTAGAAACAGTGGTTTAGTAGCAGTCATAAAATATGATTTTTTCAAAAAAAAAAAAACCGAAATAAACATCAAAAAACATTTTACATATTTTGACCATTGTGTGTGGGTGGTACTGTAAAAGCTTTACACTGCACAAAATTTCATGCATTTGTATGCAATGGAATCAAGTTATAAGCCGTTAACTTTTTGTGCAAACTGGTCCCTTTGTGTGGGAGGTACCAAAAGGGGCATTGTAACTTTGCCCATTTTTCTCAAGGTGATATGAAATAGTAGTAGTATGTGTGGAATTGCGAAAGATTCCGATAAGTAGTATTGAAGTTATTAGAGAATCAATATTTTACTAAATTTTTAACCTTTGTGTGGTACTCGACGGAGTGTACTAATATGGGCCATATTCGAACTTAGCCTGTCAGTCGGCTACACATTTCGAGGGTTATTGTGCGCACCAATTAAACAGACAGACGGACATCGCTTATGTGACTTAAAATGTCCAAAAAGGTATTTCCGCCAAATATATTTGAGGACTTAGGTCACTCCTTCAATGTGTTGCAGTTTTGGCGTATAGCTAATGATGTATACCCTTCTCCACTAAAGTGAGGGTATAAAAACATGATTTTTGGAAATACTCTACATCTACCAAAAAAGGTTGCAATTCCGACACTAATCCTTAGATTTTTTCGAGTTGGCATTGTTTTCTTCGTTGGGATGCTAGCTTTTAACAAATTAAATAAAATATAATTTCGCGATTTTTTCAGCTTTTTATGTTTTTCCGTGCTATGTTTTTCATGTTTTTTTTTGGAAAAAAATCAACTTTTTTTCAATAAAAAAACGCTGTTTCTGTGTGAAAGGGATATTTCCAATTGCAGCTTTTATAATTTCCTTAAATTTAAGGCGTATCCTATCATGGTCCAAATATCAACGTTAAGCATGAAAATTTTAATTAAAAAAAAATTGCCATAAAACAATTTTAAATGTTTGGATACTAAATAACTCCTGAAAGTATTATGTACAGTCCTTCGACACCATTTTTATAAAAGAGTGTAATGTTAATTTCTTTAGGAAGTTCCTAATTTGGAAGTTTGGTGGACATTTGAAATTATTGTGGAATGTTTTGTTTAAAAATGTCCACACTTTTAAGAGTAAAATAAGGAAAGGCAGAAAGTCGGGCGGGGTCGACTATATAATACCCTACACCTCCCTAACAATGCGATAAGGGTCATTGCCATAATAATTTGGAATAATTGGTAAATGGTTAGAAACATATTATCTAATTCTGAAACGATAATCGATAAATTAAGCAATATACATTCCTAAATTGAGAAACATCTTTCTGGAATATTTTAATGATCGGAAGTAAAATACAACTTCTATAGCGGTTTGATACCAAATCAGGAGGAACATATATATGGAGCTTTAATATAAATCTGAACTGATCTTCCCTGAATACTAATTCATGTAAAAATACCTCCTTCTGTCGAATTTCGTACTGATCGGATATAAAATACAGTCTCTACAGCGCTTACATGTCAAATCGGGGGTAACATATATATGGGGGCTATATCTAAATCTGAACCAATTTTCTCCGAATTTGGCAGTATTCCTTCACGTAATAAGAAACCTATTTCTGCCGAATTTCGCACTGATCGGATATAAAATACGATTTCTACAGCGCTTACATGTCATATCGGGGGTAATGTATATATGGGGGCTATATCTAAATCTGAACCGATTTCTTCCAAATTCAATAGGGATCATCCTTGGGCCAAAAAAAAGATATGTGTAAAGTTTCGTCGAGATCGGACAGTAATTGCGACCTGTACTTTGATTACAAGAATACATGCACAGACAGACGGACAGACGGACAGACAGACGGACATAGCTAAATCAACTAAGAAAGTGATTCTAAGTCGATCGGTATAATAAACGATCGGTCTATGTCTTCTCCTTTTGGGTGTTACAAACAAATGCACAAAGTTATAATACCCTGTACCACAGTGTGGTGTAGGGTATAAATATCGGGAAGAAAATATATATGGAGGTGATATCTAAATCTGAACCGAGTTTCCTTGAATGCTCATTCATGTAATAAGAAACCTCTCTTTGTCAAATTTCGTACTGATCGGATAAAAAACACAGTCTCTACGCCGCTTACATGTCAAATCGGGTGTAACATATGTATGGGGGCTATATATAAATCTGAATCGATTATCCCCGAATTTGGCGGTATTATTTTATGTAATAAGAAACCTCTTTCTGCCGAATTTCGCACTGATCGGATATAAAACACAGTTTCTACAGCGCTTACTTGTGAAATCGAGGGAACATATATATGGGGATATATCTAAATATGAACCGATTTCCTCCAAATTTGACAGTGTTCATTCATGTAATAATAAACCTCTTTCTGCGGAATTTCGTACTGATCGGATATATAACACAGTTTTTACAGCGCTTACATGTCAAATCGGGGGTAACATGTACAGGGTTTTCCAATAAATGTGATATGATTTCTTTGAAAACAAAAACACACTTATTGTTAAGGAAATTCAAAAGTTGTTTATTTAATGTGAAGTACAATCGATACAATTAAGTTCTAAATAAAACGTCATTCAAATGGCCTCCACGACATCTTCTGCAGGAACGAATTCGATGAACCCAATTTTCGGGCACTTTTTCCACTAAATCAAGTCGTATGTCATGAATGGCACGTTCAGTATTGACTTGTAGAGCTTGAAGAGAGTCTGATTTATTTCGAAAGACCAATGACTTCAAATAACCCCACAAGAAATAGTCTAATAGTGTTAAATCACAACTTTTTGGAGGCCATTCAACGAGAGCTAAAATATTGTTCATGGGTGTCAAGGTCGTAGGTCGACTGGAAAGTGTTTTTTTTTTGGATTTAAAAAAAAGGCATCATTTTCAAATGTGAACGGAGAGTTTATTTTTGCTCTAGCTCCTTAACGGTACGTCGGATCGGGAATCGGTCAATGGCAAAAAGATAGCTCTTAACGTGAGTTAAAATATTGCTCATGTCAAGGTAGTAGGCCGACTGGAAAGTAGTTTTTTGGATTTAAATAAAATGGACTTCGCGTACGAAAAGTTGCAATTGGAGAACGATTATTTTGATAATAAAACTGAATAATTAAACGTTGTTCTTGCCTATATCTCTCCATGATGAAATTGTGAACACTACTGAATACAATGAAAAACAAATGAATATTACAAATATACAAAAACATGACATATTACAAATGTCCGAAACGTCACATCAAAATAATATCATCCCTATTGGAAAACCCGTTATATCACGAGACTGCTCTGTGCCAATTTTTGTACAAATCGAATCAAAAATGTTGCTTTGAAAATACATATATGCCAAATCGCGGTTTATATAAAGCGTGATCCATTTCGAGGTTCCCTACTTTTTTAAAGAAAAAAACACAGAAAATTCAAATTGAATGGGGAATGTTTATTATCATTTGAAAGAATATTCTTTGGCATTTATTTTTTGTAGATTATGTCTCTCAAATGTTGGCCGCGGCTACGTCTCAGATGGTCCATCCGTTGAGTCAAATTTTTGATGACTCGTTCGAGCATTTCGACTGGTAACGGGCGAATCACACGCGTGATGTTTTGCTCCAAGGCCTGAATCGAAGCGGGTTTGTCCGCATAAACTTTAGACTTTACATATCCCCACAGGAAAAAATGTAACGGTGTGATATCACACGATCTTGGTGGCCAATCGACCGGCCCAAAACGTGAAATTATCTGCTCACCGAAGTGTTCTCTCAATAAATCCATTGATTGATGCGATGTGTGGGAAGTGGCGCCGTCTTGTTGAAACCAAATGTCGCCGAGATCACGAGCTTAAATTTCAGGCATCAAATAGTCGGTTATCATGGCACGATAACGGTCGCCATTGACGGTTACGTTCTCAGCGGCATCATTTTTGAAGAAATATGGACCGATGATTCCACCGGCCCACAAACCTTTGTTTTTTCTGGATGAAGTGGCAGCTCTTGAATCTCTACAGGTTGCTCTTCGTCCCAAATGCGTCAATATTGCTTGTTTACACGCCCATTGAGCCAGAAATGGGCCTCATCGCTGAACAAAATTTGGCTCGAAAACGTCAGATCTTCTTGAAACTTTTGAAGAGCCCATAGAGTGAAGGGATGTCGCTTGGGAAGGTCGGGCGGCTTCAGTTCTTGCACAAGCTGTATTTTCTGTATCGGTATCGGTATAATAAACGATGGGTCTATTTCTTCTCCTTTTGGGTGTTACAAACAAATGCTCAAATGTAAAGTTTCCTAGCCGTGAGGACTGGGCATCAAATAGCGTCATAGAGGACGACGAGATCTCAATCTTCACGGACTGATCGAAAATGGAGACGGGCACAGGATCAGGAGTATATTCCGATACCCTTAATCTCAGAATCTCCACCAGACTCCCAGATGAATGCACTGGCTTCCAGGCAGAGATCTATGCCATTAATATTGCCGCGAAACAGATTTTGGAACGGGATATTTCTCCGAAAAAATTCAAGATCTACGTCGACAGTATGGCAGCTCTCAAGGCCTTGGGCTCTAGAACTATCAAATCACTGTACGATGGAATGCTTTCTATCCTTAACCCATATTCAGGCGCACGAAATAATGCTCTGCTGGGTGCCAGGACATATCAACATACAGGGCAACGAATTAGCAGAAGAATGTGCCAGGATAGGATCCGGCGCACGAAATTAAACCTCGACTCTGGATGTGAAAATTCGGTTCGTGGAACTTAAAAACCAAATCGGCGAACGCGGAGCAGCACTTACCAGATCGAGGTGGGATATCGTACAAAACTGCAGGACTGCAAGAACCCTTTGGCCATCCATTGATGTGAAACGTACCGAAGAATTGCTTTCCTTCAGGATGAACACACTTAGCATCCTCACTGGAGTCATCACAGGGCACTGCGTGATAGGCAATATGGCTGCACGCATGAAGCTTCCTTACGAAGACTTCTGTAGAAGCTGCTTGGATGAAGAAGAGGAGGAGTCAGTACAGCACCTGCTATGCTCATGCAAAGGACTGCAAAAGTACCGTTTGGCCTTTTTAGGGCACAGGCTCTTGAAAAACCTAGATGAACTAGCAGATGCACCGCTCAAACCCCTTCTCAATTTCATCAGAAAATCTCTCTGGTTTAGTAAAGCCACAAAGACAAACGAAAGCACGAGTCACTAGATATTCTCTCCCTCTTCCTAAATCTTCTCTCCCTCTTCCTAAACATTCTCTCCCTCTTCCTAGTCTGTCAACCTCCAACTATTTCTTCTATTTTTCTATTCTGCTCACGGGAAACACAATGGACCGAATTGTCGGCCCCGAGTGAACTCGTCAGTTGTATTCTGACGGGCGTCCCTTTCAACCTAACCTAACCTAACAAATGCACAAAGTTATAATACCCGCTACCGCAGTGTGGTTTTGGGTATAAAAAATAAATTATAAAATGAAAAAAAAAAAATCCTTTTAATGCTGTAGTATATTTATTGGTACTTCTTTACACAAAATCAGTTATCAATTGTTTCGAAAAGAAATTACCGTATATATTTTACAATTTTTATCCCAATTGGAAAGATATACCCCAAGCAGGATGAACAGCTTCGTCATCTTGTTGTTGGACTGGTTTATTCCATGTTGTGGGGTTTTTCCCACACAATGGGTTGTATGGAGGTCTATTGTCCTGGGAAGGCGCCTAAATATTTTTCCTTGGGTTATTTTATCATTCTCGTATCTCTTAATATTTAACTCACCTGTCCTTGTGCGACTCCGGCAAAGGCGAAAATAACTACAAAGATTGCCAAGAAACGCATATTTACTTTGGATTAATATCATTTGAGATTGATGAATTTCGATGCAGAGCTTTGGGTTTTTATAACGATTTTCTTTCTTAGCACTTTGAACACGCTGAAAAAAAATTCCTTTTGTAGTACATTATCCCAAACATATTCTGCTTGAAATATATAAGGGTTTAGGGTGCACTAGAAATATATTATATTTGGCACACACAAAAATTATATATGTGGGAAGATGTTATTCTAACCAAATCTTTTTTGCCGCCCTAATATTTGTATTCAGAAAATATATCAATACCTAAATTTTAGTACTTAAGTTCTTTAAGTTTTATGCTTTTCAGTACTTCAACGTGTTTTTTTTTGCGGAAATTTTAAATGTTGGAATAAATTAAAATAAATAAAAAATAACGCTTTAAAACAAATGATATTGCTACTTATGACATTTTAAATTATAAAACAGTACAACACATGATTTTGGGACTCAATTCTGAGAATTTTACGTCAATTATTTGTACGGCCATTAAATTATTAATTGAGCCAACTTGACTAAACGAATGATGCAGAAGTTCTTATTTTTGGGGCTACTTTCACGTCCGATTCTCAGAATTGAGTCCCAAATGAATGGGCTGAAAAATGCTGTATTGTGTAATGTATAACTATAAATCAATGACAAAGTAAATTCGCAAAATCGGCAACGTCTTGAAAATCTTTTTTAAACAAAATATATTTTGAGAAATTCCTAAATAATTATTTTATTTGGATTTAAACACATCCCAGGTTTGTAAAGGACGGCCATAGTGCTCAGCACTTACCATAGCGAGGAATTCATTGGTGATTTCATAAAGAAATGTCCCACCAAAATGCGCTTCCTCCATGATTTTTTTCAGCGCTTCTTTAAGCTCAAAAAATAATTTATGATTTATTAGAGTTTGATTAGCGCCTCCATAACTATATCAAAATCAAGATAAAATAATGCCTTTGCGGAAGCGCTGCCATATTTTCAATAAGAATGCAATGAAATAATATTTTTGTGGAAGCGCTATCGTATTCGCAACATAAATACCATGAAATAACTCCTTATCAACCCCCAATAGATATGAAAAGTAATAAGAAAAATATTGAAACTTATTTTATTTCAGTCTTTTAATCGAAAAAATAAATATAGAGTATTCCAAAAATAAATTCTAATTCAAACCATAAATTAATTTATATATAAAAATAAATAAATACATACGTGTAAGCCAAAGAAATATATTGACACATTTAAAAAGTAATTCATTTGTACTTAAAAATCTTAAAAACTAATTAAATTATTTACTCGCTATCACTAGGTAAGATAGAAGTATTTTTTTGCTTGATTGATTTGTTTTTATAATGTAAATTTTTGACAAGCTGTACGCATTTGCTTAAATGTTTGTAAAAATCTGTTTTGTTGCCATATTCAGAACCTACTGTACCTGAAACAAGAATGAAAATAAATATATTAGATATGGAAAGAGAAATATCCATATACCTATTCAAAATACTCACGGTATATAGCTTCACAAATCGTTCATAGTAAAGTAGTCTCCTTTTTCCTTGAAGGCCAAATATATTATATTCAAGTAGAAGAGGTATTTCAATTGAATGTTTTAGAGTTTTCTGTAATTCTCCATTCCCTATTATATATTTAATTGTTGTAATCTGTAAAATAACAAGTAAGAAAGTTTCAGTCGGGTAAACCGACTAAGGTATACCCTCACTTTGTGAGTAATGTAATATTGAATATTACTCGAATTATTCTGACAATTTGTGTGGGAGGTACCAGAAGGGGTTTATCAAATACACCTTTTTTTTGCTGAACATTAGATACTTTAAATTCATTGCACTGTGCCGACTTATAAGCATTTATGTGCACTGGTATAAACGTTATGAGACATTAAATTGTGGTATGATTTGGGCATTTTGTGTGGGAGGTACAAAGAGGGGCGTGGCAATAACGCCCATTTTTCACAGGGCTATAGACACTATAAAAACATTACACTGTACAAAATTTCAAGTATTTTTATACACTGGTTTTAATGTTATAAGCTGTTAACTTTTGGTACAAAAAGGTACCTTTGTGTGGGAGGTACCAAAAGGGGCGTGACAACAACACCCATTTTTCCCTGGACTGTAGGCAATATAAAAGCATAATACTGTACAAAATTTCAAGTATTTTTATACACTGTTATTAATGTTATAAGCTGTTAACTTTTGATGCAAAATGGTGCATTTGTGTGGGAGGTACCAAAAGGGACGTGGCGACTTCGCCCATTTTTCTCGAGTTGATAACGACTAATAAGCTAATACTATGTGTGGAATTTCAAAAGATTCGAATAAGTAGTATAGCAGTTATTAAAGAATCAATTTTTCACAACATTTTAACCCTTTGTGATGGAGGTACTAGAAGGAGTGGACCAATATGGCCCATCTTCGAACTTAGCCGGAGATAGAAAAAAATATTACCACATACCAAATTTGAAGTCAATCGGTTACTCCTTTCGAGAGTTATCGTGCGCACCAGCCAGCAGACAGACAGACAGACAGACGGACGGACATTGCTCATTCGACTTAAAATGACCCAAAACGGATTTCCTCCGAACATACTTAGGGTCTTAGATCACTCCTTCGATGTGTTACACTTTTTTCCGTAGCAAATGATATATACCCTCGTCACACTAAAGTGAGGGTATAAAAATGTGTGTTCCAAATATATTTTCTTACGATTCAAACATAGAAAAAAAATCGATTTTGCTCCGTGAACCAATAGTTCTATGACATACTCTTGATTAATTGCACATGTTATCTTACTTCCTGCGCACAAACGATGACAGCAAACTGCATAATTTTGCAGTGAAACATTTATTTTATTTGTTTATACGCAGGGACGTATCCAGAAGTGGGGGGCCCGCTAAAACTTTTTAAATTATGCATCGATTTTCTTCGGAATTTTCTCAATTTATTCATAATCTTTCAGAGTTTACGATAAAATCACAAAAATATGACAATTATGCGTTTCTAGATGTTTTTATGAGGCTTTTATTTAAAAATTATTAAAATTTTCTCAAAAAATAAGATTTTTTGCAATACTTTGTAAGATATCGTCGAAACCGCTGAACGGAGGGAAAATTGTATTGTGCGAAGTTGAAGGCTACTTAATTCTGAAGTTTGTAAAGCTTACCTGAACCAATTCGGATGAATGGTTCTCTAGTTATGTCATAATATGTGGTTCAACCTCTCTTTTTTCTTAGCCTAAAGTGTTGTCTCTTTAAATTCTCGCGATAAGCTGTGATATGGAAAGAAATTAGTGGTTAAACCACATATAGTGGCATAACTCGGGAACCATTTATCCGATTTGGTTGAGGAACGTTTTAAAGAATTAAATATTAAGTAGCCTTCAACTTTATATAATACCATTTTCTATCCGTTCAGTGGTTTCGACGATATACGAGTATTACAAAATATTGCAAAAAATGTGATTTTTTGATAAAATTTTAATATTTAAAAGAAAAACTCCCATAAAACAATAAAAAAAATGAACAAATATTATATTTTTATAATTTTATCGTAAAGTCTGTTCGGTCATGAATTAAACGAGCCAATTCCGAAGAAAATCGATGCATAATTTAAAAAGTTATAGCTAATTTAGTAAGGTTTTAACTTTAAAACTTTCTTATCGATGTAAAATTTACAAAAACAAACTTTAAAAGCTATGATTGGAGATTTTGACGTCTAGAATCAGAATTTATGCATTAAAACAGAAACCCAAGAAAAAATGTTGTTTTTGTCGACCGGTGTAATTATTGGTTGGCTTTAAATTTATGATAACCAGATATGGCGAAAATTAAGTTAGAATTACATATATGATTTCTTATCTATCTACCTTTTTAACATGTAGGTTGCAGCGATGGAATGAGTTTGCACAACCGTGTATGTAAATTTGACTTTATATTGGGTGTTGTAATAAGTAGTACGGTTTTGGCCATTACACAGAACTTATCACGGTATTTGCAAACGATTAACCTAGATATAATAAAGGCTTACGAAATCCTAAAAATTGGCAACGACTAAATTAAGTGACATTCGTAGAAATTCAGATGCGGAGTTTGATAAACTGTTTGAAGAATCCACACAACTTGCAAGAAGTTTTGGAATAGAAGCTGCACTACCTAGAAGAGTAGGCACTCAAGAGTATAGGGCTAATATTCCTGGTTCAGATGCCAAGGCGTATTTTAGGACAACATTGTTCATACCATATCTGGACGAAGTAATATCACATTTAAATAATAGATTTTTCGAACATGAAGCTATAATTACAAGTCTGTTTAATGTCGTTCCGATACGAGTTGTAAATCTAATAAAGGAAGATTTCGAAGAAGTCACACTTGTTTACAAAAACGATTTAAAAAATTCAGCAAAATCTGTTTTAGCTGAAATAAGTATATGGATTGATTATTGGAAGCAGAAGAATGATAAGCCATCAAATGCATTAGATGCTATTTCAGTTTGTGATGAGGACATGTTCCCAGGCGTTTTTACCCTTTTGCCGATACTGGCCACAATACCTGTGACAACGGCATCTGCTGAGCGAAGTTTCTCGACGTTAAGAAGAATAAAAACTTATCTCCGGAACAGAATGGAAGGAGAACGGCTATCTTATCTGGCTTTGATGTCTATATATAAAGATGAAGTCAAATACATTTTTAACTCTTACGCATTTTATTATTAAAAGTTTTACTGATTTACACATTTATATTTAGGAATAAAATTCGAATAAAAAACTAAGGAACTTAACTTCCATTACCTACACAATAAACGCAATTTTTTAATTGTTTATCTTTGTTATGGAAAAAAGGTTGGGCCCCCCCCGAACCAAAATCCTGGATACGTCCCTGAGTTGCGGTATGATACTTTAGTGGCAATTGTTCAGGGTAAACTAAATGAGGTAAAGGTTCGTCTTCTTTAAGAAAAATATTAAACCAAATATTTTCAAAATTTCCTTCTGCGATATGAAAAGTGTATTTCAATGATTTCCCACGTCTTTGAAGTACATAACTTCTGCCATTTTCAAACAAATTTGTGGGCAAATATCTCAGAAACATTATGAAAGTAACTCTCGCTGGTAATGACATTCGAAAGTATGCGGGGGAAGTTAGATTCATTGAGGACACATTTACAAAGTGAAATTTGCTCACACAGTGTAAAATAAATTGCTTTACAGAAATTAAATGTTTCAACTTATATTCTACACCAAATATAGTTAGTTTCTGAGTTGTTCAAGATTAAGTATTTAAAAATACAGAAATTCCGATTTATCATCGCTTTTGTTCCGGCATATAGACAAAATGTTAGCGAAAAGTAATTCACATAGTGTAATACATCGTTCAAATTCATATGCGTCATAGAACTATTGTTTCGAATTGCTAACAAAAAATGGCTATAAAAACCGAAAACTGCACAACGAAATGCTTCACTCCCAAAACATATTGATCCAAAGTAAATATGCGTTTCTTGGCAATATTTCTAGTAATTTTCGTCTTTGCCTTTGCAGCGCAAGGACAGGTGAGTTATTAAGAATTAAGAGAATGAGAAAATAACCTAAGGATCAATTTCAGGCACCTTTCCAGGACAATGGTCCTTCAGCGGGCCCTCGCGGAAATCCCCCACGACCTGGAGGCAATCCTGCCGAACCTCAAGGCGATGATGGAGTTCATCATGCTTGGAGTCATAAACAATATATATATGTTTTTTAAGGATGTAGCAATAAATCAAAGAAAATTATAATACAATTTATTTTGGTTTTGTATAACATATACATATATTATCTATAACTCTCCAAAGGAGAAACCGATTGACTCCAAATTTAGTGTGTCTTAATATTATTTCTATCGTGGGCTAAATGCAAAGATGGGGCATATTGTTCCACTTCTGCTAGTACCTCCCCCACAATGGGTTCAAATTTAGTGAAATATTTATTATCTCATAACTTCTATACTAATTATACGAATCTTCTGCAATTCCACATATATTATACTTTATACCTTGAGAAAAATGGGTCAAGTTGCCTCGTCCTCTTTAGTAACTCCCACACAAATTAACATATTCATTCGAACCCAACATTCCCAAAACTTTTGTAGCAATCATCCAAATGTTTTCATATTTTGTATTTTAGACAACATTTGCAATGACTAAACCTGAGTAAAATGTTTCCATCTTTCTGTCTCCCTCACAAAGTAAAATATATATCATATTTCATCAAATATGTATTGAGGATATATGAAGGCGGTCCCAAAATTAACCGACCTATATAACACCCCACATCACTCTAGTAAGATGGGATTACAATGAAATATCCAATGTATTCAACAAGTGAAATTTGTTTACATAATTTACATTTGGTACGTCCTTGCCTTTGTAGCCAAATCGGACGAAAAAAATATCTGAACAATTTTTTTTTTTCAAATTCATTAATATTGGTCTATAGATCTATGTATAAACTCTACCATGCAATATTTTAAAACAATTGGATGTAAAATACGGCTTCAATAGGGGTAAAGGGTAAAATCGGACGAAACATATATGTATATGGGGGAGTTATAAATAAATCTGAACCGATTTTTATCAAATTCGGCAATGTTGTTCCATAGATCTATAAACTGTACAATGCTAAATTTTAAAAGAATTGGTTGCAAACGCATTAAATAAAAAACTTTTGAATTTCCTTAACAATAAGTGTGTTTTTTTTCAAAAAAAATCGTATCACTCTTATTAAAAAACTCTGTACAACTTCTATAGGGCTAAAGGGCCAAATCGGACGAAACATATATATGCGAGCTATATCTAAATTTGAACCAATTTTCTTCAAATTCAATTCCAGGTACGAAAGTCTCCTGTCGGCACGATCGGATTGAAATTGCGACCTGTACTCAATGAACAACTTTCAATGGACAGACAGACGGACAGACATGGTAAAATCGACTCAGCTAGTTATTCTGATGCGATCCGAATACTTTAAGGTTGGTCGAGCTGTAGTATTTCTAGGTGTTACAAACAACTGCTATGAAACAAAACTATAATAACCTGTATTACAGTGTTGTGTAGGGTATAAAAATGTATCATTACAATTTATTATCCCCTCACCTTAGAGAGGAGGGTATATATCATTTGCTACGAGCCAAAAGTGTAACACATCGAACGAGTGACCTAAGACCCTAAGTATGTTCGGTGGATATCCCTTTTGGGTCATTTTAAGTCGAACGAACAATGTCCGTCCGTCCGTCTGTCTGTCTGTCTGTCTGCTGGCTGATGCGCACGATAACTCTCGAAAGGAGTAACTGATTGACTTCAAATTTGATATGTGGTAATATTTTCTTCTAACTCAGGCTATGTTTGAAGATGGGCCATATTGGTCGCCTCCTTTTAGTACCTGCCCCACAAAGGGTTAACATTTAGTGAAATATTGATTGTTTAATAACTTCTATACTACTTATTTGAATCCTCTGAAATAATAAACGTAGTATTAATATATTAGTCACTATTACCTCGAGAAAAATGCCACGCCTCTTTTGGCACCTCCCACACAAATGGAAAATTTTGAACCAAAATTTAAACGCTTATAACTTGCACCAAAAGTTAACAGCTTTTACTTTAATACCAGTGCATAAAAATACTTGAAATTTTGTACAGTGTAATGCTTTTATAATACCAAGAGTCCAGAAAACAAGTAAGAAAGTTTCAGTCGGGTAAACCGACTAAGGTATACCCTCACTTTGTGAGTAATGTAATATATAACATTACACCAATAAATCTGTCAATTTGTGTGGGAGGTACCAGAAGGGGTTTTCCAAATACACATATTTTTCGGTAAACAGTACATTCTTAAATACATTGCATTGTGCTGAACTATAAGCGTTTATGTGCACTGGTATATTAAAGTTACGAGCTATGTAATTTTGGTATGATTTGGTCATTTTGTGTGGGAGGTACAAAAAGGGGCGGGGTGATAACGCCCACTTTTTGCAGGACTATAGGCACTATAACAGCATTACACTGTACAAAATTTCAAGTATTTGTATGCACTGGTATTAAATTTACAAGCCGTTTACTTTTGGTACGAAACGGTCCATTTGTGTGGGATGTACCAAAAGGGGCTGTACAATAATGCCCATTTTTTACCGGACTATAGGCGCTACAAAAACATTATACTGTAGAAAATTTCAAGCATTTTTATGCACTTGTATTAACGTTATAAGCAGTTAAATTTTGATGCAAAATGGTCCATTTGTGTGGGAGGTACCAAAAGGGGCATGCCAACTTCACTCATTTTTCTCGAGTTAATAGCGACTAATATACTAATATTATGTGCAGAATTTCAAAAGATTCGAATAAGTAGTATAGAAGTTATTAAAGAATCAATATTTCACTAAATTTTAACCCTTTGTGTGGGAGGTACCAGAAGGAGTAGACCAATATGGCCCATCTTCGAACTCATCCGGAGATAGATCAAAATATTACCACATACCAAATTTGAAGTCAATCGGTTAATCCTTTCGAGAGTTATCGTGCGCACCAGCCAGCAGACACACAGACAGACAGGCAGACAGACAGACAGACAGACAGACAGACAGACAGACAGACAGACGGACGGACATTGCTCATTCGACTTAAAATGACCCAAAACGGATTTCCTCCGAACATACTTAGGGTCTTAGATCACTCCTCCGATGTGTTACACTTTTTTCCGTAGCAAATGATATATACCCTCGTCACACTAAAGTGAGGGTATAAAAATGGGAATTATTGGCAAGCCCCTTTTGGTACCTCTCACACAAATGGAAATTTTTGTACCAAAACTTAACAGCTTTTACTTTAATACCAGTGCCTACAAATACTTGAAATTTTGTATGTACAGTGTAATGCTTTTATAGGACCCACAGTCCAGTGAAAAATGGGCGTTATTGGTTTATTACGCCCCTTTTAGTACAAAAAAATAAATAAATTTACTAATGTTTTTTGGGACTCAAGTTGAGGGGATTCATAAGTCGGTTTATCCGACTGAACTTTCTGACGGATTTCCGTCGAACATACTTGCGGTCTTAGGTCACTCCTTCGATGTGTTACACTTCTGGTCCGTAGAAAATAATATACATATACCCTCTGTACACTAAAGTGAGGGTATAAAAATTTACCATAACAATTGTTTTTAATATTTTTTCTTGTGTTTGAGATAACAAATTACACTAGAAAATATTATGTACACCCCTTCGACAAAAATTTTCTAAACTAGTGTAATTTTTGATGCATTTTTTCAGCAGTAATGAAATGAGCTAGAGCCTCGAGTTTTATATGAAAAATATCTGCCCTCCTCCAAACTTGTTTCTCATAAATGAGAAAGCTTTTGGTTTCCCACCAAAGTTTCTAATTAAATTATCAAAAAATTTGAGTTGATATCAAAATTACGCTATGCAACAAATGAGCACTTGTTGAAAAATACACGGACTTGGCAGTATAGGTTCGGTTCTACTATCTACTATACTGTCAAGTCCGTATATTTCACTGTTGCACAGTGTTATTTAATGCCAACCGATACATTTGAAATTGAATGATGTTCGTACGAAACGCACAAAAACAAAATAATAGTTATTTTAAAACTGCAGCATGTTTATTGGTAAATCGTTACAAAAAACATTTAGTAATTGTTTTCGAAAGAAAATCGCTATATTCAATTTACTATATTTTATCCCGAATGGAAAGTGAGACCCCAAGCAGGATGAACTGCATCTTCACCTTGAGGTTCAGCTGGTTTACCTCCATGGTGTGGGGGATTTCCGTGAGGGCCCGCTGAAGGTCCATTGTCCTGGGAAGGTGCCTAAATATTGTTCCTTAGGTTATTTTCTCTTTCTCTATTTATTAATAACTTACCTGTCCTTGTGCTGCAGCGGCAAGGGCGAAAATTACTAAAAAGATTGCCAAGAAACGCATATTTACTTTGGATTAATATCGCTAGAGATTGATGCTTTTCGTTGTTGAACTTGGGGTTTTTATAGCGATTGTTTGCTAGCAATTTGAACTAATAGTTCCATGACATATATGATTAATTGCTTTTGTAACTTTGAACGATGGATCACATTCTGTTAATTACATTTAGCAATCACATACATTTAGATCTCGCTATATTTTCTTCATTTTATCTTACTTCCGGGACAGAAACGATGATAACAAACTGCATATTTTTTTTTGTAAAAGTATAATGCTTTACGCTATGAATCGATGTTATAAGTCATTTAAGTTTTTTTCAAAATCAACCATTGTATGGGAAGGGGCGTGGAAATAACGCAATTTTTTACGAGACTGTAGGTACTATAAAAGCATTACAATTCACAAAATGTCAAGTATGGACTGGACTCAGGGATAGAAACTCTTAAGTTTTTATACAAAATGGTATATTTGTGTGGGAGGTACCAACTTCGCCCATTTTCTCAGGGTAATAGCGACCAAGAAACTAATACTATGTGTGAAATTGTGAAAGAATATGAAAAGTAGTATAGAAGTTAATAAATAATGAATATTTCACTAAATTGTGACCCATTGTGGGGGAGATACTAGAAGGAGTCTTTTCTTAGGAGTTTGATCTTAGGCTGAGATAGAAGAAACTAATAACACGTATATAATTTGAGTTAACCGGTAGCTCCTATGGAGAGTAATCGTACGCATCAGCCAGACAGACGGAAATTACTGAAATAACTTCAAATGGTCCAAAACGGGTTTCCGCCAATTACACAGTCCAAAAACCGCGATACTATTTTTCTTGTAGATCTTAACGAGTAATACAACGTTTGTTCTACGCATATTTGCCGGACACCCCCAACATTCAAATTAACGGGTAAAAACCCGATTTTCTTGCCTTTTTCACTTAAACGCCTATAGCTTTTTTAATTATAAAACGATTTTCAATCTCTACTATTTATGTACACATTTAGTTTTAATGAAACTTTAATAACTCAGTCAATTGCAAACGGATTTTTAAGAGACTGGTTGCATTTTTTCCCTTATAAAGGGTGCTTATTTCGTGAATGGTAACACTTAGATGTCAGATTTGACAGATAATTAGTTGTATCCTTCCGCTGAACGAATATGGTTGTGTATACGCCTGAACAACGTTGGGAGCGATCGACTTACAGAAGATTGTAAGTCGATCAGATGATTGTCGCATTTGGGGCACAGAAAACCCGCACGCATACATTGAAAAGCCGATACACCCAAAACGAGTCACTGTTTGGTGCGGATTTTGGCATAAAATGAGCAAGTGGCCGTTACAGTCAATGGCGATCGTTATCGGCCATGTTGAACAAATTTTTGTTCACAAAAATTGAAGAGGAGGATATTGGCAACATTTGATTTCAACAGAATGGTGCTACGTGCCACACAGTCGAAGCAACACTCGATGTTTTGCGCGACGTTTAAAAAAAAAAGTTATTTGGCGGACCCTTTATCAGCTGTTAACAAATTATATAAAGTTTATTTGTTTGCCACAAAAACCTATAGTTTTTGCCAAAAAGAAACTATGTATAGCCCTTAAAAAATACTATCGTACCCATTTAAAAAAAAAAATTGTTCTTGTTTAGGACTCCAAATTACTCCATAAAATTTTATGTAAATCCCGTCGACCATTTTTTAAACTAGTGTTATTTCTCAAGAAAGACAATAAAAGTCATCGTGAAACTTGACTATATTTTAGAATTAAAAGATATTTTTCATCCGCTCACCTTACTGGGAGGAGGGTATACATCATTTGCTACGAGCCAAAAGTGTATCACATCAAAGGAGTGACCTAAGATCCCAAGTACACGGGGCAAAATCGCCTTTTCTGATATGTTTGAATCGAAAGAAAATATATTTGGAACACAAATTTTTAAATATTATATATTTCTGAGCACATAAATTTTATTTGAAAATCAATAAAATATATTTGGAACTCGTATATTAATATGTTACAACATATAATATTTGCAAACTAAATTTCTCAAATAAAATATGTGTTTGGAAACAAATAAAATTATTGTTTCGGAATTTCTCCAAATATATTTTATTTAAAAAATATTTTCGAAACTTTTTTTGAATTTTTCGAATTTAGGTTTAGCATTCAACCTCCCAGTTATGATACGAAATGCAGCATTAACTTCTGTTTTAAATTAATAATTTAAAATTTCTGAGTATTCCAAGCCATCATTAGTTTTCAATCCTCCAAGTAATAGATTTCGATCTAAGATTATACGATTTCAATTATTATTATTTATTATTCTTACGACATGAAAAATTTCTAAAAAAATTTACTTTGAATTACTGAAAAATGTAACTCAACTTATTTTCTGAATACTTAAATGCAACCAAATATTTGTTTCGGAAAAAATAGTCCAAAATAAACGCATATTGGGATGTTAACAAAGATTTATTTAGAACAACATCCTCCCAAATGTATAATTTTTGTGAGTATCAAAAATTTTATGTTTGGAGTGTACCCTAAACATATATATGTTTCAAGCCGAATATGTTTGGGACAATATACTACAGAAGCGATTTTTTTTCAGCGTGTATGTTTGGCGGAAATTCGTTTTTAATCATTTTAAGTCATTTAGCAATGTCCGTATGTCTGTCTGCTATTTTTAGGATAGGAAAGTTTGTGTGGTGGGTGCCAGCGGCACAGTTTGGAAGGATGGGACACTTGACTGTCCCCAGTGTTCGATCTGTGGTCCATTTATGTGGAACTTCATGATGGATCCCTTGTTACAGTCACTTACCCCCTCTTACAAGCTGTATGCATATGCCGCTGACCTCATCAACTCGATCGAAGTGCAGTCTCGGGCTGAGCTGGAGAAAAAAGGTGCGGAGCCCATCCACGTATTGTCGTCGAGGTGTCGGTGGATAGCGATGATAACTTGTATGCCAGTAAGTCGAGCATTGTCCCCAGACGCATTGCAAGTTTTGCTGGGTGCACCCCCACTTGATCTGGAGGTGATATGTTGCGGATTAAGAGGGGCCTGCCACTTCCAAGTTTAGGTTGGTTTTCTGCTGATCAGCTGATAGAAGGGGATGTTAGGAGGAACAGTGAGCTCTTGGATGAGCTCACTGTTCTGTGTCTAGGTGGCGGACAGAAAGCGATAAGGGCCGGGTGACGTACGCTATTATACGTGACGCCACGTTTGCTAGGGAACGCCCAGTCTTTGGCTTCGGTCTGAGCCTCGGCTTTTTACTGACGGGACACGGATCTTTCAATGCCTTTTTGTATGCCTGAAGCCTTTCCGACAGTGCGGGCTGTGGTGGTGGGAGGTGACCTGAGGACTGGCGGCATATACTTACGGAATGCTCGCACTACGATTATGTTAGGGATTTACCTAGCAGTAGGGTTGTAGAGGACAGTCGAACTCTAAGGGCAAAAGACATTTTTGCTCGTAATGTATTTAATAGGTGACGAACCAAAGACGTATAGTGGAGGTGACCGATTACACAGATTCCTCCACCTGGGCCCTGATGCTGATGTTGCTGCTGATGTCTTCTCCTGATTTTGCCGATGATGCTGTGGTTAGTGAGGAATTTATTGTTACCTTTTGTGTGATCGTTTGATGTCGTTCACCGTTCGTGTTTATTGTCGTTTTATGTGCGTAGGTTACTGAATTTTCAGTGAATGTGTGTTGTCTGTTGCGGCGTCACGATAGTGAGCGATTGACTGCTGTCCTTTGTTGTTGTTCATTTATTGTTCATTGGGTTGTCTGTACACCCCCAAAACTTGAACATAAGCCACAAGGCCCAGAGCTTTTTGGAGGACGAACTGATAGTAGCTTCGGCTACGAAGTCTGACCGGAGACTGTAATCCGGTACCACGGGAGCCAGAAGCCCCTGGAACTTCAGGTTAAAATTTAGTGAAATATTGATTCTCTAATAACTTCTATGCTACTTATCTGAATTATCTGTAATTCGTCACATAGAAATAGTTTAACCCTCTAACAGGCAAGATCGTCTACAGACGGTGTTCGCTTTTTGGGCTCCAGTAAGAGCTGTCCAAATTGTGACAGCTCTTGTTAGGCGGTCCTACTTGACAACTTCATATGTTCCCCAAAATATGGTCGATCTAATTTGAGAAATCAATAAATTAGCTCCAAAAATATTTTTTTCAATTTCGTTGTTTTTTTAATTTTTATTATAAAGCGATTGACTTCAAATTTGTATATGTATTTGGAGTTACCAAGAAATATAATTGTGATTTCTAATCGAAATTTTGCTGGCTTTTTTTGCCTAAAAATTAAGGTTATTTTGTCTACATTTACTTGGAAAACAAGTAAGAAAGTTTCAGTCGGGTAAACCGACTAAGGTATACCCTCACTTTGTGAGTAATGTAATATTGAATATTACTCGAATTATTCTGTCAATTTGTGTGGGAGGTACCAGAAGGGGTTTATCAAATACACCTTTTTTTCGCTGAACATTAGATACTTTAAATTCATTGCACTGTGCCGACTTATAAGCATTTATGTGCACTGGTATAAACGTTATGAGACATTAAATTTTGGTATTTTGTGTGGGAGGTACAAAAAGGGGCGTAGCAATAACGCCCATTTTTCACAGGGCTATAGACACTATAAAAACATTACACTGTACAAAATTTCAAGTATTTTTATACACTGGTTTTAATGTTATAAGCTGTTAACTTTTGGTGCAAAAAGGTACCTTTGTGTGGGAGGTACCAAAAGGGGCGTGGCAACAACACCCATTTTTCCCTGGACTGTAGGCAATAAAAAAAGCATAATACTGTACAAAATTTCAAGTATTTTTATACACTGTTATTAATGTTATAACCTGTTAACTTTTGGTGCAAAATGGTGCATTTGTGTCGGAGGTACCAAAAGGGACGTGCGACTTCGCCCATTTTTCTCGAGTTGATAGCGACTTATAAGCTAATACTATGTGTGGAATTTCAAAAGATTCGAATAAGTAGTATAGCAGTTATTAAAGAATCAATATTTCACAACATTTTAACCCTTTGTGGGGGAGGTACTAGAAGGAGTGGACCAATATGGCCCATCTTCGAACTTAGCCGAAGATAGAAAAAAATATTACCACATACCAAATTTGAGATCAATCGGTTACTCCTTTCGAGAGTTATCGTGCGCACCAGCCAGCAGACAGACAGACACACAGACAGACAGACAGACAGACAGACAGACAGACGGACGGACATTGCTCATTCGACTTAAAATGACCCAAAACGGATTTCCTCCGAACATACTTGGGGTCTTAGGTCACTCCTTCGACGTGCTACACTTTTTTCCGTAGCAAATAATATACATATACACTCGTCACACTAAAGTGAGGGTATAAAAATATACGCTTCATACAATCATTTTTACGATTTGGCCTGTTAAAGGGCTGATATACACTATCACCTTTAGAAAAATGAATGAAGTGTTGACACTTCCCGCCCAAAGTGAATATAGTACAAAAATTTAACAGCGTACACATTTCATACCTGCGCATATAAATACTTGAAACTTTTTACAGTGTAATGCTTTTATAGTATAGGACTTTGGTACCACCCATACAAATGGACTATTTTCACCAAAAAGTTAAGTGCTTATAACTTTAATAACAGTGCATACAAATACTTGAAATTTTATTCAGTGTATTGTTTTTATAGGACCTACAGTCCAGAGAAAAATAGGCGTCATTGGCACGCCGCTTTCGGTACCTCCCGCACACAAGGACTATTTTGCACCACAGTTTAAGAGTTTATAACTTTTATACTAGAGCATATTTTATAGTTATTAAATGCTATTTATATTGACAATAATTTAATTGAAACAAAAAAATAAATAAATTTATGAGTATTTTGTGGGACTGAAGGTGAGGGGATTCGTAAAACGATTTACCCGACTGTGCTTTCTTTTTTCATTTAAATTATATTTGAATACATATACAGGGTGGCTGATATGTATTGCAACCAACTTCAGGTTGCTATCATTTCTAAACCGCTAGTCAGATAGCTGACAGATTTATTTCAGTGACAGTTCATTTTATTGTTTACAAGCTTACAAAAACATTTTGATCTATTGCATTCAGAAAAATGTTATTCGTGATGGAATTCAAGCGTGATAGTGGTATATTTGGGTGGAAAAACACAAGTGGCTATCGTTAGAGCCCTCCAGCATTTAAATGTGAATAAATCTTTTGTTTCTCGTGCCATTGCTCGTTACCGTGATGCTGGCAGTGTTGCAACGCGTCCAAAATGTGGACGAAAAAAAACGGTAACAACACCAGAAATTATCCGAAAAGTGAAGGCCAGATTTGATCGAAATCCACGCCGCAGTGGTAGAAAAATTGCTCGTGAGCTGAACATATCGCGAGAACGGATACAACACATATTAAAAAATGAGCTTGGACTAAAGCCATTGAAGTTCCAAAAAGTGCAAGAGCTCGCCGATTCACAAAAAAAAGTTAGACTGGAAAGAGCCAAGGAGTTGCTTCGCTTGCACAAAAGTGGCCAGTTACCGAATTTGGGTTTCTCCGATAAGAAGCCAATCTAAATTGAGCAGTTTGTGAACAAACAAAATGATCGGGTTTACTTGCCAAAGAAGTCAGCTGAAAATTTACACCTTCGATTGGCCACCAGTACTCAAGCGCCGCCAATGGTAATGGTGTGGGCCGCCGTAACGGCCGATGGTCGCTCCTTGCTCGTATTCATCGACCATGGGGTCAAAATAAATGCCGAATATTATCGGGAAAATGTCCTAAAGACAGTATTGAAGCCCTGGGCAGACAAACATTTCGGCCGCAGACCATGGACATTCCAACAGGACTCAGCACCATCGCACTCAGCAGGCGTCAACCAAGAATGGCTTAAAAAGTAGGTTCCTCGCTTAATTTCTACCGCACAATGGCCACCAAGATCTCCGGATCTCAATCCGTTGGACTTTTGCGCCTGGGGCATTTTAGAGAGTAAGGTTCGCACTAAAAAATACCAAAGTATCGACCATCTCAAGACGCCGCTTCGCCGGGAATGGGCCAAAATACCGCAGAGCCACTTTCGTGTAGCGTGTGATGGCTTTGTCGGCCGTTTGAAGGCCATAATTCGTGCCAAAGGTGGCCAATTCGAACAAATCTAAACTGTTGCTAAAATTGTATGTTTTTTCCGACATTTTTTGCTTTTGAACAATAAAATTTAAAAAAAAATTAAAAAAATATAGCGCTTTACTTTGTTGCATTACATATCAGCCACCCTGTATTTTTAATAAAATTATTTAATCTGATAATCAACCTAGTATTTCTCAAATTTCATAATTTTAAAAATTGTAAAATCTTTATAGTAGGCCTGTTTATACCCTACACAACACTGTTGTACAGGATAACGGGGTTTTTAACAGGGATGATATGATTTTGAAGTGACGTTTCGGCCATTTGCAATATGTCATGATCTGTCATTTGTTTTTCATTGTATTCAGTAGTGTTTACAATTTCATCATTGAGAGATACACGCAAGAACATCGTTTACATATTAAGTTTTATTCAGTTTTATTATCAAAATAATTGTTCTCCAATTGCAACTTTTCGTGCGCCATTTTTTTAAAATCAAAAAAAAAATTACTTTCCAGTCGACCTACGACCTTGACACCCACGAGTCCCAATCCGACGTACCGTTAAGGAGCTAGAGCAAAAATAAACTTTCCGTTCACATTTGAAAATGTCAATTCAAGTCAATTTTTTTCAAAAAGTAATTTTTTTTTTAAATCAGAAAAAAAAAACATTTTCCAGTCGTACTACGACCTTGACACCCATGAGCAATATTTTACCTCTCGTTAAGAGCTATCTTTTTGCCATTGACCGAGTGTGGCTACGTGCCACCCAGTATATGAAACAATTGAATTGTTGCGAGAAAAGTTCGTAGATTCGATTATTTCAAGAAATTGTGATATTGATTGGCCTCCAAGAACTGTTAATTTAACACCATTAGACTACGAGACTCGTATGTTTCACGGAAATCCGTTTTCGGATATTTAAAGTCATTTCAGCAATGTCCGTTCGTCTGTCTGGCTGGAACGCACGGTAACTCTCGAAAGGAGTAACGGATTGATTTCAAATTTGGTATATAATAATGTTTTTCCCTAGGTTAGGTTAGCTTAAGGACGCGCGGCACACAACCATTGCTGGCGTGAACCGTCAGTGTATGTTGCATGACCCTCCAAAGGAAGGTTGCCGCATGACCAGTCTGTTCTGGGGGATAATTATGTCGAGATTTGAGGAGAATTTCTGAACTGGTGACAAATATGTAGTCTGCCGGTCCTGCCAGAGCCCATAGATCAGACATTCTTGATGCCTCAATGAGAATCGCCGAGTGGCGCCAATCCACGTTACGCCAAACATTAGGTTAAGAACGCTCTTTTTGCCATTGACCGAGTGTGGCTACGTGCCACATAGCATATGAAACATTTGAATGGTTGCGAGAAAAGTTTGTAGATTCGATTATTTCAAGAAATTGTGATATTGAATGGCCTCCAAGAAGTGTTAATTTAATACCATTAGACTATTTCTTGTGGGGTTATTTGAAGTAATTGGTCTTTCGAAATAAACCAGACTCTCTTCAAGCTTTACAAGTCAATATTGAACGAGCCATTCATGACATACGACTTGAGTTAGAGGAAAATGTGCTCGAAAATTGGGTTCATCGAATTCGTTCCTGCAGAAGAAGTCGTGGAGGCCATGAATGACGTTTTATTTAGAACTTAATTGTATCGTTTGTACTTCACGTTAAATAAAAACTTTTGAATTTCCTTAACAATAAGTGTGTTTTTTTTCTTCAAATAAATCATATCACTCTTATTGAAAACCCCTTTATTTATTATAAGTTTGTTTTGTGGCAGATGTATGTAGCACCTAAAAATACTATAGCTAAACCCACCTTAATGTATACCGATCGAAAGAATGCAAAGTTTTTTTTTAAAAAATAATCTCAATGGTCGGAGTAGCATCCGCCAAATAGCTATACGAGGAGCTGAACTTTCAAGTAATTGTATTTGCTTCATTGTTTTCATCCAAACAATTCTTTAATACATAATAGAGGCAAAGATGATCTAAAGCCAGGAAAATGATTTCAATGTTTATCAACAAATTACAAATTTGGCACAGTGCAATGAATTTATAATCCCTACTGTTCATTGAATTTAATATTTAATCCGGTTAGTTGGCGGAGATTTTCTTCTTCTTTCTTCAGAATTTAGCCTACGTAATTCAACAATTTCTTATTACTAGAGGAAAAAAATTTTCACAGATTCGTTCGTGATAAAGAATAAACAAATCACAAATAAAGCACAGCTTTTCGTCAACAAGTCTAAACTGTGAAAAAATTAGAAACGAGAAAAAACTTTTTTGCTGCCTAACTGATATAAACAGTTGCAAAGAACTGCATGTGTCATCGTGTTTATAGTGCCTAAGGTCAAGGTTAAGTATATACTTATAAGGAAAATAAGTGTTTCATATTATCTTATAATTAATTGAAAAATTATGCATTTTGCTATCACCGCTTCTGTCCTGAGAGTACTCGTATGATAACATGTGATTTCTAAATGTAATTAACAGAATGTGAGCCATCGTTCAGTTTTACAAAAGCAATTAATCATATATGTCATGGAACTAATGTTTCAAAGTGCTAAGAAACCAAAATCGCTATAAAAAACCCAAAGCTCAACATCGAAATGCATCAATCTCAAGTGATATAATTCCAAAGTAAATATGCGTTTCTTGGCTATCTTTTTAGTAATCTTCGCCCTTGCCGTAGCCGCACAAGGGCAGGTGAGTAAAATATTATGAAATACGACAATGAGAAAATAACCTGTGGAACAATATTTAGGCACCTTCCCAGGACAATGGACCTTCAGCGGGCCCTCACGGAAATCCCCCACACCATGGAGCTAAACCAGCCGAACCTCAAGGAGACGATGCTGTTCATCCTGCATGGGGACTCACTTTCCAATCGGGATAAAAAATTGTAAATTGTATTTGGTAAATTTTTATCGAAAACTATTGATAACTGTTTTTGTGTAAAGATGTACCAATAAACATTCTGCAGCATTTAAAACAAAACTGTCTTCATTATACCCTACACCACACTGTGGTACAGGGTATTCTAACTTTGTGCATTTGTTTGTAACACCCAAAAGGAGAAGAAATAGGCCCATCGTTTATTATACCGATCGACTTAGAATCACTTTCTGAGTCGACTTAGCTATGTCCGTCTGTCCGTCTGTCTGTCTGTCCGTCTGTGCATGTATTCTTGTAATCAAAGTACAGGTTGAATTATGGTCCGATCTCGACGAAACTTTACACATATCTTTTTTTTGGCCCAAGGACGATCCCTATTGAATTTGGTTAAAATCGGTTCAGATTTAGATATAGCCCCCATATATATGTTAGCCCCGATTTGACATGTAAGCGCTGTAAAAACTTTATTTTATATCCGATCAGTATGAAATTCGGCAGGAAAAGGTTTCTTATTACATGAATGGACTCTGTTAAATTTGGAAGAAATCGGTCCAGATTTAGATATAGCCCCCATATAAACGTTACCACCGATTTGACTTGTAAAAGCGCTGTAAAAATGTTATTTTATATCCGATCAGTATGAAATTCGGCAGAAAGAGGTTTCTTGTTATATGAATGAACACTGTTAAATTTGGAATAAATCGGTTCAGATTTAGATATAGCCCCCATATATACGTTACCCCCGATTTGACACGTAGGCGCTGTAGAGACTGTATTTTATATGCGTTCAGTACGAAATTCGACAGAAGGAGGTCTTTTTACATGAATGAGTATTCAGGGAAGATCGGTTCAGATTTATATTGATTGTTCCTTCTGATTTGGTATCAAACCGCTATAGAAGTTGTATTTTACTTCCGATCATTAAAATTTTCCAGCAAGATGTTTCTCAATTTAGGAACGAATATTGCTTAATTTAGCGATTATCGTTTCAGAATTAGATAATATGTTTCTACCCATTTACCAATTATTCCAAATTATTATGGCAATGACCCTTATCGCATTGTTAGGGAGGTGTAGGGTATTATATAGTCGGCCCCGCCCGACTTTCTGCCTTTCCTTACTGGTTTTATATAGTTTTGTGCTTTTAAAATGTGGACTTTTCGAACAAATCATTGGCAGTTTATGATATAATTCATTAACGTCCACCAAATTTCCAATTTACGAACTTCCTAAAGAAACTAACATTACACTAGCTTATATAATTTTTTTCGGAAATATCCCATTCACGAAGAAACAGTCCTAGTTCAAAAATCGTTAAAAAAATTAAAAAAAAATGTTTTTTTTGCTATGCTAGCACGAAAACAAATATTACAAGTTAAGTTCGGCCATGCCATGGATTGCATTCAATTTTATTACTAGAAAAATCATTGGATATGGAGCAAACCATGAAACGATCCTTTTTCTTTAAGAGAATTATTTAAAACAAGTAGAAAAGTTCAGTCGGGTAAACCGACTAATGAATCCCCTCACCTTGAGCCTCAAAAACATTAGTATTTATTTATTTACTTTTGGTACAAAATGGTCCATTTGTGTGAAAGGTACCAAAAGGGGCGTCCCAATAACGGTCACATTTCTCTGGACTCTAGGTACTATAAAAGCATTACACTTTACAAAATTCCATGTATTTGTATGCACTGGTATTAAATTTATAAGCTGTTAACTTCTGGTACAAAATGGCCCATTTGTGTGGGAGGTACTAAAAGGAGCGTGGCAACTTCTCCTATTTTTCTCGAGATTACAGCGACAAATAAACTAATACTATGTGTAGAATTTCAGAGGATTCAAATAAGTAGTATAGAAGTTATTAAAAAATCAATATTTCACTAAATGTTAAGCCTTTGTGGAGGAGGTACTAGAAGGAGTGGACCAGTATGACCCATCTTCGAACTTAGCCGGAGATATACGTAAATATTACTACATACCAAATTTGAAGTCAATCGGTTACTCCTTTCGAGAGTTATCGTGCGCACCAGCCCAAAATGGATAACCGCCGAACATACTTAGGGTCTTAGGTCACTCCTTCGATGTGTTACACTTTTGGTTCGTAGCAAATGATATATACCCTCCTCTCTAAGGTGAGGGGATAAAAACGAATGCTGCAAAGTTAAGGCCGCAAATTCTTTTACCAAACTCTTTACCTGAAAAATGTGGTATTTATAGCTAAAAACAGCTTTTTTGAGAGGAACATCTACATGGGGACTACAACAAAATAAAATTTTATTTGTATACATTTTATTGAGATGATTTTTTGCCAAACTAGAATATAAACTGCAAAGTTTCAGCAAAATTTCTTAGAAAATGTGGTGTTTATGGCTTAAATAAGCCTTTTTAGGAGCGACACTATAGGTGGACTATAACAAAATATTAACTGACATAAAAAAATGTTTACTGCGATGAATTCTTGTCTTAATTAAATAAAAACTGCAAAGATTCAGTAAAAATGCTTAGAAAATATGGTATTTATGGCTTAAATACGTATAACAAAATATGAACCGATATGTAAAATTTTTGCTGTGCTGAATTCTTGTCGAAATAGAATACCAACTGCAAAGTTTCTGCTAAATTGCTTTAAAAATTTGGTATCTATGGCTCACAAACCGTATTTTGAAGCGACCTCTATAGGGGAGCCAACATTGCCCGATATGGCCCATTTGCAATCCCAAACAACCTGCAACTATAAGAAATATTTATACCAAATTTGATCAACCTTGCTCTAGTGTTACGGACTGTAGCATGATTACAATAGACGGACGGACGGACAGACGGACATGGCTAAATCGTCTTAGAATTTTACGACGATTAAGAATACACATTAGGGCGGGTCGATTTAAAAGTCGCCCATTTTGCCGAAGGAACCATACCTCTAAAACGAATTCTGATGTCCCGGAAAAAAATCCCACTTTGACCCATTTAGAGTGCTCATATCGAGTCCAAATGTATGACCGACCCCCACTAACTTTGGAGGGCCGATCCACCCATGCCAGTGGCACACCCCCTGGAACTCACCTGGGGGGTTCCCCATACAAACATTTCAAAAAAATCACCATTTTTGGCACTTTACATGACAAAATCAGAGAAATGGCTATGTTTTTTTTCTTTATGTTATTTCTTTATTCGACCCAAATTCCGGGACATCAGAATTCGTTTTAGAGGTATGGTTCCTTCGGCAAAGTTTCTTATTTTGATCCCTAGAATACGATTTTCACTGAGCAATGGCAACTTTTTTTGCCTCCCCACAAATCGACCCGGCCTAATACACATATATAAAGGGTTTTCCAACAACAGGTGTTATTTTGGTATTCAAAGAAAAATACAATTTTTTTAAATAAATGATCGGATGTTTATTTCATAATACAGAGGAATGTATGCCGTTAATAATGAAAAACAACATCAGCCAAATGGCCACCACGACCACGCTTGCAGGACCATATCCTTTTCATGAAATTTTCAATAACCAAATCGCAAAATGGCTGCCCTATGTCCTCGATAGCCTCACGAATTCTATCTTTGAGGTCGTGAATTGACGATGGGCTGTTGTCGTAGACCTTATCTTTCACTTGGCCCCAAAGGAAGAAGTCGCAAGGTGTTAAATCACAAGATCTCGGTGGCCAATTGTGATCACCTCTTCGAGAGACAACACGGTCTGGAAACTTTTCCCGTAACAGAGCAATGGTTTCGTTGCTTGTGTGGCACGTAGCGCCGTCTTGTTGAAAGTAAACGTTGTCCAGATCAATACCATCCAACTCCGACCATAAAAAATCAGTAATCATCTCTCGATAGCGCAATCCATTTCACCGTAACTGTTGATCCAACCTTATTTTCCAAAAAGAAAGGTTCAGTGACCCCGCCGGACCATAAACCGCACCAAACAGTCACACGTTGGGTTTTCCGAGCCCCAGGTGCGACAATATTGCTTGCTGACGTAGCCACCGAGGTGGAAATGGGACTCATCAGTCAAGATGATTTTCGAATTTTAATAATTTTAATGCGTTGTTGAATCGTGTATTGTTCCATTTTTAGAAATGGCGTAGTTTCTACTTTTCAAATGTCAAAGAATAAAAGCTTCAAAAGTGACTGCTACCGAAATACCGGGTGATTCAATATAACACCTCTTGTTGGAAAACCCTGTATATTTTCCTCCTGATTTTTTTACTTTTGAAAGTGTAGCCATTTTTAAACAAAACGTTGCCAGTTTATAAAATAATTCAGAAATGTCCACCAAACTTCCAAATTAGGATCTTCCTTAAGAAATGAATAAAAATGTTGTCGAAGGACTGTACATAACACTTTCAGGAGTTATTTAGTATCATAGACATGAAAAAACCAGTAAGGAAAGGCAGAAAGTCGGGCGGGGCCTACTATATAATACCCTACACCTCCCTAACAATGCGATAAGCGTCATTGCCATAATAATTTGGAATAATTGGTAAATGGGTAGAAACATATTATCTAATTCTGAAACGATAATCGCTAAATTAAGCAATATTCGTTCCTAAATTGAGAAACATCTTTCTGGAAAATTTTAATGATCGGAAGTAAAATATAACTTCTATAGCGGTTTGATATCAAATCAGGAGAAATATATATATCGAGGTTATATATAAATCTGAACGGATTTTCCTTGAATACTCATTCATGTAAAAATACCTCTTTCTGTAGAATTTCGTACTGATCGGATATAAAATACAGTCTCTACAGCGCTTACATGTCAAATCGGTGGTAACATATATATGGGGGCTATATCTAAATCTGAACCGATTTTCTCCGTATTTGGCAGTATTCCTTCGAGTAATAAGAAACCTCTTTCTGCCTAATTTCGCACTGATCGTATATAAAATACAGTTTCTACAGCATTTACATGTCAAATCGGGGGTAACATATGTATGGGGGCTATATCTAAATCTGAACCGATTTTCTCCGAATTTGGCAGTATTCCTTCGAGTAATAAGAAACCTCTTTCTGCCGAATTTCGCACTGATCGTATATAAAATACAGTTTCTACAGCATTTACATGTCAAATCGGGGGTAACATATGTATGGGGGCTATATCTAAATCTGAACCGATTTTCTCCGAATTTGGCAGTATTCCTTCGAGTAATAAGAAACATCTTTCTGCCGAATTTCGCACTGATCGGATATAAAATACAGTTTCTACAGCATTTACATGTCAAATCGGGAGTAACATATATATGGGGGCTATATCTAAATCTGAACCGATTTCCCTCAAATTTGGCAGTGTTAATTCACGTAATGAGAAACCTCTTTCTGCCAATTTTTTTACTGATCGGATATAAAATACAGTTTCTACAGCGCTTACATGTCAAATCGGGTTTAACATATGTATGTGGGCTATATCTAAATCTCAACCGATTTCCCCCAAATTTGGCAGTATTCCTTCATGTAATAAGAAACCTCTTTCTGCCGAATTTCACATTGATCGGATTAAAAATACACTTTTTACTGCGCTTACATGTAAAATCGGGGGTAACATATATATGGGGGCTATATCTAAATCTGAACCGATTTCCCTCAAATTTGGCAGAATTAATTAATGCAATAAGAAACCTCTTTCTGCCGAATTTCGTATTGATCGGATTAAAAATACACTTTTTACAGCGCTTATATGTCAAATCGGGGCTAACATATATATGGGGGCTATATCTAAATCTGAACCGATTTTAACCAAATTCAATAGGGTTCGTCCTTGGGCCAAAAAAAAGATATGTGTAAAGTTTCGTCGAGATCGGACCATAATTGCGACCTGTACTTTGATTACAAGAATACATGCACAGACAGACGGACAGACGGACAGACAGACGGACATAGCTAAATCAACTCAGAAAGTGATTCTAAGTCGATCGGTATAATAAACGATGGGTCTATTTCTTCTCCTTTTGGGTGTTACAAACAAATGCACAAAGTTATAATACCCTGTACCACAGTGTGGTGTAGGGTATAATTATAACCTTGTTATAATGTCAAAGAAAAGAAAAAAGCAATGGGGAAATAATCCCAAATTCAAACAACCAAAACCAGGAGGTTCAATCAGTTTCAACAGATTCCAGAGTCTCTCAGATTCCGATGATGAAGATAGCGTACATAGTGCGGAAGTTTTCCAGCCAAAACCAAAAGTTCCGTCTATAGTGGTGGACAGTAGTCACAGCCTAACAAGAATTATGGTGCTTCTTGGGCAAAATTGTAAGTACAAAAGGATGTCGATGGGAACAAAAGTATCCCCAAATACAAAAGAAGATTGTAATGATGCTCTTCAAAAACTGAAATCAAACAATATGAATTTCTTCACCCACTCCATTGTTGATGAAAAGAAGTTCAAACAAATGTTATTTGGATTACCCAGAATTACTATAGAAACCATCAAAGATGAGTTCAAAACTGTTTTCAACATTGAACCATTAACAATAAAGGAAATACGAACGACAAGAAGTAGTCCAGATGATGCAATATATATGATCGAGTTTGACAAAAACCAAGTAAGCAAGAAAGAAATTAAAAAAATAACATATTTCTACAACATTAGAGTGCATTGGAAAAACCCGCAAAAACGAAGACGAGGTCCAACTCAATGTTCAAAATGTGCTATGTATGGACATGGATCTTTAAATTGCCATAGGACATCCGTCTGTTTATTGTGTGGAGGATCACACGATGATTCTACCTGTCAACTGAACAAAACATCAAATAATGGACCAGTAATATATAAATGTCATAACTGCATAAAGAAAGATGCAAATAATTTCAATCACAGAGCTGATGACAAAAATTGTCCTCAACGCAACGAATACCTCGAAATCCGAGCAAAAGTTACAAGCACAAATCGCTCAAATAAATTTCCTAGGACATTTGCTCCTTCAAGTAACTTGCGGGAAGATGAAATCCAGCCAAGCTGTAGCAATGGATTGCCCAGTGGTCACTCTAGATTGATAAACAATTCTAACACATACATGTATGCATTAAAAGCCAAAACAAGTACACAGTGTGGAGATAATGACATCTCAAACGAACAAATTTTGCAAATATATTTTGAAGCTATTGATGCTCTACAGAAATGTCAAAATAAATATGACAAAATGAGAGTTTTCGGAATGATGCTCAGATATGTCATATAACCAGAAATCTCAATATAATCTTCATGTTATGCATTTCAATGCACAGGGCATAACAAATCCAGCCTCTATTGTTGAATTGGAGCACGTAGTAAATGAAAGAAACATAGATGTTTTAATGATAAACGAAACCTTTTTGAAGAAAACCCACAAATTCAAATTTAGAAACTTCAAGATTTGCAGAGAACACAGATGTACCCATGGAGGGGGAGTTCTTATAGTAATAAGAAATGGCATTCCTCATCAAAAAATTTCGAAAATTCCTACCATATCAATAGAAAACGTTTCCCTAATAATCTACATAAACAAAAGACCAGTCAGGCTGATCTCAGCCTATTGCCCAAAATACACAGCAGAGTTTATTAATGATATTGATAAATTAACAAGTTATCCCAAAGATTTTTCATTTTCGAAGTTGCCCATCACCAAAGCTGGAACTGTCACCATAATAACACAGCTGGTCAGCGTTTATACCAACATCAACTTTGTTCTGCTTACTATATCCATAACCCCAAAGATTTCACACGTCATACTCAACGTCAAACTCCGCAATTGTCATCTGTCGTCGACTTGATGCTCACAAACTCGGGGCTTGAGTTTTCCCAAATAGAAACCCATCCACATATTCTAAAGTCAGATCATTCTCCAATGACCTGCAGAATCTTTGGTTCCGTGGACAAACAGCCCAGTAAAATCCGCCTATATCATGAAGCAAATTGGAATAACATCAAGGAGTATGTTAATACTATGATTAAAAACACAAATCTTGAAAGAGCAATTGTAACATCACTTAACGTCGATGATATACTGTCAAAAATCACAAGAATTATCCAACTCGCAGAGAGAAAGGTACCGATTGGTGAGAGAGACTTATGGCAGAGACGACTTTCATCTTTAACGCTCTATTTAATTGGACAGCGTAGAAGATTCCGCCGTAAGTTACAAAGATGTTCCGACGTATCAGAGAGAATAACTGTCATTGGTATACTCATACAGCTGGACCAGCTGGTTGAACATCACGTGTTAAATGACAGAAACAACAGCTGGAACAATTTTCTACGATTGTTGCCATATGTTAACAAAAAGTTTTTGTTGCTGTCCAAGGCCGTGAGAGGCGCTAAAGCAGTTGTTGGAACTTTAACAACAGATGGCGCTGAAGTAGACAACAACGCAGAAAAAGCTAATATTATTGCACAGGGGTTTGAAAATTCCCATAAAATTACTATGAATGAAATCTCGCCCAAAGAACAAAATGTCGTCAAACATATCGAATGGCTTGGGAGACAACACCTAGTCCAAGAGGACAACAACATACCAACATCTATAGAAGAAGTTAAGTGGTTTGTAAATACATTGAACAATTTTAAGGCTCCTGGATTAGATGGGATAAAACCAATAGTTTTAAAGAAAATGCCTGACTCAGTTTTCCACATACTTACAAACGTATTCAACTGGTGTTTGAGAAACGGATATTTTCCAAAGCTTTTCAGAAAAGCTAAAGTTGTCCCAGTACTGAAAAGTGGTAAAAATTCGAAGCTAGCCAGCAGCTATAGACCAATTAGCATGCTTAACTGTCTCGATAAAATATTTGAAAATATAATTCATCACAGAATTATTGAATTTGTGGAAAATAATATGATAATTAAGGAGGAACAATTTGGATTTCGGAAGCAACATTCAACTATACACCAAATGAAACGCATTGTGAATTTAATCACTAAGAACAAAAGGAAGCGTTATAGTACTGGAGTAATTTTATTGGATGTAGAAAAAGCGTTCGATTCAATATGGCACAATGGCTTGATATTTAAACTTCACAAATTTGGATTCCCAATATACATACAAAAAATCGTTCAAAGTTACCTTTCTGAAAGAAGTTTTACTGTTTACGTTGAAGACGAGCATTCGGATGACAAAATAATCCCAGCTGGTTTGCCTCAAGGATCTGTATTATCACCGATTCTTTATTCAATATACACGTCCGATTTTAAATTACTTCAAAATCAAACAGCTGCTCTTTATGCTGATGATACAGCAATAATAACATGTGGGAAAGTTTCAAATGCAATTATAAAACGAATGAGACTATCACTATTGCATATTAAAAAATACTTTGAAAGATGGAAAATAAAAATAAATGAAGGCAAAACGCAGGCGATAATTTTTCCATTCAATAAATCAGCAAAACGAAATCCCAGCAGCTCACTTAACATATCTGGCAATGTAATTGATCTCCAAAAATCAGTAAAATACCTTGGCATAATATTAGATAAACATCTAACTTTTAAGGAACACGTTATATATGCATCCGTCAAGGCTATTAAATGTGGTCGAGCCCTATATCCGCTTTTAAATCGAAAATCTAAACTAGATACAAAAAACAAGTTACTGCTCTATAAGATGTGTATTCGTCCAATTATGACGTATGGATGTCAGGTGTGGTCAAGTAGATGTGCGATAACTCACTTTAAAAAATTGCAAATTATCCAAAACAAAAACTTAAAAATAATTTTTGGGCTACATATGCGATATCCAACTCGCCTTCTACACCAACGCTACCAGGAGGACATGATTATCAAGTTTATTCATAACTTAACAGATAATTTTGAATGCCGAAACAGATCATCGAACTATAGATTGCTAAGACTTTTGCATGATTAGTTAATCCAAGAGGGTTGAAACCTATAATAAAATTTTGTTTATATTTGCAATAAATATAAAAATCATATATATTTTATGAAATTTCATTAGGTTTTTCCTATCTTTTCCTTTAATAGATTTCAACTTATGAGAAACTGTATATTATTTGAAAGAAAAAGAAAATAACTTACTTGTTGCAATACTTTTAGTTTTATCTCAAACCATGATTAATACATATAAATATTATTAATTGTTATAATGATAGAAGAATTTTAATAAAAAAAAATATATGTGAGAGAGGGTCATTCAACAATGTTTGTGGTTTTTTATTTATGAGCTTTCTATTCAGTTACGCCTTTTAGGGGCATGGACATCCCAGTTGTATATACAGGTAGTAAATACAAAGTAGTACGCGGCAATACAAAGTAGTAGCAATACAAAGTAGTACGCGGCAGTCTTGAAAATATTGGGTGTCTACTTTCGAAGCAAACTATATGTCAGCTACAGGTACTGCAACTTATGAACCTTAAACCCGGAATTTATGAATGAAATTTCTTATTAATAAATTAGTGTAATTCAGCGCCTTAAAGAGATAAGCCGATTTTCTGAAAAATATTACAAAGTTATATTTCGAAGTATGAGTAAAAGGCAAAGAACTTGTCAATGTGTAAATGATCCCAATAATTTCTGCTACATCTGAGGAATATATGTAATTAAAAAAAATCGACGTGCGTTTAGTAAAATAATAGAAGAAATATATGTGTAACATTTTGGTATACGCGTTAAAAATATGAACGAACCGTGGACACCTAGTATTTTGTGTAATTCGTGCCATGTAAATCTTACTCGATGTACTAGTGGAAGAATGCGGTAAGTACTTTAAGATTAATGTATTACAATGTTTCGTGGAATCAAACGTTTTAATTTTAGACTTCACGTGCAATTTGGAATGCCAATGATTTGGAGACAACCATTCATTCGCGATACGGACTGCTATTTTTGTTTAGGTTAATAGTTTGGAGTAGGAATTGTCCAAGTATAGCTAACAGGCTAATTACGGAAACATCATCAAGTTCAACTGAGTAATCAACTCTGAGCGATTCAAGTTTGAGTTAGAAGTCATCGTTATTAACTCAGTTTCAACTCATGGATCTAGTGAGAGATTTGGAACTGACCAAAGATAAGGCAGAACTACTTGCATCTGTGATGAAACAGTACAATATTTTGGCCCCAGATGTTAACATATCATATTATAGAGTCCGTGATATACCTTACAAACAATTTTATACAACTGTGGATAACAAATGCTTTTGCAAGGACATTCCCGGATTGTTCGAGGAACTTAATCAAACATACAATTCAAAGGAATGGCGGTTACGTGTTGACAGCAGTAAAGAAAGTTTGAAAGCAGTACTTTTACACAACGGAAATCAGAAACCGTCGATTCCCATTGCTCATGCTGTCAACACTAAGGAATCATACGAAACATATGATTCATGCTGTTGATAAAATACATGAAATATGAACATGAATAGAAAATTTGTTGCGATTTAAAAGTAGTTGGTATGTTATGCCTCTGGGATAGCCGATATTTTGCCACCAATGCATATTAAGCTGGGGCTGTTTAAACATTTTGTAAAAGCCTTAAGGAAAAATGACAATACACTCTCATATTTAAAAAGTTTATTTTAAAATCTTTCTTTTCAAAAAATCAGAGAAGGAGTTTTTGATGGGCCTAAAATAAGAAAAGTGATGAAAAGATGTAAATTTCGAATCATGGAGGTCGTTTAAGCTCGTGGTTTCAAATTTCTTTGGATCCAAAAAAAGCCCATAATGTGAAACAATGATTAATGATTTGTTAAAAAATTATGAAAAAATTGGTAAGAATATATATTTTTTATAGTTATGTATGTATGTATTCTTCCAACTTATTTTTCGCTTTATGTATTCCAACAGGTGTAAATATGTCCCTCAAAATTCATTTCTTGCATTCTCATTTAAACTTTTTCCCCGAGAATCTTGGCGACGTAAGTGACGAACATGGCGAAAGGTTTCACCAAGAATTGAAGTCCATCGAACGGCGTTACCAAGGGCACTGGGATGAAAGAATGATGGGAGATTACATTTGGTTCCTCATTAGAGAAACCGATTCCGAAATCTACAAATGTCAACAAAGAACTCACAATTACTTCTAATGAAACTTTTTCATGTAAATAAACTCAAATGTACATAATATAAATACAAGTAATAAATAAAATCGCTATTTAAACAGAAATTAAAAAAAAGAAAGATTTTTTGAAATTCTCTTACCTCTACCAAAAGGGCTATTATTTCTACATTTATCCATAGATTTTTTCAAATAGGCATTATTTTCTTCGCTAGGATGCAAATTTTTAAAAAATAAAATTAATCATTTTTTCTATTTTTTATGTTTTTTTTTTGTCCCAGGATTTTTTTTTAAAAAAAATCTACTTTTTCCAATTTGTTTAATGACTGTTACTAAACCACTGTTTCTAAGTGAAAGAAATATTTCCAACATTGGTAGGCCACATTCAATTTAACGTATAAGTCGACCTGATCGGGCATATACTCCAACAATTATAGTGCAAATACAAGGGTACCTTCGACGATATTAGTATTTTTAATAAAAACATTTTTAAAAAAAATTTATCCATAAAAAATTTTTGGTTTTGATTTTATATAACAGTATGCCACAATCTATACAAAAAAATAACTTTTAGGTCTAGGACACAAAACAAAAAATTTTTTTTGCATAGTGTTATTAAACGATTTTCTAAACGAATTTGGAAAAAAAAGAAAGACTTAGACCTTTTGACCGATATATAAAGGGTCCGCCAAATAACTTCTTTTTTTGAAAATGCTATAAAAAAAACTACTGAAAACGCATTGGATGGTCAGTTGGCTTCAACTCCTGAACCAATTGGACTTTGTATGGCGTCATACCAAGGTCTTTATGCAAAATTCGTCTCAATGATGTCTCCGAAATGTTCAATTGTTGAGAACGACGGTGAATTGATGTTGATGGCGCTTCACGCACACTTTCTGCCACAGCAGCAATATTCTCGGGTGTACGCACTGTTTTTGGCTTTTCACGCTTTGGTTTATCGATGAGGATGCCAGTTTCTTTCACTTTTTTCACAAGATAACGAACATACGGAGCTGACGGTGCTTCTCTCGTTCCAAAATCCGTACGTAATTTTCGCACACATTCTGCAACATTACCATGATTTTCAAAGTAATGTCGCATTATTCGCAATATGCACATATTCGTTCAGCGGAAGGATAAAACTAATTATCTGTCAAATCAGACATGAGCTAAGTGTTACCATTCACTATATAAGCACTAGTTGAAAAAAACGTTACATTGCGGACCCTTTATTTCCAAAATTTGTAGCCTGGTCTATCGGGCTTATACGAGGGCGGTCCCAAATTTAGCCGACCTGACATATAGATGGCGGTAGTAGGTTGAATAAAACGAACACCGTAGTGGTCGGCCAATTGAGGTGTTCACGCTAGAAATGGTTTAAAAAATCCAGTGCTATACTTCGCATATTGACGGAAAATGTGATGATGAGAAAGCTATGCGCAAGATGGTTGCCGCGTTTGTCCACAATCAAGACAATGCACTAGTTCACACATCCACTATTGCGATGGGCAAAATCCATTAATTAAAGTCCGAATTGCTTCAGAAAGCGGCTTATTCGCCAGATTTAGATCTCTTGGATTACTTTTTCTTTTCAAACTTGAAAAAATTGCTCGGCAATGAAGCATTGGAGGTTGCTGTTGATTGCTATTCGGGAGCTAGTCGGTTCTTCCAACAAATAGGATATCGGAGCAACTGAAAATTGCTAGAAAAAGTGTATCGAGCTAAAAGAGATTATGTTGAGAAATAAAGAAAAAATTTCCCAAATTTATTGTGTTTTCTTTTGGGACTGCCCTCGTGTGTATATGAGGAGTCTTCCTCCTGGATTAGCTGGTAGATATAAATATGTGGGAACATTTTGTAGGACCAGTTCAAAAATATTCAATTTTTAAATTTGCGACGTTCTTGCAGGGAATGAGTTTAAATTAATGTTAGTAAACAAAATTTAAATTTGATGTTAATGTTAGTTTATAGATTGCGACAAATGACAATTTTTGAGTAATTATCTTATTTCCGGGAAGACATTAATCATTTTGACGTTTGCAATAAAAATGACAATAGCCTTTTAAATGACAAAAACTATAAAAGTGAAAGCAAACGATGAAAATGGAAAAGTTCTGTTATTAAGTCAAAGCAAACATGCGTTTTTTGGTGATATTTTTAGTTATTTACGCTTTCATTGCTATGGCAGTGGGAAAGGTAAAATTGAGAAATAGTTAAAATAGAGACTGAATTAAATTAATTTATTTTTCTATTTTAGCCAAACTCTGGAGAGGATTCTCCCTCAGCTCCATCCTCCGGTCAAGCAAATCCAAGTAATCCTGAAGTGTTGCCTGTATTTCGGTATCGTATTCCATACTATGTTGGTAAATAAACATCCAAACATTTGATGTGGAAAATATGGAAAATAATGTCCTGCTTTATCACTATTCAATAACCATTTGGTTCTAAAGCTGCGAGCAATATTTATTCTGAATAAAATGGAACTGGAAAAATAAAAAAATAGATATTGCAAATCTGTGTTGTTTTTTTTCAAAAATTGTACATTAGGTTAGCTTGGTTTGACGAAAAGAAGTCTTTGTTACAATTTATTTAAGTCCTTGGATGTTCTTGGACCTACGATAGAGGATTGTCAAAAACTTTAAATTATACTAATTTGGCAGTATTTCCCAGTAAAGTTCTCTGAGATGAGTCAAATTTTGTAGTGTGTCAAACTGGAAGTACGGGGATCGCGCGTGTGCAAAAGCTGGTCACTGACATATAGAATGTTTCATCGTTTCGATGTCTTCCCCAGAATCCCTGCACTTATCGATATTTTATAACTTACAATCTTGTTGATCTAGGTATTTTTGGTTTCTAAGGCGTAAATAAGTCATATCAGGCGAGGCCTTTGTATAGGTGCTATCTTAAAACGTCGACCAATGAGGTCCATTATTAGTGTGAAGAGTTATGAGTGATCATAAAGGCACAGTGTCAATGCCCAATCGGATGATATTTGTGTTTATTATGGAGTCTAGAAATCAAATCTGCTCACATTGGAAGGAATTCGGAAAAATTGCTACATTTTCGTTGCCGAAATTGGGACTATTACAATTTTGAAATAGGAATTTTTAGCATTTTGGGAATTTGATACAGGAGCTAAGTTTAATTCGAGGTTCCACCTATACAGAGCAAGTATTTTTTTTATTTTTTTATATGAATCACAATAAATAGTGAATTTATATTCTAATTTTACGGTCCAGGGAGAAGCCGGTTGACATAGACCATGTTAAATTCTTTGTAGCGACAGACCGGAGCCTCTGGTGGGAATCGGACCCACGACCCCAAAACTCATAGGCGAGCACGCTACCAACTCACCTACTGAGGCGCTCAAAAGGACAAATATGTTCAAATACGAGTAAAAGGGCAATTTTTTTCAGAATCGAAATCACCATAAGAGTTATTGCATATAGTTCCCGAGATATCTACAATGGAAAATTGAATATTTAATTTTTTTTCCAGACTCTGTCCAGTATTGAATTAATATTATTGTTAATATCAGCATTAACTACAGAAATTGCTATGTTATGAAGAAATATGAGGGCGGTCCCAAAATTAACCGACCTGACATATCTGTGGTCACAAGGCATAACAGCATATGTCTGTTTTTAAAACATTTCAGGAGAGAACTTTAAAGGTTTGTAGCGATATAATAATCCATTTGTAATGTAGTGACACAGTGAGCTATGCTGCCTTATATAGATAACTGAACGAGGGATCATCACCAGAATGTGTCGCAATATGTAATCGAAGATGGAAATCGAATCGACATTATGGCATAAATAACTCAGTGTGAGCATAACTCGAGTTATGCTGTTATGCCTTGTGACCACAGATATATGTGGTTGGCGGTAGTAGTTTGAAAACAAAATAACTTTGGTGAAAAGTGGCTACCTTCTATAATATATGTTTTTAGATTCAAGGCCCCAAGTTTGTACTTATTTATTTTTTAAGTTATCAAAAGTCGGCGATCTCAGTGAATTTGTAAACAAGGAAAAAATTGGTCACCGATATTTAATACAACACTTTCATTTGAAAGGTCTCAAAGGTCAATATTAAACCGAGTTAGATTCTTTTTGGGGGTGTCTGCTCCTTCGTTTACAACAATAAAATATTGTGTGACAGAATTTAAACGGGGCCGTACAAGTTGCCAAGACGAACATCGTAGTGGTTGACCGATTGAGGTGTCCACGCCAGAAAAGAGGTGTTCAATTGAGTTGTTCACGCCAGAATTGGTTAAAAAATCCACAAAATGGTATTGGATGAAGCTCGGTTAAAGGTTCGTGAGCTAGCTCAAGTAATAGGCAAAGGGATCTACATGGAATATTGATGGAACATTTTATGATGAGAAAGATGTGCGCAAGATGGGTGCCGCGTTTGCTCACAATCAAGACAATGCACAAGTTGAGACATCCACTATTGCGATGGGCACAATCAATGAATTAAAGTTCGAATTACTGCAGCACGCACCTTTTTAGCCAGATTTAGCTTGTTTGGATTTTCTTTGTTAGGTCTGCTAATTTTGGGACTGCCCTCGTATGTATAGAAGTCTTCCTCATGGATTAGCTGCTAGATATCAATATGTGGGAACATTTTGTAGGACCACTTCAACAATATTCAATTTTGAAATGTGACGCCTTTGCAGGAAATTAGTTTAAATTAGTTTTTGTAAGCAAACTTAAAATTTGATGTTAATTTTAGTTAATATTCGCGTTGACATTCGAGTTGACATTTGAGTAATTATCTCAATTCCTGGAAAACATTAATCATTTTGTCGCTGACAAATAAATGACAAAAACTATAAAAGGGAAAGCAACCGATGAAAATGCAAAAGTTTTGTTAGTAAACCAAAACAAACATGCGTTTTTTGGTCATATTTTTATTTATTTACGCTTTCATAGCTATGGCACTGGGAGAGGTAAAATTGTGGAATAGTTCAATTAGAGACCGATTGAAAAGTTGAAAGTATTTTCTAGGATCCCCCCTCGGATCCAGCTCCAGCTCCAGTCTTTGCTCCTTCTATAGTAACTCCAGGTGATCCTGAAGGTGGGGTGCTCGTTCGGCTATACATTCCGCCACGGTTTATTGTACCATTTGTTGGTAAATAAACATCGCAGCATTTCATATGGAAACTTTTGAGAAAAAAATTGCCGAATTTATTACAAATTAATAAACGTTTGGTCCTAACTGTGACCACTTTTTCCCAATTGGTTTCTAAACTAACGAAATAAAGAAAAAATATATTGCAAATTAGTTTAATTTTTTTTTCGGAAAAATAAAAGAAAGTTATGAGGACAATAAATGTTGGGAATATCAATTTCACGTAGAAATAGTGGTTTAGTAAGTGTCGTGAATGTAGTTAAAAAAATTAAAAAAAAATCGTTTTTAATAATAATAATAATGAAACTTTAATAACCAGTCAATTGCAAACGGATTTTTAAGAGACTAGTTGCATTTTTTTCCTCCTAAAATATACTATATATGTAAACTAATTCACCGCACGGTTATCTCCCAATATAGTTGGTAAAAACATTGCCTAAACTAGAAAATGACGGACAAAAATGAAAACAATGTGTTTGTAGGACAAATAAACCTATATTCCTACTGCTTCAAATAAACAAAGTATACATCGTGTGAAAGGTCTAATTCTCTTCTTTCTTAAAGAGATTGAAAATAGGTTAATAATTAAGAAAGTTATAGGCGTTCAAGTGAAAAAGGCTAGGAATCCGGTAAATCCGGATTTTGGGGGTGTCCCGGGAATTACAAAAAAAGATTCGTGTTTTACTCGACAAGACCTACAGGTAAAATTGTATCGCGTCATTTGCTTCTCAACTTGAGTTTATTTTGTCGCACTGTGTAATAGCTTTAATATCAGTTCATATAAATACTCTTTAAACTACGCGAAGCAATTATGAAGATATGACAATTTTAACAAATGGTAACTTTGAGAAAATCCCTGAGATAAGTAAATTTAGAGCTCTATACGACCAAAACTGCAATGAATTTTGAAAAACTAAAAAGGCCAAAAAATCTATGATTGCTTAAGAATTATTGTGCAAAATTTGATTAAAAACTTGCTAGTACCCGTTGCTTTGCATGAGATCATTATACCCTACACCGCACTGTGGTACAGGGTATTATAAGTTTGTTTCACGGCAGATGTTTGTAACACCTGAAAATAACACAGCTAGACCCACCATAAAGTATACCGATCGACTCAGAATCACTAGCTGAGTCGATTTAACGATGTCTGTTCGTCCGTCCGTCCGTCTGTCCATGTAAAGTTGTTCGTCGACTACAGGTCGCAATTTCACTCCGATCGTTCTGAAATTTTGCAGTTTAGAGTATTTCGCGGCTGTTAAGATCGCTTTTGAATTTGGTTGAAATCGGTTCAGATTTAGATATAGCTCCCATATATATCTTTTGTCCGATTTGGCCCTTTAGTCCTATAGAAGCTGTATTTTACATCCAATCGTTTTGAAATTTAGAATGGTAGAGTTTCTTGATTCATGAACCAACATTGCCGAATTTGAAGAAAATCGGTTAAGATTTAGATATAGCTCCCATATATATGTTTCGTCCGATTTTGCTCTTTAGTCCTGAAGAAGCTGTATTTTACATCCAATCATTTTGAAATTTAGAATGGTATAGTTTCTTGATCCATGAACCAACACTACCGAATTTGAAGAAAATCGGTTAAGATTTAGTTATAGCTCCCATATATATGTTTCGTCCGATTTGGCCCTTTAGTTCTATAGAAGCTGTATTTTACATCCAATCATTTTGAAATTTAGAATGGTATAGTTTCTTGATCCATGAACCAACACTACCGATTTTGAAGAAAATCGGTTAAGATTTAGCTATAGCTCCCATATACATGTTTCGTCCGATTTGGCCCTTTAGTCCTGTAGAAGCTGTATTTTACATCCAATCATTGTGAAATTTAGAATGGTAGAGTTTCTTGATCCATGAACCAACACTGCCGAATTTGAAGAAAATCGGTTAAGATTTAGATATAGCTCCCATATATATGTTTCGTCCGATTTTGCTCTTTAGTCCTGAAGAAGCTGTATTTTACATCCAATCATTTTGAAATTTAGAATGGTATAGTTTCTTGATCCATGAACCAACACTACCGAATTTGAAGAAAATCGGTTAAGATTTAGCTATAGCTCCCATATATGTTTCGTCCGATTTGGCCCTTTAGTTCTATAGAAGCTGTATTTTACATCCGATCGTTTTGAAATTTAGAATGGTAGAGTTTCTTGATCCATGAACCAACACTACCGAATTTGAAGAAAATCGGTTAAGATTTAGCTATAGCTCCCATATATATGTTTCGTCCGATTTGGCCATTTAGTCCTATAAAAGCTGTATTTTACATCCAATCGTTTTGAAATTTAGAATGGTAGAGTTTCTTGATTCATGAACCAACATTGCCGAATTTGAAGAAAATCGGTTTAGATTTAGATATAGCTCCCATATATATGTTTCGTCCGATTTTGCTCTTTAGTCCTGAAGAAGCTGTATTTTACATCCAATCGTTTTGAAATTTAGAATGGTAGAGTTTCTTGATCCATGAACCAACACTACCGAATTTGAAGAAAATCGGTTAAGATTTAGTTATAGCTCCCATATATATGTTTCGTCCGATTTGGCCCTTTAGTTCTATAGAAGCTGTATTTTACATCCAATCGTTTTGAAATTTAGAATGGTAAAGTTTATTGATCCATGAACCAACACTACCGATTTCGAAGAAAATCGGTTAAGATTTAGCTATAGCTCCCATATACATGTTTCGTCCGATTTGGCCCTTTAGTCCTGTAGAAGCTGTATTTTACATCCAATCATTGTGAAATTTAGAATGGTAGAGTTTCTTGATCCATGAACCAACACTGCCGAATTTGAAGAAAATCGGTTAAGATTTAGCTATAGCTCCCATATATATGTTTCGTCCGATTTGGCTCTTTAGTCCTATAAAAGCTGTATTTTACATCCAATCGTTTTGAAATTTAGAATGGTAGAGTTTCTTGATCCATAAACCAACACAACCGAATTTGAAGAAAATCGGTTAAGATTTAGCTATAGCTCCCATATATATGTTTCGTCCGATTTGGCCCTTTAGTTCTATAGACGCTATATTTTACATCCAATCGTTTTGAAATTTAGAGTGGTAGAGTTTCTTGATTCATGAACCCACATTGCCGAATTTGAAGAACATCGGTCAAGATTTAGCTATAGCTCCCATATATATGTTTCATCCGATTTGGCTCTTTAGATCCAATCGTTTTTATACCCTACACCACACTGTGGTACAGGGTATTATTTAAGTATAAAATGTCCCAAAAGTAAATTTATGTAAACAATTTATACATGAAGTACAAAATTTATATATCAGAGTTATTCAATATTACGAGAGTGGTGTAGGGTGTTATATAGTCGGCACCGCCCGACTATAGCCTTTCCTTACTGGTTTTTAAATATCATTGTAGTTTAAAGTAATGGATAGACCGATGAATTTTTACTTACCCTTCACCTTTGTGGTTTGCCTGAGCTCTAATACAGAAATTCCTCCTAAAATCATTTATGTTCATATATTCTTGTTGATCTAAGCTGTGCTTTGTTTACTTTTTATCAGTCTAAAAAAATTCAGAAATCTTGATGTAGTCCAGTCGATTTTTAGGTAATAAACCGCCCTGCTAAATTATTCCATCCCTCCCGCTACTGGAGAATTTATCTATAGAGACTTCTAACATTATTTCTTTGTATTCTTCCTCGATTTATAGGTTCTGAGATATCCCCTCCGTTAGTAATGTCGCGACCACTCATTTGTTCCCTTCCATTTCTAGTGAAATTTCTGATACGAACTCGAGTAACATTAATACCAAATTTCGTTCTTTTTGGACAACCATTTCTGAGATAATCTTTCTTTAAATAATGGCACGCCCACTTTTGTCACAACCGCTAATCCGACGCACTAAACTGAATCCTCCCGTATTCGTAAATACAATATCCACTGTATGTAGCAAATTTTATTCTTCTACGAGCAAAACTTTCTGAGATATTAAAATTTTAAATAATGCCACGCCCACTTTTTTTCGAAGTGGTTAGTAGCACAGTAGAACACATGATTTTGGGACTCAATTCTGCGAATTGGACGTGAAAGTAGCCCCAAAAATAATAACTTCTGCATCATTCGTTTAGTTAAATTGGCTCAATTAAGAATTTAATGGCCATACGATTTTTTTTGCTCAAGATGGATATTTTGCACTTTTTCTATATTTTTTTCTCGGTATACCGTACGGAATATCTCTTTTATGTCTGAAGCAAAGTTGTAGATATTGTAGATATAGGACAAAAAAACAAACCTACCCGAAAAAAGTGAATTCAGTGCCTTAAAAATCACAATTAAAGCCACTTGACTCAACGAATGTTGCAGAATTTCTTATTTTGGGGCTACTTTCACGTTCAATTCTCAGAATTCAGTCCCAACTCTGTGAGCTGAACAATGCTGTACTGTGTAATCAACACAAAAATTACATATTTGTCTGGGTTCCTTTTGCTACCACTACACATACTGAAAAGTGTATATGCATAAATTATGTTCCCATAACTTCTGCATCAAACATCTAAATTCCTTTATATTGCGACTATTTTCCCACTATTTTCCCAAAGAACTACAATCTGAAATTTTTAAATATTGCCACCGTTCTGGCATCTTTCACAGAAAGTATCAAAGTTCAAAATTCCTTATTACATTTGCCAGAAAGTGAGTGTATTTATTTTAGTAGTTCATACTGGTTGCAGGTGAATAAAAGAAACATATGAAATTTTTTAAGAAAGTAAAAAAAATCTCCACTTCATTACTCTGCTTCCTACCCGCTAATTTTAAAATTAGCGGGTAGCCCTTTAGTTCTATAGACGCTATATTTTACATCCAATCGTTTTGAAATTTAGAGTGGTAGAGTTTCTTGATTCATGAACCCACATTGCCGAATTTGAAGAACATCGGTCAAGATTTAGCTATATCTCCCATATATATGTTTCATCCGATTTGGCTCTTTAGATCCAATCGTTTTTATACCCTACACCACACTGTGGTACAGGGTATTATTTAAGTATAAAATGTCCCAAAAGTAAATTTATGTAAACAATTTATACATGAATTACAAAATTTATATATCAGAGTTATTCAATATTACGAAAGTGGTGTACGGTATTATATAATCATTTATGTTCATATATGTATTCCTGTTCATTTAAGCTGTGCTTTGTTTACTTTTTATCAGTCTAAAAAAATTCAGAAATCTTGCTGTAGTCCAGTCGATTTTTAGGTAATAAACCGCTCTGCCAAATTATTCCATCCCTCCCGCTACTGGAGAATTTATCTATAGAGACTTCTAACATTGTTTCTTTGCATTCTTCCTCGATTTATAGGTTCTGAGATATCCCCTCCGTTAGGAATGTCGTGACCACTCATTTGTTCCCTTTAATTTCTAGTGAAATTTCTGATACGAACTCGAGTAACATTAATACCAAATTTCGTTCTTTTTGGACAACCATTTCTGAGATAATCTTTCATTAAATAATGGCACGCCCACTTTTGTCACAAACACTAATCCGACGCACTAAACTGACTCCTCCCGTATTCGTATATATATCCACTGTATGTAGCAAATTGTATTCTTCTACGAGCAAAACTTTCTGAGATATTCAAATTTAAAATAATGCCACGCCCACTTTTTTTCGAAGTGGTTACTAACACAGTACAACACATGATTTTGGTACTCAGTTCTGAGAATTGGACGTGAAAGTAGCCCCAAAAATAAGAACTTCTGCATCATTCGTTTAGTCAAATTGGCTCAATTAAGAATTTAATGGCCATTAAGAATTTAATGGCCGTACGGAATATCTCTTTTATGTCTGAAGCATAAAAATTGCTCCTGTAATATATTGTCCCAAACATATTCGGCTTGAAACATATATATCTTTAGGATACACTATAAACATATAATATTTGGTAGACACAAAAATTATATATTTGGGAAGATGTTGTTCTAAACAAATCTTTGTTTACATCCCAATGTGTTTATTTTGGACTATTTTTTCCGAAACAAATATTTATTTTCATTAAAGTATTCAGAAAATATCTAAATTGTGTTAAATTTTTCAGTAATAAAGTTAATTTTTTCAAAAATTTGAACATCTTAAATATAAAAAATAATAATAATTGAAATCATATAATCTTGGATCGAAATATATACTTGGAGGATTGACAACCAATGATGGCTTGGAATACTCAGAAATTTTAAATGATTGGTTTAAAACATAACATATTGCTGCATTTGGTATCACATAACTGGGAGGTTCAAACCAAAAAAAAAAAATTTAAATTCGAAAAATTCAACAAAAGTTTCGAAAATCTTTTTTAAATAAAATATATTTGGAGAAATTCCTAAATAATAATTTTATTTGTATTCAAATACATATTTTATTTGAGAAATATATTTTATTGATTTTCAAATAAAATGTATTTGCTCAGAAATATATAATATTTAAAAATTAGTGTTCCAAATATATTTTCTTTCTATACAAACATATCAAAAAAAGCGATTTTGCCCCGTGTACCCGAAAAAAGTGCAATCAGTGCCTTAAAAATCGCAATTAAAGCCACTTGACTAAACGAATGTTGCAGAATTTCTTATTTTGGGGCTACTTTCACGTTCAATTCTCAGAATTCCGTCCCAAATCTGTGAGCTGAACAATGCTGTACTGTGTAATCAAAGCAAAAATGACATATTTGTCAAGTTCCTTTTGCTACCACCACACATACTGAAAAGTGTATATGCATAAATTATGTTCCCCTAACTTCTGCATCAAACATCTAAATTCCTTTATATTGCGAATTTTTGACTATTTTCCCAAAAAATTACAATCTGAAATTTTTAAAAATTGCCACCGTTCTGGCATCTTCCACAGAAAGTATCAAAGTTCAAAATTCCTTATTACATTTGCCAGAAAGTGAGTGTATTTATTTTAGTAGTTCATACTGGTTGCAGGTGAATAAAAGAAACATATAAAATTTTTTTAAGAAAGTAAAAAAAATCTCCACTTCATTCCTCTGCTTCCTACCCGCTAATTTTTATAACGCAAACTTTAAAACGTGTCCTGGAAACATTTCATATACTCGTATATTATGCAAATCTCTTCATTCATGAAAATATGAATTATTAAAATGTTCCATAAAAAACCCCACCAACCGTTTCCGTCAATAGCCAAAAAAACGTTTGCCATTCATGCATTGCATTATAAATGATGAATGCATATAAATTATAGTGATTTGCATAATCTCAAGTCATTTGAAAACGTTCTCAAAATCCCGTTCCCCCCTAAATCCCACTTGGCCTTCACTGGGAATAGTTACAGTCTGTTGTTGACAGATTTAATTAAAGGTTGCAATTCAAAATAAAAAAATGAAAATAAAATCGAAAGAACTCGTTTGAGAATGTAGAATTCATGGCATCTCTATTTAATGCTAAACGGTTCTTGGGGATGCAATAAAAAGGACTTTAAAAGGTATATAATTTTATTTGTTTTCATTTGTTGGTGCAAATGTCTTCTTTTATACTTCTAATAATACACATACACTCGACGACATAAGCATTCGCACAGAAGCAATAATTAAGTGAGTTAAAGCATATGTATTTTAAAAAATATGGTCCCAATATAGATTGGAAAGGAAAAATATTCTAGTTATGCGCCCTTAATTTTTGGTAAAAACATAGTCCCTTCAGGTGTGAGGTACAAAACATTTTGGAAATTTCGCTAATTTTTCTGAAGTTGATAGCCATGAAGAAACTATTAATATGTCTGAAACCACAGATGATTGAATAGGAGTTTGAAGAAACTATTAATATGTCTGAAACCACAGATGATTGAATAAGAGTTTAGTAAACGTTAACCCCCTGCAGGACAAACCAGAGGGTGTGGGCCGATATGATCTATAATATATATTTACGCCATAAAAGTCACAAGCTTCAACCGATTGGGATGAAATTTGACAATACGATTTTATGTGAACCTAGAACTATTCACACCACGAATGAATGTTTATCATTGGTCCATTTTTTGCCTGATGACTTACAATCCACTAACAAACATCGATTTGGCTGAAATCTGGCATTTTGAATTGAATTTCATGCAAAACTATTCACACGATGATCCACATTTTCATATAGCATTTGCCTTCCCACCATGCAAAGCATTCAACCGTCACAAATTATTATCGATAAAATTATATTTGCAAATATTTTTTTATTTAACACGAAGAAATAGCATGACACGTCCATGTCTATCTACTCCTTACTTGAGTCTACTGACTCGGATAATATAACAAGTGGTGGTTAAATTTGGACCTATCATAGGTATCATTTGTGGGAGGTGCATGGGAGTAAATGCGTCAAAACAGCCTTTCGTGAAATGAATTGGCACCTTACCTACTGATGACAGTACCTCACTTACTGAAGTGATCACGTAGGGATTGTTATATAGCAATTAACTAGGTTTAAATGCACCAAACACTATTGCCGTATATGACATGTCGTCATTCGACACCTTAGTAGATGATCAGTTGAGTTATCTACTACTTATTTGGTTTATCTACTACTTAGTTGGGCTATCTACTACTTAGTTGGGTTATCTAATACCAGTTGGTTCATCTACTCCCTAGTGGTGGACCAGTTGGGTTACACCTTACTCCTTAGTTGAGACTAGTTCAGTTATGTACACTCTAGTTGCGGTCCAGTACCTGTAGAAAATGCGGCATAGATGGACATAAGGCCAAAGAATGTAAAAATTCTACAAGGTGCATTATATGTATAGACGCTGGGCGACAAGAGGTTAACCATTACATTGGTAGCAAAACACTACGCAACAGTCAAAATGGTTCTTAGATTGTTACAAATAAATCTTGGCAGGGGACGCGAAGCTCAAGACCTGATGATTAACAATGCATCACTAAAGAAAACTGACATAGTACCTGTCAGTGAGCAGTATAAAAAAGTCAACACTGGTTCTTGGTACCAGGATAAGTTAGGAAAATCGGCGATTTATATACGCAATCCGGATATAAATGCCAACAAAGTAGAAGAAGATCATGACAATTTTGTGGTAATACAACATATTAATGGACTGAGAATATACAGTTGCTATTTTTCGCCTAGTATCGAAATCGCTGACTTCAAAATTGCACTTGACAGGCTATATGATAGTATAAAAAGATTTAATAAGCCAGTCCTAATAGGTGGAGATTTAAACGCAAAATCACCCGAATGGAAATCAAACTTGCTAGACAGAAGAGGAAAAGCAGTCGGGGAGATGATCTCAGGCCTGAGACTGATCACCATTAATAGGGGTACCTCAATGACTTTTAGAAGAGGAACAGCTGGCTCCATAATAGATTTGACTTTTGCATCTACAACAATAGCAAGGAAAATTCAACGATGGGAGGTTTTAGAAGAAGAAACACTAAGTGATCATCAATATATTATGATTATTATTGATAAAGACACCTGCATCAATGATCCAGACCAACAAGACAACGGTGGAACACAAACAACTTAAATATTGAAGCATGTAGGGAGATACTACGAGACATACAGTCAAGGCCCCAAATTGCCGAAACAATCGAAAGCAACGACTTGGATGCAGTCACATCATGTCTTAGTAGTATTCTATGCGAAACATGTAATTCCGGAATGAGAAAATTGGACCGAGAAAAAATACAAGGAAAGCTGCTTATTGGTGGAGCGACGAAATTGCAAATTTGAGGAAAGAATGTCATAAATCAAAACGTCTAGCTACAAGGAGAAGAGGTGAAGATCTCTATATTGAGTTATACAGGCAGGCTAGAAAAACATTGAGGCTTGCTATCAAAAACTCCAAGGTGAAAGCTTGGGAAGATCTTTGCCAACAAATAAATGATGATCCGTTGGGCTTACCGTACCGTATTATCATGAAAAAGGTTGGAAAAAATAAGCAGATACCTGGAATAACAAATCCACTTTGGTCAAAAACTATTGTGGATACTCTCTTTCCAAAGGCGGAAGAATCCAGTGAAACTTTTTACACATCGTCGATGGTTGTATTGAATAAGCCCATTTCAGACGAGGAAATTGAACAAACGTGCAAACAATTAAAACGGCGCAAAGCTCCAGGCCCAGATGGTATTCCGAATGAAATTATAGCAATAATCGGAGAGAACTGGCCGACCCTATTTTCCAGTATTTTCAACAGGTGCTTGATGAAGGGTATATTCCCAAAAGCATGGAAAAATCAGTTACTGGTTTTATTGCGAAAAGGTGACAAGCCTCTGGACAATGCATCGTCTTACAGACCACTCTGTTTGCTCGATACTGTGGGAAAACTTCTGGGGAAACTTATTCTGAACAGACTGGAAGCTGGAGGGGTTTCGTCGATGCAGTTTGGGTTTGTTAAAAAGAAGTCAACCTTAGATGCAATCTTTGAAGTAGTAAGGACTGCGGAGGAATGCAGATCTAACAAAGAATTCTGCGTGATTGTGACACTGGATATAAAAAATGCATTTAATACGGCTAGTTGGGAGGTTATAAAACATGCGACAAGAGAAAAACACTTTTCGAGCTACCTCATTCGAATAATTGTTAATTATTTACAAGATAGAGTACTAGAATACGAAACTGACGAAGGTATGCAACATCATGAAGTAACTGCTGGGGTCCCTCAAGGGTCAATATTGGGACCTTTCTTGTGGAACCTCATGTATGATGGTCTCCTGAACTTGCAGCTTCCCGACAACTGCAAACTAGTGGGATATGCAGACGACGTAGCCCTAGTCGTGACACAATCATCGGCAGCCGTAGCTGAAATTAAAACGAACGATTGCCTCAGTCGAATAAGTTCATGGTTGAAATCCAAACACCTAAAGCTGCCAGCTGAAAAGACAGAGGCTATACTCGTAACAGGTAAACGCTCATTCATATTACCAAAATTGAAGGTAGACGGACATGAGGTAAGGTTTAGTAGGAGTCTGCGATATCTAGGACTAGAACTGGACAGGCGGATGTCTTTCAGTGAGCACGTGAAACTCGTTACGGATAAGTCACTGAAAACAGCCACGAAACTAGCGCAGATTATGCCAAACATACGAGGACCTGGTCAAACAACTCGAAAATTTATAGCTAGCGTTGCATATGCCCAGTTGTTCTATGGCGCTCCGGTTTTCAGCGATAGCGTGCTAACAAATATGACTCTATTAAAAAGAATGGACAAAGTACACAGAATGTCAACCCTAAGGGTCACATCGGCGTATCGCACCGTATCAACATCTGCGGCATCCATACTCAGCGGTATCCCTCCAGCTCACCTTGCATTAAGAGAAATTAAGGAGATCTACAGTGAAAAGAAGATGTTAGAAGAACATAACAAAAGTGATATAAACAACATTAAAAGGCAAGCAAGACTTCGTCTATATCAAAGCTGGCAACACAAATGGAACAATGACGACAAGGGAAGATGGACACATATGTTAATCCCTAATGTGGAGAAGTGGTTAGAAAGAAAACACGGCGAACTAAATTTCTATCTCACACAAGTAATGAGTGGACACGGAAATTTTGGTACGTATCTTTCAAGATTTAAAATTAGAGACAGCGCCAGGTGTGATATGTGTCGCAGTATGGATGATTCTGTCGAACACACAATCTGTGTATGTAGTTATTGGACAGATCTGCGTAACACCTAAATGAATATTTACGAGTTACAATAACACCGGAAAACTTAGTAGATGAGATGCTTAAGAGTAACGAACAATGGACGAAATGTGCGAATTTTATGGAGACAATAATGAGGTCGAAGAAATTGTTCCAAGACATGAATACTCCGAACCCCTAATCTAATACAAAATATGTACTAGGACGGGGGAATAGAAGAAGGAAGAGGCTAACAAAAACAAAGCATATATCGAACCCACCCCGAAGTAATGCGAAAGCAGTCCCGTTCTTGCGTAGGACCACTAGATAATAGTGCGCCATCACTACGACCCATAAAAAAAAAGTTTCGGTCCAGTTTAGTTATCTACTGCCTAGTGGAGGACCAGGTCTGTTTTCTACACTTTAGTATATGACCAGTTGGGTTATCTATTCCTTAGTTGAGGAACAGTTGGGTTACATACTTTGACGACTATTTTCATTTTGTACTCCTTAGTACAAGACAATTTGGTTATCATCTACTTAATAAAATACAAGTTGGTTTATCTACTCTATATTTCACAACGAGTTGGGTTATCTATTCCTTTCGGTTATCACCAGTTCGGTTATATTCTCCTTAGATAAAGATCAGTTGGGTTATATACTCCTTATTTGACGACCAGTTTGATTTCCTACTCCTTAGTTGACGACCAATTGGGTTATCTACTCTTTAGTAGATGATCAGTTGGGTTACTTAGTCAAATACCGTTATTTCTCTTTAGTTAACAACGAATTACGTTTTGTACTCCTCACTTGACAAACAGTTGAATTATTAACTCCATAGTGTTATCTATTCCTCGGGTGACGACCAGTGGGATTATCAACTCCTAAATAGCCAGTAAAATACTAGTAGGTTTATCTACTCCTTCGTTGACTACCATTTCGGCTAAGTACTCCCTAGTAGAGGGACAGTTGGGGTTTATATTCCTCCTTTGACGACGAGTTGGGCTATTTACTACTTAATAGCTAACCAGTTGGGTTATCTACTTTCTAGTAGACGGCCAGTTGGGTTATATACCACTTAGTAAAACTCCAGGTTGTTCATTTTATCCTTAGTGGACGACCAGTTTGGCTATCTAATGTACTAGTTGGGCTATCTACCGCTCCCATAGTACCAGTTCATCTAATCTCTAGTTGGCGACCAGTTTGGTTATCTACTCTTTGTTGACGACCAGTTGGGTGATCTACTCCTTAGTAAAATATCAATTGAGTTATCTACTTCCTATTTTACGACGAGTTGGGTTATCTACTGCGATGATGAACATTTGGATTGTCTACTCTTTAGTAGAGGATCAGTTGGGTTATTTAATCTCTACTTGATGACCTGTTGGGTTATATTCTAATTAGTAAAATACCAATTGGGTTATCTACTTCTTAGTTGATGACCAGTTGAGATATATCGTCTTTATTTGACGACCAGTTGGGTTATCTATTCCTTATTTTACGACCAGTGTATTATATAATTCTTATTTGACGACGAGTTGGGTTTTCTACTCCTTAGTAGATGCCCAGGTGTATTATCTACTCCTTATTTGACGACGAGGTAGTTTATCTACTGCTTAATTGACGACCAGTTGGATTATCTACTCCCTAGTAGAGGGAGTAGATAACTTTGACGATCAGTTAGGTTATCTACTACTTAGTAAAATATATGTTGGATTATATTCTCCTTAGTTGACGACCAGTTGAGTTTTCTACTCCTTATTGGATGACCAGTTTGGTTATAAACTCCTTAGTTGATGACCAGTTGGGTTGCATACTCCGTATTAGATGACCAGTTGCGTTATCTACTCCTTAGTTGACGACCAATTAGGTTATCTACTCCCTAGTTGACGACCACTTAGGTTATCTATTCCTTAGTTGAGGACCAGTTAAGTTATCTACTCCTTAGTTGGCGACCAGTTGGGTTATCTACTGGTTAGTTGACGACCAGTTAGGTTATCTACGGCTTAGTTGAGGACCAGTTAAGTTATGACCAGTTGGGTTATCTACTCCTTAGTTGAATGCCAGTTTGGTTATCTACTCCTTAATATCGAAGTTCAACATTATGTACTCCTTAGTTGTCGACCAGTTGGGTTATCTACTCCCTAGTTGACGACTAGTTAGGTTATCTACTCCTTAGTTGGCGACCAGTTGGGTTATCTACTCGTTAGTTGACAACCAGTTAGGTTATCTACTGCTTTGTTGAGGACCAGTTATGTTATGACCAGTTGGGTTATCTACTCCTTAGTTGAATGCCTGTTTGGTTATCTACTCCTTAATATCGAAATGACTGTTCTCATATAAAAGGGATAATCTGCATACCGATTCCTGTCTTTAATGGAGCTATCAGGCGTTTGGTTTTGTGCCCACACAAGGGTTCCAGTTGATCTGACGTCTTGACGCCATAAGAATATTACTAAACTCATTACATTACATTGAAGTAAAGTAGTCGAAATTTAATTCAGTTCATATAATCGAGATTTTTCTTTTTTAGTATTGAATGTGATCCATGGTGGAGGATATAAAAGATTTACCCCGGTAAAAACGATTAAATATAAATCCCATACTCGTTCGAGACCCTCTCATAACCCTAATTAAAACTCCACTATATTTTATAAAGTTCAATTTCAATATGTGGGTATATTAACTTTATTTCTAGAAATATTGAACAGAAATAAATGTTGTAAGAATATAAAAAAGTCAAACAGATTTAATTTTTTAATCGTTTTAGGATCGTAATACTAGTAAATAAGTGATTACATAAACTCAAAACATTTTGCTAAAAAGTAACTTTTCTATAATAAAATCAGACTAAGTACTTTTGTGCTTTGGTACATCAAACTGTGCTATGTGAATACTTATGTCCGTCAGTATGTATATGTAATTGTATATTTACCATTATTTAATTCGTCGCATTTAATCAAACGAAATAAGTATTTTGTTGTGTTGCATGCCATTCTCGTTTCATGAAATTTTAATTTCATTTCAGTTTCTGTTGGAAATGTTTTTCTATTTGTATTCGATTCGCTTTGGTTTCTGAATAATTCAAGAGCTCAACACGCAACAGAGTTCAGCAACTCAACTCAACTCACGCATAATAATATCCTTAAATAAGTGTGTGTGTGTGCGTATGTGTATGTATATGTCTAGTCTTACCATTTCTGTTGAATGTGAGGTAAATTTTATTCATTACACTTCGGTTTCGATACACTCACTTGGATTCGAATAGAAGCATAATGGGGTTTGACTGACATTTATTTGTGTTATTGAAATATACTCGTACTGTGAAAAATGCAGGTTTTGTCGAATTACCAATTATGCTTAAATTCAATGATTTTTTATTTGAAAGCTTCAGTTTGTTGTCGTAAAAATATTGAAAGTTTTAAGAAAAACATACTCGTATTATTGTTGGTTTATAAATCATTGAATATTTTGGTCCATTTTCGGTGAAGATAAATTTTTAAGCCTTATTTTATATTTCTCACTTTTTTAAGTTGACATACTTTGGTCTCAAAAATGGGCCATATCGAAAAATACATTGGGCTTAAGTTCGCGGAATGTGGTGGTCATTGTTGTGAAGAAATGCAGCTGGGAACTTTTTCTTATAAAAAAAAGTTGGGTTTCATTTTCTTTCCAATTTTACAAATTTGTTGCTGTTGTTCATGAAAATATCAAATATGCTAAAATTCACTAAACTACAAAGTTATTTTATACCATTGAGGCAGAAAAATTAGTTTTTTGAACACAGTTTAAATAATTTGTAAAGAAATAAAGTTGTACAAATGCAGAGTCTATGTTTTTAATAACTTGGAAGTCTTAGGCGCCAAATTTGGCAAACAAATTTCCAATTACTGAATAGAAACATTACTCCTGTATGTGGTATGTCATCATAAGACTCCTAAGTAGAGGACCGGTTGGGTTATACACTACTTATACCCCTTAGTCGCCGACCAGTTCGGTTGCGTAGTCCCTAGTGGGGGCCAGTTGGGTTATCTACTCCTTAGTTGAGGACCAGTTAGGTTATTTACTCTCTAGTGGAGGATCAGTTGGGTTATCTACTCCTTAGTTGCCAACCAGTTGGATTATCTACTCCCTAGTAGATAACCAGTTCGGTTATCTACTCGCTTGTAGAAATCCAGTTGCATTGCCTACTCCCTGGTAGAGGTACCAGTTGGGTTATCTACTACTTAGTAAAATACCAGTTGGTTTATATTCTCCCTATTTCACTAGCAGAAGACCAGTTGGGTTATGTACTCACCAGTAGAAGATAGTTTGATTATCTACTCCCTGGTAGAGGTAACTGTTGGGTTATCTACTATAGGGTGATCCATTTCGACGTTCCCCACTTTTTTAAAGAAAAAAACACAGAAAATTCAAATTGAATGGGGAATGTTTATTATCATTTGAAAGAACATTCTTTGGCATTTATTTTTTGAAGATTATGAATATCAAATGTTGGCCGCGGCTACGTCTCAGATGGTCAATCCGTTGAGTCAAATTTTCGATGACTCGTTCGAGCATTTCGACTCGTAACTGCGAATGACACGCGTGATGCTTTGCTCCAAGGCCTGAATCGAAGTGGGTTTGTCCGCATAAACTTTAGACTTTACATATCCCCACAAGAAAAAGTCTAACGGTGTGATATCACACGATCTTGATGGCCAATCGACAGGCCCAAAAAATAAATCCATAAATTCGGTTACGTTCTCACCGGCATCATTTTTGAAGAAATATGGACCGATGATTCCGGTACGTCGGATCGGGAATCGGTCAATGGCAAAAATATAGCTCTTAACGAGAGCTAAAATATTGCTCATGGGTGTCAAGGTCGTGGGTCGACTGGAATATGTATACGCAATTGGCGAACAATTATTTTGATAATAAAATTAAATGATTTGTAAACGTTGTTCAGGCGTAAGTCTTTCCATGATGAAATGACAAACAATACGTGTCATGCTGTTGTCAATACAAAAACATGACAGCATGACACGACTCACACGTGATCTGTCAAAAAAAGGCTATTGAAAAAAGTATCTCTACTTAGATCACCCTATACTTAGAAAAAATACAGTTGGTTTATCTACTCCCTATTTCACGACAAGTTGAGTTATCTACTCCTTAGGTGACGACCAGTTGGATTAGCTACTCCATAGTAGAAGACCAGTTGGGTTATCTACTCCCTAGTGGAGGATCAGTTGGTTTATCGACTTCCTAGAGGTGGATCAGTTGGGTTATCTACTGCTTAGATTCCGACCAGCTGGAATATCTTCTCCATAGTAGATAACTAGTTCGGTTATCTACTCGCTTGTAGAAATCCAGTTGCATTGCCTACTCCCTGGTAGAGGTACCAGTTGGGTTATCTACTACTTAGTAAAATACCAGTTGGTTTATATTCTCCCTATTTCACTAGCAGAAGACCAGTTGGGTTATCTACTCCTTAGCTGACGACCAGTTAGATTTTCTACTATCTAGTAGAGGGCCAGTTGTTTTATCTACTGCTTAGTAAAGTAACAGTTGGTTTATCAACCCCTTAGTTGACAACCAGATGGCTTATCTAATCCTTATTTGAAGACGAGTTGGTTTATCTACTCCCCAGTTGACGACCATTTGGATTTTCTATTATCTGCTAGAGGACCAGCAGTTTTATCTCCTGCTTAGTAAAATACCAGATGGTTTATCTACTCCTTAGTTGACTACCAGTTGGGTTATCTAATCCTTATTTGACGACGTGTTGGGTTGTCTACACCTTAGTTGATGACAATTTGAATTATCTATTACCTAGTAGATGATTTCTGTATAAGTACACACATGCTAAACATCTACAGTGTATCCAATAGCCTTGCGGTTAGAGGTATTTCTTTCGTTTCCTTTTTCTAAGGACAAACAATTAAGATTTACATTTTGACAGAACTACAATTATTTCCCTTTTGTGACTAGTACTAAAACTGTCGTTCGTAAATATTTGGAATAAATGAAGTGTAAAGGAACACATTAAATATTTAATGTGTTTATTTGACAAAGAAACATTTCAATGTTAAATACTATTTAAATTGTGGTTACACAACGGAAATAAACATTATAATGAAATAATGATGGCACAGGATGGCATTTAATTTGGTTGGTGTGTTTGTTTAAGGAGTCTTTTTGATAATTGGTAGCTTCAATTTAGCTTTAATAGAATTGTTTCGATAAAAGTGGTTTAGGAATGAGAGGTTTGTTATGTTCCCTACACCACGATGTGATGCAGGGTGCAATCTTGATGCACGTTGGCTTGAGGGACCCCTTCACATCAAAGACCAAGCCTGTTGAAATTGATTCAAATCGGTTGGGATTTATATGTACCCCCCATATTCATTTATTTATATACCTTCCAGTTGACATCTCAGAGGTATTAAAACCATTTTTGGTGGTTATCCCAGACCCGAACCCAACCCGAGACATAGTAACAATTTAGGAGAGCATAGAAGCATAATTTTTTGTCCCCTTTGAACAAATTTCAAAATTAAAAAAAAAAATATATGTGGGATTTCTTGTCAATTGAGTGCATTTTTAGAAATGATGTCTTCTAATCCGGATGAAACTTGCACCAAGTTAAGCCCTATTGGGTAGAGTTTTTACACAAAATTTTAACGGGATCGGTTAAGGACTGTCCGGGTTTAAAAGGGGAGGGGGGTATTGAATTTTGAAATTTTGGTCAATCGGACCTTTTTTTCCCATCCATATAACAAATTACATATTTTATTTAGAACAGTTTGCACAGAATGTTGCCGATAGCTTTTTCTTCAATCTTTTTCAAAAAATCAGAAAAATGTTGTGCATTTTTTTTGCGAAATTAAAACTAGTTTTTTGTCAAAAACCTATGTTTTAATTTTTAGCTCAGACGAAAGCTCAGACGAAAGCTTAAGGTAATTTCCTTTAAGAGCTTTGTGGCCTATTAGTGGAATGGGATATCAAAATAAGGATAAACATAACTCGAAAACCATTAATCCTAATTTGTTCAAAAGCTTTAGGAATGTGAACAACTTTAAAGAATCGCAAATTAAGTAGACTTCATCTTCTACTAATATAATTGTTAAATCCCATCAGCGGTTTCAAAGATATCTTACAAGATATTGCTAAAAATCCAATTTTTTTAGAACATTTTAATAATTTTGTAATTAGAACCAACTAAAAACATCAGAAAATGCACAATTATTTTATTATTTGATCGTAAAGTCTGTTCGGTCATGAATATAATGAGACCATTCCGCAGAAAGTCGACGTATAATTTAAGAAGATGTAGCTAATTTTGGCTAATAACGTATTTAACTTAAATTAAAAAAAAAATAGTTTATGAAATTATGCTTTTTGGTAAGGTGAATGACACTCCCCTAGAGTCTCAAATTGTTGGTACTTCTGATGAAAAATAAAATCGTGTTCTATAAATAATGGGAATGTTTGCTCTAACAAATAAACTTCTTTGAAAAAAAAAACATTTATTGTTAAGGAAATTCAAAAGTTTTTTATTTAATGTGAAGTACAATCGATACAATTAAGTAATATATAAAACGTCATTCAAATGGCCTCCACGACTTCTTCTGCAGGAAAAAATTCGATGAACCCAATTTTCGAGCACTTTTTCCACTAAATCAAGTCATATGCCATGAATGACACGTTCAATATTGACTTGTAAATCTTGAAGAGAGTCTGGTTTATTTCGAAAGACCAATGACTTCAAATTACCCCACAAGAAATAGTGTAATGCTGTTAAATCACAACTTCTTGGAGGCCATTCAATATCACAATTTCTTGAAATAATCGAATCTCCAAACTATTCTCGCAAAAATTCGATTGTTTCATTTGCTGTGTGGCACGTAGCTACAATCAGCCAATGGCAAAAAGATAGCTCTTAACGAGAGCTAAAATATTGCTCATGGGTGTCAAGGTCGTAGGTCGACTGGAAAGTGATTTTTTTGGATTTTAATAAAAATGGACTTAGCATCATTTTCAAATGTGAACGGAATGTTTATTTTAGCTCTAGCTCCTTAACGGAACGTCAGATCGGAAATCGGTCAATGGCAACAAGAGAGCCCTTAATGAGAGCTAAACAATTTTTCATGGTTGTCAAGGTTTTTTTTTTGCATTTTAAAAAAAATGGACTTAGCGCACGAAAAGTTGCAATTGGACAACGATTATTTTGATAATAAAACTGAATAATTTGTAAACGTCGTCTTGCGTATATCTCTCCATGATGAAATTGTAAACACTACTGAATACAATGAAAAAAAGTGACAGATCATGACATATTACAAATGGCCGAAACGTCACTTCAAAATCATATCATCCCTGTTGGAAAACCCGTTATTATAGACGAATAAAAACAGTAATATTTTTTTTTAATTTTTAAATAGAAACAATAAAAACGACTTCCCTGTATTTATGTGTATACAAGCAATAAATTCTTCATCTGGCATATAACAGACATCTACAGGTTAGATTTGTTATAGGAAATTTCTCAAATTTTGAAAGTTTGATTTATTCATGTTTTTTTGTACCATTCTTTAAGAATATAAGTATGTTAAATTAAATAGTTAACATTTCGCTTTTTTGTTCTTCCTGTAAAGTAAAAGTATTAATCTACTTACTTGAAACAGAAAAATGTCCACCTTCATACGTCCTCCCCCCACGCGTCCTCTAGAACATTAACTGAAATATATAACCCTCTGGAATCCTATTACGGAGATCGTTAAAAAAATTAATTACTGCATCCACTGATGTGTGTCCGTACTAACATCACTCCTCCAACACTTTTGTTCTTCAATCAATTTCTGTTTTTATTTTTTCGTGTACGGGGGTAGTTTGAAAAATGTCTGCAGATGTGGTTTACAATGAGGTTTGAGTATTGTTTCGTTTGTTTATACCCTCACTTTAGTGTGACGAGGGTATATATCATTTGCTACGTGTAACAACATCGAAGGAGTGATCTAAGACCCTAAGTATGTTCGGAGGAAATCCGTTTTGGGTCATTTTAAGTCGAATGAGCAATGTCCGTCCGTCTGTCTGTCTGTCTGTCTGTCTGTGTGTCTGCTGGCTGGTGCGCACGATAACTCTCGAAAGGAGTAACCGATTGACTTCAAATTTGGTATGTGGTAATATTTTGATCTATCTCCGGATGAGTTCGAAGATGGGCCATATTGGTCTACTCCTTCTGGTACCTCCCACACAAAGGGTTAAAATTTAGTGAAATATTGATTCTTTAATAACTTCTATACTACTTATTCGAATCTTTTGAAATTCTGCACATAATATTAGTATATTAGTCGCTATTAACTCGAGAAAAATGGGTGAAGTTGGCATGCCCCTTTTGGTACCTCCCACACAAATGGACCATTTTGCATCAAAATTTAACTGCTTATAACTTTAATACAAGTGCATAAAAATGCTTAAAATTTTCTACAGTATAATGTTTTTGTAGCGCCTATAGTCCGGTAAAAAATGGGCATCATAGTACAGCCCCTTTTGGTACCGCCCACACAAATGGGCCGTTTCGTACCAAAGTAAACGGCTTGTAACTTTAATACCAGTGCATACAAATACTTGAAATTTTGTACAGTGTAATGCTGTTGTAGTGCCTATAGTCCTGTAAAAAGTGGGCGTTATCACCCCGCCCCATTTTGTACCTCCCACACAAAATGACCAAATCATACCAAAATTACGTAGCTCGTAACTTTAATATACCAGTGCGCACAAACGCTTATAGTTCAGCACAATGCAATGTATTTAAGAATGTACTGTTTACCGAAAAATATGTGTATTTGGAAAACCCCTTCTGGTACCTCCCACACAAATTGACAGATTTATTGGTGTAATGTTATATATTACATTACTCACAAAGTGAGGGTATACCTTAGTCGGTTTACCCGACTGAAACTTTCTTACTTGTTATTATTTTTGTTCAAAAAATTAAAAAAGATTTGACAAATGTTAGTAAAGTAATTTGGACTCTTTATGAAAGCAGAAAAACAATTCTTGCGACTCTTTTAATTTTTTTTAAAATTTTAAATAAATTAAAAAATCCCTTTCTATTTTTATACCCTCACTTTAGTGTGACGAGGGTATATATCATTTGCTACGAAAAAAAGTGTAACACATCGAAGGAGTGATCTAAGACTCTAAGTATGTTCGGCGGATATTCGTTTTGGGTCATTTTTAAACGAATGAGCAATGTCCGTCCGTCTGTCTGTCTGTCTGTCTATCTGTCTGTCTGTCTGTCTGTCTGTCTGTGTGTCTGCTGGCTGGTGCGCACGATAACTCTCGAAAGGAGTAACTGATTGACTTCAAATTTGGTACGTGGTAATATTTTTTTCTATCTCCGGCTAAGTTCGAAGATGGGCCATATTGGTCCACTCCTTCTAGTACCTCCCCCACAAAGTGTTAAATGTTGTGAAATATTGAATCTTTAATAACTGCTATACTACTTATTCGAATCTTCTGAAATTCCACACATAGCATTAGTTTATTAGTCGCTATCAACTCGAGAAAAAATGGGTCATGTTGCTACGCCCCTTTTGGTACCTCCCACACAAATGCACCATTTTGCACCAAAAGTTAACAGCTTATAACATTAATACCAGTGCATAAAAATACTTGAAATTTTGTACAGTGTAATGCTTTCATAGTGACTACAGTCCAGTGAAAAATGGGTGTCATATTCACGCCCCTTTTGGTACCTCTTACACAAAGGTACCATTTTGCACCAAAAGATAACAGCTTATAACATTAATACCAGTGTATAAAAATACTTGAAATTTTTTACAGTGTAATGCTTTTATAGTATCTTTTGCACTGTGAAAAATGGACGCTATTTCCACGCCCCTTTTTGTACCTCCCACACAAAGGTACCATTTTGCACAAAAAGTTAAGAGCTCACAGCATGAGTACCAATGCACGAAAATGCAACAACATTTTGCACAGTGTAACGCTTTTGAAGTCCCTATAGCCCTGTAAAAAATGGCCGTTATCACCACGCCCCTCTTTGTACCTCCCACACAAAATGGCCAAATCATACCAAAATTTAATATTTCATAACGTTAATATACCAGTGCAAAAAACGTTTATAATTCGGCGCAGTGTAATGTATTTAAAGAATCTACTATTCAGCGAAAAATAGGTGTATTTGTTAAAAACATTCTGGTACCTCCCATACAAATTGACAGAATAATTCGTTTAATATTCCATATTACATTACTCACAAAGTGAGGGTATACCTTAGTCGGTTTACCCGACTGAAACTTTCTTACTTGTTAATTTTTATTTTAGGCCAAATTGGCCCTAAAATATAGTTCGCGCTCCACGATTACCTCTTTGTCTTTCTCGAAATATAATTAAATCTTTATGACAGGTTTGGCGTTAAACGAAATTATTCATCTCTTTTGAAGAGCAATCAAAAGTTGTGTCACGACACCAACAGTTCGGTGACAAAAGGAACACAATTTTAAAAATTCATTTCAGGTTGCGCCAGGGCGATCTAAAAAATATAGATATTCTTCACTTTTTCATAATAAGCCCAAATATTTAATGGTATTTTACAGACGTTCCAGCTTTTACCGATCAGAAGCTTATATTTATACCCTCACTTTAGTGTGACGAGGGTATATATCATTTGCTACGGAAAAAAAGTGTAACACATCGAAGGAGTGACCTAAGACCCCACGTATGTTCGGCGGAAATCCGTTTTGGGTCATTTTAAGTCGAATGAGCAATGTCCGTCCGTCTGTCTGTCTATCTGTCTGTGTGTCTGCTGGCTGGTGTGCACGATAACTCTCGAAAGGAATAACCGATTGACTTCAAATTTGGTATGTGGTAATATTTTTTTCTATCTCCGGCTAAGTTCTCAAATTCCACACATAGTATTAGTTTATTAGTCGCTATCAACTCGAGGAAAATGGGCGAAATTGCCACGCCCCTTTTGGTACCTCCCACACAAATGCACCATTTTGCACTAAAAGTTAAAAGCTTATAACATTAATACCAGTGTTTAGAAATACTTGAAATTTTGTACAGTGTAATGCTTTTATAGTGCCTACAGTCCAGTGAAAAATGGGCGTTATTGCCGCGCCCCTTTTGGTACCACCCACACAAATGCACCATTTTGCACCAAAAGTTAACAGCTTATAACATTAATACCAGTGTATAAAAATACTTGAAATTATGTCCAGCGTAATGTTTTTATAGTGCCTACAGTCCATTAATAAATGGGAGTTATTGTCACGCCCCTTTTGGTACCTCTCCCACAAAGGTACCATTTTGCACCAAAAGTTAACAGTTTATAACATTAATATCAATATATACAATTACTTGAAATTTTGTACAGTGTAATGCTTTTATAATGCCTATAGTCCAGTGAAAAATGAGAGTTATCACCATGCCCCTTTTTGTACCTCCCACACAAAATAGCCATATTATACCACAATTTAATATCTCAACGTTAATATACCAGTCCATATAAACGGTTACAATTCGGCACAGTGCAATGTATTTAAAGTATCTACTGTTCAGCGAAATATAGGTGTATTTCTTAAACCCCTTCTGGTACCTCCCACAAAAATTGACAGAATATTTTGTGTAATATTCAATATTACATTACTCACATAGTGAGGGTATACCTTAGTCGGTTTACCCGACTGAAACTTTCTTACTTGTTTTTTAATAATCTCAGTATTTTTCAAAATTAGCAACTTTTTTAAATCTTCATTGTAAGCATGTTTTTTTTAATTTTTTTTCTAAATAATTTGGGTGTGTTGTTAAAACACTTTATATAGCCGTTATACTAAGTTTCACTAAAATCCGTGATGTGAGGCAGCAATACTTACTGTGAATACTGTGGAAAAGTACTCAAAGTAAAATTCTCTTTCCTCGTTTTTCACCGAAACATAATAGATTAAGGCCCTTATTCATAAAAATTTAATGAAGGTTTGAAGAAAGTTTTAACACTGCTAAAACGTTCCTCAAACCTTCTTTAACTTTTTGTGAATAAGGCCCTAAATGTATTACAAAACTTTAAACTTAATACATCAAAACAATTATTAGCACTGGATGAGATTTTAATGTTGAGTAGTTATTTCAGATTCTCTTTATTTTTGTGAAAGTTTGTTGCACTTTATACCCATTACCTCGTTTTTCGCACAAATAAAAAAAAATAATCTGGGGGGCAATTTAACTCAGCTCAACTCAACACGGAAATTGCTTAAGGTAATTTATCTGAACGTTTTACGGATGCAAGCGATAAATATATAAATCTTTGTGTGTAACATATACATTATATACGTTTGTATTAGGACGGGTCGAGAGCAATTAAGAAAAAAATCGCAAAAAAACGTATTAAATTTTTTAAAATCTAACATCCTCACAAAGAAAACGATGCAAACTAAAACAAGTAAGAAAGTTTAGTCGAGTAAAACGTCTTAAGAATCCCTTTAGCTTCAGAATATTTATTTTTTGTTTTAATTAGAATATTATCAATTTAAATTGCATTTAATATCTTTAAAGCATAACAAATTTTAAGTCCATCAGTTAATCCTTTCGAGAGTTATCGTGCGCACCAGCTGGCAGACACTCAGATAGACACACAGGCTGGCTGGCGGACGTACGATCATTGATCAAATGACTTAAAACAAGTAAGAAAGTTCATTCGGGTAAACCGACTTAAGAATCCCCTCACCTTCTGTCCCAAAAAATATTCGTAAATTTATTTATTTTTTGTTTTAATCCGCTATATGGAAGATATATTCACAAATATAGAGAAGTCAGCAACGGTTGTTGCCTCATTTTGAATGAAGCAAAAATTAAATATATGACAATGTTTGCAAGTGAAAAAAGACGAAATATGGCCCAGCTTCGAAATTAGCCTGAGATTGAAAATAAATTCCACATACTAAATTTGAAGTCAGTCGGTTACCCCTTTCGAGAGTTATCGGGCGCACCAGCCAGACTTGATACACTTTCAGGCAATACTAAATTTGAGGGAAATCGGTTTAGATTTAGATGTAATATAAAATCTAAACCAATATGACTTGTTTGCGCTGTAGAAACTGTATTTTAAACCCGATTCGGCAGAAAGAGGTTTCTTATTACATGAATGAACACTGCCAAATTTGGGGAAGATCGGCTAAGATTTAGATATAGCCCCCATATATAAGAATATGTTAACCTCGATTTGACATGAAAGCGCTGTAGAAACTGTTTTTATGTCCGATCGGTTCAAAATTCGGCAGAAAGAGGTTTCTTATTACATATTCGGGGAAAATCGGTTGAGATTTATATATATATATGTATATGTTACACCCGATTTGACATGTAAGCGCTGCAGATACTGTATTTTATTCCCCATTAATATGAAACTTTTCTTATTACATGAATGAACAACACAGCCACATTCGAAGAAAATTGTTCATCATTAAAAATTTTTGCAAAAATAAGTCTCTTAATTTAGGAATGAATACAGCTTAATTTGGGGACAACGGTTCAGATTTAGATATAACAACATATATACGAGTAGGTCACTGCCTATTTAGTATTTAAGCGATATTAAAACTGTATTTTATGTTCGATATTTATACAATTTTGCAGAAATTAGGCTTTTGATCCATTTTGATGAAAATCTGTTCAGATTATGTATTATTATTTTATTTGTTAATAGATTATTAATTATACAATGTGATACTTGTGATATATATTGTGATTTAAAATCTATATTTGGCGTAGCAAAAATGCTGTTAGCCATATAATTTGGAGTTAATAATAATTGTTTACTATCGCTTAGTATTATATACATTTAATTCATTGTGCATATAGTTGTTATACTTGGTACAGTTTATTAAATACACATATAAAGATTTATGATTCATGCTTATTTTAAACATTAAATTAATTTAGTATACAATTTCTCTACTTGATACAGTTTTCCAAATATTTGTATAAGGATAAGAAATTCGTGCCATTTAATATGTTTAGTACTTCGTTTACGTTAAGAGTATATTGACCTAAGTAGGATTTTCTGAGGTCCCTATATAATGGACAAAAGCCGATGAAGTGAAAAGTGTTCTCAATTTTATTCGTGTTGCAAATAGAGCAAATACCATCTGTGTTGTTTCTGAACGCTCGCGCGTTTAGACCAAGTAGATCGCCTCTAGCCTTCACAATCGTACTGTAGCCGGTGAAAATAACTCTGCAGTAAGTGTTGATATCCTGTTGTATTCTAGTTGAGAATATAGATAATGGAGTTGATAACCCCTTGCATTTATTTCAAAGTCATATTTATACCCTACACCACACTGTGGTACAGGGTATTATAAGTTTGTTTCACGGCAGATGTTTGTAACACCTGAAAATAACACAGCTAGACCCACCTTAAAGTATACCGATCGATTCAGAATCACTAGCTGAGTCGATTTAAGCATGTCCGTCCGTCTGTCCTTGTAAAGTTGTTCGTCGACTACAGGTCGCAATTTCACTCCCATCGTTCTGAAATTTTGCAGTTTAGAGTATTTCGCAGCTGTTAAGATCGCTATTGAATTTGGTTCAAATTCAAATCGGTTCAGATTTAGATATAGCTCCCATTTTGCCCTTTAGTCCTATAGAAGCTGTATTTTACAACCAATCCTTTTGAAATTTAGAATGGTAGAGTTTCTTGATCCATGAACCAACATTGCCGAATTTGAAGAACATCGGTTAAGATTTAGCTATAGCTCCCATATATATGTTTCGTCCGATTTGGCCCTTTAGTCCTATAGAAGCTGTATTTTACATCTAATCGTTTTGAAATTTAGAATGGTAGAGTTTCTTGATCCATGAATCAACATTGCCGAATTTGAAGAAAATCGGTTAAGATTTAGCTATAGCTCCCACATATATGTTTCGTCCGATTTTGCTCTTTAGTCCTGTAGAAGCTGTATTTTACATCCAATCGTTTTGAAATTTAGAATGGTAGAGTTTCTTGATCCATGAACCAACATTGCCGAATTTGAAGAACATCGGTTAAGATTTAGCTAAAGCTCCCATATATATGTTTCGTCCGATTTGGCCCTTTAGTCCTATAGAAGCTGTATTTTACATCTAATCGTTTTGAAATTTAGAATGATAGAGTTTCTTGATCCATGAATCAACATTGCCGAATTTGAAGAAAATCGGTTAAGATTTAGCTATAGCTCCCACATATATGTTTCGTCCGATTTTGCTCTTTAGTCCTGTAGAAGCTGTATTTTACATCCAATCCTTTTGAAATTTAGAATGGTAGAGTTTCTTGATCCATGAACCAACATTGCCGAATTTGAAGAACATCGGTTAAGATTTAGCTATAGCTCCCATATATATATTTCGTCCGATTTGGCCCTTTAGTCCTATAGAAGCTGTATTTTACATCTAATCGTTTTGAAATTTAGAATGGTAGAGTTTCTTGATCCATGAACCAACATTGCCGAATTTGAAGAAAATCGGTTAAGATTTAGCTATTAGCTCTTTAGTCCTGTAGAAGCTGTATTTTACATCCAATCGTTTTGAAATTTAGAATGGTAGAGTTTCTTGATCCATGAACCAACATTGCCGAATTTGAAGAAAATCGGTTAAGATTTAGCTATAGCTCCCACATATATGTTTCGTCCGATTTTGCTCTTTAGTCCTGAAGAAGCTGTATTTTACATCCAATCGTTTTTAAATTTAGAATGGTAGAGTTTCTTGATCCATGAACCAACATTGCCGAATTTGAAGAACATCGGTTAAGATTTAGCTATAGCTCCCATATATATGTTTCGTCCGATTTGGCCCTTTAGTCCTATAGAAGCTGTATTTTACATCTAATCGTTTTGAAATTTAGAATGGTAGAGTTTCTTGATCCATGAATCAACATTGCCGAATTTGAAGAAAATCGGTTAAGATTTAGCTATAGCTCCCACATATATGTTTCGTCCGATTTTGCTCTTTAGTCCTGTAGAAGCTGTATTTTACATCCAATCCTTTTGAAATTTAGAATGGTAGAGTTTCTTGATCCATGAACCAACATTGCCGAATTTGAAGAACATCGGTTAAGATTTAGCTATAGCTCCCATATATATATTTCGTCCGATTTGGCCCTTTAGTCCTATAGAAGCTGTATTTTACATCTAATCGTTTTGGAATTTAGAATGGTAGAGTTTCTTGATCCATGAACCAACATTGCCGAATTTGAAGAAAATCGGTTAAGATTTAGCTATAGCTCCCACATATATGTTTCGTCCGATTTTGCTCTTTAGTCCTGTAGAAGCTGTATTTTACATCCAATCGTTTTGAAATTTAGAATGGTACAGTTTCTTGATCCATGAACCAACATTGCCGAATTTGAAGAAAATCGGTTAAGATTTAGCTATAGCTCCCATATATATGTTTCGTCCGATTTTGCTCTTTAGTCCTGTAGAAGCTGTATTTTACATCTAATCGTTTTGAAATTTAGAATGGTAGAGTTTCTTGATCCATGAATCAACATTGCCGAATTTGAAGAAAATCGGTTAAGATTTAGCTATAGCTCCCACATATATGTTTCGTCCGATTTTGCTCTTTAGTCCTGTAGAAGCTGTATTTTACATCCAATCCTTTTGAAATTTAGAATGGTAGAGTTTCTTGATCCAAGAACCAACACTACCGAGTTTTAAGAAAATCGGTTAAGATTTAGCTATAGTTCCCATATATATGTTTCGTCCGATTTTGCTCTTTAGTCCTGTAGAAGCTGTATTTTAAATCCAATCATTATTTTGAAATTTAGAATGGTAGTATTTCTTGATCCATGAACCAACATTGTTGAATTTGAAGAAAATCGGTAAAGATTTAGCTATAGCTCCCATATATATGTTTTATCCGATTTGGCTCTTTAGATCCAATCGTTTTTATACCCTACACCACACTGTGGTACAGGGTATTATTTAAGTATAAAATGTCCCAAAAGTAAATTTATGTAAACAATTTATACATGAATTACAAAATTTATATATCAGAGTTATTCAATATTTTGAGAGTGGTGTAGGGTATTATATAGTCGGCCCCGCCCGACTTTAGCCTTTCCTTACTGGTTTTCTTTTGTTTTCAATAGATCTATTATCTCTTTCCAGTACGTACATAAAGGAGCTCTGCTATTGGGAGGAGAAAATTGTAGGAATTGACACAAATTTTCACAAATTCTATCACCCTCTCTGCAAGAATACGTGGTAACCTTCGATGGTTTAGCTGTAGTATTCTATTAATAAAAGGTCCGCCAAATAACTTTTTTTTGAAAATGCTATAAAAAAACTGCTGAATATTTTCTCAAATTTCTTTTTTTATTTGAAAGTACAATCCATCCGGTTAATAATGGAAAATAATTTCATTCAAATGGCTGCCTCGGCTGGCCATGCTGTAGCCTACACGATCGGTCGAATTTTTAAGCACATTATCGATTGTGTGCAGCTGTATTTCACCAATGGCTTCACGAATATTGTCCTTTAAAGCGTCAATTGTCTCCGGCTTGTCGGCGTAACACTTATCTTTGAGGGCACCCCACAAATAATAATCCAACGGTGTCAAATCGCAGCTCTGAGGTGGCCAAACGACATCAGCTCTGCGGCTGATAATGCGATCTTCAAAAACAGGGCGCAAAACATCGAGTGTAGCTTCGGCTGTGTGGCACGTAGCGCCGTCCTTTTGAAACCAAATGTTGCCAATATCCTCCTCTTCAATTTTTGTGAACAAAAATTCGTTCAACATGGCCCACTCCTTGCTCATTTTCGAAGAAAAATGGCCCAATTATGCCTCTGGACCAAAATCCGCACCAAACAGTGACTCGTTCTGGGTGTATCGACTTGCGGGTTTTCTGTGCCCCAAATGCTACAATTTTGCTTGTTTACATACCCGCCAAGACCAAAATGAGCTTCATCTGAAAAGATGATTTTTTTTTTGCAAAATCGGCATCTTCTGTAAGTCGGTTCCTTTTTTGATTTATTTGTTCAGATTATGCATAGTTCCATCTATTTGTTCCTTCCGATTCTTGATCTATGAAAGACTACTGTGCATTTTAAGGTTATCATTTCAGATCTTGTTTATTATGACCAAAATTTTTAACTCCTCCTTGGAATAAACCTTGAAGAGGAGGTGGAACTAAGAACTTTGTTAACTAAAACGAAACCAATTATTCCAAATTATTATCGAAATTCGCATTGTTAGGGAGGTGTAGGATTGGATCCGCCCGAATCTATGTGTTTCCTTACTGGTTTCAAGTTGTCATTGTTAGGATACTGGCTTTTAAAAAATGGAATAAAATAATTGTTTACGACTTTTTATCCCCTCTCCTTAGAGTGGAAGGTATATATCATTTGCTATGAGCCAAAAGATTAACACATCGAAGTAGTGATCAAAATCCGGTTTGGGTCATTTTAAGTCGTTTGAGCAGTGTTCGTCCGTCCTTCCGTCTGTTTGTTGTGTGTCTGCCTGTCTGTGTGTTTGTCTGCTGGCTGGTGCGCATGATAACTCTCGAAAAGATTGACCGATTGACTTCAAACTTAGTATGCGGTATTATTTTGCTCTATCTCTGGCTAAGATAGAAGATGGGCCATATTGGTCCACTCCTTCTTGTATCTCCCCCACAAAGGGTTAACTTTTAGTGAAATTTTGATTCATACATACGAAATTTGAAGTCAATCGGTTACTCCTTTCGAGAGTTATCGTGCGCACCAGCCAGCAGACAGACAGACACAAAGACAGACAGACAGACAGACAGACAGACAGACAGACAGACAGACGGACGGACATTGCTCATTCGACTTAAAATGACGCAAAACGGATTTCCGCCGAACATACTTGGGGTCTTAGGTCACTCCTTCGATGTGTTACACTTTTTTCCGTAGCAAATGATATATACCCTCGTCACACTAAAGTGAGGGTATAAAAATGAAATGGTGTTCGTTGGTACGCGATGGACTCGAAAACGGCTGAACAGATTTTGCTGAATTTTTGCATGAGAATATCATTTGGTGTGTGTAAGGTTCGTAGCTATATTCGGTTTTGATTGGACAAAGGGGCGTGGCACCGCCCATACAATGTAAAATGAAAAAGTGGAATATCTTGGGCACTATTGGTTCAAAATACTCGAAATTCGATATGTGTGACCTTGGTACCAGTACACATCATGGAGCCAAAAACCGGTGTGATAGCAACGGTGGGCGTGGCACCGCCCATACAATCTAAAATTGAAATATGAAATATTACGAATACTATTGGAGCAAAATTCTCGAAATTTAGTATGTGTGACCTTGGTACCAGTACGCGTCACAGAACTAAAAACGGGGAAACAGTGAAAGTGGGCGTGGTACCGCCCACACAACCTAAAATTCAAATATGAAATATTTCGAGTACTATTGCAGTAAAATTCTCGAAAATTAGTATGTGTGACCTTGGTGCCAGTACGCGTTATGTAGCTGAAAACTAGGATGATAGTGTTAGTTTGCGTGACATCGCCCACCCAACCTGAAATTTAAAAATGCTATATTACGAGCATTATTGCGGTAATAGTCTGCAAATTGGTTATATGTGACATTGGTACCAGTATGCGTGATAAACTGGTGTGACGGTTATAGTGGGCGTGGCACCGCTCACACAACCTGAAATTTACAAATACTATATTGTGAGTACTATTGCAGTAAGATCGGCGATATTTAGTATTTGTGCCTTGGTAGCAGTACGCGTGTTGGAGCCAAAAAACATCAGTGATTGTGACAGAAGGCGTGGAACCAGATCGAGTGCTGGAGCAAGAAACTGGCGTGATAGTAACATTGGGCGTGGTACCGTCCACACAACCTGAATGTGAAATATGACATTGGAATATATAACATTTCTTGCACTATTGCAGCTAGCCTGTAAAAATGGGTGTGTAACCTTCGAACCACAACCAATGATTGAACCAAAAACTGGCATCGTATTAACAGTGGGTACACCCACACAACCTGAAATTTCAAAATTCAATATTTCGATCACAATATCAGCCATGGTTTCGAAGTTTGCCTGTCTGGCCTTGGTACCAGTAGGGGTGATGGAGCTACAAATGGGAACGATGGAAACAGTTGGCATGACACCGCCATATAAATAAACAATTTAGAACGCAATATTTGAAATAGTATTGCGACGATATCTTTGCAAAGAGAGTGATAAGGGCGTGGCGCCGCCCATATAACCCGAGATGTGAATTTGAAAATTTTTCAATTCTCATTGCAGGTCAGTTTTGAAAATTTGCATGAAAATAGTGTCGATGGACAAAGTACTCAAAACGAAATGTAGAGAGGCGTTGCACTCATCGTCTTGAAGTTTATAGTGGATGCTGTTGATAGCACTCTACGGAATCTGTTTAAAAAACTGGTCAGTGGAAGTATCTGTGCATACGACACGCTTGCTGAACACGAAATAACTGGAGACCATTATATCTAGATTCACGCTTGACCAAGTGTGTTTATTATTCAAATGCCTTCAAACTTAGCACGTGACTCAACAAAATTGGGAGTTGTCGGATTAGAGGGCGTGACTACGCGCATGCGGCATCGTTATAGGAAAAATAAATACTGATAGAATTATTGCACTAATTGGCATGACTGTATTTCACAGAAATCTATATGCCCCAACCGAGAATGAGCGACGTAGCCTCCCAAGATGATTTGACGGATATTGCACTACACGAAATTTGTTCATTTAAGGCAATATGGATGACTCGAAAGCACTGCCGTAATATCAAGAGTGTCAACATATCATATAGTTCTATTTCACTGAAACGCACTTTGAGGGCAGCGAAGCGCACCGGGTCAGCTGCTAATTTAATTAAAACAAAAAATAAGTAAATTTATGAATATTTTTGTGTGACTCAAGGTGAGGGGATTCATAAGTCGGTTACCCGACTTAACTTTCCTACTTGTTTAATATTTACTATGAGTACTATAAAAACATTACACTGTACAAAATTTTAAATTATTGTATGGACTGGAATCAAAGTTATAACCCGTTAACTTGTTGTGCAAAATGATACATTTGTATGGGAGGTACTAAAAGGGCCGTTGCCCATTTTTCTCAAGATGATAGCGACCAAGAAACTAATACTATGTGTGCATTGGTCAAAGATTCTGAATAGTAGTATAGAAGTTATGAGATAATCAATACTTCACTAAATTTTGACCCTTTGTGAGGGAGGTATTTAAAGGAGTGGACCAACAAAGTCCATCTTTTACCTTAGTCTGAGATAGAAAAAAATACTGACACATACCAAAGTGAATCGGTTAATCCTGTCGAAATTTATCGTGCGCACCAACCAGGCAGATAGACGGACAGGCTGACGCAAATTGCTAAAATGACTTAAAATGACCCAAAATGGATTTCGGCCAAATATTCTTGGGATCTCTTAGTTCACTCCATCGATATGTCACACTTTTGATCTGCAGCAACTGATATATACCCTTTTTGTTCTCCAAAAAGGTGGGGGGCTAATAATCAAATTTAGTTGAAAGTCTCTTCTTTCTACCAATATGCATTGTTTTCTTCGTAAGGGTGCTAGCTTTCAAAATATGGAATATAGTTTTTTTTGTGCCAGCAAAAAACGATTTTTTTTAAATTTGAAATCAAATCTTTTCTAATTGTTTTAACGACAGTTTCTAAACATAACCAGTAAGGAAAGACAGAAAGTCGGGCGGGGCCGACTATATAATACCCTACACCTAACTACCAATGCGAAAATGGGCATTGCGATAAGAATTTGGTAGTGTTCATACATGTAATAAGCAAACTCTCTCTGCCGATTTTCGTACTGATCGGATATAAAACACGGTTTCTACAGCGCTTACATGTCAAATCGGGTGTAACATATATATTGGGACTATGTTTAAATCTGAACCGATTTTCCCCGAATTTGGCAGTGTTCATACATGTAATAAGAAAACTCTCTCTGTTAAATTTCATACTGATCGGATATAAAACAAGATTTCTACAGCGCTTAAATGTTAAATCGGGTGGAAAATATATATGGGGGCTATATCTAAATCTGAACCGATTTTCCCCAAATTGGGCAGTATTTATACATGTAATAAGAGAACTTTCTCTGCCGAATTTCGTACAAGTCGGATGTAAAATACGGTTTCTACAGCGCTTTCATGTCAAATCGGTGAAACATATATATGGGGACTATATCTAAATCTGAACCGATTTTCCCCGAATTTGGCAGTGTTTATTAATGTAATAAGAGAACTCTCTCTGCCAAATTTCGTACTGATCTGATTTAAAATACAGTTCCTACAGCGCATACATGTCAAATCGGGTGAGACATATATATGGGGACTATATCCAAATCTGAACCGATTTTAACCAATTTCAATAGGGATCGTCCTTGGGCCAAAAAAGAGCACTATGCTAAATTTCATCACAATCGGACCATAAATACGACCTGCACTTCGACTACCGCTAAATCGACTCAGAAAGTGATTCTGAGTCGATCGGTGTTACAAACAAATGCACAAAGTCATAATACCCTGTACCACAGTGTGGTGTAGGGTATAAAAAGTATTGTAACACAAAATATCCTTTCTTTTAAAATATTTATATGTTTCTTTGTGAGCAAAAACCCAACTCCGTCTAATGTGCCATGTAGTGCTATTTACAAGTACCTACCTACTCGTATGTACACGCTGAAAAAAAATCGCTTCTGTAGTATATTGTCCCAAACATATTCGGCATGAAACATATATATGTTTGGGGTAGACTCTAAGCATGTAATATTTGGTACACACAAAAATTGTGTATTTGGGAAGATGTTGTTCTAAACAAATATTTGTTTACATTCCAATATGATTTTATTTGGGACCATTATTTCCGAAACAAATATTTATTTGCATTTAGGTATTCATAAAATACATAAATTGTGTCAAATTTTTCAGTAATTCAAAGTTAAATTTTTAGAAACTTTTAATGTTCGTAAAAAATAATAATTGAAATCATATAATCTTGGATTAATATAAAGTACTTAGAGGATTGACAACTAATGATGGCTTGGAATACTCAGAAATTTGAAATGATTGATTTAAAACAGAAGGTAATGCTGCATATGGTATCATAACTGGGAGGTACAATTCGAAACCCAAGAAAAATTGAAACTGAAATATGAAAAACTCAGCAAAAGTTTTGGAAATATTTTTTAAATAAAATATATTTGGAAAAATTCCTAAATAATAATTTTATTTGTATTTAAACACATATTTTATTTGAGAAATTTAGTTTGCAAATATAATTTGTTGTAATATATTAATATATGCGTTCCAAATATATTTTATAGATTTTCAAATAAAATTTATTTGCTAAGAAATATATAATATTTAAAAATTTGTGTTCCAAATATATTTTCTTTCGATTCAAACATATCAAAAAAGGCGATTTTGCCCCGTGTATGTATGTAGCTTGAAACCATAATAGGTTAATGTCCTCTCCCTCAACTATTTATGTTAAGGGTCACTGGTCAGGAACCCAAGATGAAAATACCATTTCATAGTCTTTCCTCTTCAACGAAATGTTGAAGGAATGTTTGCATATACTCGTACTCGTGCACATCTCTTGGATGTGTTACAGTGAATCTCCTTGTTTGTGTTGGGTGTGTGTGCGTGTTAAATGACAAAGGATGTAACTAACAATTCCCGTATTAAATAGGAGAAGCAATGCGTCCGTTGTCCGACAGCGCAAGTCACAATATTTCAGATTTTTTTTCTTCTTTTTGGCACGAATAATAAATCTCGTCTTGGCTGGAGTCTTTTTTGTTACTAACATTTATATGCGTTTTTTCTTTATTATTTTATTTGTGTTGAAAAAAACTGGAGCATGTGAGTCGCTGTGATTTATGATTTTTGTAAGGAGATCTTATCTCCATATGTGGAGCTTAACAGATTTTAGGTTAATTGTATTAGAACGAAAGCAGAAAAATACTGTGATTTAAAAGGGAGTAAAATTTAGGATATGAAAAGCTTAGTTGGGAGAATAATATGGATATTTATAGCTTATTAAAAAGTGGGAACTTAAAATGTCTTCCAAACAAATGCACCCATATTAGGGTGTCCAAAACCGGGACCGGTTATCCGGTTAACCGGTTTAGCAACCCAAACCCGTAACCGGTTTCTTAAAAAATGTAATTTTCGGTTAACCGAGAAAGCCGGTTTTTTCATGTCGGCTAACCGGTTTTTTTAAATTATTGTTTAAAACAAAAATTAAAGTATTGATCTATTTTTTCTTCTTGTTGTGGATACCATTTGTACAACATGTAACAAATAACAACGATGAGGTGGATAATTTTGACAGTTGTTCTAAATATTCTAAAAGTGAATATGAATTCACTGATCTTGAAAATGATTTTGACTATATTCCTGATATCCATGGTGTAATAAATAAAGTCAGGAAATATATATAAGTTGTTTGATATATAAGTTGTTATATTTATGAGTCAAGTCATTCAATTTTGGATTTATGTCACACACCGAATCGAAAAACGAATAGCAAGTAACATTGTATGATGACTTTGCTTTTTTTTGAAAAGTTTCTGAAGAAAACGGAGATGCTGTGTTACTTATACAATGCTTTAATGACTATCGGACTAATATTGACTTCATCAACGTTTGTGAGCTTTTTCAACGTCAAGTTACATAAAAAATTAAAAGAAAAATTGTATTCTATTTTTAAGATATTATTATAGAAAAAAAAACATTCAAAATGTTTTATTATAATTTTTTAAAGGTAATTACAGAAATATAATACTTTCTATTTAAAGTAGACCAAAAATTAAAACTGTAATAAACGAAATAATAATCTATATTTGTTTACCAATTTTTACTACAAATGATTGTTAGTTGTATTTTGTTTTACAGTAAACATTTAATGACATTTTAATCACTTTCGTATATTATTTAAAAACCGGTTAACCGGTTTCGACAAAAAATAATAACCGAAAACCGGGTTTTAAAAAAAGTAATATTTCGGTTAAACCGGAAACCGTTTTTTCGAAATAACCGGTTTTTGGACACCCTAACCCATATGTACGTCTTTGATCACCCATACGATATGTTATAGTTTAGTGGCAAATCATGGATAACCTTTTCCTATTATGGTGAAGTAATTTCAATGGTTGTTAATTTAATCTATAAAATATCTTGGTGCTGACTTTTTAGCTACATCGTCATTTTGATTCGCAAAAGTTGTATAATAATTTTAATAATCTCCTATTAAAACTGACTTGTGTCCCCCTCCACACAATTTCTCCGTAATTATTCAAGTTAATTTGTATGTTTTGCAGATTTCATTAGCTTTTTATATTCCCTTCATTTATATCCCCACATTACAAAGCCACGCGTGTAGTTCCTTCTCTCCCCTAATTTTATTAGCCATTACTCGTCATATTGGCTGGCGACATAAATATGACACGTTTACCAATACACTCACTGTGGGGTGACAATATTTGTGCACATGTCCTAAACAGATTCAAGTTGTCACATTATCATGAAACGAGTCCTCGTATCTGCTGGACATCTGCTCTAGTGGGCGTTGGAGCAGATTTATTTGTCCTGTAACTAACACCCAGTTTTGCAAAGAGCCATCAGTCAATGACCCAAGATTACACTTCGTCAGTGATAGTCATAAATCCTCCTTTGTACATCACGCCATCACAGTGGAAACATGGATCCATCTTCGCTACACCACCACAACCCTCACTGTACCACAAGCGTCATCCAAACAACGAACACCATTGTGTGACTTATGTATTCAATAACACCCGCTATCGAGTTAGCGTTAGTGGTATTATGAATGTGTGTGTGGTGGTCGTAGTGGTGTTGACGACGGCGGAAGTCCAAGGTGATGGAAATGCTGGTGTTTGAACACTTTGCCGCATCATCACTGGAGCCACTTGAAACTGTTTCCGCTCTGTAAACAAAGCCAGCATGGGAAGATGTGTGAATATGGGATCATAATATTCTTGAGAATATATATTTAACACATATATTGTAAGTGTAGAGAGATGTACACTGGCCAAAATTGGTATTATTGAAGATATCAGACTCTATGGGAGAATATTTGCAAATGATTGATTGGACCAGAAATCAAGTCCATGTTTTTAACATAATATGTAAACATAATATGTACATACGAGTATATGTATACCATCCCCGATTTCGAAATATATTTGCACATCGATTCTCTGCTCAAAATAATACGCTTTATACTTATTGTTTGCGAAAAAAAAACTATAATATTATTATTTCAGATGTTATTAGCAAATGAAATGTGAGAAAATATTCTCAGAAGGCGTATGTTTCGAATTATGTAAAACACACTTATTGTTAAGGAAATTCAAAAGTTTTTTATTTAATGAGAAGTACAATCTATACATTTAAGTTCTAAATAAAACGTCATTCAAATGGTCTCCACGACATCTTCTGCAGGAACGAATTCGATGAACCCAATTTTCGAGCACTTTTTCCACTAAATCAAGACGTATGTCATGAATGGCACGTTCAATATTGACTTGTAAAGCTTGAAGAGAGTCTGGTTTATTTCGAAAGACCAATGACTTCAAACAACCCCACAAGAAATAGTCTAATGGTGTTAAATTGCAAATTCTTGGAGGCCATTCAATATCACAATTTCTTGAAATAATCGAATCTCAAAACTTTTCTCGCAACAATTCAATTGTTTCATTCGCTGTGTGGAACGTAGCCACAATCGGTCAATGGAAAAAAGATAGTTCTTAACGAGAGCTAAAAATTGTTCATTGGTGTCAAGGTCGTAGGTCGATTGGAAAGTGTTTTTTTTGGATTTTAAAAAAATTGACTTAGCATCATTTTCAAATGTGAACGGAAAGTTTATTTTTGCTGTAGCTCCTTAACGGTACGGCGGGTCAGGAAACGGCCAATGACAAAAAGATAGCTCTTAACGAGAGCAAGTGTTTTTTTTTTGGATTTAAAAAAATGGACTTAGCGCACGAAAAGTTGCAATTGGGGAACGATTATTTTGATAATAAAACTAAATAATTTGTAAACGTTGTTCTTGCGTATATCTCTCCATGACAGATCATGACATATTACAAATGGCCGAAAGGTCACTTCAAAATTATATTATCCCTATTGGAAAACCCGTTATATATGGTCCTTTAACTCCTATTGGGAGAATAGGGCGTCAAATTTTCGCTCTTTCCAATTTATTAACACTTGTAGAAAATACTTGACAAAGCAGTTCACGGTTATCATCCCTTGGAAGTTGATTTCTGGTTGCCTCGGTATAATATCCAGATCAAGCAAGTCAAAGATACGAATATCTCCGCTTTTAAAATTTGCCTTAACAAAATTCGGTCATTTCATTTAAAATCTTTTAATCCTTTAAACTGCACGTAGGGTCCTCCGGTTGGGGCAAAATATTCTTTAAATACAGGGTGTCCTTCGGGAAGGTATACTACTTGGTTTGTTTCCGTTGAAATCATGGCTGTATGCGATGTGACACCGTCTTGTTGATACCACTTGTTAATGAAGCCAAGGGCATGCAGTTCTGACGTTAAAAAGTTTTCAATCATATCACGATACCACTCCCCATTGACAGTTTTCATTTCCAATGATTCCTCCTGACCAAATTGCACACTAGACTGTCACTTTTAATGGATGCAAAGGAGACTGGTGAATAATTTGAGGGTTTTCCACTGCCCAGAACCGACTATTCTGTTCATTCACATATCCATTCAAATGAAAATGTGCCTCGTCACTCATTATGACTTTTTTCATGAAAATCGGGGTTGTCATGTTTTAACGATTAAAACACGTTGGTTTATCGAATATTTTTCCATAATAAATTTGCCACGTCTCTTTTTCACGACTGCCAAATATGAACTGTCAAGACTAATGTTTACCAAAATGGCGACAAAAAAGTAGTATACCTTCCCGGCGACACCCTGTATATTAGAAAGCAAGACCTCAAATATATGATGGCGTCAAGTATACCCCCATAGGATGGGAGGTATATTCATTTTGTCACTCCGTTTGTAACACCTCTACATATTGATCTGAAATCCCATAAATTCGAAGACGATTCAGCCATGTACGAATGTCCCTCTGTCCGTCTGTTGAAATCTCGCTAGAGTCCGTAATAAGAGAGCTAGGTTGATCAAATTTTTGTACAAATACTTCTTATATTTGCAGGTTGTTTGGGATTGCAAATGGGCCATTTCGGTCAATGTTTCGATATAATTCCCCTATAGAGGTCGCTCCCAAATATGGGTTTTGAGCCATAGAAACCAAATTTTTAAAGCAATTTAGCAGAAAATTTGCAGATTGTATTGTATTTCGAAAGCAAAAATTTTACAAATCGGTACATATTCTGTTATAGGTTGTTAGTCAACCTATAGAGGTCGCTCCAAAATATACGCATTTAAGCCATAAATACCACATTTTCTAAGCCTTTCAACTGAATCTTTGCAATTTGTATATAATTAAGACAAGAATCCATCGCAGTAAATTTTTATTAAAATCAGTTCATATTTTGTTATTGTTCCCCAATAGATGTCGCTTCCAAAAAGGCTTATTTAAGCCATAACCAAAACTAAGCAAAAGCAAAAAAAAATTAAAATGCCCACAAAATTTTTTCAAAAAAAATTTTTTTAAAAAAAGATGGTAGCGATTTATTTTACCTATTTGTCACTGCTTATAAATATTTTAGCCAAAAATAAACTACATAGGTCGATATTAAAGATTCTGACCCAAACACCATATTTTCTTAGAAATTTAGCTGACATTTTGCAGTTTGTATTCTATTTTGTCTACATATACATTCGTCTACATAAAATTTATACAAATCAAATTTTATTTGGTGTACTCCCCGTAAATAGAGCTCTCAAAAATGCTATTTAAACCATAAATACCACATTTTTTCAGGTGAGGAGTTTGGCTAAAAAATTTGCGGCCTAAAATATGGCTAAAAATTGCAGCGTTCGTTTTGCTTAGACAAAAAGGAACGTTTCATGATTTGCTCCATATCCAAAAATTTTTCCAGTAATACAATTTAATGCAATCCATTGTGGAGGGTATATAAAGGGTTTTCCAACAAGAGGTGTTATTTTGGTATACAAAGAAAATTGCAATTTTTTGAGATAAATGGTCGGATGTTTATTTCATAATAAAGAGGAAGGTACGCCGTTAATAATGAAAAACAACATCAGCCAAATGACCACCACGACCACGCTTACGGGACCATATCCTTTTCATGAAATTTTCCAAATCGCAAAGTGGCTGCCCTATGTCCTCGATAGCCTCGCGAATTCTATATTTGAGGTCTTGAATCTACGCTGGGCTGTTGGCGTAGACCTTATCTTTCACGTGGCACCAAAGGAAGAAGTCGCAAGGTGTTAAATCACAAGATCTCGGTGGCCAATTGTGATTACCTCTTCGAGAGATAACACGGTCCGGAAACTTTTCCCGTAACAAAGCAATGGTTTTGTTGCTTGTGTGGCACGTAGCGCCGTCTTGTTGAAAGTAAACGTTGTCCAGATCAATACCATCCAACTTTGTCCATAAAAAAATCATTATAGCGCAATCCATTTACCGTAACTGTTGATCCAACCTCATTTTCGAAAAAGTAAGGTCCAATGACCCCGCCGGACCTTAAACCGCACCAAACAGTCACACGTTGAGGATGACGAGGCTTCTCAACAATAACTCTTGGCTTTTCTGAGCCCCAGATGCGACAATTTTGCTTGTTGACGTAGCCACCGTTGTGGAAATGGGCGAAATGGGGCTTTTTGATGATTTTTGATTTTTCGAATTTTTATAATTTCAATGCGTTGTTGAATCGTGTATCGTTCCAATTTTAGTAATGGCGTAGTTTCTACTTGTCAAATGTCAAAGAATAAAAGCTTCAAAAGTGACAGCTACCGAAATACCGGGTAATTCAAAATAACAACTCTTGTTGGAAAACCCTTTAAGATTCGGCATTGCAGAACTTATCGTTTTTACTTGTTTTTTTTTAACCAATCATCGCATTATTCTGCACCTGTTACTTTGACGATCTTAGGAACTGCTAATAGTTTTTCCGTTTCCATTCCCACTTATGATTACACTAGTTTACAAAATTTTTAGCGAAGGGATGTGCCTGACATTTTCTGGTGGTGTCCGTAACCTAAAAAACAAGTAAGAAAGTTCAGTCGGGTAAACCGACTTGAGTCCCAAAAAAATATTGGTAAATTTATTTATTTTTTTTTTTGGTTTGATTAAATTGTTATCAATTTAAATTGCATTTAATAACTTTAAAGTATGTACTGGTATTCAAGTTATAAGCTGTTAACCTTTGTTGTAAAATGGTCCATTTGTGTGGGAGGTACCAAAAGGGGGTGCCAATTACGGCCACTTTTCTCTAGACTCTAGGTACTATAAAAGCATTGCACTGTACGAAATTTCAAGTATTTGTATGCACTGGTATTAAAGATAAATGCTGTTAACTTTTGGTGCAAAAAGGCCCATTTGTGTGGGAGGTACTAAAAGGTGCGTGCCAATAACGCCAATTTTTCTCTGGACTCTAGGTACAATAAATGCATTACACTGTACAAAATTTCAAGTATTTGTATGCAAGTTATAAGCATTAAAGTTATAAGCTGGTAACTTTTGGTACAAAATGGTTCATTTGTGTGAGAGGTACCAAAATGGGCGTGGCAAATTCGCCCATTTTTCTCGAGGTAATAGTGACTAATAAACTAATACTATGTGTAGAATTTAAGAGGATTCAAATAAATAGTATAGAAGTTATTAAATAATCAATATTTCACTAAATAACAGGTGGCGCAAATGTAACCTTTCGATGTTATGTTAGACGCGATTGGCGGTCAGCAGCTAACAGCTGATGCACCGTCTGGACTTTGTACGGAAACATCTTCAAATCTTGTACCAAAATTCGCTGTAGAGACCGTCGACTGATACCCATTTGCGTGGCACGTCGTCTGGTCGATGTCGACGGCGCTTCCATGACATCCTCGGCTACAGCAGCAATATTCTTTGCAGAACGGCTACTCCGAGGTCTGCCACGCCTGGCAGCATCTCGTGTTGTGCCAGTCTCTTCGAGGCGAGCGGCTAATCGTTGCAGTGTTTCACCAGTAGGCGTTGGACGGCCAGGAAATCTGTGCCAAAGTCACCGACCGATTATTGGTCAAATAAATTGTCAGCAATATTCCGCGTTCTGGAGCAGTGTAGCGTAACATTGTTTATTAACGTGTATTTCGCATGTGTTTACTACACAAATGTCAAAACAGAACTGACATTAGGGACCAATCGCAAAATTTATAGCATTTTCTGATAGGAGGATTACTTTTGCGCCACCTTGTATTAAATCTTTGTGGGGAAGGTACTAGAAGGAGTGCACCAATATGGCCCATCTTCGAACTTAGCCGGAGATAGAAGAAAATATTACCACATACCAAATTTGAAGTCAATCGGTTACTCCTTTCGAGAGTTATCGTGCGCACCAACCAGCAGACAGATAGTGTAATGCTTTTATAGTACCTAGAGTTCAGAGAAGAGTGGGTGGTATTGACACGCCCCTTTTGGTACCTTCCACAGAAATGGACTATTCTGCACCAAAAGTTAACAGCTTACAACTTTAATACCTGTGCTTACAAATTCTTGAAATTTTGTACGGTGTAATGCTTTTATAGTACCTACAGTCTAGTGACAAATCGGCGTCATTGGCACGCCCCTTTTGTAACCTCCAACACAAATGGACTATTTTGTACCTAAAGTTAACAGCTTATTAGTGTAATAAGTGCGTACTTTAAAGTTATTAAATGTAATTTAAATAGATAATAATTTAATTAAAACAAAAAAAATTAAGTATACATTTGGGGTGCGGTTTTTCCCGAAAATCACAGATTTGTCAGTATCCTAACAATCATTTTCTGGGAAATTTTCTCCGTGTATTCATTTATACCCATGGGACATTGTTCTTCGGCCTTCCTCGGCTGGGTGTAATTGATATTGATGGATTTGATAGCAAGTAATGGATAGTTGTGGGTGGCATTGGTGGGGAATATTGAGGTTGTGGGTTTCGTACTCACTTACCCGACCACGGAAAATAGGAAAACATACGATGTGATATGACATGAAAAGACCTCCTTATAGATGCTTTCAAGTCGAATATTGTACACGCGTAAGGATGTGGAATTAAATATAGCAAGTGTGTAGCAACGTGTAAGCAATGTGTCTGTCTGTGTGTACAGGCGTCTATTGTGTGTTCGGCTATGTAAATAAATCGATACCTAAATATGTCTTTGTTTGCATGTGTGGCGTGTGGATCATTTATGGTTTAATAATTTGTTTTTCTTTTATTATTATATATTTCAATGTCGCACGCTTCTGTTTGTCGCAAAATTATGGCCATTAACAATATGGTTTGTTTTATATCTTATGGTTTTTATGATTTATTTATCATTTACACACGTTTTTGTCTTCTTCAAAATTTATAGGTGTGCAATTTGATATGTGTAAAGCCGAGGGGCTGTTTATGAATATTTGTTTGTCTTATATCTAACAGATTGACTAAAGAGGCTATAAATCATTTGAAATTATTTGTTGTTGTCATTACTGCTTTTAAAAGCTATTTAGAATATAAAGAAAACAACAAATCTTAGGATAGGGAACATATTTAGGGACAAGATAACATATCTGCATAGCATATCCATTCCCAGTGATTAATTGTGATTAATCCCAAGGTTTGAAAGTAAAAACATAAAAATTGTATGGGTAAAATATAAAAATTTGGCAAAGCATCTGTTATGATTGAATGAAATAAGCAAACAAGTAAGAAAGTTTCAGTCGGGTAAACCGACTGAGGTATACCCTCACTTTGTGAGTAATGTAATATTGAATATTACACAAATTATTCTGTCAATTTTTGTGGGAGGTACCAGAAGGGGTTTAAGAAATACACCTATATTTCGCTGAACAGTAGATACTTTAAATACATTGCACTGTGCCGAATTGTAACCGTTTATATGGACGTTGAGATATTAGATTGTGGTATAATTTGGCCATTTTGTGTGGGAGGTACAAAAAGGGGCGTGGTGATAACGCTCATTTTTCACTGGACTATGCATTATAAGAGCATTACACTGTACAAAATTTCAAGTAATTGTATACACTGATATTAATGTTATAAACTGTTAACTTTTGGTGCAAAATGGTACCTTTGTGGGAGAGGTACCAAAAGGGGCGTGACAATAACGCCCATTTTTCAATGGACTGTAGGCACTATAAAAACATTACGCTGTACAAAATTTCAAGTATTTTTATACACTGGTATTAATGTTATAAGCTGTTAACTTTTGGTGCAAAATGATGCATTTGTGTGGGAGGTACCAAAAGGGGCGCGGCAATAACGCCCATTTTTCACTGGACTGTAGGCACTATAAAAGCATTACACTGTACAAAATTTCAAGTATTTCTAAACACTGGTATTATTGTTATAAGCTTTTAACTTTTAGTGCAAAATGGTGAATTTGTGTGGGAGGTACCAAAAGGGGCGTGGCAATTTCGCCCATTTTCCTCGAGTTGATAGCAACTAACAAACTAATACTCTGTGTGGAATTTCAGAAGATTCGAATACGTATAATATCAGTTATTAAAGATTAAATATTTCACAACATTTTAACACTTTGTGGGGGAGATACTAGAAGGAGTGGACCAATATGGCCCATCTTCGAACTTAGCCGGAGATAGAAAAAAATATTACCACGTACCAAATTTGAAGTCAATCGGTTACTCCTTTCGAGAGTTATCGTGCGCACCAGCCAGCAGACACACAGACAGACAGACAGATAGACAGACAGACAGACAGACAGACAGACAGACAGACGAACGAACATTGCTCATTCGTCTTAAAATGACCCAAACCAAATATCCGCCGAACATACTTAGGGTCTTAGATCACTCCTTCGATGTGTTACACTTTTTTTCGTAGCAATTGATATATACCCTCGTCACACTAAAGTGAGGGTATAATGATACAGTCGGTCGGAGTTAACTTTATTATAAGGTGTACCGATCTGGTAGTGCTGAATTAGTGTGGCATTGTTCATTCTTTAAAAAATCCTGAAGATTGTTTGGAAAATCTGAAAGCAACAGAGAGCTACAGAAGAAGTATGGTCAACTGACTAAGGTATACCCTTACTCTGTGAGTAATGTAATATGGTACTTTGTGTGGGAGCTGGGAAGGTGGAGACATTTTGCTCAGTCTAAATACTGAAAACAAGATGGTAATACAATTAATGACGACGCATTATAAAATTAAGTGGGCTACCTTCAATCCAATCACAAGAAATTTACCTTGATCTACAGATTCTTGCAATTGACTTAATGACACTCTTATCATTTTTGGCGAAATAGAACTCAAATGAATTGGAATGCCTTCAAGATTCTAAAACAAGTAAACGCGTTAAGTTCGGCCATGCCAAATTCTATTCTAACTGGAAAAATCTTTGGATATGGAGCATATCATGAAACGATAAATTATTTAAAAACAAGTAAGAAAGTTCAGTCGAGTAAACCGAATCATGAATCCCCTAACCTTGAGTCTCAAAAAAATATTAGTAAATTTATTTATTTTTTTTGTTTTATTTAAATTATTATCAATTTCAATTGCATTTAATAACTTTAAAGTATGCACTGGTATTAAAGTTAAAAGTTGTTTCATTTTGGTACAAAATGGTGCATTTCTGTGAGAGGTACCAAAAGGGGCGTCCCAATAACGGTCACTCTTCTCTGGACTCTGGGTACTATAAAAGCACTGCACAACATTTCAAGTATTTGTATGCACTGGTATTAAAGTTATATGCTGTTAACTTTTGGTACAAAAAGGTCCGTTTGTGTTGGAGGTACATAAGGGACGGGTAAATAACGCCTATTTTTCTCTGGACTCTAGGTACTATAAAAGCATTACACTGTACAAAATTTCAAGTATTTGTATGCACTGGTATTAAAGTTATAAGCTGGTAACTTTTGGTACAAAATGGTCCATTTATGTGGGGAGTACCAAAAGGGGCTTGGAAATAATGCCCATTTTTCACTGTATTGTAGGAACTATTAAACCATTACACTGTACAAAATTTCAAGTCTTTGTATGCACTGGTAATAAAGTTATAAGCTATTAACTTTTGGTTCAAAATTGTCCATTTGTGTGGGAGGTACCAAAACGGGTGTGTCAACTTAGCCCATTTTCCTCGAGGTAATGGCGACTAATAAACTAATACTATGTGTAGAATTTCAGCGGATTCAAATAAGTAGTATAGAAGTTATTAAATAATCAATATTTCACTAAATATTAACCTTTTGTGGGGGAGGTACTGGAAGGAGTGGACCAATATGGCCGATCTTCGAACTTAGCCGGAGATAGAAGAAAATGTTACCACATACCAAATTTGAAGTTAATCGGTTACTCCTTTCGAGAGTTATCGTGCGCACCAGCCAGCAGACTGACAGACAGGCGGACGGACATTGATCATTCGACTTAAAATGACCCAAATCGAATATCCGCCGAACATACTTGGGGTCTTAGGTCACTCCTTCGATGTGTTACACTTTTGGTTCGTAGCAAATGATATATACTCTCCTCTCTAAGGTGAGGGGATAAAAACGAACGCTGTAATTTTTAGCCAAGTTTTATGCCGCAAATTCTTTAGCGAAACTCTTCACCTGAAAAATTTGGTATTTATGGCTTAAATTAACATATTTGAGAGCTAAATCTACAGGGAGACTACAACAAAATAAAAACAGATTTGTATAAAATTAAATGAGATGAATTTCTGCCAAAAAAGAATACAAACTGAAAAGTTTCAGCTAAATTTTTTAGAAAATATGGTGTTTATGGCTTAAAGCTGCCTTTTTGGGAGCGACATCTATAGGTGGACTACAACAAAATATGAACAGATTTAAATATTTTTTACTGTGTTGAATTCTTGCCTAAATTAAATTCAAACTGCAAAGATTCAGTTAAAAAGCTTAGAAAATGTGGTATTTATGGCTTAAATATGTATATTTTGGAGCGACCTCTATAGGGTGACTATTATAACATATGAAGGGATTTATACAATTTTTGCTGTAAAAAATTCTTGTCAAAAATTAATACAAACTGCAAAGTTTCTGCTAAATTGCTTTAAAAATGTGGTTCAAAACCCGCATTTTGGAGCGACCCCTATAGGGAGCTATAACGAGGTTTTTTATTATATGAATGAACACTGCTAAATTTGGAAGAAATCGGTTCAGATTTAAATATAGCCCCCGTATATACGTTACCGCCGATTTGACATGTAAGCGCTGTAAAAATGTTATTTTATATCCGATCAGTGCGAAATTCGGCAAAAAGAGGTTTCATATTACATGAAGGAATACTGCCAAATTCGGAGAAAATCGATTCAGATTTAGATATAGCCCCTATATATATGTAACCCCCGATTTGACATGTAAGCGCTGAAGAGACTGTTTTTTATATTCGACAGAAAGAGGTCTTTTATATAAAGGGTGGTTAAATTGTAAGGGCCGATGTTGAATGTGACCCACACCTAAACGTCAAGTTGTTTTCTGCATTTCATTTGACATTTCACAATTTCAGACTAACTCAATTTGAACCATGGAAAGATACACAAAGGCGCAACGCGTTAAAGTTTTTTAAGCCTTTAACGAAAATAGGCGTTCAAATCCAAATGAATTTCCTGCACTTCGTGATGTTTTTTAGATCAGCATAATCGACCAAATGTCTCCACAATCGGGAGAATTGTGCGCAAATTTCAGCAAACCGGGTCTGTAGGAGATGTGAAAACATCTGTGCATGCTCGCCCAGTTCGTTTGGTGCGGCTTATGAGATGGCGACGTCATCGGGCCGTACTTCTTCGAAATGAGGCCGGTCAGGCAGTTACTGGGAATGGTGTTCGCTATCGTGAGACGATAACGAACTTTTTATGGCCCGAATTGGAAGATATGGATGTGGACAATATGTGGTTTCAACGCAACAAATTCAATGGGCGTGTTATCTCACGTCGTGGCGATGTCAATTGTCCGCCAGGATCATGTGATTTGACACCGTTGGACTTCTTTCTTTGGGGTTATTTGAAAGAAAAGGTGTACGTCGATAAGCCAGCAACAATTCAAGAGCTAAAGGATGAAATAATTCGGCACATTAACGGCATAGAACCTCAATTATGCCTCAGCATCATCGAAAATTTAGAGTACAAGTTATATCTATTTGCCAAAATGTGATTTATAGAATATGTTTAAAAACAAAAAAGAAGAAGAAAGAAGACTTACGAATCCCTTCACCTTCAGTCCCAAAAATATTCGTAAATTTATTTATTTATTTTTAATTAAATTATTATCAATTCAAATTGCATTAATTTGATACTCATTTGTGTATGAGTTACCAAAAGTGGTGTGTCAATGACGCCCATTTTTCACTGGACTTTAGGTACTATACAAGAATTACACTGTACAAAATGTCAGGTATTTGTAACCACTGGTATTAAGGTTATAAGCTGTTAACTTTTGGTACAAAATGGTCCATTTGTGTGGGACGTACCAAAAGGGGCGTGCGAATGACGCCAATTTTCCACGAAATTTCAAGTATTTCTATGCACTGGTATAAGGTTATAAACTGTTAACTTTAGGCGCAAAATAGTCCATATGTGTGGGACGTACCAAAAGGGGCGTGGTAACTTCGACTAATAAACTAATACTATGTGTGAAATTTCAGAAGATTCGAGTATGTAGTATAGAAGTTATTAAAGAATCAATTATTCACGAAATGTTAACCCTTAGTGGGGGAGGTACTAGAAGGAGTGGACCAATACTTACTTGGGGTCTTAGGTCACTTCTTTAGCATGTAACACTTGTGCCTAGCGAATGATATATACCCTCCTACCTGTAAGGTGAGGGAATAAAAAGTATATCATATTTATATTAATCTTAAAGGAAACTTCTTAGAGAATGTTCTGAAAGAACATATGCACTGATATTGTTGCCAAGCCTCTCCAATTCAAACATTTTTTTATGCAAATTTCTCAAATCGCAAAGCTATAATATTATCAAACCTTTATCATTTTAATATCAATATTTTCATTCCAATAACATGCTAATTTGACTTAGCATGAATTCAGGGACATTTCATTTTTAAATTCGGAGTCATTTCATTTTTATTTTTTTACGAACGTTGTTTTTAAAAAACCTTTGTAGAAAAAATTGCTTTGTAAGACTCAATATTTGTAAAAGTTATGGACGAAATTTTTGCAAAACACTGCAGAGTGGTACGAATTCAAAAAGGGGAAATAATTCGACCGTTTCTTAACCAAACAACCGATTGCGACCAAACTTGGTATGGTAGATGAAGAGGTGTTAGAGAAGTTAAGTTTTATATGTCGGACAGGGGCGGAGCTAGAGGGCCTCAAATTTGGCCACATCGGGTGAAGAAATGTTCATGACTAAAAACTACATTAGTCTATTTTAGTTTAAAAAAAATTGCATTACAAAATTCTGTTTCAATTCGCAGATTTTTGAATATTTCTAGATGCAGTCGAAAACGAGTTCTATTTTTTGTCGCGTTCGGGATCCCATGTTTTTTGCCAATATATCAGAAAGCAACTAATCGACCAAACCTGCCTTTTGCCCTAAATATAGTGCTACTAAAATGCTATCGAAAAATGTATACAACAAAAAAAAATTGTTAGATTTCTTTATTTTGTTTCACTTTAAAGGCGTACGAATGTCGCGTTCGGCATCCTGGAAATACCCATATATAACTTCAAGTGGTCATTACTATTTGTACTATTGGGTATATCGAACCAATGCTTTTTCGTCATATAGGAAATTTTATTGCCCATCCAGACATGTTGATACGGATGAAATCGGTGTATATTGTGCTCCGATGTTTACAAAATATATAAATTTTCAATTCCAGATATCTCGGTAACAATACGAGATAATTATGTATTAGGTGTAAAAAGTTTTTTTGTAGACCTCAGTTAGTAGAATACACACAAGAATCGGAAGAGATACACGTGTTACACGCGTTTTCTTCACCCGATGTGGCCAACTTTGAGGCCACATGTCGGACATAGGGGGCCCAAATATAAAACATAACTTCTTTTAACACCTCTTCATCTACCATGCCAAGTTTGGTCGCAATCGGTTGTTTGGTTAAGAAAAGGTCGAATTATTTCCCCTTTTTGAATTCGTACAACTGTGCAAAAATTCGACAGCAATTACAAATTTCGTTAAACATTAAAACATTTTTTTTTTTTATTTTTTTTTTAAAACAGGTAAGAAAGTTTCTGTCGGGTAAACCGACTAAGGTATACCCTCACTTTGTGAGTAATGTAATATGGAATATTAAACGAATTGTTCTGTCAATTTGTGTGGGGGGTACCAGAAGGTTTGTAACAAATGTACCTATTTTTCGCTGAATAGTAGATGCTTTAAATACATTGCACTGTGCCGAATTATAAGCGTTTATTTGCACGGGTATACTAACGTTATCAGATATTAAATTTTGGTATGATTTGGCCATTTTGTGTGGGAGGTACAAAAAGGGGCGTGGTGATGACGCCCATTTTTTACATGGCTATAGGCACTTCAAAAGTTTAACCCTGTGCAAAATGTTGTTGCATTTTCGTGCATTGGTACTCACGCTGTAGTCTCTTAACTTTTGGTGCCTTTGTGTGGGAGGCACAAAAAGGGGCGTGGCAATAACGTCCATTTTTTACAGGACTATAGACACTATAAAAGCATTACCCTGTACAAAATTTCAAGTATTTTTATACACTTCTATTAATGTTATAAGCTGTTAACTTTTGGTGCAAAATGGTACCTTTGTGTGGGAGGTACCAAAAGGGGCGTGGCAATAACAGCCATTTTTCACTGGACTGTAGGCACTATAAAAGCATTACACTGTACAAAATTTCAAGTATTTTTATACACTTCTATTAATGTTATAAGCTGTTAACTGTTGGTGCACTTGTGTGGGAGGTACCAAAAGGGGCGCAGCAACACTGTGGTCTTCCTCTATACTAGAGTCGACCACTGTGGTCTTCCTCTATACTAGAGTCGACCACTGTGGTCTTCCTCTATACTAGAGTCGACCACTGTGGTCTTCCTCTATACTAGAGTCGACCACTGTGGTCTTCCTCTATACTAGAGTCGACCACTGTGGTCTTCCTCTATACTAGAGTCGACCACTGTGGTCTTCCTCTATACCAGAGTCGACCACTGTGGTCTTCCTCTATACCAGAGTCGACCACTGTGGTCTTCCTCTATACTAGAGTCGACCACTGTGGTCTTCCTCTATACTAGAGTCGACCACTGTGGTCTTCCTCTATACTAGAGTCGACCACTGTGGTCTTCCTCTATACTAGAGTCGACCACTGTGGTCTTCCTCTATACCAGAGTCGACCACTGTGGTCTTCCTCTATACCAGAGTCGACCACTGTGGTCTTCCTCTATACTAGAGTCGACCACTGTGGTCTTCCTCTATACCAGAGTCGACCACTGTGGTCTTCCTCTATACTAGAGTCGACCACTGTGGTCTTCCTCTATACTAGAGTCGACCACTGTGGTCTTCCTCTATACTAGAGTCGACCACTGTGGTCTTCCTCTATACTAGAGTCGACCACTGTGGTCTTCCTCTATACCAGAGTCGACCACTGTGGTCTTCCTCTATACTAGAGTCGACCACTGTGGTCTTCCTCTATACTAGAGTCGACCACTGTGGTCTTCCTCTATACTAGAGTCGACCACTGTGGTCTTCCTCTATACTAGAGTCGACCACTGTGGAAGAGGAAGACCATTTTTCTCGAGTTGATAGCGACTAATAAACTAATGCTATGTGTGGAATTTCAGAAAATTCGAATAAGCAGTATAGCAGTTATTAAAGATGCAATATTTCACAACATTTTAACCCTTTGTGGGGAGTGGACCAATATGGCCCATCTTCGAACTTAGCCGGAGATAGAAAAAAATATTACCACGTACCAAATTTGAAGTCAATCGGTTACTCCTTTCGAGAGTTATCGTGCGTACCAGCCAGCATACAGACAGACAGACGGACGGACGGACGGACGGACATTGCTCTTTCGACTTAAAATGACCCAAAACGAATATACGCCGAACATACTTAGGGTCTTAGATCACTCCTTCGATGTGTTAACTTTTTTTCGTAGCAAATGATATATACCCTCGTCACACTAAGGTGAGGGTATAATTAAAATACCCACAAAATTTCTTCAAAAAGATTTTTTTAAAAAAAATTATAGCGAGATCTTATTTTAGCTATTTGTAACTGCTTATAAACATGTTAGCCAAAAATAAACTACATAGGCCGATATTAAATATTCAGACCCGGATTTTTGATTTTTTCTTGGGAATTGTGGAATTAAGTTTTGCAAATATTATGATTCCAGAACTACTTTCGATTTGTGATGGCAAGACGTACAAAGGCAACTTCCTGTAGAATTATATATTAATTTTTTTAACTCCCTCTGGAACATAGGGCGTTCTAGAAAAGAATGGGTCAAATTTGTTTTATTAATAGTACAAGCATGCCAATTTTTGTTGCAATCAGTTGTCTGGTTAAGAAACGGCCGAATTATTGTCCATTTATGAATTCCTTCCACTGTGCGCAGTACTTCCATGTTGCCTTGGGTTTGAAAATTTTACATGAGTATTATTTGAAATATAAATGCAATAAAACCCTATGTATTTCAACAAATATTTATATGTGAATGCTGCATACAAAATCCTCTTCAGAGAGCTATGTATATCTAAATGCTAAACATAGCTTTGCATTAATAATTTATATTCCTGATATATCACAGTGATTACCTTGAATATTTTACCAAGATTCACTGTAGTAAAATTCTAACTGCAAAAATGTCTTTCACTGAGGAATTGGGGTTGAAATGTCAAAAATGCATTTCGAATATGAATTTCTATTTTAGATTTCATTAAACACAACATTCGTATGAAGATAGATAAATAAATTATAGCCTAGTAGGCATTTACATATATAGGAAAATTAAAATAATAGCTCAATTGTGAATAGGGCCACCAGGTTCACTTGTGCGTGCACATATTCAATTAAGAAATTTAGTTTCAAATATTTACTCGTAGATCATAGTCCTTATTGTTTGTTCTGGAAAGATGGTTAGATTTACTGATGCTTCAATTAAAAGCATGAAAGGCTCTTTAGCAAATTTGCAATGAATTTATTTTAGATCATTTTGTTTAGTTCGAAATAAATTCAAGTGTCTTTTATATTTGTAGTCTGGATGTAGTCCTTTCTGATTTAGATTTTATGTGTCATATATTTAATGTAGTAAATAAAGTTGTTATAGTCAATATGTTCGTTTCTGGTAATTTCAAATTTCAATATTAACAATAGCAAAGACTGGAAATTTATAGACTATATTTGTTAATATATCAATCAAAAATCAAACGATTCAATATAAGTGTCATTAAAAAGACACTTGCTTCCGTGCTTAATGCGAAATGTGTTTATCATTATAAACTATTTCTTAGCACGCAATCCAACCATAAACCGAAATAATAATAAAGTAACGCCGAATTCCATAGTTATTGTTTCGTATATTATTTCTATTTTATAGTTAAGCCAAAAAAATGTTGGTGCCATTTTGATAAGTAATAAGGCTATATCTGTATACCCTCCAACAGCCACATACGATGGGTGTATACAAAGTTTGTTATTCCGTTTTCAAAACCGTGAAATATTGATCCTGTCTATAACCTATAAAGACTATGTAGAGGTTGGTGCTAAAAGTATTGTCAAAAATGTTAAAATATTGTAATTTTCTCAAATTTAATTAGAAGTTTACTTTAGTTAAGAAACGTATATATAATTTTGTACGATTCAAAAGGGTCACAAGTCTAAAGAGTAACCAAAGAGCCTTAGTATTTTCAACGGAAATTCGTTTTAGGGCATATTAAGTCACTTTTACGTAGAACGTAGAAGGATCGTCTCACCTTCAGTCAAAAAAAAAAAAAAAATCGTAAATTTATTTTTTTTGTTTTAATTAAATTACACTGTCCAACAAATTAGGACTTTTTAATCGGAACAGAATAGCGACCCTATAATTCTGAAAGGGCGTATTGAGTAGATAATATTTGCAGAATAAACTTATGGTCCAGCTGGTCTGAGTTTTTTTTTACAGTGCGTCAAAGTTTTCAGTATTTGGTCGAAGGAAGCATTATACTAAATGAAAAAAAAAATTGCTGTAAGTTAATGTCTGAGAGATTTCTCATTGTCAATGTTATATTGTGGAATTTTATGAGGATCATTTTTGTGGAAGATCTTAACGCTCTGGCTCCCCTCTTGGCCCTTTTTTGAAAAAAAGTCGAAAAAAATCCTTGACTTGAAAATTGGTATATGGGCAAATATCAAATTTTTTTAACACATGTTGGTTGGTTGGTTGGTATGTTGGTTTACCCTTTTCTCGCTTTGTGTACAGATTTCGGTGCATAAGTTGATGGAATTATATAAGCCACAAACATAAAAGTTTTTTTCCCAAAAAAGTTTGTTATTACCTAAAAACTTTAGAAGTTATAAGCACATACGTTTCAAAATTGTGAAAAAGGTCCAAGAAATGTTCATATCTGTATCCATTCTTTTATAAGTTGTGTCCAAACTATTTATTCTGAAGTTACTGGTCAGTTACAAAAAACACGAGGGACACATGGAGGAAGAATTTTTCGTGAGCACTGTTCATGTGAGATCTTTCCGCAAAAAATTATAGCTCCTAACTTTTTGAAATGCGATTTCAAGTGTTTTTAGTTTTTTGACCGCGGTCAGCGCGGCCCGCGATTTAATGAAATAACACTGAAGAAGCGGTTATAGCGGCTTGAAATACCTATAAATCTATATAGGTGTCGTTGATGTGCTCTTAATGGAACCACCGCTATAGCTTCCCAAACCTTTGTTAAACTTGCGTGGATTTTTTTTGATAGTGTATTTCGCGGAGCACATCGACAGTTATGTATAGGTTAAGCTGAATTAATTATCCCAGATGGCTTTGGACCTGGTGAATCCAAAATTCAGGGGGCCGTAACAAAATAATAAATCGCTGAAATTGTATTCACTTTTTTAAATTTTTGCAAAAATTGCAAATTTTGTCCTTGTCATTTTTAATAGTTTAAACGTCTAAAATTCATTTCTATGTTCTTCGGGCGTACTGCTGTGGTGCTTAACAATCATGGATACTTATTTGAAGATTGAAGTCTTGTACGCGAAGATCGTGACACTTTAGTCTCAGCAATGATCGTCAAGGCACACCCAGTGCGGGGTACAGATATGGCGGGAAAATTATATTTCCACAAAACAGGATGTTAGCAGAAAAATAAGCTTTTATATGGAATTTCGCGAAAATGAGTAAAACATTTTCAAAACTTTTTATTATTTTTATTTAAACAAGAAAAACTGCCTAAGCTTTCATTGCGCTATTAGTTGCGTAAAAAATAGTTCGCGAACGACAGAAAGGTACTTTGAGCCCGGTGCGCTTCGTTGCCCATGTCAAAATTAGCGCTGTAGAAACTGTATTTTATATCCGATCAGTACGAAATTCGGCAGAAAGAGGTTTCTTATTACATGAAGGAATACCGCAAAATTCGGAGAAAATCGGTTCAGATTTAGATATAGCCCCCATATATATGCTGCCCCCAATTTGACATGTAAGCGCTGTAGAGACTGTGTTTTATATCCGATCAGTACGAAATTCGACAGAAACAGGTTTCTATTTTACATGAATGAGTATTCAAGGAAAATCGATTCAGATTTATATATAACCTCCATATATATGTTCCTCCAGATTTGGTTACAAAGCGCTATAGAAGTTGTACTTTACTTCCGATCATTACAAAGTTCTCCAGAAAAATGTTTCTCAATTTAGGAACGAATATTGCTTAATTTAGTGATTATCGGTTCAAAATAAGATATACATACACACACACCAAATTTACCAATTATTCCAAATTATTATCGCAATGATCCTTATCGCATTGTTAGGGAGGTGTAGGGTATTATATAGTCGGCCCCGCCCGACTTTCTGCCTTTCCTTACTGGTATTAGTAATAAATTCACTGAATGAAAAATACCGAATTCAGTGGAAAGTCCAGAAAATAGAAATGTATACTTATAAAATTTCCAAATTCTTGTTTCATTGGTCATGCATAACATTATCATATTGCGATTGTATTGGAGTGAGCAGCTGTAATTATCGCATACCGAGCATTTTTGTTCATGTATTTCCTATAGAATACTTGCAAGATATATCAAAATATGGGCTGGGCCACGCCCACTGGTCCTATTCCGGCCATTTGTAAGCCAATCACGTAGACTGCTACCAGATACATATACGCAAAATTTCAACACTCTCGCTAACAAAATGAGCAAGATAATTCAATTTCAAAATTTGGCTTATATGGGCGGTGGCACGCCCATTGGTCCGATCCCGCCCATTTTCTGACCAATTACGTAGAATGCCACCAGATACATATACACAACATTGCAGCACTCCCGCTAGCAAATTGTGCAAGATATCAAAATTTGGTCTATGTGAGCGGGGCCACGCCCATTGGGCCGATCCCGCCCATTTTTGGACCAATCACGCAGACTGTCACCATATACATATACACAAAATTCCAGCACTCTCGCTAACATATTGTGCAAAATATCAAAATTTGGATTATATGGGCGGGGCCACGCCCATTGGTCCGATCCCGCCCATTTTTGGACCAATCACGCAGACTGCCACCCTAAACATATACACATAATTCCAGCACTCTAGCTAGCAAATTGTGCAAGATATCAAAATTTCAAAATTTGGTCTATGTGGGCGGTGCCACGCCCATTGGTCCGATCCCGTCAATTTTTGGACCAATCACGTGGACTGCCACCAGATATATATGTACAACATTACAGCACTCTATCTAGCAAATTGTGCAAGATATATCAATTTCAAAATTTGGCTTATATGGGCGGGGCCACGCCCATTGGTCCGATCCCGCCCATTTTTTTACCAATTACGTAGAATGCCACCAGATACATATACACAACATTGCAGCACTCCCGATAGCAAATTGTGCAAGATATTGAAATTTCAAAATTTGGTCTATGTGGGCGGGGCCACGCCCATTGGTCCGATCCCGCCCATTTTTGGACCAATCACGTAGACTGTCACCTGATACATATACACAAAACTACAGAACTCTCGCTAATAAATTGTGGAAAATATTTCAATTTCAAAATTTGGCTTGTATGGGCGGGGCCACTCCCATTGGTCCGATTCCGCCCATTTTTTGAAAATTCGCATAATCTGACACTAAATGCATATACACAAAATTTCAGCACTCTAGCTAAAAATTTTTCTCAATACCAAAATTTGACCCATATGGGCGGGTCCACACTCACTTGATATATCGAAAATTCAAGTACCCTATTTTCAGCACCCCCTTCACATGTACATTCTGTGAAAATTTCAAGATGATCGGTCTAGCCGTTTAGACGTCTATACGGAACAAACAAACAAACCCACAAAAAGACACTCTCTTTTATATATATAGAAGACTAGCTTTAACCCGGTGCGCTTCGCAGCCCCCATCTTTTATTTATTTTCTGTTTAGGGTACTGTAAAATATTTATACATCGTTCTTTCAAAATGACATGATTATTACATATGGTGCAAAATGAAGAAGATTTGATTACTTTTATATATAAAATACGAACCCTCGTTTCATTTCTAGTTTATGTTCCAAGAGTTACCCTGACATCATGGTACAATATTTATCCCTTTTCCCACAGTGCCTCTGGACGTTGAAAAACTATTTTTTTTGGTTCATACGTTAGCAACTTTCCCCTTGTTTATGTTCCAATACCTACATTCACACCCTGGTACAATATAAAACCATGTTTGTCCCACATTTTCTACCCACTGTACTAAATGTACGCTTTTTAACCCACTGTGCTATATTTAACCTTTTATGTCCACTGAATCAAATTTAACACCCTTTTGTCCTACTATATTTTGTCCACTATATTTAACCATTTTTGCCCCACTGTACCATAGTTAACACATTTTTCCCCCCACTGTTCCATAGTTAAAGCTTTTTGCCCCACTGTACCATATTTAACCCATTTTGTTCCACGTTACCATATTCAACTAATTGTGCCCCACTGTACTATAGTTAACCCTTTTTGCACCACTGTGTCATATTAAACCCTTTGTTTCACTGTACCATGTTTAACAGTTTTTGCCCCACAGTACAATATTTAACCCTCTTTGCTCCACTGTACAATATTTAACACAGTTATGCCCCACTGTACTGTAACCCATTTAACCATTTTCGTCACACTGTACCATATTTAACCTTTTTTGCCCCACTGTATCATAGTAAATAAATGTTTGCCCCACTGTTCCATAGTTAACGCTTTTTGCCCCACTGTACCATTTTTAACACATTTTGTTACACGTTACCATATTTTACTTTTTGTGCCCACTGTAACCATTTTTGTCATACTGTACCATATTTAACCATTTGTGTCCCACTGTACCATAGCTAACACATTTTTTCCCGCTGTTCCATTGTTAAAGCTTTTTGCCCCACTGTACCATATTTAACCCATTTTGTCCCACGTTACCATATTCAACTAAATGTTTGCCCCACTGTTCCATAGTTAACGCTTTTTGCCCCACTGTACCATAGTTAACCCTTTTTGCCCCACTGTGTCATATTAAACGCTTTGTCTCACTGTACCATATTTAACAGTTTTTGCCCCACTGTACCATATTTAACCCTCTGTGCTCCACTGTATCATAGTAAATACATTTTTGCCCCACTGTTCAATAGTGAACGCTTTTTGTCCCACTGTACCATTTTTAACCCATATGTCCCACTTTACCATATACATAAAACTATTTTTACCCCACTGTACCATAGTTACCCCACTGTACCATAGTTACCCCACTGTACCATAGTTTTTGCACAACTGTGCCCCATTCAACTGTACCATATTTAACAAATTTATGTCTCACTGTACCGTACTCGCATTTAAAATGTGTCTCCACGCTAGCGTACTTAAACCTTTTTCCCCGACTGTAACATATTTAATCATATTTTCTCCACTCCACTATTTAACCGTTTTTGACCATATAAACTCTTCATATCTTATGTTTAAGTTCCAATTTGGCAGATTGTTCCCTTTTTTCCCCATGCTCCATAATTAACCCGTCGTGTCCCACTGTGCCTCTTAAAGTTAGAATTACTAAAAATCACTTCCAATCTCCAGTTTATGTTCCAAAAGTTACCCTGGAACCATTGATCCATGTTTGACATTTTTAAGCCACTGCACTATATTTTACACTTTTTGCCCCACTGTGCCCCGAAAACTACAAATACAAAAAAAAAACTTAATACCCCGATCGGTTGTCATAAAGACACCCCTCGCTTCAATTTTCACCATTCTAATATTAGGCTCTAAATTTGGCGGTGGTACCATATTTATACATTTCTGTCCCACTGTGCTTCTAAATTTTTAAAAAAAATCACTCCCTGTTCTTGTTTACGTCCTAAGAGTCTACTCTCACACCAAATTTCACGATTCTAGGTCTTGCCATTTGGATTTGGCTGTTGTACCACATTTTTCCCTTTTTACCCCACTGTGTACGTAAATGTTCGAATTTCGAAAAATCCTGTCAATTTCAGAGTCTAACTCATAAGAGCTACCCTCACACCAAATTTCACGATTCTAGCTCTTGCCATTTGAATTTGGCTGTTGTACTACATTTATCCCATTTTTCCCTTTTTACCCCACTGTGTGCGTAAATGTTCGAATTACGAAAAATCCTGCCAATTTCAGAGTCTACCTCATAAGGGCTACCATCACACAATATTTCATGATTCTAGCTGTTGCCATTTGGATTTGGCTGATGTACCACATTTATCACTTTTTACCCCACTGTGTGCGTAAATGGTCGAATTTCGAAAAATCCTGCCAATTTCTGAGTCTACGTCCTAAGGGCTACCCTCATACCATAGTTTCAAGATTCTAGCTCATTTCGTTTAGATTTGGCGGTGGTACCATATTTATCCCTTTTTGCCCCATTGTGCGGCTAATAGTACGAATTTCGAAAAATCCCGCCTTATTGCTCGTCTACGTCCCAAGGACTACCCTCCCACCAAATTTCATGATTCTAGCTTCAGCCGTTTGGCCTGGGCGATGATCAGTCAGTCAATCAGTCAGTCAGCCAGTCAGTCAGTCAGCCAGTCACGCAACAATTTTATATATATAGATAGAAGATAGATAGATAGATTCTCTGGAACTCTCTAGAAAGACAATCAAAAAAGTTTGTTACTGTTTGTTTTCCAAAAAATATTTAAATCAAGCGCAGTAAATGTTTCTGTGAAGGTTTAGAATCGTAATGTTTTCTGTGAAAGCAAAAACTTTGCGTGAAAAACAAGAAACAAACATAACTTTTGAACTCATTCCTTTTGTAGGCCACAGAAAATTGCCTCGTATAATCGTGGAAATTAGACGTATATTTTTCCGATTTTTATATTTCGCGGTATTCGATATACAGGGCGGCTGATGAAAGCTGCTACCAAAAAAAATTTTATAACTTTTCTTCTATTTAATGAATCTGGTTATTTTTTTTTTATTTTGCAGATTGATTTTTAGATTTAACAAAAATGGATAACTGGGACACTGAAACAAGAATTTGGATTGTCCGCCGCTATTACGCACTGAAGTCCGTAGTTTCGGTTCAAAGAGAGTATAGGGGCACGTTTGGCCTTATCTGCTCAAATGGGTATAAGCAGACAGTCATTGCAGTCAATTATGCACAACGATTTGGAGTTATTCCCATATAAAATCCAAATGGCCAACAAAGTGAATTCAGCAGACTTCCCGATTCGCTTGGAATTTTGCCAGAAGATGCTTCAAATGGTGAATTGCGGCGAAAATTTCCCAATAAGCTGATATCCAGAAACTCCACATTCCGTTGGCCCCCAGGTCGCCTGACCTTACTGCACCTGACTTTTTCTTGTGGGGTTATTGCAAACAGGAAGTCTACAAAGCAAAACCAACAAATTTGAATGAACTAAAGCAATCCATTCGAGAAACAATTGCGGCTATTCCCGTCTCAACTCTCCAAGCAGTAATGAACAACTTTTTGGCAAGATGCCGCACATGCATCAACGAGCAGGGGGGCATTTAAATTCCATTATTTTTAAAACTAATTAAGCTATATTTAATTAAATTTAATGAGCTTTAACATGAATAAAATAAAACTGAATTCCATACACTGATAAAAGTTATTTGAGTTTCTTAATGTAGCAATATTCATCAGCCACCCTGTATTACATCATTTTTCAATTAAAAATTATTTTGATTCGCTATATTTATCCGAATAATGAAGCTACAGCGAATATTTTGGCATAGGCTGATAGAAGTGCTAATGATTGTAATTTAAGTTTTCCGAATTCCGCTGAAAATTGTCTGTTGTAAAAGCAGTTGTTGTGTCCGCCAAAAAAATCTTGAAAAAAAATTACTTCAAAATTAAAAAATGTTGATATTTGCCCATAGGGTAATTCCAAAGGAAATCGACCCACTCTGAAAATTTATGAACCTCGATATTGCTGAAATTTTGCATGCGCATACTGCAAGATGATACGAAATAATGACAGTTTACCGTGTGTCAAAATTTGTAGCGGTTTAGATTTTATAGGGTGCCAAAGTGGGACATCTACATTGTTTTGTAAAAAATTAAGCTATGTTCCAGTCGCCATAACTTTTGAACGGAAAGTCAGATTTAATTGAAATAAGTACCATCTTAAAGATATTAACGTTATTTCTAAGTATTACAAGGATAACTATATGTGTATTAAGGATACCAAACGGAGGAAAATGTCCTTAATCCTTGATTATCCTGAAAAAAGTGTTTTCAATTTTTTTTAATTTTATTTCTGAATATTACCCCCATATTGCTCCATAAAATATAAAATTTTCCGAATGGGTGCTCAATGGGTTCAAAAGATATGACTTATTTAATGTCCGTCTGTTTGTCCGTTTGACTGGATTATGCGAACGATATCTCTGAAAATGAGTGACCGAATGACTTACAAATTAGTATGTGGTAATATTTACCTCAAATCTACCTAATATTTTGAGGTGGCCCATGTCGGACCCCTCCTTGTAATACCTTCCTCACAAACGGTTAAAATTTTGTGACATGTTAAAACTCTTATAACTTCTATACTACTCATGGGAATCCAATGAAATTTCATACATAGTACTTATTTCACCGTATCTATAAGCTGAACAAAAATGGGAGAAAATGTCACGCCCCTTTTGGTACCTCCCACACAAAGGGATCCATTTTTACAATAAGTTCACAGCTTATAACATTAATACCAGTGCATAAAATTACTTGAAATTTTGTGCAGTGTAATATTTTTATAGTACCTACAGGCCAGTACAAAGTGGGCGTTATTGAAAAAATTCATAATGATATATGCGAAAATTCGCCAATTTTCACCAAATCTAGGATGTCCTAGTCAAGTCCTTTAAGAAGAGCTCTAGTTCGTATATATCCACAAACGCGTTTTCAAAATTTGACAAATGCAATATTCACATCTCAGGATTTTTTAAGAAATATTTTTTTAAAAAAGAACTGGGCTGAACACCATCTTAAAATTTTCTGCGTTCGTTTAGAATATATGGGGCTACATAACTATATTTTTCACATAATTTTAAATTGGTGTCATTGTCTAAAATTAAAATTAAATTGTCAGACCTTAAGGACACGAAAATAAAACCCTGCTATATAAAGAACAACTTACGACCTTTAAAATTAGCCGTCATTTCTAAAAATCCGTCCATGCGTTTCGGAAATACACAACTCGAAACGTACGCCTTTTGAGAATATTTTCCTAATTTCTCATATTTGAGATGTATTTTTTTTCGCCTACTATAAGATGTTTTATTTTGAGCAGAGAATCGATATGTAAATTTATTTTGAAATCGGTAATGTTGACCCAAAAAAGGTGTTCGGTTTGACATGGAATAAACGATATACCTTTTCGTAATACAATACAAAAATTACCAATTTTTTTAAAATATAAATTGATATGGCCATAACTTTTCTCTCAGCGTCACATTAAATTGTATAGAAAATTTTGTTGTCAATTCAGAAAAGTTGATGTGAAAGAAATCTATACTCAGTTGCAATACTTTAAAGTGATCGGTTCCTGTGATATTAGTATTAAGTTTTGCTGCAATATTTACCTTTTTATTTATTAATTATTATAATAAATTTTGTGTCGTGATGTCCAGTTTTTTAATAATATTTAATGATGAAAAAATTTAAAACTAATTGATTTTCAACAATTACTCCTGATGAAGTTGGAATAAAGCCAACGAAACGTTGAGTGAAACATGAAATAAATTAGTTTTATTTACTTCATAAAAATATCTGACCAAATAGCCCAGTTTAAACAACATAATTAATTAAAAATTACCGCACGGTCATAACAACAAATGAAATCTGTTTATATTCTGCACTGATATTAACAAAATGTTAGGACAGGGTCAGGAAAAAAATTAAAAAATCGATTTCCAAAGGCAGTCAGAAAATATTTAAAAATTAATACATTTTAATTAAATGTTTTGTATTTTCAAGGCCTTGACATCAGAAATCAAAAGTAATTCGCGAATCATTGTAAAAAACTATGTTTTTTTGCATTTTGCGATACTAAGAGCAGGGCTCCAAGTTCCCTTTGCAGTTCAACATGCAACACCTAACCACATATTAAAATGATATATTCATATTATATATCAATTATATTTTTTTGTAATTTTTACTCCTTAACACCAGAAATCGAGGCTAGTCCTAAAATTATTATAAAGAGGTGTTATTTTGGTATTCAAAGAAAAATGCCATTTTTTGAGATCGGATGTTTATTTCATAAAAAAAGTTCAGTTTTAATTTTTTTTTCAAAAATATTTATTTAAAATGGAAATTATCTTCGAATTTAATGCATGTGGTTTAAACAAATTTATTATTATACCCTATACCACACTGTGGTACAGGGTATTATGACTTTGTGCATTTGTTTGTAACGCCCAAAAAGAGAAGAAATAGAACCATAGTTTATTATACCGATCGTCATAGAATCAATTTTTGAGTCGATTTAGCCATGTCCGTCTGTCTGTCTGTCCGTCTGTCCATGTATTCTTGTAATCAAAGTGCATATCGTATTTATGGTCCGATTATGATGAGATTTAGCACATTGCTCTTTTTTGGCCCAAGGACGATCCCTATTGAAATTGGTCAAAATCGGTTCAGATTTAGATATAGCCCCCATATATATGTTACCCCCGATTTTGTAGAAACTGTATTTTATAGCAGATCAGTACGAAATTTGGCAGAGAGAGTTCCCTTATTACATGAATGAACACTGCTAAATTCGGGGAAAATCGGTTCAGATTTAGATATAGTCCACATATATATGTTTCACCCAATTTCACATGTTAGCGCTATAGAAACCGTATTTTATATCCGATTAGTGCGAAATTCGGCAGAAAGAGGTTTCATATTACACTAAGGAATACTGCCAAATTCGGAGAAAATCGGTTCAGATTTAGATATAGCCCCCATATATATGTTACCCCCGATTTGACATGTAAGCGCTGTAGAGACTATATTGTATATCCGATCAGTACGAAATTCGACAGAAAGAGGTCTTTTTACATGAATGAGTATTCAGGGAAAATCGGTTCAAATTTATATATAACCTCCATATATATGTTCCTCCTGATTTGGTATTAAAGCGCTTTAGATGTTGTACTTTACTTCCGATCATTACAAAATTTTCCAGAAAGATATTTCTCAATTTAGGAACGAATATTGCTTAATTAAGCGATTATCGGTTCTGAATTAGATATAGTCACATGTATATGTTCCTACCCATTTACCTATTATTCCAGATTAATATCGCAATGACACTTATCGCATTGTTAGGGAGGTGTAGGGTATAATATAGTCGGCCCCGCCCGACTTTCTGCCTTTCCTTACTGGTTTTTTGTTAAATTTTGTTATTAATGCTTAGTCCAAATTTCCCTAAAACATAATGCGTTTGCGAAGAACATTTTCCGATTTTTTTTTTGGCTTTGTACCAAATATCAAAATTTCTCATCGCTTAGTCTGCATATTTCCTAAAAATAGTTATAGAAAATCAAAAGGCAAATCTTGGCAGCCAAAATTTTCGGAAGTTATCTTTATCTATATATATAAAAATGAAGTGGTATTCGTTGGTACGCGATGGACTCGAAAACGGCTGAACAGATTTTGCTGAATTTTTGTATGAGAATATCCTTTGGCGTGTGGAAGGTTCGTAGCTATATTCGGTTTTGATTGGACAAAGGGGCGTGGCACCGCCCATACAACGTAAAATTTAAAAGTGGAATATCTTGGGTACTATTGGTTCAAAATTCTCGAAATTCGATATGTGTTACCTTGGTACCAGTACCTATCATGGAGCCAAAAACCGGTGTGATAGTGACAATGGGCGTGGCACCGCCCATACAACCTACAATTTAAATATGAAATATTTCGAATACTATTGGAGCAAAATTCTCGAAATTGGGTATGTGCGACTTGGTGCCATTACGCGTTATGTAGCTGAAAACTAAAGTGATAATAATAGTGGGCGTGGCACCGTCCACACAACCTAAAATTCAAATATGAAATATTTTGAATACTATTGCAGTAAAATTCTCGAAATTTAGTGTGTGTGACCTTGGTACCAGAACGCGTCCCAGGACTAAAACGGGGAAACAGTGGAAGTGGGCGTGGCACCGCCCACACTACCTAAAATTCAAATATGAAATATTTCGAATACTATAGTAGCAAAATTCTCAAAATTGGGTATGTGTGACCTTGGTGCCAGTACGCGTTATGTAGCTGAAAACCAGGGTGATTGTGTTAGTTGGCGTGACATCACCCACCCAACCTAAAATGCTATAATACGAGTATTGTTGCTGTAAGAGTCTCCAAATTTGGTATATGTAACATTGGTACCAGTATGCGTGATGGAACGATAAACTGGTGTGACAGTAATAGTGGGTGAGGCACCGCACACACAACCTGAAATTTACAAACACTATATGTTGAGTACTATTGCAGAAAGATCGGCGATATTTAGTATTTGTGCCTTGGTAGCAGTACGCGTGTTGGAGCCTAAAACATGTGTGATTGTGACACACTACCAGAAACTCAGAAGTGCAATATTTTGATTGCTATTGGACTAAAATTCGCGAAATTTGGTATGTGGAACCAGATAGAGTGCTGAAGCAAGAAACTGGCATGATAGTAACAGCGGGAGTGGCACCGCCCACACAATTCCTGCACTATTGCAGCTAGCCTGTTAAAATGGGCGTGTAACCTTCGAACCACAACCAGTGATTGACCCAAATCGTATTAACAGTAGGTATTCCTAAACAACATGAAATTTCAATATTCAATATTTAGATCACTATATCAGCCAGGGTTTCGAAGTTTGGCTGTCTGGCCTTGATACCAGTGGGGGTCGTGGAGCTACAAACAGGAACGATGGAGACAGTTATCATGACACCCCCATATAAATAAAAAAAATAGAACCCAATATTTGAAATAGTATTGCGGCGATATCGATAAAGCCGTCGCGCCGCCCATACAGCCCGAGATGTGAATTTGAAATATTGCCAATATCATTGCAGGACAGTTTTGAAAATTTGCATGACAATAGTGTCGATGGACAACGTACTCAAAACGAAATATAGAGAGGCGTTGAACTCACCGTCTTGATGTTTAATGTGGATGCTGTTGATAGCACTCTACGGAATCTGATTAAAAAGGTGATCAGTGGAAGTATCTGTGCATACGACACGCTTGCTGAAAACGAAATAACTGAAGACCATTATACGCTTGACCAAGTGTGTTTAGTGTTCAAGTGCCTTCAAAGTTAGCATGTGACTCAACAAAGTTGGGAGATATCGGATTAGAGGGCGTGACTACGCGCATGCGGCATCGTTATAGAAAAAACCAGTAAGGAAAGGCAGAAAGTCGGGCGGGGCCGACTATATACTACCCTACACCTCCCTAACAATGCGATAAGGGTAGAAACATATTATCTAATTTTGATCGGACATAAAATAACATTTTTACAGCGTTTACATGTCAAATCGGGGATAACGTATATATGGGGGCTATATCTAAATCTGGACTGATTTCTCCAAATTTAAAAGTGTTCATTCATATAATAGGAAACCTCTTTCTGTCGAATTTCGAATTTAGTTTTTACAGCGCTTACATATCAAATCGGGGGTAACATATATATGGGGGCTATATCGAAATCTGAACCGATTTTCTCCAAATTTGGCAGTATTCCTACATGTAATAAGAAACCTCTTTTTGCCTAAAATCGCGCTGATCGGATATAAAATACATTTGCTACAGCGGTTACACGTCAAATCGGGGGTTACATATATATGGGGGCTATATCCAAATCTGAACCGATTTTCTCCGAATTTAGCAGTATTCCTTCATGTAATAAGAGACCTCTTTTTGCCGAATTTCGCACTGATCGGATATAAAATAACATTTTTACAGCGCTTACATGTCAAATCGGGTGTAACTTATATATGGGGGCTATATCTAAATCTGAACCGATTTCTTCCAAATTCAACAGTGTTCATTCATATTATAAGAAACCTCTTTCTGCCGAATTTCATACTGATCGGTTATAAAATAAAGTTTTTACAGCGCTTACATGTCAAATCGGGGCTAACATATATATGGGGGCTATATCTAAATCTGAACCGATTCTAAGCAAATTTAATAGGGATCATCCTTGGGCCACACAAAAGATATGTGTAAAGTTTCGTCGAGATCGGACCATAATTGCGACCTGTACTTTGATTACAAGAATACATGGACAGACGGACAGACAGACAGACGGACATGGCTAAATCGACTCAAAAATTTATTCTATGACGATCGGTATAATAAACTTTGGTTCTATTTCTTCTCTTTTTGGGCGTTACAAACAAATGCACAAAGTCATAATACCCTGTAACACAGTGTGGTGTAGGGTATAATAAATACTGATAGAATTATTGCACTTATTGGTATGACTGTATTTCGCAGCATATATGCCCCAACAGAGAATGAGCGACGTAGCCTCCCAAGGTGATTGGACGGGTATTGCACTACACGAAATTTGTACATTTAAGTGCAATATGGACGACCCAAAAACACTGCCGTAATATCAAGAGTGTCAACATATCATATGGTTCTATTTCACTGAAACGCACGTTGAGGGCAGCGAAGCGCACCGGGTCAGCTAGTACTTTATAAGGTGAGCAAAAAATAAAATAAAAATCTAGGCTGCATCACACAGCATTCGTAACTAAACCTCTACCAAAAGTATAACAATTGAAAAAAAAATAATATATTAAAATATTTCAATTGATTCCGCAATTTAGTTTTGGTTCAACAATTAACAACTCAATGAAATTGTTTACCTTTAGTTGTAAAATATAAGAAAAAATCATAAATTGTACCAAAAACAAACACTTTTCTGTTCAAGTTAATGTAAACTATACAACTAAAATATATCAATCACGTATGGCCTATAGTCTTGAGTGAAATAATTGAGAAATGTGGAATGCTGGTAAGTGCAGCCAAGCCCTTAGATTAGTGGTGTACCAATATTTTAGGATTTATTGTAAGTTCTTATTTCGATTTTTTTGGCGTTAAATTAGATATTTCTCCCACCGTGCCACGACCACGCTTACAGGACCATATCCTTTTCATGAAATTTTCCTTAACCAAATCGCAAAGTGGCTGCCCTATGTCCTCGATAGCCTCACGAATTCTATCTGTGAGGTCTTGAATCGACGCTGGGCTGTTGGCGTAGACCTTATCTTTCACGTGGCCCCAAAGGAAAAAGTCGAACCGTGTTAAATCACAAGATCTCAGTGGCCAATTGTGATCACCTCTTCGTGAGATAACACGGTCCGGAAACTTTTCCCGTAACAGAGCAATGGTTTCGTTGCTTGTGTGGCACGTAGCGCCGTCTTGTTGAAAGTAAACGTTGTCCAGATCAATACCATCCAACTGCGACCATAAAAAATCATTAATCATCTCTCGATAGTGCAATCCATTCACCGTAACTGTTGATCCAACCTCGTTTTCGAAAAAGTAAGGTCCAATGACCCCCGCCGGACCATACACCGCACCAAACAGCCAGACGTTGAGGATGGAGAGGCTTCTCAACAATAACTCTTGGGTTTTCCGAGCGCCAGATGCGACAATTTAGCTTGTTGACGTAGCCACCGAGATGGAAATGGGCCTTATCAGTCAAGATGATTTTGTATCGTTCGTATTGTTTTTTGCTCGATCGTTTTGTATCGTTAAATTTTTAGTAATGGCGTAGTTTCTACTTGTCAAATGTCAAAGAATAACATATTTAAGGAATAAATGTATACTGTAGAATTATAAATAAAATTATAAATTTAACTCCCTCTGGAGCAGAGGGTGCTCTAGAAATAAGTGTTTCAACATTTTTATTAATAGTACAAACAAGTTTTGTCGCAATCTGGTTAAGAAGCGGCCAAATTTTCTTTGAATTCCTCCCACTGTGCGGTGTACTTCAATATTGTCTTGTGTATGAAAATTGTACATGAGTATTATTTGAAATACAGTAAAACCCTACGTATTTCATCACATATATATAACTATGTGAATGCTCCATAGAAAAGCTCTTCATAGAGGAATGTATATATAAATCCTAAAAATAGCTTTGCATGAATAATTTTATATGTCACAGTGATTACCTTGAATATTTTTCCAAGATAGATGCACTGTATTAAAATTCTAATTGCATAAATGTCGTTCACTGAGGACTTGGGGTTGGAATGTCAAAAATGCATTTCAAATATGAATTTCTATTTTCGATTTCATTAAACACAACATTCGAAATGTAGATAGATAAATAAATTATAGCCTAGTAGGCATTTACATACATACTCGTATGTAGGAAAATTTAAATAATAGCTCTATTGTGATTTGAGCCACCAGGTTCACATTTAAATTGTTTCCCTTTTTTATAGCCTAGTAGGCATTTACATACTCGTATGTAGGAAAATTTAAATTTTGGCTCAATTGAGATTTGAGCCACCAGGTTCACATGTGCGTATGTTCGTTTATTCTATCAGGTAATTTGGTTTTAAATATTTACCCGTAGATTATAGTCTTTATTGTTTATTTTGCAAAGATGGTTACATTTACTGATGCTTCAAATAAAAGCCTGAAAGGAATCATTTTGTTTAGTTCGAAATAAATTCAAGTGTGTTTTAAATTGGTAGTCTAGATATCTTCCTTCTGATTTAGAATTATCGTGTCTTATTACGAATGTAATAAATTAAGTTGTTATACGATAGTATACAGGGTGACTGATATGTATTGCAACCAACTTCAGGTTGCTATCATTTCTAAACCGCTAGTCTGATAGCTGACAGATTTATTTCAGTGACAGTTCATTTTATTGTTTACAAGCTTACAAAAGCATTTTGATCTATTGCATTCAGAAAAAAGTTATTCGTGATGGAATTCAAGCGTGATAGTGTGATTGCTTTATATTTGGGTGGAAATACACAAGTGGCTATCGTTAGAGCCCTCCAGCATTTAAATGTGAATAAATCTTTTGTTTCTCGTACCATTGCTCGTTACCGTGATACTCGCAGTGTTGCATCGCGTTCAAAAAGTGGACGGAAAAAAACGGTAACAACACCCGAAATGATCCGAAAAGTGAAGGCCAGATTTGATCGAAATCCACGCCGCAGTGGTAGAAAAATTGCTCGTGAGCTGAACATATCGCCAGAACGGATACAACACTTATTAAAAAATGAGCTTGGACTAAAGCCATTGAAGTTCCAAAAAGTGCAAGAGCTCACCGATGCACAAGAGTAGCTTCGCTTGCACGAAAGTGGCCAGTTACCGAATTTGTTTTTCTCCGATGAGAAGCCATTCCAAATTGAGCAGTTTGTGAACAAACAACATGATCGTGTTTACTTGCCAAAGAGGTCAGCTGAAAATTTACACCTTCGATTGGCCACCAGAACTCAAGCGCCGCCGAAGGTAATGGTGTGGGCCGCCGTAACGGCCGATGGTCTTTTGCGCCTGGGGCATTTTAGAGAGTAAAGTTCGCACTAAAAAATACCAAAGTATCGATCATCTCAAGACGGCGCTTCGCCGGGAATGGGCCAAAATACCACAGAGCAACTTTCGTGCAGCGTGTGATGGCTTTGTCGGCCGTTTGAAGGCCATAATTCGTGCCAAAGGTGGCCAATTCGAACAAATATAAACTGTTTCTAAAATTGTATGTTATTTCCGACATTTTTTGCTTTTGAACAATAAAATTTAAAAAAAAAAATAAAAAAATATAGCGCTTTACTTTGTTGCATTACATATCAGCCACCCTGTATGTATGTGTTCGTTTCTGGTAATTTCAAATGAAATATTAACAATAACGAAGACTGGAAATTTATAGACTAAATTGGTTAATATATCAATCAAAAATCAAACGATTCATATAAACGTGGCATTAACAAGACACTTGCTTCCGTGGTTAATGCGAAATGTGTTTATGATTATAAACTATTTCTTAGCACGCTACTCAGCCAGAAACCAAACTAATAAAAAAGTATCACCGAAATCAATAGTTATTGTTTCGTGTGTTATTTATATTTTTTTTTGATACGTAATAAGGCTATATTTGTATACCCTCCAACACCCACATACGATGGGTGTATACTTATACAATGTTTGTTTTCCGTTTTCAAAACCATGAAATATTGATGTTAGACCCTATAATGACTATACAGAGGTAGGTGCTCAAAGTTTCGTACAAAAATTTAAAATGTTGTAATTGTCTCAAATATTATTATAAACTAACTTTAGTTAAGGAAGGTATATAAAAGTTAAGGAAGGTATATTAAGGAAGGTAAATAAAATAAAACGCATATAATTTAATGTTATGGCCAAGAATTTAGCTTTATTATAAAGATAAGGGCTTGCCATTATGTTTTAAAAATGATTTCGGGCAAGTGGCCGCCGCGGCTAGCTCGAATAACTTACAGCCGAGAGGCACAATTTTTTACCACATTTAACAGCATTTGGGGTTGTATGTCAGCAATAACGCTCCGAATATTATCTTTCAAGGCGTCAATCGTGTCGGGCATATCTGCGTAGACGAGCGACTTCACATAACCCCACAAAAAATAGTCCAGCGGCGTAAAATCGTGGAGGCCACGCCATAGGCCCACGACGCTAGATAATACACTCACCGAACGTTTTCTTTAATAAATTAATTGTTGCGTTGGCTGTAAGGCATGTAGCGCCGTCTTGTTGCAACCAAAGGTCGCCTACATCAACATCCTCCATTTCAGGCACGAACAAATCATTAATAGTGGCTCTATAGCGTTCCCCATTGACTGTAACGTTATGGCCGGCTTTATTTTTGAAGAAATATGGATCGATGATTCCCTCTGCCCATAGAGCACCCCAAACAGTGACTTTTTGTGATGTAACGACGTCTAAACAATGGCTTGTGGATTATCATTACTCCAAATGGGACAATTTTGTTTATTAACGTACTCAATTCATCCAAAAGTGAGCTTCATCGCAGAATTTATCGCTGATTCGCGAAGCGTCGCGCGAACCGAACCATTATTTAGGTATTAAATTTTCACGATTTGCAAACGTTGTTCCAGAGTAAGTCTATTCATTATGAAATGGCAAACCAAACTGAACATAAATCAAGTGACACCCGTCAAAAAGACCAACTCCGAAAAAAGTACTGCCACAAAAAATTAAAGAAAAAATGTTTTAAAACGCTGACTGAAACTTCATAAAACCATAAAATATTTAAAAACAAATAAAAACGTTAAGTTCCGTCATGCCGAATCTTATACACCCTCCACCATGGATTGCATTCAATTCTATTACTGGAAAAATCTTTGGATATGGAGCAAATCTTCGAACCATCCTTTTGGTTGAAGCAAACATGGAGAAAAATAACGCTTCAATTTTTAGCCAAATTTTAGGCCCCGAACCTTTTTTTCCATAACAATGATAAACAATTAAAAAATTGCGTTTATTGTGTAGGTAATGGAAGTTAAGTTCCTTAGTTTTTTATTCGAATTTTATTCCTAAATATAAATATGTACTTTAGTACGAGATTAGTAAAACTTTTTATAATAAAATACGTAAGAGTTAAAAATGTAATCTTCGATTTTTTGAAAGAAATATATCAATTATTTCATCGATTTTGACTTCATCTTTGTATATAGACATCAAAGCCAGATAAGATAGCCTTTCGCCTTCCATTCTGTTCCGGAGATAAGTTTTTATTCTTCTGAACGTCGAGAAACTTCGCTCAGCAGATGCCGTTGTCACAGGTATTGTGGCCAGTATCTGCAAAAGGGTAAAAACGCTTGGGAATATGTCCTCATCACAAACTGAAATAGCATCTAATGCATTTGATGGCTTATCATTCTTCTGCTTCCAATAATCAATCCATATACTTATTTCAGCTAAAACAGATTTTGCTGAATTTTTTAACTCGTTTTTGTAAAAAAGTGTGACTTCTTCGAAATCTTCCTTTATTAGATTTACAACTCGTATCGGAACGACATTAAACAGACTTGTAATTATAGCTTCATGTTCGGAAAATCTATTATTTAAATGTGATATTACTTCGTCCAGATATGGTATGAACAATGTTGTCCTAAAATAAGCCTTGGCATCTGAACCAGGAATATTAGCCCTATACTCTTGAGTGCCTACTCTTCTAGGTAGTGCAGCTTCTATTCCAAAACTTCTTGCAAGTTGTGTGGATTCTTCAAACAGTTTATCAAACTCCGCATCTGAATTTCTACGAATGTCACTTAATTTAGTCGTTGCCAATTTTATGATTTCGTAAGCCTTTATTATATCTAGGTTAATAGTTTGCAAATACCGTGATAAGTTCTGTGTAATGGCCAAAACCGTACTACTTATTACAACACCCAATATAAAGTCAAATTTACATACACGGTTGTGTATTATTTCATCACTGCAACCTACATGTTAAAAAGGTAGATTGATAAGAAATCATAAATGTAATTTTAACTTAATTTTCGCCATATCTGGTTATCATAAATTTAAAGTCAACCAATAATTACACAGGTCAACAAAAACAACATTGTTTCTTGGGTTTCTGTTTTAATGCATAGATTCTGATTCTAGACGTCAAAAAACGTCAAAATCTGCAATTTTAGCTTTAAAGTTTGTTTTTGTAAATTTTACATCGATAAGAATGTGTTAAAGTTAAAACCTTACTAAATTAGCTATAACTTTATTATGCATCGATTTTCTTCGGAATGGGCTCGTTTAATTCATGACCGAACAGACTTTACGATAAAATCATAAAAATATAACATCTGTTAATTTTTAGATTGTTTTATGGGAGTTTTATTTTAAAAATATTAAAATTTTATCAAAAAATCAAATTTTTTTGCAATATTTTGTAATACTCGTATATCGTCGAAACCGCTGAACGGATGGAAAATGGTATTATATGAAGTTGAAGGCTACTTAATATTTAATTCTTTAAAACTTTCCTTAACAAAATCGGATAAATGGTTCTCGAGTTATGCCACTATATGTGGTTCAACCACTAATTTCTTTCCATATCACAGCTTATCGCGAGAATTTAAAGAGACAATCCTTTAGGCTAAGAAAAAAGAGAGGTTGAACCACATATTATGACATAACTAGAGAACCATTCATCCGAATTGGTTCAGGTAAGCTTTACAAACTTCAGAATTAAGTAGCCTTCAATTTCGCACAATACAATTTCCAAAAAAGTAAAAAGTTTTAGCGAGGAAACCATGCACTTTTCTTATTTTTAGTTTTTATTACTTTTACTGTTACCATTTTTTACGCCTTTGTATTGTTTTTTTTAACGGCCTTCCAAATATTTATCGATTTGTCGAAAATGTAGCCAAGTTTTAAAATTTTCGTAAAAACAAAAGTTTTGGATCTATTCTATTAGTCTCCAGGAAGTTTCTTTAAAGAATACTCGTATAAATATGTTAAACTTCCATTTTTACCCAGCAAAAAATAAAAGAAGTACTTCCAAAAGAATAACATTATAAGTACTTCCAAATCATAAGTATGAAAATTTTTTCGGCATTTAATGAAGTTCTTCTAAATAACTAACCAAAATGTAATATCGGAATATAAATTATTAACACTAGAATGCATAATCTCAAAACGATTGGATGTAAAATAAAACTTCTTTAATATTCAGTTTGTTCAATCAACATGTCCTGTGCCTGCTTTTAAGTGGCGCCAAATACTTAGCAAAAAATAAAAGAAGTACTTCCAAAAGAATAACATTATAAGTACTTCCAAATCATAAGTATGAAAATTTTTCGGCATTTAATGAAGTTCTTCTAAATAACTAACCAAAATGTAATTTTGGAAGATAAATTATTAACCCTAGAATGCATAATCTCAAAACGATTGTATGTATAATAAAGTTTCTGATGTGATAAAAGTCCAGATCGGAAGGAACATATATATGAGGGCTATGAAATATATGTAAAATACTGCTTCTGTAGTGCTAAATGGAATAATATACATATGTCTTTATATGGCGGCTATATCAGAATTAGTGAATGATTCTGGAAGCTAGTCGACTTTCGACTTTTTCATCAACCAAATTTCGTTTCAGTCGACTAGGTCGATAATCGGACCTAAAAGTCGATTTTTTCATAGTCGACTAAAATAACATAAAGTCATTTCAAAGTATGCTGATTTTCTTCGAAATATGTTAAATTGTGGAATTGTAGTACATTGGATTGCTTTAAAAACTGAATTTATTAATAACACTTTATACTTTCCAAAAATATTGATATATCGTCACCAGAAATGCCCAAGAGCATAACCTCAAAAAATTAAAATTAGTTTTTCGTCCAAAAATCACGATTTTATTGAAGAAAAAAGTAACATCAAGTGCTCGTTTTTGATAAAGCACATAAGGCGTAACCCACATTGTATTAAACAGAACGTACTGTATTTATCTATTTAACCTTTGAAGTTGTTCTCTTGTTGCTGTTTTGATTTTTGTCAATCGTGTCTAACAGCTATTTTAGATGCAAAATTCTATATAGGGTCGGTATTTAAATTTGGCCTTTATCTGAATGGTATCCATTTTTTTTTTATCAAATTTCGCAGTTTTCATGATTCTATAAACGAATCTCTGCTAAATTTAATAATGATGTGATGTAAAACATGTAAACACATTTTCCAACCTTGCTAGTGGCCGTTTATTCTCGGATTAAAAAATCCTTTAAAATATAGTACATTTGACTGAAATATGACTTCTATGGAGCTTATATGCCAAATCGGAAGGAACACATCCATGCGACTATATGTAAATTTGAACCGATATTGTTCACATTTATATTAAAATAAGATACTCTACCAAATTTCATGAATATCGAAAGGAAATTATATCTTCTATAGATGGTATAAGCTAAATCGAAGGTACATTCCATTCATATATATTAAGATATCCGGTTCTAAACTGATATTCAAATAGTTGAGAGATTTTTGATCGTTCGCCGTAGACGAAAGAAAATAAGTAAAAGAAACAGGCCCTATATCTAAATACGGATTGTCTTTCAATTTCAATACGAATTGTCTTGTCCCAAAATAAAGATATGTGCAAAAATTTCTTTGAGATCGGACTATATTTGTGACGATTGGTAAATAAACGATGGTTCTATATATCTCTTCTCATTTTTGGTGTTAGAAACAAATGCATAAAATTACATTAAATTGTACCACAGTGTGGTGTAGGTAATAATTAAATAATTTTAAAAGAAATTGTGGTAATTAAATATACCATACCATACTTACTGTACCTCACTGTGGAACTTTATTACTATCTGAACCGGGAAAATACATAGCGCCTCACAAATTTGCTATTTACAGTGCAAAATAAAAATAATTTTTTATTAGTGAGGATGTTGATCATTTGCGAAAATGTTGGTAGACATTAGACCATGGGGTCATTCGGTCACACTTTTCAAAAGCCATTACACCATACAGATTACAAACCTCTTTAAATGTCCTAAACATACTTACATATATATGATCGTTTATCTCTTAGGCCAATAGTATATTATTTATACGTTCCCTTCCCTATGTCAACATTAGTATTCCTTTAAAATAAGTGATCTCTGGACCCAAAGATGTTAATAAGAACGACATACATTCATCAAATAAATACAACACCAAAAAAGCAAATCTTACAGTGCTTTAAAAGAAATTGTGCAAAAGTGGTGACAAAGAAGTACTTCCCCGGCGCGACAACCCCTTGTTAAATTCACTGGTGAAAATCCAAATTAGAACAACTTCCGGATCATAAGTTGGGGATTTTTATTGCTTCTTTGGATGCTCTTTTTTTGCTGGGTATTATTTCCTCTATATCTCGAAAATACTACATATACCTTTTCGCAATAAAATACAAAAATTGCGTATTTTCTTAAAATATATATTGATATGGCCATAACTTATCACACAGTGGACACATCTGAGTGAAATTTATTACATCTTATAGCAAATTTTGTTGTCTGTTGATGTGAGGTTTATATTCTGCAGGATCAGGAAAAAAAACTATTTTCAATCGTAAAGTTTTTTTTGCATTTTCCCCTATATCTGTCATACTTAGGGTTCCAAATTCCCTTTGCAGATCAACGTGCAACACATTACCACAGATAAAATGATAATGTTTGAATATTCTATTTTTGTGGCTTACTTTTGAAATTTGTGTAAAAGTGGTGTATGTACATTGGAGAAGCTTGGAAACAATACTAGTGAATATGTTTCTTTCTTCTCGTTCTTTCTTCCAGAAGTTTCCTTTAAGATGCATAATAAGTAGGTTATACTTTTTAAATAACTTCTCCTATAACTCCAAAATACGACATATACAATTTTTTCCCAAAAATATCTATTTTTTAATATAACCTCAACTGGCCATAACTTTTGTCTTATTGGGCATATTGGATTGCATTTATTTTCATCATATAGCAAATGTGGTTGGCATTTCAGAAAAGTTTATGTGACAAGAAAATTGGTGCATATTCTGCTCAGATATTCACAAAATTCTGGAACAAGATCCGGAAACAATGAAAAATTAAATTTTCAATTCCAGATACCTTCGTAACTACACCAGACAACTCTTAGGTGAAAACATTCTTTTGTAGAGAACTCGGACTCAGACGAAAAAGGCGAAAGTTACACGCGTTTAAACATTTTGTTCGCCCGAGGTGACCAACTTTGAGACCCTGCAGCTCCGCCCCTGACTACCATAAGGTGCCCATATTTAAAACTTAACTTCTCTAATACCTCTTTTACAAGCGTAGCAAGTTTTGTCGCAATCTGATGTCTGTTTAAAAAACTGCCGAATTATTCCCGTTTGTTAATTCCTCCCACTGTTGGACGGATGGACGCACATTGCTTAAATGACTTTACATTTAATAAAATTGATTTTCGATTGACTTACATAGATTCTTATGTGACTCCTTCGATGTGTTAGACTTTTGGTTAGACTCCTCTACTAAAGTGATGGTATACAAATCGCGACCTAAGAGTGTAAAGACGCTAAGTCCAATATTTAAAATTGTACATACATGAGAGGCAAAATACTTACTGCTTATGAATGTTTTTATAAACTGTATATGGACTTAGCGCTTTTACGATTCAGCTTTTGAAGATGACAACGCATTATTTTTTTGGGGTTTTTGTTTTAAAATCGATGTATATCCAACTTTTCTTACGTTGAGCTTCAAAAAATACATTTAGGCAAGAAGTGGATTTAGCGTCTTTTCACTCTTAGGTCGCGAAATATTCCTTATTTGGTTTTACTGAGGTCATCTAGGGCTAAACTGAACTTGGGAAGATTTGGGTTATACGAGTATTTGGGTGTTTTAAACGTCAACCCCCATAACATTACCCTATTACGCTGTTTCAAAGTAATTTTTTTTTAAAAGTACGAGTAATTGTAATTATTTAGAATTAAATTTTCTATGTTCAGTTTTCAAAGACCCCTTGCAAAATACATTGTCATGGAGTTCGGCCTAGACAGAACCAGTGCTTTAGAGTGTTTTTATAGTCACCTACGACTACAGATTGTCAAGGGAATCCTGTAACCTCCCAGATATTTTGGCTTCTATATAGATGCAAACGAGTCTAGCTCAAAGACAATATTCGAATTTCAATTCATTTTCCATGGAGTTTGAAAATCATAACCACATATTGCTGCTGCAACATACTTACACAGACCAACACCAATGTTGCTTCAATCATCTATGTCGATATATTGCTTGTGGGTTCTCCACGAATAGGCCAACAATATTACACGCTCCAAAAGCCTACACAAATTACGATACCATCATTCACTCTATATGCACCAATCATTGATTGAGAATAGGCAATGGATGATATTCCCCACAGATTTACTGATGTTCTTCGACAGCTAACACAGATTCTGATGCAAGATTGGAATACGTTCCCACACGATTGATGTCCATCAAATGGGCAATGACCACAAATTGATTGAACACAAGTCGTAATGAAGCACAATGAGAGAAGCAGCAACTTTGTACAGCTGTATACACCCCCATTTTGGCATTTCATTACAAACGGCAGGATTCCTTTGGTAAATTTTTAATTCATTGCTTTGGCTTGAAACAGCAACTGTCAGAATTTGTAAATTGGAAATGTTGGCATTTTGTTGTAATTGCCATAATGCATTTGCACGTCCGTCTATCCGATTGTCTGTCTGTCTTTACTAATAAGTCGTATCTTGACACCAGAGATAATATCGAAGTTATTAATTAAAGTGTTATTGGCAAAAGTACATTAAATGGGTAATCTAAGAGGCGTGATGGAAATTTACTTTCAAGCATGAATGGACGTTTACTGCCACTGATAGTACTTGGGATGTGGCAATTATGGAAATTCTTCACAAGTTTCTAGCGATGACTGAAGTATTACTATTCGTATATGTATTTAGTTCATCAACAACTAAGAACACATTTTTAATTGCTTCTAAACTATACAGTGAATGTCTTACAAGTTGCTGTTATTTTTCTATTTTTTAGGGTCCAGATTGTGCTGGAACTGCCACGGTGAATTCTGTAAATATGGTAAGTAATTTGTTGTATTTTCAATAGCCTTCATGAATGCAAAGAAATCTTAAGGTAGCGCACTTTTAAATAATAAAAAAAATATTTATTTTATGGAATTGAAATACTTTGTCGATAAGATAATGTTGTTAATTACACTGTGCTAGTCTGCAAATTTGATGGAAAAGAGAACCTATTTCGGCCATGGTGAATCCTGTTGTAGCGGCAAATTTTTCTAGGTTGCCTTTTGTTTTCTGGAAGAAAGCTCTTGAAGAATTATTTCCTTACAAGCAGTCAACTAAACTTCTCACCACTTTACCTCCAACAAATTAACAAAAGTTATCATATTTATAAATATCTACATTTTTAATTGGTATCATTAACAAAATAATTCCTCGAAAAAATTATTATGGGTATTTAACTATTTAAGAAAAATCCACCGGTTTTTATAATTTCCACCCTGGGATGGGGTAAAGTAACTTTGTCGTTCCTCTCGCAAGGCCTGGAAACATTGTTCAGAGATCCCATAAAATATGTATATATTAGGGAGGGACAATTTTATTTCGCACGCAGCATCAGTCAAAAACGTAATCTACGTAAAATTCTAAAAACATTTCTCGAAGAAACCATGGGTCTGAAATGACTTCCTACCCGGCTGAAATCGACTTAAAATTTGAAGTCGACTAGGAATTCCGCCGGTTAGGAATTCATTATAGACCCATGGTTTCTTGGAGAAATATTCCTAACATTTTCCGTAGATTTCATTTTTGTCAGACCCTTTGTTCATTTGTTTCCTCACATACAAATTAACGCCCCCATAGTATGTATATACTAGCTGGACCCGGTCCACTTCGTTGTCCCAGATTTCAATTTAGTGAAATAAGAACATTTCATGTCGTAATTTTTTATAGGGTCTTATAATGTGTTTTCCAATAGGGATGATATGTTTTTGAAGTGACGTTCCAGCCGTTTGTAATATGACATGATCTGTCATTTGCTTTTCATTGTATTCAGTAGTGTTTACAATTTCATCATGGAGAGATATACGCAAGAACAACGTTTACAAATTATTCAGTTTTATTATCGAAATAATCGTTTAACAATTGCAACTTTTCGTGTGCTAAGGCCATTTTTTCTAAAATCCATTTTTTCTAAACTTTCCAGTCGTTCCAATATTTGAGCTCTCGTTAAGAGCTATGTTTTTGCCATTGACCGATTCCCGATCCGACGTTCCGTTAAGGAGCTAGAGCAAAAAAAAAACTTCCCGTTCACATTTGAAAATTATGCAAAGTCAATTTTTTTAAATCAAGCTTTACAAGTCAGTATTGAACGTGGCATTCATTACCTACGACTTGATTTGGAGGAAAAAGTGCTCGAAAATTGGGCAGAAGAAGTCGTGGAGACCATTTGAATGACGGTTTATTTAGAACTTAATTGTATCGATTATAAAGGGTTTTCCAACAAGAGGTGTTATTTTGCTATTCCAAGAAAAATGCAATTTTTTGAGATAAATGATTGAATGTATATTTCATAATAAAGAGGAAGGTATGCCGTTAATAATGAAAAACAACATCAGCCCAATAGCCACCACGACCACGCTTACAGGACCATTACCTTTTCATGAAATTTTCCATAACCAAATCGCAAAGTGGCTGCCCTATGTCCTCGATAGCCTCACAAATGCTACACTGAACAAAAATTTGTCATAAAATTAAAGAAATGGTCCAAAGACGTCCTTAGTCTTCAAAATAAGTACATTTTGTACTTAAAATTAAAAAAATTTACTTAAAATTAAGTAGATTGCTTAATATTATTGAAATTATCTTTATTTTAATTACAAAATGTACTTATTTTAAAAACTAATGACGTCTTTGGAGCATTTCTTTAATTTTATGACAAATTTTTTTTCAGTGTATCTTTGAGGTCTTGAATTGACGCTGGGCTGTTGGCGTAGACCTTATCTTCCACGTGGCCCCAAAGGAAGAAGTCGCAAGGTGTTAAATCACAAGATCTCGGTGGCCAATTGTTATCACCTCTTCGAGAGATAACACGGTCCGGAAACTTTCCCGTAACAAAGCAATGGTTTCGTTGCTTGTGTGGCACGTAACGCCGTCTTGTTGAAAGTAAACGTTGTCCAGATCAATACCATCCAACTACGACCATAAAATATAATTAATCATCTCTCGATAGCGCAATACATTCACCGTAACTGTTGATCCAACCTCATTTTCGAAAAAGTAAGGTCCAATGACCCCGCCGGACCATAAACCGCACCAAACAGTCACACTTTGAAGACGGAGAGGCTTCTCAACAATAACTCTTGGGTTTTTCAAGCCCCAGATGCGACAATTTTGCGTGTTGACATAGCCACCAAGGTGGAAATGAGCCTCATCAGTCAAGATGATTTTGTATCGTTTTTTTGTTCGATAGTTTTTTGATCGTTTTGTATCGTTCGATGATCGTGTATCGTTACATTTTTGGTAATGGCGTAGTTTCTACTTGTCAAATGTCAAAGAATAAAAGCTTCAAAAGTGACAGCTACCGAAATACCGGGTGATTCAAAATAACACCTCTTGTTGGAAAACCCTGTAGTACCAATGAAAAGCTCTGCTATCCCTCTTTAATGTTGCGGAATGAAATATTTATCTCCTTGTGGTGGAAGGAGGTGAAAATATGGAAAATATCCTTAATCCTTGAATAATAACACCAATCGGTCAAGTCGTTTTTAAGTTACACTAGTCCAGAAGGCGAATCTGAAATACTATACAAAAGTTAAAAAAAAAAGTAAGAAAGTTCAGTTCAGTAAACCGACTTAAGAAACCCCTCAACTTGAGCCCAAAGAATTATTTATAAATTAAATTATTATTCCCTCACCTTAGAGAGGAGGGTATATATCATTTGCTACGAGCTAAAAGTGTAACACATCAAAGGAGTGACCTAAGACCCTAAGTATGTTCGGCGGAAATCCGTTTTGTGTCATTTGAGCAATGTTCGTCCGTCTGTCTGTGTGTCTGTCCGCTGGCTGGTGCGCACGATAACTCTCGAAAGGAGTAACCGATTGACTTCAAATTTGGTATGCGGTAATATTTTGCTCTACCTCCGGCTAAGTTCGAAAATGGGCCATATTGTGTGCGTTATTGGCACGCCCCCTTTTTGTACCAAAAGTTAACAGCTTTTAACTTTAATACCAGTGCATACATTTACTTGAAATTTCGTATAGTGTAATTCTTTATATAGTACCTAGATTCTAGAGAAAAGGGCCGTTATTGTCACGCTGATTTGACAGACATGAGCTAACGAATATGTGTATATTGCGAATATTGCAACATTACTTTGAAAATCATGGTAATGTTGCAGAATGTGTGCGAAAAATGCGTACGGATTTTGAAGAAGAGAAGCACCGTCAGCTCCGTATGTTCGTTATCTTGGGAAAAAAATGAAAGAAACTGGCATCCTCATCGATAAACCAAAGCGTGAAAAGCCAAAAACAGTGCGTTCACCCGAGAATATTGCTGCTGTGGCAGAAAGTGTGCGTGAAGCGCCATCAACATCAATTCACCGTCGTTCTCAACAATTGAACATTTCGGAGACATCATTGAGACGAATTGTGCATAAAGACTTTGGTATGACGCCATACAAAGTCCAATTGGTTCAGGTGTTGAAGCAAACTGACCATCGAATGCGTTTTCAGTAGTTTTTTTTATAGCATTTTCAAAAAAAAGTTATTTTCTTTCTTTACTTTCTTACTTGTTTTTTTCTTTCAATTAAATTATTATCAATTTAAATTGCATTAATAGCATCTAATTGTGTGGGACGTATCAGAAGGGGCGTGTCAATGATGCCCATTTTTATATGGACTGTAGGTTCTATAAAAACATTATACTGTACGAAATTTCAAGTTTGTGTATGCACTGGTATGAACGTTATAAGCTGTTAACTTTCCGCGCAGAATGGTTCATTTGTGTGGGAGGTACCAAAAGGGGCGGGGCAATAACGCTCTTTTTTCACTGATCTGAAGGCACTATAACAGAATTACACTGTACAAATATTTTACGTATTTGTATGCATCGTTATTAACATTAAAAGCTTAAAGTTATAAGCTGTTAACTTTTGGTGCAAAGTGGTCCATTTGTGTGGGAGGTACCAACAGGGGCGTGTCACCTTCGCCCATTTTTCTTGGGGTGTAAACTACTAATAAACTAATACTATGTGTGGAATTTCGGAAGATTCGAGTAAGTAGTATAGACGTTATTAAAGAATGACTATTTCACTAAATGTTAAACCTTTGTGGGAGAGGTATAGAAGGAATGGACCAATATGGCCCATCTTCGAACTTAGCCGGAGATAGAAATATATTACCACATACCAAATTTGAAGTCAATCGGCAGACAGACAGACGGATGGACGGACGGACATTGCTCAAATGACTTAAAATTACCCAAAACGGATATCCGCCGAACGTACCTGGGGTCTTAGGTCACTCCTTCGATGTGTTACCCTTTTGGCTCGTAGCAAATGATGAAATGAAGGTGAGGTGATAATTAATATTGACTCAATATAATTGATATATCTTTTTCTTAGATCAAAGTTCCATTTTAAGCTTTTTATAGTCAGTTCATAATAGTTTGACCCTTTAATACCAACAAAAAATCAAGGATGTTAATTGAAACTTTTTCAGGATCTTCAAGGATTAAGAGGATATTTTCCATATTTTCATCTCATTCCACCAAAAGGAGATGAATATTTCTTTGCACAACATCGAAGGGTAGTAGCAAGGCTTTTGACTGGCATTCATATCATGAAAATACGTAAAGGGGTTAAGAAAATATGGCGAATTAAGCAAATAGTATTTTTGAGAAAAATCATTGAGATAGGTCGCTTTGGAGCTCTGTAACACAAAAACAACAATGAATTTTGAAAAATTAAAAACGGCTTAAAATTCGTGCACATTTGCATAATTATTGTGCCTAACTTCTCTGAAATAGAAAGGGATCATTTTTGAAATGTTTGTTTTTTGACTCATTTGTTGCCTATATAATTTATATTATAAGCTAAAATAAATAAATTCACGAATATATTTTGGGACTGATGTTGAGGGATTCTTAAGGCGGTTTACCTGACTGAATTTTTATACATGTTAAAATGTTAATTTCGAGCACAGCGCTATTAATTCGTCTTGCACTATAATATGACTGAAATGGAATCTAAACATAAATGATATCACCCCACATGAAAACCGTATGTACAAGGGAGGACATGTTTGCACTGTACGCCAGTTGGGCTTGTAGAACAATAGTCAATGAAAATTAATTTTAATTAATTGCATTTTGTAGTTTTTTTTTATTTGGTGTCATGTTTTGTCATGTCTTGTCGTCATTGTTATACCAATTAATTTGTGTAAATGGGCATTTCATGAATGATAATTACACACGTCGTTGTAAACTGAAGTTTTTGATGGTTATTTAATTATTAAATTATGCAACGACTTTAATTCAATGGATAATTGTAATAGATATGCAGTCACTAATGGTCAAGGTGGTGTATGAGGGACAGGCTTTTTTTAATGTTACGTATACGTAATCGTATATAGAAAGTATGAATATTTATTAATTATGGCATTTGTGGTTATTGAAGTTGTTAAAAGCATTTAAACGTCCATAAATGGCCTTAAAGCGTAAATAATTACAAATTATATATAATATTAGGAGACTCTGTCATTAATAAGTAGAGTTTTAAACGTATATAGATCACTTTGAAACTCTGTAATCGTTTAATATACAAAATGTTTCTCTTAAATGCAAATTTTTCCGCCTTCAAAATTAACATCCTTAAGGATTATGGTCCTAGATATATTCTTCAACAAAGTGAGGGTATAAAAATGCAAATGAAGACGTTTTATTATTTAAATTAATAGTTTTGTTCTACTTAATATAAGCGATTGTAGTTTAAAATTTAAAATTTTAGTAAAACTGCGTGTTGGAAATCTGTATGTATATATAAAATTTTACAAAAATTAGTCTACAGGGTTGCCCATATTCGACGGACCCACGGACTCGTTGGGCCCATTCCAATCGACGAGGCTTGTCCGCAGGCAACAATCTTTGCGTCAATTGAATTTTGTACGGGAACAAATGCAAATCAACGCGAATAATCCGTTGTAAAGTGGACCGAGCCATGCCCAACTGCTGAGAACGGCGTTTTTGGGATGTTCTTGGGGAGCGATATTCTCGGCCGATCGCCTTGGTCGACTTTTATTTGGCCTCTTCGGCTTAGAAAGAGCCTCACCAGTCGAACATTTTTCGTATAAACGCTTAATGGTGTTCTTAGAAGGCGCACTTCTCACATTTTTATACCCTCACTTTAGTGTGACGAGGGTATATATCATTTGCTACGGAAAAAAGTGTAACACATCGAAGGAGTGACCTAAGACCCCAAGTATGTTCGGCGGAAATCCGTTTTGGGTCATTTTAAGTCGAATGAGCAATGTCCGTCCGTCTGTCTGTCTGTCTGTCTGTCTGTCTGTCTGCCTGTCTGTCTGTCTGTCTGCTGGCTGGTGCGCACGATAACTCTCGAAAGGAGTAACCGATTGACATCAAATTTCGTATGTGGTAATATTTTTTTCTATCTCCGGCTAAGTTCGAAGATGGGCCATATTGGTCCACTCCTTCTGGTACCTCCCCCACAAAGGGTTAAAATGTTGTGAAATATTGATTCTTTAATAACTGCTATTATACGTATTCGAATCTTCTGAAATTCCACACATAGTATTAGTTTGTTAGTCGCTATCAACTCGAAGAAAATGGGCGAAATTGCCAAGCCTCTTTTGGTACCTCCCACACAAATGCAACATTTTGCACTAAAAGTTAAAAGCTTATAACATTAATAACAGTGTTTAGAAATACTTGAAATTTTGTACAGTGTAATGCTTTTATAGTGCCTACAGTCCAGTGAAAAATGGGCGTTATTGCCGCGCCCCTTTTGGTACCTCCCACACAAATGCACCATTTTGCACCAAAAGTTAACAGTTTATAACATTAATATCAGTGTATAGAATTACTTGAAATTTTGTACAGCGTAATGTTTTTATAGTGCCTACAGTCCATTGAAAAATTGGCGTTATTGTCACGCCCCTTTTGGTACCTCTCCCACAAAGGTACCATTTTGCACCAAAAGTTAAGAGTTTATAACATTAATATCAGTGTATAGAATTACTTGAAATTTTGTACAGTGTAATGCTTTTATAATGCGTTATCACCACGCCCCTTTTTGTACCTCCCACACAAAATGGCCAAATTATACCACAATTAAATATCTCAACGTTAACAACCAGTCCATATGAACGGTTCCAATTCGGCACAGTTCAATGTATTTAAAGTATCTACTGTTCAGCGAAATATAGGTGTATTTCTTAAACCCCTTCTGGTACCTCCCACAAAAATTTACAGAATAATTTGTGTAATATTCAATATTACATTACTCACAAAGTGAGGGTATACCTTAGTCGGTTTACCCGACTGAAACTTTCTTACTTGTTTAATATTTTAAAAGCACGTTGACTTGACTTCTTCTGTTGAATGTAAATTTCAACTACTTCAGAGCGCACGCGTGGCGTGTATTGTTCCATGGTAAAAATCTGCTTGGACTGACGCTTCAAACGCGGTATGTCATTAAGCGATCTGACATCTCTGTCAAAAGTTATGGCGTTGCCAGATGGGTCCGTCGAATATGGGAGACCCGTACTTGTTTAAGTCCTCGCCAGACTGGCGAAACTTAAAAAGAAAAAAGCACACATTTTAATTTTATTATTTTAGGATTTATTAAGTTTGACATTGTTCCATATGCGGGTGAGTTGACAACTAAAACGAATGAACCAAAAAAAAAAAAACAAAAACATCGATGACAACTAATAACTGTCATTCACAATAGGGTTTAAGCCAGAGTTGCTCAGCTGAGCTACACAGTACGCTACATATAGCGGATAAAAATGCTTTTTTCGATTGAAGCAAAAGTCGCTTAAACACTACTTAAATATTGTTTCATTTGTTAATTCAAGTAATTTTATTTCAGCTTAAATATTGTCCTTTACAGTGATTCACGGACTGAAAATCAATACAATATTATCATCATTGTATACCGATTACGCCAAAGGCCTATAAATTATGTCCGCAAAGCCGATAACGGATCAATATGGTGTATGAATGATAGTTATTTAAGTTAGTATCACGTATACCATCTGAAGTACATATACTGGATGAAATACTTAACACATACAAATACATTTGTATACATATATATATATATGTATATGCTTAATGAAGTTGTTAACGGCCGTTTAATGGCCATCTCCTTTAATATGGGAATAACTTCAAGTGATAAATTTTCAGTGGTTTAATCATTGATGCTCATATTTCAGGCAGTGCTGGGTTGGAAAATTCTGTAATATTACCCGACACATATGTATAAGTATATGTATTACTGGTGGATATTCGATAACTGCGAAGTGTTAATATTTAACAGTCATTACGGTAAATTTAAATATTATTCAAATTAAAGATTGGTTAATTAAAAACCACGTTAAGTTCGATAAGGTCGAATCTAATGTCGATGCGTTGTTTTTATAGGGGGGCTACATCTAAACGTGGTTCAAATGATGAAGACTTTTCCTTAAAATTTTTTTAAGCACAACGGAAACCAAATAGCTATATTGCGCTGTAATCGATGCGAAAATTCACTTTCTATAGCACTAAAAAGTCAAGTCTGGAGCGTGCTTCATAATATATATTATTATACCCTACACCACACTGTGGTACAGGGACAGAGAAATTTGCTTAACGTGAGTCTTTACCTCTCGGTTTCACCCACGGCGAGCAAATACTCGCAGTAGCACGTTATAATGCGGCGGCCAGCGCCACTTTGTCCAAGTGACGTACCCTAGAGGGCGGTAGACCCCCACGGGGACATCACAAGGACGCAGGTACCAATTTGATGACACACATATGGGTGTGAACATCCCTCTTGGTAAGAGGTCGAGGCCTATCTAAAACCTCTGCTATTCTATGGGTCATAGCACCCGGTTGAATAAGCGCAACTCCACACCGAGTTCAAGCAACTCTTCCCGCGATTTGGGTATAAACCACAGCCACCACGAAGCTCCCAACAGGGGCCACACCAAACAGCCAGGCTGGAACAAGTTCCAGGGGCTCCTGACTCCCGTGGTACCAGAATATAGCCTCTGGTCAGACTTCGTAGATGAAACTACTACCAGTTGCATCCCATACAATGCCGGGACTGGTCACCCACTGGTTACAAAGCTGCGGCCGTGAGATGGTAGTGCGAAAACGCAGGCGGAACAGTCTAGCCACACACTGCGTAGGCGTGTGACCCTCACTGTGCGGAGTCGAGGTCCATCTCAACCTCTTCCGTTCTGAATCGGCGAACGGCAGCCATATATAGGCCGAAGCCCGGCCTAGCCCCCAACAAGACCTAGGTCTTATAGCACTTCGGGAGCCGAAGGCTCAACCTCAAGCGCCCGTGGTACCAGAAACCTCTGGTAAGGTCCCGTAGCCGAAGCTACTTCCAGTTTTGGCTCTACGCAGCACCGGGACTGGTGACCCAAGACGGCACGCACACATAACACACAAAAGACATCACACACGTAGGACATCACATACTACCTGGCCATCAGAGTACGTCTAACACCGAATATTCGATGAGCGTATTCCTCGGCGCACGCTAAAGTCTCAGGGGAAGATGGCAATCCCTGGAAATTCCACTCATGACCAACAAGTGAGATGCCCATCCTAGTGAGATCTCTATGATTTGCATATAGCTCGCAATGACAGAGCACATGCACCACATCCTCGCTAGGAGCGCCACAAAAACAGGACGGTGTTGGGCTTAAGGCCCGCCTAAACAGGTACTCATTTAATGAGCCGTGACCAGTTAGCAAAAAGCCAAGTTCCAAACTAAAAACAAAGTGAACATTTGACGAAACAAACAAGACGTTCGGCAAGAAACGGTAGGTGTCCCTACCATTCAGGGAAGAGTCCCACCTATCCTGCCACATTAAGTTAACACACCGAGAAAAATGGGCTGCCAACTCCGAGGAGGACATACCCACTACACTTGGTACTGCCCACTCATCCTGGGGTAAAGACACCCCTCTCCTAGCACGGTGCAAGTACCCTCTACCTATGACCTCTAGGTCTAACGGTGTTGCCCCCATCAGGACCTGGAGCGCATCCGTAGAGACTGTGCGGCAAACATTCAAACACGCCAGCAACATAATCCGCTGGCAGGATAAAGCTTTCTTCTTACCCACCACTCTCTTCACCGTGTCGCACCAAACGGAAGACCCGTAGGTGGCACAGGCCAAAAAGAGTCCCTTATATATCCGCTGGACTGCCTTCATGGACAAACCCCAGTCACACCTTATAACCCTTCGGACTTGGCCAGTAACCGTGATCAATTTCTCACGCAAATACTCCAAATGCGGCATGAAATTTAACCTCTCACCCAACATGATCCCTAGGTACCGGACTTTATCCACGTACGACAGCGAGTGGTCATCAATCCTGATGATAGGATGCCTGTTTGAAGAAAGACTCCCCTTTAACAACATCACATGCGTCTTATGGAAATTTATTTCAACACCTACGCTATCTCCCCAATTTTTGACTCTCCGCATCATCCCGGAGCCATCACTCTCAAGGCGCAGCCTAGAGTCTGCCTCAACCAACAGGAGTAGGTCGTCAGCAAAAGCCGCAAAATTGCAAAATTGATCTAACTCGTGCAGTAACGGGTCCATCATCATGTTCCAGAGGATTGGTCCTCCAATGGAGCCCTGAGGACACCCTCTCTCCACCTGCACTGAGACCGAGTCATTTAAACCTACGGCCGTAGCTACCCGGCTCCTAAAGTAGCTTTGCCACAAAGCTAACTCTTCGCAACCAACTTCTTCCAACCTCTCCAGGATGCTAGTCCACTGGAGGTGGTCAAAGGCACCTCTGAAGTCCACGAAGACACCTAGGATATACTTGCTAGACGAACACTCAACCCTATCTTTAATGTGGAGCCATGCATCCTCCGTGGACTTCCCCTCCTTGAATCCGAACTGGTAACGGCACGACCTATGCAATAAACGCTCCCTTAGCCTATTCACCATTATCCTCTCAAGCACCTTCCCAAGAACGGGAAGGAGGCTGATGCCACGATATGATGTGGGATCGCTCCTAATCTTGTCCGGGGATTTTAACAGGACGACAACCTTAGCGAATTTCCATTCGGATGGAAAATATCCTAGACGAACGCACTCAGCAAAGAGGTCCTCTAGTATGTCTGGTATGACCCGGAAAACATGCTTCCACATTTCCCCAGTCAAACCATCCATACCAGGGGACTTCTTTGCTCGCAGCTTAGCCATTGATAAAACTAGCTCACCCCGCTCTAAGGGTGGAGCATTTGAAGCATACTCCGAAGACGACACCGGCTCTACACCTGACCTTGGAAAGAAGGTATCCATCAACGCAGACACACAATCAGTCCAAGACGTAAGCATTACATCTCCCACTCTCAACGCAGCGAGATCAATCCTCCGCCTACCCCTCCTACAAATTCTATAAACTGGACCCCAAGGGTCACTATTATTCCTTGAGACAAAGTCCCTCCACTGAAGCTCCTTGGCCTCCTTGAGCAAGTCCTTATATTCCCTTAGGGATTGTCTATAAACTGACTCCAGCATAGCCCTATCCTCTAACTGCCTGCTGCGCGCTCGCTGCAGGCGCTTCCTTAACCGGCGTAAGGCAACACGCTTCCTCTGAAGCTCCTCAGTCCACCACCTCAATTTGCGGAGCGTTCTATGACGGCGTATACGCAAGACCCTATCATTAACCTCCGTTACTATCCTGTTTAGCAGGTAGATCCTCTCATCTACCTGGAGCTGGGCAAAATGCCCCAACGGAAACGGCCTAAAAGCTTCCCTTACCACATCCTCGTAGTATGCCCAGTCAACTTGCCAGGTCGACCAGCTCCTATGATTTACCGGCTGCGAGACGTTCCTAACAACAGGACTAATAACAATAACTATTGCATTATGGTCACTGACACATAGGTCAGGCCTAATGCTCCAATCAAAACTGAAACTCCTTGCCGCCTCATCATTGACCAGGGTAACGTCAATATCGCTGGAACCGTTCGGCCCTTGGAAGGAGTACTCCGTTGTTGGTATGTTAACCACGTGAAGGTTCCAATTTAGGAGCCATTCACTCAACTGCTCTCCTCTGTGGAAGCTAAGATAGCCAGGTGCATGCCTGGACATCTTGCTATACCACATTGGAGAAGCAGCGTTGGCGTCCATACCAACAAGGAGCGGCTCCCTACCAACCAGCTCCACGATTCGCTCCATATAGAGCAGGTACGGATCAAGTAATTCCTCAAACTTACAATAAACACTGACTACAAATACAACACCAAAAACACCTTCCAGTCTGACACAAACACCGTGTTCCGACTGGTCAACAACAACTAAATTGATGCCACAGTCTCTTACAACAATGGCAGCATTACAACACAGATCACTAACTACACGAAAGTCTAGCGGGAGACCCCTAACTTCATTCAAGGCCACATACGGCTCCTGCACTAGAGCAACAACACAATCAGACTCACAAAGACACTGGGCAAGATCATACATTACCGATCTGCTTCCTTGGCAATTTAATTGCAGGACACGGACGGACATTAATGTCTAGCATTTGCACGAGCAACCAACGACACATACAAAGGGCAAGCCTGGGACAACATGCGGTGCCCCGAGGGCCTACCCTTAAACGCACAATTTCTACAATTCAACGGGTACACACAATCTCTTCCATTATGACCAGGCTGGCCACAATGAAAACAAATACTCTGGGTCATCCGGCAATCTCTAACCATGTGGTCAAGCCCAAAACATCTCCTACACGCTATGACCAGATCAAACGGACGGACTCGGAAACTAAACCACTTTATGTAGCATCTACCCTGCTGCAAAAGCTGCTCCATAGCTGCCACACAACCTTCTAGTATCACAGTGACCTGACCATCAGGAGTCACTGTCCATGGCTTGCTTACTATCTTTACTCTCTTCATAAACTCTTCCCTTGAGAGCTTGCCCTTAAGGTTCTTGTCATACAGCTCTCCCATGAACTCGTCAGGAGAGAGCTGTGTGTCAACTCCCTGGACAACCACTCTTGGTCCAAGCTTATCATCTACGCTTACTTCCAATCCCGCCTCTCCGAACTTCGCATTATTTGCGATCCTCTCGCGCTCAGCTTGAGAGGGTGTACGTATGATCGCACCACCATCCCTCAAAGCCCTCACCTCATGAACCCTAACGTTCAGATGAGGCCCAATCTCCTTCACAACTCTCTCTGCCACCTGTTTGCCTGTAGCACTACCATTGGTACTCTTGACCTTACACGCCCACGTCTCAGTTACTGGTTCAGCGAGAGCCGGCGCCGACACTACTGGTACTGGAGCTACTCCTGCGGGAACTGCTCTCACGGGAGCCACGCTCACTGGGGGCATCACCGTTTGAGGCGTTCCCCTGGTGGAGTAGACATCCAGCCTACCTCTAAGACGCTCATTTTCAGAGACTAGGCCCATCAATAATGCCTCATACTCTCCTGCCAAATTCATCATCTCCTTCACAAGAGAGCCTTCTACACTGAACACGTCGATGAGCGTCGTCATAACTCTGCCAGTAATGATCTTTACTTTAGCAATACTGCTCTCAGCAGTGCCACCTGCAGCGACCGTACGTCTCGGCGTACGCGACTGCCTACCTACTCTCTCCCTCGTCTCTGTCAGCTCGCTATCTGATGTTACGCTCTCAGGTACTTTCGAGGCGGCTCCCTTAGGCGGAGCTCTTCCAGGCCTACTTGCCTTGCCTCTCGTCTCTGTGCCTTTAGCACTCTTGCTCAACGGCCTACCGTCTCCCTTACCACTACCACCAACACTCTCGTCAGAGAATAATGGTACCAGTGGCAGAGGGGGACCTCCTCTCGCCCTACTGGTACTAGGACCATCAGTCACCGTACTCCTCAATTTAGCCGATGTACTCCTAATCAACTTCTCCGGGCTAGTCATATCATCGACTCTCTTTGCTGCGTTCTCTTCCTCGTCACTCTCCATATCGAGGTCGTCGTCCTCCTCTGCACACGTTGTCTCACCAGAGGGATCTTTTCTCCTTCTGGTCATCAACACAGACGGTACCGTAAACACTCAAAAAAGAAAATTTGCTACCGCTAACTTGTAGCAACAAATAGTGTTACAAACCACACTATAGTGGCTAAACAAAATTTCCTATTTTCGTAAACAAGAAAGTACCGCAATAAGCAGCAACAAAATCACAAGGCGCACACTGACTAATGACTCTGACGAGTCCGCAGGTAGCCTCTCAAAACAACAACAAGGCTAGTCAGTTGCAACCAGCCTTGTTTTTATCGTCAAATCAATATAAGAAATCAAAAGAAATATCCAAAAAACATACCAGTCAAATGCCAATTCAATTAATAATTAATTCACGCCAATAAATTGATGATCAATTTATCAGCCTGAAATTAATAAGCTGATAGCTCAATTAATCAAATAATTAATTAATTCTAATTAATTAACTTAATTAATTAAGTAATCACCTCAATTAATTTCCGAATCAATAATTATTATTAATTGTGGTACAGGGTATTATAACTTTGTGCATTTGTCTGTAACACCCAAAAGGAGAAGAATTAGACCCATCGTTTATTATACCGACGACATAGCTAAATCGCTGAGTTGATTTAGCTATGTCCGTCTGTCTGTCCGTCTGTCCGTCTGTCCGTCTGTCTGTGCATGTATTCTTGTAATCAAAGTACAGGTCGCAATTATGGTCCGATCTCGACAAAACTTTACACATATCTTTTTTTTGGCCCAAGTACCCTATTGAATCCCTATTGAATTTGGTTAAAATCGGTTCAGATTTAGATATAGCCCCCATATATATGTTAGCCCCATGTAAGCGCTGTATAAACTGTATTTTATATCCGATCAGTATGAAATTCGGCAGAAAGAGGTTTCTTATTATATGGATGAATACTATTAAATTTTGAAAAATTGGTTCAGATTTAGATATAGCCTCCATGTACATATATGTTACCCCCGATTAAGCGCTGTAAAAACTTTATTTTATATCCGATCAGTATGAAATTCGGCAGAAAGAGGTTTCTTATTATATGAATGAACACTGTTAAATTTGGAAGAAGTCGGTTCAGATTTAGATATAGCCCCCATATATATGTTACCCCCGATTTGACATGTAAGCGCTGTAGAAATTGTATTTTATATCCGATCAGTGCAAAATTCGGCAGAAAGAGGTTTCTTATTACTCGAAAGAATACTGCCTAATTAGGAGAAAATCGGTTCAGATTTAGATATAACTCCCATATATATGTTACCCCCGATTTTACATGTAAGCGCTGTAAAAACTGTATTTTATATCCGATCAGTGCGAAATTCGGCAGAAAGAGGTTTCCTATTATATGAATGAACACTTTTAAATTTGGAAGAAATTGGTTCAGATTTAGATATAGCCCCCATATATACGTTACCCCCGATTTCACATGTGAGCGCTGTAAAAATGTTATTTTATATCCGATCAGTGCGAAAGTTGGCAAAAAGAAGTTTCTTTCTACATGAGGGAATACTGCCAAATTCGGAGAAACTCGGTTTAGATTTAGATATAACAACCATATATATGTTACCCCCGATTTGACCTGTAATCGCTGTAGAAATTGTATTTTATATCCGATCAGTGAAAAATTCGGCAGAAAGTGGTTTCTTATTACTCGAAAGAATACTGCCAAATTCGGTGAAAATCGGTTCAGATTTAGATATAACTCCCATATATATGTTATGGTATATATGGTATTTTATATCCGATCAGTGCGAAATTCGGCAGAAAGAGGTTTCTTATTACATGAAGGAATACTGCCAAATTCGGAGAAAATCGGTTCAGATTTAGAGAGCTCCCATATATATGTTACCCCCGATTTGACATGTAAGCGCTGTAGAGACTGTATTTTATATCCGATCAGTACGAAATTCGACAGAAGGAGGTATTTTTACATGAATTAGTATTCAGGGAAGATCGGTTAAGATTTATTATAAAGCTCCATATATATGTCCCTCCTGATTTGGTATCAAACCGCTATAGAAGTTGTATTTTACTTCCGATCATTAAAATTTTCCAGAAAGATGTTTCTCAATTTAGGAACGAATATTGCTTAATTTAGCGATTATCGTTTCAGAATTAGATAATATGTTTCTACCCATTTACCAATTATTCCAAATTATTATGGCAATATATAGTCGGCCCCGCCCGACTTTCTGCCTTTCCTTACTGGTTTTTATTATATATTTTGTTTTAAACACAAATATCTAAATTTCAGCATAATCGTTGTACATTTAAATATGATATAAAGTCAAGAAGTCATATGGAGAGGAACGTTTGACCTGTTGTTCGTCTAAATTTTTGTGTATATAATCCAACTCAAATAACCAAATCAATTGAAATTTTTTGGTATCTTTAGCAAAACAAGTAAGAATGGTGTTATGTTCTGTCGAACGGATTTTTATAAGTATACACTTCACCATAGTCTGCATTCAATTCTAGAACCGGAAAATTGTTGAAAGGGGGAAATAGCCGATATGGTTTCTGTTGGTGTTAGCAAATTATTTTTGTAGTAAAACGAAAAACTCAAAATTTCATTGATATTTTTAATTTATGGCATAAATAAGTATATTTGAGAGCAACAGCTATACGGCGACAATATCAAGATAGTGACCGATTTGTTTCCTTTTTTATTATAGATAATTTTTGTCAAAGAAATTTAAACTGCATAGTTTCAGCTTAAATAAATATATTTTATGGAGACCTTTGTTATAGAGAGATATATAAAAACTTGAACCAATTTGTGTTTTGCAGAGTTTGAGTAGATGTGACAAACAAACTGCAAATTGTTGGTCTAATAGTCTGGGAAATTTGGTTTTATGGAGGCTATAACAAAATATGAATGGATTTGAGTAATTTTTATTATGATGAATTCTTGTCAAAATAACATGAAATCTGCAAAGTTTCAGCTAAATTGGTTAAAAATGTTTCCGTGGTTTAAAGAATTATATATGGAAGCTTTAGTAAAACAGCAAGTGATTCTGATCATTTTCAATTCTAAATGACCTGCAGCTACTAAAAGAAATATTTTTTCCAAACGACGCACAGTGGGGGGAATTAAAAAAGGGAAACTTTAAGTATCAAACCTATAGCCAAATTATTAGCGTAAACCAGTTATTTTTTAAGAATTTTGTAATTTACCTTTAATTGGCCTACTGGCTTTAAATTACATTAATAAAATTAAATTAAATGAAATGAAATAATTCTGGAAATAATTTCTTAAGCAGACAACAGATTGCGACAAAACTTGGCATGTTTGAAGAGGTATTAGAAAAGTTATGTACGCATTTTGGTGAATCGGACGAAAAGGCCCTACTTTTAAGTCCAGTGGCTCCGTCCTGTATACCATAGAGTCCAAATTGCAAACTTAACTTCTACAATACCTCTTCTACAAGCATGCCAAGTTGTGTTGCAACCAGTTGACTGCTTAAGAAATGACCGAATTATTTTCCCTTTTTTTAATTTCTCCCACTGTGCGAAGAATCAAATGCACTACGTATTGTACGTTTGTCATAATATTTCATCTGCCCATTTAGTGATAGTAGGAAGCATTATACGAAATTAAAACATTTTGATCACGCTCATATTCACGAAAATCTAGAATTAGCTAAAGGGTTTTCCAACAAGAGATATTATTTTGGTATTGAAAGAAAAATTCCATTTTTTGAGATAAATGATCGGATGCTTATTTCATAATAATAAAGAGGAAGGTATGCCGTTAATAATGAAAAACAACATCAGCCAAATGGCCACCACTACCACGCTTACAGGACCATATCCTTTTCATGAAATTTTCCATAACCAAATCGCAAAGTGGCTGCCCTATGTCCTCGATAGCCTCACGAATTCTATCTTTGAGGTCTTGAATCGACGCTGGGCTGTTGGCGTAGACCTCATCTCTCACGTGGCCCCAAAGGAAGAAGTCGCAAGGTGTTAAATCACAAAATCGTGGTGGCCAATTGTAATCACCTCTTCGAGAGATAACACGGTCCGGAAACTTTTCCCGTAACAGAGCAATGGTTTCATAGCTTGTGTGGCACGTAGCGCTGTCTTGTTGAAAGTAAACGTTGTCCAGATCAATACCATCGAACTCCGACCGTAAAAAATCATTAATCATCTCTCGATAGCGCAATCCATTCACCGTAACTGTTGATCCAACCTCATTTTCGAAAATGTAAGGTCCAATGGCCCCGCCGCACCATAAACAGCACCAAACAGTCACACGTTGAGGATGGAGAGGCTTCTCAACAATAACTCTTGGGTTTTCCGAGCCCCAGATGCGACAATTTAGCTTGTTGACAAGATGATTTTTCGATGATTTTCGATTTTTCGAATTTTAATAATTTCAATGCGTTGTTGAATCGTGTATCGTTCCATTTTTATACCCTACACCACACTGTGGTACAGGGTATTATAAATTTGTGCATTTGTTTGTAACACCCAAAAGGAGAAGAAATAGACCCATCGTTTATTATACCGATCGACTTAGAATCACTTTCTGAGTTGATTTAGCTATGTCCGTCTGTCTGTCCGCCTGTCCGTCTCTCTGTCCGTCTGTGCATGTATTCTTGTAATCAAAGTACAGGTCGCAATTATGGTCCGATCGCGACGAAACTTTACACATATCATTTGTTTGGCCCAGGGACGAACCCTATTGAATTTGGTTAAAATCGGTTCAGATTTAGATATAGCCCCCATATACATGTTACTCCCGATTTGACATGTAAGCGCTGTAAAAACTTTATTTTATATCCGATCAGTATGAAATTCGGCAGAAAGAGGTTTCTTATTACATGAGGGAATACTGCTAAATTCGGAGAAAATCGGTTCAGATTTAGATATAGCCCCCATATATATGTTAGCCCCGATTTGACATGTAAGCGCTGTAAAAACGATTTGACATGTAAGCGCTGTAAAAACTTTATTTGATATCCGATTAGTATGAAATTTGGCAGAAAGAGGTTTCTTATTACATGAAGGAATACTGCTAAATTCGGAGAAAATCGGTTCAGATTTAGATATAGCCCCCATGTATATGTAACCCCCGATTTGACATGTAAGCGCTGTAGAAACTGTATTTTATATTCGATCAGTGCGAAATTCGGCAGAAAGAGGTCTCTTATTACGTGAAGGAATACTGCCAAATTTGGAGAAAATCAGTTCAGATTTAGATATAGCCCCCCTATATATATGTTACCCCCGATTTGATATGTAAGCGCTGTAAAAACTGCATTTTATATCCGATCAGTATGAAATTCGGCAGAAAAAGGTTTCATATTATATGAATGAACACTTTTAAATTTGGAAGAAATCGGTTCAGATTTAGATATAGCCCCCATATATAAGTTACCCCGATTTGACATGTAAGCCCTGTAAAAATGTTATTTTATATTCGATCAGTGTCTGTATTTGATATCTGATCAGAACGAAATTCGACAGAAAGAGGTCTGTTTACATGAATGAGTATTCAGGGAAATCGGTTCAGATTTAAATATAACCTCCATATATATGTTCCTCCTGATTTGGTGTCAATGCGCTATATAAGTTGTACTTTACTTCCGATCATTTAAATTTTCAAGAAAGATGTTTCTCAATTTAGGAACGGATATTGCTAAATTTAGCGATTATCGGTTTAGAATTCGATAATATTTAGAATTAAATAGGTACCAATTATTCCAAATTATTATCGCAATGACCCTTATCGCATTGTTAGGGAGGTGTAGGGTATTATATAGTCGGCCCCGCCCGACTTTCTGCCTTTCCTTACTTGTTAGTAATGGCGTAGTCTCTACTTGTTAAATGTCAAAGAATGAAAGCTTCAAAAGTGACAGCTACCGAAATACCGGGTGATTCAAAATAACACCTCTTGTTGAAAAACCCTGTAGCTTTAACCCGGAGAGCTTCGCAGTTCTCATCCTTTATTTATTTTTTTGTTTAGGGTACTAAAAATAACTCTTTCTTTCAAAATTACATATGGTGCAAAATGAAGTAGATTTGATTTGATTCATATAATAAAATACGAATTGTTAATGTTCCAAGAGTTACCATGACATCATGGTACAATAATTATCCCTTTCCCCACTGTACCTCTGAATGTTGAAAAACATTTTTTTGGATCATATGTTTGCTTCTTTCCCCTAGTTTATGTTCCAATATCTACATTCACAACTACATAGGTATAATATGAAACTATCTTTGTTCCACCGTGTCTATAAAGCTACTAATTTAAAAAGCTAAAGTGAATAGCTCTATTGTACCACATTTAACCCTTTTGCCTAATGTGGTATAATTAAACAATTTTGTACCACTGTACAATAGTTAATCATGTTTGGCCCACAGTGCCCCCTATCTGTGCCATGTTTAACTTTTTAAATTCCGTACCTTATTTAATTTAATTTTCCTCACGGTTTAAATTGAAGTACTTATTTCGAAAAAAATTTCTTAGCTTTTTATATTGTAAGAGGTACCTTCGCACTCTGGTAGCACACTCAACCCTTTATGCACCACTGTACCATATTTAAGACTTTTTATTCCACTGTTTTTTTTTCCTTTTTCCCAACATACCACATTTAACTATTTTGCCACACTTTACCTATTAAACACTTTTTTGCCCCAATGTACCATATAAAACTCTTTATGCTTCAACATACCATAATTACCCCTTTTTGCCCCACTCAACCATATTTAACACCTTTGCTTGCCCTAACTACACCATACTTTTGTCCTTTTTACACCATAGTGCCCCAAAAAGCTTTAATTATGAAAAAACACTTCTTATCTCATATTTAAGTTTCAAGAGTTACCCTCTCTCCCTGCTTCCATATTTTTGACCCCTGTACTAAATGTACACTTTTTGACCCACTGTACCATATTTGACCCTTTTGGGTCCACTGAATCGTATGTAGCACATTTTTATCCTACTGTACCATTTTTGAGCCACTGTACCATAGTTAACACATTTTTACACAACTGTGCCATGGTTAACGCTTTTTGTCCCACTGTACCATATTTAGCCCATTTTGTACCACGTTACCATAGTAAACTGTTTGTACCCCACAGTAACCATTTTTTCACATTATACCTTATTTAACAATTTTTGTCCCATTGTACCATAGTTAACACATTTTTGCCCCACTGTAGCACATTTAATCCATTTTGTCCCACGTAACGGCATTCAACTATTTGTGCTCCACTGTACCTTAATTAATACTTTAACCTGTTAACCTGTGCCATATTCAACGCTTTGTCTCACTGTACCATATTTAACCCTTTTTGCCCCACTGTACCATATTTAACCCTCTTTGCTCCACTATGCCTCTCAAAGTTAGAATTTCTAAAAGTCACTTCCGATTTGGCGATGGTACCATATTTATCCCTTATTGAACCATTGTGCGGCTAAAAGTAAGAATTTCAAAAACTCCCGTCTTATTGCACGTCTACGTCCCAAGGACTACACTCTCACCAAATTTAATGATTTTAGCTTCAGCCGTTTGGGCTGGGCGATCATCAGTCAGTCAGTCACGCAACAATTATATATATATAAGTATAGATAGATAGAGGATAAGAAACACGACTATGATATTCCCTCATTTTGTGTGTAATGTAATATGGACATCGGGTGAAAGCTGTCAGAACGTTGAAAAAAATATTCATTCTCTGTCAGTCTATAGTTATTGAAACTGTTGTCTAAAATTCAAAATGTGAAATTTTTTACATGATTGCTGCAGAAGTAATGGAAATGTTGTGTTCTAATGAATCTGTCAATTTGTGTGGGTGTTACCAGAAGTGGTTTGACGAATACGTCTATTTTTCGCTGAACAGTAGATACTTCAAAGTCATTGCATTGTACCGGTTTTATAGGAAAGGTTGAACTTTGTCATTTAATAACACTGTCCAACAGCATTTTTGGAATAGTATAGCGACCCCATAATTTTGAAAGGGCATGTTGAGTAGATCATTTTTGTAGAACTAGTAGAACTAGTGGACCAGCTTGTCTGAGTTTTTTTTTACAGTGGATCAAAGTTTTCATTTCTTGGTCGAAGGGAGCATTATACCAAATGAAAAAAAAAAACGTTGTAGTGAATGTCTGAGAGATTTCTTATTGTCAGATAGTGGAATTATATGAGGATGATTTTTGTGGAAGATCTTAAGCCTCTAGCTCCCTTCTCAAAGGGTAAATTTGGCCCATTGAAATTTGGCCCATTTGAAGATGTTACCAAATATTTCTGGTCATTTCGTAATAAACGTTTTAGCAACCAGACTTCGTTAAAATATATTTTAATTTATTGTTTATATTTAAGGGCGTAAACGCCATTCTGTTTTTGAACCAAGGCTAGTATCGTGTAAAGGCTATGTTAATGCTATATTATTTACATTCAGTTTATCTCAAGGCTTCAATGTTTTTTTATTCACTGCAAATTTTCGCATTCTAGTTTTATTAACTCTCTTTTTCTAATGGTGAATCGAGTAAAGCAGAATGACGTTCAAAATAAACAGTTCAAATTTACATTCTATTAGTTATTGTATAAGTTGGCGTGCAATTTTTGCTAATTAAGCGTAAAGAGCTATATTTACAACACTGGTGTCTTTTGCGACCCCCACTGAAATTGTTCAACAAACATTTTCATAGAATATTTTAATCCTTAAATGTCCTTTTTGAAATTATTCATATTTTTTTGAAAAATGGGCCAAATTGACCTATTAAGAAGGGAGCTAGAGAGTTAAGATCTTCCACACAAATGATCCTCATAAAATTCCACTTCATAACTCTGACTGTATATAAGATTTTTTTCACAAGAAACAGTTCTAAAAAACCTTAATATGAAAGAAATTTGCATGTCGAATTTATTTTTTTCATATTATTAAATATCTTCATTTCGTTATTTTTCATTTTAGCTTTAAAAAATTACGATTAATGGTAATTTCTGGCAACACTTAACTGATGAGAATCGTAAAACAGCCCGGACATCCTGTCACTGCTTATGTCTCTGTCTTTTCGTTATTGGAGTTCAAAAATCGCCAAAGTTTTCGACACCATCACCGATTTAGATAAGTTAAAGAAGTAAAATATCCGAGAGTCTGTGATAGTAGGTCTACTCAATGTTTCTCTTGTATGATTTTCTTCGATGTTTTAACATGTCCTATGTGAAACAAATGTAATTTATTCTCTCATTCAGCCTACTCTTCTCGCTGCAGTTACTTTTGTTGTTTTACTCTTGCCTACTTTACTCAATTTGAATGAATCCTATGGAACCATTGATGTGCGAATAAGTTCCTCTGTGTGTGTGTATCAATTCACTTTCTCTATTGTTTCGCAATTTTATACGGCGCACACTCCGGCAATCCCGCTGTGTTTTTGTTGTTTCCTTAATTTGGCGCACGTGGTTTCCGGGTATTATTTGTTATTGTTTACACTTTCCGTCCTTCCACATTTTCCGTCCCTCTTCACTTTCCTCTGTTTGTGCCTTCTTTGTTTGTGAAAACTTTTTGTTGGTATGAATATAGGAAAAAACAAACATAGTCGTTAAAGTTGGCTGGACCAACTCTGCATGTAAATTTTTCAGAAAAGAAAATTGTTTAAATTTAAACATTGTTCTTCTAATATTTAAATCCCTATAACACAGCCTTGTGAGGCCAATATACGTAATTTCTAAAATTAATTGAGTGAAGTGGTATGTGGTAATATTTTTTTCTGTCTCCAGCTATGTTCGAGGACGGGTCATATTGGTTCACTCATTCTAGTACCCCACAAAAGGTTAATATTTAGTAAATTATTATTTATTAAATAACTTCTATACTACTTATTTGAATCCTCTGTGGAAAATTACCATTTTGTAAGAAAAGTTTAGAGCTTATAACTTTAATACTAGTGCCTACAAATACTTAAAACTTTATACAGTGTAATGTTTTTACAGTATCTACAGTCTGTCGAAAAATGGGCATTATTATCACTTCCTTTTGGTACTCCCACATAATTTTCTTTCAAATTTTCTCATTTTGCATTGTCCATTATTATCTGTATATATTGGGCTTTGTATTCCTGGGTCCTTTAATGCGAGCTCAATGAACTCCAATCATTGGTTAACGACCTATAGTCGGGGTTCACTGACCTATACTATAGAACAGGCTTTAATGTTTAGTTATACATATTATTGAATGGAGGAGAATAACTGATCAAGCTAAAGTTCACCCCGAGCAGTAAGACCATATGATGATGTACATATTATTGTGTACATGTAGTCTTTCAAGACATTTCTTTGAATTGTTGAAAATAACATTGGGCTCAGGGCAAATGTTTTTAATTTAAGTACACATTGCAATAATTTTAACGAAATTTTACTTGGAAATATCATGTCATTCTTTTAAAGTCCAGATGCCTTTAATTATCGGTACTATATTTCATATCATTGGATTTAATGTTATAGACAAAGGACTTTAATTTAAAAATTTTTTGTTTTTCTCTGAACTAGAGATGTTTAACGGGATACGTTTTTACAAAATTTTTCTATATCAAGGGATTTTTGGTATTTAGAATACAATGATCTTCGTTTTGTTGGATACAAACTCCATTTGTGTTCTTGTTTTTAGATTAATTGTTTATAACTAAATTTGTAATATATTTTTTTTAATTCTTTTCCAAATTTCCAATTTTTTCACCGGATTATGTCAAAGTTTTTTTTGCTTCATTTGTTTACCTTTTCGACAGAGTGTACCTATCTATCTATCACTTCATATGTTGTTATTAAAACATCCCGGGATTCATTTTAAAAAATCTCAGGATTCGTGATTTTTCGTCATCGGGATTTCTCAGAATTTTCGGGATCGGGATTTCCCGTTTGACATCACTTGTCTAAACTGTCCGATAGTCGTACAACAACCTGTATACACTCGTACAAAATTTCAGTTTTCTATCTCTTGAAGGAGTTTCTATTGTCAAGTAGACAAAAATCGAAAATCGAATCAAAGTAGCCTTTGATATTGTTGACTCCTGGCCCTTGGTCAAGAATCAGAAATTTAGATTTGAAAGGAGGCTCCAACAAATGAAAATCCAGAGAATTCCAATTCTAATTCAATGGAGGATTGAACCTTCATTATTTCATAGAGTTCTTATGACTAACTTAATGCTAAGATGACAGCAGGCCAAGCCTGTGCTTTTCAAACAAAATAATCATTTGGGTCGAAAAATAGAAAAAAAAGGTACAAGAAGGGTACTTTTAAAGGAAACTAAATTCAGTGACTTACAAACTATCTGGACATGAGTTGCCATGAAAAAAAAGAAAGAGATCAATATTATTAAATAATATAAAAAAAATTGAAAATTCAAACCATTGTTGAATTATGGATTCAGCATATTGCCCACTTTTTGTTGAGGACCGACGCACGTACATCCACTGATGATGACCCCAAATCGAGAGTTTTGGACCTTGTTGTATGGATCCTGGTCAAGTCGTGCGTTGAGTACCTTAAGGACATTCGGGATTTGGTCTGCACCGATGACCCCATGAACGGTCCCGAAAGAATATGGCATAGGATGTGCCCACATGCTTCTAACCACGTCCCTGATTTCCAGTAGAAACGGCAGCAACGTGTCGTCAACTGGTGCTGGTAAGTTGACTCGTAATTGATCTACGATCGCGAACTTCTGCGTCCAAGTTTCGCCTCTTTGGGTGACGACTTCAAACAAGCCATAAGGAATACCCCGTTTGAATGTAGAGCGGTATGTTAGTGACTCAACAACTTCGAACAAAACCTGGGATAATGCCACTCGTGGGTTGATGGCCAAAGTTACGGTCATAGTTTTATCGAAGGCTTTCAGAGTGCATAGCACCACCGGAGTGACGGCTTTACAGTTTGGCCCGTGGGGCAATGAGGCTGGTTGCATCTCCGTTGTATCTCTGGTCAACCTCGATGTGGTTGGTTTGGCTGCTAGGGTGGCAATTCTGTCGTCGCCAGCGGTTTGTCCGGAGGCAATGTTGAGCGGAGCTGATGTTGTCTGCTTTGTCTGCCATCTCTCAGACTCGGCTTGTACAATCGCATGAAAATTTATGGAGGCACTAGGGATTACCTCGCGTAGCGTCTTCAAACTATATCCCTTGAGATCTTTGAGTGTTGGTGCATTTGGTAGGTTTCGCTCAAAGCTGGAGGAACGGGAGTCGATCTCATCACGATGAATCATCGTATGGTGACGGCGAGAACAGACGGAGTAACGTGATTGAGATGTGCAATCCGCTCGTTGATGCCAGTCCGACAGACAATTAAGGCATACCTTCAGTTTTTTCACGGTTTCCCGTCTCTCGTCATTGAGCATCCAACGGAAATGGGGACACCGCTTGAGCAGATGGTTACGGCTGCAAAAGTTGCATCTTCCGGCACGTTCCATGGATAGTCTGGGGAGTAAAGGAAAGAAAGAAGAGACAAATATATGCAATAAGTAACTAGTATTCTAAAGTATGATCATATGGATGTGGGGATATTACTTTTTTTTTAGAGATTATTGCTGTGTTTGAGGTTGTGTCGGTAGAACACAGAGCTTTACTATGGGATGTACGATTGTGCCGTTATGAGTTTTAATTTCGAACGTTATTATCCTTGCCGCTGATTACTTTTGTAACGCGGCCTAAGCGCCAATCGGCGGAATGAATGACCATGTAAATCCTCGAAAACTGAAGTTATCTCTGAGACATTTCTCCGTACTTTTCAGAAATTGATGGTACTCTTGCAGCAAACAACTTGCAAACTTGTCGAAAAACAAACAAAAACCGCAATATCTTGGCATTTCTCAACGTTTTTGATATTGAAAGGACCTGCAAAGTCCACACCAGTGTACGTAAAAGGCAGATATTTTCGACATCAACATTTTTCTGTAAAGCCCGGTGCTGACTTCACGCGAAAATCTGTTGAACTCCCCTTAAAATAAGCAATATATACATATACGAGTATCTTATTTTAATGAAATTAACAAATATGACATTTTGAATTTCCTTTTGAAAAGAAACAGTAAGAAAGAGCTAAAATTGGTCGAAAACGACTATATGATTTTGAGGCCGATAAACCTTAATCTTGTCCGCTTTTAGTAAAATTTTATTAAATCGAATCAGTTAGTGATTCTTCAGTATTTTGGGCGATACACTCAATGGTAAATACAATAATTACTTGGCTTAATTACAACATTTAAGTTCTTTTAATGTATTAATTAATTTTTTTCTTTAAAAAGGGCTATTTCCACTAATTTTGCAATAAATGTGCAATTTTGATGAAATTTGCCAGAAAATATAAATTTAGGCAAGATTTTCTTGAAAAATTCAATTTCATAAATTTTTAAGGACATAATTATAAAATTTAAAATTTTATAATTTTGCAATTTCTATGAAATTTTCAATAAAATTGCAAACTATTTTTTTTTTCAAATTCTATACGATTTGACTACTATATCTGTAGGATAGCTCTAACTGTGGGATAACCGAAGATGGTGAAAGTAGCCGGTAGACAATTGAATACATTGTGCTACCACATGGACGTAAGGAAAAACAAAACATAGGCAGGCCCACTTCTGCCTGGATTGTGTGTACTTCCTACTGACCACCGGCCATTTGTTGCCGTAAGGGCTAGAGGCATGACCACATATTCCAATTCCCCTGTAGCGTGCAGGGTAGATCAGAGTCTTGCAAGTATATCTGGCCTGTAGTTCCCTTGTATGTCACTATGGGCCGGTACCCATATCCGGTGAATATTAAACTGTTCAGCCATCTCCTTAAGAAATCTGCAACAGTCGAGGGCAGGTTTTGAATTCAGGAATATAGTTGCCAGGGACTTAATACGATTGGCATCCTGACTGTCAGAGAAAATATTGATACCGACTTTGGTCGAAACATAAATTTTCAGCTAATCTGCTACAGTGACAGGCAGTCTTTGTGCAATGGATAGCTCAAGTTCTACAGAAAAGATACGAAAACCCATATAAAACCACTTCAGTATGGAACCTGTTTGGAATCTGTATAGAAGTACACGAATATCATATTTTCTGGAATACGATAATTAACACATAGTCAAAGGCTTTTTAAACTTCGGTCAATTACTTTTATTCCACTGGCAATGAATTATAATCCGGTCAGTAATTTTTAATACCAAATCAGTGATCTTCAGTAGATGTCGATGAACTTTTGTTGGTGTCAATGACTAGGGTCGATGACCTTTACTTGGAGCACTGGCCTTTAATCTGGGGTCAGTGCTCTTTACTCTGTGGTCAATATTCTTCAATAATGGGCCAATGACCTTTAACATAGGATCAATGGCCTTTAATACTGGTCACGTTATTTTATCTGGGGTTAATGACCTTAAATGCGGCCAATGTCCTTTAATCCGAGGTTTGTGACGTTTTAGCCAGTTACTCACTTCTAACAAGACAGAATTGATTCTCTTTACTAGAATGAATAATGTCCCACATGTGGACCCTTCACCTCGGATAAATGGAACAGATCTAGTCTTTTCTGAAAGTGCAAAATTTTTAGCAATAATTCTAGATAGGAAAATGTTATTTAGACTTAACGTATTGGAACGTGTAAGGAAGGCCAACGTCGCCTTATATTCCTGCAAAAAGGCTGTAGGGTCGCGGTGGGGACTCTCTCCTAAAATCGTCCACTGGATATATATAGCAGTAGTTCGTCCAATACTGTTATACGGTATTGTGGTATGGTGGACGGCAACTGAAAAACTATCCATTACCAACCTACTAACAAAGGTTCAGAGAACAGCCTGCCTGAGCATAAGCGGAGCCTTAAGGACTACAGCGACCGAGTCTCTACAAGCCCTACTCCATATACAGCCGATTAATATTGTGGCGAGAGAAGTTGCAATCAAAGCGGCAATAAGATTAAACTGCCTATCAATGTGGAGGTACAAGAACTATGGTCACATGAGGATATCAAAGTGTAGTGCTATGGTAACCGACCGAGTGGACTATATACCAACTGTGTACACCTTCGAGTGAAATTACATCACTATGATTCGCGCCAGAGATGAATGGGTCGGCAGAATACCAGGTAATAGAAACCATCTCCACTTTTACACGGATGGTTCGAAGCTTGATGAAAAGGTTGGCTTCGGAGCACACTGTGAAGAACTTAGTCTGGATATAGCTCACAGACTACCAGATACCTGCAGTGTCTATCAAGCCGAAATAATGGCAATATGGGAAGTCGCCAAGTGGCTGAGTCGCAACATAGTAACCAACACTGGCGTTGTAATTTACTCGGACAGCCAGGCTGTCATCAATTCTCTGGAGGCAACATCCCTAAATTCACAAACAGCCCTCGACTGCCGCAGATCTCTTAACGATATGACTGAGCAGTTTTACATATATCTCATATGTGTACCTGGGCATAGGGATATCCCGGGGAACTGAAAAGTTGATGAACTTGCCAGTAAAGGGACGATATTACAAATTCTCGAAGAATTTGCATATATTGGTGCGCCACTATCCACGTGCAAGCTTTGGTTTAGGCAGGAGGCAATCAGGCAGTCCAACGAAAGATGGACAGAAATCGGCACCAGCAGGATAGCTAGACAAATCTGGCCAAGGTATGACCTGAGAAGGTCAAAATATCTCCTCGCACTAGAGATGAAACGATTGTCTACGTTAGTACAGGTTCTGACGGGACACTGCTTGATCGGCGAACACGCCATATGATTGGGTATTGACTCCAATGACTTCTGCCGAAGCTGTGGAGATGAGGAAGAAGTGGAGAGCATTGAGCACTTGCTTTGCGACTGTCCCGCTTTGAGTAAACGACGACTGGACATACTGGGGTCGGCCTTTTTAGGCAGCCTAACAGATCTTTCCAGTACTGATATTCATACTATCGATAAATTTATATATCAAACAGGTTGGTTTCGATGAGGGGCATTTTAGCCCGTGGTAACACTAGGGACCTAAACTGGTCTATGTGAACTTGTAAAAAAATATGGCTGCCACCCTAACCTAAAAAAACATAATATTGGATACTGTAAAGCTTTTGCGAACAAATTTGGAAAAAACAAGTCCCATTCCACAAATTCTACAAAGCTCTTAAAGGAAATTGCATAAGCTATAGTTTGAAATAATAACAAAAAAGTCATACTTTTTAACAAAAATCCAAAACATGTAAAACAAAAAAATTGTAAAACATTTTTTTTAAACATTTTAAAAAGCTTTCGAAAGCGCTTTAGGTAATATTTTCTAATTACAATATAAAACAGTATGCAACATTATGAAATCAAAACAAAAGAATTTTTTGTGGCCAAGTTTTTAAATTTTTTTAAATTAAAGTTTTCATGAAATGTATCTTTAGCATTTTTACCATATTTTTGCAGTATAAACCCGATAGATTGATGCCCTTTAAATTAAAGAAAAGTAGGGAATACCACATTCGCGTAGAGATTTAGGTTTCTACGTGAATGTGATATTATCAATATTTGTAGCCTCCGTTTTTTAATTATCGCCTCACCTTAGAGAGGAGGGTATATATCATTTTCTACGAGCCAAAAATGTAACATATCGAAGGAGTGACCTAAGACCCTAAGTATGTTCAGCGGATATCCGTTTTGGGTCATTTTAAGTCGACTGAGCAATGTCCGTCCGTCTGTCTGCTGGCTGGTACGCACGATAACTCTCGAAAGAAGTAACCGATTGACTTCAAATTTGGTATGTGGTAATATTTTCTTCTATCTCCGGCTAAGTTCGAAAATGGGCCATATTGGTCCACTGCTTCTAGTACCTCCCACACAAAGGTTTAATATTTAGTGAAATATTGATTATTTAATAACTTCTACACTACTTATTTGAATCCTCTGAAATTCTACACATAGTATTAGTATATTAGTCACTATTACCTGGAAAAATAAAATGGGCGAAGTTGTCACGCCTCTTTTTGTACCTCCCACACAAATGGGCAAAAGTTAATAGCTTATAACTTTAATACCAGTGAATACAAAGACTTAAAATTTTGTGCAGTGTAATGGTTTAATAGTACCTGCAATACAGTAAAAAATAGGCATTATTACCACGCCCCTTTTGGTAACTCCCACGCAAATTTACGAAAATTTTTTGGGACTCAAGGTGAGAAGATTCATAAGTCGGTTCACCCGACAGAACTTTCTTACTTGTTTTTTTTAATATTATGTATTTTAGACTACTTTTGCAATGATTATAGACTGGATAAAATATTTCAACTTTTTTGACTCCCAACCCAAGTACCAAATTCCATATTACATTACTCAAAAAGTGAGGTTATACCTTTGTCGGTTTACTCGACTCAACTATTTTTCGATATTTGCAAATTAAAGAAATTAAAGAAACCCACAAAATGTAAATTTCTTATTGAATTTCACACTGGTTCCTTGACCAAATCTAATTTATTCGCTTCTTATTTCATGGTTCTTCGACAAAGAGCAAAAATGTGCGAAGTGGTCACAGTAATCCAAAGGAAAACAGAAAGTCCGACATGCATAAAATTGTAACACAATACACATTAAAACATCAAGAGTCTTGGAAAAACGAGGAATTAATTAATGTACAGTTGTGGGTATTACAGTAGCAACGAGTTGTCAGATAAGGCATATGTGTTTACTATCTTTCAAAATAAGGATATTCATAAAAGTCGTTTCAGCCAGAGCTTTTCGCTCTATTCTTTTTATATCGGGATATCCATTTGGACCTGTTTTCACTGAAAAAATGTTGTCTTAAAATTAAAGATTTGCACCAAATACGCCCTTAATCATTAAAATAAGTACATTTTGTACTAAAAATATGAACAATTTCATTAATATTAAGTACATTTTCTTAATTTTAAATGCAAAACGCAAATCTTTATTTCTAAGAGAACATTTTTTTCTGTTTTTATTTGTATTTTTTTGCAGATTACGTATCTTACTGTTATTTGATTAATATTAATTTTGGTTTGCCATTTTATCTTAAAAATACTTACGTTATACAGTGGGAGATTTTTTTAATCCTCCAACGGTGCTACTGGTGCTTTCACTTTATTTGACCTTTCCTTTAATATTTATAGGCTGAAGCTATTGTCTTTGCCATAACTGTATCATGCTGTATGTCATGCTTTCCTTCTTTCACATTTAGGGAATTGTAAATGTAAATGGAAGGAGAATAAAAAAACGGAAACTACACAAACCACAAAAAATTATACAAAGGAATATACTCGTATGTTGTGCAAAGGAATACTTAATACCCGTATGAAAATGAGTTTGGTCGTAGTGTGAACAGTAGGAATGTAATTCACGGTACATTTAAGATATTTTAATTACAAAATAACATTCGAGAGGTTTGGTTTAGGAGAAAGATTAGAAAAACCTGCTTTGATACGATTGTATGTGTATGAGGGTCTTTAAAGGCACCTGGAATAAATGGTTCTGGAAAACCCTGTTTTCTTAGATAAAAAAGTACAGTTGAAGTTAGTCAACAGACTCATTGAGATCTATAGTAATCAAAAAGTTGTTAACATTTTTACATTAATATGTCTTAATGAACATTTAATTTGGAGCAAAGCACAACTGTTTCAGCTAATTAACAGGACTATAAAAAACTTAATAATAATAAAAAGGAGATTATTTTTTTATTCGATTTTAAAATATGTTTACTTTATTATTTATTTTGTATCATTGCTGTATTCGTTCTAAAGTATTTTTTGTTTTTCCTTCATTTTAAAAGATGTTACAAAATGTAGTTCTTTAATTGGGTAACTATTTCATGACTTCGGGAAAATAATAAAAAAAACAACCACATCGATTTCGAATTTGGCACTGAAACTATTTTGACTGTTGGCCCGCCAATAATTGTGTTTGTAAAGTCAATGGACGTTTTACGTGTTTCTGCTGCAGTTCCAATCCAATTAACTCGTTCAGGACTTTGGGTGCATGTCTCATGCAAGCGACCAAAGGCGTCACAAAAGTTAAACTTGATCATCGCGCATTTTCAACAAAACCCCGTAGTCGTATCATACTCGTATATGTATGTAGGTGATACACATGTGAATGTTTGGCCTAGTGAGAAGCAAACTTATCTAACTTTATTTGTTCTTAAATATTGAACAGAGAGAACAATAATAACACTGTGCAACAGTGTAAAAAATACACGGACTTGACAGTATTTTTTTATGATCCTCCAAAGTTGCTGGAAATCAGTGGGCCCCTCCAAAAAGGTGTCATCAGCTTTTGTTCAACAACTAATTAAGTCTTGGTGATACCGCTTAACTATATTTGGCAATAATGTAGCTAAAAATATACTGACAAAGTTTCTTTAAATTGTATGCGAAAAAAATTATTTCCGGTACTTTTTTTGAGGAAGTGAAGGAAAAAATATCTTTTTCACTTTTTTCAGCATTACTTTCAGGGACTCGTATTTTTTTTCTAACAATGTTTGGAAAAATTGTGGCCAAGGTAAATCTAAACAACTTTTGTGAACCTATTAATACAAGCTGAACGTGCCTAGGCGTCTTAAATTGCTCAAAAAGACCACATTGTACCTCAAAAATATTAGGATTTTACCATTTTGTAACAAATATATTTTTTTGGTGTAGGGTATGTTCAGCAACTTTCTTAAAATTGTATGCGAACAAAATTATTTCCGGTACTTCTTTGAAGAAGTGAAGGAAAATATACTTTTTTTTCACTTTTTTCAGCATTACTTTCAGGGACTCGTATTTATACCCTACACAACACTGTGGTACAGGGTATTATAAGTTTGTTTCATGGCAGATGTTTGTAACACCTGAAAATAACACAGCTAGACCCACCTTAAAGTATACCGATCGACTCAGAATCACTAGCTGAGTCGATTTAAGCATGTCTGTCCGTCCGTCCGTCTGTCCATGTAAAGTTGTTCGTCGACTACAGGTCGCAATTTCACTCCGATCGTTCTGAGTCCGATCGTTGCAGTTTAGAGTATTTCGCAGCTGTTAAGATCGCTATTGAATTTGGTTGAAATCGGTTAAGATTTAACTATAGCTCCCATATATATGTTTCGTCCGATTTGGCCCTTTAGTCCTGTAGAAGCTGTATTTTACATCCAATCGTTTTGAAATTTAGAATGGTAGAGTTTCTTGATCCATGAACCAACATTGCCGAATTTGAAGTAAATCGGTTAAGATTTAGCTATAGCTCCCATATATATGTTTCGTCCGATTTGGCCCTTTAGTTATATAGAAGCTATATTTTAGATCTAATCGTTTTGAAATTTAGAATGGTAGAGTTTCTTGATCCATGAACCAACATTGCCGAATTTGAAGAAAATCGGTAAAGATTTAGCTATAGCTCCCATATTTATGTTTCGTCCGATTTGGCCCTTTAGTTCTATAGAAGCTGTACTTTACATCCAATCGTTTTGAAATTTAGAATGGTAGAGTTTACTCACTACCGAATTTGAAGAAAATCGATTAAGATTTAGCTATAGCTCCCATATATATGTTTCGTCCGATTTGGCCCTTTAGTTCTATAGAAGCTATATTTTAGATCCAATCGTTTTGAAATTTAGAATGGTAGAGTTTCTTGATCCATGAACCAACATTGCAGAATTTTAAGAAAATCGCTAAAGATTTAGCTATAGCTCCCATATATATGTTTCATCCGATTTGGCTCTTTAGATCCAATCGTTTTTATACCCTTCACCACTCTGTGGTACAGGGTATTATTTAAGTATAAAATGTCCCAAAAGTAAATTTATGTAAACAATTTATACATGAATTACAAAATTTATATATCAGAGTTATTCAATATTACGAGAGTGGTGTAGGGTATTATATAGTCGGCCCCGCCCGACTTTAGCCTTTCCTTACTGGTTTTTTTCTAAGAATGTTTGGAAAAATTTTAACCAAGGTAAATCTAAACAACTTTTGTGAACCTATTAATACAATCTGAACGTGCCTAGGCTTCTTAAATTGCTCAAAAAGACCACATTGTACCTCAAAAATGTTAGGATTTTACTATTTTGTAACAAATATATTTTTTTGGTGTAGGATATGTTCAGCAACTTTATAAAAAATATTAAGGCCAATAGCTTCCCCACAAAACTGTAATTTTTGGCACTATTTTAACAAATCTTAAAAAAAGTCTCTTAAAATGGGGAGGGCGGTTATGAAATGTTCTACAAAAATGTTGGCCATAGAATTTTACTACATTGAGGAAGACACCATGTGAGGTATTAAATGTCATAAGCTGAGTATAGACGATTGCCAGATCGGCAAACGTTATCAACCCTGTAAAAGTGCTGCAAATATACGGACAATGACAGATTGTTAGGCAAAGGTGAATTGACAGTTCAGACGATTGCAAGAAAACATTACAATTTCATATATTTTGTAAATATTTATATACAGGATTGCCAATAAAAATACATTATAGACAGTGTTGCTAATAAAATGTTTTTCTGGCAATGGCGCCGTTGTCACATGCATAAACTTCGCACATATAACAATCTGCAAATTATCTCGCAATGACTTTTCTGCTAACGTTGCAAAACAAAAATTGTATGTTTACACGGTTGTAAATTCACAGAGTTGCATTTTTCCGCCATTTTTCTGGCAATGTTGTCCGATCTGCAAATCGTGTGTACTTACCTGTACTTCATACGCACAAGAAATAATTGGTTCTCTTTACTAGAAAGTGTAAGATTTCACACGATGACCCTTCCCGTCTAAATGAAACTATTTATACCCTACACCACACTGTGGTACAGGGTATTATAAGTTTGTTTCACGGCAGATGTTTGTAACACCTGAAAATAACACAGCTAGACCCACCTTAAAGTATACCGATCGACTCAGAATCACTATCTGAGTCGATTTAACGATGTCTGTCCGTCCGTCCGTCCGTCTGTCCATGTAAAGTTGTTCGTCGACTACAGGTCGCAATTTCACTCCGATCGTTCTGAAATTTTGCAGTTAAGAGTATTTCGCGGCTGTTAAGATCGCTATTGAATTTGGTTGAAATCGGTTCAGATTTAGATATATCTCCCATATATATCTTTCGTCCGATTTGGACCTTTAGTCCTATAGAAGCTGTATTTTACATCCGATCGTTTTGAAATTTAGAATGGTAGAGTTTCTTGATCCATGAACCAACATTGCCGAATTTGAAGAAAATCTGTTAAGATTTAGCTATAGCTCCCATATATATGTTTCGTCCGATTTGGCCCTTTAGTCCGATAGAAGCTGTATTTTACATCCGATCGTTTTGAAATTTAGAATGGTAGAGTTTCTTGATCCATGAACCAACATTGCCGAGTTTGAAGAAAATCGGTTCAGATTTAGATATAGCTCCCATATATATCTTTCGTCCGATGGGGTCCTTTAGTCCTGTAGAAGCTGTATCTGACATCCGATCGTTTTGAAATTTAGAAAGGTAGAGTTTCTTGATCCATGAACCAACATTGCCGAATTTGAAGAAAATCGGTTAAGATTTAGCTATAGCTCCCATATATATGTTTCGTCCGATTTGGCCCTTTAGAAGCTGTATTTTACATCCAATCGTTTTGAAATTTAGAATGGTAGAGTTTCTTGATCCATGAACCAACATTGCCGAATTTGAAGAAAATCGGTTAAGATTTAGCTATAGCTCCCATATATATGTTTCGTCCGATTTGGCCCTTTAGTCCTGTAGAAGCTGTATTTTACATCCCATCATTTTGAAATTTAGAATGGTAGAGTTTCTTGATCCATGAACCAACACTACCGAATTTGAAGAAAATCGGTAAAGATTTAGCTATAGATCCCATATATATGTTTCACCCGATTTGGCTCTTTAGATCCAATCGTTTTTATACCCTACACCACACTGTGGTACAGGGTATTATTTAAGTATAAAATGTCCCAAAAGTAAATTTATGTAAACAATTTATACATGAATTAAAAACTTATATATCAGAGTTATTCAATATTACGAGAGTGGTGTAGGGTATTATATAGTCGGCACCGCCCGACTTTAGCCTTTCCTTACTGTTTTTTTCTGAAATTGAAAATTTTCTAGGAGTAATTCTACACTCAAAAAAAATTTAACATGAAATTAAAAACAAGTTTGCCCTTAAATCAAATAATTAATCAGTCTTTGTTTGAAGAACAAATTTCTTTAACTTTAAGAAAATTTACTTGATTTCAAAGAAATTTTCATTCGTTTAAAGTGAAATTTCTTACTTCTATGATAAGATGTCCATAACACAATGTCATGTTGACTTTAACGTTACGTAATAAAATTAAAGAAAAAATATTGATTGTAGTGCAACTATTATTAACGCAAGTATACATTTTAATAGTTTGTACAATTTTTTCCTTAAAAATTTAGAAATTCTCATGTCATGTTTTTAAAAACAATTTCCAGTCCTCTTTTCTTTGTTTTTTTAATTAAAGATTAGTTATCTTTTAAATTAAGAGGTCGTTTTTATCTGCGAGAGGACAATGTAGACTCTTTTTGGTCGCAAAACTGAGAATATTAGTGAGAGTTACAGTAAAGTTTGTTTGGAATTTTTTGGAATCAGTTCTTGTTGTGCGGTGGTAAAGGAAGGTTGTGTGCGCTAATGCGACTGGAGGTTTTTAATTCTACATTAATAGCAACCGTTTCGGCGGCTGTTTGTCGGCAGTGTGTGTCACAGGTAGTAGAAAATAAATTATCTGTAAATATCGATTGCCTGCTCATACGACGATGAAATTTGTCTCAGTGGTAGATTACAAAATGTAAGTGTGTGCGTTGTAGTTACGCGCAATGATAACAAAAAAGAGATATAAAATCTCTTCCGGACATTCAGAGTGATGGAGTTTATGTGCGTTTACGAATTTATTACTTTGACAAAAACAATGCAAAAAGACCGTAAATGTGTGTGTGTATGTATTCAAGATTGTCGGAACAATCGAACGTTGTTTTACCGCTGTCGAAGTAAATTGCAAATATTTTCATAATGAATAAATAAAATATTTTTATTTTGTGCTTTAAATAGAATATTATTAACTAAATATAGACTAATTCAAAGACTACTCAACAGAAGACGCATAAAAGCATGTCTAGGGTCCACAACTCTAACAAGGTTTGTAATCAGAGGGACCCCACAAGGAGGAGTACTGTCTCCACTAATTTGGAACCTAGCGGTGAATGAAATCCTGCTAGATATAGAACATTGAGGCTGCAAGGTCGTGGCATATGCGGACGACCTGGCAATCGCAATGAGTAGCAAATTGGAAAACATCCTTCGAGATATTCTACAGGTGGCTCTGAACAAGTTGTCTAGATGGGCCAGAAGCGGCGGTTTGTGTGTTAACCCAAACAAAACAGAATTAGTTCTCTTTACTAGGATGAATAATGTCCCTCATGTGGACCCTCCACTTCGGATAAATGGAACAGATCTAGTCTTTTCTGAAAGTGCAAAATTTTAGGAATAATTTTGGATAGGAAACTGTCATTCAAACTAAAAGTACTGGAACGTGTAAAGAAGGCCAACATCGCCCTATATTCCTGCAGGAAGGCTGTAGGGTCGCGGTAGGGCCTCTCAAACTAACCATCACAAACCTGCTATCAAGGGTTCAGAGAACTGCCTGTCTGTGCATAAGCGGAGCGTTAAGGACTACAGCGACTGAGTCTCTACAAGCCCTTCTCCATATACTGCCGATTAATGCTGTGGCGAGAGAAGTTGCAACCAAAGCGGCAATAAGATTAAACTGCCTATCAATGTGGAGGTACAAGAACTACGGTCACATGAGGATATCAAAGTGTAGTGCTATGGTAACCGACCGAGTGGACTATATATCAACGGTGCGCACCTTTGAGAGGAACTACATCACTATGATACCAGCCAGGCATGAATGGGATGGCAGAATACCCGGAAATAGAAACCATCTCCACTTCTACACGGATGGTTCGAAGCTTGATGAAAAGGTTGGCTTCGGAGTACACTGTGAAGAACTTAATTTGGATATAGCTCACAGACTACCGGATACCTGCAGTGTCTATCAAGCCGAAATAATGGCAATATGGGAAGTCGCCAAGTGGCTGAGTCGGAACGTAGTAACCAACACTGGCGTTTTCATTTACTCGGACAGCCAGGCTGCCATCAATTCTCTGGAGGCCACATCCCTAAATTCACAAATAGCCCTCGACTGCCGCAAATCTGAGCAGTTTAATATACAACTCATATGGGTGCCTGGGCATAGGGATATCCCGGGGAACTGCAAAGCCGATGAACTTGCTAGGAAAGGGACGACTTTACAAATTCTCGAAGAATTTGCATATATTGCTGCGCCACTATCCACGTGCAAGCTTTGGCTTAGGCAAGAGGCAATCAGGCAGTCCAACGAAAGATGGACACAAATCGGCACAGTAGGGTAGCTAGACAAATCTGGTCAAGGTATGACCTGAGACGGTCAAAATATCTCCTCGCACTGGAAAGGAAAAGATTGTCTACGTTAGTGTCAGTTCTGACGGGACACTGCCTGAGCGAAAGATTGGGTATTAACTCCAATGACTTCTGAAGAACCTGTGGAGATGAGGAAGAAGTGGAGAGCATTGAGCACTTGCTATGCGACTGTCCCGCTTTGAGTAAACGACGACTGGACCTACTGGGGTCGGCCTTTCTAAGCAGCCTAACAGATCTTTCCAATACCAATATTCGTGCTATCGATACATTTGTATATCAAACAGGTTGGTTTCGATGAAGGGCATTTTAGCCCGTGGTCCAACTAGGGACCTAAACTGGTCTATGTGAGCTGAAGAAATAAAAAAAGAAAACGGCTGCCACCCTAACCTAAACCTAAAAACTAAATATGCCAATTTTCTAAATAGAATTTTATGAAAATTTAGATTTTTTATAGAATGATAGAAGATTTAGAAATATATCATCTAAATAGAAAAAAGAAAACACCATTATGCTGTTTTCCCCCTTTGTGCAGTTATATTCAAATATTCTAAGTTCACGCAAAAATGCAAAACAAGTGAAGTCTGGGACGGGTTATTATAATTAACAATTATTGATATTTAAGCGGAACGAATTAAAGTTCCTTTGCGTATTTGAAGAAAAAATTATATTAAATAGTTACAGTTAAAAATGTTTCTTCCTTCTGAAAACTTTTTGAAACTGGACGTAGCATATTTGCATGTTTTGCTAAAGATATGTCATATTAAATAATTTCGAAGCGATACAAAAATGTTAATGTGAACAAGTCTTAATTTATGAATAAGAAATATTTACATATCGCACCAGTTCCACAAAGGGAATGAAGTCAAAATTTAAAAAATTTCAGTAGAAGCCAAAGAACGTTTCCGTAAATATTAATTTCCAAAAAATTAATATTAACGGAAATATGTCACTGCAAGGAAATATTTTTAAAAATATATTTTCATATTTTTTTGATATATTTAATTATATCAATAATATTAACAGAAACTGTTTTTGGCCTCTACTGAATTGTTTTTATACCCTCCGCCATAGGACCCTCATTTTGTCATTCCGTTTGTAACACCTCCAAATATTGATCCGAGACCCCATAAAGTATATACATATATTCTTAATCGTCTTGAAATTCTAAGACGATTTATCCATGTCCGTCTGTTGAAATCACGCTACAATGTATAATATTTGAGCTAGGTGGCTGACATTTTGTATAGATTTAATAGCTGCAGGTAACATGGAAATGAAAATGGGCAATATCGGTCCATATTTTGATTTAGCCCCCATACATATATAGAATCTATCCGATGTGACTTCATTCAAAGAGACCACAAATTTCAATTGATCAGACTGAAAATTGGTAACTGTGGTTTATTTATACCCGGAAACCTTCACACGACAAACGGTAGCCACAGGGTCATGTTTTGATTAGCCCCCATACAAAGTCCCCTAGATTTTACTTCTTAACGCAACAAAAACCACATATTTCAACGAATCGGCCTGAAATTTGGTAATCTGACTCTATTTGTGTCCGAAGCCATTCATGGTGGAGGGTATATAAAATTCGGCATGGCCAAACTTAACGCTTTTACTTGTTAATTTTGAGTTGTTACTCTTTTGTTGAACAGGTGCGATATGTACATTTTATTAATATCCATTTTGGCAAATTCTATAACACTAACGGCCAATTGCACAATCTCCGGTTATCCTACAGTTAGAGCTAACCTACAGTTATAGCTGTCAAATTGTATGAAATTTTAATTTTTTAACTGTGAGTTAGCTCTAACCGGAGGTTGGGGGTAAAATTGTTTTTTAAATTTTGTTGTTCATTTGAAATAACTTCTAATCGTTTTCAGATATTGCAATTTTCCGAAATTTTACGTCTTTATCAAATATAAAAAATATTCGAATTACGTCTAAATTGTGAAAAGGCTTGTTAAAAGCTGCAGATTTTGAATCATTCAAACTCCTGTATCTTTTTAAAAAGATGGAGAACTATGTTAAATTTCCCGAGGGAAAGTGTTGTAGTGTATATATGTATATGTTTCTTCATTGTTGTAACTCTTATGACTAAAATCGTTAAATATAAATCGGTCTTTAAATCGTTATTGATTTGTAACTAGGACATTCTCAAACTTCAAACTTTTTTACAAAAAGGTGTGGCAAATACAATTACTTGACAACTCAACACAAATCATTCAGCAAGGTTCAGCTTTAAAACACCAGCTCTAAGAGGCCTAGTTTCTCCCAAAGGAATAAGAAGTATTCCTCCCTTCTGGCATTTCAACTCAAAAATAACCACGTCAAGTAATGTATTTGCCACCGCAGCTCATTCGAAGAGAATGATTTGTTTTAGGGAAAATTTTGCCAAACATCATTAATTTATCCATTAGAATAAGTATTCCCTCTAATATGAAGAAAACTAGACTAAACACAATGGCTACGGGTATCGTCAGGTATGTACAGGTATGCTGAATAAACTGTTTACCGAAATCAAATGTTTAAACAATAATCATTTAATAAAGAAGATAATAACAAAAATTTAGACAAATAATTAAATAAAAAAAAATATTTTACGAAACGTATTTTACACTTGGGGAAAGCACAGCATGTGTTTGCTTTAATTACAGAATGTACTTAATCTAAAGTAATTTTATGTATTTGATGTAAGCACAAGGCGTAATAGATTTAAAAATTTGGCGTCTTTCATCGAAGTATAAGGCGTAGTTTTTTCAAAGACGTATGATGTCCTGATTTAAAGACGATTTATGACTTTTATTGTAGTACAAGATGTACTTATTTTAATAGTCTTTGTCTTTGGAGCCAAATCAAAGAAAAAATCTTAAAAGTTAAGAAAATTTAAATGATTTTCAGTACATATTTTTTTTCAGTGTAGACAGAAGGTGGTTCTTCAGACTTTATGTACTGCAATGGGTAAAGAAGGCCAACGTCGCCTTATATTCCTGTAGGAAAGCTGTAGCGTCGCGCTGGGGCCTCAATCCTAAAATCGTCCATTGGATATAAATATAAATAGTTCGCCCAATACTATTGTACGGGATTGTGGTGTGGAGGACAGCAACTCAAGACAATCAGCAGTCGTTTGATGAAGGTCCTGAAAACTGCATGTCAACATATCTGCTCACAGTAGCGATGTAAATATTGCTTACGTTAGCGTGAGTTCTGACGCCACGCGTTTGTTAATTGGGTCCAATGACTTCTGCGGAAGCTTTGGAGATGAAGAGGAAGTGGAAAGCATTGAGCACCTGCAATGTTATTACCTCGCATTGAGTCTAACAGGTTATTTTCGATGCAACTTTGGCCAACAGGGCCTGTGATATCACTTGGGACCTAAACTTGTCTATGTGAGCTAGTTACTTCGGCGGCCACCACAACATTAACGTAAGCCTACAGCAATAAATGACAGGAGGATATCAATTAGGAACTGCATACATTCCAGTCTGATGTGACCACGAAAGTACTGATGGGAGCCCGAAAGCACTGATGTGACCCCGAAAGTACCATTTTCCCTGCCATTCCATATCATATTTATCTGAGGGTGAGCGTAAATTAAATTGGGTTCTTAGGCCAATTTGCTTCTGACCCAGTTCAGCTGCTCTTCAGGGATAGCGTGTTGCTCATAATGTTTACACTAAAATTCGAATAAACACCACTGTGATTATACCTCTCCCCACTACACGAATGACAGAACAGCACAGCCATGTGTACATTTATAATATCTACGAGTATGTACATAGGAATAAGGACATCATCCGACAGAATAAAAAAAACTAATTTCCTGCAAAGCATGCCAGCTAAGTAAGAATGAGCATGAAAACGAAACTAAATAAACTGCATATACTCGTGCCAGGATTTAACTAACGTTCTCTGGGAGAAAGGAAAAATTTTCAGAATTTTTTTTCTTTTTAGGGCAATCTGTTTTTTTCTTTTGGGGGAATAAAAACAAAACGGAGACCGAAACAAATAACAAATTACAATCTCGTGTGGTGGCGGATACAGCAATTCCGTTACAAAAGTTAACAGAAATTATCGTATTATCTGTGATTACTTCCACCAAAAATTATGCCATTATATTACGTATAAATTTCCCCCTTATGATTAAATTACCACCTACGGTATAGTAGCAGAAGTTACAAAAATTTATACAAACACACACACACTCACACCAACCACCATAAGTGCATGTGTTTCATGTTTAGTCATTGCTTACACGAAAGAAATGTTTGTTACAGTTTTAGCAATATTTTTCAAAATTACACTTTTTTTGGAGAAAAGTGTTCATTTGTGTTTCGTTAAAATACTAAATTTGAAGTATATATAAAGATTTTTTTTAAATTTTTTCCTGAACTACCACAATTTTTCTTTGAGTGTAATGCAACACTCAGGGGAATGTAGCATGCAACATTTACATATCCGCGTGTATGTAAGTGAGCTCAAGCACACAGTAGAAACTTTACAACTAAGTCATTCAGTAAAAAAATAAAAAGTAACGAAATCTATGTTTCTGACGCCGTAGCGATGTGAGATTTTTCCGATAACTGCTTCAGGAGTTATCCATATTTAAAAAATCGTTAAGATATTGCTCTGTGTATCGGGTTTTTGGCAATAACTTTTTAAGTTATTGTCCGATTTGAAAAATCTTTTGTTGTGAAATATTGGTATTTTTCGGTACTTTTCAGAAAAACAACAGTAAGGAAAGGCAGAAAGTCGGGCGGGGCCGACTATATAATACCCTACACCTCCCTAACAATGCGATAAAGGTCATTGCGATAATAATTTGGAATAATTGGTAAATGTGGTGTGTGTGTGTGTATGTATATCTTATTTTGAACCGATAATCGCTAAATTAAGCAATATTCGTTCCTAAATTGAGAAACATTTTTCTGGAGAACTTTGTAATGATCGGAAGTAAAGTGCAACTTCTATAGCGCTTTGTAACCAAATCTGGAGGAACATATATATGGAGGTTATATATAAATCTGAATCGATTTTCCTAGAATACTCATTCATGTAAAATAGAAACCTGTTTCTGTCGAATTTCGTACTGATCGGATATAAAACACAGTCTCTACAGCGCTTACATGTTAAATCGGGTGAAACATATATATGGGGGCTATATCTAAATCTGAACCGATTTCCCTCAAATTTGGCAGTATTAATTCATGTAATAAGAAACCTCTTTCTGCCGAATTTCGTACTGATCGGATTAAAAATACACTTTTTACAGCGCTTACATGTAAAATCGTGGGCTATATCTAAATCTGAACCGAATTTCTCCGAATTTGGCAGTATTCCTTCATGTAATAAGAAACCTTTTTCTGCCGAATTTCACACTGATCGGTTATAAAATAAATTTTTTACGGCGCTTACATGTCAAATCGGGGCTAACATATATATCGGGGCTATATCCAAATCTGAACCGATTTTAACCAAATTAAATAGGGATCGTCCTTGGGCCAAAAAAAAGATATGTGTAAAGTTTCGTCAAGATCGGGCCATAATTGCAACCTGTACTTTGATTACAAGAATACATCTACAGACAGACAGACAGACGGACATAGCTAAATCGACTCAGAAAGTGATTACAAGTCGATCGGTATAATAAACAATGGACCTATCTCTTCTCCTTTTGGGTGTTACAAACAAATGCACAAAGTCATAATACCCTGTACCACAGTGTGGTGTAGGGTATAAAAATATAGAAAAAATATTAAATTTTTTTTTGTGTGCGATTTTAAAATTTAAAATTTAAATTAAATTTTTTATACTGTTTGTACTCTCCGATTTTAGCGACTTTTTATGTTTTAAACTTCTATTAACTCTCTAATATAAAAGCCTTGAATAGACCTTGAGAGGGCCAAAAATGATTTATATTTTTTTTTAATTTTCTAAAATTTATAAAAAAGTTTTGCTGCAAACCGCTTTGCTTGTGGATTGAAGGCTTCGGAATAGATGTTCCACGTCAAAGAACGAAATAAAGGAGACACTTTAGGAAGTATTTCTCTAAAAACATCCGTCACCCCTGCTGCTCCCCTTACCCATGATAATCTCCCTACAAAAATAACTATATATCAAAAGTAGTTGAAATCGGTGGATTCCTTGTAAAAAATTAATATAGGTGCCCACAATACATTTTTTGGCAATTCAACGGTTTTATTAATACTTATATATCGTATATTCATTAATACTTATATATCGTATAATTTTTTGAAATTGCATTTTTATAGAAAATTTTATTAAAACTGTATTTTTTAGAAAATTTCGTCATGCATTTTTATTGAAAATGTTAATAAAAATCGAAATTTTATATAAAACTTAGTCCAGATGAATTTTTAATAAAAGTTTATCTAAAATTCAATTTTTCTAGAAAATGTTATCAATAATTCAATTTTTTCAAAGTTCCTTTTTCTAGAAAATTTCGTCGAAATTTCATTTTTCCACATAATTTCCTTCATCTGCCAAAAGTTTGTTGAAACTGAACTTTTCCAGAAAAGTAGATTAAAATTTCCGTCAAGAAAAAACGTTCCAATTGAATTTATGGAAAAAAGTGATGAAAATTTAATTTCGCTATGTAATTTCATTGAAACTGCATTTTTCTAGAAAATTTCTTCACTATTGATTTTTTTTCGTCAAAATTGAAAATTGCATTTTCTTGGAAAAATTTCATCTAGTTGCAGTTTTTGTAAAAAATTATTTCGAAATTGAATTTTATTGAAAACTACTAAATATTGCATAAATTGATATCTTCTTGCAAATTTAACCAAAATTGCATATTTATATGAATTTACATTTTTATAGAAAATTTCAACAAAATTTCATCAAAATTGCATTTTTAAGAAAGTTTCATCATTCATTGTTATTGAAAATTTGATTGAAAGCGCAATTTTATATAAAACTCAGTCAAGATGAATTTTTGATAAAAGTTTGGCCAAAATGACATTTTTCTAGAAGTTGTCTTTATAAATTGAATTTGGAAAAGTAAGTTTTTCCAAAAAAAAAAAACAAAAAATTCTCGGAATTTCATATTCTAGAAAATTTCTTCTTAAAATTGAATAGAAATCGCAATTTTATAGATGATTTTTTATGTTATTTCATCAATAAAAATTTTCATCAAGGTCGATTTTTTTTCGTCAAAAATTAAAATTTCATAGAAATTGCATTTTTTTTTTCAATTTCATCAGGTTTGCAGTTTTGAAAAAAATTATTTCCAAATTGAATTTTATTGAAAATTCCTGCAAAATTCACGAAATTAATTTTTATACCCTACACCACACTGTGGTACAGGGTATTATAAGTTTGTTTCACGGCAGATGTTTGTAACACCTGAAAATAACACAGCTAGATCCACCTTAAAGTATACCGATCGACTCAGAATCACTAGCTGAGTCGATTTAACGATGTCTGTCCGTCCGTCCGTCCGTCCGTCCATATAAAGTTGTTCGTCGACTACAGGTCGCAATTTCACTCCGATCGTTCTGAAATTTTGCAGTTTAGAGTATTTCGCGGCTGTTAAGATCGCTATTGAATTTGGTTGAAATCGGTTCAGATTTAGATATAGCTCCCATATATATCTTTCGTCTGATTTGGCCCTTTAGTCCTATAGAAGCTGTATTTTACATCCGATCGTTTTGAAATCTAGAATGGTAGAGTTTCTTGATCCATGAACCAACACTACCGAATTTGAAGAAAATCGGTTAAGATTTAGCTATAGCTCCCATATATATGTTTCGTCCGATTTGGCCCTTTAGTCCTATAAAAGCTGTATTTTACATCCAATCGTGTTGAAATTTAGAATGCTAGAGTTTCTTGATCCATGAACCAACACTACCGAATTTGAAGAAAATCTGTTAAGATTTAGCTATAGCTCCCATATATATGTTTCGTCCGATTTGGCTCTTTAGTTCTATAGAAGCTATATTTTACATCCAATCGTTTTGAAATTTAGAATGGTAGAGTTTCTTGATTCATGAACCAACATCTCATATATATGTTTCATCCGATTTGGCTCTTTAGATCCAATCTTTTTTATACCCTACACCACACTGTGGTACAGGGTATTTTTTAAGTATAAAATGTCCCAAAAGTAAATTTATGTAAACAATTTGTACATGAATTACAAAATTTATATATCAGAGTTATTCAATATTACGAGAGTGGTGTAGGGTATTATATAGTCGGCACCGCCCGACTTTAGGCTTTCCTTACTGGTTTTATCTTGCAAATTTTATCAAAATTGATGTTTATGGAAAATTTAGGCGAAGTTGCGTTCTTATAGAAAATTTCAACAAAATTGTATTTGTATGCAAAATCTCAACAAAATTGCATTTTTTTAGGAAATTTCGTCGTGCATCTTTATTGAAAATTTAATAGAAATCGCAATTTTATATAAAACTTAGTCAATATGAATTTTTGATAAAAGTTTGGCCAAAATTAAATTTTTCTAGAAAATGCCTTTAAAATTAAATTTTGTCAAAGCTATGTTTTTCCAAAAGAAAATTTCTTCGAAATTGCATTTTTCCACTTTTCTAGGAGAGTAGAGTAAAATTTCTGAAATTTACGTCGAAATCTTATTTTTTGGAAAACAAGTAAGAAAGTTCAGTCGAGTGTCTTGAAGAATTTGTTAGCGAGGGTGCTGTAATTTTATGTATTTGGTGGCAGTCTTCGGGATTGTTCCAAAAACGGTTGTGAAATTTTGAAGAATAGTGCAATATTTTTTTTTAGAAAAATTCAGTTTTAACGAAATTATCTAGAAAAACGCAATTCCAAGAAAATTGGCATTCCAACGACATTTTGAAAAAAATTTAAATGTTGTTGTTGCATAGTCAACTACAGCAAAACATTCGTGTGAATTCTTTACATTGTAAAGACTCACGAGAGTGGATGTTGGTGCATGTACGAGGGATGATGATTACTGAATGTCTTTTTTTGGATATATGCGCTGTTAGCAATCATATATGTGCGTATATATTCCAATAATTCGACTGAAGTAATCGTTGTAATAAGAAACAGATCTGTCCGTCCAACCATTACAACCACCCTCAATACATGTCACTTACTTTTTCTTTAATTTTTAACAAAGTTTTTTTAATATGCTGAAAACAACAAAAACGATCTTGAGCCTACGTGCAAAAGCAAAATATGGAAAATTTAAAATTTTAGAAATTTTGTAGAAAAATTTAATTTTAACGAAATTATATCTAGAGAAGTTATGTACCCAGAAAAAATTTTTTTCGACAAACTTTGGTAGCAAAATTAAATTTCAACGAAATTTTCATGAAAAATTTCATGTTTACTTACTTATATTATTTTTTAGTGAAATGTATTCGCAAACGTAATATTGTAGAGAATGCAATTTCAACCACATTTTCTAGAAAAATTAATTTTCAATGAACTTTGGTAGAAAACTCAATTCAGCGAATTTTTTTAGAAAAACGCAATATCGATGAAATTTTCTAGAAAAATTAAATTCTGACAGAATTTTCTTGAAAAATTTCTCATTTACGAAATTTTCAATAAAATTAAATTTTGAAGAAATTTTTATTAATTTCAATGCAATTTTGTAGAAAAATTAAGTTTTTCAAAAAAAATAAATTTTGATGAAATTTTATCGAAAATTTAATTTTGATCAAATTTTATAGAAATTTTGCAGACAACTGCAACATTCACCAAATTTTTAGAAACATTAATTTTAACGATTTTTTGTAGAACAATTTAATTTTCTAGAAAAATGCAATTTCAATGAATTTATCAAGAGAAATTAAATTTCAACGAAATTTTGTAAAAAAAATTTATTTTAAGGAAATTTTTAAATAAACAAAATGTTAATAACATTTTTAAGAACAAGTAAAAGCATTAATTTCGACTACGCCGAATCTTATATACCTTCCACCATGGATTGTATTCAATTCTATTACTGGAAAAATCTTTGGATATGGAGAAAATTATTTGAACGATCCTTTTTTTTATAAAAAAGTGATTAAAAAAACGATTGCAATTTTTAGCCAAAATTTTTTTCTTCAAAATCTTTAGCCAAACTCTTCGGAAAAATGTGGTATTTATGGCTTAAATTAGCATATTTGAGAGCTACCTATATATACGGCGACTACAACTGATTTGTATAAATTTTAATGAGATGAATTCTTGCCAAAATAGGACACAAACTGCAAAGTTTCAGCTAAGTTGCTTAGAAAATGATTTATTTATGGCATAAACAAGCTGTTTGGGAGCGACATCTATAGATGGTCTATATCAAAATATGAACAGATTTAAAAAAAAATTACTATGATGAATTTTTGTCTAAATATAATACAAATTGCAAATATTCAATTAAAATGCTTAGAAAATGTGGGATTTATGGCTTAAATAAGCGTATTTTGGAGCGACCTCTATAGGGTGACTATAACAATATATGAACCGATTTGTAAAATTTTTACTGTGATGAATTCTTGTCAAAATAGAATACAAACTGCAAAGTTTCTGCAAAATTGGTTTAAAAATGTGATATCTATGGTTCAAAAGCCGTATTTTGGAGCAACCTCTATAGGGGACCTATATCAAAACATTGGCCGATATGGTGCATTTGCAATCCCAAACGACCTGCAACTATAAGATATATTTTTACCAAATTTGATCAACCTAGCTCTTTTATTACAGACTGTAGCGTGATATCAACAGACGGACATGGCTAAATCGTCTTAGAATTCCGCGACGATCAAGAATTTATATATTTTAAGGGTTCGCAAATCAGGATTTCAGGGTGTTGCAAACGGAATGACAAACTTTCTAGAAAATTTCAATTTCAATGAATTTTTGTAAGAAAATTCAGCTTTGACGAAATTTTTAAGAAAATTAATTTGATGATATTATTTATAAATTTAAATTTTAGAGAAATTTTGTAGACAACAGCAATTTCAACCAAATTTTCTCGAAATATTAATTTTTAACGATATTTTTAAATGCAATGTGAACGAAATTTTCTAGAAAACTGCAACGAAATTTACAAAAAAATCTGTTTTCTAGAATAATGCATTTTCAATGGAATTTTCAAGAAAAATTTAATTTGGACAATTTTTTATTGATTTGTCACTAAAATATTCTCCGTCTGTCTTTGCCTCTATGGTGTATTATAGAAAGTAAAGTTTTTCTTAAACAAAGGTAAAGCAAATACAATTACTTGACAGCTCAGCTCCTCGTATAGCTATTTCACGGATGCTACTCCGATCATTCAGCGAGGGTGTTTTACAAAATAGAATTTTGCTGAACTCTTTAAGACAATTTCAACCAATTTTTTTGAGATATGTTTATTTTCAATGAATACACCTTGTCAACGAAATTTTCAAGAAACATGCAATTATAATAGAATCTTAAGTAAAATGCAATTTTGAACTTTATTTTCTATAAAAATGCAATTTTGAAGAAGTTAAATTTTCTAGAAAAATACAACACCAACGAAACTTTGTAGAAAAATTAAAAAAAAATTAGAAAAAGGTGATTTTAATATAATTTTCGAGAAAATGAATTTTCATCAAAATTTTTTAGAAAAATGCAGCTTCGACAAAATTTTTAAGAAAATACAGGGTGGCGAAGAAAGAATTTTATTTAAGCGATTTTTATTATTTTTTTTTAACACGCAGTATATTATTGGGGAATTTTTTGCAATTAGCTTTGAAAATGATATTCTGTAAGTGATGTCCATTTTCTGCTTCGCACATACGTGCTCTTTTTAGCAATTTTCAAATTCAATTTATATATTCATCTTTATTTACAGTTTATTTAATTTATATTTACAAAGTTACGAGATTTTATTATGGTATATTACAGCGAGTAAGTCTTGGAAATTCTAATATTAATAACAATGTTTTGCTTTTAATTTTTTAAAGGAAAAATTAGGTGAAAACCTTTATATGATAAGAAGGAAAAATAGTTCAAATATTTTTGAAAAAGTATATGTATATTGTGTAAGTCTGCTAATAATTAGTAGTCACGCATATAGCAATTATTTTCTATTTGCTAATTTACTTGTACATAGTTTTATTATTATATTTCTAAGCTTTATTTTATCAATGGATAAGAAGAATTTTCAATTTTAGTAAAATGTAAAATTTAGTAAAAAAAATCATGTATTCGTTCGTAGCCAGTATCTTCATGTAGTACATAGAGTATCTCCACGGTTTTTTATAGATTATTTTCAGACATTTATTTTGTAGGATTTGAAGTTTCTTGAGATGCGTTTTTGCAGCTTTTGCTCTTTTTAGCATATTTTCCATAACTTTTCGCAAAATTTTGGAAAAATTCAATTATTTTTGTACGTTGTTGGATTGATAATTAATTCTCCGAGTCACAAATTGCTGAAAAACAAACGAAGAAAAAATAATAATTAGAAAATTTATAAAGAATTCAAACCATATAGCCCACCCTGTACAATCTAAACAAAATTATCTAGAAAAAATATCTTTAAGTAGTTTTCTAGTAAAATCAGTTTCGTCGAAATTTTGTACAAAATGCAATTTTGATGAAATTTTTTAGAGAAATGGAATTTTAATAATTTTTCTAGAAAAATATAATTTCAATGAAATTTTGTAGAAAAATTAAATTTTAACGAAATATTGTAGAAAAAATGCAATTTTGATGAAATTATTTTGTAGAGATACACAATTTCATAAATGTTTAAAAAAAAATCAATCTCAACAAAATTTTGTAGGAAAATGCGATTTTTACAAAATTTTCAAGAGAAATGTAGAGTGATTATTAAGATCTTTCGGATTTGATTAAAAAATACATAAAATTTTGAGAAATGTATGAAATCTTTATTTGAGTCGATAGAACGGTCTATGTAATTCAATGTTGAAAAATGAAAAACAATGTTTAAAAATGAAGACACGAAAATAGCTGAGCTGCCAAGAACAGTGTTGCCAAAAAAGTTACACTTTTCTAGAAAATATATTTTTTTGAATTTTCTAGAAAAATGCAATTTGTACGAATTTTTTAGAAAAATGTAATGTCAACGAAATTTAGCAAAAAAAAATACAACTCCAACGAAATGAAAATTCCAACTTCATTTTCTGTAATGTCAACCAACAAAACTACCAACAAAAACGGGGTCTCCCCATGGGTTCATCAGCGTCACCCGTTATAGCTGATATCGTGATGGAAGAATTATTGGAAGAATGCCTAAATATCTGTGATACTAGATCTAAGTTTTTGACAAAATACGTAGACGACCTTTTTGGGATAGTAAAACGGAGCGCAATAGACAACATCTTGACGAATATCAATAGTTTTAATAACCATATACAATTTACAATAGAAATCGAAAAAGATAACCAAATACCATACCTGGATACTCTCGTAATAAGATACAACAATAGAATAATTACCAACTGGTATCAAAAGCCGACATCATCGGGCAGACTAGTCAACTTTTATTCAAATCATCCGAAGAAAATTATTTACAATACAGCCAACAATTTCATCGATCGAGTACTATCCATTAGTGACTCGGTTTTTCATAAAGAAAATATTACAAAAATCTACAACATTCTATACCAAAACGGCTTTCCTCGAGAGTCTATCCGAAAACTAATACATGAACGAAACGATTAACGAAAAACCAGCAATCACATATAAATCGGTCATATACGTGCCACGGTTGTCCGAAAGATTTGACAAATCAGGCTGTATAGATGGAAATAAATACAGAATAGCAACGAAAACACAAAACACCCTTCAAAAATTATTTACAAACCTAAAATCCAACACACACAAAATGGACAAATCCCATCTTATCTATGAAATAAAATGCAACGGAGATACCAACACAAAATTTGACAAAGCATACATTGGCACCACAAAAAATAAATTACGAACTCGTTTAAGCGGCCACAAATCTGACATCAAATTAAAACATAACAGAACAACACCAAAAACAGCACTCACTAACCATTGTTTGGAAGAGAAACACTGTGCAGACCTGGAGAGTGTGAGAGTATTACAATGCGAGAGCAATTACAACAAACGCATGACTCTCGAGATGCTACACATACAGACTACACACACAACACGTCGAATGAACTCAAAAGCCGATCTTGACAATCTCTCACAGAGCTATAAACTTCTAATTGAGAAAAGCAGAAAACAGAACCATAAACGACAGTGTCAATCCAGATGGGAGAAAGAAGGTCGACATGCGGCAATATTTTTTTAAAATTCTTTTTGTTTATTTATATATTTTTCGTAAGTTAACGTCATTTATGTATCATCTAATACAATTAATATATATACGTTTGTAGAATCTCCTGAAGATGATCCTCGATGAGAATCGAAATATTGAGAAAAATAAAATTTAATAAACAATAATATACTGACCTCGAGCTCAATTAAAATAAAAAAACAATCAAAATTTAATAAATACAAAGGTCGAATATAAAAACAACACAAATATTCAGATATGTAATGTCGATCAAATTTTCTAGCTAAATGCAATCTCAACGAATTGTCTAGATGAAAATTCAATGGAATTTTCTAGAAAAATTTTATTTTGTTGAAATTTTTTAGAAAAACGCAATTTCAACCAAATTTTATAGAAATATTCACTTTTAATAAATTTTTGTAAAATTCAATTTCGACGAAATTTTGTGGAAAATAATTATGGCGAAATTTTGTACAGGTTTACATTTTCTATAAAAATTTAATTTGACGGAAATTTTAATTTCACAGAAATTTTCTAGAAAAAAGTTGTTCGTTCCATTAAATGAAACTTTTTCAAATTTACTCAAAATTGTGTTTTGCTAGACAATGACTGCGAAATTGCATTGTTCTTAAAGTCTTCGAAATTGCAATTTTATAGAAAAAATTGTCCAACTCACGTTATTTTGAAACATTTACCAAAAATTAAAATTTTTGGTATTTAGATATAACATTTTAATATATTTTAATTAGAAATGTTTATGTGGATTTTGACTTTTAAAAATGTAAAAAAATTACTGAAGATCGATTGCGAATAAAGTAACAGATTAAAATTTTAAAACAAAAAGTTAACCTGATTATTTTTGTATGGATTCCCAATTCTCATAGGAATTACCAACTAAAATATTTTAAATATAAAATTCACACAATTTGGTAACAAATTAATAAAATGTTCCCAAGGATCTCCTAAAACATTGTTATGGCCCCCTTCACGACTGAGAAGCCGCAAGGGTCTGATAAAGATGAATCAAAAACCAAAGACACAAAAATCCTTTTTTTTTTGGATTTTCGAATTTATTTTTGGAAGGATTAACTTTTGCAAATATTATAAAGTTAGAATACCTTTCGTTTTCTGATGTCAAAGTGTACAAAATACGACAAAAATTAATTTTGAAGTTAAATCCCACAATTTCCAAAATAAATTTAAAAATCCGCAAAATGGGATTTTTGATTTTTCCACTGTATACTACTAATACCTGGCTCATCATTTATTTTGCATTTTAGTAGTTCCTAACTAAATACAAAAATGGTAAGAGATTTCATATTTTAGCTTTGCAATTGAAGAAAATGTGGCTTTGTTTTGAAATTATCATAAAAATTTGTGCAATTTGAAGAAGTATGGCAACAATATTAATGGAGATTATTCATTTTTCGAAAATATTCTCCAAGATGTCCCCTTTAAGAAGAATGTAAAGACGTTATACTTTTTTTACTTAATTTTCTCTATAACTTCACAATGACAGACATATTACTTGTAGTAGATAACTTGTTTACCATTGCTCTGAGACCATTGATATTTTGTAAATTTTTTTGTTTGTAGTTCCAGAAGTTCAGTGCAAAATGGGAATAGTTGCCAGAGCCCTTTTGGTATCTCTCACACAAAGATACTAAATCGTACCAACATTTATTGTTTCATAACCCGATAGCAAATTTAAAATTGTAGACTATTTTTTGTGATATACTTTTTAACGCTGTACCAATGTTTAGTTTGGTTATTTGTTTAGTGAAACTGCCACATCTTTACACACAGGTACATACATACATAGTAAAACTGCGCTCATAGATAATTTGCCAATTTTGCTTTGGATTTCTAACCCATTTACTATTCAACGTTTCAATCAATTTTAAATTTCCTTTGAAACTTCCAGCAAAAGTGAAATCATTTTCATGGTCCGATAGACACATCCCAGTTTTTTTTAGTCTATCTCATGCCACTAGGAATGTCACGGATTAAGCCAGTAATTGACTTATACTATGTCCATTTGCCCCGTCTAACTAAGCCCATATCAATGGCAGTTCAGCAACAGCTTTTTTCAGTCCGGAGTGGCGTATACATAACATGATGTTGCTTTTTTTTCATTAAAAGGAATCCCATCACTCATACGTACCAGTGAAGTCAGAAGAAGAAGTTAGTCTAAAACCAATTTCATTAAATCCCTTCAACTTTAGCGAAAAGAAGAAAATTCGATTAGTCTAAAAACCTGAAACCTAATATGAGCGGTAGGATGTATGAATAATTAATTTAGAAAAATTGCGCTTTCAGTGCTCGTTTTTTTATTATAGTTTAAATACTTTTCAATTAAAGTTCATTATGGCGGGAATGACAACGACGACGACAACGAGTGTCACATGCAAAAGTAACACAAGCCAGCCAGTCCGTCTGGCTGCCAGCAACCAACCAAGACGACACAGATCAGCTCCTGAGCGCCATACGTAGGAAATTTTTTAATTAAAATTAGGGGTAGAGTAGAAAAAACCGGCTGGTAGTACTCGTTTATAGGAAAAATTGAGACCAAAAACCAAAATTCTCAAGAAAATCCCTGTGGCCGGAAAAACACGTACAATGTGCTTGGGTTTTTAACTGAAATATCGCACAATTGGGAATTTAGTATAAAAAAGTAGTAACGATAGACTACTTCCACTTAGTGCACCCTGGGTAACGCCAAATGGTCTTCCAGTAGTGGTTACTTGAAAGAAAAAAAAAACTTCCCTACCTCCTCACTCCGCGACATTGCGCCCATCGGTGTATGGTTTGCAGTTAGGGGTAAGTTTATATATGTACGAAGGCCTGTTTCGGGCTGGGCCTGGGCTTTTAATACAACCGCATCCAGGAGGAACCTTCATGCTCCATTGGAGCAGGTTTCTTCAGTTGTCCAACTGTCCGCCCGTTAGGCTTGGCACAGGCACACCTTACCAAAACCGATAAAGAATTCACCCCAGTACATTAAAAAAGGGAACGTTACGCCCGACCGTCAAAACCCAGACACAACGAGCAGCCGATAGCGCTCAGAGTTTTGAGGAGGTTGGAACGTGCTGAGGATTCGACTTTTACCGAGAAGCACAAAGAGTCACGTAACTGGGTAATGAACGTCAGGGACACCCCTAAAGCCACTGATTCGGCTGATAGGGCTACAACTTCGATGTTAACGACAGAAGTGATGTGGATGTCACCATCCCTAAGTACAAGTGGATACATGTAGAATCGACCACTGTGGCCTAATGCCTCGCTGTCATTAGAGGGACATCTGGCACACCACTAATCTACATCGATGCAGGGTGACATCACGGGAGAGAAAATCTATTGACTTTAGGTGATGCCAGAACAGTAGACCCGTATAAAGCAGCTCTTAAGTCGAGTGGGTGAGGTCTGGCTGGTCGCCCAGTTGGATATCATCGAGAAAACCGACGTCCCTAGTCGCCCTAGATCCCTCACCTGGATTATAGAAGACTCATCCGACTCGGCAAACATTCTCAAGTTGCTCAGAGTTTGCAAAATTATAAAAGAGTGTCGGTGAAATTACTTTTCATAGCAAAGATAGCATTTTCTTCAAAACTTTGTTGAAATTGTGTTTTTCAAAAAAATTGTTCAAATTGCAATTTTATATAATTTTTTTCTATAAAATTTCATTGATATTACATTTTTCGAAAATTTCATCGAATCGCATTTATTATAGAATTTTTATAAAATTGTATTTTTCTTAATTTTTTTTCGAAATCTTTTGCAATTTTTTTAAACAAAATTAGGTTTAATTTGCATTTTTATACAAAATTTGGTTGAAATTGAATTGTTCTTGGCAAAATTCATTGAAATTGAATTTTTCTTGAAAATATCGTCGAAATAGAATTTTTCTTTCTAAAAAGTGGCTTCAACATTAAATTTTTTGTAAAATATTATGTAACAATTTATTTTTTTACAAAATGTCGGTAATCTGAATTTTTATGTAATATTTTCTTAAAAATTGTTTTTTTTTCTAAAAAAATTTCTAGAAATATGTTTTCTAGAAATCCATAAAAGTATAATTTTTCTAGAAAGTTTTTGTGACATTGAATTTTGTACAAAATTTTGTTGATTTTTCTTTTAGAAATTTCACAAAAACTGATATTTTTTCTGCAAAATTTCGTATTTTTCTAAAATTGCAATTTAATCGAAAATTTCATTTTAATTACCATTTTCTATAAAATTTCGTTAAAATTTAATTTTTTCGAAATTTTCATCGAATCGCATATATCTACTCAATCGTTGAAATTTAATTCTTCTAAAATATTTCGTAAATTAAATTTTTTGAAATCGCATATTTCTGCAAAATTTCTTTAAAATTTGAAATTGAATTGTTCTTGAAAAATTCTTTGAAAGTGTAATTTTCTACAATATTTTTCGTTATATTTACATATTTCTAGAAAAATCGTTTAATTGCATTTTTCTACAAATAAATCCTTCAAATTAAATTTTTTGTAGAAAATGTTGTTACAATTTAATTTTTCTACAAAATATCGTTAAACTGCATTTTTATTTAACATTTCGTTTAAATTAACTTTTTCTACAAAATTTTCTAAAAAGCCATAAAAAATGTATATTTTTTTAAGGAAGTTTGTGTGAACTTGAATTTTCTAAAAAAAATGTTGATTTTCTTTTAGAAATTTCATGAAAATTGAAGTTTTTCCGGCTAAACTTCTGGGTTTTCCAGAAGATTTTGTTGAATTGCAATTTTCTATAAAATTTCGTTGAAATTGTATTTCGATGAAATTAATTTTTTTTTAAAAGTTCATCCAATCTCATTAGATAACTAAACAATTTCGTTGCAATCTAATTCTTCTAGAAAATTTTGTAAAATTTCATTTTTCTAGAATTTTTTTAAATTGCTGAAATTGTATTTTTCTTCAAAATTTCGCAGAAATTGTATTTTCTAAAAAAATTATCAAAATTGTTTTTTTTTTATAAAACTAGAAATTTTTATAGAAATTTTTACATATTCGTTGAAATTGCTTAGAAATCCATAAAAATATATTTTTTCTAGAAAGTTTTTGTAAAATTGAATTGTTTACAAAATTTGGTTGCCTTTGTTTTAGAAAATTCATAAAAATTGATATTTTTCCTGCAAAACTTCGTGTTTTTCTAGAAGATTTTGTTGAAATTGCAATTTTGTAGAAAGTTGAATCTTAATTAGCATTTTCTATAGAATTTCATGGAAATCGTGGTTATCTATAAAATTTCGATGAAATTGAATTTTTCGAAAATGTTATTGAATCGCATTTATCTAAATAATTTTGTATTTATCTAAACAATTTCGTAAAAATTTAATTCTTCTGGAAAATTTTTAAAATCGCATTTTTGTACAAAATTTCTTTTCAATTGATTTTTCTCAAAAATTTTGCTGAAATTTAAGTTTTCTTAAAAATTTCGCCGACATTGTATATTCTAGAAAATTTTGTTGAACATTTCATCAACATTTCGTTCAAATAGATTTTTTCAACAAACTTTTCTACAAATCCATAAAACATAATTTATCTAGAAAGTTATTGTGAAATTGAATTTTCTACACAATTTGGTTGATTTTCTTTTAGAAATTTCATAAAAATTTAATTTTTTCTGCAAAATGACTTGTTTTTATAAAAAATTTAGTTGAAATTGCAATTTTAGAGAAAATCTTAATTTCCATTTTCTACAAACATTTTTTAAAATTGTATTTTTCTATAAAATTTCGTTGATTTTTTTTAAATTTCATCGAATTGCATTTATCTAACCGATTTCGTTGAAACTTAATTCTTCTTGAAAATTTCGTAAAATTGCATTTTTTCGATTTTTGTATACTCCTTTTTAGAACATTTTTCTGAAATCGCATTTTTCTACAAAATTTCTTTGCGAATATTTCTTTGAGAAAAATCAATTTATCTCAAAAAAATTTCGCTGAAATTGTATTTTTCTTAAAACTTTCAACGATTTTTTTTCTACAAAATTTTGTTGAAACTGTATTTTCTACAAAATTTGGTTGATTTTTTTACAAATTTGCATTTGTCTATAAAATTTTGTTGAAATTGCATTTTTATACAAAATTTCATCAATTTTCATTTTTTGTAGAAAATTGTGCCACAATTTAATATTAATTTTTTGTACATTTTTGGTAAAATTGGATTTTGTACAAAATTAGTTTGATTTCAATAGAAATTTCATAAAAATAGACTTTTTTCTGCAAAATTTCGTATTTTTCTAGAGGGTTTTGTTGAAATTGCTGTTTTATAGAAAATTTCGCTGAAATTGATATTTTAAAATTTCATCGAATCACAATTGATTATACCGTTTCAATTATAAAGGATTAAAGATTATACCATACCAAGAAATTTTACGAACATTTAAAATTTCGGGAAAAATTAACGTTAATTACTAAAAAATAAAACTTGTTTTAAAACTAAGGTATTGATATATTTAATAATTGACTTAAATGCAAATAAATATTTGTTTCGCAAATAATATTCCCAAATAAAAAATAGTAGGACGGAAACAAAGATTGGTTTGGAACAATATTTCCCAAATAGATAATATTTGTGTGTACCAAATATAATATATTTCGAGTGTACGCTAAACATTTATATATTTCAAGCAGAATATGTTTGGGACTATATAGTACAGAAGCGAATTTTTTCAGAGTGTACGTAGTAGGAGGGAAGGTATGTGGTATCAGAACACCCAACATTAAGTTGCTTCTGACCAACTGTAAAGCTACTCCCAGAATCTGCATTTTGGTCAGGAAAGATTTGTACACTTTTCCCTTACCTTATTAGTACAGTACAGTACTGCATTTTTAGCTCATTTATCTGGGACTCAATTCTGAGAATTCGACGTGAAATTAGGCCAAAAAATTAGAACTTCTGCATCATTCGTTTAGTCGAGTTGGTTTCTGAGAATTGGACGTGAAAGTAGCCCCAAAAATAAGAACTTCTGCATCATTCGTTTAGTCAAGTTGGCTTAATTAATAATTTAATGGCCAAAAGATATTTTTGCTCAAGGTGGTATTTTAGAATATTTTCTATATTATTTTCTCGGTATACCGTAGGGAATATCTCTTTTGTTTCTGAAGCAAAGTTGTAGATATTGAATAAGAGAAAAAATGCAGAACAAACCTACCCGGAAAAAGTGCATCCAGTGCCTTATAAATCGCAAAGGCGCCTAAGCTAAACCACAATGGTGAACTGTTTAGCGACAGGCTAGGAAAAAGACCAGCAACAGAATATTCAACAAGGGCCACCATTGGGATTTCTATAAAGAGCATCTCAAAATATATAAGAAGGACCTAACGAAAGTGTTCTTGGTATACCATCATGAGAGAAGTGGAGGTAGGACGTGAGCAGTCACTACAGGTACTGTTCGACACACATTTCCAGGGAACTTCCTGAAAGAACTCGAGAAACATCAGCACCAACAAGAAAACGAGTCAACTGCAAACGTCGCTAAATGTTTGACCGATAAATCCAGACAAAGCTGAGCGATTAGCAGATTCGAGCCCCGCAAAAAACCTGGTCCAGATGGCATTTCTTCAATAGAAATGCAGAATACGATGAAGTACATGGTGTCTTGGTTGGAGAAGATATATGAGGGCTGCATTAAGCTCTCGTATATCCCCAATCGATGGATATTGGTGGTATTCACACCCAAAGCGAGAAAGATATCGTACACTAGGCCAAAAGACTTCATTCAGTCCAATTGGCCTATCCTCCTTCCTATAGAAAGGTCTGGAATCTCCTCTAGATTCTTTCATTAGAGAAACCCTGGGAACAAAATCTTTTGTCAGGAAACCAATATGCTTACAACAAGGGAATGGCTACAGAATCTGTCCTGCACGAACTTGTGAGTACTATCGATTCTTCATTTTGAAACCTACATTTTAAGGAATTCCCTATGGTGGCCTTTCTTGATATAGAAGGGGCTTTTAATAATATTCAGTCACATGTGGTAATTGCGGCGCCGTCGCATCTAAGAGTGAATAATAGCTGAATTTGACTAATTTAAAGTCTGCTCTGAATGAAATCCTGCTAGATCTAGCAGAGTGTAGCTGCGAGGTCGTCGTGGCATATGCGGACGATGTGGCAATTTCAATATCTGGCAAATTCTGCAACATCCTCGGAAACATTATACAGGTGTCTATGATTGAGCGTCAATCCAAACAAATTATTATACTTCTATTCCTGCAGGAAAGCTGTAGGGTCGCGTTGTGGCCTCTCTCCTAAAATCGTCCATTGGATATATATAGCAGTACTTCCTCCAAAACTATTCGGCATTGCGCTATGGGTGACGGCAGCTAATAAACGATCCACTACCAACGAATTATCAAAGGTTCAGAGAACTGCCTGCCTATGATTAAGCGCAGCTTTAGGATTGCAACGTCTGAGTCTCTACAAGTCCTACTGCATCTACTTCCCACTGAAATTGTGGCGCGAGAAGTTGCCACCAGAGCGGCATTACGATTGAACTGCCTATAAATGTGGATGTATAAGAACTACGGCCGCATGAGGATATCAAAATACAGTGTTATGGTAAACGACGGAGTGGACTATATACCAACGGTGCACACTTTCGGGAATAACTTTACCGCTAAGATACAGGCCGGAGAGGAATGGGTTGATAGAATACCTAACAATAATAATAAGAACCATCTCCTCTTCTATAGGATGGGATCAGTGTCCAGTCCCCATCCTGGCAATAGATGACAACTATAGGATTCGTGGAGCCTCCGGAATACATAGTAAAGAACTCTGTCTTGATATAGCACACAATTATGGCAATAATGTGGTTGAGTCACAAGTGGTTGAGTCACATCATAGTGACCAACACTGGCTTGTTCATGTACTCGTACAGTCAAGCTGACATCAATTCTCTGGAGAAGGACACATCCTTAAATTCACAAACTGGCCTCGACTGCCGCACATCTCTTAACGAGATGGCTGATCAGTGTATCTTATATCTCAAATGGTTACCAGAGCACAGGAATATCCCGGTAACTGCAATGCCGATGAACTTGCTGGACGACATTATAAATTCTCGAAGAATTTGAATGCGCCACTGTCCACATGTCCACGCAAGTTTTGGCTTAGGTAAAAGACAATAAGACAGTCCAATGAAAGATGGGCAGAAATCGGCACCTGTAGGGTAGCTGATAAATCCGGCAAAAAATATCACCTGAGATGGTCTAAATATCTCTTCGCACTAGAGAGGCATAGGCTGTCTACATTAGTGTCTGTTCTATTCGGCGAACACGCCAGAAAGTTTTGTATTGACTCCAAGGACTTCTGCAGAAGCTCTGGAGATAAGGAAAAAGGGTGGATCATTGAGCACCTGTGTTGATATTGTCCGTTTTTAATTAAACAACGTCTGGATATACAGGGGTCGGCCTTTCTATGTCAGACTCTGTCAGACTCTTTCAGTTCGATATTTGTAATATTGATAACTTTGTATATCAAACGGATTGGTTGCGATGAGGGGCATCCCCACCCGTGGTTGCACCAGGGACCTCAATTGGTCTATATAATCTCTTAACTCCGGCTGCCACCCTACTCTAATCTACACTTAGTTTAGTTAAAAAGAGCGTGATGAAAATTTTTCCTTAATGTCCTATCAGGCTACTGATTGTCTTTAGTTTTAGAAATATAGAAGCTTGAACTAATCTTCTGTACAGGTGTGAATTTTAATATTCTTCAAATGTTATTAAATGTTAAACACCAACATTTGGAAATTATTTCAGTCAGAGTACAATATTTTATTCAGAATTCAACAATAAATTTTATTACGAAAATGTAACTGAGTAAAACAATGGCTAACATTTTGTATTTCATTTGTTTTTTTTTAATATTTTAAAATTTTTTTAAATTTGTAATTTTAATATTATGAATTGCATGCTAAATATTCATTCCTATATTGTAATTTCATTTTTTTATTTCGGTCTTTAAGTCTTTATTTATTTATCACTATGATATTCTCCTGGCTCTAGACCGTCTTTGCCTCTATTATGTTTTACAGAATGAAAAGTTTGTTTTAAAAACGGTGAAGCAAATAAAATTACTTGACGAGTAGCTGAGCTGTCAAGTAATTGTATTTGTTACACCGTTTTAAAAAAAACTTTGCGTTCTATAATACATAACAGAGGCAAGGATGGTCTATTGTCAGTTGATTATCCCAGTAATTCTTATAAATAAAGGGTCCGCCATCTAACGTTTTTTTTTCAACTAGTGCTTATTTCGTGAATGGTAACACTTAGCTCATGTCTGATTTGACCGATAATTAGTTTTATCCTTCCGCTGAACGAATATGTGTATACGCTTGAACAACGCTGGGAAATATTGCGACATTACTTTGAAAATTTTGATTTTCACTTTTTTTTTCATTTTTCATTTTTGATTTTCATTTGATTTTGATTTTTTCATTTTGATCTTAGTGGGTATGTAAACAAGCAAAATTGTCGCATTTGGGGCACAGAAAACCCGCGCGCTTACACTGAAATGCCGATACACCCAAAACGAGTCACTGTTTGGTGCGGATTTTGGTCCAGAGGCATAATTGGGCCATTGGTCCATTTTTCTTCGAAAATGAGCTAGGAGTGGCCGTTACAGTCAATGGCGATCGTTATCGGGCCATGTTGAACGATTTTTTGTTCACAAAAATTGAAGAGGAGGAAATTGGCAACATTTGGTTTCAACAGGACGGCGCTACGTGCCACGCAGCTGAAGCTACACTCGATGTTTTGCACCCTGTTTTTGAAGATCGCATTATCAGCCGCAGATCTGATGTCGTTTGACCACCTCGGAGCTGCGATTTGACACCGTTGGACTATTATTTGTGGGGTGCACTCAAAAATAAGTGTTACGCCGACAAGCCAGGGACAATTCACGCTTTAAAGGACAATATTCGTGAAGCCATTGGTGAAATACAGCTGCACACAATCGATAATGTGCTTAAAAATTGGACCGATCGTGTAGGCTACTGCATGGCCAGCCGAGGCAGCCATTTGAATGAAATTATTTTCCATTATTAACCGGAAGGATTTTACTTTCAAATAAAAAAAGAAATTTGAGAAAATATTCAGTAGTTTTTTTTATAGCATTTTCAAAAAAAAGTTATTTGGCGTATACTTTATTAGACGAAAAAAAAAATACTGTCTGTATAGCATCTATGTTTTTTTTCATTTCATACCTGCAATTTAAACTCTATTCAATCTATTTAATTAATATAAAACTGAATTGCAAATCGTATATTTAAATTATGTCATATATGGTTCTTACTTTTGGCACTACGACTTTGTTTAACCAAAATGATCTCGCCTTAATTTCGCCTATGTGGTGGGGAGTGTAGCACGTGTTCTCATATAAAGGTATTTCAACGACAGGACTAGTTTTTCTTCCCAACAAATATACAAAACATACCTACATATTTCTGTAACTAACAGAAACGGTAACTAACTAATTTTGCAAAGTATTATGATGAATAAGAAAAATGTACAAAATGAAAAGAAAACAGCCCACAAGATTATTAAAATTAGAATAAAGGTATTTGTAGATACGTATGCATGAATAATAGGTTGGGGAGTAAAATGAGTTATTAAAATTATATGAATTAAAACAAATACACAAATTTCAGTCGGATAAACTGACTGAGGTCTACCCTCACTTTGTGAATAATCTAATATGGAATACTCGTAGAGGCTTTGTGCAAGAGTTCAGGTATAGATAATTTGTGATCAACGGTCGCTGTCGAATCCTATAAAAAGTACGAACGGATGACGGTCACATTTGCAAAGTGACAGATCTGAAGATGTTGGCGACCTGTCATAACGCCCAACGGACATAACGCCCAAATTTTTTTTTGGGCCTTATCACCACTCTGACTGCGGTCATAACATCCAATTTTGTTTTGGGCCTTATGACCTTTCTAGGTGCGGACACAAGACCCAAAAAAGAAGGGACATAACGCCCAATTTTTGTTGGGATTTATGACCGCGCCTGATGCAGTCATAACGCCCAAATATTATTTTGTAATGTTTTCCCTATTAATGTGTAAAATCGAATACTTTTGGGAAAAATGTATTATGATTGTAAAAGAAGTAACGGTTCTATAGTTAATTCAGGTTCAGAAATGCCTTCGATGGTTGTAATTGCAATCGCGCGCGCGATTTCTCGTAGAATTCTTTACACTCGGCTTTTCTGGAAGTTCTTACTAAATCACATATATTGTTTTTCGATTTAATACTACCATATTACAAATGTTTGGGAAATTAAATTTGGATAAGGCCCTATACGTATGATGAGGATAAGAACTTGCAGAAATGCCTAGTGTAAAGAATTCTATGAGAAGTCGCGCGCGGCTTTTCTGCAAGTTCTTAACTACATCACATATATGTACTCGTATTGTTTTTCGATTTAATACTACCGTATTCGAAATGTTTGGGAAATTAAATTTGGATGAGGCCCTATACGTATGACGAGGATAAGAACTTGCAGAAATGCCTAGTGTAAAGAATTCTATGAGAAGTCGCGCGCGGCTTTTCTGCAAGTTCTTAACTACATCACATATATGTACTCGTATTGTTTTTCGATTTAATACTACCGTATTCGAAATGTTTGGGAAATTAAATTTGGATGAGGCCCTATACGTATGACGAGGATAAGAACTTGCAGAAAAGCCGAGTGTAAAGAATTCTATGAGAAATCGCGTTCTTAGCTACATCACATATTTTGTTCTTCGATTTAATACTAGCATATTTTAAATGTTAGGGAAATTAAATTTGGATAAGGTCCTATACGTATGATGAGGATAAGAACTTGCAGAGAAGCCGAGTGTAAAGAATTCTACGAGAAATCGCGCGCGCGATTACTCATAGAATTCTTTAAATGTTTGGGAAATTAAATTTGGATAAGGCCCTATACGTATGATGAGGAAAAGAACTTGCAGAGAAGCCGAGCGTAAAGAATTCTACGAGAAATCGCGCGCGCGATTACTCATAGGTGCGGACTGCACTTAGGGATGTCATAAGGCCCAAAAAAAATTTTGGGCGTTATGTCCGTTGGGCGTTATGACCGGTCACCGAAGATGTTCACGAGTTCTTTTAGCCGACAGTTTATAGAGCACCGCGAGAGTGATAAGGCGAAATGAAATGCCATGCGTCGTATTCAAGCTATCCGAGCTGACGATGCACCATCACCATTTACAGTTGGCGAATTTACTGATGTCATCTGAAGTTCAAGACCCAGATAGAATATACACGTTAATGATGAAGATATTACACTTACCGGAAGTCGAGTAGCTGACGAAAGCCCTCAACTTGTCCCTGGTCACTCTAATAGTTCCCGAGATCTGGACAATGAACAGAGTGGTCCAGCTATTGAAACCAGGCAAATCTGTGATTAAAGGATAATCTTACAGACCGATTTCCCTGCTCTCCCTAGTAGCAAAGACTCTTCAGATGCTGAATAGACACTTTTCGATTGCCGATCATGAGCATGGTGTCAGAAAGCAGTATAGAAGGACTAATCTCTTGCGCTCCATAACCACAACTATTCGCCAAGGTCTCAACCAGAACAGACCGTGTGACAGGACGGTTCTCCTGGCTCTTGATCTATCGAAGGGTTCCGATATGAAGGCTTCCTTGTTTGAGACATAAAAAATAAGTTCCTTCCACAGATTTTAAAACGTTGCATTGTTATCTACATTTGTGGGCGCTAGTTCTATGTGGAATATAGGAACAAGAAGTAAAGAGCCCGTAGAGCTAAATCGAGATTCCCCCAAGGTGGGGTGATATCTCCGGCTCAGTTAATGTCTACGTTTCCCCAATTCCACCATCACCTGACGGCATTTAAATCGTTACATATTACGATGATTCTCTATTCTAGTGTCGGATCCCAAAATCGATGACATCTGTGACAGGTTAAAGTTATATTTAGCAGATCTTGCCAGTTTATTCACTACAGGGTAACATGCATTTAGTACATCTGGCTGTAAATAGGGTGGCGCGGTATGTTTATGGACTGAACCGGCGTGTTCATGTGACGCCCTATGTAACGAAATTGTTGGGCTATAATTTTGATGCATTTGTAAATTTACGCTTACTTCTGTTTTTTTATAAACTGATTAAAAGTCAGTCTCCTCTTTTTTTGTGCCAATCGATGGTGTTTTGCCATTCAACTAGGAGAAATCAATTGCTTATTCCTAGGGTTGTCCACCTAATGAATGAATCGTTTCTAGTAAGAGTAGCACGACTTTACAATTCATTACCCAATGACATGAACAATTTTAGCATTTCGCTCCCTACACGCTGAAAAAAATCACTTCTGTAGTATATTGTCCCAAACATATTCGGCTTGAAATAAACATATGTTTAGGGTACACTCCAAATATATAATATTTTACACACACAAATATTATATGCTTGTGAGGATATTGTTCTAAACAAAAATATGCTCCCATTCAAATATTTTTTATTTGGAACTAGTATTTCCGAAACAAGGATTCCCTTGTAATTATTTATTTTGGTAATGTATTAAATGCCTTAACTAAAGACAAGTTTTCTGTTTTTCAGATTTTCAAAGAGGATTTTTTTTATAAATTTTATATGTTTGTAAAATTTAATCAAAACTTAAATCGAACAATCTTTCGTAAATATAAACGACATTGATGGATTGACAATCAGTGATGAATAGGAATATTTATAAATAAGGAAATTTTTAGCTATAAAGTTTAACACGAAAACTAGGAAAAACTAACTAAAATTCGAAAAAGTCAGTAATGTTTTAAAAATCTTTTTAAATAAAACTTATTTGGAAATCTTCTTAAACAATAACTTTGTTTGTGTGTAAACACATATTTTATTTGTGAAATTCAGTTTGCAAATAAATTATGTTCTAATATATTAATATATGCGTTCCAAACAAAATTTCTTGATTTTCATATAAAATTTATTTGTTATCAAATATATAATATTTAAAAAAATCGTTTCCAAGTATATTTTCTTTCGTTTCAAACATATCAAAAATGACGATTTTCCTCCGTGTACACTCTTCAATAGGCTACTTCACCACTTTCAATAACATTTTTATTTGTTGTTATGCAAAATTGCGCTTAATTAAAGCTACGTAAAAAATCTTTAAATAATGTTTCTATTTTATGGAACACTTTATACATTTTTCCTTATATTAGGATTTTACTTATGTTTGTTTCGCAAACTGAGTAGCTATTTAGTTATCCTAAATACTTTTCTGTATACCCAATCTGTATTTATATTATTTATTCCTTATATATTAATTAGGTTTAAACAAATCAACATATCATTATTTACCAATGAGTAGTTTTAGTTAGTTATATGCATATTGTAATTTATGTTTAATTGGCCAGACGGCTTTGAATTACAAGTTTGTATGAAATAAATGAAAATAAATGAAGGAAAATGCAGATTTCCGCCACCAATCATCTACCACACTGTTCGCACCATCTATCCCTGGACTACCCCTGGATTATCGGGGTCTCGACCGACAGCCCATTTAGATTTTGCAAACAAGATCCTCAAGTCACTCGCCTGCAGCACTTGGGGAACTGACATAGAAATCTTGTTGACCATTTGCTTAGCCATAGTCCGGTCCGTGACGAACGATGCCCAAAGAACAGCGACTGGGTGGCTCCTCATGTTTGAATATATTCATGCCGACGAAGTAGCAGCAAAAGATAATACCTACCGGGTGAATATCGTTATCGGAGAGCACCCTCCACCAGTGGCATCAGATGTGGAGAGACTACCGCGACAAAAAAAGCCGTTGTGGCACAGCTGAGATCTGGTTGCTGTTGCCGCCTAAATTCATTCGACTACCTGCCCACCTTTTGATCAGGAACCACATGATCCGTTGCCCAGTCAATCTTAATCAGGTTGTTTCCAGGTCTCTACCCAGCTAAAAAATATGGATGTACATAATTTCTGACAAATCACCTTTAAAGTACATCCAAAGAAGAAGTTTGTGCATTTTTTTCACACAAACAAAATTCTTTGATTGAGAATTTTTAATATCGGCCTATAAAATTTATTTTACCTAAAATCTTTATAAAAAGTTCCTAAAAGGAAAAATAAGATCTCGATACCAGCATTTTTTATGAGGATTTGAAATTAAATAAAATAAAGAATGAATTTTTGAGTTTTGCGGAATTTATCAAAAAGTGCCACTTACCTTAGTAATTCTTCCATAACTTTTACCACAATTGTGTCCGCAACAATTTAATTACGGGTTTGGATTAGTGACATTCTGGGGCATACTCTGTATAAATATAAATAAAAAGGTTGACAATTTTTTTAAATTAAAGTTTAAACCCAGTAAGGAAAGGAAGAAAGTCGGGCGGGGCCGACTATATAATACCCTACACCTCCCTAACTATGCGATAATGGTAGAAACATATTATCTAATTCTGTTCGGATATAAAATAACATTTTTACAGAGCTTATATGTCAAATCGGGGGTAACGTATATATGGGGGATATATCTAAATCTGAACCGATTTCTTCGAAAATTAAAAGTGTTCATTCATATAATAGGAAATCTCTTTCTGCCAAATTTCATACTCATCGGATATAAAATACAGTTTCTACAGCGGTTACACGTCAAATCGGGGGTTACATATATATGGGGGCTATATCCAAATCTGAACTGATTTTCTCCGAATTTATCGGTATTTCTTCATGTAATAAGAGACCTCTTTTTGCCGAATTTCGCACTGATCGGATATAAAATAACACTTTTACAGCGCTTAAATGTCAAATCGGGGGTAACTTATATATGGGGCTATATCTAAATCTGAACCGATTTCTTCCAAATTTAACAGTGTTCATTCATATTAAAAGAAAGCTCTTTCTACCGAATTTCATACTGACCGGTTACAACATAAAGTTTTTACAGCGCTTACCTGTCAAATCGGGGCTAACATATATATGGGGGCTATATCTAAATCTGAACCGATTCTAACCAAATTCAATAGGGATCGTCCTTGGGCCAAACAAATGTTATGTGTAAAGTTTCGGCGAGATCGGACCATAATTGCGACCTGTACTTTAATTACAAGAATATATGGACAGACAGACGGACAGAAAGATGGACAGACAGACATGGCTAAATCGATTCAAAAATTGATTCTATGACGATCGGTATAATAAACTATGGTTCTATTTCTTCTCTTTTTGGGCGTTACAAACAAATGCACAAAGTCATAATACCCTGTACCACAGTGTGGTGTAGGGTATAAAAACGAAAAAATATATATATTAAAAATTTGCCCATTACGTTATCTTTTAAACGACGTAATCTTTGTAAAACTTTGTTCAGCCATTCAAGAGCTAATAACCAGTAAGGAAAGGCAGAAAGTCGGGCGGGGCCGACTATACAATACCCTACACCTCCCTAACAATGCGATAAGGGTCATTGCCATAATAATTTGGAATAATTGGTAAATGAGTAGAAACATATTATCTAATTCTGAAACGATAATCGCTAAATTAAGCAATATTCGTTCCTAAATAGAGAAACATCTTTCTGGAAAATTTTAATGATCGGAAGTAAAATACAACTTCTATAGAGGTTTGTTACCAAATCAGGAGGAACATATATATGGAGCTTTAATATAAATCTGAACCGATCTTCCCTGAATTCATGAATTCATGTAAAAAGACCTCCTTCTGTCAAATTTCGTACTGATCGGATATAAAATACAGTCTCTACAGCGCTTACATGTCAAATCGGGGGTAACATATATATGGGAGTTATATCTAAATCTGAACCGATTTTCTCCTAATTTGGCAGTATTCTTTTGAGTAATAAGAAACCTCTTTCTGCCGAATTTTGCACTGATCGGATATAAAATACAATTTCTACAGCGCTTACATGTCAAATCGGGGCTAACATATATATGGGGGCTATATCTAAATCTGAACCGATTTTAACCAAATTAAATAGGGATCGTCCCTGGGACAAAAAAAAGATATGTGTAAAGTTTCGTCGAGATCGGACCATAATTGCGACCTGTACTTTGATTACAAGAATACATGCACAGACGGACAGACAGACAGACGGACAGACAGACAGACGGACAGACAGACAGACGGACAGACAGACAGACGGACAGACGGACATAGCTAAATCAACTCAGAAAGTGATTCTAAGTCGATCGGTATAATAAACGATGGGTCTACTTCTTTTGGGTGTTACAAACAAATGCACACAGTTATAATACCCTGTACCACAGTGTGGTGCAGGGTATAAAAATTCTGTAAAACACAAAAATTAACTTTTGTTTAAGTTTTTAAAATTTTAGATCCCCATAATATTGCAGGAACATTTATATATGAATTAATTATCCCCAAACTAAGCTGTATTCGTTCCTAAATTAAGAAGCTTCTTTCTGTCATATTTTGTAATTATCCAAAGTAAAGTATAGGGCGGGCCATTTAAAATTTCCAATTGAATCGGCTATAAAAAATTTACTGATATTTTTTTAAATTTCTGTTTTTATTGGAAAGGTTGAACTTTGTCATTTAATAATAACAAAATCGGGAGTAACATATATATGGGGGCTACATCTAAATCTGTACCGTTTTCCCAAAATTGAATAGTGTTCATTTCTGTAATAATAAACCTCTTTCTGCCGAATTTCGTACCGATTGAGTATAAAATACTGTTTCTACAGCGCTTACATGTCAAATCGGGGGTGACATATATTTGGGGGCTAAATCTGAACCGATTTTCCTCATATTTAGTATAGTCTCTGATTGTATCAAGAGACTTCTCTCTGTAAATGCTTTTACAGATCGGTAAAAAAATGTTGCTTATACAGTGCATATATGCCAAATCAGACGTACATATACATATATGGGAACTATGTATATGTAAATCTGAACCGATTTTAACCAAATTCAATAGGGATTGTCCTTGGGCCAAAAGAAAGATATGTGCTAAGTTTCGTTGGGAGCGGACCATAATTGCGACTTGTACTCTGATTACAAGAATACATGTACGGAAGGACATACATACAGACAGACGGACATAGCTAAATCAACTCACAAAGTGATTCTAAGTCTATCGGTATAATAAACGGTGAGTTACACATAATATGATTCGAACCCGGACATCCAAATTTAATTATCCCTAGACAAAGGGAGCGTCCAAAGCATTGAATAAGGTTAAATTGTTCACAAGTTAGCTCAGGACAGTGGTATGCTGCTGCATTGCTACGAGACGCAGGTTCAACTCACGGCAATACAAAAAATTTCAATTTGAAAAATAACTATAAACTTAAAAAAAAATAAAATGAAAGAAAAAAGATGTTTTTTATTGTTTTCAGTAAATATGTTAACATATTAAGAGCATGCCTAAAATAGCATTTCGTCGGTGCGCCAACAAAAACTCCTATGTGTAATTTTTCGAAATTTGGTCAAACGACTACCCACCAAAGCTTTTTGCGCTATCTTGGCCGGTTCCGAAGTTACCAAAAACTCCTATGTGTATCCCTCTATAGCAATGCTCCGACAAAAACTCCTATGTGTTGTAGGCACAGCCTGTGCCAAGGGATAGAAGGTTGGCTTAAATTCACGCCAAAAAACGGCTAATGAGGTTTTGTTCATAATCATCCCCTCTAATCGACAATGAATAAATCAAAATTAGATCTGTTCCATTCGCGAGTTATCGTGAAAACAGTACTTTTACTCAAAACAAACCTAATAGCTTTGATTTGTAAAGAAATACGCGGAAACTTAGAACTGTAACACAATTTCCTTAAAATATGATTATTTGTAACGTCCGCGACATTTGTCATGTTTTTATATTGCGAATTTTGTGTAATCCATAAAATCGACTTACACCGCCAAATTTTTCCAAAAATATTATACCGAATTTAATAAGATTAATATATTTCCATTCTGTAATCTCTGAAGAATAGATTAATATCAGCATTTTCGCGAAAAATATCCCTCGACGAATAAATTTTGTACAAAAAGAAAATAGTTCGGAATTATTTAACTATATAATGCTATTATCTCACGAATGAACAGTTCTAGGGAAAATTGGTTAAAGGAAGTTTGGGAGATATTAAAAACGACTACAACTCTTTCTTTAACAAACAAAATGTATAGTAATTTGGTAAGGATTTACAGTGTGTTAAAACTTTTGTATGCTTTTCCCTTTATATGAGGCATATTTTGATTTGACACATTGTAAATCCCTACCAAATTATTATAATTTTTTTTGTTAAAGAAAGACTTGTAGTCGTTTTTAATATCTCCCAAACTTTCTTTGACCTCTTTTTCCTAGGACTGGCCGTTCGCGTAATAATATCATTATATAGTTAAATAATTCTGAAATTAAATGTTTTTTGTTCGAAATGTATTCGTCGCGGGATGTTTATGACGGAAATGCTAGTGCCAATCTATCCCTCAGAAATAATAGAATGTTAATATATTAATTTTAATAAATTCGCAATAATATTTTTGAAAAAATTTAGCGGTGTAAGTCGAATTTTTGGATTACAAAAATTTCGCTATAGAATAATATAACAAATATCGCGGACATTACAAAGCGTCTTACAAATGTTCATATTTATGGGAAAGTATGTTATAGTTTTAAATTTCCGCGATTCAATGTAATTAAGTTCGGTTTTTTGGTTAAAAATTGTTTTTATCGCGATAACTCGCGAAAGGAAGCATATCAAATTTGGATTTCTTCTTTTCAGAGTAGAGGGGATGATTGTGTACAAAACCTCATTAGCCGTTTTTAGCCACAACCACGGCCAACTTTCGTTTGCTTGAGGTACGCTGTGAACATTCAAATATCAAAACTCCTATATGTAATTTTTTTGTTTTATAAATATTTAAAATGCTCCAAACAAAACATCCTATGTGTCGATTTTCATGAAAACCATTTACCACGTCATGGACTTTTCACATATACGATTTTTGTTATGATATATTGGTGGTAAATAATTAAAATAAAAATGCAAAATTCTGAGATATTAAAAATATCGCGATTTGACGAAATAGCAACGTTTTTTGTCTCTCCTGAAAACTAGTAAAAAAACACATAGGAGTTTTCGTCGGCGCACCGACGATTTGTATTTCTTTATGAGCACCGGTGCGAATGTACTGCCAAATAAAAAATGAAATAGCGCGACAAGTCTATGTAAAATGCATCGGTGAAAATCCGCGCCAATTACTACAACAACAACAACAACTTCCGCACAAAATATTTTTTTTAATACCGACCGTTCAGCTCAAAATGGGCGCTCATGCAACTACCCATACTTCATAATACTTAAATAACTTCAAAAATTCCTTACAGACTATAGATATTCCCCATCCACCCTAGTGCACATTGTTGTGGTTTGCTTCGCAATGTCAGCAATATCAGCAACCCCAATGACACACAAACATTTGCAGACACTGTCTGTCTGTCGGTCGGAAAGTGTCTTAATGTCAGAATTTGATGAAGAAAAAAGTAAACAGAAATTTCTCGGCAATCATGACACGCACAAAGCCAAACCAAAGCAAAAAGTAAACCGCACCACAAAAGAATTCGCTTGTGCAAATTATTAAATTTCATGGAATTCATTAAAGAATTTTCTCAAAAATGCTGAAGATATGGCAACGTAGGAATCTCCAACAATTTCCCACAGGTGGTATGAGTTATATTTGTATATTCTACATTAATATTCCTCATACGTTTCATATAAAATAATAATTACTTCTCTGAAAACTTCAAAGCAAAGGCACATTAGATGGCAACGGGAAACTCAAGCAGCGCCTAGGGTAGACATTTGTGGGGGGAAAGATAGCAATATAAGATTATATTTTAAGAAATTAAATAAATGGAAAAAATCGAAAAGCGGGGCTGTTACGTTTCTTCTTCTGGTCCATTCTTTGTCCATTATGATGACATGACGACCTCCTTAAAATAAGTTCTTGTATTCCAAGGTGTTCACAGTTTCCGGTTTGTTTGTAATTTTTTTAATTCCAATTTTCTTCGTAGTAGTTTGAAGTAAAATCAGGGCAAAACTTTAAATTAAAAGAAATTAAAAAAGTTTCTTGTGGGCCAGATCGAAGAAGTGATCTAAGAGACCACAAAATAGTTGGCGGAAATTCTTGTTGGGACATTTTATGTCATTTAAGAAATGTCCGTCCTTCCGTCCGCCTGTTTCTAACTTTCGATAGAAGGAACCGATTGACTTCAAATTTGGTATGCGTCAATATTTTTTTTATCTCAGGCTAATACCAAAGATGGACCATGTCGGTGCACTCCTTCGAGTGCCTTCCCCAAAAAGTGTAAAACTTTAGTGAAATATTAATTCGTTAATAACTTAACTTGCCGTTTAGATCTGCGCAGTTTATGTCTCTACGGATCCTGCTCGTCACTACACGGTAATATTAGTTTCCAGGCAATCTTTATATAGTAAGATTGGGATAAACTGTGTTTTAGAATTTGAAATTGATGTGTAATTTGTCTTGAAAATAGTTTGTAAGTAATCAAACCCATTCATCTTAAATACAACGAGCAGGACAACGTCATGTGGGATCAGCTAGTACTCAATAAAATTATGTCTTTATTGTATTTTTTTTTTGGTGAAAGCTGACAACCTTATAAAACATATATTTTAATATTCTGGTTGCCACGCAAGATCCCGATATTTTGGGTCCGACTTATTGCCAGACTTGACTCATCTCAGAGAATATGACTGGAAGATACTGAGAAAATTCGTGCCTTGTACCGATTTTCTCTAACTCGTGAGGTATAAAAAGGTCATAAATAAGGAGCGCTCAACAGGGCGAAGTACTGGCTTAAGTGTATGTCCACGGGCCTCTCTTCAAACTGACATAACCTAACCTAAACTAACCTAACCTAACCTAACCTAACCTAACCTAACCTAACCTAATCTAACCTAACCTAACCTAACCTAACCTAACCTAACCTAACCTAACCTAACCTAACCTAACCTAACCTAACCTAACCTAACCTAACCTAACCTAACCTAACCTAACCTAACCTAACCTAACCTAACCTAACCTAACCTAACCTAACCTAACCTAACCTAACCTAACCTAACCTAACCTAACCTAACCTAACCTAACCTAACCTAACCTAACCTAACCTAACCTAACCTAACCTAACCTAACCTAACCTAACCTAACCTAACCTAACCTAACCTAACCTAACCTAACCTAACCTAACCTAACCTAACCTAACCTAACCTAACCTAACCTAACCTAACCTAACCTAACCTAACCTAACCTAACCTAACCTAACCTAACCTAACCTAACCTAACCTAACCTAACCTAACCTAACCTAACCTAACCTAACCTAACCTAACCTAACCTAACCTAACCTAACCTAACCTAACCTAACCTAACCTAACCTAACCTAACCTAACCTAACCTAACCTAACCTAACCTAACCTAACCTAACCTAACCTAACCTAACCTAACCTAACCTAACCTAACCTAACCTAACCTAACCTAACCTAACCTAACCTAACCTAACCTAACCTAACCTAACCTAACCTAACCTAACCTAACCTAACCTAACCTAACCTAACCTAACCTAACCTAACCTAACCTAACCTAACCTAACCTAACCTAACCTAACCTAACCTAACCTAACCTAACCTAACCTAACCTAACCTAACCTAACCTAACCTAACCTAACCTAACCTAACCTAACCTAACCTAACCTAACCTAACCTAACCTAACCTAACCTAACCTAACCTAACCTAACCTAACCTAACCTAACCTAACCTAACCTAACCTAACCTAACCTAACCTAACCTAACCTAACCTAACCTAACCTAACCTAACCTAACCTAACCGAACCTAACCGAACCTAACCTAACCTAACCTAACCTAACCTAACCTAACCTAACCTAACCTAACCTAACCTAACCTAACCTAACCTAACCTAACCTAACCTAACCTAACCTAACCTAACCTAACCTAACCTAACCTAACCTAACCTAACCTAACCTAACCTAACCTAACCTAACCTAACCTAACCTAACCTAACCTAACCTAACCTAACCTAACCTAACCTAACCTAACCTAACCTAACCTAACCTAACCTAACCTAACCTAACCTAACCTAACCTAACCTAACCTAACCTAACCTAACCTAACCTAACCTAACCTAACCTAACCTAACCTAACCTAACCTAACCTAACCTAACCTAACCTAACCTAACCTAACCTAACCTAACCTAACCTAACCTAACCTAACCTAACCTAACCTAACCTAACCTAACCTAACCTAACCTAACCTAACCTAACCTAACCTAACCTAACCTAACCTAACCTAACCTAACCTAACCTAACCTAACCTAACCTAACCTAACCTAACCTAACCTAACCTAACCTAACCTAACCTAACCTAACCTAACCTAACCTAACCTAACCTAACCTAACCTAACCTAACCTAACCTAACCTAACCTAACCTAACCTAACCTAACCTAACCTAACCTAACCTAACCTAACCTAACCTAACCTAACCTAACCTAACCTAACCTAACCTAACCTAACCTAACCTAACCTAACCTAACCTAACCTAACCTAACCTAACCTAACCTAACCTAACCTAACCTAACCTAACCTAACCTAACCTAACCTAACCTAACCTAACCTAACCTAACCTAACCTAACCTAACCTAACCTAACCTAACCTAACCTAACCTAACCTAACCTAACCTAACCTAACCTAACCTAACCTAACCTAACCTAACCTAACCTAACCTAACCTAACCTAACCTAACCTAACCTAACCTAACCTAACCTAACCTAACCTAACCTAACCTAACCTAACCTAACCTAACCTAACCTAACCTAACCTAACCTAACCTAACCTAACCTAACCTAACCTAACCTAACCTAACCTAACCTAACCTAACCTAACCTAACCTAACCTAACCTAACCTAACCTAACCTAACCTAACCTAACCTAACCTAACCTAACCTAACCTAACCTAACCTAACCTAACCTAACCTAACCTAACCTAACCTAACCTAACCTAACCTAACCTAACCTAACCTAACCTAACCTAACCGGTAGGGCTAAGCTCAGGCTACTATCGGGGTCAGCGGGTGGCGGATAGCTGAACGACCTACAGATTTGCTGGACAAATAAGCAGCCCCCGACCAAGAGCGGCAGAATCCCAGGGCGTACTATAAATGTGTACAGATGCCTGATACGGATTTTGTGACATGACGAACGGATGCAGCCATAAAAATATCCTCCCACATGGGTGCCCTCATGAGAGGCGCAATTAGGAGTGTGATGCCTCCGTGGAATCCCCAATCAAAAATCCAGAAGTGTCTGTCCCATATTGGGCGGCTTCCTGGTCTCAAGAGAGGCGGCAGAATCCACAACTACACGTCTTTATGGTGATAGGATCGAGACCAGTAAGATCCTAATTTACGGCATACTGGAAAAATGGATATGAATATACGAACCCTTGGGTGAAACCCAACAGAAACGGCTTCTGGGTTAATATTGCAGCTGCCTCCGTCCCAATAAAACCTGGCAAGTCTCTGAGTACGCTCTAAGTTTCGTCGCCATTAAGTTGGTGGTGTAGGTTCAGTTGACATAGTCCTGATTTGTACGAGTCTGGCTCTGAACGCAAAATCTCATAAGGACTTTGCGTCAACCCTCGCATGGCCTCCCTGCTCTGCATAGATAACCATGAGACGAAAACAAATCGTAACTACACATCGAGCCTAGATAACGGCTCTGAGTTGGGACCCAGTGAAGATATAAGTATCGAAAATATTAACGACAATATAAACCAGTAAGGAAAGGCTAAAGTCGGGCGGTGCCGACTATATAATACCCTACACCACTCTCGTAATATTGAATAACTCTGATATATACATTTTGTAATTCATGTATAAATTGTTTACATAAATTTACTTTTGGGACATTTTATACTTAAATAATACCCTGTACCACAGTGTGGTGTAGGGTATAAAAACGATTGGATCTAAAGAGCCAAATCGGATGAAACATATATATGGGAGCTATAGCTAAATCTTAACCGATTTTCTTCAAATTCGGCAATGTTGGTTCATGGATCAAGAACTCTACCATTCTAAATTTCAACACGATTGGGTGTAAAATACAGATTTTATAGGACTAAAGGGCCAAATCGGACGAAACATATATATGGGAGCTATAGCTAAATCTTAACCGATTTTCTTCAAATTCGGCAATGTTGGTTCATGGATCAAGAAACTCTACCATTCTAAATTTCAAAACGATCGGATGTGAAATACAGCTTCTATAGGACTAAAGGGCCAAATCGGACGAAACATATATATGGGAGCTATAGCTAAATCTTAACCGATTTTCTTCAAATTCGGCAATATTGGTTCATGGATCAAGAAACTCTACCATTCTAAATTTCAACACGATTGGGTGTAAAATACAGATTTTATAGGACTAAAGGGCCAAATCGGACGAAACATATATATGGGAGCTATAGCTAAATCTTAACCGATATTTTTCAAATTCGGCAATGTTGGTTCATGGATCAAGAAACTCTACCATTCTAAATTTCAAAACGATCGGATGTAAAATACAGCTTCTATAGGACTAAAGGACCAAATCGGACGAAAGATATATATGGGAGCTATATCTAAATCTGCACCGATTTTCTTCAAATTCGGCAATGTTGGTCCATGGATCAAGAAACTCTACCATTCTAAATTTCAAAACGATCGGATGTAAAATATAGCTTCTATAGGACTAAAGGACCAAATCGGACGAAAGATATATATGGGAGCTATATCTAAATCTGAACCGATTTTCCTCAAATTCGGCAATCTTGGTTCATGGATCAAGAAACTCTACCATTCTAAATTTCAAAACGATCGGATGTAAAATACAGCTTCTATAGGACTAAAGGGCCAAATCGGACGAAAGATATATATGGGAGCTATATCTAAATCTGAACCGATTTCAACCAAATTCAATAGCGATCTTAACAGCCGCGAAATACTCTAAACTGCAAAATTTCAGAACGATCGGAGTGAAATTGCGACCTGTAGTCGACGAACAACTTTACATGGACGGACGGACGGACGGACGGACGGACGGACATCGTTAAATCGACTCAGCTAGTGATTCTGAGTCGATCGGTATACTTTAAGGTGGTTCTAGCTGTGTTATTTTAAGGTGTTACAAACATCTGCCGTGAAACAAACTTATAATACCCTGTACCACAGTGTGGTGTAGGGTATAAAAACGATAACATAAACAACATAAAAAATACAACAAAAAATAAACAAATCACTGAAGTAAGTGAAGAGAATCCCTTTGGACCCTCTTCGAAAACGCAGAGATCTCCCTGTAGTAGTGTTTCTTTTCCAATAGCGAAAACATCCAAAGTACAAAGTGATATGGACCTCTCTCCCTCCCCCTCTCAAGCTAGTGGAAGGATTTAAAGAATACCTTTGAAAAGTGTTCCACCGAAGAATAATACGTCCACGACGATAAATGATGAGATCCACCTCATTCGGTTACGAAATGAGGAAGAACAAGCATTCATGAACCTTGGAAACAAGCTCTGCGCTATGAACGCAGTAGTAGCGGATGCAAAAAACGTGCACAAACCAATTAGAGATAACCTTGCACAAGCTTTTGCATTGTACCAACAGCTCCGCGAGAATCGAGAAGCCATCGCGTTGATTGCTGTTCAAAGTACAAACCCAGATAAATATGCGGTAACTTCCGTCGATAGGGAAATGCAAACGGAGACAAAGATACCCGTCCAAGATACTTTCAAAAGGGCCGCTTCTCCTACTCCAGATGCAGACAGAACCAATAAAAAGGTTCGGACGGCAGATCAGTTGCAAAGTAGCGAAAACACGGAAAGTGAACAGCAATGGTAAACCGTCGAAAACAAGAAGAGGAGACTCAATAGGAAAAAAAGAAGAAACCTATAAAACCAAGAAACGAAGCAATTACGATCACTGCCGGCAGCTCTAGCTATGCTGAAATTTTGAAGAAGATGAAAACAGCAATAAAGCCCGAAGAAAGTGGCATTAACATAAAGAAAATACGAAAAACAAAAGATGGCAACGTATTCGTAGAGATGATGAAAGGAGATGGGCATGCCAAGAAACTTGAGACCGCATTAAAAAGCTCGCTAGGAACGGACTTACAAGTGAAAACCCTGGCAGATAAATTTCATATTGACATAAGGGACATGGAGGAGTCAACAGATGCAGATGAAATAATCCAAAGTATCCTTAAAGTTACTAAAGAAACTGATGCAACCAAATTTAAAGTCAAGAATATACGCGATTCATATGGAGGGACAAAACAGGCCTTAGTAGAACTTCCTGCCAACCACGCAATCGCTATATTGAAGAATAAAAAGATTAGAATCGGACTAGTAGTATGCAGGGTAAGGGAGAAAACCTTTGCCAAACGATGTTTTAGGTGCTTGGAACTAGGCCACTTAGCTCGGCTTTGCCAGGGAAAAGATCGCAGTCAGATCTGCATGAGATGTGGAATTAATGGACACAAGGTCAGAGAGTGTAGAAATAACCCACGATGTGTAATATGCCTAGAGGCTGGCTCTCGGAACGTGAATCACTATATTGGCAGCGAAGCCGCGTGTGGTAACAAGAATGCGTCTTAAATATCTACAAATTAATCTGGGAAGAGGACGTGAAGCTCAAGAACTGATGCTGAACAACGCTATATAAGTGAACAATACAAAAAACAAGACAACAAACAGTGGTACCAGGATAAATTGGGAAGGGCTTAAATTTTCATTCGAAATCAGGATCTGACAATAGACAAAATTGAAGAAAATCACGAAAACTTCGTAGTAGTTCATACTATGGGCATCCGCATATACAGTTGCTACTTCTCTCCAAATATGGAGCTTTCGGATTTCCTCATAAGGCTCTCTAAATTGGAAGAAAATTTGAAAACAGGAAAGACTGCAGTTATAATAGTAGGAGATTTTAATAGTAAATCTCCCGAATGGCTGTCGGATAGATTAGATAGAAGAGGAGCAGCGGTTAGTGAATTGATGTCTTCTCTCGATCTCTTAGTACTGAATCAGGGAAATTCTCCAACATTCCGGAGAGGGGTTCCGGCACAATTATAGACATTTCGGCTGCGTCGATATGTGTAGCTGAAAAATGTAAGAAATGGGAAGTACTAGAGGACGAAACACTTAGCGACCATCAATACATCCTTATAGAAATGGATCGCTCTAGTCAAGAGATGCCAAATATTCCCTCAAGACGTCGCTGGAATACTCGTAAGCTTAACACCGAAGCATGCGAAGCAGTGTTAACAAGACTAAAAGAAATGCACTCTACAACGAATAGTGTTAATATCCACCAAGTCGTACAAGAGTTTAATGGAGTATTGACTGAAATATGTAACGCAGCAATGCCAAAAATTAAGATGCCTCAAAATTGTCATAAACCAGCCTATTGGTGGACGAAAGAAATTGCACTACTGAGGAAAGAGTGTCTTAAAGCAAAAAGAATGGCCACACGAAAAAAGGGCGACCCCTTCTATATGGATCAATACAGAGAAGCAAGGAAGAAACTCAAAGAAGCTATCAAACACTCTAAAAGAAAGTCATGGGAAGCGCTCTGCGATGAAATAAATAACGATCCCTGGGGACTCCCATATCGTATTGTAATGAAGAAGATGGGAAACCGCAACAAGATCCCTGGTATAACAAACCCAGATTGGGCGCGAACTATTGTAGAGACACTGTTCCCAAAAGCAACGTCCCCAAGTATTTACTTCCCAACAGTAGAACCAGCAGGAGAATACGAGCCCTTCTCAAATGAAGAAATATTACATACCGCAAGAAAGCTGAAAAAAGCTAAGGCACCTGGTCCAGATGGAGTGCCAAACGAAATCATAACACTTACGGCACCATGCTGGCCGGAATTGTTTACCGATACATTTAATATGTGTTTGAAGACAGGCATATTCCCAAATATTTGGAAAAAGCAGAAGTTAGTTCTCCTACGTAAGGGAGATAAACCCCTAGATAATCCTTCATCCTTCCGACCGTTGTGCCTACTGGACAATTCGGGAAAATTTTTGGAGAGATTACTGTTGAATAGATTAGAAGCTGAGCTATATGCAAACGGAGGGTTCTCCCCAATGCAATTCGGATTTGTGAAAAAGAAATCAGCTCTAGACGCCATTTCCCAAGTAGTGAACACAGCCCAGAAATCGATGGAGGGAAAACGATTCTGTGCCATAGTTACTTTGGATATTAGAAATGCTTTTAATACCGCAAATTGGAATGTTATTCGAACAGAAATCAGGAAGAGGAACTTTTCGAACTATTTAGTCAAACTGATTGATAATTATCGAAATGAGCGAACATTAGAATATCAAACCAACCAGGGGGCAAAACATTTCAGTGTGTCGGCAGGTGTACCACAAGGATCGATTCTAGGACCTTTCCTTTGGAATCTTATGTATGACGGCCTCTTAAACCTTAAATTACCAGATGGGGCTTTACTGGTGGGTTATGCAGACGATGTCGCCCTTATAGTGGACAAGTCAGACTCAGCTTTGACTGAAATTGTAACAAATGACTGTTTAGGTAGAGTAAATAGGTGGTTAAAATCTAAAATCTACATCTACAACTTGCAGCGTCAAAAACTGAAGCAATCCTGGTTACCAAGCGGAGATCTTTCGTTTATCCCCAATTCCACGTTGACGGATACAACATTAAAATAAACAAGAGTTTAAAATATCTTGGTGTCTACATTGATGGGGGAATCACTTTTGCTGAACATGTAAAAGTGGTATCAGAGAAGGCCCTAGGAACAGCTAGAAAACTGGCGCAAATAATGCCAAATATACGAGGACCGAGGCAAACGACCAGGAAATTGATCGCAGGTGTCTCATATGCACAAATGCTCTACGCGGCTCCTATTATAAGTAACAAAATACGAGAACGCTTGTCACTAACAAGTAGACTTGAAAAAGTTCAACGAATGGCTACAATTCGAGTTACGTCTGCGTATCGCACAATTTCGACTTCAGCAGCGGCTGTACTAGCTAGTATACCTCCCGTAGATTTACTTCTGGAAGAGAGGAGAGAAATATACGAGGAGACTAAATCAATAGCAAATGTAGGAATGCTGCACGACCTTAACCGTAAGTCCATAAAGTTAAATGCAAGAAAAGGATTGTATCAGAAGTGGCAACTGAGATGGGATACAGAACAAACTGGCAGATGGACTCACAAATTGATCCCAAATATTGAAAAATGGGTGGAAAGGAAGCATGGTGAAATAAATTTCTTCCTAACACAAGCATTAAGCGGGCATGGAAACTTTGCGACAAACCTGGAGAAATTTAAAATAAGAGAACATGGAATATGTGACATGTGCGGAGAAATAAACGATACTGTCGAACACACAATATTTGTCTGTTGTGCCTGGGAACTGTTAAGACGCGATCTCAACTGATCCATAAGAGCCAACATTACAGCGGAGAATTTTGTTAACATAATGATGGAGAAGGTAGAAAATTGGAAGGCGTGCTCATCATTTATAGAACATATTCTACGAGCGAAATCTGAGGTACAGAATAACAGATTGCCGAACCCCTAATCTATATATAATCGTATATAGGATGGGGTAGTAGGATAAGATACCAACTACGTTAAGCAGTAAAGAACCCACCCCGAAGTAATGCGAAAGCGGTCCCGGGGTGGTCGTTCAAGTGTAGGACCACTAGTTGATATCGCGCTATCACTACGTCCCAAAAAAAAAAAGCTAACCTAACCTAACCTAACCTAACCTAACCTAACCTAACCTAACCTAACCTAACCTAACCTAACCTAACCTAACCTAACCTAACCTAACCTAACCTAACCTAACCTAACCTAACCTAACCTAACCTAACCTAACCTAACCTAACCTAACCTAACCTAACCTAACCTAACCTAACCTAACCTAACCTAACCTAACCTAACCTAACCTAACCTAACCTAACCTAACCTAACCTAACCTAACCTAACCTAACCTAACCTAACCTAACCTAACCTAACCTAACCTAACCTAACCTAACCTAACCTAACCTAACCTAACCTAACCTAACCTAACCTAACCTAACCTAACCTAACCTAACCTAACCTAACCTAACCTAACCTAACCTAACCTAACCTAACCTAACCTAACCTAACCTAACCTAACCTAACCTAACCTAACCTAACCTAACCTAACCTAACCTAACCTAACCTAACCTAACCTAACCTAACCTAACCTAACCTAACCTAACCTAACCTAACCTAACCTAACCTAACCTAACCTAACCTAACCTAACCTAACCTAATCTAAACGGTAGGGCTAAGCTAAACAGTAGGGCTAAGCTCAGGCTACTGCCGGGGTCAGTAAGTGGCGGATACCTGCGAAAAATAAGAAGACCCCGACCAAGAGCGGCAGAGTCCTAGGGAGAGCCATAAAAAGGTGCATGTCCCGATAACGACTCTGTGTCATGGCGAACAGATACCGCCAGTACCAAAGAATCTCCCACACAGGGTGCTCCTCCTGAAGGGAGCAGTTAGGATAGTGATGCCTCCGTGGATCCCTGTATAATCTAAATCCAGAAGCGTCTGTCCCATATTGGGCGGCTTTCTGGTCTGCGCCTGATCCCAGATGGGGTGGCAGCATATAATGATCACTACCGCCGCAAGGCATTGAGATCGAGACCAGTAAGATCACAATTATGGTATACTGGACACCAACTACATGACTAGTTAATCCCGGGCTTCTGGAACCTTAATACACAGAAGTGAATTTGTGTGGAAATGGCTTCCAGGCCAATGCCATGGTTGCCTCCGTCTCGTTAAAACGTAGCAGTCTTAAAGTGCACTAAAAATTTCGTCACCATTAAGTTGGTGGTGTAGGTTCAGTTGACCTGATTAACACGGATCTGGCGCTGAACGTAGGGACTCATAATGTCCTACGTCAACCCTTGCATGGCCTCCCTGGTTGCAAAGACACACATGGGACCATTAATACGTGACCGCACAACGAGTGGAGATAGCAACTTTGAGTTGAGACCCCTTAGAACTGAATATAAATACCTTCCTCACAGGCGAGAAGAACAATAGTGATATTAACCGCATGTTTATGGAATATCCTTTTCAAAGGAGTGAAAAATACCGAGATCACTTATAAAGGAAATTCAAAAATAACTGATGTACCGAATGTTATCGTTGATGACGATAGACATGTAGATCAATTGAAATTCGAAGAGGAAAAAACATTTGTTGACATAGGAGATCCTCTTTGTATTATGGAGTCTATTGCATTCGAAGCGAAGAACGTCCATAAATCAATCAGGGATAATCTAAAACAAGCATCTACAGAGTCCAAACCGCAGTCAACATTGACTTCGCTTAGGTCACTATTTCGATGTGTTACACTTTGGCCCCCGTAGCAAAAGAAATTTAACTGTATTCAAGTAATGAGGGTAGACTCATCGAATTCATAAATTTTCCCCTTTTCAGTTCATGAAATGAATATAGAACTTCAATAAAAAAATTCCTCTGACTCAATTGATTTCCTTATGTATAAAATTAGCTAAGAACTAAATACCACGAATAACAAAATCAATATTATTAAATATTTAGTTGGGGGTTTATTTAATAGGCTAAATATTGAATTATTGCATCGAAAGTTAAAGTAAACAATGTTTCCGTTTGTCTTATACCTTTCGCCCCTTTAGACCGAGACACACACACATACATAGGCAAACTAACTTAGTCATAATTAATTACATCCGGATCCGCCTTAATTTGTAGTTCATGTTGTGCTTCAGTTCCAACAACACTTTTGGTGGCGATGGCAGTGGCGTTGGCGGCTGAACATAATTTATCATTCTGTTAACTCAATTAGATCAGACGAGAAAGTAACGCCAGACATAGTCAGTCACAGCAACAGTCACTCGAGTCAGTCAGTCTGTCAGACAGCCAACACAACACATAGGAATACTTGCTAGGCGGAGGGGAGGAATCAAGTGAAGGTTCTATAGGAATGTGCACATGTTTCAACATCCGACCCATAAATTATATTACGCACGTGGAAATTAAGTCTAGTCAAGGAAGAACGTGTTGAAATCGAAAGGACAAGTGGGCGTTTTGATGTTTTAGATATATGATAAACACTTTCCTTTTCGAATGTTTAATTAGATGAATTACATATGAGTTAAATATCTTGACATGGTCATCGATTAGTTACTTAAGTTAATTGCATGCCCTCCCATTAGATAAACCACATAAATTGAAATGACAATATTTAACGTTGATTTCAAACGTGAATTGGAATATAGAAATTATACAGGGAGATAGAGGTATTTTTTTCGCATCAACTTTTCTGGATTGACAAGAAAATTAGCTATTTTTGAACATTATTTTATTCCAGAATATTCTCCAGTAAGTATCTTTTAAGATGGATATGGACATACTTTTTTAAATAACATTTTCTTTAACTACAAAATACGACATATATTTTATTCACAAAAAATTACAGAAAATATTTTTTTGGAAATGTTGCTTCAAATGACCTCGCTTTTTATGCCGCAAATATGAGTTATTTTGTTCCATAAATATGGAACAAAATTGTCAATACATAGAATATACTATTTTAAATTGCGCTTCCGTTAACAGCAAAATACTACATATACTTAATAATATTTTTTTCGCATCAACTTTTCTGGATTGACAACAAAATTAGCTATTTTTTAACCTTCCTTTATTCGAGAATATTCTCCAGTAAGTGTCCTATAAGATAGATATAAAATGGAAATACTTTTTTAAATAGCCTTTTCTTTAACTACAATATACGACATATAACGGGTGATCCAAGTAGAGATACATTTTTCAATAGCCTTTTGTTGACAGATCACGTGTGAGTCGTGTCATGAAAAGGATATGGTCCTGTAAGCGTGGTCGTGGTGGCAATTTGCCTGATGTTGTTTTTCATTATTAACGGCATACCTTCCTCTTTATTATGAAATAAACATCCGATCATTTATCTCAAAAAATGGCATTTTTCTTTGAATACCTAAATAACGCCTCTTGTCGGAAAACCCTTTATATGGCCGATAAAGACGGAATACACGTTAAATTAAAGCAAATTAGGAGGACTACCAATGTTTGCAATGACACTTTCTTGTGGAAACTGAAGTTCACAAAATAGATAGACATCGCAAAAATTGTTTGTTTCAATTATTGAAAGCTAGCATACGAAGAAAACAATGCCTAAAAATCTATGGATAAATGTAGAAATTATAGCACTTTTGGTAGAAATAAGAGAATTTCAACATAATCGGGTTTTTTGCCACCACTATTGTGAACAAGGGTATATATCAGATGCTGCGGGCCAAAAGACATAACACATCGATGTAGTGACCTAAGAGACTTCAAGAATATTTGGCGGAAATCCGTTTTGGCCCCATTTTAAGTCATTGAGCAATGTCCGTCAGTCTGTCCGTCTGTTTGGCGCCCACGATAACTTTCGACAGGATTAACCGATTGACCTCACATTTGGTATGTGTCAATATTGTTTTCTATCTTAGGCTTAGGTCAAAGATGGACTATGTGGGTCCGCTCCTTCGGGTACCTCCCCCACGAAGGGTCAACATTTTGTGAAATATTGCTTATCTGATAACTTCTGATAACTTCAGAATGCTTCACAATTCCACACAAAAACAATAAAAATAGAAAAACAAAGTGTTTGTTTTTGAAAGCTACACTGAAAAAAATTTTTCATAAAATTAAAGAATTGCTCCAAAGACGTCCTTAGTCTTCAAAATAAGTAAATTTTGTACTTAAAATTAATAAAATTTACTTAAAATTAAGTAAATTACTTAATATTAATGACATTATCTATATTTTTAGTAAAAATGTACATATTTTAAAAACTAATAACGTCTTTGGATCATTTTTTTTAATTTTATGTCATTTTTTTTCAGTGTAGGTAGCATCCTGACGAAGAACAATGCCTATTTGCAAAAAAGTCTAAAAATAAATATATGAATTATGGCCCATTTTGTAAAAATATTTTTCATATTTTTTTATTCTGGCAATTTTATTTGGGAGGTACCGAACGTGGCGTGGCAATAACGACACTAATTTGCTAGAGACCAAAAGTGTAACACATTGAAGGAGTGACCAAAGTCCCTAAGTTTGTTCGGCGGATATCCGTTTTGCGTCATTTTAAGTCGAATGAGCAATGTCCATCCGGCCGTCTGTCTGTCTGTCTTCTGGCTGGTGCGCACGATATCTCTCGAAAGGAGTAACCGATTGACTTTAAATTTTGTATGTGGTAATATTTTTTTCTATCTGCGGCTATGTTCGAAGATGGGCCATATTGGTTCACTCCTTCAAGTACCTCCCCCACATAGGGTTAAAATGTAGTGAAATGGTTGTTATTTTAGAGGTTCTATACTACTTATTCGAATCATCTGAAATTCCACACATAGTATTACTTTATTAGTTTACACTGTATAAAATTACAAGTATTTTTATACACTGGTATAATTGTTATAAGCCGTTAATTTTTTTGTGTAAAATGATTCATTTGTATGGGAGGTACCAAAAGGGGCGTGGCAACTTCGCATATTTTTCTCAATATGATAGCGACCAAGAAACTAATAATATGTGTGGAATTGTGAAAGATTCTCTGTAGTAGTAAAGAAGTTATGAGATAATCAATATTTCACAAAATGTTGATTTTTCGTGGGGAAGTTACTCGAAGGAGTGGACCAACATAATCCATTTTTGACCTTAGCACGAGATAGAAAAAAATATTGACATATACCACATTTAAAAACAATCGGTTAATCCTGTCGAAAGTCGGAAAGGCTGACGGACATAGCTCAAATGACTTAAACTGGCCCAAAATGGATTTCAGCCAACAATTCTTGCGGTCTCTTTTGTCACTTCATCGATGTGTTATACTTTTGGCCTGTAGGAAATGGTATATACCCTCCTCTGCTACAGTGAGGTTTTAAATATATGTATACATCGTGTTCGGGGAATAATCTCCTGGGGCCTAATTCCCGCATCCGTTTCGTATCGTAATTAGATTACGTGAGATCTAATAACTCTAACATTTATGTATGAGCAGATATTGATGAAATTTCAGCATATCGTTCCACAGGTGATCCATAACTTATTTATATGGGTGTTTCCAAAGTAACGGTCGTTACCGATTTTCGGATATTTTTTAAATAAAATTCCAACCTAAGAAAATATGCAACGAGGATTGCTTAATTTTGGATTTACGAAAGTTCAAGCATCCGTAGCAACCGAAAGAGTCCATTAAAATGTAATTTCAATAATTTTTTTGACCATTAAAAAGGTAACGGTCGTTACTTTATAAATGTGCTGCTTTCAAATTTCGAAAACAAACTTCATGTATTGTAAAATTTTGCACAGGATGTGTCAAGTAAAAAATGTGATCAAATTCTTTGAAATGTTTTGTTTAAGGAATGGGTTTATTTTCAAACCAAAGAATATTAGTTACCAAAAAAAAAATTTTTTTTACAAAGTAACGGTCGTTACATTATAAAAATATAAACGTTTTTTGTGTTGTTTATGGCTGTCATTGCCACATTTTTTAATATTTCTTCATGAAATGTTTACACAATACTTCGAAAGTTATACTATTATATACCATTGGTTTTAATAAAATGATTAGAACTGTGTAATCACAAAAAATTCAAAAACATGTGCTTTTTTTGCAGAAATAAACGTTACCCATCCCCCCATTAAGGGTAAATTTGCAAATAGTCTGTAGGATAGTGTAATTGGACGAATTGGAATGAGTACAGTTAAAATGATTACATTACTTATTGTCTTTATAAAAATTTTCCGGCTGCTATTCCTTCGTCAAGTATTGACGATATGCAATGTGATGCTAAATATGATTGATGCAATATACATAAGTACTTAGAATATTTTTTCATTACTCAAGGTCATTCACAACAACACATGACATCCATTATCTACCGCCCCAGATCTGACGATTGACAGTAAACAAATTTGCGAATAATAGAGAATTAAATGGAAATACTGATAAGAACCCGTAATTTTAGTACAAACATTGCCCCCATTTAAATTCCAACGCCTACGGGGACAATCGATCTCTGTTCTGGCTGCATCCCAGACCAGATGAAAACACGATAGAATATTTGCTACCGCATCAAATGGATGAATTTTTCCGTCGTCTCAGCTTCAACGAAATAATTGAGTCGAAAACATAATCAACTAAGACAGAGAGCGAGAGAGAGAGTGAGAGTGCGAGAGAAATAACTATTTATTTGTAAAAATGAATACCGTTCATTTGAGTGAAATATGCTCATACATAAAGAGTGTGTGTGTGGAGAAAATAATCAAAATGCATTTGTTTTCATACTCTCCCTTTCTCTGACTTAGATACCAAAACACAACATGCGAATTATCAACAACACGCGAAGCAGAGTTGCCATGCTGTGTTGGAAAATATAACTGAGAACACTAATATAACGCTAATTTACAAAATTTTGCGAAGGGCTGTGCATAACATTTTCTGGTGTAATTTGGTATTCTAACCCTGCGTTTACACACGACAATTGGCAGAAGACAATTGAGAATGTGTATAAGTTGGTAAGAAATGGAAAATTTGTCTGTGTTACGTAGGGGTTCAGACAATAATGACTTTTCTGGTGGAAAATCAGAATGTTAGCGTCAATGGTAACCCTTATCGCATAATTTTTAAGGACTATGTGCTTCCTGAAATTCAAGCGCAAGGTCTCGGTGAGCTCTGGTTTCCACAAGAAGGCACTACGAGCAATACAGCGTGTGAAGCAATGACCTTGTTGAGAAATAATTTTGGTGCGCACCTAATTTCACGATTTCCTACGGTAAATTGTTCACCTAGATCGTGCGATATCTCACCTTTGGACTATTTTTTCTGGGGACATGTAATATTGGAAGTCTTCAGGAATAAGCCAGCTACGATTGACGTTTTGGAAGCCAACATTACTCGTGTTATTCACGAGTTCCAGTCGCTATGCTCGAAGGAGTCGCCTAAAATTGGACCTTCCGAATGGACCACCTCAGACGTAGTCATGGCCAACATTTATATGATATACTTTTTTAGATGCTAAAAATTGTTATTGTAACCGATAATAAAAATTTTAATTTTACTATATTACATATATCGCTTCAACAGTGACATATTGTTGCAAATACCTATAAATTAATCTCAGGGAATTTTTTCTTATAAGTAAACAGACATATTTCGGAACTTTCCAGCGTTTTTAAACATTTTATTTCATTGTACTACAATCTGTTTATTCTGACATAAAAGTTACTCGTTTTGAATTTTTTTAATTTTGAGTTATGTCACTCTTGCAGTATGTGTGAGATACATATATATTTCAATATATATTACAAAATTATTTTTATGATAATTTTTTGTTAATATTAAAATGTTCATGGATGCTACGTTTACTAGTTGGACCATATTTTCTGAAGTATAAGCATGTTGAACCATGATACGCGTTAAATTTAATTATGAAGGCAACAGATAATGGAAATATGTCTTTCTCGTAGAAACAGTGGTTTAGTAACAGTCGTTAAAACTATTATAGATTTTCTTGAATTTGTTCACAAAAAAAATCTTATTTGTAAGACCTATTTTTATACCCTTCACTATGAGATGGAGGTACATTCATTTTGTCACTCCGTTTGTAATACCTCTAAATATTGATCTGAAATAATAACACATTCACACACACACGTATACATGAAATATTATGCAATCGCCACTATTTTGTACGCCATCCTTGAGATTTCCTTTGTTGTTGTTACTATGAATAAATGTAAAATATTTTTAAATAAAATTAAATTGTTTTATTCACGTATTACTTACCTCTTTATCACAATTTGATTTTAACACAATCAGGACCCGGTCTTTAAGAAGCACAACCTTCTTCTTACACCATTTCTCAAAAACGGATAGTTCAACAATTAAGAAAGTTACAGTCGGGTAGACCGCTAAGGTATACCCTCACTTTGTGAGTAATGTTAAATGGAATATTACACGAACTATTCTGTCAATTTTTATGGGATGCACAGGGTGGCTGATGAAATAATGGAATTTAAAGGCCCCTGCTCGTTGATGCATGTGCGGCATCTTACCAAAAAGTTGTTCATTACTGCTTGGAGATTTGAGACGGGAATAGCCGCAATTGTTTCTCGAATGGATTGCTTTAGTTCATTCAAATTTGTTGGTTTTGCTTTGTAGACTTCCTGTTTGCAATAACCCCACAAGAAAAAGTCAGGTGCAGTAAGGTCAGGCGACCTGGGGGCCAACGGAATGTGGAGTTTCTGGATATCAGCTTATTGGGAAATTTTCGCCGCAATTCTGTCATAACAGGACGGGCTATGTGAGGAGTTGCACCATCTTGCTGAAACCACACAGAGTTGAAAGAAATTCTCATACGGAGTAATTCTGGATAGAAAAACTCTCTCAACATGCTCAAGTAACGGCCTCCAGTAACTGTAACGGTGTGACCGTTTTCTTCGAAGAAGTAGGGCCCGACAATGCAGCGTGATGAAACTGCACAACACACTGTGACACGAAGTGGATGCAATTCCGTCTCATGGAGTAGCTGTGGGTTGGACGCACTCCATATTCGACAATTTTGTTTGTTTATGTTGCCGTTTAAATCGAAATGGGCCTCGTCAGACATGAAAAGACAGTTCAACATGTTTCCGTCCTCTTCCACCATTTGAAGCATCTTCTGGCAAAATTCCAATCGGGAAGTCTGCTGAATTCACTTTGTTGGCCATTTGAATTTTATATGGGAATAACTCCAAATCATTGTGCATAATTGACTGCAATGACTGTCTGCTTATACCCATTTGAGCAGATAAGGTTCTTGTCGAAGCTCTTGGATTGTTTTGTATGGCATCAGCTACAGCAGCGATTGTTTCCTTCGTCCGAACTTAAGGCTTACGATCGTAAGGTCTTCTGTTGACTGTCCCATGCTCGGAAAAATTGTTAACAAGTCTCTTTATGGTCCATCTGCTCGGAAGATTGCCGCCAAACGTACCCCCATAATCTCTTTGAACCAAAACTACGGACTTCAGTGCATAATAGCGGCGGACAATCCAAATTCTTCTTTCAGTGTCCCAGTTATCCATTTTTGTTAAATCTAAAAATCAATCTGCAAAATAAAAAAAAATTAACTAGATTCATTAAATAGAAAAAAAGTTATTACATTTTTTTTTGGAAGCAGCTTTCATCAGCCACCCTGTACAAATACGCCTACACTGGGTAAAATCGCCTTTTTTGATATGTTTGAATAGAAAGAAAATATATTTGGAACACAAATTTTTAAATATTATATATTTTTAAGTAAACAAATTTTATTTGAAAATCAATAAAATTTATTTGGAACGCATATTAGAGTGGTGTCAAAAAAAGTTCGCGTTGTTCAAAGCTTATATAAAAATATTGGTTTGTTTTAAGTATATTTGCAAATACTTTGTTTCTGCGATCACAAAATTAGAGGCTATTTGCTGTTTAAATAACCTCTAAAAATTAGGTTGTCAATTTTTATTACTTTTAGGAATTGGCCACTGGACGTTCAAATCTGGACCATTACTTATAGGGCGACATGACTTCCTTTAACGCTAGAATAGTAAAAATATTTTTTAGCTCTTTAATGGTAAACTTCGAATGTGAGGCAACTTTTATAAAAAAACCCACATTTCACCTTAGAAAAAAGAAAAATGTATTAAAACAAAAACATAAAACATGCTATGTTTACCATTCTAGGGTTAACAAATTTTCAACTTTAGTGGAATTTTTAGTGAATTTTTTAGAAAATCGGAAATAACTTCTATAATTTTGGTCCGATTTTCTCTTTTAATGACTCGTTATAAAAAAGCTGACCGCTAGATTTAATTAAAAAAAAATAACCCTTTCAATGCTGTAAACTTTTTGTTTGGTTGTTGGTCCCAAATGAAGTCACGAAAACAGCCATTTTGCATATTTTATTCGAAATATGTGCCTAAATATACAATTGTTATAATTTTTGACTTAGAATTATTATTTTCAATTGAATTTGAGCAATTTTATAAAAAATTTTAAGTATGTCAAATTTCTTAAAAATGCAATTCTCTAATTAATTATTCACTTTAACCCTTGAGGCCAACAATCAAATAAAAAGATTACAGCCTTGAAAGGGTAAATTTTTTATAAAAAAAATAAATCTGTGAAATGAGAAAATCGGACCAAAATTGTGGAAGTTAGTATCGATTTTCTAAAAAATGCACTAAAATTGAGAAAAAAGTGACTTTATATTAAAAATTTTTTAAAGTAAGTCGCACTATTAAAAATTGTCCAGATTTAAATGTCCAGTGGCCAACTCCTAAAATAATAAAAATTGACGATTTTGTTTAGGGTAAACCTGATTTTTAGAGGTTATTTCAAGTTATTTGATGTAGCTAACTTTTCTTATTTATTTGTTTAATTTTTATTTTGATCGGTTTTTTATGTCTCGTAAAATTTACGTGGTCATGAGCCTATTTTTTTATTTATCTTTAGTAATAGTCCAGATTTCAAATTTTTCAATTCAAATTTTTCTAACCTTATCTTTTACCGTAAATGTAGAAATACTATGAACAAATGGTAACCCTGCGTTTTTGCAATGCATGCAAACAATAATAACAGCCAACCGTAATAAAAACGACAACAAGAAGAATGAACATAAATAAGTGAGAAAATGGGGAGCAAAGTAAACACCAAATGTTTGCTTGTTTACAATTAGCAGCGGGTGGTTGAACTTAAAAGAGCTATCATGCCATGCCGCCCGTGTTGTCGTTGACAGCAGCAACACCCGCACGCAGGCATACTCTCACAATCTCTCAAACTCACCGATTGTTACTCTCTGTTTTGGTTTCGTCTATTGGGGAGCATAGAGAAGAGAAGATGCATAGCCCCAACACAGCACAGCTGTTGTTGGTTGACTTCAGTGGTTGAGCGGCGGAGTGACAGCGTCGGCGGCAGCAGAGATGAATGAAAGCAAATGAATGCGAAAAAGTACTTTTTGCAGTGCAGAGGAGCCCCAAATCAGTTCTTCACAAACACTAGTCGCAGACGGAAGCTTACAACGCGGTTCGTGCGGGAACATTGAAAAGAAGAAAAGAAATAAAGAACAAAATAACAGTTTAGATTGTCGGTTACATTGAAGTGTTATAATAGAGAGTGAAATTAAAAGAAGAAAGAATATCTTCGAAAATAAAAAAAAGTAAAAAAAACATAATTTATAACAAAAAGTTGAAACAATCTAAGGAAAGCGATGAAAAACGAGTGATGCCAATGCATTGGGTGTGCGTGTGATAATAGACACCAAACCTTGAGTGGAAGATTGTCAACCTCTTTCATGTAACAGCAGATGATGATGAAGAAGCAAATTGAAACAGAAGAGTCGAGATTTTCAATGGATTGAATTGCGAGTGATGATGATTTTAAACGCCGGCGGTGATTTGATAGTTACGAGGTGTTGATACAAAATTTGTTCAAATTTGTTCAAGAAAATACAGTAAAAAGAAACAGAAAAATACTAAAAAACATTGCCAAGGTTTTTGAGGCGATTAAAATATACATCTACTAAAGAAAATCGGAAGTAAAAAACCCATTTAATTAAACAAATCTCTTAAAAGGAAACAAGTGTTTTTTTTTTTCATAAATTAAATCTTTAAAAAAGCGTTTGTGTAAAAAAAGTCAAGCAACTATCGCGTGTTGTCTTCGCCTTTCGTGCACTATATTTTTTAATGTTGTTTTTATGTAAAAGAGAAACAACAACAACCAATTGAGTTTTGAATAATGCATTAATGATAAGGCCAGTTTTTTTGCACAGCAACAACTACAACAAATTAGAAATGCCTATTTAAAAATACAAAATATTTAACATTATTTGTAGCTGAATTAAAGTACAAAAATATTTAAAAAGTTTATTAAACATTAACAAACAATTGTTGAGGAAATTATAACCTATTCCAGTGTACGACCATCAGTGTTGACTAATTTTTAATTATTCGAACAGAAAGACAAAACAACAATCCAAAAGCGACTACACAACCAGTAACACTTCCAACCTCCAGTTGCTGTTTTCTCTGCGATCTGTCCTCGGAACTGAACTACTACAACATAATTTAAGTCTCTGCGGCACGGCGGCTGTATTCTGTGGATTGGAGTATTGTATAACGGTAATTGAATATATTATTCCACATCCTACAAGCAAAGCTACATACACTGACGGACATAAGTAATCATACAGTTCATAAATTTAACTGTGATTTCGCTTTTGCAAAAAAGTGCAACATTTTTGTTGCCTTTTTCCCTAAGCTGGACTTTTGTACCATATTTTGGAATTTCCAAAAAGGAGCTAAGTTAAATTCGATGGGCTACAACAATTCCACCTAAATAGGGCAAATATTTTTCAGAATTTCGCGTCGATAGGACAACATTTTTTCAGAAACGAAATCACCGTATGTCTCTATATTCCCACAACTAAACGCTAAAGACCGATAAGATATTAAGGTTAAATGTTCGTTATTCTCCTCTTAACTGAAATTTTTAAATAATTTGTTTCCAAATATATTTTTTTATTCGTATATAAGATTGTATCATGTTTTTACTTAAGAGGTATTACAAAGATGCGAGTTGTCGATCTGATTACAGGAATACCGAACATCTTTAGACCTATGACGACCATTCACGATTCGGCTTCCAGTGTTTTTTTTGGCCAATAATTTGCAAGCATTCCTATGTCTTCTACTTAAAAATAACCTCCGAGATAACTAAACTCTATGATTTCCTTACAAACTTTGTGATCGAAAATCGCGAAAACAATGGTTAACCTAGAAAACCGACTAGCACCACTGCATTCAGCAAGGCCGAAATAGGTATATCCATAGTTTCTCTTTCAGTTACAATTTCAAAGTGTTCATTTCGAGCACAGCAGAGAAAATAACATGTCATAATGAAAATTTATTAAATATTAAGTCAACTTTCTTAATAACGGGTTTTCCAATAGGGATCATATGATTTTGAAGTGACGTTTCGGCCATTTGTAATATCTGTCATTTGTTTTTCATTGTATTCAGTAGTATTTACAATTTCATCATTGAGAGATATACGCAAGAACAACGTTTACAAATTACTCAGCTTTATTATCAAAATAATCGTTCTCCAATTGCAACTTTTCGTGCGCTAAGTCCATTTTTTTAAATCCAAAAAACACTTCCAAGCGACCTCCGACCTTGACACCCATGAGCAATATTTTAGCCCTCGTTAAGAGCTATCTTTTTGCCATTGACCGATTGCGGCTACGTGCCACACAACAAATTAAACAATTGAATTGTTGCGCGAAAAGTTTGGAGATTTAATTATTTCAAGAAATAATTGAAGAAGTTGTGATTTAACACCATTAGACTATTTCTTGTGGGTTTATTTGAAGTCATTGGTCTTTCGAAATAAACCAGACTCTCTTCAAGCTTTACAAGTCAATATTGAACGTGTCATTCATGACATACGACTTGATTTAGTGGAAAAGGTGCTCGAAAATTGGGTTCATCGAATTCCTTCCTGCAGAAGAAGTCGTGGAGGCCATTTGAATGACGTTTTATTTAGAACTTAATTGTATCGATTGTACTTCACATTAAATAAAAAAAACTTTTGAATTTCCTTAACAATAAGTGTGTTTTTTCATTAAAGAAATCATATCACTCTTATTGGAAAACCCTGTATTAAGTAAATTTCTTTTAATTTAATGAGGAAACATACTCATTTTAATAACTACATGTTTGTGGCTCGAAATCATTACCGCTGTATTTAACATTCTTTTTTTTCGGTGCATTCGGTCCGCACGACAAGTCTTGGATAGCATATGAATGATATGTTAATTTCAATTTTTACGGAGCACTTTCTAAACATTGGCAAATTTAACGTGTTATCACACACTTTCAATAAACCTTCAAGTAAAGTGTTATTATATAAAAGTGTATAGTTTAAAAATAAGAAATTATGCAGAATTCCCTATGGATAACCCGTTTGTCTACTAGGTTAGCTCTTATTTTCATGTATTCGGCCACAAAATGTACGCAGAAATCTAAGTTTGTCCAAATAACGAAATAAAAAGGACCTTCACAGAATTATTTCATTGACCTATTTCCCCCTTTGACCTAAAAAGTGTCTATCAAATCATATCATAATTTAAGGCAAAATATATATACCGCGTAGATGTCTTAATAAGAGCTCTATATAAATCTGAACCGATTTTTTTATGAAATTTGGCAGGGTTATTTACTGCCTCATAGAACTTCTCTGTGCTACATTTCATAAAAAGTTGGCAGAAAATAAAGCATTTCTACCGCTTAAATGCCAAATCGGGATGGATCACAACCGATTTTAATTTCAATTGTCACTGATACAAGAAGGTACCCTCCAAAATTCGTCAATATCGGAGTTAAATTGCTACCTATATTTTGCGTATAAGCCTTAAGAATAATAATAATGGTGATTTTGATCCTGAAAAAACGTTGCCCCGTCGACGCCAAATTCTAAGAAAAATGTGAAACCTTTTTATGTGGAACATAGCTTCTATTTCAAAAAAGTATTGCCCCGTCGTCTCAAAATTCTGAAAAATATTTGCCCTTTTTATGTGGAATCTTTTTAAGTGGAACTTAGCTTCTATTTCAAAATTCCAAAATGTTGTATAAAAGTCCAGTTTTCGGGAAAAGGGCTATGAAAATGTTGCACTTTTTTGCAGAAACAAAATCGCCATAAGATTAAGCTTAGGAACGACGGGCGGACGGGCAGACATGACTAAATAAAATCTGCTAGTGATTCTGAGACTTTAAGGTGGTTCTACCTCCAATATTTTGGGGCCTTACAAACATCTAGGACTAGGTGTAGGATATAGCAATGCTGGGAGCAGAATCGTGAATGGCCGGTAGAGGTCTAAAAATACCATTGCAAAAACAAATGTTTGATACTCCTGTAAAACTAGTTTACAAAATGCGTAAAATTTTTTGGTGTAATGTGTTGTCCTAAACACGAAAAATAATCTATGGCATTTCTTAAATTTTTTTCATTCCGATTTTCTGGGAGTTGCCTTTAGTATTTGGACCATATGTTTATCCCCTCACCTTAGAGTGGAGGGTATATATCATTTGCTACGAGCCAAAAGTGTAACACATCGATGGAGTGACCCAAGACCCCAAGTATGTTCGGCGGAAATCCGTTTTAGGACATTTTAAAGCATTTGAGCAATGTCCGTCCGTCTGTCTGTCTTGCTGGCTGAAGCTCACGATAACTCTCGAAAGGAGTAACCGATTGACTTCAAATTTCGTATGTAATAATATTTTTCCCTAAGTTCGTAGATGAGCCATATTGGTCCACTCCTTCTAGTACCTCCCTCACAAAGGGTTAACATTTTGTGAATTATTGATTCTCCGATAACTTCTATACTACTTATCCGAATCTTCTGTAATTCCACACTTAGTAATATTTTATCTGTCGCTATCAGCTGGAGAAAAATGGCCGAAGTGGCGCCACCGCTTTCGGTACCTCCCACACAAAAGGGACCATTTTGTACAAAAAGTAAACTGCTAATAACTTTAATACCAGTGCATACAAATACTTGAAATTTTGTACAGTGTAATGTTTTTATAGCAAAGGGTTTTCCAACAAGAAATTGTATTTTGGTATTCAAAGAAAAATGCATTTTTTTGAGATAAATTATCAGATTTTATTTCATAATAAAGAGATGGTATGCCGTTAATAATGAAAAACAACATAAGCAAAATGGCCACCACGCTTACAGGACCATATCCTTTTCATGACATTTTCCATAACCAAATAGCAAAGTGGCTGCCCTATGTCCTCGATAGCCTCACGATTTCTATCTTTGAGGTCTTGGATCGAGGCTGGGCTGTTGGCGTGGATCTTATCATTCACGTGGCCCCAAAGAAAGAAGTCGCAAGGTGTTAAATCGCAAGATCTCGGTGGCCAATTGTGATCACCTCTTCGAGATATAACACGGTCCGGAAACTTTTCCCGTAACAGAGCAATGGTTTCGTTGCTTGTGTGGCACGTAGCGCCGTCTTGTTGAAAGTAAACGTTGTCCAGATCAATACCATCGAGCTCCGACCATAAAAAAAAATCATTAATACTCTCCAGATAGCGCAATCCATTCACCGTAACTGTTGATCCAACCTCATTTTCGAAAAAGTAAGGTTCAATGACCACGCAGAACCATAAACCGCACAAAACAGTCACACGTTGAGGATGGAGAGTCTTCTCAACAATATCTCTTGGGTTTTCCGAGCCCCTGATGCGACAATTTTGCTTGTTGACGTAGCCACCGTGATGGAGATGGGCCTCATCAGTCAAGATGATTTTTCGATGATTTTCGAATTTTAATAATTTCAGTGCGTTGTTGAATCGTGTATCGTTCGATTTTTATACCCTACACCACACTGTGGTACAGGGTATTATGACTTTGTGCATTTGTTTGTAACACCTAAAAGGAGAAGAGATAGACCAATTGTTTATTATACCGATCGACTCAGAATCACTTTCTGAGTCGATTTGGCCATGTCCGCCTGTCCGTCTGTCTGTCCGTCTGTCCATGTATTCTTATAATCAAAGTGCAGGTCGTATTTATGGTCCGATTATGATGAAATTTAGCATATTGCTCTCTTTTGGCCCAAGGAGATCCCTATTGAAATTGGTTAAAATCGGTTCAGATTTGGATATAGTCGCCATATATATGTTTCACCCGATTTGAAATGCAAGCGTCGTAGAAACCACATTTTACATCCGATCTTTATGAAATTCGGCAGAGAGAGTTTTATTATTACGTGAATAAACACTACCAAATTCGGAGAAAATCCGATCAGATTTAGATTTAGCCCCAATATATATGTTTCACCCGATTTGGCATGTAAGCGCTGTAGGAACTGTATTTTAAATCAGATCAGTACGAAATTTGGCAGAGAGAGTTTTATTATTACATGAATAAACACTGCCAAATTCGGGGAAAATCGGTTCAGATTTAGATATAGCCACCATATATATGTTTCACCCGATTTAACATTTAAGCGATGTAGAAATCGTGTTTTATATCCGATCAGTACGAAATTTAACAGAGAGAGTTCTCTTATTACATGAATAAACACTGCCAAATTCGGGAAAATCGGTTCAGATTTAGATATAGCCACCATATATATGTTTCATCCGATTTAACATTTAAGCGCTGTAGAAATCGTGTTTTATATCCGATCAGTACGAAATTTAACAGAGAGAGTTCTCTTATTACATGAATAAACACTGCCAAATTCGGGAAAATCGGTTCAGATTTAGATATAGCCACCATATATATGTTTCACCCGATTTAACATTTAAGCGCTGTAGAAATCGTGTTTTATATCCGATCCGTACGAAATTTAACAGAGAGAGTTTTCTTATTACATGTATGAACACTGCCAAATTCGGGAAAAATCGGTTCAGATTTTAACATAGTCCCAATATATATGTTACACCGGATTTGACATGTAAGCGCTGTAGAAACCGTGTTTTATATCCGATCAGTACGAAAATCGGCAGAGAGAGTTTGCTTATTACATGTATGATCACTGCCAAATTCTTATCGCCCATTTTCGCATTGGTAGGTAGGTGTAGGGTATTATATAGTCGGCCCCGCCCGACTTTCTGTCTTTCCTTACTGGTTAGTAATGGCGTAGTTACTACTTGTCAAATGTCAAAGAATAAAAGATTCAAAGGTGACAGCTACCGAAATACCGGGTGATTCAAAATAACACCTCTTGTTGGAAAACCCTGTATATAAAAAATATTTTTAGGTCTTGGACACAAACAAACATTTTTTGTTGCATAGGGTAATTGAGATAGATGACTGAAGTTTGGTATATCTACTTCTTATAGCTGCAGGTAACTTGGGATTGAAAATGGCCAATATCTGTCCTTTTTTTGATATAGTACCCATAAATAGCAACTTCCCGATTTGACTTCTTAACGCCACAAAAACCTAAAATTTCATCGAAATGGGCTGAAATTTGGTATAATGAGATTATTTTGACCGAAACCATTCACATGCGATCCATGCTGGACGGTATATAAGATTCGGCATTGCCGAAATTAATCCGTCTTTACTTGTTTTTTATAACATTAAGAGATCTGAGGTTGGGTAGGATTTGGTAACAATTTGTGTGTTAATGATTATCGAAATACATTTTATATATATATATTTATAAAATTACAAAAATAAAGTTGGATCAATTTCAAAAAAATTTTGTTGATAGACTGTTTTTGGGCTTGGCCATATATTTTAAATAAAAAGAATGGGCTATAGGCTTTACTTTTAGAAATATATAGGATTAATCTCAATTATTGTTGATGTATTAATATTTTTATCCATCAGTATATACACATACATTTTATTGTTTGCAAACATACACCCGCATCATTTGCTTTGTATGTGACAGTCCACGACTCAACCATCCAACGACTGAGCAGAGCGACAAACAAACAACAAACATACATAGTTTCCTATTAAATCAAATATTAATGTGAAGTTGTTGTGATTCGCATTTCGATATCTCTGTTTGTCATTCGGTTGTGTGTCTTCAATTCTCTTTCTCTCTCTCTCCTCCCACCTATTAATTCTTGTGGTCAGTTTGGATAGAAGCCATACAAATGTTGTCATACGTTTTGTAATCTTAGAGATTAGAGTTAGCGGAATGTTACTTTCCCATTATTATTAAGAGCAGAAGAGATAAATGTGACAGCATCATAGAGAAGAGATTCTGCTTGAATGTAAAGAATTTACCACTTCGATACCTCCATTCTAAACTATGCTATTCGCAAAAAGGTAGTTTTTCAGGAGAGGCGACCAATGTTTGATGCATTTTTTTAAGCTGTGTGGAATTCCTTTATATTGAAAATCAAATGACCTGTACCGTTTTGTGAATAACTTTTGAGTGCGTTGACGGATAAACGCCAAATTTTGACTGAATATAATTTGGAATACGTAGAAATTAAAAATGCAATCTCTATAAAAACATGCCAAGTCGATTTAGCATGTTTTAGAATGGAGCTATCGATTTGAGCTATGTCCGTCCGCACATTCTTTTAACCATTCCCATGATCCCGGTAAATGATGGTTACGAAATGTGTATTTTGTGTAAAGGGTTTTCCAACATGAGGTGTTATTTTGGTATTGAAAGAAAAATTCAATTTTTTGAGATAAATGATCGGATGTTTATTTCATAATAAAGAGAAAGGTATGCCGTTAATAATGAAAAACAACATCAGCCAAATGGCCACCACGACCACGTTTACAGGACCATATCCTTTTCATGAAATTTTCCATAACCAAATCGCAAAGTGGCTGCCCTATGCCCTCGAACGACGCTGGGCTGTTGCGTAGACCTTATCTTTCATGTGGCCCCAAAGGAAGAAGTCGCAAGGTGTTAAATCACAAGATCTCGGTGGTCAATTGTCATCACATTCTTCGAGAGATAACCCGGCCTGGAAACTTTTCCCGTAACAGAGCAATGGCTTCGTTGCTTGTGTGGCACGTAGCGCCGTCTTGTTGAAAGTAAACGTTGTCCATCCAACTCCGACCATAAAAAATCATTAATCATCTCTCGATAGCGCAAACCATTCACCGTAACTGTTGATCCAACCTCATTTTCGAAAAAGTAAAGTCTAATGACCCCGCCGGACCATAAACCGCACCAAACAGTCACAGGTTGAGGATCGGGAGGCTTCTCAACAATAACTCTTGAGTTTTCCGAGCCCCGGATACGACAATTTTGCTTGTTGAAGTAGCCACCGGAAAGGCAGAAAGTCGGGCGGGGCCGACTATATAATACCCTACACCTCCCTAACAATGCGATAAGGGTCTTTGCGATAATAATTTGGAATAAGTGGTAATTAATTAAGAACATATATATGTGGATATATCTAATTCTGAACCGATAATCGCTAAATTAAGCAATATTCGTTCCTAAATTGAGAAACATCTTTCGGGATACTCATTCATGTACAATAGAAACCTCTTTCTGTCGAATTTCGTACTGATCGAATATAAAATACAGTCTCTACAGCGCTTAGATGTAAAATCGGAGCTAACATATATATGGGGGCTATATCTAAATCTGAACCGATTATCTCCGAATTTGGCAGTATTCCTTCATGGAATAAGAAACCTCTTCTGCCGACTTTCGCTGTGATCGGATATAAAATACAGTTTCTACAGCGCTTGAATTTCAAATCGGGCGTAACATATATATGGGGGCTATATCTAAATCTCCGAATTTGGCAGTATTCCTTCATGTAATAAGAAAACTCTTTCTGCCGAATTTCGTACTGATCGGATATAAAATACGGTTTCTATAGCGCTAACATGTCAAATCGGGTGAAACACAATTTTGCAGTGTTCATTCATGTAATAAGGGAACTCTCTCTGCCAAATTTCGTATTAATCTGATATAAAATACAGTTTCGACAGCGCTTACATGTCAAATCGGGGGTAACATATATATGGGGGCTATATCTAAATCTAAACCGATTTTGACCAATTTTAATAGGGATCGTCCTTTGGCCAAAAAAGAGCACTGTGCTAAATTTCATCACAATCGGACCATAAATACGACCTGCACTTTGATTACAAGAATACATGGACAGACAGACAGACGGACAGTCAAACGGACAGACAAAAATTGATTCTATGACGATCGGCATAATAAACTATGGTTCAATTTCTTCTCTTTTTGGGCGTTACAAAAAAATGCACAAAGTCATAATACCCTGTACCACAGTGTGGTGTAGGGTATAAAAACCATTTAAATTCTAAAAAGCATCCTTTGTGTTTGCTAGAATCTCCTATGGAGTAACGATCTTTATACCCTACACCACACTGTGGTACAGGGTATTATAAGTTTGTTTCACGGCAGATGTTTGTAACACCTGAAAATAACACAGCTAGACCCACCTTAAAGTATACCGATCGACTCAGAATCACTAGCTGAGTCGATGAGTCGACCATGTCTGTCCGTCCGTCCGTCCGTCTGTCCATGTAAAGTTGTTCGTCGACTACAGGTCGCAATTTCACTCCGATCGTTCTGAAATTTTGCAGTTTAGAATATTTCGCAGCTATTGAATTTGGTTGAAATCGGTTCAGATTTAGATATAGCTCCCATATACATCTTTCGTCCGATTTGACCCTTTAGTCCTATAGAAGCTGTATTTTACATCCAATCGTTTTGAAATTTAGAATGGTAGAGTGTCTTGATCCATGAACCAACATTGCCGAATTTGAAGAAAATCGGTTAAGATTTAGCTATAGCTCCCATATATATGTTTCGTCCGATTTTGCTCTTTAGTCCTGTAGAAGCTGTATTTTACATCCAATCATTTTGAAAATTAGAATGGTAGAGTTTCGTGATCCATGAACCAACACTACCGAATTTGAAGAAAATCGGTTAAGATTTAGCTATAGCTCCCATATATATGTTTCGTCCGATTTGGCCCTTTAGTTCTATAGAAGCTGTATTTTACATCTAATCGTTTTGAAATTTAGAATGGTAGAGTTTCTTGATCCATGAACCAACATTGCTGAATTTGAAGAAAATCGGTTAAGATTTAGCTATAGCTCCCATATGTATGTTTCGTCCGATGTGGCCCTTTAGTTCTATAGAAGCTATATTTTACATCCAATCGTTTTGAAATCTAGAATGGTAGAGTTTCTTGATCCATGAACCAACATTGCCGAATTTGAAGAAAATCGGATAAGATTTAGCTATAGCTCCCATATATATGTTTCGTCCGATTTGGCTCTTTAGATCCAATCGTTTTTATACCCTACACCACACTGTGGTACAGGGTATTATTTAAGTATAAAATGTCGCAAAAGTAAATTTATTTAAACAATTTATACATGAATTTCAAAATTTATATATCAGAGTTATTCAATATAACGAGAGTGGTGTAGGGTATTATATAGTCGGCCCCGCCCGACTTTAGCCTTTCCTTACTGGTTTTTTATATAACATAAAAAAAACGTTAACTAAAATAAAAAAAAGATGAAAAACGTGTGTATGTATATGAGAAAAAAATTCATTGTTAAGTTAACATTAAGTAGCATTCAACTTAGCGCAAAAATCCTATTTTCGAGAACATTTTAATAATTTTTCATAGATCAAGAATCGAAAGGAACAAATAGATGGGACTATACATAATATAAATAGATTTCCATCAAATTCAATTAAAAACTTAATTTCTGCCAAATTATGTATTGATTGGACATAAAACACGGGTTTAATAGCGATTAAATATTAAATATGCAGGAACATTTGTATGTGGCTTTATCTTAATCTGAACCGATTATACCCAAATTAAGCAGTATTCCTTCCTAAATTAAGAAATTTTTCTGTGAAATTTTGTAATGATCGGAAGTAAAGTAAAACTTCTACAGAGCTTCGGGACCAATTCGAGACGAACTTATATATGCTATATCTAAATCTGAACCGATTTTCCCCTAATTTGGCAGTGTTAATTTATGAAATAAGAAACCTCTTTCTGCCGAATTTCGCACTTATCGCATATATAATACAGTATCTACAGCGCTTACATGTCAAATCGGGGCTAACATACATATGGGGCTATATCTATATATCTGAACCGATTTTCCCCAAATTTGACATTTTTCATTTAGTTTTGATTATTGTTCGGCTTGAGGTCCTTTTTTGTAATTAAAAAAAAATTTATGTAATATTAAACCTCTTTCTGCCGAATTTTGTACTGATGGGATATAAAATACAGTTTATACTTATACAGCGCGTACATGTCAATTTGGGGATAACATATTGAACCGTTTTTCCTCAAATTTTTTAAAGATGCAGTGCATATATGCCAAATCGGAGGTACATAGACATGGTAGCTATATGTAAATCTGAACCGATTTTAATCAAATCAATAGGTCCTTGGGCCAAAAGAAAGATATGGGGTAAGTTTCGTTGATATCGGACCATAATTGCGACCTGAACTTTGATTACTAGAATACATGCACAGACGGACAGTTGGGCATAGCTAAATCAACTCAGAAAGTGATTTAAAGTCGATCGGTATAATAAACAATGGGTCTATTTCTTCTCCTTTTGTGTGTTACGAACAAATTAATAAAGTTATAATACCCTGTACCACAGTGTGATGTAGGGTATAACAATTGTCAATTGATTGTATTTTTAAAACCGATGTCTGTCGTTCGGGAAGAAACTTGCACCAAGTGAAGTCCTATTGGATGGTAGTTATGACACAAAATTTCAACCAATCGGTTAAGGACTGTCCGAGTTGGAGGGAGTTTAATTTTGAAATTTTGGCCAAACGGTACTTTCATTTACTTTAGTATCTTAAAAGCAGTTTATGCGATGCGAACTGCTTATAAAGGGTGGTTAAATTTTAGGGACCGATGTTGATTTTGAATAAAACACAATTTATTTAGGAAATTGTTGTCATTTCTTTTTATTATGATAATATTGTTATGGTTCAATTATGTATGGAACAAAATATCGGCCTAATGGCCGCCGCGACCTCGGCGGCACACCTCCATCCGATGGTCCAAATTGTCGATGACGCTGAGGCATAATTGAGGTTCTATTCCGTCAATGTGCCGAATTATCTCATCCTTTAGCTCTTGAATTGTTGCTGGCTTATCGACGTACACCTGCTTTTTCAAATAACCCCAAAGAAATAAGTCCAACGGTGTCAAATCACATGATCTTGGCGGCCAATTGACATCGCCACGACGTGAGATAACACGTCCATTGAATTTGTTGCGCAAAAGAGCCATTGTTTCTTTAGCAGTGTGGCAAGTGGCACCGTCCTGCTGAAACCACATATTGTCCGCATCCATATCTTTCAATTCGGGCCATAAAAAGTTCGTTATGATCTCACGATAGCGAACACCATTCTCAGTAACTGCCTGACCGGCCTGATTTCGAAGAAGTATGGCCCGATGACGTCGCAGCCCATAAGCCGCACCAAACGAACTGGGCGAGCATGCACAGGTGTTTTCACATCTCCTACAGACCTGGTTTGCTGAAATTTGCGCACAATTCTCCCGATTGTGGACACATTTGGTCGATTAAGCTGATCAAAAAAACATCACGAAGTGCACGAAATGTATCTTGATTTGAACGCCCATTTTCGTTAAAGGCTTAAAAAACTTTAACGCGTTGATAATTTCATGGTTCAAATTGAGTTAGTCTGAAATTGAGAAATGTCAAATAAAATGCAGAAAAAAAACTTGACGTTTAGGTGTGGTTGACATTCAACATCGGCCCTTACAATTTAACCACCCTTTATATCAAAACAAAGATAAACATCTGAAAAAATTGAATTAGCAAAACTCATAAACCATGTTTCCTAATTGGTTCAGGAATGCTTTAAAGAATCCTAAATTAAATAGCCTTCATCTTCTTCTAATACCATTTTCCATCTCATAAGCGGTTTCAGCGATATTCTTGGTCTTATTCATAGCCTATCATACTTTACGATAAAATAATAAAAATATCATCTTTGTAAATATTTCGATGTTTTTATGAAGATTTTATTTAAAAAATATTAAAATTTGCTAAAATAATAAAAAAAATTTAACACAATCTGCAAAATATCGTCGAAACCGCAGAACGGATGAAAAAAGTATATTAGAAGAATGTGAAGGCTACTTAATTTTCATCACTTCACCAATACTGAACAAATTCGGATAAGTGATTTTTGATATATCACTAGAATGGTAGCCAATACAAAGAAACCAACTTATAGGCTGAGAATTGTATTATCTCACAAATTCAAACCGATTGCAAAACCCTGCGCCGCAGCAGAAACATTTTTTATTGTTGAGCTGTGTTATTAATATTGAACAAAAGCTAGCAAATATTAAAAATAACCATTTTTTTTATTGAAAAATTAAAAATATTGTTTGAAAATTGCACTACGCAGAAATATACAACCGAAATATTAGAATAGAAACAGCTATTTTGTCAACATACGAAGGAAAAGTATATTTATTAGGGCGGGTCGATTTAAAAATCGCCCATTGCTCAGTGAAAATCGTATTCTAGGGATCAAAATAAGAAACTTTGCCGAAGGAACCATACCTCTAAAACGAATTCTGATGTCCCGGAAATAATCCCACTTTGACCCATTTAGAGTGCTCCAATCGAGTCCAAATGTATGGAACCCCCAGGGGGTTCCAGGGGGTGTGCCACATGGGTGGGTCGGGCCTCCAAAGTTAGTGGGGGTCGGTCATACATTTGGACTCTATTGGAGCACTCTAAATGGGTCAAAGTGGGATTTTTCAAAATTTGCCCCTACCCAAAAGTTCGACCCAAATTACGGGACATCAGAATTCGTTTTAGAGGTATGGTTCCTTCGGCAAAGTTTCTTATTTTGATCCCTAGAAAACGATTTTCACTGAGCAATGGCGACTTTTTTTGCCTCCCCACAAATCGACCCGCCCTAATATTTATGTATAAACAAAAAATTACGGGAGTGCCGTACGGAATATCTCTTTCGTATCTGAAGCAAAGCTGTAAATATTGAATAGGAGAAAAATTCCCGAAAAAAGTACATCCAGTCCCTTAAAAATCGCAAAAATTACCATTTTTCCCATTTTTCACCTTTTTTGCTTAATAACTGGATTACAAATCCACAAATATCCTGTTAGTGCCTATTCACAATACCTATTCAAAGGCAAAAAATTAAATGCATCGCTTGCGAAGGAATTTTTATGTTCATGCAAAATGAAGTTTAAAAAGAAAAGAGAAACATCATATCTGTGGATTTGTAATCCAGTTATTGAGCAAAAAAGTCACTGGATGCTCTTTTTTCGGGTAGGTTTTTTCCGCATTTTGTTTCCCATATTCAATATCTACAACCTTGCTTCAGACACAAAAAAGATATTCCGTACAGTATACCGAGTTATAACCGTGTAGAAAAATATAGATACAGGGCTTAAACTCCACCTTGAGGAAAAAAAAATCGTATGGCCATTAAATTATTAATTGAGCCAACTTGACTAAACGAATGATGCAGAAGTTCTTATTTTTCGGGCTACTTCCACGTTCAATTCTCAGAATTGAGTCCCAAAATCATGTGTTGTACTGTGTTATAAGCCATCTCGTTAAGAGATCTGCCGCTGTCGGGGGCTGTTTGTGAATTGAGGAATGTCGCCTCCTGAGAATTGATGGCAGTCTGACTGTCCGAGTAATTGCCACTGTTGTTCACTATGTTTGGACTCAGCCACTTGTCGACTTCCCGTATTGTCATATTTTGGCTTGATAGACACTGCGGCTATCTGGTAGACTGTGAGCTAAACCAAGACTGAGTTTCTTGGACTCCGAAGCCAACCTTAACATCAAGCATCGAACCATCTGTGTAGAAGTGAAGATGCTTTCTGTTCCCACAACGATCAACAACTTACCCTTAACTTCATCAATATTTTTTCTATTCTGTATTTCAACATTTTTTGTAATGACTGTGGGCTGAGTAAAAAAATGTGTCCCTTACTCACAAAGTAATACCTCGTTTTACTCGACTGACATTTTTTTACATGTTTTCAGTTTTTTCTGGAACAAATATATTAAACGTTAAATACTAAACGTAAAATAAATTAAATTTTACCTGTTCCATCTGAAATTCTTCACTTTTCTATATAATAGAAATACCTTAATGTACAACTCTAAATTAATGATCCCTAATGACATGAAGCCAGATGACATTTGTACCCAAATGCCTGCGAAACTAAGAGTATAAATACGCTTGAGTGATTACTTTTGGCTGATGAGACGAAGCAAATAAATTTTTGACTTAGTTCATTGCCTTGTGATGTGATTCAATTAATTCAGATGACATGACGTTTGGTTTGGTTTCCTCGACAATGACCAAGATTCACAATGGTCGGAATTCACACAGCTCACTCGCCATCCATTCAAGCATTTCAGTCACTCATCTTGGAGTGATCATTATGGGTATATACTCGTACATGTGTTTTCCCAACAACATCTCGGCGAAGGAACCCAAACAAATCATTACGGTTGACTCTGTTACTAAGTGTCGCCGCCAATTGTCGGTTGGGAGGCGGCCAGGCGCGGCGCAGTGACTATGGTCACCAATTGGTGCTGGAGATGTTGGGGTGTTCAAGATGACTGACTGGGTGATGACATCGACGAGGTTGCGGTCCAGCACAACCATCATCACCGTCATCATCACTAACCGACCGACCGGCCAAGCAACCAGCTATGGCACCATGGAACCCATCACCAGTAGCCCAACCAACGCTCCAATAGCTCAGACAGGCAGTCCATGACCATAAATTTCAATTATTTGTCTCATACACACATAACCGCCAACCGCCTCATATTAAGTATCTTTGAGATACTTAAATGACAATCATCAACAACGGCAACAACGGCAACAACAGCAATAACAGCCATAACACAGTGTGACTACATCAGGAACATTGAATCTACCGAACGCCTGAGTGTTTCTTAGGGATGCCACTTGGGAAGGGGTTTCGAAATAACTGGGAATGGGAAACTGTGAACAACATTTAGTTTTCGAAAAAAATCATAAGATTGATTTGATTTTTATATTTTGATTGCAAATGCTTAATAGGGTGTTTTCTGAGGATAACATCACTTTTTCGGATGGTTTGGGATTCGATTGGTTTGGTAATTAATCTTAAATAATCTCAAGCTGGAAATAAGGTTGCAAATCTTCAAATTTATTATGAACAAGATAGAATGGTAGTAAGATCGGTAGAGTCTAATCGTACATATGTAGCTTCAACCATGCTTTGCATTCGAATACAACTATTAGGGGGAAAAGAAGGATATAAAGGATATATATAGTATGTTTGTATATTTTTGTAAACACGTAAGAAAGGGCCGTTAGATTTCGGAATTAACTATATTTAAATCTTAAGTGCGACCTGTACTCGTATTTGCGAAAGGAATTATATTTGGAAAACAAGATTTTAAATATTATATATTGCTGAACAAAAAAATTGTATGTGAGAATCAATGAAATATTTTTGGAACGCATTTATTTATATATTACAACAAAATATATTTGCAAACTATTTTTCTCTTATAAAATACTTGTTTATATACAAATAAAATTGTATAAAATTGTTTAGGAATTTCTCAAAATATATTTTGTTTAAAAAGGATTTTCAAATCGTTGCAGAATTTTTTAAATTTATTTTTTAATTTTTCACTTATTTCGAGTTATACCTTTTAATTAAAAATTACATAAGTAGCAAAAACATCTATTAATTTTTAATTTCGATTTATTCCAAGTCATAATTTGTTGTCAACCCATCTTGCATACACGCTGAAAAAAAATCGCGTCTGTAGTATATTGTCCCAAACATATTCGGCTTGAAACATATGTATGTTTAGGGTACACTCTAAACATATAATATTGGGTACACACAAAAAGTATATATTTGGGAAAATGTTATTCTAAGCAAATCTTTGTTTACGTCCCAGTATGTTTTTATTTGGGACTATCATTTCCGAAACAAATATTTATTTGCACTTAAGAATTCAGAAAATACGTTAATTGTGTTAAATTTGTTATAAATTCAAAGTTATTTTTTAAGACATTTTTAAAGTTCGTAAAAATAATAAATAATAATAATTTAAATCGTATAATCGTGGATCAAAATAAATTACTTGGAGGATTGACAAGAAATGATGACTTAGAATACTAACTCAGAAATTTTAAAATGATTGATTTAAACCGAAGTTAATGCTGCATATGGTATTGTAACTCGCAGGTACAATTCGAAACCAAGGAAACGTTTTAACTGAAATTCTAAAAAGTCAGCAACGTTTTGAAAATCTTTTTTAAATAAAATATATTGGGATACATTCCTAAAGAATAATTTGATTTGTATTTAAACACCTATTTTATTTTGATAAATTTAGTTCGCAAATATATTTTGTTGTAATATATTAATATATATATGAGCGCCCCAGTAGGCGAGTTGGTAGCGTACTTGCCTATGAGTTTGGGGGTCGTGGGTTCGATTCCCACCAGAGGCTCTGGTCTGTCGCTGCAAAATTTAGCCATATGGTCTTTGTAACCCGGCCTTTCTCTGGACCGTAAAATTAGAATATAAATTTACTTTGTATTGTAATTCATATAAATAAATAAATATTAATATATGAGTTCCACATATATTTTATTGATTTTCAAATAAAATTTATTTGTTCAGAAATGTATAATATTTAAAAATTTGTTTTACAAATATATTTTCCTTCGATTCAAACATATCAAAAAAGGCGATTTTGCCCCGTGTAATGTATCATTATGCTAGATTATACACGGAGCAAAATCGCCGTTCTTGATATGCTTGAATCGAGAGAAAATATACTTGGAACACAATTTTTTAAATATTATATATAGGGTTTTTCAATAAGAGTGATATGATTTCTTAGAAGAAAAAACACACCTATTGTTAAGGAAATTCAAAAGTTTTTTATTTAAAGTGGAGTACAATCGATACAATTAAGTTCTAAATAAAACGTCATACAAATGGCCTCCACGACTTCTTCTGCGGTAAGTAATTCGGTGAACCCAATATTGCAATGGCACGTTCAATATTGACTTGTAAAGCTTGAAGAGAGTCTGATTTATTTCGAAAGACCAATCACTTCAAATAACCCCACAAGAAATAGACTAATGGTGTTAAATCACAACTTCTAGGAAGCCATTCAACATCACAATTTCTTGAAATACTGGAATCTCCAAACTTTTCTCGCAACAATTCAATTATTTCATTTGCTGTGTGGTACGTAGCCACAATCGGCCAATGGCAAAAAGATAGCCCTTAACGAGAGTTTAAGTATTGCTCATGGGTGTCAGGGTCGTATGTCGACTGGAAAGTGTTTTTTTTTATTTAAAAAAGAATGGACCTATCGTCATATTCAAATGTGAACGGAAAGATTATGTATGCTCTAGCTCCTTAATCGTACGTCGGATCAGGAATCGGTCAATGGCAAACAGATAGCTCTTAACGAGGGCTAAAACATTACTCATGGGTGTCAAGGTAGTAGGTCGACTGGGAAGTGTTTGTTTTAGGATTTAAAAAAATGGTCTTTGCGCACGAAAAAATTGCAATTGGAGAACGATTATTTTGATAATAAAACTGAATAGTTTGTATACGTTGTTCTTGCGTATATCTCTCCATGATGAAATTGTAAACACTACTGAATACAATGAAAACCAAATGACAGATCATGACATATTACAATGTCACTTCAAAATCATATCATCCCTATTGGAAAATCCTTTATTTCTGAGCAAAAAAAATATTTATTTGAAAGTCAATAATATGTATTTCGAACCCATATGTTAATATATTAGAATAAAATATATTTGCGAACTAATTTTCTCAAATAAAATATGTGTTTGAAAACAAATACAATTATTATTTGTTTTCCAAATATATTTTATTAAAAAAATTATTTTCAAAACTTTGCTGAATTTTTCGAATTTTAGTCTTAATTTTTTTCTTATTTTCGAATTATGCATTCCTATTAAAAAAGGCATACTTAGCATTAACTTCTATTTGAAATCACTTATTTTTTATTTCTAACTATTCCAAGTCATTATTTTCAATTATAAAGAATGTTTACTAACATTAAAAAATTTATAAAAAATACCTTTCAATTGCTGAAAACTCAAAATAATTAAAGAATAGATATATATTCACGCAAATAGATCTTTCTTTGGGAAATAACGTATCCAAATAAAAACCAGTAAGGAAAGGCTAAAGTCGGGCGGTGCCGACTATATAATACCCTACACCACTCTCGTAATACTGAATAACTCTGATATATAAATTTTGTAATTCATGTATAAATTGTTTATATAAATTTACTTTTGGGACATTTTATACTTAAATAATACCCTGTACCACAGTGTGGTGTAGGGTATAAAAACGATTGGATCTAAAGAGCCAAATCGGATGAAACATATATATGGGAGCTATAGCTAAATCTTTACCGATTTTCTTCAAATTCGGTAGTGTTGGTTCATGGATCAAGAAACTCTACCATTCTAAATTTCAAAACGATTGGATGTAAAATACAGCTTCTTCAGAACTAAAGAGCAAAATCGGACGAAACATATATATGGGAGCTATAGCTAAATCTTAACCGATTTTCTTCAAATTCGGCAGTGTTGGTTCATAGATCAAGAAACTCTACCATTCTAAATTTCAAAATGATTGGATGTAAAATACAGCTTCTTCAGGACTAAAGAGCAAAATCGGACTAAACATATATATGGGAGCTATAGCTAAATCTTAACCGATTTTCTTCAAATTCGGTAGTGTTGGTTCATGGATCAAGAAACTCTACCATTCTAAATTTCAAAACGATTGGATGTAAAATACAGCTTCTTCAGAACTAAAGAGCAAAATCGGACGAAACATATATATGGGAGCTATAGCTAAATCTTAACCGATTTTCTTCAAATTCGGCAATGTTGGTTCATGGATCAAGAAACTCTACCATTCTAAATTTCAAAATGATTGGATGTAAAATACAGCTTCTATAGGACTAAAGGGCCAAATCGGACGAAAGATATATATGGGAGCTATAGCTAAATCTTTAAGATTTAGATTTAGCTATAGCTCCCATATATATGTTTCGTCCGATTTGGCCCTTTAGTCCTATAGAAGCTGTATTTTACATCCGATCGTTTTGAAATTTAGAATGGTAGAGTTTCTTGATCCATGAACCAACATTGCCGAATTTGAAGAAAATCGGTTAAGATTTAGCTATAGCTCCCATATATATGTTTCGTCCGATTTGGCCCTTTAGTCCTATAGAAGCTGTATTTTACATCCGATCGTTTTGAAATTTAGAATGGTAGAGTTTCTTGATCCATGAACCAACATTGCCGAATTTGAAGAAAAGCGGTTAAGATTTAGCTATAGCTCCCATATATATGTTTCGTCCGATTTGGCCCTTTAGTGTTATAGAAGCTGTATATTACATCCGATCGTTTTGAAATTTAGAATGGTAGAGTTTCTTGATCCATGAACCAACATTGCCGAATTTGAAGAAAATCGGTTCAGATTTAGATATAGCTCCCATATATATCTTTCGTCCGATTTGGTCCTTTAGTCCTATAGAAGCTGTATTTTACATCCGATCGTTTTGAAATTTAGAGTGGTAGAGTTTCTTGATCCATGAACCAACATTGCCGAATTTGAAGAAAATCGGTTCAGATTTAGCTATAGCTCCCATATATATGTTTCGTCCGATTTGGCCCTTTAGTGTTATAGAAGCTGTATTTTACATCCGATCGTTTTGAAATTTAGAATGGTAGAGTTTCTTGATCCATGAACCAACATTGCCGAATTTGAAGAAAATCGGTTCAGATTTAGATATAGCTCCCATATATATCTTTCATCCGATTTGGTCCTTTAGTCCTATAGAAGCTGTATTTTACATCCGATCGTTTTGAAATTTAGAATGGTAGAGTTTCTTGATCCATGAACCAACATTGCCAAATTTGAAGAAAATCGGTTAGGATTTAGCTATAGCTTCCATATATATGTTTCGTCCGATTTGGCCCTTTAGTCCTATAGAAGCTGAATTTTACATCCGATCGTTTTGAAGTTTAGAATGGTAGAGTTTCTTGGTCCATGAACCAACATTGCCGAATTTGAAGAAAATCGGTTAAGATTTAGCTAGAGCTCCCATATATATGTTTCGTCCGATTTGGCCCTTTAGTCCTATAAAAGCTGTATTTTACATCCAATCGTGTTGAAATTTAGAATGGTAGAGTTTCTTGATCCATGAACCAACACTACCGAATTTGAAGAAAATCGGTTAAGATTTAGCTATAGCTCCCATATATATGTTTCATCCGATTTGGCTCTTTAGATCCAATCGTTTTTATACCCTACAGCACACTGTGGTACACTAAAAAAAAAGCGTACTGAAAATCAATGAATTTTTCGTAAAGTTTAAGATTTCGGCAATGATTTCGAGCCAAAGACAATCGCTATAAAAATAAGAAGGTTTCATAGTTAATTTAAAGACGTGAATAGTATTTGTTTTGAGGATGCATTTCATAGAATTAAGAATTTTGGGTAATAAAACTAATTAAGTTTGGTCTTAAAATAAGCACATTTTTGCGTAAATTTAAGTATGGCGCGTGCTTATTTTTAGTATAATGTCATATAATTTAAAACATTATCGTAATAAAATTTAAAATGTTTGTCCTTGATATAAGAATATACTGGTAATTAATTTAAGGCATACATGAATTTAAATACAGTTTTTTTAAATATGTATGGAAAATTCGTTACATTATGTATATTGATTATAATGTTACTCTTTTAAATGAATCATTTTCTTTGAAATCATTTACTATTCATAGAAAATTCAATAACACAACACTTTATCTTTCTAAATAAATATTTTATTTGTTATATTCTATATTGGAAAATACAAAAAAAATATAATACATATTACGGATAACCTTGAACATTTTATAATTTAAAACAGTATGTAATTGTATAAAGACAAATCGGCCAACACACCATGAAGTTTGACTTTTATTCGAATATTATATTGTTATGTATCGATTCTATAGCGGGATTCGTTTCTCTATTTGTTGTCCATGAACAATTTTTATCGGAACCGACCTTAATGATTTTTAACCTAGAATTTGGCTGGAATTTAAATAGAAATTATATAAAACAAATATTATATTATTATATCATATAGTTTGGATGCTCACTCATTTCCTGCAATTTGTAAATTGTTAATTCCCCACTGCATTTTTCATATATCCAAATAAAGTTCAATTGCGCGAACTAAAATAAAAAAAATTTGAATATAAATCAAACAGAATGATTTATATACGATAAAGTATTAAAATAAATTTTATCATATAACTGTCACAAAATGTTGAAAGATAAGAGATATATTAAAATCTTTGGAATATACTTACTTACACTGAAATATTTAGTCACTCTTCTACGACACAAATTCTCATAATATGTAGATCCATACAACATTTGCTGTACTAAAAGTTAAAAAAAAATATTTATGTAAGATATTATTAATAATAGAAACTGATTGTTTTGAAAGTGGCGAAAGTGACATTTTTCATATAAATTGAGTTATCAAAAATAATTTTCTTAACCCTGGTGTTAGATTAGCAAATCTGTACGAATCCTAGACTAAGATTCCATTTGGTCAACATTACATTTTTCATGTAAAATGAATATGGAAGACAATATTTTATATTTATTTTTATGCAATACTTCGTGAAAAGAAAGCAGCTTATTTACAATTATTTTTGAGCAAAAACGCGTATTATTTTGATTTTAGTAAAACAAAAATATCCCTTGGACAAATACATATATTACCGTTTATAAAGGAAACGATACAAAAATTGGACCAAATGGGCCTAATCTAACAGCAGGTTTAATTATGAAGTACTTATGAAGCAATTATGAACACGAAATCAAGGAAAAATTTAAACTAAAATTAAAAAAAGGAAAAAAACTTTTTAAATAAATTATATTTGGAAAACTTTATAACAATAACTTTGTTTGTGTGAAAACACGTATTTTATATGTGAACGTCAGTTCGCAAATATATTTTGTTCTAATACATTAATATATGCGTGCCAAATTAAATTTCTTGATTTTCAAATAAAATATATTTGTTCAGAAATACATAATACTTACAAATATTGTTTCCAAATCAATTTCCTTTCAATTCAAACATTCCCATGTAGGTGTATGCAAGTTATAAATGGCATTCAGCACTGCATTTTCATATATCCATCACATTTATCTTCAAATATTGCGTGATCTAAAATTAAAATAATTAAATTTTTTCTGAAAATAAATCAAATAAAATTATCTATAAACAAAAAAAAAAAAATGCAAATAAATTTTATCATATCACAATTGGAAAACGCTGAAAACTAAGAGAAATATTTCAACCGTTCATATATAATACTTACGTTGAAATATTTTGTGAAATTTGCAACTCTTCTCACAAAAGACCCATTCTAAAATTGTTTTACTATCTAAAAAAGATAGTTATATGTATAACATATTATTAATAATAAATTTCTATATTGCCACAAATAATTTTACATTTCTGCATTATGCGCTGGTATTTTTAATAAATAAATACTTTCAATTAAAATGTGTTTTCTTAATTTTGTAATTGCCAATAAGATGTTTATTTCAGGATAATAATATTATTTGTCACGTACCTAAACAGTTTCCCATTGTCTCTTTCAGTATTACAAAATCTATTACTCAAATTTTTGTCATCCATTTGGCACAAATCTCTTCACAGGACTTAAGGTGAGTACAGACGATTTGCAGATCAGACAACATTGCCAGAAAAATGGCGGAAAAATGCAACCCTGTGAATTTACAATCGTGTGAACATACAATTTTTGTTTTGCAACGTTAGCAGAAAAGTCATTGCGAGATAATTTGCTGATTGTTATATGTTCGAAGTTTATGCATGTGACAACGGCGCCATTGCCAGAAAATCATGTTATTTGCAACACTGTCTATAATGTATTTTTATTGGCAATCCTGCATATAAATATTTACAAAATTTATTGTAAATATATGAAATTGTAATGTTTTCTTGCAATCGTCTGAACTGTCAATTCATCTTTGCCTAACAATCTAACATTGCCCGTATATTTGCATCACTTTTACAGGGTTGATAATGTTTGCCGATCTGGCAATCGTCTAAACTCAGCTTTACAAACAAGATCTCCTTCAAAAACGCATGTACATCGCCATAAATAACAGACAGGAAAAATAACTATGACACACGCACTCCCTTATCACAGAGATCGATGGTGACGCCGACGGCATAACCACATGCATACACACATGTACACGACGGTTTCATTTGTTGTTGTTGCTATGCTTTAGCAAAAATAACTGTTAACAGCCCATATTAAAATTATTTTCGGTGCAATATGCACGTATGTATGCACGTATACTTACATATTCACAGAAATCAAATTTTTTCACAACCCGCGTCCCGAAAACAGACAACCGTTTCCTTCCATTGCTTGTAAATAACTGACGATTTAAAAGAAAACGAACAACAGAACTGTTTTCTATTTTCTCTTCTAGCATTCCATAACAATTATTGATTCACACATTACCAAACAAAACTGATTCTCCGAGCGAGAGAGGGAGGGAGAGATTGTATAATTCTCTCGTATGTATTCTTAAAAATAATGACAATAGTCATAAAATTTATTACCAAGACAGCCTTTCCTTTAAGGGGAACATAGCCTTAAATTTATTACTCAAATATCTCATACTGTTAATTAAGTCCGATTCGGCATTAAAACTATGACATGTCTACGTCGTAGTGTTAATGTAGAAAATCCTTAAATGTATTGAAATATTACTTAAAATAATGCGGATTGTCACAAAAATAATGATTTTTTTCTTTAATTTAAATGCGTACATTTAAAGAAGCGCGTACACAAAACTAATGATTAGATAGACATTAATTCAAATTCAAAAAACTTTATATTAAGGAAAATTTCGTAAAAAACCTGTAAATTTTCATTATTTTAATGAAAATTGTCATTGAATTGATGCCGAGGTAGCATTCTTAATATAAGAATGTGTCATCATTAGTTTTATTACTATTTTTTTTTTCAGTGTACAGGGTATTATTTAAGTATAAAATGTCCCAAAAGTAAATTTATGTAAACAATTTATACATGAAGCAACAAAGCGCAAAGGGGCATTGCAATAATAAATTGTAATAACTGGTTTCGTTAAAGTTAACAAAGTACTTAGCTCCACCTCCTCATCAAGGCTTATCCCAAATAGGAGTTGAAGATGTTGATCACAATAAACTAGATCTGGAACTATAGCCTTAAAATGCGCAGAACTCTTTCATACATCAAGGATCGGAAGGAACAATTAGATGGGAATATAAATAATCTAAATAGATTTTCATCAACTTGGATCAAAAACCTCATTTCTGTCAAATAATATAAAGATTATACATAAAATACAGTTTCAATAGCGCTTAAATACTAAATACGTTGGAACATAGTATATATTGCACCTGTTCAACAAGAGGGTAACAACTCAAATTGGAAAAAAATTAGTAGATGCCAAAAACAGCTTCCATTAATATTATTAACATTTAAAAAATATGTCCAAATATATTCATTTTGGGATCGCCAGTAGTTTGGGAGATATAAATAAAATAATAAGATAGCTTCACAATTTTCTTCTCCTTGGAGATTTTCGAATTTATTATTGTAGACCCAATCGACACCCCTACTTTGTCAGTGGCTGATAGTATCGTTTAAGAGAACATGTAGTATAGGTGTACGGACGAGTATGTAACAAGTAAATTCTACTGCGACTGCAATGAAAATAAACAAGAAAATTAATTTGTTTATGAGCAACACAAATAGAAAAGCCAAAAATAACAATGTAAAAGTAACCAACCAAAGGCTATAAAACAATTAAACCCTCCCAAACTAATAAAAGGAATAAAGTGTAAATAGAGGGAAAATAAAATAAGTAAACATTCTTAGTGTTCACTCAACCATTGAATAAAGGAAATATTCCCATCGTTCAACACATCTTCACACTCATTCTTAAAGTATTCACATCTATTATTTTACGGATGTCATTCACCGAAACTTTTGCTCTATAACAATTACTATAAGAATTAAATAGAGTTGCTATTTTTATACAGCTTTTGCATAATTCATGACTTTAAGACATTCAGAAAATTCATTTACACAATGTGAAAAAAAACCTATTTGAATGTCGTTTGCCGCAAAAATAATTCTTATGGTTCCTACAATCACTCCGTCGTTACTTGGACTGTTGTAATATTTCTCTCAAGTAAAAATATTAATTGGATATATATATCTGCAAACTTCAACATAGTGAACAAAATTGTATACTTACCAAACCAAAGTATAGAATAAAAATCATTTCCGACTGTAACCGAATAATTTTGATTTATTTTTGTACGGAAATCATTATGTATCTTTCATTTACTTTTTTTCTAGGATATAAAGATAGTCTTCAGTTGTTAAGATTTTAAAGCTAATTTATTTACCCACTTTGCATATTCAGATAGCTGCCACAAAAATAATAGAATAAAACAGAGTAGACATAGATAGCAATATATTAACTTGATTTATTACATATATTTTTAACCCAATTAACAAAGCATTTCATTTCGCCAAATGTCAGACATTTCAATTCGAGTGTATGTTGACTGAAAATTATTATCTTTTGTGTCTGTGACTTCCGTTGAGGGTGTTGTTGTTTTTTTCTGCATTTTAATTTGTAATAAAATGTAGAAAAAAACAAGAAATGTTTGCTGGGGGAAAAATTTGCTTTAGTTTTTTGTATTATAGTATTATCACCGGGTCTGTTTTAAGTTTTCTTCCTAACCTTCTACAATGTTTTTGTTATCGTCGTGGTCGTTGTCGTAGCACAGTGGGATATATTTGCGGGAGACACATATGAGACTTTCGAAATTTGGATCAAATTTTCTATAAATAAAAGAAATTGCAACAAATTTTCTATAAATAAAAAATTTGCAACAAATTTTCTATAAATAAAAAATTTGCAACAAATTTTCTATAAATAAAAAATTTGCCACAAATTTTCTATAAATAAAAAATTTGCAACAAATTTTCTATAAATAAAAAAAATAACAATTTGCAACAAATTTTCTATAAATAAAAAATTGGCAAAAACTTTTCTATAAATAAAAAATTTGCAACAAATTTTCTATAAATAAAAAATTTGCCACAAATTTTCTATAAATAAAAAATTTGCAACAAATTTTCTATAAATAAAAAAAATAACAATTTGCAACAAATTTTCTATAAATAAAAAATTGGCAAAAAATTTTCTATAAATAAAAAATTTGCAACAAATTTTCTATAAATAAAAAATTTGCAACCAATTTTCTATAAATAAAAAATTTGCGACAAATTTTCTATAAATAAAAAATTTGCGACAAATTTTCTATAAATAAAAAATTTGCGACAAATTTTCTATAAATAAAAAATTTGCGACAAATTTTCTATAAATAAAAAATTTGCGACAAATTTTCTATAAATAAAAAATTTGCGACAAATTTTCTATAAATAAAAAATTTGCGACAAATTTTCTATAAATAAAAAATTTGCGACGCAAATCTATAAATAAAATTCTATAAATAAAAATTTTGCGACAAATTTTCTATAAATAAAAAATTTGCGACAAATTTTCTATAAATAAAAAATTTGCGACAAATTTTCTATAAATAAAAAATTTGCGACAAATTTTCTATAAATAAAAAATTTGCGACAAATTTTCTATAAATAAAAAATTTGCGACAAATTTTCTATAAATAAAAAATTTGCGACAAATTTTCTATAAATAAAAAATTTCTGACAAATTTTCTATAAATAAAAAATTTGCGACAAATTTTCTATAAATAAAAAATTTGCGACAAATTTTCTAGAAATAAAAAATTTGCGACAAATTTTCTATAAATAAAAAATTTGCGACAAATTTTCTATAAATAAAAAATTTGCGACAAATTTTCTATAAATAAAAAATTTGCGACAAATTTTCTATAAATAAAAAATTTGCGACAGTTTCTATAAATAAAAAATTTGCGACAAATTTTCTATAAATAAAAAATTTTCTATAAATAAATAATGTGCGAAAAATTTTCTATAAATAAAAAATTTGCGACAAATTTTCTATAAATAAAAAATTTGCGACAAATTTTCTATAAATAAAAAATTTGCGACAAATTTTCTATAAATAAAAAATTTGCGACAAATTTTCTACAAATAAAAAATTTGCGACAAATTTTCTATAAATAAAAAATTTGCGACAAATTATCTATAAATAAAAAATTTGCGACAAATTTTCTATAAATAAAAAATTTTCTATAAATAAATAATGTGCGAAAAATTTTCTATAAATAAAAAATTTGCGACAAATTTTCTATAAATAAAAAATTTGCGACAAATTTTCTATAAATAAAAAATTTGCGACAAATTTTCTACAAATAAAAAATTTGCGACAAATTTTCTATAAATAAAAAATTTGCGACAAGTTATCTATAAATAAAAAAATTGCGACAAATTTTTTATAAATAAAAAAATTGCGACAAATTTTCTATAAATAAAAAATTTGCGACAAATTTTCTATAAATAAAAAATTTGCGACAAATTTTCTATAAATAAAATATTTGCGACAAATTTTCTATAAATAAAAAATTTGCGACAAATTTTCTATAAATAAAAAATTTGCGACAAATTTTCTATAAATAAAAAATTTCCGACAAATTTTCTATAAATAAAAAATTTCCGACAAATTTTCTACAAATAATTTGCAACAAATTTTCTACAAATAATTTGCAACAAATTTTCTATAAATAAAAAATTTGCAACAAATTTTCTATAAATACAAAATTTGCAACAAATTTTCTATAAATACAAAATTTGCAACAAATTTTCTATAAATACAAAATTTGCAACAAATTTTCTATAAATACAAAATTTGCAACAAATTTTCTATAAATAAAAAATTTGCAACAAATTTTCTATAAATAAAAAATTTGCAACAAATTTTCTATAAATAAAAAATTTGCGACAAATTTTCTATAAATAAAAAATTTGCGACAAATTTTCTATAAATAAAAAATTTGCGACAAATTTTCTATAAATAAAAAATTTGCGACAAATTTTCTATAAATAAAAAATTTGCGACAAATTTTCTATAAATAAAAAAATTGCGACAAATTTTTTATAAATAAAAAAATTGCGACAAATTTTCTATAAATAAAAAATTTGCGACAAATTTTCTATAAATAAAAAATTTGCGACAAATTTTCTATAAGTAAAAAATTTGCGACAAATTTTCTATAAATAAAAAATTTGCGACAAATTTTCTATAAATAAAAAATTTGCGACAAATTTTCTATAAATAAAAAATTTCCGACAAATTTTCTATAAATAAAAAATTTCCGACAAATTTTCTACAAATAAAAAATTTCCGACAAATTTTCTATAAATAAAAAATTTCCGACAAATTTTCTATAAATAAAAAATTTGCAACAAATTTTCTATAAATAAAAAATTTGCAACAAATTTTCTATAAATAAAAAATTTGCAACAATTTTCTATAAATAAAAAATTTGCAACAAATTTTCTATAAATACAAAATTTGCAACAAATTTTCTATAAATACAAAATTTGCAACAAATTTTCTATAAATACAAAATTTGCAAACAAATTTTCTAAAAATAAAAAATTTTGCAAAAAATTTCTACAAAAAATTTTCTACAAATAAAAAATTTGCAACAAATTTTCTATAAATAAAAAAATGCAAGAAATTTTCTATAAATAAAAAAATTGTAAGAAATTTTCTTTATATAAAAAGTTTGCAAGAAATTTTCCATAAATACAAAATTTGTAAGATATTTTCCATAAATACAAAATTTTCAAGAAATTATCTATAAAAAAAATTTGCAACAAATTTTCTATAATATATGCAACAAATTTTCCATAAATACAAAATTTGTAAGAAATTGTCCATAAATACAAAATTTTCAAGAAATTATCTATAAAAAAAATTTGCAACAAATTTTCTATAAAAAAAAATTTGCTACATATTTTCTAAAAAAAAAATTTGCAACAAGTTTTCTATAAATAAAAAATTTGCAACAAATTTTCTATAAATAAAAAATTTGCAACAAATTTTCTATAAATAAAAAATTTGCAACAAATTTTCTATAAATAAAAATTTGCAACAAATTTTCTATAAATAAAAAATTTGCAACAAATTTTCTATAAATAAAAAATTTGCAACAAATTTTCTATAAATACAAAATTTGCAACAAATTTTCTATAAATAAAAAATTTGCAACAAATTTTCTATAAATAAAAAATTTGCGACAAATTTTCTACAAATAAAAAATTTGCGACAAATTTTCTATAAATAAAAAATTTGCGACAAATTTTCTATAAATAAAAAAATTGCGACAAATTTTCTATAAATAAAAAAATTGCGACAAATTTTCTATAAATAAAAAATTTGCGACAAATTTTCTATAAATAAAAAATTTGCGACAAATTTTCTATAAATAAAAAATTTGCGACAAATTTTCTATAAATAAAAAATTTGCGACAAATTTTCTATAAATAAAAAATTTGCGACAAATTTTCTATAAATAAAAAATTTGCGACAAATTTTCTATAAATAAAAAATTTGCGACAAATTTTCTATAAATAAAAAATTTCCGACAAATTTTCTATAAATAAAAAATTTCCGACAAATTTTCTATAAATAAAAAATTTCCGACAAATTTTCTACAAATAAAAAATTTCCGACAAATTTTCTATAAATAAAAAATTTCCGACAAATTTTCTATAAATAAAAAATTTGCAACAAATTTTCTATAAATAAAAAATTTGCAACAATTTTCTATAAATAAAAAATTTGCAACAAATTTTCTATAAATACAAAATTTGCAACAAATTTTCTATAAATACAAAATTTGCAACAAATTTTCTATAAATACAAAATTTGCAACAAATTTTCTATAAATACAAAATTTGCAACAAATTTTCTATAAATACAAAACTTGCAACAAATTTTCTATAAATACAAAATTTGCAAACAAATTTTCTAATAATAAAAAATTTTGCAAAAAATTTCTACAAAAAATTTTCTACAAATAAAAAATTTGCAACAAATTTTCTATAAATAAAAAAATGCAAGAAATTTTCTATAAATAAAAAAATTGTAAGAAATTTTCTTTATATAAAAATTTTGCAAGAAATTTTCCATAAATACAAAATTTGTAAGATATTTTCCATAAATACAAAATTTTCAAGAAATTATATATAAAAAAAATTTGCAACAAATTTTCCATAAATACAAAATTTGTAAGAAATTTTCCATAAATACAAAATTTTCAAGAAATTATCTATAAAAAAAATTTGCAACAAATTTTCTATAAAAAAAAATTTGCTACATATTTTCTAAAAAAAAAATTTGCAACAAGTTTTCTATAAATAAAAAATTTGCAACAAATTTTCTATAAATAAAAAATTTGCAACAAATTTTCTATAAATAAAAAATTTGCAACAAATTTTCTATAAATAAAAAATGTTCAACAAATTTTCTATAAATAAAAATAAAAAACAAATTTTCTATAAATAAAAAATTTGCAACAAATTTTCTATAAATAAAAAATTTGCAACAAATTTTCGTTAAATAAAAAATTTGCAACAAATTTTCTATAAATAAAAAATTTGCAACAAATTTTCTATAAATAAAAAATTTGCAACAAATTTTCTATAAATAAAAAATTGGCAAAAAAAATTCTATAAATAAAAAATTGGCAACAAATTTTCTATAAATAAAAAATTTGCAACAAATTTTCTATAAATAAAAAATTTGCAACAAATTTTCTATAAATAAAAAATTTGCAACAAATTTTCTATAAATAAAAAATGTTCAACAAATTTTCTATAAATAAAAAATTTGCAACAAATTTTCTATAAATAAAAAATTTGCAACAATTTTCTATAAATAAAAAATTTGCAACAAATTTTCTATAAATACAAAATTTGCAACAAATTTTCTATAAATACAAAATTTGCAACAAATTTTCTATAAATACAAAATTTGCAACAAATTTTCTATAAATACAAAATTTGCAACAAATTTTCTATAAATACAAAACTTGCAACAAATTTTCTATAAATACAAAATTTGCAAACAAATTTTCTAATAATAAAAAATTTTGCAAAAAATTTCTACAAAAAATTTTCTACAAATAAAAAATTTGCAACAAATTTTCTATAAATAAAAAAATGCAAGAAATTTTCTATAAATAAAAAAATTGTAAGAAATTTTCTTTATATAAAAATTTTGCAAGAAATTTTCCATAAATACAAAATTTGTAAGATATTTTCCATAAATACAAAATTTTCAAGAAATTATATATAAAAAAAATTTGCAACAAATTTTCCATAAATACAAAATTTGTAAGAAATTTTCCATAAATACAAAATTTTCAAGAAATTATCTATAAAAAAAATTTGCAACAAATTTTCTATAAAAAAAAATTTGCTACATATTTTCTAAAAAAAAAATTTGCAACAAGTTTTCTATAAATAAAAAATTTGCAACAAATTTTCTATAAATAAAAAATTTGCAACAAATTTTCTATAAATAAAAAATTTGCAACAAATTTTCTATAAATAAAAAATGTTCAACAAATTTTCTATAAATAAAAATAAAAAACAAATTTTCTATAAATAAAAAATTTGCAACAAATTTTCTATAAATAAAAAATTTGCAACAAATTTTCGTTAAATAAAAAATTTGCAACAAATTTTCTATAAATAAAAAATTTGCAACAAATTTTCTATAAATAAAAAATTGGCAAAAAAATTCTATAAATAAAAAATTGGCAACAAATTTTCTATAAATAAAAAATTTGCAACAAATTTTCTATAAATAAAAAATTTGCAACAAATTTTCTATAAATAAAAAATGTTCAACAAATTTTCTATAAATAAAAAATTTGCAACAAATTTTCTTTAAATAAAAAATTTGCAACAAATTTTCTATAAATAGATATAAAATAAACAATTTGCAACAAATTTTCTATAAATAAAAAATTGGCAAAAAAATTTCTATAAATAAAAAATTGGCAACAAATTTTCTATAAATAAAAAATTGGCAACAAATTTTCTATAAATAAAAAATTTGCAACAAATTTTCTATAAATAAAAAATTTGCAACAAATTTTCTATAAATAAAAAATTTGCTACAAATTTTCTGTAAACAAAAATATAAATAAAAAATTTGCGACAAATTTTCTATAAATAAAAAATTTGCGACAAATTTTCTATAAATAAAATATTTGCGACAAATTTTCTATAAATACAAAATTTGCGACAAATTTTCTATAAATAAAAAATTTGCGACAAATTTTCTATAAATAAAAAATTTGCGACAAATTTTCTATAAATAAAAAATTTGCGACAAATTTTCTATAAATAAAAAATTTGCGACAAATTTTCTATAAATAAAAAATTTGCGACAAATTTTCTATAAATAAAAAATTTGCGACAAATTTTCTATAAATAAAAAATTTGCGACAAATTTTCTATAAATAAAAAATTTGCGACAAATTTTCTATAAATAAAAAATTTGCGACAAATTTTCTATAAATAAAAAATTTGCGACAAATTTTCTAAAAATAAAAAATTTGCGACAAATTTTCTATAAATAAAAAATTTGCGACAAATTTTCTATAAATAAAAAATTTCCGACAAATTTTCTATAAATACAAAATTTCCGACAAATTTTCTATAAATACAAAATTTCCGACAAATTTTCTATAAATACAAAATTTGCAACAAGTTTTCTATAAATAAAAAATTTGCAACAAGTTTTCTATAAATGAAAAATTTGCAACAAATTTTCTATAAATGAAAAATTTGCAACAAATTTTCTATAAATAAAAAATTTGCAACAAATTTTCTATAAATAAAAAATTTGCGACAAATTTTCTATAAATAAAAAACTTGCAACAAATTTTCTATAAATAAAAAACTTGCAACAAATTTTCTATAAATAAAAAATTTGCAACAAATTTTCTATAAATGAAAAATTTGCAACAAATTTTCTATAAATAAAAAATTTGCAACAAATTTCCTATAAATAAAAAATTTGCAACAAATTTCCTATAAATAAAAAATTTGCAACAAATTTTCTATAAATAAAAAATTTGCCACAAATTTTCTATAAATAAAAAATTTGCCACAAATTTTCTATAAATAAAAAATTTGCCACAAATTTTCTATAAATAAAAAATTTGCCACAAATTTTCTATAAATAAAAAATTTGCCACAAATTTTCTATAAATAAAAAATTTGCCACAAATTTTCTATAAATAAAAAATTTGCCACAAATTTTCTATAAATAAAAAATTTGCCACAAATTTTCTATAAATAAAAAATTTGCCACAAATTTTCTATAAATAAAAAATTTGCAACAAATTTTCTATAAATAAAAAATTTGCAACAAATTTTCTATAAATAAAAAATTTGCAAGAAATTTTCTATAAATAAAAAATTTGCAAGAAATTTTCAATAAATAAAAAATTTGCAAGAAATTTTCTATAAATAAAAAATTTGCAAGAAATTTTCTATAAATAAAAAATTTGCAAGAAATTTTCTATAAATAAAAAATTTGCAAGAAATTTTCTATAAATAAAAAAATTGCAACAAATTTTCTATAAATAAAAAATTTGCAACAAGTTTTCTTTAAATACAAAATTTGCAACAAGTTTTCTATAAATAAAAAATTTGCAACAAATTTTCTATAAATGAAAAATTTGCAACAAATTTTCTATAAATGAAAAATTTGCAAGAAATTTTCTATAAATAAAAAATTTGCAACAAATTTCCTATAAATTAAAAATTTGCAACAAATTTCCTATAAATAAAAAATTTGCAACAAATTTTCTATAAATAAAAAATTTGCCACAAATTTTCTATAAATAAAAAATTTGCCACAAATTTTCTATAAATAAAAAATTTGCAACAAATTTTCTATAAATAAAAAATTTGCCACAAATTTTCTATAAATAAAAAATTTGCCACAAATTTTCTATAAATAAAAAATTTGCCACAAATTTTCTATAAATAAAAAATTTGCAACAAATTTTCTATAAATAAAAAATTTGCAACAAATTTTCTATAAATAAAAAATTTGCAAGAAATTTTCTATAAATAAAAAATTTGCAAGAAATTTTCTATAAATAAAAAATTTGCAAGAAATTTTCTATAAATAAAAAATTTGCAAGAAATTTTCTATAAATAAAAAATTTGCAAGAAATTTTCTATAAATAAAAAATTTGCAAGAAATTTTCTATAAATAAAAAATTTGCAAGAAATTTTCTATAAATAAAAAAATTGCAACAAATTTTCTATAAATAAAAAATTTGCAACAAGTTTTCTATAAATAAAAAATTTGCAACAAGTTTTCTATAAATAAAAAATTTGCAACAAATTTTCTATAAATAAAAAATTTGCAACAAATTTTCTATAAATAAAAAATTTGCAACAAATTTTCTATAAATAAAAAATTTGCAACAAGTTTTCTATAAATACAAAATTTGCAACAAGTTTTCTATAAATAAAAAATTTGCAACAAGTTTTCTATAAATAAAAAATTTGCAACAAGTTTTCTATAAATAAAAAATTTGCAACAAGTTTTCTATAAATAAAAAATTTGCAACAAGTTTTCTATAAATAAAATATTTGCAACAAATTTTCTATAAATAAAAAATTTGCAACAAATTTTCTATAAATAAAAAATTTGCAACAAATTTTCTATAAATAAAAAATTTTGCAAAAAAAATTATACAACAAATTTTCTACAAATAAAAAATTTGCAACAAATTTTCTACAAATAAAAAATTTGCAACAAATTTTCTACAAATAAAAAATTTGCAACAAATTTTCTATAAATAAAAAATTGCAAGAAATTTTCTATAAATAAAAAAATGCAAGAAATTTTCGATAAATAAACAATCTGCAACAAATTTTCGATAAATAAAAAATTTGCAACAATTAAGAAAAGGAAAAAATAAATTTTTACAAAAAAAAACCATTGTAAATAATATTTTTTTTTACAAATTTGCAATATATATAAAAATTGGTGCATATTTCCGATAAATGAACAAGTTCGTAGATATTTATTTTTTAAGCCACCTTTTTATTCTCATAGCCCCATTGTGTTCGACATGTCCCTTAGACAACAGTAGGCACCCGCTGATGTTTGTCGTCGGTGCTTTTGTTGTTGTTTCTCGCCATTTGTTTGGACGTTTTTGTTTAATTTTCTTCACTAATTCCACTGTGGGCTGTTGTCGTCGACATTATTGTTTGTTTGTTTTTGACTTTTTGTTCACCTTTTTGTTGTAGAGACTTCTTACGTTTGCCTACGCCGCGTCTGAGCTGTCTTGGGTTGTTGCAGTGATGGGGGAGGAGGAGGAGTAAGAAGAAGACACGAAAACGAAACACAAATCGTCGACTTAAACAAAAAATCCGAACAACTTAACGCAACCTTTTGTCGTGTTAAGCAAAAGAGACTCACGTGTGGCGGGTTTGTTTGCAATTTCGTATCGTTCGCATTTTACTCTGTCGTCGCCGTCGTCTTCGTCTTGTTTGCTGCCGTTTTCGTCGTAATGAGCGGATTTCGAAGCAAATCAAGGGAAAAGCAGCATTCGAAATGTGCATTATTTGTTGCGCTTCGTTTTGTTTACGAATAATGAACGAACCAACGACCACCGGCAGATTAGTTTGTGTGTATGTCTACTGTGTGACTCGGCTAATTAAGCCGTAACTCGAGCGACGCCTTTATTCGAATGCATTTTGTTGTTGCTGTCGTCGGCGTCGCTTTTGACTTCTGATTAAACTTCAAGCTACGTATAGCGGCTGGTGATGATGATTTGACAATTCGTTGAATGTCATCCCATCTCCCAATGTTGTGTGCACTTTCATGGAACAGTTGGTACTCTTATTTTGTTTATTTAATTTTAGATAGTTTGCATTCAATGCTGTTACTCGTGTTCCCCTTAATCTGAGTGATTTCGTGGAATCATCCACTTTATTCAAAATTCTGTTTTATTTACATTTGTGTGAATAACTCTGTCATTGCAATTCACACACGTTTTGCTCTCAAAGTGACCTTTGGCTGCATTTGACGTTATCAACTATTCGGGGAATCTTGTCGGAATTCATAGTATTTTTCTTTTTTGTTTTTAAATAACGACAACAAATGTGTTTTTTTTTTCAATAGCGGTTTCGCGAAATTGAAAACAATTCAAATGACCAATTAGTTCGGTATTGATAAGTTCTATTTTTTTCGAAAATTCATTGACTAAGCGCAACATTTTTAAAATGTTACATATAACTCTGACATTCTAATTACTTTGATAAAAATTTTGCCGTGGGGTAATATGTTATCCAAAACACGAAAAAACATTTTTTATGGTATTGGTTTTAATTCCAATTTTCATGGAATGTACCTTTAGTACTAATTTTTTAGAGTAATGGGTGATTTTTTGGCAACGCTCTTTTTGGCAACCCTTTTTGGCAGCTTAGCTGTTTTCGGGTAACATTTTACTGTCAAACATGTTCAGTATGGTCTATAATTTAATTATTTATTTACAGAAAATTTGTTGCAAATTTTTTATCTATAGAAAATTTGTTGGTCTATAATTTAACCATGAATAGACATACAGAAATTTTGTTGCAAATTTTTTATCTATAAAAAATTTGGTGCACATTTTTTATCTATAGAAAATTTGCTGCAAATTTTTTATCTATAGAAAATTTGCTGCAAATTTTTTATCTATAGAAAATTTGCTGCAAATTTTTTATCTATAGAAAATTTGCTGCAAATTTTTTATCTATAGAAAATTTGCTGCAAATTTTTTATCTATAGAAAATTTGTTGCAAATTTTTTATCCATAGAAAATTTGCTGCAAATTTTTTATCTATAGAAAATTTGTTGGTCTATAATTTAACCATGAATAGACGTACAGAAAATTTGTTGCAAATTTTTTATCTATAGAAAATTTGTTGCAAATTTTTTATCTATAAAAAATTTGGTGCACATTTTTTATCTATAGAAAATTTGCTGCAAATTTTTTAGGTATAGAAAATTTGCTGCAAATTTTTTATCTATAGAAAATTTGCTGCAAATTTTTTATCTATAGAAAATTTGCTGCAAATTTTTTATCTATAGAAAATTTGCTGCAAATTTTTTATCTATAGAAAATTTGCTGCAAATTTTTTATGTATAGAAAATTTGCTGCAAATTTTTTATGTATAGAAAATTTGCTGCAAATTTTTTATGTATAGAAATTTGCTGCAAATTTTTTATGTATAGAAAATTTGCTGCAAATTTTTTATGTATAGAAAATTTGCTGCAAATTTTTCATCTATAGAAAATTTGCTGCAAATTTTTTATCTATAGAAAATTTGCTGCAAATTTTTTATCTATAGAAAATTTGCTGCAAATTTTTTATCTATAGAAAATTTGCTGCAAATTTTTTATCTATAGAAAATTTGCTGCAAATTTTTTATCTATAGAAAATTTGCTGCAAATTTTTTATGTATAGAAAATTTGCTGCAAATTTTTTATGTATAGAAAATTTGCTGCAAATTTTTTATGTATAGAAATTTGCTGCAAATTTTTTATGTATAGAAAATTTGCTGCAAATTTTTCATCTATAGAAAATTTGCTGCAAATTTTTTATCTATAGAAAATTTGGTGCACATTTTTTATCTATAGAAAATTTGCTGCAAATTTTTTAGGTATAGAAAATTTGCTGCAAATTTTTTATCTATAGAAAATTTGCTGCAAATTTTTTATCTATAGAAAATTTGCTGCAAATTTTTTATCTATAGAAAATCTGCTGCAAATTTTTTATGTATAGAAAATTTGCTGCAAATTTTTTATGTATAGAAAATTTGCTGCAAATTTTTTATGTATAGAAATTTGCTGCAAATTTTTTATGTATAGAAAATTTGCTGCAAATTTTTTATGTATAGAAAATTTGCTGCAAATTTTTCATCTATAGAAAATTTGCTGCAAATTTTTTATCTATAGAAAATTTGCTGCAAATTTTTTATCTATAGAAAATTTGCTGCAAATTTTTTATCTATAGAAAATTTGCTGCAAATTTTTTATCTATAGAAAATTTGCTGCAAATTTTTTATCTATAGAAAATTTGCTGCAAATTTTTTATCTATAGAAAATTTGCTGCAAATTTTTTATCTATAGAAAATTTGCTGCAAATTTTTTATCTATAGAAAATTTGCTGCAAATTTTTTATCTATAGAAAATTTGCTGCAAATTTTTTATCTATAGAAAATTTGCTGCAAATTTTTTATCTATAGAAAATTTGCTGCAAATTTTTTATCTATAGAAAATTTGCTGCAAATTTTTTATCTATAGAAAATTTGCTGCAAATTTTTTATCTATAGAAAATTTGCTGCAAATTTTTTATCTATAGAAAATTTGCTGCAAATTTTTTATCTATAGAAAATTTGCTGCAAATTTTTTATCTATAGAAAATTTGCTGCAAATTTTTAATCTATAGAAAATTTGTTGCAAATTTTTTATTTATAGAAAATTTGTTGCAAATTTTTTATTTATAGAATATTTGTCGCAAATTCTTTATTTATAGAAAATTTGTCGCAAATTTTGTATTTATAGAAAAGTTGTCGCAAATTGTTTATTTATAGAAAATTTGTTGCAAATTTTTTATTTACAGAAAATTTGTTGCAAATTTTTTATTCACAGAAAATTTGTTGCTAACTTTTTATTTATAAAAAATTCTTTTATTTATAGAAAATTTTTTATTTATAGAAAATTTGTCGGAAATTTTTTATTAATAGAAAATTTGTCGCAAATTTTTTATCTATAGAAAATTTGTTGCAAAATTTTTTATTTATAGAAAATTTGTTGCAAATTTTTTATTTATAGAAAACTGGAAACTTCGCCCATTTTTCGCAAAGCGATATAGACCAAAAAACTAATACTATGTTTTTGATTAGTAGTATAGAGATATTAGAGAATTAATATTTCACTAAATATTTGAGGGAGGTACTCAAAGTAGTGGACCAACATGGTCCATCTATGATCGTAGCCTCAGATAGAAAAATTGACACATATCAAATTTGAAGTCAATCTGTTAATCCTATCGAAAGTTATTGTACGCACCAGCCAGACAGACGGAATAAATACCCTCCGGATAAATACCCTCGTCACTATAATGAAGTTGTATGGGAGGGTCCATAACATTTGATCCGATCAAACGTCATCAACAGGTCATGAACCTTACTTTACCTTACAGACCTACGAATACATTCAGTGAATATTCCGCGAAGCTTTTGAGGTTGAAAGAATTCGTGGAGGATCATTTTAATGGCAATCAATTTGATTTAACCCATTTGGCACCAGCAACTAAATAAAAATGTTGCATCCTAGAAATGGTTAATTTTTTATTTATCTAGCGATTAGTAGTTTTATCATAACCTTAGGGTGTAAAACGGGCCAAAACTATAGAAATTATTTCCGAATTATTAAAAAATACTTCGAAGACTGTCCTTAAACACGAAACAATTACATCTATATTGAAATATTTTGAAGAATATTTATGGCTTTTGATAACAAGATTCGAATTTTACAGTCTTAATATAATTGAACACTGAACATTTTATTGCAAAACCCAGATTTTAGAAGTTATTTTGATAGCGAATCGTTTGTAATTGGATGATCACAGAAACCATGTATTTTGGGAAGATCGTTTTATGCATAATAAATATTCAAATAAGCTTTGAACATCAGCAACTTTCTTTCAGTCCACTCAAATAAAGCCACTCTAGTACAGATACAATCGGCCCCAGCCTAACTCTTGCATTTCTTTACTATTATATTATTAAATATAGTTCAAAAATTTTTGTAAAGAAAGAAAGAAATCAGATCCAAACAACACACTGAGTATTTACTGTAATTTTACCTTTTATTTTAATAATGATTGTTAGAAAAGTATTATTTTTGTTTCATATTTATTCATAAGTAAATTCCATATCTATTATTAGCGCAATTACTTATTCATCTATCTAACCCAACCCATTCTCGAGTTTGTCGGAAAATAATTGCACTGATAAAATATATATTTTTATATCATAATCGATTTTTGGTTTGCTTTTTATTGACACTTCTTTTTTTTCCATCCACTCACAAAGATAAAATAGTTACATATCCATACATATGTATATTCCATTACCAAATACACACACATGTAAGTCTATATGATTATAACGAACCATATCCATGTGTACTATGAGTACGTACAAACTCAGTTTTTTATATACGAGTAAATGTCTGTACATAAATATCTCTATTCATATTTTTATGATCCAATTACAGTGGTAATCCACTCTACATACACTCGAATACTATCTGAAATCCAAACACATACGTTGGCACATATTTACATACACCACACACACACACAACAGTACTCTTTATACATATAGACTACTTTTTCTGTCCACTACCGGTCCTTCGCTGGTGCTCAATATTTCATAAATTGTGGTTGGTTGAAGGGGAAAAAATCCCCTTTGTCCACATAAAAAAAGAGAACGAAATGAGAAAGTACTATGAGTATTATCTGTGAATTACTCTATTCCAGTCTACAGTGGGGTAGTTTAAAGAAATTGTTGAATAATATTCATTTTGTGTGCTAAAATAAGTACACTGGGAAAAATGGGCGTTTTTTATATATTCGGTCGATTCGTTCTAGCACCTACCTCACAAAGATTGCAATTTAGATTCTACAATATAGATTATCTAATAACGTATACTTACAAAGTGGGGATACACCTTTGTCCGTTCACTCGACTGAAAATGTCTTACTTGTTTATATGTATTTTAAATCAATACCTTAATTTACAGTTAATTTTTCTAATATTTATAACGTTTTCTTAAATTTATTTCAGGTGAGTGTACAAAAAGCACTTTTTCATCTGAACATCCATGCGATATTAAGGTACGACTTTATTTCTAATTATTACGACTTCTTCCTAAAAACACATAGGTAGCATTATTTCTCAGGAAGCAAGCTTTTTTTGGTAATGTTTTCAGATTTGAATGAAATTTTGTGGCCATGTTGGCGTATGCCTAAATAACGGGGTTTCCAATAGGGCTGACATGATTTTGAAGTGACGTTTCGGCCATTTGTAATATGTCATTTGTTTTTCATTGTATTCAGTTGTGTTTACAATTTCATTATGGAGAGATATACGCAAGAACAACGTTTACTAATTATTCAGTTTTATTATCAAAATAATCGTTCTCCAATTGCAACTTTTCGTGCGCTAAGTCAATTTTTTTAAAATCCAACAAAAAACCTGTAAGGAAAGGCAGAAAGTCGGGCGGGGCCGACTATATAATACCCTACAAATCCCTAACAATGCGATAAGGGTCATTGCGATAATAATTTGGAATATTTGGTAAATCTGTAAGAACATATATATGTGGATATATCTAATTCTGAACCGATAATCGCTAAATTAAGCAATATTCGTTCGTAAATTGAGAAACATCTTTCTGGAGAATTTTGTAATGATCGGAAGGAAAGTACAACTTCTATAGCGTCTTGTAACCATATCAGGAGGAACATATACGTATATGGAGGTTATATATAAATCTGAATCGATTTTCCCTGAATGTCGAATTTCGTACTGATGAGATATAAAATACAGCGCTTAGATGTCAAATCGGGGCTAACATATATATGGGGGCTATATCTAAATCTGAACCGATTTTCTCCGAATTTGGCAGTATTCCTTCATGTAATAAGAAACCTCTTTCTGCCGAATTTCGCTGTGATCGGATATAAAATACAGTTTCTACAGCGCTTACATGTGAAATCGGGGGTAACATATATATGGGGGCTATATCTAAATCTGAACCGATTTTCTCCGAATTAGGCAGTATTCCTTCATTTAATAAGAATCCTCTTTCTGCCGAATTTCGCTGTGATCGGATATAAAATACAGTTTCTATAGCGCTTACATTTCAAATCGGGGGTAACATATATATGGGGGCTATATCTAAATCTGAACCGATTTCCCATTTCCAAATTTTGTATTGTATCTAAGTGTATCACGAGACTACTCTCTGTCAATTTTTGTACAAATCGGTTCAAAAATGTTGCTTATACAGTGCATATATGCCAAATTGGAGGTACATATATATGGGAGCTTTATGTAAATCTGAGCGGATTATAACCAAATTCAATAGGAATCGTCCTTGGGCCTTAAAAAAAGACATGTTCAATGTTTCGTTGAGATCGGACCATAATTGCGACCTGTACTTTGATTACAAGAATACATCTACAGACAGACAGACGGACATAGCTAAATCCACTCAGAAAGTGATTACAAGTCGATCGCTATAATAAGCAATGGGTCTATCTCTTCTCCTTTTGGGTGTTACAATCAAATGCACAAAGTCATAATACCCAGTACCACAGTGTGGTGTAGGGTATAAAAGTCGACTTACGACCTTGACACCAATGAGCAATAATTTAGCTCTCGTTAAGAGCTATATTTTTGCCATTGACCGATTCCCGATCCGACGTACCGTTAAGGAGATAGACCAAAAATAAATATTCCTTTCACATTTGAAAATGATGCCTTTTTTTAAACTCCAAAAAAAAAACACTTTCCATTCGACCTACGCGCTTGACACCCGTGAGCAATATTTTAGCTCTCGTTAAGAGCTATCTTTTTGCCATTGACCGATTATGGCTACGAGCCACACAGCAAATGAAACAATTGAATTGTTGCGAGAAAAGTTTGGAGATTCGATTATTTTAAGAAATTTTGATATTGAATGGCCTCCAAGAAGTTGTGATTTAACACCATTAGACTATTTCTGTTGGGGTTATTTGAAGTCATTGGTCTTTCGAAATAAACCAGACTCTCTTCAAGCTTTACAAGTCAATATTGAACGTGCCATTCATGATATACGACTTGTGTTAGTGGAAAAAGTGCTCGAAAATTGGCTTCATCGAATTCGTTCCTGCAGAAGAAGTCGTGGAGGCCATTTGAATGACGTTTTATTTAGAACTTAATTGTATCGATTGTACTTCACATTAAATAAAGAACTTTTGAATTTCCTTAACAATAAGTGTGTTATTGGAAAGCCCGTTACAACACTCCTGTCTATTTGAGCTCTCTAGCTCTTGCACGAGCCTTAGCGGTCTTGGCGGAAAAACGAAAATCAAAGTAGCCTATATGTAGTAGCATTGGTCTATCTGTCCACTAAAATTTAAAGAAAATCGCTTCAGCCGTTTAGTCGTGATGGTGTTACCAACAAACGATTTAATAATACTAAAAGGATACTACTATAATTCACTACTACTATAATTCACTACTTTTCGTGAATTTCTTGAATATAAATCAGAAGATACCGTTTTTAAACTCAAGCAGTAATCTGCCATTAGGTTTGTATCCGATCTTTTTTTGCGGCCCTCTATAGTTTAAATATCCTGGTAAATTCGTTTACCTTGTTCCTTACTGGTGTCTCCGTAATGTACAGGAAAGTGACTGTTTATGTAATGTAATGCATGTAATGCATATATCTTTTTATAAAACTGTGAAATTTAGTATAACGGTACATTTGACAGTTATAAATTTCGGAAACAGGATGCCATTTGTCATAAGTAAACGATTTCCCTCAGAAAATTAAAAGTGATTTACTTTTAATTTTCTGAGGGAAATCGTTAGCGCTTACGTCCTTTTGGCGGTTAGGGCTCGATATATTCCTGCTTTAATTGTTTCCATACTCAGCTGAGGCATTTTCATTTCTTATATGCAAAGCACCATCCGTTCTTATCAGGTGCCTTTACAAACTGCTACATAAGGCCCTTAGGGGAGTCAAGATGATTTTTATCTCGTCCAACTAAGGGGTCGTTAATGATATTATTTTGCCCAACTTACATATTTTCGCTTTTGGGACACTCTTTTCGAACCCAGTGGTGTGGTATTTCTTCGCTATTCCAGAGGCGCAAAAAAGCAAGGATATTTGGTGTAACCGCCTTGCTGTCCAAAGAAAATATATACTATTTGTAAGTCCACGCAACTCACCATAGCTTTGATCTTGGAGAAGATTCAGCTGTCAGTAAATAGGTGCCAATCATCTGGAAGATATTCAGAAAGAGCCATTTGTTCCAAGATTCCTCTAATTTTATGATCAAATACAAGATTGTCACCTTGAGAGAAGAAGGGTAGTAGATTATAGATAGAAATTTTGGTTCCTGTAAATTTTTGTCGTTCAACCTAGAAGCCATTAAGTCAGAAGCTTCTTTTAATAAGTTGGCTTCTCGTTTGAGGTCATTTAACTCATCCTTTTTAAAACGTTGAGCTTTTGCCGACATCCCCTTATAATTGGAGGGAATATACGCGTTCTTACATAGCTCGGGTATCTGGTGAAACGTTGATATCGGTATTTCCTCTGAGTGAGGAACTAGGAATTTTACAGAGGCTAAATCAGGACACTTGATTCGTTTGATTCCAGTAATATTTACTAGGCAGTAATATTTTCTCTAAAGCTGGTAGAGAAAACTGATTCCATATTTAGATTCAACGGGCCAACTACAACCAGTTCTAAAATCCTGTGTAATTTTACAAACCTCTCATCAAATTTCTCCCACTGTTCCGGGAAATGTGACCACTGAAAAAATAGTTATTATATTTGTATGTACGAGTATATATTTGCAGATATTTTTTGCTCGCACAGCTCTTGATAACGCTACGTTAGTATTCCTTACAATGCAGACAAACGTTCTTTGGATGGAGTCGAGGAGTGGGCGCACATACCCAAAGAACGGCTAATAAGCAGCAGTACAGGACTGAAAAGAGTAGAATAGAAATTTATATGAATACCCACTCGTTTTGAATACGACCAGTACGAATGTAAATATAAATATTTCCGTGAATATTCATGTGAAAGTGGATGCAAATGTTATCAAAAATGTACGTATATCTATACTTACGATGAACATACGCAAATCTATTACGGCGGATTATGTGAGTGCGCGCGCCATATAAATGTATGAGAATAACGTTAAGAGATCTGTATGTTTGTTTTTGTGTGCAAATCACTGACGGCAATATTTCCATAACCCAGTGCTGATATTAAAGTAAAAGTCACTCCGGGTGCCGTCATATGGAAATAGTTACATTTTTCCTTGTTTCATGTGATTTGGTTGTGAAAGTATGTTTCTAATGCTTAAAGATAATAACGCTACTGGCCATTATGGTTAAATGGTTAATGTTCCGGATTACAGATAGGCAAAATCATAGATGTATAATAAGTGCACACGCTATTGAAAACCCCATTAGATACGAGAAATACATATTTTAAGAAAATACAGGGTTTCTCAATATAGATTTTATATGCGCTTAGTATAATGTGTGATACTCGTTTTTCACATACATATAAAGTGTGGATTTTGTAACCATTAGATCAACTCTCGGATATTTTATTTAAAACTAAAGAAACTTCTGACCCTCAAAACGTATAAAGTTCACTACGAAATGTTTATACCCAAAATCTGAAGAGATCCTACAGAATGTTCAATGTGACATGAGCTGTGTGGAAAGTAGCGCCGTTCTGTTGAAACCACTTGCCGCACTATGGACGGAAATGGGAAATTGTGATTGGATTTTGATAACATTTGGAATGAAGTCAAATTAAGTACATTCACTCACATTCACTAACATTGATTCATACAACGATTTTTTTTAATTTTTCAATAAAAGTGACGTAAAAACATCGAAAAAAGCACAATCATTAAATTGTTATTCACCCTTATCGGGAATAAAATTCCACACGGAATTTGTTCCGTGTTCCCTAACTTACACATTGAAAAGGGAACAAATTTCGTGTGGAATTTTATTCCCGATAAGGGTGATTATTTTATCGCAAAGGCCGATCGGTCATGAATAAAATAAGATAATTCCTAAGAATATTAATGCATATTTTAAAAAGTTGTAGCTAATTTAGCAAGTCAACTCACTTAAATTTGAAAATACGATATAGCACCCAAAGTGCACCGACGGCGCAGGTGAAATCTTTACAGAATATCGTAGCGCCGCCTGCGACCTTTACAAGTTATGAAACTTTATGTAAAAAAATAAAAAAAAATCCTACAAAAGGACTATATTTCCATGTAAATTTTAACAACAAAACCAAATAAATATTTCAAGCGTATTTATATGATATCATGCCTTAAGTTGGTTTGCAGTTTGGTCCAATTTGTTTTTCATTTCTATGTACTATTAATGCAGATACAAATATATGCTTAACTTTGATATTAAGCTATTTTGTTTATATTTTGGATACAATATACTGAATATGTGACACGAATAGGCATAACCATTGTTTCAATATTAGGTGTGTCATAAAATTTGAGTTTTGGCATTTTTTAATTTCCGTCCATAGTGTGCAACCAGTTCTGGTTAAAAAAAATTGCACAAAGTTGTAGTACCCTCTACAACTTTGTGCATTTATTTCTAACACTTAAAAGCAGAAGAAAAAGACCCATCGTTTATTACACCGATCGACTTGGAATCATTTTCTGAGTTGAATTATCTATGTCCGTGTCTCTGTTTGTGCATTTATTCTTGTAATCAAAGTACAGGTCACAATTATGGTCCGATACAAACGAAACTTTGAATTTGACTAAAATCGGTTCAGATTTACACATAGCTCCCAAATATATGTACCTTTCATTTGACGTATATGCACTGTATAAGCAACATTTTATTTTATTTATCCTTGTGTCAGAAAATTAACAGATAGAAGTCTGTTGATACACTTACAGACAATACTAAGTTTGAGGAAAATCGGTGCAGATTTACATATAGCCGCCATATATTCCTTCCGAATTGAATTTTAGCGCTACACAAGCAGCATTTCACATTCAATCATTTTGAAATTTAGCAGGCTGCAGTTTCCTCGCGCAGAACCAACATTGTCAAATTAAAAAAAATATTCAAATTTTGATATGCCGGGTTTTCCGTTAAGGACATAACATTAACTTTGCCAGAGCCCAATCGGAGAAGTTCCGGCGCACAGTGGCGCCCGTAGAGCAAACGAGGTTGCAAAAATCAAAATTTTCATGTGCGCCGACGAAGTTTTGAATAAACCCATGTTATAGGAAACTTTTCAACGATTTCAAATATGCTACTCTTAATAATATCACATTTTTAGTTTAGAAGATATAACCGTTCAAAGATGACCGACTTTCGGTTTTCAAAAAAACACACAATTTTTAGTCAATTTGTTGCGATTTCAGGTGTAATATCACGAAAAATAGGTAACGAATCACCTTATTTTTTGTTTGTATTTATTGATGTATTTATTAAATGTATAATGATAAAAAAATTAACTGTTTGCTTTGTGTTTCTCCTGGTAAAACACTATTTAAAAACTATCCGTTTTTTCACTATTTTTCAACTTTGACGGAAAATAAAAAAAATCTATATTTTTCTATATTTGCCATATTTTCAAAATATGTTCTTTGATTATTCCTTTACATAATCCCAAAGGTTTTATTTGCCTCTAGGCGCCCCTTTGGCTTCTAGAGGTGAAAAAGGTAAAAAAGACGTGGTTCTTGATTGGCAAAAATCAAATCATTGACCCTTCGTCATACACATGTTTCTATAGTCACATTCGTAACACATGGGTCAGGCCAGACCAACTGTGTACATATTCATTTTGTAAAACTTTTCATAGTTTTGTTTTTGACTATTGAGTTCGAGATCGGTGTTTTTGTTTTCTGTTAAACAGAAAAACAAACCTGCTTTAAATAAGAAGAATAAGAAATGTGTGAAATGTATTAAGGGTGGTCACTGGTTGGTGGACGATATCGTTTCGGAAGCTACCAAGCAACCTCATCGGCACCTTGGACAAAATACCCTGTCAATAATTGGCACAATATGAGAGCAGCTCAATATGAAATATTTGAGAACTGGCTTCTAAGTCCCATATCTCCAAAACATTGCAGACAGTATTTCTCAACCTTAATACATCCCCACACTTCTTGTTTGGTTTTTTGTGTGTCCCTGCAATTTGCAGGGAAGGCACACGATTTGTTGTTATTGTCGCTTCTTACAGCGACAACAAACTTTCGGCCGTACTCTGCCTCATTTTTTTTCTGTTTAACAGAAAACAAAAACACCGATCTCGAACTCAATAGTCAAAAACAAAACTATGAAAAGTCACAACAGATCGAATAACAAAAAACAAAAACAATGATTTTGTAAAACAATAAAGAACTCGCGTAAACTTCTGTAACTGGCACTCATGATAGAATTATTGGGAAAAGTAGCTGTACGGACAGCATGGGATGCCATCATTTCCAACATGAAAACCCTTTATTGTCTGAATTCGTGGAAAGAACTAACAATTCTTGGAAAAACAAAATTACGTGATAAAATGGACGCAACAGTTGTCATCCAGTCCACACGCATTCGTATTTTTAGAACAAAACATACCTTAGGGAGATGCTTCGTGTACCTGTACACGATGTGATTGGTCACCCGCCCTGTAGGTAGGCAAGTAGGCCAGCACTCCACCACACCACGCACAGTCCAACCCCGTTAAGACTCCGCCCACAAGAACCCAAGCGCAATTGGAATTGACAATCAAATTGTGAAAAGATTGGGAACGATCTTGAATATTTTAAACTGCAAAGAAAATGTCAATTCTACAAAATATGGAGAATATGCATCGAAAACTGCATCTCTTTTAGCAGAAATGTATCCACAGAAGAAGTTGACCCCGACCGTATATAAAATATTGGCGCATGGCAAAGATATAATTGAGTACCAGTCTTTGCCAATTGGAGAGCTTTCTGAAGAAGCACAGGAGTCTCTTAACAAATTTTATAAAAAATATAGATTGCAGAACACATTCAAAGCATCAAGGGTAAAGCAAAATGAGGACATCTTCAACATGTTGGCAGCATCTTCCGATCCACTTATTTCTTCCCTGCGGCATGTGAAGTCACGAATAGATTTAGAAAATAATTATAGTTTAGAAATGATTAGTCTTTTAGATATACCTTCTCCTACGAATTGTGATGAATATTTTACAGAAAATTGAAAAAATAAATTTAAAAAAGAAGTAATTTTTTTTTTAATTTGTTGGGTAATAATTTAAAACATAAAACACTAAAGAAAAAAATAAAAACAATCTAAAAATGTAAAAATAATTTTTTTAGTTACCATAAAATTGATTTTTCTACAAATTTTAATTTTGATAACCCATAAGTAGGCCCCTACAAAGCGTAGCACCCTTTCCAAACGCTCATTTCATAGGCTGAACAGTTATCTATCATATGCTGTTTAAACTGTTCAATTATCTTATTCGGTTCAAAAGATATGATTTTTGCAACGAAAAAACTCAAATGGCGCCACTGTGCGGCGTTTCAAATGCGTATAAAAAAAATCTCGCACTTACCTGAAAAAAACCCTTGAAAGTTTTGTTATGGATAATGTCAACATTCATTTGCAATTGCTTTCATCCCATTCCCATTTTGGTTGTTGCACTGTGTTATTAATGGTTTCCAAACGTTGCACGTAGGTGAACTTTACCATGATGAAAATGTTGACTTCGACTAACGCTTTGACACTGAAAGATCGTTAAAAATGTTTGAGGGTGCGTTGACATAAAGATAAGAAATTGTTATGTCCCTATTAGAAAACCCTATAGATATGGCCTCCCTATATAAGTTCCTTCTGATATGGCACTTAAGCCATATTTTAAATCCCGTTCGTACAGGGAAGTTTCTTGAATTAATAATAAACTCTGCATAATTCAACAAAAATCTGTTCAGATTTAGCTATAGCACCCTTATATATGCTTCATCCGATCCGATACATTGGTAGGGGTGTAGGGTATTATATAGTCGGCCCCGCCCGACTTTCTGCTTCTCTGCTTGTTATACCCTCAATTTAGTGCGACGAGGGTATATTTCATTTGCTACGGACAAAAAGTATAACACATCCAAGGAGTGGCCTAAGATCCCAAGTATGTTCGAGGGAACTCCGTTTTTAGCCATTTTAGGTCATTTAAGCAATGTCCGTCTGTCTGTCTGGCTGGAACGCACGATAACTCTCGAAAGGAGTAATGGATTGACTTCAAATTTAGTATGGGATAATATTTTTTTCTATCTCAGGCTAAGTTCGAAGATGGGTCATATTGGTCCACTCCTTCTAGTAGCTCTCTCACAAAGGGTTAACATCTAGAGAAATATTGATTCACTAATAACTTCTTTGCTAGTAGTACTACACCATTTCCAAATGTAATTCAGAAAATAAGAATTGAAATTCAGAAATTCCATTTGAAATTCAGAACTCGTCACTTGAAATTCAGATTTTCCATTTAATTTTCAGAATTCGTCAATTGAAAATCAGATTTTCCATTTGAAATTCAGAACTCGTCAATTGAAATTCAGATTTTCCATTTAAAATTCAGAATTCGTCAATTGAAATTCAGACTTTCCATTTATATTCAGAATTCGTCATTTGAAATTCGGAATTCTTCATTTGAAATGCAGAAATTAGATTTTCAGAACATTTTAAAATTAAGTATGTAGGCTTGAAGTCATATACATACATATTCAGCCAGATAAAGCATGGCTGGTCGTGGATTGGGATTTGGGTGGTGCAAGTAAAACCAGCTTCTATGTGGCCAAATATAGTTTTGTAGGAACAACTGGCCATTCGTAATAATAAAAATTGACCAACGCAGGATAGCTTTTCTCATCAATGGTGCAAAAACTGGAGTGAATTCACAGAATTAGGGACACTCTTTGACAACGGCTCATATTAAAGCGGATGATTGGATGAGGTCTATCTCGAGTCAGTGGACCGTAGGAAAACAAAAAACGCTACTGCATTCGAGGAGTTGACTTACCACCTCCGAAACGTCATGCATTGGTTGGTGTTGGATTTCAAGGACGTTTTTCAAATACGTTTTCACTTGACTATTCAAAATAACTTGCTTGACTTAAAAGGAACTCTTACATCTTCAGCTCAACTCCACAGTGAGAAAACCATGAAATTAAAAAAAAAATATATTTTCTTTTTTTCAAATAGAAATTCTGAATTTCAATTAATAGTTTCTGAATTTTAATTGATGAGTTCTGAATTTCAAATGTAAAATCTGAATTTCAAATGACGACTTCTGAATTTCAAATGGAATTTCTGAATTTTAATTGTCGAGTTCTGAATTTCAGATGGAAAATCTGAATTTGAAGTGACGAGTTCTGAATTTCAAATGGAAAATCTGAATTTCAAGTGACGAGTTCTGAATTTCAAATGGAATTTCTGAATTTTGATAGACGAATTCTGAATTTAAATTGATTTTTTCTGAACAACATTTGGAAATGGTGTAGTACTAGTAGTAATAGTTTATCTGTCGCTACCAACTTAAGAAAAATGGGTGAAGTGGCCCCGCTCTTTTTGGTACCTCCCACCCAAAGGGACCATTTTGTACAAAAATACTTGAAATTTTGCATAGGGGTAATACATTTGTACATAGTGCCTACAGTCCATTGAAAAAAGGGCGTAATTGCCACCCCCTTTTTGGTACCTCCCACACAAAGGCACCATTTTGTACAAAAAGTTAAAAGCTTATAGCGTGAATACCAATGTACAAAAATACTAACAAATTTTGCACAGTGTCAAGCTTTTGTAGAACTTATAGTCCTGTGAAAAATGGGCGTTACCACAACGCCCTTTTTGTACCTCCCACATAAAATGGTACAATTATACAAAAATTTAATAGCTCATAACGTTAATATGTATATTAGTGCACATAAACGTTTATAATACGGTACAGTGCAATGTATTTAAAGTATCTACTGTTCAGCGAAAAATGGTGTATACGTTAAACCCCTTCTGGTACCTCCCACACAAATTGACGCATTAATTCGCGTAATATTCCATAATACATTACTCACAAAGTGAGGGTAACCTTAGTCGGTTTACCCCACTGACTCTTTCGTACTTGTTTGTATTTTAAAATCTATATTCTTTTGATTTCAGTTGATTTGATGGTGTATTCGTTAAACCCCTTCTGGTACCTCCCACACAAATTGACGCATTAATTCGCGTAATATTCCATAATACATTACTCACAAAGTGAGGGTAACCTTAGTCGGTTTACCCCACTGACTCTTTCGTACTTGTTTGTATTTTAAAATCTATATTCTTTTGATTTCAGTTGATTTGAAAATTGTATTCCCCATAAATAGGATAAAATTGTGAAGTTATCTTATTATTTTATTCATATCTCCAAAACTATCGTCGATCCCAAAATGAATTTTTTGACATATAGGGCACAATATGGGTTATCATGTGGTCCACATTTTTGTTTTAATTAAAAATATTACTTTTTGAAAAATCTAAGTTCTAATTAGCGTTTTAAAAATAATAATATGTCATTCAGCTTCCAAACAGCATCCACCTCGATATTACTTAAGCTGATATATTTAGGAATCTAGGTCAAAACAAAATATTTAAATATCTCTCGTAGAAAAAAAGTTATGAGCATTCGAATGCAAGCACTTTTCGATATTTTTTTTTGGTCAAATTTCATATGTTTTAAAGTGCATATCTCCCATAGTTTAGTAGATTTGTCAACAAAATTTAAATCCAAATTAGGGCACCATATTTAACATATCCACCAAGTTTCATCAAAATCGGAGACCAAAACTCCTGAATTTTGCACATGAAAAACCGTCGTATGTTCGTAATTCTTTGGCCGAAGAGAATATTGTAATCATTCCTCATCCACCCTATTCACCAGATTTGACCTCTGGGACCTTTTCCTGTTCCCAAAATTTAAGAGACCCATGAAAGGACGGCGTTTTGCGACGAATGAGCTATATCTCTCACAAACAAACTAAACATGAACAAATTCACCTAAGAATATAGAGAGTTCGAGACAAGTGTGCCAACATAACGCTAATCAAATGCATGTAGCCCGAGAAATTTCAAAATTCACCTTTTCTAATGAACAGACCTCGTACGATTTAAAAAATAATAGAATTTAACGGAAATATATATACAGAAATACGATGCATTGCCAAAATACTTAGGTTAGGTTAGGTTGAATAGAGGAGACGTTTAAACGTCTCATGTCCATGGACATACACTTAAGCCAGTGGTTCGGCCTGTTGTGCGCTCCTTATTTATGATTTTTATACCCCACGGGTTACAGAAAATCGGTACTAGACACATATTTTCTCAGTATCTTCCAGTCATATCCTCTGAGATGAGTCAAGTCTGGCAATATGTCGGAATCGAAATATCGGGATCTTGCATGTGTGAAAGCTGGGCAGTGACACAGAAAATGTTCCATCGTTTCGATGTTTTCCCTGCATGCTTTGCACTCGTCGTTTTCTGCTAGTCCTATGCGATGAAGATGTGCCTGAAAGCTCGATGTTGTTTAGTTTCAGAAAACTACTGGTTTTCTTCTCATTTGGGTCAAAATACTAATTAAGCTTTGTTCATTCACGTAATAATAAAACTCTCTCTGCCGAATTTCATAAAGATCGGATGTAAAATTTGGTTTCTACAGCGCTTACATGTCAAATCGGGTGAAACATATATATGGGGACTATATCCAAATCAGAACCGATTTTAACCAATTTCAATAGGGATCGTCCTTGGGCCAAAAAAGAGCAATAAGCTAAACTTCACCACAATCGGACCATAAATACGACCTGCACTTTGATTACAAGAATACATGGACAGACAGACGGACAGACAGACGGACATGGCTAAATCGATTCAGAAAGTGATTCTGAGTCGATCGGTATAATAAACAATGGGTCTATCTCTTCTCCTTTTAGGTGTTACAAACAAATGCACAAAGTCATAATACCCTGTACCACAGTGTGGTGTTGGGTATAACTATTAGAATGGAAACAAAGTTTTCTTAGAACCACATCCTCCCAGACATATAATATTTGTGTTTGTCAAAAATTATGTATTTGGAGTGTACCCTAAACATGTGTATGTTTAAAGCAGAATATGTTTGGAACAATATACTACAGAAGCAATTTTTTTCAGCGAGTACCATAGTATAGCATAGCTCAAAGTATTTTTAACTTATTCAACAATTCTTTTTTGCTTTCTTTTTCCAGCCACTTAAAAATGCATTACCCCCTTCCACCGGGGTACTGAATAGCCAAATACATTCATCATCCAATTAAAAAGCAAACTATTCATTTTTTGTTTCGAATAAGTTTAGTATGTGAAGGAGGTCTGCATTAAGTATTCTTTCCAAACAAAAACCAAGTGGAATTACCCAGTTTAATGCTTTACAAAGCCAATGCTTTGATGTTGTCCATAATATTATTTCAACGCTTATGAAAGTTTTTCTTGTTTTTGTGTCAGACTTATTGTGAATGAATGTAGTTGTGAATGAATGAGAGTAGTCTAGTTTAGAAAGAATTCCAGCTTCTCAGCTCATCTGGGGTTTTGTTGAAATATGTACTGCTTTGAAAAAACACACATTTTTATTCGAATGGTTTATACAATTCATATGAATTCATTTGAATGCAATTGTGTTGGTAAGTAGTATAAGCCACACACACACATGCGCATTTCTCAGGATACTCAACTAATGAAGGCGATTAAGTATAGGTGTGAATTAACACATATCGCACCTGTTCAACAAAAGGGTGAAATAAAAAAAATCACAAGAAACGAGAAACTGTTCCCGTAAATATTAATTTCAGAAAATTAATATTAACGAAAATATGTCATTGCCAGAATATACAATTAGGAAGATATTTTCATAATTCTTAACATATTTTTTAATTTTTTTTTTCATTTTCAGTTGTTATCCTTTTGTTGAACTGGTGCGATATATACTTATGTGCATATGTATATTAGTATGTGTACTACTAAGTCTTCAGACATTAGCATTTGCACACATCTGCAATCTAGGGATAATGCGAAATGCCCTCAAAGTAGGTAAAGTAGATATGCCAACAATTCATCTAGGTTGGCAAAATTTCAGTCAGAGTGGAAAACGTTTGTAGTTCAAAACAAGTCCTTAAATAAATACTACCGTATCAGAAGACATATGAAAGACATAGAAACATTTGTTTCCACTTAAATCAAACAATTTTACAGAGGCGAAAAGTAGGGCTGAGGTAGCCTGATACATATTAGGCCTTATTTTGGAGGCCCAAGGACTGAGTGCCTTAGCCGCCACCTTTTGCAATTTCAGTGTAATCTAAATGCTTCAATGTATTTGTACCTTGTCATAATGCATTGACACTTCTGTAACGCAGCGTTGTCATTCCGAAGATAATAGCTTTAAGGGTATCCTTTTTAAACATCCTCTTCATACATATTTCTGATGACATGGATTGCATTGACGTGAGCCTACACAACATTTGCACTTAACTACTTTGTAGTGCCTTCTCTTTCTACTATTTGCCCATTTCATCATAAACCTCTCGGTGGTATTATCAACGCTTGTACACACAGAATTATGGTACATAATTGTATAGACATGTCTCCGTGCATCCTTGCACCAGAATCTATACTTTTTTATTAAAGTGGGTCCTAAACTATTCAAAATTGGAATATTTTTAGAACTTTAATTACTTTTTCGATAGAAATAATTTTGTGGGGGAATTATGTAGTTTCTATAAATATTTATTACACCGGTCGACAATAACAAAACATTTCTTGGGTTTCGCTTTTAATGCATAGAATCTGAGCAAGACATCAAAAAACGCCAAAATATCCACTGTTAGATTTTAAAGTTTGTTTTTGTAAATTTTACATCGATACGAAAGTTTTAAAGTTAAAACCTTACTAAATTATCTTTAAACTAGCTGGGCCCGGTCCACTTTGTTGTCCCAGATATCAGATTTTCGATTCCGTCCATTTTTATTGAAGTTTTAGAAAATAACTCCACTAACGTGTGCTCCAAATTTCGTTCTTCTAGGGTCAACACTTTTTGAGATAATCGGATATTAAGTAATGCCACGCCAAATACTGCCCCGACCACTTTAAAAAAAAAAAAATTTTCCCTAAAACATCTCTGACAAAGAACCTTTCAAACAAAAGAAAAACAAATAAAATTGGTCCAGTGGTTTCAGAGTCTATAGCATACATACATACATACATACAAACATACAAACATTTTTCCATTTTTATATATATAGATTCTGCTTCTATTTTCTTCCGAATGGGCTCACCTAATTTATGACCGATCACTGGTCATCTACTAAGCAGTGGATAACCCAACAGTAACTAAATAACCTTAATGAATCTCTGCTATAGAGTAGATAACACAAATCGGTTATTAACAAAGGCGTGTCCGTAGAGAAACCAAGTGTCCCCTACTTAGGTGTAGATAACCCAACTCGTCGTTTAATCGGAAATATATAATCCAATTTGTGGCCAACTGAGCAGTAGGTAACACAACTGGCCGCCCACTAAGTATTATATAACCCAACTGATCCTCTCCTAAGGAGTAGGAATGACAACTCGTCGTTACTACGAATTATATAACCTAATTTGCCGTCAACGAGGGTGTAGATAACCCAACTGCATCTCTATTAAGGAACATGGAACCAAATTTGTTGTCAACTAGGCCTAGGTAACACAACTAGATATCTAACCTCTAGATAACCCAACTGACCGTCGACTATGGAGTAGATAGCCCAACTTGTTGTCTAATAGGCCTACGTAACCCAACTGGATATCTACTAAGGAGTAGATAACCCAACTGGCCGCCTACTAAGGAAGTAGGAAGCCCAACTTGTCATCAACTAAGGAGTAGACAATTCAAATGGACATGTAATAAGTAGTTTATAACCCAACTGGATGCCTACTGTGGAGTAGATAACTCAACTGGACGTCTACTGTGTAGTATATAATCCTACTGTAATTCTACTCGGGAGTAGATAACTCAACTCGTTGTTTACTAAGAAATATATTACCCAATTTTACGTTAGCTAAAGATATTAATGAACACAGATCCCAATTTGTTGTGAACTAAGGTGTAGATAACTCAACTTCATCTCTATTAAGGAGTAGATATCCCAACTAGTCGCCAACTCGTCGTTTAGTACAAAGTAGATAACCCAAGTTGTCGTCAACTAAGGCATAGATAACCCAACTGGATCTCTACTAAGGAGTAAATAACCCAACTAACCGCACACTTAGAAGTAGATAACCCAACTGGCCGCATATTAAGGAGTAGATAATTCAACTGGCCCCCTACTAAGGCAATTTTTCGTTTAATAAGAAATATATAATCCAATTTGTCATCGACTAAGGAACAGGTAGCCCAAAAGGCCGCCTACTAAGGAGTCCATAACCCAACAGGCCCTCTACTAAGGAGTAGAGAAGTCAACTTGTCGATTATTATAACCCAACTGGACGCCTACGATGGAGTAGACAACTCAACTGAACTTGTGCTAAGTAGTATATAAAGCAACTGGATGCCTACGATGGTGTAGATAACTTAACTGGGCGTCTACCAAGAAGAATGTAATCCAAATCTCGCTAAACCAAATAACCCAACTGCATCTCTAATAAGGAACATGGAACCCAATTTTTTGTGAACTAAGGTGTAGATATTCCAGCTGGATCTCTACTAAGGCGTAGATAACCGAACTGTACGCCTACTAAGGAGTAGATATCCCAACATGACGTCAACTAAGGAGTAGATAACTCAACTGGACGCCTACTATGGAGCAGATAACTCAACTGGACTTGTACTAAGTAGTATACAAACGAGTAGGGTGTCTGATTGATGCGAAGTGGCGCCGTCTTGTAAAAACCAAATGTCGCCGAGATCATGAGCTTCAATTTCAGGCATCAAATAGTCGGCTATAATGGCACGATAACGGTGGCCATTGACGGTTACGTTCTTACCGGCATCATTTTTAACGAAATATGGACCGATGATTCCGGTTCGTCGGATCTGGTATCGGTCAATGGCAAAAAGATAGCTCTTAACGAGAGCTAAAATATTGCTCATGGGTGTCAAGGTCGTGGGTCGACTGGAAGGTTATTGGATTTCAAGAAGAAAATGGACTTAGCGCAATTGGCGAACGATTATTTTGATAATAAAACTGAATAATTTGTAAACGTTGTTCAGGCGAAAGTCTTTCCATGATGAAATGCCAAACAAAACTTAACAAAAATAACATGACAGCATGACACGTCTCACACGTTATCTGTCAAAAAAGGCTATTGAAAAAAGTATCTCTACTTAGATCACCCTATATTTAGTGCACATTTTTTAACCCCACATACTTCTGTGGACCCTTCATCTACTCATGTCGCAGGGACAAGTCGCGTCCCGTAAATTGACTCCAACACTCTTCTTTTAAGGGTTTATAAGTGTAGCACAACTCACCTTAATGTCTTTATGATCCTAAGGAAATATTACGTCCCCATTTACATAGAATGACAATTGTATGCGCAACTATTGCCTTTAAGTTGGAACGAATAAATAGTGTCAGTTCATCTTTTCAATTTTCTTTTCATAAAAGGGTATTTTATTTTGGTTTTGTATAATTAAAATTTTTGCATCTATGGTTTGATGATAGAATTTTGTAGTATGCAAGCTATCTCTATCTATAGACATGTTCAATGAGTCACAAATGAACCTCATCACTGAACAGAGAATTACGACATTACGACAAGGGTTTTTGAAGACATGTGTATTTTTCTGCCCGCGGTAGTGAATAACGTTGCCAGATCTGACAACTGGATACAACCGATAACTGGAATTTTATACAATATTTTGGAATTTTGAAATAGCAGCTAAGATTAATTCGAGGGAATGCATCAGTTCCACTTAAAAAGTGATCGAATTCACCATAACATTTTTGAAATACAATGTGGTTTTTGCAAGCTATTTAGGGTGCCTATACACGTTCAGATTGTATTGATATGTTTACAAAAGTTGTTCAGATTTAACGTGGATACAATTTTGTTAAATATTTTAAGTGAACAATTATAAGTCCCTGTAAGTTACGCTGAAAAAAATATTTTTTACTTTTTCAAAAAGTGCAGAATTTTTTTTGAGCTATTAACAAACTTTGTTAAGCATATTTTTAGCTACATTTTCGCCACATATATTTAAGCGGTATTACAAAGTCTAAATTATCTGTTGGACAAAAACTAACGTTTTTCGAGGGGCCCACTGATTTTCAGAATTTTTTGAGGCCATACAAAAAATTGGTCACCAATTTCGCCAAACCGAGTATAGTGTTGTATTACCCTTTGGTAGTAGAATCGAAGCAATACTCTCAAGGCTGTATATTTTTTCACTCTTGTACTGTGTTATCATTTATTATCACTTCGTCAGAGTACCACCCTTTAACCATTTGCTGTCAAAAAGTATAAGTTTTATGAAATGCCATTGCAATGTGGCAGCCCAACTTTGAATGATGTAACCTATCAAAGTTTATTCGATGTAGTGGTGGATGGAGAGAATGGCAGAGCTTAGAGAATAGTTGCACTTTTTTTTCGGTTCGCAGAATTAAATTTTCCAATTTGTTTTTAATATTTTTTTCTTTCTTTCTAGTTAGATAAACCGCTAAATGAAAATTTAATTTCATAAATTGCAATTGCAAAATAAAGTTCTGTACGTAGATGTATATATTTTTGTTTAAATTTTAAAATTGTAGAAAAATGAAAATTTGAAGTAATATAAAAATACTAAGGCAAATGATAATTACTAAACTCTATACACCTCTGTGTCGGAGGTGCTGGTGTTGAATGCAGTATAAAAAATGTTAAGTCCATACATTCAGGTTGCTTTTAAAATACGTTGTACACAATTTCCGACTGCCACCAAACTTTACATGCTTGTAGAAAAGGTATTAGAGAAGTTATGCTCTAAATTTGGTCCTCTTATAGTTTACAGGGGCGGAGCTACAGTGGCTCAAATTTGGCCCCCTCGAGTAAACCACATGTTTAAGCTCGTGTAAATTTCGTCTTAATTGTCTGATTCATAATAACTCATAGTTTTCGAGGTCAAAATATACAAACTATAAAAAAATAAGTGAAATATTTTAACCTTTAACACCCAATTTCACAATCTCCGGTTAGAGAAAACTAACAGTTAAAAGATAAAAATTTCTTGCAATTTGACAGCTATAACTGTAGGTTAGCCCTAGCTGTACGAGTAGGATAGCCGGAGATTGTGGAATTGGCCGTTAATATTTTAAATTTGCTATTTGATGAACAAATATTGTCTCTAGATATAGCTGCTGATACAAATGTTATATCCATTTGAGGTTATTCTATTCAAAAAATATTCTTTGTCAAAAATTACACAAATAAAAAAATTACACAATAACTACAAATGGCAATAACTTTTGTCTCAGCGGGTATGCCTAATTGGAATATTTTTTCATCAAAAAGCTAATTTTGTTGTCTACCCAGGAAAGATAATGAGAATGGAATCGTTATATATATCCAGCTCTAATATAAATCGATTCAGGTGAAAGGATCGGAAAAAAATGTTTTCAAACGCAGACGGTAACTTTATAAATTGAAATATTTCAATCGATTTTTCTTGTAGTTTGAACGTCCTGACACCAAAAATTGTGGCTAGTTCTAACATTATCATATTTGTAGAGGAAAATCCATCACTTTCCAAATTCGAAAAAGCCCCAAAAACGGAATCTTTCGGCTTTTTCTTAAAATTTATTATACTAAAAGCCGGGCTCAAAATTACTTTTGCTGTTTACCGTGTAAAACATTACTACATATAACCAGTAAGGAAAGGCTAAAGTCGGGCGGGGCCGTCTATATAATACCGTACACCACTCTCGTAATATTGAATAACTCTGATATATAAATTTTGTAATTCATGTATAAATTGTTTACATAAATTTACTTTTGGGACATTTTATACTTAAATAATAACCTGTACCACAGTGTGGTGTAGGGTATAAAAATGATTGGATCTAAAGAGCCAAATCGGATGAAACATATATATGGGAGCTATAGCTAAATCTCTACCGATTTTCTTCAAATTCGGCAATGTTGGTTCATGGGTCAAGAAACTCTACCATTCTAAATTTCAAAACGATTGGATGTAAAATATAGCTTCTATAGAACTAAAGGGCCAAATCGGACGAAACATATATATGGGAGCTATAGCTAAATTTTAACCGATTATCTTCAAATTCGGTGAAGTTGGTTCATGGATCAAGAAACTCTACCATTCTAAATTTCAAAATGATTGGATGTAAAATACAGCTTCTACAGGACTAAAGAGCAAAATCGGACGAAACATATATATGGGAGCTATAGCTAAATCTTAACCGATATTCTTCAAATTTGGTAGTGTTGGTTCGTGGATCAAGAAACTCTACCATTCTAAATTTCAAAACGATTGGATGTAAAATATAGCTTCTATTGAACTAAAGGGCCAAATCGGACGAAACATATATATGGCAGATATAGCTAAATCTTAACCGATTTTCTTCAAATTCGGCTATGTTGGTTCATGGATCAAGAAACTCTACCATTCTAAATTACAAAACGATTGGATGTAAAATACAGCTTTATTGGACTAAAGGGCCAAATCGGACGGAAGATATATATGGGAGCTATATCTAAATCTGAACCGATTTCAACCAAATTCAATAGCGATCTTAATAGCTGCGAAATACTCTAAACTGCAAAATTTCAGAACGATCGGAGTGAAATTGCGACCTGTAGTCGACGAACAACTTTACATGGACAGACGGACGGACGGACGGACGGACATGCTTAAATCGACTCAGCTAGTGATTCTGAGTCGATCGGTATACTTTAAGGTGGGTCTAGCTGTGTTATTTTCAGGTGTTACAAACATCTGCCATGAAACAAACTTATAATACCCTGTACCACAGTGTGGTGTAGGGTATACAAATGATAATGGGTATTACATTCTAGCCTTGCAATTGTTGGAAACGTGGCCAAGTTTTGAAATTTTCGTAAGAAAGTTGTAATTTTGGGAAATTTTGGGATGTTATTAATAAAAATTGTTGACCCATTCTTCTTTCGAAAACATTCTCCAGAAAATGCATTTTAAGACGAAAATAAATATGTACATTCTTTTTATAATTTCCGCTATATCTCCAAAATACTACATATCGTCGCCGTCGTGACAAGAGTAGATATGTGTTTATACCCTACACCACAGGGTATTATAACTTTGTGCATTTGTTTGTAACACACAAAAGAAGAAGAAATAGACCTATCGTTTATTATATCGATCGACTAAGGATCACTTTCTGAATTAATTTAGCGATGCCCGTCGGTCCGTCCGTCTGTGCATGTATTCTTGAATTCAAAGTACAGGTCGCAATTACAGTCCGATCTCAACGAAAATTAGCACATATCTTTCTTTTGGCCCAAGGACGATCCCTATTAGATTTGATTAAAATCGGTTCAGATTTACATATACTGTAAAAGCAAAATTTTGTAACCGATCTTTAAACAAGTAAAAGTGTTAAGTTCGCTCGTGCCGAATTTTGTATACCCTCCACCATGGATTGCATTCAATTTTCTTACTATAAATTCGATTTGGATATATAGGTGGACTATAACAAAATAGGAACTAATTTAAACATTTTGTACAGCGATGAATTCTTGTCTTAATTAAATACAAACTGCAAAAGATTCAGATCAAAATGTTTAGAAAATATGGTATTAATGACTTAAATACGTATATTTTGGAGCGACCTCTATAGGGTGGTTATAAGAAAATATGAACCGATTTGTAAAATTTTTTGCTTTGGTGAATTCTTGTCAAGATACCTTAGATACCACAAAATGTGGTATCTATGGCTCAAAACACGTATTATGGAGCGACCTCGATAGGGGAGCTATATCACAACATTGACCGATATGGACCATTTGCAATCCCAAACAACCTGCAACTATAAGAAATATTTCTACGAAATTTTAGCAACCTAGCTGTATTATTACGGACTGTAGCGTGATTACAACAGACGAACAGACGGATAGACGGACATGGCTAAATTGTCTTGAATTTTACGAAGACTTTATGGTGTCTCAAATCAATATTTAGAGGTGTTACAAACGGAGTGAAAAAATTAATATACCCCCCATCCTATGGCGGAGGGTATAAACAATTACTTAGAGACAATACTACATTTTAGGAAAATCATTTGACAAGTAAGCGCTGTAGAAACAGTATTTTATACCCGATCGGTACGAAATTCGACAAAAAGAGGTTTCTTATTACACTTCCAAATTGTGGAAAATCGGTTCAGATTCAGATATAAACCCCATATAAAGGTGGTTAAATTGTAAGGGCCGATGTTGAATGTGAACCACACCTAAACGTCAAGTTTTTTCTGCATTTCATTTGACATTTCTCAATTTCAGACTAACTCAATTTGAACCATGGAAAGTTACACAATCTAGCAACGCGTTAAAGTTTTTTAAGCCTTTTACGAAAAAGGGCGTTCAAATCAAAATGCATTTCGTGCACTTCGTGATGTTTTTTTGATCAGCATAATCGACCAAATGTGTTCACAATCGGGAGAATTGTGCGCAAATTTCAGCAAACCGGGACTGTAGGAGATGTGAAAACACTTGTGCATGCTCGCCCTGTTCGTTGGTGCGACTTATGGGCTGGCGACCTCATCGGGCCATACTTCTTCGAAATGAGGCCGGTCAGGCAGTTACTGAGAATGGTGTTCGCTATCGTGAGATGATAACGAACTTTTTATAGCCCGAATTGGAAGATATGGATGTGGACAATATGTCGTTTCAACAGGTTAACGAAACAATGGCTCTTTTGCGCAACAAATTCAATGACCGTGTTATCTCACGTCGTGGCGATGTCAATAGGCCGCCAGGATCATGTGATTTGACCGTTGGACTTCTTTCTTTGGGGTTATTTGAAAGAAAAGGTTTACGTCGATAAGCCAGCAACAATTCAAGAGCTAAAGGATGAGACAATTGGTCACATTAACGGCATAGAATTCTGCCTCAGCGTCATCGAAAATTTGGACCATCGGATGGAGGTGTTCCGACGAGGTCGCGGCGACTATTTGGCCCATATTCTGTTCCATACATAATTGAACCGTACCAATGTTATCATAATAAAAAGAAATTACAATAATTTCCTAAATAATTTGTGTTTTATCCAATATCAACATCGGCCCTTAAAATGTAACCACCCTTTATATAACGTAATTTTGGATCGTCCTTATTCTATCAATTATTTAGATACATGTTGCTGAGCATAACATAATCCCAGCAAAATCTTGGTAAGTACCTGTCATTATTCCCTGCATTACCAAATAATGACATCTCATTATTCGCTGCAATACTTTCGGCTTCTTAATAATTACTTACCAATAATAACAGAAATAAGTGATTTTTTGTTTCAAAGTCATTGTGGCAAATTTTAATATAATGCAATTTGGCTATATGTGGGTTATTGTACAAGATTTATTTATATTTCAACATGTTTTCAAACAATACGTGCAGATTTGAATGAAAATACCAGAAATTCGAATCTGGCATGAGGAAATTGTTTGTTTCGAGAAATATGCGCGACAATATGCAAAAAATCATTTTAAATGGCCATTTCTACATATCTACTACTTATTTTATAACTTATTGGTAATGCATTATTCAAGTACATAAATTCGAACTACAAATAAGTACTTATTATGCTACTTTATTGTATGCTTTTGGGAGGTACTTTCCTCCAATGACATCCCCATGTTAAAATAATGAGAAAAGTGGCTAAATAATAAGTACTTACCATTATCGAACTTTGCTTACTCGTCGGATTATTTGGTAATGAGAAATTTTGCTGGGATCCAATCGAATTTAAATTTAATATACTCGTACATGGTAACATTGTTTTATTTTTTTACGATTCGAAATTTATTACTTATTTATAAAAATGCCAATAACGTTGATAGCGAAATATTCACTTTAAATTTAAATGTTTTTATTTTGTTATCTGACATATTTACATATGAGTAACTCCATCTAAAATTTAACAAAAATGCGAATTGCCTGGGAATATCACTAAACGTTATTCTCTTGAAACCAAATTAGTGTACTGAGTTTGTTCAAAAAATATTATCGATATTACCTACAGTATTTATATGGAAATTCAGAATTTTTATTATTATTTTTTCGATTTTTATCTATAGTCTCCTTCGAAATATTTTATAAATTTTAAGTTGAAAATTTTGTTTGCGAGTAATGAAGGCTTTATACATAATTTGATATATGCTGAATATGTCCTGCAACTGTGTATTTATATTTTCTTAAATAAGCTGACACTTTTCATTGTTTAGAATTTGATTAACATGTTGAACTTTGTAACAGTTTAATTAAATAGATGAACAACACATCCACCTACATTTTCATCTTTGTCTCTTATAATTGTCATTGAAGTGCTCTTATTTTTTGGTTGCAAAATTTAGATTTTTGCCCATATGTGTTTTGCCTTTGCCTATTTACATTGAAGTAAAACTTTTTAATTTCAATTTGTAGATTGTCATGTATAGTTTTCTATTTAAAGAGACTGATAAAATATGTTTGCCAAAACAACGATAAAAAATTTCTAACATTTTATATTTATTTATTTCAGATATTTGCTGTACGTGGTTAACTCAGGTAATTATTAATATCAAAAGTGACATGTATTGCATTGAACATTATTTAAATGTATTATGTATATATTTATTTATGTCAATTCCCTGGATGTGGGAGTAACCACATATTTACAGTTTTCATTGAATAATTGATTATCAAATATATATATATTTTTTGCTTAATTATACAAATTAAGTGTCAGTGAATATTTGTCTGTTGGAATGTAGATACATGTATTTTTAAACTCATGTATTGCTATTGAATGAAACTCATAGGTTGTATAGTCCAAGTAAAACCCAATGTGCTTTACGATTTTTCCTAACTTCCTATATTCGATAACTGCTTTTTAGTCTGCCACAAATGGTCGTGTATGTACTTATATACTCGTCATAGTGCAAACATCAGTTTTCCGACTTCAATCAATTTGCTGTCCGCTCTGTCCAATTTCCTCCAAATTCACGATTTTTTAAACCATTTCATTCAATCATTTTTAAAAGAAGGCGGTTATAGCCTTGCAAATAGTGAACATAGAGATCCTTCCCATTCAATCGTCTAACATAAAAATATCAAATTGCATATAATATTTATCTGAAAGTTATGGTATAGTGGATTGGATTTCTTATTTCTTAGTTCCGCCTTTTCCATCGATCTGCGCTTTGGTTTGTCGCGATATACCGTAATCTCTTATCATTCCTTTAAAAAGAAATGTGAGAATACAATTTGATAGTTCAGCTGATTATTTGTATTCCTTCACACGAAACGTTAAGAACTTCTTAATTTCAAAACAGTTACAAAGTTTTACTAAACTTTTCATATTTTCCAACTCTTTTATTCCTTTTATACAGACTATGGAATGTCTGTATTATCTTTGTTTTCTTTTCAAATCTCTGGAAATGCAATTACACTTGAAAAATTGCCCATCGAATGCACATGCCGTGCATTTATGCAGCATCATTTATTGATAAACATTTGAGGATTACGAAACCATTTTCCAAGCACTGCAGTCGGATTTAAAAATAAAAATTTAAAGTGAAATTGAAATGCGACACAATGCCTTGGAATGGTAAATGGTGGCATTAGAAGGAGATAACAGTTGCAATGTGTAAACCATACCTCCCAAAAACCAACCCCCAAACCCATTCGAGCAAAACCAAATCTCCGGCTGTTCTTCCCACTGAAGCACTCAAAGAAAAAGGTTAGAAAATACAGGAAAAAGATTGTTTAATATTAGATTGTTTTTTGCCGAAAACGGGAAACTTTTGAAGTTTGATACTCATATTTGCTGATGTCAATAGATTTTGTTAAACCAAAATAAAAGCAGGAAATCTATTGCATTTCTGAAAAAATACTGAAGTATTTTTTAAAATTTTCAGTAGTAAGTTTGTAGATCCTAAAGTACAGACATTTTGCTTCGACAGCAGAAGATTATCTGTAATAACAGACAATTGGGCAGACATTTTGCTTCGACAGCAGATGATTTGCTGTAATAACAGACAATTGGACGATGGTGACTCAGTTGTTCATATTTTAGAAACAATATACATACTTTTTCTGTGATTCAGTTGCTGTTGATTCTTCGCCTTTTTGCTATGGATCTTCCCAATTGGTCTCCAGTGTCAGCAAATTGTCAACATTTATTGGTTGGATCCATTAGGACTTGGGGAAGATCTGAGTAGGTTTCGCTGTGCACCGGAACAAGTGTAAACTGGCATGTGGTACCTGATTACACAGAGCACACAGAGCTATCGATTCGAGTTCAGTGTGCATTGGTTCGGCTACAACATCCTGATCTCAGCTGTGTCAGAACTACATGCGTTTTTAGCGTCAACATTCTTCTGCGACAGAACGTGTTGAGGATGTGATCCAAGAACGATATTCACCCTATAATTGTTATCTGATTCCGACACCTTATCTGCATGAATACCGTACAGGACTATATGATACTCTCTCTCTGATCTAGATGATCTACCTTGTACCGTTGGAACCCGCGCTCCAGATCGTGAAGATCTCTCCTGACCTGCCTGGTCGCAGCTCTTTTAATTGGAGACGATTTGGGTGTCTGCTACGGTAGCAGCCTAGCAGGACTGCTTGGTAACCGCCGAACATCGCTTTCATCATCGTTAATATTTCTTCTAACCTGCCTGATCCGCTGGTATTCGTTAACCACTCTACAGCCTTTTTACAGTTTTTAGCTCTCTGATTCTCAGTTCACCAGCTCCAGAACGCATTGACTGACCAATGTTACTGTTTAATAGAAAACATTTTTTTCTGGGCGTGCTACGTCATTAGATCTATGCGATATTTTTAGGATAAACAACAACAAATCCCACGAAACACAACCACTGAGCACAGAACAACAAAACGAAATCCAATCAACACAACATGTGGAGTACTACAATTCTTAGAATTTTACGTTTATTTGATGCTATTTTCTGAGTATCTATTCACTTTCTCTGGGGAAATTGTCGCCATCGGCGTCATATGTCTAAGCGATTTCCGTGAATATGTGAATAAAACGTGCGATAATCAAGATTAACACCTTTGTAGTTACTCCCACTTACAGACATATGTATCTATATGGGTATGATTTCATTTAATTTGATTATGTGCTCGTCGAGTGTGTAATAGGGTGTACCTAGTTCACAGTTATGGAGAAAATTCTTCGATGTGACATAAATTTCATTAATTTTAGCCTAACGCAATAAAATTTTTTCCAATATATTCAGGGTTGTTGTGGAATCCGATTGCTGTTGGAATCGGAATTGAAATCGAGAAAAAAAAAATAACTTTCTGTGACACAAAATTTATTTTTTGGCGTCTAAGTCATATATCCCTTTTGGTAGAAATAAGAGAATTTCAACAAAATCTTGTTTTCACTTGCTTTCATTTGCTAGGGGCCAAAATTGGAACACATCGAAGATATGACCTAAGACCTCAAGTATATTGGACGAACATACGGTTTGTGCTATTTTACGTCATTTAAGCAATGCCGGTTCGTCAGTCTGGCTGGTGCGCACGATAAGTCTCGATAGTAGTAACCGATTGACATCAAATTTGGTACAGGTTAACATTTGTGATATGTCAGGCTAAGATCGAATATGAACAAAGTTGGTCCTCTACCTCTAGTACCTCTGCACAAAGGGTCGAAATTAGTTGAAATAATTTAATAACTTCTATACTAATTATCAAGTTCTTCCGCAATTCCATACATAGCATTAGTTTATTAGTGGCTATCACCTCGAAAAAATGCGCGAAGTTGACACGACTCTTTTGGCGTGTCAACTTCCATACACAAATGGACCATTTTGCACCAAAGTTAACAGCTTATAACTTTAATACCAGTGCGTACAAATATTTGTAAATTTTGTTCAGTGTAATGCCTTTATAGTACCTAGAGCCCAGAGAAAAGTTGAAGCTAATGGCACGTCCGTTTTGATACCTCCCACATAACTGGAACATTTTGCACCAAAGTTTAATACCAGTACATACTACAAAATTATTAAATGCAATTTAAATTGATAATAATTTAAATAAAACAAAAAAAATAAATTATTTTACGAATATTTTTTGGGACTCAAGGACTTATAAGTCGACTGAACTGTCTAACATGTTGAATGATCAGTTTATGAGAAACCACATTAAATTGTGGTTATGATTAATGTAATACTTGAATACAAAAAATAAATTTTATATCAACGATGGCGTACAAAATAACGACGATTGCGTATTGTGTGTGTATGTGCTATTCTGTCGTCGACGTCGCCATCTTCATTTATTCGAGAAACCTCTCTATCTTCTGCATCGTAGTTATTTTGCCTGTAATTGTCTTTTACGTACGTTTATGAGGGTTTATAAGTCCAGTGAAGCGTGATTTAAAAACAGAGAAAAAACAGAACACAGTAATTAAAAATTATTTCTGACAATATGGAAATTTGTTACTTATATTTTGGAAATTTGTTATTTTGAAAAATATTTTTTTAATTTTTTAGTAAAAAAAATCGGAAAGGGTCTGTTAAGAGGATTTGAAAATCTCTACATATGGGTGTCAAATTAAAGGGCACATGTTTGCCTATCTAAATGTTGTTTTGGTTTTTTTGAAAATGGAACTAAAAAGTTGCAAAAATTGCCTTGCAAATTTTAGTCCTTCATTTGTAGTTATACTTTACAAAAAATATTCTTTGTCAACAATACAATAAACGGCAAAAATGTTTTTTTGTAAAGTAAAACTTCAAATGGCCATAACTCTTGTCTCAGCGGGTATATAAATTTGCAATATTTTTGCATCAAATGGCAAATGTTGTTGTCTATTCAGAAAAGATAATGAGAAAGGAGTCGGTATATAACCGGCTCTAATATATACCGATTCGTAGGAAAGAATCGGGAAATAATGAATAAAAAATGTTTTTCAAAGATAGACGGAAACTCTATCTTTATATATAAAATCCTTTGTACGTTTGTTAGTAACGCATGATCTCCGAAACCATAAAAGCGAATGGGCTGAAAATTGAACAATATATTCAGTTTGGGGTCATTTGTGTTTTAGAATTATTTATACCGCGATAAATTGCGGAATGGTCAAGTTATTTGCAAAATTCGCATTTCCAGATCGATTTGAATGAAATTTAAAATGTATATGTGGTTTGTCTTGATAAAAGTGTGTATATAAAATTCTAACCGGTAGATGGCGCTGTAGTGGACATATGGTCAATATGTATTAGCAACATTTTTGAACCGATTTGTAGAAAAATTGACAGAGAGTAGTCTCGTGATACACTTAGAGACAATACAAAATTTGGGGGAAATCGGTTCAGATTTAGATATAACCCTCATATATATCTTACCCCCGATTTGACATGTAAGCGCTGTAGAAACTGTATTTTATATCCGATCAGTACGAAATTAGGCAGAAAGAGGTTTCTTATTACATGACGGAATACTGCCAAATTCGGAGAAAATCGGTTCAGATTTAGATATAGCCCCCATTGACATCTAAGCGCTGTAGAGACTGTATTTTATATCCGATCAGTACGAAATTCGACAGAAAGAGGTTTCTATTTTACATGAATGAGTATTCAGGGAAAATCGATTCAGATTTATATATAACCTCCATATATATGTTCCTCCTGATTTGGTTACAAAGCGCTATAGAAGTTGTACTTTACTTCCGATCATTACAAAATTCTCCAGAAAGATGTTTCTCAATTTAGGAACGAATATTGCTTAATTTAGCCATTATCGGTTCAGAATTAGATATATCCACATATATATGTTCTTACTAGGGTGATCAAAAAACCGGTTATTTTGAAAATACGGTTTTCGGTTTCTTCGAAAATTAAGTTAACTCTATAACCGGTTTTCGGTTTAACCGAAAATAAAAAACCGGCGAACCGGTTGTTTTCGGTTTTTCGGTTTTTCTGTTTTAATAAAAATGCATAAATAATGTTCAACATTTTGTTAGATGACGTAAAATAAGCGTAGTGCAACTTCAGTATGTAACCATATTCCAATTAAATTAAGATTTATTTTAAAATTTTATTTTAAACACTTCATATTTTTATTTATAATAGGTAATTGTCTAATTTCATTTATGATATAATATTATAATCTCTGCAATATTTGTAATATTTATGTTCAATTTTTAAAGAGATTTCTTTCAAAAAAAATTGATTATGATTTTTATAAAAATGACTAATAGTGAAAATCGGCAAATTCTTAGCTTTTAGCATCATATAAATGGCAGACCGATTATATTCATGTATTATCAGAAGCAGCGGATTCTGCCTTGAGCATACTATAGAGATGAAAACTTGTCGAAATGTGAAACTGAACAAATGTATTTTTATTATACCTACATTTCAATTAGAAAGGATTGTTAATTAATTTATATACCGCAATAAGACCCTTGATAAAGTATGCAGACGAAGTCATTATTCTATTAATAATATTTTCTTTATCATTTTATAATGGTTTCAAAAAACCGAAAAGTCGAATAAACTGAGTTGAAAAAACCGACGGTTCGAGTTATTCGAAAAAGCAGAAAAACCGGAAACCGATATGCGGTTTTTAAAGAGAAACCGATTAACCGGTTAACCGGTGCGGTTTTTGATTACCCTAGTTCTTACCCATTTACCAGTTACTCCAAATTATTATCGCAATGACCCTTATTATATAGTCGGCCCCGTATTATATAGTCGGCCCCGCCCGACTTTCTGCCTTTCCTTGGTGGTTTGTTTTGCCAATTCAGACGTGTTGACGTTGATGACATAGGTGCACATTCTGTTCTGATATTTACATTTTCAATTGCAGATATCTCGGTATCTATACGAGATAATTATTAGGTGCAAATAGTCTTTTGTAAACCTCGGTTAGTAGAATGCGCACAAATTTGTGAATCGGACGATAGAGAAGAATGATACACGTGCTTAAACATTTTCTTCACCCGAGGTGGCCAAATTGGGGCCCTGAAACTCTGCCCCTCCACGACATAGGGGCCCCAAACTTAAAACTTAAGTTTTCTAATACTTCTTCTTCATCCGTGCCAAGTTTGGTCGCAATCGGTTGTCTGGTTAAGAAACGACCGAATTATTTCCCCTTTTTTGGAATTCCTCCCACTGCGCTATGGTGGAGTGTATAATAAAGTGCAAGTAATACTTAAATGTATCATAGGTATTGTCCTAATTATCATGTATATTTATTAAAAAAAACTTTAGTTTATTTTATTTGAAATAATTGTTCAAACTGGAATTGCAAATTCTGTTATTTACCGAGTATCGGCTTTGTGTCACAATCGTTATCAATAATCTACCACTAAACTAACTAACACAATGTCACTAGGAATTCAATGATTTTTCTAACAATGAATATTTATTTCTATAATAACACAAATTAACTACATTCACATAGTTTAAATAGAAAAAAATATTAAAGCATAATTTTCTTACATAATGCATTCAATTGTCTCATTTAAATAGTTTTTAATTAATTGTTTATGGCATTCTGTGAATTAATTTAAATCAATTGTTGTCGACAGTTTCAATTAGTTATACATATGAATGTAGTTAACGGCTCATGTCTGACATTTAAATATATGTATATGCGTATAAATATATAATTATGCACACACTCGACGGAAATTAAACAATAGATTGTAAACATTTTAATGTGCACAGGAATCCATAGATACGAGTATATAGCAATCATGGCAAGATTTACATACTTCATTTACAAATTTAAATCCAAATACAATATAATGTTCATAAATTAATTAGAAAAACTACCCACATTTTTTGCCCTCATATCAATTTCAATTTATTTAGTTTCTCTAGTTTTTTAGCTATCCATTTATCTGAAACCATAAAAGGGCAATAAAAATTGGTCGACAAATATTTTTTAGTTGAGTGTTGTGTTTTATGAGTTTAAGTTTAAAAACAAAATAATAAACAGTGGTAAATATTGCGCTTCATATAATTTTCCATTTACACAACAAATGTATCATAAGGCATTTGACTGAAATGCAATAAAATATACATTTGCATTTTATTAAATTCTAGTGAAGAGTTATGCAGTATAGTAAATATTCATACGTTTCATACTAAATATAATATCGTTTGTTGAGTGCAGGAGTATAACATGTCCAAATTTCACCCAAGGTCGATGGGATGAAATAACGTAAATTTACCTGATTTTCTCGGGAATCAGAAAATAGTAATATTTTCATTTTGTGAAATTTTATTATGAATTTGCATCAATTCACAACCAAATAAAATATATCCATATATGGCTATGGCTCCCTTTAACCTCACTTTACAGTGATTTCAGCATATATCATTTGATGCAACAAAGGTGTAAAACACCGAAGGTGTGACCTAATACCATATATTTGTGTGGAAGAAACTCAGTCTGTCCGTCCGTCTTACAGTGGGAGGAATTAAAAAAAGGAAAATCATTTCGCCTTTTCTTAACCAGACAATAAATTGCGGCCAAACTTGGCACGCTTGTAGAAGACTGTAGTATTAAAGGCTATGTTTTAAATTGAATAAAAGGATCCTCTATGGCATAAAGGAGCGGATCTACAGTGCAAAGTGGGAGGAAATAAAAAAAAAGGGAAGTAATTCTGCGGGTTCTTAACCATACAACCGCTTATGACAAAACTCGACACGTTTGTAGAATAGGTATTAGAGAAATTAAGTTTTGAATTTTGAAGCGGAGCTACAGGGCCTCAAAATTGGCACCCTCGGATAAACAAAATGTTTAAGCACGTGTAACTTTATTTTTCGTCCCATTCATAACATACTTTTCTGGTGCTCATTTTACTAACTGAGATCTTTCACATAAACTTTTTTGAATTGGCAAAAAAATTTTCTATGTGATGAACAAATTATAAGTAGGAAGTTATGGTTATTTGAAGATATATTTTCAAATTTGTAATTTTTGGAAAAAGTATATACATATGTACATTTATCATATTTTGAAGTTACAGAAGAACTTGTTTAACAAAGTAAAGGGTTTTCCAATAAGAGGTGTTATTTTAGTATTCAAAGAAAAATTAAATTTTTCGAGATAAATGATCGGATGTTTATTTCATAATAAAGAGAAAGGTATGCCGTATATAATGAAAAACAAACATCAGCCAAATGGCCACCACGACCACGCTTACAGGACCATATCCTTTTCATGAAATTTTCCATAACCAAATCGCAAAGTGGCTGCACTATGTCCTCGATAGCCTCGCGAATTATATCTTTGAGGCCTTGAATCGACGCTGGTCTGTTGGCGCAGAACTTATCTTTCACGTGGCCCCAAAGGAAGAAGTCGCAAGTTGTTAAATCACAAGATCTTGGTGGCCAATTGTGATCACATCTTCGAGTGATAATACGGTCCGGAAACTTTTCCCGTAACAGAGCAATGGTTTCGTTGCTTGTGTGGCACGTAGCGCCGTCTTGTTCAAAGTAAACGTTGTCCAGATCAATACCATCCAACTCCGACCAAAAAAATCATTAATCATCTCTCAATAGCGCAATCCATTCACCGTAACTGTTGATCCAACCTCATTTTCGAAAAAGTAAGGTCCAACGACCCCGCCGGAACATAAACCGCACCAAACAGTCACACGTTGAGGATGGAGAGGCTTCTCAACAATAACTCTTGGGTTTTCCGAGCCCCAGATGCAACAATTTTGCTTGTTGACGTAGCCACCGGGGTGGAAATGGACCTCATCAGTCAAGATGAATTTTCGATTTTTCGAATTTTAATAATTTTAATGCGTTGTTGAATCGTGTATCGTTCCATTTTTAGTAATGGCGTAGTTTCTACTTGTCAAATGTCAAAGAATAAAATCTTCAAAAGTGACAGCTACTGAAATACCGGGTGATTCAAAATAACACCTCTTGTTGGAAAACCCTGTAGTATTTTGCAGATATAGAGGAAATTAAAAAATGTATAACATATGGTTAGGTCTTTCTGAAGTGTCACAGGCCAACAATTAGATCTTTCTCAAATTCTCAGAAAATGTTGCCCCAGTATGTAGGTGTAATGACCCGCAATATTAAAAAAAATAAATGAAAATTGGAGGCAGGGGGCGAGGTCAAAGTTCAGAAATATGTATTTTTTGCCTCTGTAATGGGATTTGCATGTTAATTGTAATGCTACAAGGCATAAGACATTGAAATTAGAAAGTATCATTTCTTAAAGCATTTTCCGCGTACTTTTCATAAAAAATACTAATTTTATTGTTAAATTTTTTTTTCGGTCACTTTTCGCGGAAACTAAAATATAAATTGCGATAACTCAGAATCGATCTAATGTTTTTTTCCTTAAATTTTTTATAAAAAATGGTCCATATGTACTCTACCGATGGTGTAAATTTTTGAGTGGGGACGACATAGGTTCAGAAGTTACATTATAATAATTTATGCCATTTATTCATATAAATAAATGGCATAAATTGGAGAAGCTTGGGTGTTTCCTTTAGCATGAATGTAAAATTTTTATAATTTTTAAATAACTTCTATAACATTGTTTTCGTTTTTGTTTTTCGATCTGTTGTGACTTTTCATAGTTTTGTTTTTGAGTATTGAGTTCGAGATCGTTGTTTTTGTTTTCTGTTAAACAGAAAAACAAACCTTCTTTGAAAACGAAGAATAAGAAATGTGTGAAATGTATTAAGGGTGGTCACTGGTTGGTGGACGATATCGTTTCGGAAGCTACCAAGCTACCTCATCGGCACCTTGGACAAAATACCCTGTCAATAATTGGCACAATATGAGAGCAGCTCAATATGAAATAATTGAGAACTGATTTCAAAGTCCCATATCTCCAAAACATTGCAGACAGTGTTTCTCAACCTTAATACATTCCCACACTTCTTGTTTGGTTATTTGTGTGTCCCTGCAATTTGCGGGGAAGGCACGCGATTTGTTGTCATTGTCGCTTCTTACAGCGACAACAAACGTTCGGCCGTACTCTGCATCATTCATCATTGTTTTTGTTTTTGTTTTTCGATCTGTTGTGACTTTTCATAGTTTTGTTTTTGACTATTGAGTTCGGCTAAACATCCGATCGCATTTTTTTATTATATAGCAAATCTTGTTGCCAATTCAGAAAAGTGATATGAAAGTAATCGGTGCTTATTCTGCTCCGATATTCACAAAGTAATAGGGACATGTTCGGGAAAAAATAAAAAAATCAATTTTCATTATTTTTTTTTTAATTGCAAATATCTTGGTAACTATACGATATACATAACTCTTAAGTGTAAAATGTCTACCTCGATTAGTAGAACGCACACAAAAAGATGTTATGATACAGAAGAAAGTTTTACGCACTTAAACATATTTTTTGGCTGATGTGTCCAATTTTGAGGCCCTATAGCTCCGCCCCTGTATACCATTAGGGCCCATATTTAAAACTTTACTTTTCTAATACCTCTTGCACAATCACGTCAAGATTTGTCGCAATCGTTTGAGTGGATTCGGCCGAATTATTTCCTTTTTTAATTCCTCCCACTGTGTGATGGTCTCCTTTCTGTTCAATTTTTAAAGAGTCCATATGTTTAGCACAATATTTTTATTAAAATTCCATAGGTGTTGAACCGTGTTCAACAGCTATTAGATTAAGTACATGAATTGTTTAATTAATGAATTAATTATATACGAGCCAATTGAAATATTGAATATAACGGTCTTTCTGTTAAGTTAAGGTTAGTTAATAAGTATCTACGTACTGATGGAAGCTCTTAGCCCAATGGAAACTTAGCCGAAAGAGCTTTCACTCAATTGGACTAAGAGCATCCATCTTGAAGTTATATTCCATTTCGCAGATTCGTTAAGTTTTTCTCTTGTTGGTTGCTTAAGTTTATGCATAGAAAGAAACTTTTACTTTCGCTGCATAACCATCAAGGGTAAGAAGCTCACGCTCTACGGCGCTTTGAACTACGTTCAAAGGAGTATACATTTATTCAATAAACCCAAACTTGAATTGAAACTAAATCTTCCCTTGGCCTTTTTATTTTTCTATTTTCATACGAAAATCAACATACATTTTTACAATCTCTGTGAGAACAATTATAAACTATACAGTCCACTTTACAATATCCTCACAGAATTGTACATGGTCCATCGAGCCTTCAGAAGGAGTCAAGAACTACAAGGATATTGCCCAGAAGGAAAACATATCTTCACGAGATTTCCATCAATACATATTCGCACAAATCCAAAAATGAACAACCAAAGGTATGTTAAAGTTTGATTTGAAAGTGATTTTGGAAGAGTTGGCTATACATGCATACATACGTATGTACATACCTCGTCTCAACTTAAGCAAATTAGGCATATATGTATGTCCCAATTTGGCATCGTAAAAATACACAATTCGAGAATAAATTCTCTTCACATATCATAGAAAAATACCCGAAGTAAAACTTAATTGCATCGTTTTTTCAAAAATAAATGTACGTATGAGAACGTACATACATTAGAAAATATATGTAGATAAGTACATTGAGGTTATTGCCACCAAAAAGATGTACTCATAAGGGAGTATTACGTTTCTTAAATAGCACTTCAAACTTAAGAGTATCAGAGAAAGAGAATAACGAATACACTCTTATATTTGCGTAAATCTTGAGCGACAACTCAGTATTTAGGAAACCTACATATCTGCTCTAAGCTCTGCTAAAACACTTGCCGGAGTTTAAGGTACACGTTTCGAAGAGCATACGACTCTCTTCCGAAGTGATATGTGCCAGTAAAGCGCAAGGAAGCTGCGTACTCACACGGCATAGGCCTACTCTGCCGACAGAGTACGCTAAAACTCACTCACACGCACTACAGTGCAGATCAGGTGCACTCAGAGTTTAAAAGAACTCTTCCATTAGGCTGTCTGACTGTGCTCTTACCAACGGAACGTTTGTTTGTTTCAATATTCAAACGTTTCTAACATACTCAGCACACACAATACTCGTCTAATTCCGAGTTCGAAGTCTCTGACGCAGAGTTCTTGTGGCGGACTCGCACGTCCTCCGCGCTGCTTTTTTTCTCAGCCTACTACACCAGCGTCACAACGTTCGACCACACATGGCATAGAACCTCTGCCGGTTTACATGACGTTTGCCTGGCGCCTTGAGTAAGAGAGCCGACGCATAAATACTTGTGTGAACGCATAGTGAGGCGCTCGTAAAGTCTGACTCTTGTCGTTTCTGCAAGCGCAAAAGTGCCTATACCTACATACATGCACTGACCCTCTTTTATCATTTCGTTGCAGCAGCAAACATTGAGTTCTTTGCGGGTGACTGCAGATCGATGGTTGCTTAATAAATTATATTAAAATTGATTTGAAAGAGTAATGATAAGGAACACGCGCACGTTAACAAAAGACGGACAGACAAACAAGCATAAAATACTTAAAACGAAAAAAAAAAAAGAAACCAACAGGTTAAGAATTCCAAACTGCAAAAAGCGTGTTGGAAAAAAGAAATGTGCAAAATAAATTTAGTTTATAGCAGACTTCCAAAATAATATTAACTTATAATATACATAAGTGTGGATTCTCGCCACTGAAAAGTGTCTGTGCGGTTCAGGACTAGAAGTCTTGCAGTATTATCAAATAATACATTTCATCCACAAAAGTCCAACGTGTGTTTAGTTGATGTTAAGAAAAGCTAAAATTCCCGCGAATTTCGGGTTTTAATTTGAAAAAAAAGATAACAACAAAAACAAGACGGCTTCTTCGTCCGCAGAAGATCTGAGATTCCGTTACAATTTTAAGTGATACATACGTCAGACTTGTGTGTTTCGCAGAACGACATAGAGAAAGAAAAATAGAAAAAAGAGGATTTGTTGGAGGGAAAGCCAAGAGAAGGGTAATAAAGCCGCAAACCCCGCAAGTTGAAAAGAAGACGTCAAAAGAGGAGAAGAAGAGCAAAGAGGACAGACGGATACCGAGTACTTGTCAAATAGTTCGGCTCGATTTCGTGGGGTGAGTACGTCTGACAGTTCTCCTTGTGGATATAAACAAAAGAAACAAAAATATTGATGTAGAAAAAGTTCAGTTGAAAATAAGTTCGTACACTACGCAAGAAAAATTATTACAGACCTTAAAAGCTGGTTGTGCCTCAATGTCCGCAAATACTATTCCATGATATCAAACCCATTTTTTATGAATATCTTGTTACCCCAGAAAATGTTACACTTATGTATTTCTTCGCCAAAAGTTTCGTAAACTAGAATAAACAGTTGATATATTTCAATCTATCTTCTGGAGAATATTCACCAAAGCTGCAAGGAGGAAAAGTATTGACAAAATAATTTCCAAATATTTTTTTTAATATTTAGACAAATACTACACGCTATATACATATGTTTCGGCTACACTCTGAATATAATATAGTGTTCTAAACAAAAATTCGGTTCCATCCTAATATTTTTTGTCGAAATTATCTCCGAAACAACGATTTATTTACATCTAAGTATTTAGAGAATATCGACACATTACTTGTGTTAAGTTTAGGTAACTCAAAAACTCGGCTAATTTTAGGTTTTTAATGTTTTTAACTAAACTTTATAATCTAAATCGCAAATCTTGGATAAAAATAAGTTGCTGGAATGATTGATGACGAATGATGACATGAAATATTGTGAAATTTAAAATGATGGCTTTAAAACTGGAGTGCAAGTTTTAACTGGGAGGTGCAATTCGAAACCCAAGAAAAAATTAAAACAGCTGTTTGGAAACCTTTAAATGAGATACTTATACTTGAGGAGATTCCTAACAATAATTTTATGTGTGTAGTTTATAAACAACTTATAAATATATTCATAATTTTTATAAACACACACTTTATTTGTGGAATTATATTATGTTCGAATATATTATATATTATATACCTATGCGCTTTAAATAAATTTTATTGATTCTCAAATAACATATATTTGTCCAATAATATATGATCAGCGTTACTGTTGTGCCACTAAAGTATCAATTTTTTCACTTACTGCTTTAATACTTTTATGTCACCTTTTTAAAATTATGATGCTAGTTTTGTTTGAATAACTACGTTTTCTGTGACACTATTTGGTATTTTCCGGCGGTCACCCTATATGATATTAAAAATTGTTGTTCCAATTCAAACATAGCAAAGATTGCGATTTTTTTTTTTCGTGCAGTGAGTTATACACGACGTCGCTCGAGTTGTATTTGTTTTCTGCGATGTGAAATTCTTGATCGGACTGATCTTAAAATTTTAGACAAACGTCGACATCGTTTATTACCCCTAACAGGAGCGAGAAGTCAAGCTTACTAGCATATAGCCAGTTTGACTTGAGAAGGTATTGGTGTACAATTATCACGTTATCAACAATGATTTAAGGAAAACAAAACAAATCATCCGGTCAGGTTATTTAAAGAACAAATTGTCATCTTCTCCCCACACTAGAAGAAAAAATCGTGAAAAAAAAATATATATGTTTACGGTACACCCTAAATACATAATATTTGATACATACAAATATTATATAGTTGGGAAGAATTCGGTTTAAAGAAAAATTTGTGTACATCTAAATATTTGTCTTTTTTTTTGAAGTTGCTCAGTCTGGCATAACAAATTGCTGGATGGATTGACAACAAATTATGATTTGCGATCTTTAGAGATTTAAAATGAGCACTTTTAACAAACGTTAATTACACATCTAAAGAGTAGGAAAAAAAAAACAAATTCGAAAAAGTCTGCAAAGCTTTTGCAATCTATTTTCCTAAACAATAGTCGTACAAATATTTTTTTCCAAATCTATTTAGTCCTAATACACACATTAACATATGTGCTCCAAATACATTTTATGGATTTCCAAATAAGATTTATTTGTTCAGATATAGTATAGTTAAAATTTGTGTTCCAAATATACTTTCTCCCAATCTAACAGATTAAAAACGTAAGGAACAAAAATTGTACGAAACGGTCGTAATTGTATCCGAATAAATGAAAACTGTATGAGTTTTCAATCAAGTGCCATAATTTGTGCGTGTGGAACGACATAATGTTGAGCACAATTTAGTTCACAAATCCATTATTGCAATATAATACATTACGCAAACGATTCTAAAATAGTTGATATTGGAAGCTATCTGTTCCGAATATACTTCCTTTCTATTTGAAACCATCAAAATCGGCGATCTGAGGACTAGGATTTCTTGGGCCACCAAAGCCAGCTCACCACGAGTAAAAATTGGTTTCCGAGGTCTACAGTTCAAGCCAAGGGGACTTGAGAACATCAATAAACAATACAGTCCAATATCCTCCAATCCAATTCGCCTTTCTGTCTTTTACCACTTTTCTACTAGTTTTTAATACAAAAGTTTTCTTCGAGGGGAAGTGGTCGCTTAGGAAATATATTGAAAGTCACGTAACAAAAACTTCAAACACAAGGAAGGTTTCTCTGATTGTCCATCAGATTCCCGTACCTTTATAAATCGTGGTTGCTCAGAGTGAATTTGAATTACTTCTCTTTGTTAGCTTCACTACTAACAAAGTAAATAGAAGAGACAAATCTAAAGATAGACTCTATTACTAACCATTGTAAGACCAAATTTATAGCTACAATTTCTAAAAAAAGGAAATTGAGAATATTAAATTTGGTGTTAATTTTCGGGTCTAGCAAAGTTGGTATTTTTCGCTTTTACAAGCACAACCAAAGGAGAAAAAGACTCGAATCTACGATTAGTAATTCTAAGATTTCGTTTTGTACACAAAATTATTGAAAATAATTTTTTCGTCGTACGTAAACGTACAAAATACTATCTGAGCAGATTAGTTCTTATTACATTCAAAGGACACAAAATTCAAAATGAGTTCCAAAAAATTTAACTTTTTCGCGAACCAAGTGGCCACTTTCTGTGCTTCTTTTGACGCGATCCCAATCCAGGATCATACAGTTTCTAGCCTGGAGGTGGAGTTAGAAGATCTGGAGCGATGTTGGCGACAGTTACTCCAAGTCTATGAAACTGTAATGACCTCTGATGATCCGACGAATACAGAACAAGAGCAAGAGTCGACTCATTCCAAGTTTGGCACACACTGTCGATCATACAAAGAATGTAAGGCATCCATCTTAGATCTCCTTCATATCGAGAAGCAAAAGTTAATAAAAGCCGAAGCAACGGAGGAACCTAGAGCTAGGGGCTCGGAAGAGTGCGCATACTCATTGAAAGTTCCCCCGTGCGATACCGAATTATTCAGCGGAGGTTACGATAAATGGCCAAGCTTCAGAGATATGTTCTCTGCCATTTATGGTAACCATCCAAAGTTATCTCCAGCTCAGAAACTTTTCCACCTAAGAGCAAAAACTAGGGGCGAAGCCAATCAGATCATCAAGAGATTTGCACTAACTGACGCAAATTATCAATTGGCATGGGATGCTCTAAAAGAAAGGTACGAGAATAGGAGGATCCTTATAAACCACCAATTAAGGAAGATTTTCGAACTCGAGTCCGTTGCTTCCGAGCGAAGTAAATCTTTACGAAATCTCCAGTACACGATAACAAATTGTTTGGCTGTACTGAGATCATATAGCATATCCGTTCTATCTTGGGACCCCATTCTTGTGTTTTGGGTTTCTTCGAAACTTCCTGAAGAAACACTTACGGCCTGGGAGAATTCCATAGATAACCACAAAGACATGCCATCTTGGGATAAGTTAAACGAATTTATTACGAATAGGTTAGATATGTTAGAGTCCATTTCTGACATACGGAAACCATCGTCCGGGGTTGCTTCTACATCCCAAAGAACACAAAGTTTTCATGTTAAGTCTGATACTACGTACAGACCATGCAAACTTTGTCGTCAGAATCACGTTCTACGACTATGTCCCAAATTCAAAACTATGCGGCCGGTGGAGAAGTCCAAGTTCGTCACAGACAATAACGTCTGCGAGAATTGTTTGTCCTACGGACATATAGTGGAAGATTGCAAGAGTAACAAGCTATGTCAAATCTGCAATCAGTCACATCACACCTTGCTACACCCGGAATCTGGTCACGCCAGATCTCAAAACCAGCGAAACGAGACTGGTCACGCCAGTTCTCAAATACGCAGGAACGGGCATGCAAGTCCAACAGCTTTTCATCTTGTCACGCAAGATGAAGTTCATCCCACGCCGTCTACTTCAACCGGTCAAGTTCAGTCTCACTTCTCCCAATCAGGTCATGGAACCATTCTTCCGACTGCTTTAATCGACATAGAACATAAAGGAACGCGCTTCACTCTCCGTGCATTCATAGACCAAGGCTCTCAAGAGACGTTTATCTCGGCCAGAATTGTTACACAATTGGCAATCCCAACCAGGAAATCCTTCACGAGGATTTCTGGTCTGGGAGGTACCGTTCTTGAGAATGCGTCTAAAATATGTGCTGTAACCCTAATGTCGAGAAAATCCGACTTCTATTTAAAGACAACCGCGATCGTGATTTCTAATTTGAATCACCTTATGCCCGCATCAGGTCCATCCATATCTGAATGGAACGGACTGGATAATTTAGATTTGGCGGACCCTTTGTTCTATAAACCAGCACAGATTGACCTACTAATAGGAAGCGATTTACTCCCATCGATTCTAAAATCTGGGGTACAAAAAAATGTATGTGGCGGGCTTCTAGCTCAGGAATCCGAGTTTGGTTGGTTCGTTAGTGGACCTATGTCCTCAAGAACCGTCACAACATTCGCGGCTTGGGTGAGCAACCCGGATACTACTCTTAACGAGGAAATACGGAAATTCTGGGAGGTCGAGGAAATATCTGAGAAACCTGAGATGTCGGAAGCTGATCTGGAATGCGAAAGAATATTTAAGGAAACCACAGTACGCCGTGATGACGGAAGATATGTCGTACGGTTACCCTTTAAGAATGAATTTCCGAAGGAGATTTCCTTGGGCTCTTCCAAACGCGCCGCTTTAGGTCAGTTTTTTAGAATGGAAAATTCGCTGAAAAATTCCTTCGACCTGGCCAACGAATACTCCAAGGTTTTGAGGAAGTATGTTGAGCTGGATCACATGTCTCCAACTCTCTCAACAGAAATACATGACAGCTCTACCTACTGTTCGTTTTATTTACCGCATCATGCAGTAGTAAAACCTGAAAGAACATCGACGAAAGTTCGGGTCGTCTTCAATGCTTCAAAGAAAACCACAAGTGGTTTTTCTCTTAATGATGTGCTCTATACGGGGCCTACGCTCCAGAACGATTTAACTAATGTCATTCTACGATGGCGATTGTTTAAATTCGTTTTCAACGGAGATATCCAAAAAATGTATCGGCAAATACTTGTCGATGAGCGTGACCACCAATATCAACGGATTCTATTTCGAAACTCACCGTCAGAACCTGTACAAGACTTTGCATTGAAAACCGTAACATTCGGGGTGAACTGTGCACCGTACCTTGCAATCAGGACCTTACTACAACTTAGTGAAGACGGAAAGATCAGTCACCCAGCGGCTGCCGCTATGTTGCGCCAGCAGATCTATGTGGACGATATCCTATCAGGAGCCCATTCAATCGCGGAAGCCAAAACCAATCTACAACAATTAAGAGATTTGTTAACGTCAGCAGGATTCCCTTTAAAGAAAATTACGGCAAATGACTCTGGAATTATTGAAGATATTTCTCAGGAAGATCTTCTCCACGAAGAGTTCCTTAAGTTCGAAGATGCCAGTGATACTAAGACGCTAGGAATTCGTTGGAATGCGATGTCGGATTCCTTTTACTACAATGTCTACGACATTAAAGTTCCGGATGAGCACATAACCAAACGAATAATTTTGTCTATAGTTGCAAAATTATTCGATCCGGCTGGTTGGTTGGCGCCCATCATAGTATCCGCAAAAATTTTATTGCAGCAACTTTGGATTGACGGAACCGATTGGGACGAGAAAGTCAAGCCACATTCGTTAGAAAAATGGAACATATTCCAAACTAGTTTTGCCGATATCCCTTTTATAAAGATTCCACGATGGATTAAATACGCTTCAAATAAGGAAATTCAAATTCACGGATTCTGTGATGCTTCCGAAAAGGCATACTGCGCAAACATATATATAAGAACAGCTCAGTCCGGAAACGATTTTACCTGCCACTTGTTAGTGTCTAAAAGTAAAGTAGCACCCCTGAAAACGCTCAGTCTGCCAAGACTAGAACTGTGTGGGGCTGTACTGTTGGCGCGCCTCATGAAAAGTACTTGTTACAATATGGATATTGGAAATCCATGTACTTACTTATGGTCCGATTCGACTATTTCGCTGGCATGGCTCAGTAAACCTCCATACTTGTGGAAAACTTACGTCGCAAACCGGATTGCGACAATCCTTGATCATGTCGGAAATGCAACCTGGATGCACGTACCCACCAACGACAATCCAGCGGATTTAGGAACTCGGGGTTGTACCGCTTCTGAGTTAAAAGATAATTCTCTGTGGTGGCATGGGCCATCCTGGCTTAAAAAGGAAATGTCACTCTGGCCACAGCAACCCACGTTACCGGAGCAATCATTGGAGAAGAAGACAAACATTTTCCAGACTCTCACGGAGTCCGAAGACATTTTAGACCGATTTTCGTCGTACCATAGGGCGTTACGCGTCCTCGTCTACATGTTTCGGTTTGTTCACAGTTGCCAGCGAAAAGCGAGCCCGACATCTCCTGACGGTTTAATCAAAGCCGAGGAAATGCTGTTCGTGAAACATCGCTTGATTAAGATTGCTCAGCATAGGTACTTCCCTCAAGAGTGCCAGCGTCTAGAGTCTCATACACCCATAAGTCCTAAAAGTCGACTTCTCACTCTTAATCCTTTCTGTGATGAAAAAGGACTTCTACGAGTCCACGGTCGTTTGTCTGATTCAAATCTTAGTTACAATGAACGACATCCGATAATAATTCCAGAGAAATCCAGATTATGTAAACTATTAATTGAATTCTCACATAAAATTCTGCTGCATGCGGAACATCAGGGTATGTTGCGATTTATCCGCCAAGAATTTTATGTGATACGGTTAAAAAATGCGGTAAAACATTGCATACATAACTGCAAGGTGTGTACGATATACAAGCATCGGATAAGAAATCAAATAATGGCGGCTCTTCCTCCAGAAAGATGTACATTTTCCCTTCCGTTCACCAATACTGGTGTAGATTTTGCAGGACCCTTTGAGTTAAAGACGTCCAAGTTAAGGAATGCAAAATTACAAAAGGGTTACGCTGCTGTATTCGTGTGCCTAGCTACGCGTGCCATACACTTAGAAGCATGCTCCGCGTTATCTTCCGAATCCTTTTTAGCAACGTTTGACAGATTTGTAGGTAGAAGGGGACTTCCAGTAAAAATGTTCTCTGACAATGGCACCAATTTCGTCGGTGCTAGTCGTGCATTAGCCAAGGAATATGCAAATTTTCTTAGATCTGCGGAAAACTCTTTGGTTAATAAGTACAATATACACGGGTTTTCTTGGCAATTTATTCCCCCCCAGGCACCCCACATGGGTGGATTATGGGAAGCGGGAGTAAAAAGTATGAAGTGTCATCTAAAGAAGGTTGCAGGTAACTTAAAGTTTACGTATGAAGAATTCTCTACACTTTTAGTTCGAATTGAAAGTGTTCTCAATTCAAGACCCATGTCTCGCATTTCTGAAACTCCTACGGAGTTGGTGGCATTAACGCCAGGACATTTGCTGAGAGGTTCTCCACTTGTTGCAACACCAGAGGAATATTCAGATAACCTCTCGGTTATCAACCGTTGGCAAAGGTTGAAACTCTTACAGATTCAATTTGCAAAGCGTTGGAAGAATGAGTATATCTCAGAACTTCAAAAGCGGTATAAGAGGAAGACCACTCAGCAAAACTTAAAAGAAAATGATATAGTTATTGTCAAAGACGACAATCTACCACCCACAGAGTGGAGATTAGGTAGAGTAATTCAGGTTTATACGGGCAGTGACTCACGAGTCAGAGTGGCAGAAGTACGCACCCAGAATGGAGTGATAACACGTCCATTAGTCAAATTGTGTATTTTGCCAGTCTCAGAGCAACAATAGAAACCATACCAACTGTTCCAACTCACTTTACTTTCACAATCAAACATAACATATCAAATTTTCTATAGCTCCCCGAAATGCAGAGTTTGCCAAAACAGACATCATCTTCGTCTCTGTGGAGAATTTCTAGGTATGACTGTGGCGAATAGGCGGGAGGTGGTGCAGACGAAGGGCTACTGCTTCAACTGTTTGTGCTTGGGACACACGAGTGAGTGGTGCCGCTCAAGGAACAAATGTGAGGTCTGCAATAGGAGCCACCACACAAAACTGCACATAGACAGTCGCAGGCAGCGAGGAAATCGTCGTGTCGAGCGAAATAGGAGAAGTCGCAGCCGTTCCGTCACGCCCGTTCGGCCAAGAAGTCCACCGGTATCGCCAAGACCAGCCGGAGCGAATCATCGCAGTCGATCTGTGCGCCGCCGAGATCCGTCACCCCGCATCAATCAACCCAGCGCAGGGAGTTCGAGGACTCGATCCATTAGTGGGAGATTAAGCGGCCGGTCCAAACAGCACATATTCCTCCCCACAGCTTTGGCAAGAGTGCTCGCTCCAGGTGGGACAGACAGTACAAGGATCCTGCTGAACTCAGGAGCAGCTCAGACGGTGATTCTGAAATCGCTGGTTGACCGTGTCGAATTGAGAACGACACACAGAGACGGCAAGGAATTCTGCACCATGAATTTACAATCCTTCAACGACAAATCTGTGAAAGTACAGATCACTGGCCTAGTTCGACATCAGCTGAATACTCCCTTGCCAGAGAAAACGAATGATAAGAGACTTATGGAGGTATACAACCATATTCCCGATTTGGCTGACCCGAATTTTCATAGCCCAGTAAGCGTGGAAATCCTGCTGGCCAATGACCAAATTTCAAAGATTTTGAAAGCAGGGCTCATCCAAACTTCGACGAACATGCCTATCGCCCAGAGCACTATCTTCGGGTGGACCATCTCTGGAGCCTGCCAGATTTAACAATTGCAATACTGCAAGAGGCGGGAGTATGTTGAACCGTGTTCAACAGCTATTAGATTAAGTACATGAATTGTTTAATTAATGAATTAATTATATACGAGCCAATTGAAATATTGAATATAACGGTCTTTCTGTTAAGTTAAGGTTAGTTAATAAGTATCTACGTACTGATGGAAGCTCTTAGCCCAATGGAAACTTAGCCGAAAGAGCTTTCACTCAATTGGACTAAGAGCATCCATCTTGAAGTTATATTCCATTTCGCAGATTCGTTAAGTTTTTCTCTTGTTGGTTGCTTAAGTTTATGCATAGAAAGAAACTTTTACTTTCGCTGCATAACCATCAAGGGTAAGAAGCTCACGCTCTACGGCGCTTTGAACTACGTTCAAAGGAGTATACATTTATTCAATAAACCCAAACTTGAATTGAAACTAAATCTTCCCTTGGCCTTTTTATTTTTCTATTTTCATACGAAAATCAACATACATTTTTACAATCTCTGTGAGAACAATTATAAACTATACAGTCCACTTTACAATATCCTCACAGAATTGTACAATAGGTTTGTGTAGTAAATAGCAAAACAAATGTGTATGCTTCTCTAATTTCCAAAATCGATTGAATACAAAAGTCAGGAAATTATACAATGATGTACTTTAGCTTCTTAAGTGACACGCGCCGATATTGAATCAACCACAAAAACGTCACATAAAATGCATTTATTTCCGTTCAACAGTCATTTCGGTCTTAATTGACCTGATGACTTCAATTACTACTACTACAACTATATGTGTCTGCACACTTTCTGTAACTACGAGTATATCTGTTCATTTCCAGCGCACATTTTTTATTTGTTTGTCATGCAATTTCAAATGTTCTAAAACAATTGGTGACATATTTCATTGTCTATCTATCTATCCATTAATATTAGACAAGAAGTAATCATAACAAAACAGAAAAATATGTACAGTACATTTTTCCTATAAATAGATTAATAATAGAATTCAATTAGGGCACAGTAATAATAGAATTTGTACACGTACATTAGGGTGGTGAGCGAAGTTGAATTAATTGATGATTTGGTCAAAATTGTGGTGGGGCATTGCGAAAATTATTTTTTTTTATTTTGTTTGTTATACACAAAATATCTTTGTCAGGGGTCGGTGTTGGATGTGTTCGAGAGCGAACTCAGTGTGAGGGCTATAGCAAAAATCGGTTAATTATTACTGTCAAGAATTCTTGGTAAAATAAAAAATAATTACATTTTTTTAACAAAATTTTTCCGGAAATATTGTTCTTTATATTACACAAGATCCATTGTGCTTAATTATTATTATGAAGAGTTATTGAGGAAATAAAAACACAAACTACAAAGTTTCATCCACATTGTTTGGAAATTGTTTATACTTTTTTCTCTACGGATTAAAGAAATATATTTCAAAGCTACTTCGAAATTATCTGCAACTATCAGAAATATTCCTTACAAATTAGGTTAACCTTGTTTTTCATAGTTATTTTAACAGCCAGATGGATATGACTAAATGACCTTATATTTTATAGCGAAAAGGTATATACAGAGAAGTGCTGTATATCTTGTCAATCATACAAATCTACCAAAAAATCTATTGTGTTTAAGTCCGAACAATATGGGCCATTTTAGAGAAGAAATTCAGTTGGCTTATTTTTCTGGTCAAAGTGTTAGGTTTCGCGGGTTTTATGGACCGAATCTTGTGGAAATGATCAATGGTTTTGAAAGAATTGTTTACTTTTCACCTTAGATTTGTTGGAAACCTTATCGCTGTCCAAACCACCAATGGGGATTGATTTCGCAGAGTTATTCGCTGCTCTAAATTGTTTTTTGTTTTGTACTCTAATCATACACGATAGTTTTGTTCGTTTAGATATTGCTGATCGTGATGTCTGTAGCACTTCGACCGTCTACCAATCCGGCTATATACGGAATGACAACAAACCTATTGTAACAGGAATATAAATCATAAATATAATGAACCATCCTATTATTCGAATATGGTACGTATATGTGTTGCCTTTAAAACAAGAGTGATCTAACACACAGTATGTCAAATATAATGACATTCTATATTTTATGAATTTCAATTAATACCCATTTAAAAATTTTATTTAAAGTTTTCTAGAATGTAGTTGTCAACATTTGTACATACGTATATACTAGACCGTTTATAGCACATGATGCAAAAAGTGAAAGTTGCTGCGATCTTTGATTTCCGGACCGAAAAAGTTTCCACTTGGCCTACAAGACTTCCATAAACATTTTTGTGCCGATCGGATAACCCTAGGGTCTGCCAAAAGTTCATTCAAAATTTAGAACACTTTATAGGGGAAATCTTTTTTTATTCAAAATCGTATGTTTAAATAAGTAAAATTACATTTCTTTGTAGTTTTTAAATATTAAGATCGGTGAAAAAAAACAAAAAATACAATTAATTCAATATTATATTAGATCTGACTTGTTATGTGAGGGACATTTTCTACGATATTCTTCAATGTACTGTAATATAAATTGATTTTGTTCTTCGTCTTTCGTAAGTATTCTGTTGTAATCATTCATAAATTGTACACCGCGTTCAGCAGTGTCGTTAACAACAAACAGATTACGACAAACATCGAGAGTATCTTGATAATCTTCCCAAATGGATGGGTCATGCTTTAAAAATTCAGTAGTCAATCCAAAAGCACCGAAGAAATGTTTGGTTTTGTATGAGACGAAATCGCTCAAATTATTACACAGCAATAGTTTCGGATCGGAGAATTTTCGATCGTTTTCCAGATTTACGACGGGCTCTGTTGATTGCAGATGCCTAACCATTTTTCGTTTCTCTTCGAGTGAAACATCCGAATCGAAAAATGCCAAAGCCATTGATTCTGGGGCAATACCACAAATGATTTTTCCATTTCTTCAAAACCGCTTCAGACACATCTCGGTCGATTTCTGCGTATGCGATGGAGTCTTTCAACAAGTGTATATCTTGATTTGGTGCTCGTATGGCATTTGTGCATGTAAACCACGCTTTGACATACAGCCGCACGAGAAAACCAGTAAGGAAAGGCAGAAAGTCGGGCGGGGCCGACTATATAATACCCTACACCTCCCTAATAATGCGATAAGGGTCATTGCGATAATAATTTGGAATAATTGGTAAATGGGTAGGAACATATTATCTAATTCTGAACCGATAATCGCTAAATTAAGTAATATTCGTTCCTAAATTGAGAAACATATTTCTGGAAAATTTTAATGATCGGAAGTAAAGTACAACTTCTATAGCGCTTTGATACCAAATCAGGAGGAACATATGTACGGATGTTATATATAAATCTGAACCAATTTTCCCTGAATACTCATTCATGTAAAAAGACATCTTTCTGTCGAATTTCGTACTGATCGGATATAAAATACAATCTCTACAGCGCTTACATGTCGAATCGGGGGTAACATATATATGGGGCTATATCTAAATCTGAACCGATTTTCTCCGAATTTGGCAGTATTTCTTCATGTAGAAGGAAACCTCTTTTTGCCGAAATTCGCACTGATCGGATGTAAAATAAAATTTTTACAGCGCTTACATGTGAAATCGGGGGTAACGTTTATATGGAGGCTATATCTAAATCTGAACCAATTTCTTCCAAATTTAACAGTGTTCATTCAAATAATAGGAAACCTCTTTCTGCCGAATTTCATACTGATCGGATATAAAATAACATTTTTACAGCGCTTACACTTCAAATCGGGGTAACGTATATATGGGGGCTATATCTAAATCTGAACCGATTACTTCAAAATTTAACAGTGTTCATTCATATAATAAGAAACCTCTTTCTGCCGAATTTCATACTGATCGGATATAAAATAAAATTTTTACAGTGCTTACACTTAAAATCGGGGGTAACGTATATATGGGGGCTATATCTAAATATGAACCGATTTATTTCAAATTTAACAGTGTTCATTCATATGATAAGAACCCTCTTTCTGCCGAATTTCAGACTGATCGGATATAAAATAAAGTTTTTAAAGCGCTTACATGTCAAATCTGGGGTAACATATATATGGGGGCTATATCTAAATCTGAACCGATTTTAACCAAATTCAACAGGGATCGTCCTTGGGCCAAATAAAACATATGTGTAAAGTTTCGTCGAGATCGGACCATAATTGCGACCTGTACTTTGATTACAAGAATACATGCACAGACAGACAGACGGACAGACGGACATAGCTAAATCAACTTAGAAAGTAATTCTAAGTCGATCGGTATAATAAACGATGGGTCTATTTCTTCTCCTTTTGGGTGTTACAAACAAATGCACAAAGTTATAATACCCTGTACCACAGTGTGGTGTAGGGTATAAATACATATATCCCGTAGTCCACTGGACTCTCGTTTTGTCAATGCAAACTGCTCTCGAAATGGATATATTTTTAAGGCATAAATGCCTTTTCCCATGAACCTTGCATGGGATGTTGGACCAGGTGTTCGGAAGTGATCGCCGACACCACCAAGAAACAGTATTGTTAATTGTAATAGTTCCTTGTAATCAGCTCGGATTTGTGTTTCATTTAGCTGTTTAATGCAGAATTTCTTAATGACTTCGCAGTCAGCATTACTTATTTTTGAGCGTACAGTTGGATCTTCGAGTCCGTTTTTAAACGATTTTTGGTCGAGACTTACCCAAACGGCAGCAAAACGATTAAAAACAGGCACTTCAGGACCACAAGTCGACGAAGTTTAACCTCAAACACGTGTGTCAATACTATCTCCATCATGTGATGAGAACATGGGAACTTGATTAATTTTCGATCTAATTTGTTTTGCAACAAAATGCTCGATCCAGTGTTTTGACCTGTATTTGATGAGTGTATCATGAACGACTTTGGCCATCTTTTCTCCAGTACCAGCCGGGATTTTGGGGGTGCCCAAAAATTTTGATGTGTACATCGATTAATCACAAGCTCACCAACAGTGGTCAGAGGCGTCGCAGCATTATCATTACAGTTATCACATCATGAAATATCTGTCTGTTTGACGGCAATTTGGCTCCAGATATTGTATGTGATACATGCCCAACTGATTCTACGGTGCGAAATTTATCACTGGATCTAGTAACCATTTTGGATGTGGTCGGTCTGGAGACAAATAAGAATATGACTCAAATTAAATTTTGTGCGAAGCTGTCCCTTTCTCAAATCACTTAGGCTGGAGGCAGAGCGCGTTCTGTAAAGTTCTGCTTATGTTTTCTTATTTGACCAGCAGCAAAATGTCAGACTGATGCGAAAAATCAAATATCATGCAAATCCGTTGTTTTTTTTCATGCATGCACAAGCATGATCTCTTTTTTATTGTGATTGCATAGAGGCCATGTCGGTGTGCATGTCATGACGTAAAATTCAAATGAAAACTGCTGTAACTTTTTCGTTTCTCGGTCGATTTTGATTGTTTACGACTTGTAAGAAAGAAAATTTTATTCAAAGATCATTTAAAAACTTTTCATGTTAATAAAATATTTTTTAATTACTTGAACATGTGACATTTGATAAAAACCCAAATTTTGTTCATGTAAAGTGAGTTTTGTGTGTTCAAACAACTTTGGGCAGACCTTAGCGTTATCCAATCGGCACCAAATTTTTTATTGGGGGTTTGTAGGTCAAATGGAAACTTTTTCGGCCCGGAAATCAGTACCGAAAAAATAATAAATGATCCAGTATATACATATCGTTCATATTCTCAAATAGACAATATAAAGCCATTTAGGTGATGTGATTGCTACTGGAGATATGGGGAAATTGCTTTCGAATGAATTTGTCAATTATTTTGGAGGGGGAAACAGAGGTAGTTTTGGGAAATACATTTAATTGAGTACTTAAAAAAATTTTGCAAAATACCCAATTTGAAGTGTTTCTATGTATTGATATAAAGATTATTAGCTATTCAATTTTGGTTAGATTTGGTCCCTTTGTGTGGGAGGATCCTAAAGGGCTGTGATAATTACTCGCATTTTTATCTGAAGTTTGGGGATAGTCCCTCAGCTCAAGACTGTAAAGATATGGGGGGTTTTGTCTACTGGAATTAACGGTTTAGGTTAAGGTGGCAGTCGGAGTGACCAGCTCAAATAGATAGCTTAGATACCCACATCGAACTCAAGCTGTTTGATACACTAAGTTATCAATAATAGCAATATATGCACCAGCAAGATCTGTCAGATTTCCTAGAAGCGCCGACTCCGATATAACCACACGTCGCGACGTGGGATGGCTTCATACATTTTTGGGCACAAAATATAAGTCGTGGTCCTAGATCATTGAAAGTTGGCACCGAGTAATATATTGACCAAATTAAGAATTACAATGGTATTTCATCCAAATCGGTCACACCCACCGCCCTTACAATCCAAACCGATTTTTTCTCATAAAATGTTTCCTATCAAAGCAAAAGTATTCATATTTGGTACATACACTTCCTAGAAAAACCAAATTAGCATGCAAAGTTTCATTGAAATCGGCCACCCCCACCGCCCATACAATCAGAATTGATCTTTTCTCAAGAAAATTTTTCAATTCAATTATCATCGAAATCAATTCAATTATCATCGAAATCGGCCACCCACACCGCCCATATAATAAAAACTCATTTTTTTCTCGTAAAATTGATAATCCGCTTTCATAATTTGTATAAGTTTGTTCAGCGAACGGTGAATGACGGTAGATTTTTTTTGCATAAATTTAAAGAATAGTGTTTTGTCCTTCATTTCGTTGAAGTCAGAAGACCGAGCTCAACCGAGTTAACTTAAATTTCTGTATTTCAATAACACCGACATTTAAATTGTAGCAGTTAAAATATTTTACATGCATAAGCTATTGAGTTGCATGCAAATTTTCATTAGTTTTCACTTTACAATATTTAGGTGACTAGAGTTTTTTTATGACAAAATATTATTTTTCTTATTGAAACACTTCTCTAAAGATCTGCATCATTCGTTTTTTGAAAAGTTATTGTCGAAAAATTTATTTTTTTCATCCAAAATACCTCTGTGCGTCGTTTCCTCAATACGTGTCAGTGACAAAGCAGGTGCTCGATGCTCTTCACTTCTCACTTATCTCCACAGCATTTGCAGAAGTAATTCGATGATAAGGCAGTGTCCCGTCAGAACTGACACACGTAGACAGTATTTTTCTCTCTATTGTGAGGAGATATTTTGACCTTCTCTGGTCGTATCTTGGCCAGATTTGTCTAGCTTTCTGTCCATCTGTGGACTGTCTTTTGTCTAAGCCAAAGCTTGTACGAGTATGTGGACACGTACGCACCAATATATGCAAATTCTTCAAGAATATGTAATGTCATCCCTTTCCTAGCAACATCATCAGTTTTGCAGTCCCCCGGGATATCCTGCTCAGCCATCTTATTAAGACATCTGCGGTGATAAGTTATAAAATTTGTCTGCTGTAAACCTTTAATATTAAAATATTTAAATATATTTTGTTTCAACTAATTTTGAATAAATATTCATAAAAGATAAGATCATCTATGTGTTTTCTGTGTTTTCGTCGCATTATATGTTAAGATTTTGTCAGCAAAAAATATTTAAATAAATTCTACCCAATCCAATGTACAGATTTGGCTACATTATATGTACTTGTATTTCGAATATCAATTGATATTTTTCGAATTTCAATTGATGTATTACGAATTTCAAATGGAAATATTCGAATTTCAATTGATGTATTTCGAATTTCAATTGATGTTTTCCGAATTGCAATTGATGCGTTTCGAAATTTAATTGATGTTTTCCGAATTGCAATTGATGTGTTTCGAAATTTAATTGATGTGTTTCGAAATTTAATTGATGTATTTCGAATTTCAATTGATTTTTTCGAATTTCAATTGATGTTTTTCGGATTTCAAATGGAATCTTCGAATTTCAAGTGACCTTTTTCGAATTTTAAATGGAATCTTCGTATTTCAATTGATCTTATTCGAAATTGTATTGATTTTTTCGAATTACAGTCGAAAATGGTGTAGAGTCGACCACTGGGGTCTTCCTCTATACTAGAGGATTATACCGACAGATTAACCTCTCCAACAAGGTTGTTATCGAACTGTTCGACCGTTTCATCAAGGATCATGTCCCCCTCAGTGTTCGAATGGGTGCTCCTGTCCTCAAATAAAAGTTTTACATCCTTTATGCTAGGATTTTGAGGATCTAGAAATTATTTTGAAATATTGAAATTTTAATTACAATTTTTACGAGTGAGGATGTGAGCAACGGTGTCTTTAGAGAAATAGTTCTCCAAGAGTCCTCTTTATTTCTTTCTTCGGACAGAATAATGTATTTTGAAGATTTCCGCTTAGCCGAATATATCGATGACAAGAACTAACTTAGAAAAATGGCTTAAATCACTGGAATCACCGTGTTCCAAACAGTATTACTCATATAGTGTAATTATTATTTATTTATTTATATAAATTACAATACAAAGTAAATTTTTATTCTAATTTTGCGGTCCAGGGAAAAGCCGGGTATAAAGTCCATGTGGCTAGATTTTGGCAGCGACAGACCAGACCTTTTGGTGGGAATTGAACCCACGACCCCCAAACTCATAGGCGATCATGCTACCCACTCACCTACTGGGGCGTTCCATACATAGTAGGCCGGGTCGATTTGTGGGGATGCAAAAAAAGTCGCCATTGCTCAGTGAAAATCGTATTCTAGGGATCAAAATAAGAAACTTTGCCTCTAAAACGAATTCTGATGTCCCGGAATTTGGGTCGAACTTTTGGGTAGGGGCAAATTTTGAAAAATCCCACTTTGACCCATTTAGAGTGCTCCAATCGAGTCCAAATGTATGACCGACCCCCACTAACTTCGGAGGCCCGACCCACCCATGCCAGTGGCACACCCCCTGGAACCCCCTGGGGGTTCCATTCATTTGGACTCGATTGGAGCACTCTAAATGGGTCAAAGTGGGATTTTTTCCGGGACATCAGAATTCGTTTTAGATATTTTGATCCCTAGAATACGATTTTCACTGAGCAATAAGCGATTTTTAAATCGACCCGCCCTAATATATAGTGTCATTTTATTTATCAAATATACAATTTTTTGCGTCTAAGCTCACTCTTGTTCTCATCGGTTCAAATATACATTTATATGATAGTAAGTAATATATGACGCAGGTAATTGAGCCGTAATTGATTTGTCACATTTGTGCAGCTTTCGCTCAAACATAGACTCCCTGAATTAATATTTATATTTTATGAGATTGTTTATAAATCTGCATGAAATGGCATCGGTACACAATACACTTTGTCAATTGTCGGAGAAATGAATACAATACTACTTTTATATGTAAATATGGAATAGTTGTAATTGAATTATTTATTTATTTGCAGGTAAATGTGTATTTGAGTGTAATAGAGTGTATTTGTTTATTTTGAATAAATATTTAATTCGATTACAATTCCTCTTGGGGCATTCAATTTATTCTTTGTTCACAGAGTGACAATTATATAAGGTCGAGTAGGAATGGATGGGAAACTGCTATACTATTAGCTTAGCGGGGATGGTTGAGACCTTGACATATATATGACATGAAACTATGAGAAAAACCAAGAAATGCATCTTTTTTTTTTAAAGATTTATTTAAAGATTTCTTCGGTTTCTATAAGTTTTACTAATTTTTGTACCATCTGTACTTAAACCACTTTGCCCATGTAAAAACTGTATTGACATGATTTGTAGCCAGTGTAGATATTTCGAAATTAGGATTAAGTTGGGGATGTTTCAATTCCAAAATATAGTTAAAATGGTGAAGCTTTTACCTACGAAAAGTAAAAAATTAGAAAATATTAAAAATGATTTTCATAAAAATTTATTATTGATTTAATAATATACACAAAAATATATATTTTTTCCTGAACACCCTAATATGTACATATACAAAATTTACATTGAATTTTTAAACCATTTTCTCAATTGACTTGTTAAATTGCTTTTCTTTAATTTGTTTTTGTCTTTTAGTCAATAATTCTAATTTATGCCATTAGCCTTGGGTATATTGATAGAAATCTCTTGGCATGTCAAGAGCCACTTTACAAAGAAAATTTAAAAAGAATATATTCGTACTTTTCCAATACTTAAGCTTAATTTGCGATTTTACAACAACAACAATAGCATTACATAATTACTGAAATTATCCATTGACGTTGCAAAGTCTCATCAACGACATTATTCATTCAATGTGTAATTTCCATACATAAACTTACTATTAAAATGCAAAATAGATTAAAATCGATTCTGTGAAAAAATGTCAAATTTTTTGAACAATGTCATTGTGCGACCTGAATGAAATGTTTAAAATTTTGTTCCTTTTGGTATATAACTGTTGGCCAGTCATGACACAACTTTTGTTTGTTATTCCAAACTGATTAAAGTAATTTTTTTTCGCTTTTCAATCCGCCATATTGAGCATTTTTGAAAATATTGGACCAAAACTGTCACCTTTAACTATATTTTAGAGGACAATTTGGCCTAAAATATATAAATAAATAAATAAAAATAAAAAAAATGCACAAAATAAAATTTAAAATTAAAACGGAGATTTAAATGAAATATTTTAATATAACGGGTCCGCCGTCTAACGTTTTTTTTTTCAACTTATTTCGCTTATTTCGTGAATGATAACACTTAGCTCATGTCTGATTTGACAGATAATTAGTTTTATCCTTCCGCTGAATGAATATGGTTGTGTATACGCTTGAACAACGCTGGGAGCGATCGACTTACAGAAGATGCCGATTTTGTCAAAAAAAAAAATCATCTTTTTATATGAAGCTCATTTTGATCTTGGCGGGTATGTAAACAAACAAAATTGTCGCATTTGGGGCACAGAAAACCCGCACGCATACATTGAAAAGCCGATACACACAAAACGAGTCACTGTTTGGTGCGGATTTTGGTCCAGAGGCATAATTGGGCCATTTTTCTTCGAAAATGAGCAAGTGGCCGTTACAGTCAATGGCGATCGTTATCGGGCCAATTTGAACGAATTTTTGTTCACAAAAATTGAAGAGGACGATATTGGCAACATTTGGTTTCAACAGGAAGGCGCTACGTGCCACACAGCCGAAGCTACACTCGATGTTTTGCGCGATGTTTTCAAAAAAAAAAGTTATTTATAATTTGTAAAACACTTTTAGAAGAAAAAGTCTCGTTAAATTTGTTTTCTATTTCCCTTAAGAGTGCAAATATTTACTAACTTTATGCAATAAGTCCCTTGTTGATAACTTTTAGCGATAAAAAAATATACATATTTTTTTTAATAAACCCACTATTTCACAAAATTTAATTTTGAAAATTTAAAAATCTTCACAGAAGGACTGTATTTCAGCATTAAATGTACTAAACTATAATCAAAAACGAGCTTAAACTAACTTGATAAACGAGCACAAACTAACTTGACTTGATAGCTTTCACAAACGAGCACAAAAGGTGAAATTTTTCTAAATTAATTATTCATACATCCCATCGCACTTGTTACTGTTAGACTTCAAGTCTTAAATTAACTTTTTTGCTTCACATGAGGGGAGGATTTAATGAAATTGGATTAAGGCTAACTTTGTTTGCCTCTACTGTTACGTATGAGTGTTGGGTTTCCTTTGAACGAAAAAACAAAGGAACATGATGTTATGTATACGCCACTCAGGATTGAAAGAGGCTTTTTCTGCCACTGATATGGATTTAGACCAGACAAATGAACATAGAACGAGTATAAGTCAATTATTGGCTTAATCCCTCACATTCCTCGTGACATGAGATAGACTAAAAAACTGGGATGTGTCTATGCGACCATGAAAATGATTTCACTTTTGCTGGAAGTTTCAAAGGAAATTGAAAATTGATTGAAACGTTGAACAGAACCAAAGCAAAATTTACAATTTATCTATGAGAGCATGTTAGCTCATATGTATGTAAAGATAATTGTCAGTTTCACCAAAAAAATACGTACACAGGATAAACACTTACCACTCTTTTGTACAACGTTAACATGCTTATCACAAAAAAATAGTCTACAAAAATAGCACCGCCCTTAGCCTATAAAAAATACATTTCTTTTTTAATTCTTTATGCTCTTTTTTGTACAGCAAACACGATATTTTGAACAAAAAAAATTGTTTTTAACGACTGATAGTTCCAACATTTGTAGCCATAAATTTAACTCGATGTACGGGTCTATCGGATTATACTTCAAAATATGCCATTAAAAACTTTTTTAAATAAACTGAAGCATACTATTTTACGAAGCCAAAACAAAAATTTTCTTCACGTTAGCTTTTTCTTCAAAAAAAAAAATTCTAAAATTTAAATTTTCATTGCAGTTACCTTTAGTATTTGGGCTTTTTTGTAGTATAAGCGCGATAAAGCCGGAATAATATTTTAATATAATAATATTAATATTTAAGGGCTTGAAATGCTAAAAATGTCAGATTAACGTAGAATCGGAAGTTTAACAACTGTCGTTTAAACAATAAGAAAAAATTTGTTTTTTTCCAAAAAATCATTTTTTTGCTGGCACATTAAAATCCATAAAAAATTTAAAAAAAAATTGTTTGGATGCTACCAGAAAGAGTAGACCAATATGACCCATCTTCGAACTTAGCCCGTGATAGAACAAGATATTAAAACAGTCCAAGTTTGAACTTAATCATTTACTCTTTGCGAGAGTTATAGTGCTCACAACCAGCAATTACAAATTTGCAAAAACCCAAAAATGCATTTTTTAAAATTTTAGAAAAAAAAAAATGTTTTCGAAAAATAAATTATAGCGAGATGTGTCAAACCATTTAGAAACTTTAGAGTAAAAAATCAATTTCAAAGGTTAATATTAAAAACTGACCCTAATATTATTTCGAAACACTACTACTAACTTCTTAACTGGTTCATATTCTGTGTAAATTTTGTAAAAAATCAAGAGGAAAACTATTTTTTTAAATTAAAGTTTCTAAAAAAATTGGCGAAAAAAGTTTACAAATTTAAAAAAAACAGTAAGGAAAGGCTAAAGTCGGGCGGTGCCGACTATATAATACCCTACACCACTCTCGTAATATTGAATAACTCTGATATATAAATTTTGTAATTCATGTATAAATTGTTTACATAAATTTACTTTTGGGACATTTTATACTTAAATAATACCCTGTACCACAGTGTGGTGTAGGGTATAAAAACGATTGGATCTAAAGAGCCAAATCGGATGAAACATATATATGGGAGCTATAGCTAAATCTTTACCGATTTTCTTCAAATTCGGCAATGTTAGTTCATGGATCAAGAAACTCTACCATTCTAAATTTCAAAACGATTGGATGTAAAATATAGCTTCTATATAACTAAAGGGCCAAATCGGACGAAACATATATATGGGAGCTATAGCTAAATCTTAACCGATTTTCTTCAAATTCGGCAAAGTTGGTTCATGGATCAAGAAACTCTACCATTCTAAATTTCAAAACGATTGGATGTAAAATACAGCTTCTATAGGACTAAAGGGCCAAATCGGACGAAAGATATATATGGGAGCTATATCTAAATCTGAACCGATTTCAACCAAATTCAATAGCGATCTTAACAGCCGCGAAATACTCTGAACTGCAAAATTTCAGAACGATCGGAGTGAAATTGCGACCTGTAGTCGACGAACAACTTTACATGGACAGACGGACGGACGGACGGACATCGTTAAATCGACTCAGCTAGTGATTCGGAGTCGATCGGTATACCTTAAGGTGGGTCTAGCTGTGTTATTTTCAGGTGTTACAAACATCTGCCGTGAAACAAACTTATACCTGTACCACAGTGTGGTGTAGGGTATAAAAACAGAAATAGATCTATTTCGAATTGCGTAAACTTTGTAATAACACTATGCAACAAATTTTTGTCGAAGGGCTGTGCATAACATTTTCTGGTGTATTGTAGTGTCCTAAAAATATTAAAAAAAATGTTTATGGTAAATTTTTTTTTAATTTTTGTTTAAAATTCCCTCTTTCTTGAAAGGTGTCTTTAGATTTTGGACCGTATTTTTTTAAAGTACATATATGCTTGATAAAGCCCTTATATACCTTAAATTAAAGGAAATTATCGGGACTACAAATGATAATAATGACGCTTTCACGTGGGAACAGGACTTTAGCAACTGTCGTTAAAATAATTAGAAAAAATTTGTTTTTTTTTAAATATACATGGTATGTTCAAAAAAATTTGCAAATTTTGTATTTTTTCAAAAAGTATTTATTTATTCATGAATATCTATTTTGTCCCCTTCAAAGTAATTGTCTCGGATATAATACACTTCTGCCAAACATTTTTTCCAATCCTCGAAGCACTTCAAATATTCATTTTTTGTGAACTTGTTCAGCTCCTCCTTCGATGCCGTCTTTATCTCCTCAATCGTGGCGTAGCGTCGTCCTTTCATGGGCCTTTTCAGTTTAGGGAACAAAAAATAGTCACAGGGGGCTAGGTCAGGGGAATACGGTGGCTGCGGCACCATTAATGTGTTGTTTTTGGCCAAATATTCGCGCACAAGCAACATGTGTTTGCAGGGGCGTTATCATGGTGCAAAAGCCAGTTTTTGTTCTTCCACAAATCCGGGCGTTTTTGGCGGATTGCTTCGCGCAATTTGCGCATAACTTGCAGGTAATTTTCTTTATTGACCGTTTTACCCTGTGGCAGAACTCATAATGCACCACGCCCCTGCAATCAAAGAAAACTGTGAGCTGTGGGCGTCCGGCACGCTGTTCGTCCTTCGCATCTTCTCGGCCCTCTAAGAACATTTTGTACCACCGACAAACGTTGCTTTGGTCCAAGGTAGCTGCACCATATGCCACAGTCAACATTCGGAATGCGTCAGCGCACTTTATTTTGTTTTTCACACAAAATTTTATGCAGATTCTTTGATCCATTTTCTGAAATAGATAAAAATCGAAGACAAGTTAAAATACATCCAAACACAACAGCTGTCTAAAATTAACTAAACATTCAAAATGGCCGACCTTGTCAGCATAAGTAAGGGACATGAGTACCAACATAACGCTACAAAAATATCAAAAATCAAATACACGTAGCCCGCGGATATTAAAAATTTGCGATATTCTTTGAACATACCTCGTATACCATAAAACATAGAAAAAATGCCCAAAAAATTGTTTGTTCCAGTTTTTGAAAGCTAGCATCCCAACGAAGAAAACAGTGTCAATTTGAGGAAAATATATGGTAGAAATAAGAGAATTTCAACATAATTCGGTTTTTATACCCCTACTATTGTGAACAAGGGTATACATCAGATGCTGCGGGTCAGACGTGTAACAAATCGATGAACCGTCCTAAGAGACCCCAAAAATAATTGGCGGAAATATGTCTTGGGCCATTTTAAGTCATTTTAGCAATGTCCTCCCGCCTGTCCGTCTGTCTGTCTGGTTGGTGCGCACGATAACTTTCGACAGAACAAACCGATTGACTTCAAATGTGTTATATGTCAATATTATTTTCTATCTCAGGCGAAGGTCAAAGATGGACTATGTTAGTCCAGTGCTTCGAGTACCTCCCACACGAAGGGTCAACACAACAGAATTAACCGATTGACTTCAAATTTGATAAGTGTCAATATTATTTTCTATCTCAGGCTAAGGTCAAAGATGGACTAGTTTAGACCACTCCTTCGAGTACCTCCCGCACGAAGGGTCAACATTTGGTGAAATATTGATTATGTCATAACTTCTATACAACTGCTCAGAATCGTTCACAATTCCACACATAGTATTAGTTTCTTGGTCGCTAACATCTTTTGGAGCCTCCCATACAAAGGGACCATTTTGCACAAAAAGTAAACGTCTTGTAACTTTGATTCCATCCATACAAATACTTAAAATTTTGTGGAGTGTAAAGCCTTTAAAGTACCTATAGTCCCGTGAAAAATGGGCGTTATTACCTAGCTCCTTTTGGTACCTCCCATACTAATGGATTATTTAGCAAAAAAAGCTAACGGCTTATAACTTCGATTCCTGCACAGACAAACACTTGAAATGTTCTACAGTGTAATGTTTTTCTAGTACCCATAGTAAAGGGTGGTTAAATTGTAAGGGCCGATGTTGAATATGAACCACACCTAAACGTCAAGTTTTTTTCTGCATTTCATTTCACATTTCTCAATTTCAGACTAACTCAATTTGAACCATAGAAAGATTCACAACCGAGCAACACGTTAAAGTTTTTTAAGCCTTTTACGAAAATGGGCGTTCAAATCAAAATGCATTTCGTGTAATCGGCAGAATTGTGCGCAAATGTTAGCAAACCGGGTCTGTAGGAGATGTGAAAACACCTGTGCATGCTCACCCAGTTCGTTTGGTGCGGCTTATGGGCTGGCGACGTCATCGGGCCATACTTCTTCGAAATGAATTGGAAGATATGGATGTGGACAATATGTGGCTTCAATAGGACGGTGCCACTTGCCACACCACTAACGAAACAATGGCTCTTTTGCGCAACAAATGCAATGGCCGTTTTATCTCACGTCGTGGCGATGTCAATTGGCCGCCAAGATCATGTGATTTGACACCGTTGGACTTCTTTCTTTGGGTTATTTGAAAGAAAAGGTGTACGTCGATAAGCCAGCAACAATTCAAGAGCTAATAGATGGGATAATTCGGCACATTAACGGCATAAAACCTCAATTATGCCTCGGCGTCATCGAAAATTTGGACCATCGGATGGAGGTGGAGGTGGGCCGCTGAGGACGCGGCGGCCATTTGGCCGATATTTTGTAACATACATAATTGAACCATACCAACATTATCATAATAAAAAGAAATGACAATAATTTCCTAAATAATTTGTGTTGCATTCAAAATCAACATCGGCCCTTAAAATTTAGCCACCTTGTATATTAAAACAAGTAAGAAAGTTTCAGTCGGGTAAACCGACTAAGGTATACCCTCACTTTGTGAGTAATGTAATATTGAATATTACACGAATTATTCTGTCAATTTGTGTCACTTGGTGAGTAATGTAATATAGAATGTTACACGAATTATTCTGTCAATTTGTGTGGGAGCTACCAGAAGGGGTTTAACAAATACACCTATTTTTCGCTGAACAGTAGATACTTTAAATTCATTGCACTGCGCCGAATTATAAGCGTTTATGTACACTGGTATAAATGTTATGAGATATTAAATTGTGGTATGATTTGACCATTTTGTGTGGGAGGTACAAAAAGGGGCGTGGCGATAACGCCCATTTTTCTCTGGACTGTAGGCAATATAAAAGCACAACACTGTGAAAAATTTCAAGTATTTTTATACACCGTTATTAATGTTATAAGCTGTTTATTTTTGGTGCAAAACGGTGCATTTGTGTGGGAGGTATCTAAAGGAACGTGGCGACTTTGCCCATTTTGCTCGAGTTGATAACGACTAATAAGATAATACTATGTGTGGAATTTCAAAAGATTCGAATAAGTAGTATAGCAGTTATTAAAGAATCAATATTTCACAACATTTTAACCCTTTGTGTGGGAGGTACTAGAAGGAATGGACCAATATGGCCCATCTTCGAACTTAGCCGGAGATAGAAAAAAATATTACCACATACCAAATTTGAAGTCAATCGGTTACTCCTTTCGAGAGTTATCGTGCGCACCAGCCAGCAGACACACAGACAGACAGAGACAGACAGACAGACAGACAGACGGACGGACATTGCTCATTCGACTTAAATGACCCAAAACGGATTTCCTCCGAACATACTTAGGGTCTTAGATCACTCCTTCGATGTGTTACACTTTTTTCCGTAGCAAATGATATATACCCTCGTCACACTAAAGTGAGGGTATAAAAATGGCGTTATTGGCACGCCGCTTTTGGTACCTCCCAAACAAAATTGCAAAAAAAATGAAGAATTATTTTTTGGTATTTCCATATTTTTACAATATGGGTCATAATTTATACATTTATCCAACAAATGTTGGTATTATTTACTTCGTTAGGCTGCTAGCTTTAAAAAAATGGAACAAACACATTATTTGCGATTTTTCTGAGTTTTATTTATTCCAAAAAATAAAATTTTTCTAATTGTTTTAACGTCAGTTATTAAACTTCTGTTTCAACATGGGAATGATGTTTCCAGCATTCTTAGCCATCATAACCCAGCATTATTGAGCTTATATTTCAAAAAATATATTCCAAATACTAATGGTAAATTCCATGAAAATTGGAATTTTAGAAAAAAAAAATTAAAAAAAAATTCATAAAATAGTATGCCTCAATCCATACAGAAAAAGTTTTTTAGGTCTCGGACACAAAAAAAATTGTTTTTTGAAATTTGAAAAACTACACTAAATTTTCAAATTTCTGGTTTTATTGGAAAGGTTGAACTTTGTCATTTATTAATGGAACACAATATCATTCATATGACTACCACGACAGGCTCGGCTGTACCTCATGCGATCAACCCAATTTTCAGTATATTTTCGATTGTTTCGGGTCGAATCTCTTCAATGGAAACTTCGATTTCATGTTTGAACGCTTCAATTTTCTCTGAATGCTTTGCGTAACATTTATCCTTAATGGCTCCCCACAGAAAATAATCAAAAGGTCTCGAATCACAAACCAAAGCCCACCCTATATATCATCCTACAGTAAAGTTAAGGTACGAAAAGTAAAAAAGTTGTTGCAAAAACCAAACGGTTAAAAAATCCTCATGATTGTTCCGATGTGGCTACTACTGTTAGATATCAGATATTTGAAATATTTATGAATATTGAAATACTAATGGGTCAGAATTAAGATTACTATTAAAAATTCTGACATTAATATGATATTTGTTTTGGAACACTACCTCTAACTTCTTAACTGGTGCATATTCCGTGTAAATTAGAAAAAAAAGTCGAAGTGGCAGCAATTTTTATAAATCAAAGTCTATAAAAAAATTGGCGAAATTTTTTTTTACAAATTAAAAAAATAATCAACAGAAAGTTGGCCCATTATGTTCTCTTTTGCACGACCTAAACTTAGTAAAAATCGGTTCAACCGCCAGCAAAACAAATATCGTAAAACACAAAAATTCTGTTTTATCTATTCCAATACACCACAAAAAAAACCTCTCTGTCGAAAGGAAGAGAGTTGACTTAAAAAACTGAACAATTCGAATGTGAAAACTTTCTAAATGTAATAAGATTTTTTTATTTTAAAAATTTCAGATGCCCATAAAATTTTGGAAAACATGTTTTTCAAAAGATAAATGATAGCGATAACTTAATTTAGTAACTTTTTATAAACTTTTTAGACAAAAATAAACCTTTAAACTTTTTTACAAAAATAAAATGTATAGGTTAATAGTTGAATATCTGACCCATTACTATAATTCGATAGCAGAGTTGTTCTATTATTTGACTGTTATGTCTTGCTAGCATACTTTAATCGTCATAGTTGCTATTAGTAAAAAGAGATAAATATGAATTTCTGATAACATTTTCAGATATGGAGTCATGACGAATATTATATGGTTGTGTTAGCCATATGTTTGAAAGAGTTGGAAAGCTCTGCGGCCTAAGTCGACAGACATGTTCTTGCTTAATTCTTTACTTTGCAAAATCTCTTAACATTTTGCACCTTATTTCAATTTGGGACTCGTTTTAAAACTTTTTGCTCTTACGGGGTTTGGCTTTTCAGCTAGAATTTCCTTTCCCCTCCAAGTCAATTATCTTTCATTTGCTGACAAATAAGTGTTTGTTTACATCTCACGGTGTTGTGTCACTGCTCTGTCATTGTCACTCGAAAAGACAAAGTGTTTGTGTCTCTCACAAAAACATTTCTATAATCATTTTTATCTTAATTAAAATTGATTCATATGTGAATCAATGAAAGAGGACAACTTCTTGGCAAGAGAAAATTAACTGAATATGTGAATATGAAGATATTCTCCGAGACTGATAAACATATTCATGTTTTGGGAGCGGGGGAAATGAATAAAATGTAAATTGAAAATTGAAAATTCCAGAAATAATTGCATGATTTCGTTTAACACAGACAATGGGAGGAAATTAAATCGTATTGTGTTATTTTTAAAAATTGATAACAAAGATATTTTCGAATGCTATGTATTGTATGACAATGCAGAGATTAAGAAGGGAATTTTGAAATTGTTTGCATTCAGTCTTTAGGCACTTCAGATTCAGAAGTTCATGAAGTTCACTGAGTCTAATATAAACGTATTTCGCTATTAAACACTTTTTGGGAAATTTATGGCATTTTTTATTTTTTTTTGTTCTATTCCAAAAACAACTCCAAGTCTGCCCACAATTAAAGCTAACAATGAACTTTTAATAACTTCTCTTCCCACCATCAGCCAGAAAACTGTAAAATATTTTCGTGATATTTTATGATTTACTTTTAATGACCAACCGATTCATAAGCTTTACCGCCTAATCGTCGGAGCAATCAACAATTCTGTTAGGCAAACTATTTTAATTTGTTCCTTTATTCATTTCAATCAAATCCAAACGGTGAAATATTCGTGTTTATTTATGACCCCCAAACATGGCATATGAAATGAAACTAATGCGATTCTGGTCATTTGAGAAGAAAAAAACTAACTTTCGTCAAAAAAAAAAAACGAACGACGGCCATTAACTGATTTTGGCTGTTAGCAAACTACACAAAAATATTAACTATTATAATAACAATGACCATATAATAAATATAATATGAAAATTACTATTACAATTACAATTTGTATACATACAAATTGGTGCACGCAATCTTATGTGGTCACATATCCACGTCAAATAGGGGTTAGCCTTCGAATAAAACATACCAATTAAAGGTTGCCTTTTGTTCATAATGAACCAAGGGCAACAAATGGGTCAACGAATAAAGATTCATAAAACCTTTTTCGCGTGCATTCTTCTAACCGACGTCTCCACATAAGAGTTATCTCGTATAGTTACTGAGATATCTGCATTTGAATTTGTCAGTTCCTTCCAGAGCCTGTCCTAGTATTTTGCGAATATAGGAGCAGTATTGGATATACGATGAAAAAAATTCTCGGCAGACTTACCCACAGAGACAAATGTTATGGCCATAAAAATTTATATTTAAACCTGTAAGGAAAGGTTAAAGTCGGGCAAGGCCGACTATATAATACCCTACACCACCTCGGCAATGTACATTAAGAATTTCTTTTTGAATAGTTGAAATAATTAGTTTCCTTTCTTTTGCGAAAGTACTTAGCTCCCCCGCCACGTCAAGGCTTATTCCAAAGAGGAGTTTAATATAATGTGTGGAATTAAAAATTTAACTTATAATAATATACCACATATTTGCATATACTGTGGTTATTATTAGCCCTAACACAATAAATAGTCCGATTTTTGGTCGTACACAATATAAGTAATATATGCAGGGTATGTTAGGTAGGTACTACCTTGGAATAATTGGTACTACCTTGGAATAATTGGTTTAAGTAATGCTTTAATTTTCATTTCCGCTGAAGCCTTTCAGGTCTCTAAAATAGCGCTTATATAAAAAAATTAGGAACATCTTTCTGGAAAATTTTGATCGGAAGTAAAGTACAACTTATATAGCGCTTTGGTACCAAATCAGGAGGAGGTTATATATAAATCTGAATGGATTTTCCTTGAATACTCATTCATTGAAAAAGAAACTTCTTTCTGTCAAATTTCGTACTGAACGGATATAAAATACAGTTTCTACAGCACTTACATGTCAAATCGGGGGTAACATATATATGGGGGCTATATCTAAATCTGAACCGATTTTCTCTGAATTTGGAAGTATCCCTTCATATAATAAGAAACATCTTTGTGTAGATTTTTTTACTGATCGGATATAAAATACAGATTGTACAGCGCTTACATGTTAAATCGGGGGTAACATATATATGGGGGCTATATCTAAATCTGAACCGATTTCCCTCAAATTTGGCAGTCTTAATTCACGTAACGAGAAACCTCTTTCTGCAAATTTTTTTACTGATCGGATATAAAATAAAGTTTTTACAGCGCTTACATGTCAAATCGGGGCTAACATATATATGGGGGCTATATCCAAATCTGAACCGATTTTAACCAAATTAAATAGGGATCGTCCTTGTGCCAAAAAAAAGATATGTGTAAAGTTTCGTCAAGATCGGGCCATAATTGCGACCTGTACTTTGATTACAAGAATACATCTACAGACATACCTAAATCGACTCAGAAAGTGATTACAAGTCGATCGGTATAATAAACAATGGATCTATCTCTTCTCCTTTTGGGTGTTACAAACAAATGCACAAAGTCATAATACCCTGTACCACAGTGTGGTGTAGGGTATAAAAAGGCAATTTTTGTATTTTATTGCGAAATTTCAAGGCGAACTAGGCTTTCGGAGCCCTCCAAAAAGTGTGGAAATCTCCCCAAATCCACTAAAAAACCAAACTTCGTTTTTTCTCTTCAAACGTACAATCCATTCTACATTACGGTTCTGAATCATGGAACACCTCAGCCAACCAATTGCAGGAGCTACAGGTGTTCATAAACCGGTCCCTGCGAAAGGAATTGTGGGCAAAGGCAGGACAATCTTCAATCCGTAGCCAAATAGTTAAAAGGAAATGGAATTGGATCGGTCATATCCTAAGGAGACCGTATAATAAGTAGTGAAACTGGCAATACCATCAAGGCAGCAGAAAAAGGGGTAGACCTGCCAATACCTAGAGGAGGTAAATAGAAACGGAAGTTGGCTTAGTGGGCTTGGCCGAAAGTGATGCTGATGGCGCCAGACAGATCGAATTGGAAGAGTTTTGTTGCTGCCCTTTGTTCCAAATTGGACCCATAGGAATAAATATATATATGTAGTATTTTGGAGACATAGATGAAGTTAAAAAAGAAAGTATATTCATATTTATATTCACCTTAAAGGAAGCTTCCTTGAGAAAGTTTTCGAAACAATAATGGGTCAACAATTTGTATTTGTAGCGCTGCCACGCTTCCTCAAACTACACCATTTTTTGAGAAAATTTCAAAACTTGGCAACATATTCGACAATCGCAAATTTATGGAAACTTTAACCATTTTATATGGATTAATATGTTCCACGGTAAACTGCAAAAGGAATTTTCAGACCGGCTTTTAGCATAATTGATTGTGGAGGAATGCAAAGAATTTCATTTTTTTGGGGATTTTTTAATTTATTTTGGGAGTTGTTGGATTTTCCTTTACAAATATATTAGAATTAGTCCTGCGGTAGAATGTTTTTTTTTTAATTTTTTCCAGATCCTTCCCCTCGAATCGGTAAATATTAGAGCCGGATAAATACCGACCCTCTTCTCCTTATATTTTCTGGATAGACAACAAAATTGCTATTTGATGACAAAATATTGTCATTAGATACATCCATTGTAACAAAAGTTATGGCCACTTAAAGTTATACTTTCCAAAAAAATATTCTTTGTCAAAAATACAAAAAATCACAAAACCGCAAATTTTTTTTGTTCTGTAAAAGTTTAAAAATTATTTTAGGATGTTTTTTGTAGACGTGTGGTTTTCAATCTGGCAATACTTTTTTCGGAGTTTGTTTTTTGACAGCTGTCACTTGATTTATGCTCAGTTTGGTTTGCCAGTTCATAATGAATAGACTTACTCCGGAACAACGTTTGCAAATCTTGCAAATTTATTACCAAAATAATGGTTAAGTTCGCTGCGTCCAATAATCGGTCGACATAATCGCCCCGCAGAGTCGATAATTCGAGCAACCATGGATCGGTTTCGCACCACGTTCACTCTAGTCGACATTGCGCATCCTCAGAGACGCCGTACAGTGCGCACCGAATGCGCTATTACTGCTGTGGAGCAGAGTATCGAAGAAGAACCGAATGGGACCATCAGCCATCGGCGGAATGAAATTGGGCCCCAGGAAAATACACCCCAATATTTTTTATGAATATGTGCCCCAAAAAATAATATGTCAAACAACAACAATTTTTTTGGGGCTTAATTTAATTTTTTGTCTGCTTTTTGGGGTTTAATTTCATTTTTTTCTGCTGTTTGGGGCTTATTTTCATTTCTAAATTTAGAAACAGGAGAGGCTACGCATAAAAGGTTTGCTCCACGTTGCCAATTTTGGATCCTGTCCATAGAAGAAAGTCTTAAATAGAGGCCGAAGGCCGCAGGCCGACCGCACAGTAAAAGATATATAATTAAAAAATACTCGTAGGTTCATATGCGTGTATTATTACGGACTCCCCAGATTTTGGAAGAGAAAATATCTTATTTTTTGGGGTTTATTTTAATTTTATGCTGTTTTCTTGATTTGGGGCGCAATCGTTTTTGTAACGAAAATAGGCCCCAAATTTGGGGCACACTTTCATTTTTAATTTGCGGTGCATTTTCTTGGGGTCCAACTTCCGGCCACCTCAGCCATCGCATGTAGCAATTGGAGCTGTGCCCGTCCACTTTATGGAAGATTTTGCGGAAGGATTTTAGTTGGCGGGGCTTTCAAAATCCAACTCGTACAAGAATTGAAGCCGAACGACCATCGAGCGCGTCGCACGTTCCGTGAATGGATGTAAAACGAGATGGCCACCCATCCCGATTTTCACAAGAAAATTTTGTTCAGCGATGAAGCTCACTTTTGGATGAATGAGTACTTTAATAAACAAAATTGTCGCATTTGGATAATGATAAAACACAAGCCTTTGTCACTGTTTGGTGTGCTCTAAGGGGAGAGGGAATCATTGGTTCATATTTCTTTAAAATGAAGCCGGTCATAATGTTACAGTCAATGGGTAACGCTATAGAGCCATGATTAATGACTTTTCGTGCCTGAGTTGAAAGATGTTGATGTGGACGACCTTTGGTTCCAACAAGACGGCGCCATACAGCCAACGAAACAATTTATTGAAGGAAACTTTTGGTGAGCACATTATCTCGCGTCGTGGGCCTCCAAGATCGTGCGATGTAACAAAATTTCGCTCTTTTCCTTTTACGGGGTTTATTCAACGAGATATTTGCATTTCAAGTCCTTTTCTTTCTACGGGGTTTCTAACAAGATATTTGCATTTTAAGTTTTGCTGAGGAAATTAAAAAATGTGGCCAAAAATTAGTGATAACAAAATTTCGCCCCTTTCCTTCTACGGGACTTATTTGACGAGAAATTTGCATTTTAAGTTTATTTTTGACCATATATTAATGATAACAAAATTTCACCTTTTTCCTTCTACGGGGCTTATTTAACGAGATTTTGGCCAAAAATTAGTGATAACAAGATTTCGCTCTTTTCCTTCTACGGGGCTTATTTAACGAGATATTTGCATTTTAAGTTTTGCTAAGGAAATTCAAAATTTTGGCCAAAAATTAGTGATAACAAAATTTCGCCCTTTTCCTTATACGGGGCTTATTTATTTTATGATATTTGCATTTTAAGTTTTGCTAAATTTTGGACAAAATTAGTGATAACAAAATTTGGCGCTTTTCCTTCCTTCGGCGCATTATTGCTGACATGCAGCCCCAAAAGCTGCAAAAAGTGGTCGAAAATTGGGCCTCTCGGATGGAATTTATTTAAGCCAGCATCGGCGGCCACTTTCCCGAAATCATTTTTAAAACATAATTGCAAACCCTTTTCTTTGTAATAAAGCTAAATTCTTGGCCATGACATTAAATTATATGCATTTATTTCTTCTTGAAAACAATACGTCTAAAAAACACCCTTTTTTCGTTTGTTTTTATTTCGGTCTTTAAATCGTTATCGCTCTGTTCCTCGTAAATATATTTCACGGATTCTACTTTGATCATTCAGCGATGTTTGGCTGTGATTATACGTTCCAATACGATTACTTGATTTGGTTTTTTTCGAGTTGAAATAACAGAAGTGAGGAACAATTCTTATTCGTTTGGAAGAAGCTATCCCCATTAAAGCTGGATTTATGACCGAACAATCACAGCTAAACCTTGCTGAATGTTCGGAGTAGCATCCGTGAAATAACTATACGAGGAGCTGAGCTGTCAACTAATTGTATTTGCTTCACCGTTTTTTTAATTTATATGTGAAAAGTTGAACCATCTTAACAGTTCGTACCTTATAACGGGTTTTACAATAGGGATGATATGATTTTGAAGTGACGTTTCGGCCATTTGTAATATGTCATAATCTGTCATTTGTTTTTCATTGTATTCAGTAGTGTTTACAATTTCATCATGGAGAGATATACGCAAGAACAACGTTTACAAATTATTCAGTTTTATTATCAAAATAATCGTTTTCCAATTGCAAAAAAACACTTTCCAGTCGCACTACGACCTTGACAACCAATATTTTAAGTACAATCGATACAATTAAGTTCTAAATAAAACGTCATTGAAATGGCCTCCACGACTTCTTCTGGAGGAACGAATTCGATGAACTCTAATCAAGTCGTACCACTAAATCAAGTCGTATGTCATGAGTGGCACGTTCAATATTGACTTGCAAGGCTTGAAGAGAGTCTGATTTATTTCGAGAGACCAATGACTTCAAATAACCCCACAAGAAATAGTGTAATGGTGTTAAATCAAAACTTCTTGGAGGCCATTCAATATCACAATTTCTTGAAATAATCGAATCTCCAAACTTTTCTCTCAACAATTCAAGTGTTTCATTCGCTGTGTGGCACGTAGCCACAATCGGCCAAAGGCAAAGAGATAGCTCTTAACGAGAGCTAAAATATTGCTCATGAGTTTCAAGGTCGTAGGTAGACAGGAAAGTGTTTTTTTTTGGATTTAAAAAAATTGACTTGGCATCATTTAAAAAGATAGCTCTTAACGAGAGTTAAAATATTGCTCATGGGTGTCAAGGTCGTAGGTCGACTGCAAAAAAAGTTGCAATTGGAGAACGATTATTTTGATAATAAAACTGAATAATTTGTAAACGTTGTTCTTGCGTATATCTCTCCGTGATGAAATTGTAAACACTGCTGAATACAATGAAAAATAAATGACAGATCATGACATATTACAAATGGCCGAAACGTCACTTCAAAATCATATCATCCCTTTTGGAAAACCCAATACTATTGAAGGCCCTCTCTCTATATCTAAGAAAGCTACCATAACATATTCATTGACAGATAGAGAGACTCTTCAATAAAGCTGTCTGGATCATGCTGGGCGGCTGATTGGACAGTAACCAATGATCGATTTTAGGCCTAAGGTAACTCTCGTTTAATAACGGGTCCGTCAATAAGAGCGCTACAAAAGTTTTTTTTTAAATAAAACAAAAGCGGTTTTGGATATCAATGAAATTCTGTATTCCTGTGAAAGTACGTTCGATGCCATTATGTATGGAACTCGATTTCTTTTGCAGGGCCACCAAGGGCACGCTTGCAGAAGTCCAGACTCTGAATCCAATTTTCGACGGTTTTCAAGCTTAAATCGGCCGATACTGCTGCAATTTCACGTTCGATATTCGTACGAAGTTCATCAATCGTCGCATAGACCATAGACTTGACGTAGCCCCACAGGAAATAGTCTAACGGCGTCAAATCGCACGACCGAGGCAACCAATCGACTGGACCCTTTCGTGAGATAACACGTTCTCCAAACTTTGTTTCCAATAAATTTATTGTGGCATTCGCTGTGTGGCTTGTGGCGCCGTCCTGTTGGAACCACATGTCCTCCCAGTCCATATCATCCAATTGGGGCCAAAAATATTCAGTTATCATTGAACGGTAGCGATTCCCATTCACAGTAACGTGCCGGTCTTGATCATCACGGAAGAAGTACGGCCCAATGACGCCGCCGGCCACAAACCGCACCAAACTGTAATTTTTTCGGGATGCTATGATGACTCATGGAGTACGTGTGGATTGCTGTCTGACCAATAATGCATATTTTGTTTATTGACGAAGCCATTCAGCCAGAAATGAGCCTCATAGCTGAAGATGATTTTTCGCGCTCTTAACGTTGAGGCCACTGACTCCGAATTTCGGTAGTAAATTTTGATAATTTCGACTCGTTGTTGGCTCGTATATCTTTCCATCATGCAATGGCAAACCTTACTGAAGAGAAATGTCAAAAGAGCGGCAAAAAATATGGCGTCGTTTGCTGTCCCTGTCGGTCTACTTTTGTAGCGTCCCTGTTGAAAACCCCTTTATCTGCAGGCTTTTAAGGAGAAATGGCGATACTAATCGACCGGAAGTCTGTAGGTCCTCTATGGGACTGCTTTCCCGCTTTTGGGATAAAGACAAGCTTGGTTTTTCTCAGTTTTTTAGGTACCGGGTTTTCCGTTATGGACATAACATTAACTTTGCCAGATCCCAATCGGAGAAGTTTCGGCGTTTCAAATGATCAGTGGTCAATTTGATCTATAAGGATGAAGGCCAAGATCTTTTCGCAAAATACGCCACAGCGTGGTTTGAGACGTGGAACGAGGAATCGACTGATTTGGCTAATTTTGAACGGATACACTTTCGGCTACGATATTTTTGTCGTTTAGAGCGGTACGCCGTCTCTTTGGCGTCCAGTAAACATCCAAAAGTGACAATTTGAATTCAAATTTATCCACTACAGCACGCACAGCCTCTCGAGTGGGACGATTATTAAGGTAGGGACCACCGACTCAAAATTTCGGTAGTAATTTTTACTATTTCAAAACGTTGCATATAAGTGAACATTACCATGAAGAAAATGTTGACTTCGACTAACGGTTTTGAGACTGAAAGATCATTAAAAATGTTTGAGGGTGCGTTGACTTAGAAACCCCTATACTTATATATAACCCTGATTGATATAACAAGTATAGGCCTTAAATAACCAGGGAGCAATTATATCAGCCAAAGCCCGTTACTCGGCCGGCGAGACATTGTCTTTGCCTGGATACTTAAAAGGTTTAAAGCCTTCGATAGCCCAAAGAATTGCAGATTCGTTTACAACATAGCTGGTGGCTTCACTTCAAGGAAATCCTCTGTTGAAGTATTCAAGTCCTCTTTGGCGTTGCCCGGGAAATGTGTATCCAGGAGCACCACCAGCTATTTCGCACTGGACGGGTCCAAGCATAGTGATATTTTTTGAGTACATGGATGGATGAGTACAACTCGACTCAGAAATTATTGATCATCGCTCCTCTCCTCGCGAATGGTGATACAAAACAATGCATATAGCCATAACACTCTGTACCACAGTGAGGTGTAGTTTACGTACAACAATTATTTTATCGACCTTTAATGTATTTCAGAATATTAGCATTTTTTACAACACGTACAAAACATTATTGTTTTAACATTAATGCATTTCATAAAATTACCTTTTTTATAAAATTGTTTACCTCTTTACTTCTGTGTCGCCTTTAAAAATTTCTATCAGCCTCCAGCAATAATTGTGTCATTTTGTCTTTATCTAAGTGTAAACCTCCCCATTGTCGATGTTATCTTTATTTTTTATTTGAGTCTATATTAAGATATTATTCCCATTGTTCTGTTGTGGTTCTAAATGTACTTACCACAATAACAATTAAATACAGTTTCGTGGTTTTTATCAATACAGTCATCTCTGCGTTGTCGAATAAACAAAAGAATGAAAGTTACATAAAAAGTGTAATTGATGTTTTCACTTTTAATTGGGTAGGCAATTTCGAAACTTTCTTTTGAAGACACATTAACAAGGCCATAATAGAAATAATCGGAACAGCTGAGAACATATTCAAATGAGGGTATCAAGACAGGGGAGGAATTCGTATTGGAAGTAATGAACACAGTTGTTGTCCGAGACAAGTTATGATTATATCGGGTGATCCAAGATCTCGTGTGAGTCGTGTCATGCTATCATGTTATTTTTGTTTAGTATTGTTTGGCATTTCATCATGGAAAGACTTACGCCTGAACAACGTTTACAAATCGTTCAACTTTATTACGAAAATTCACGTTCTGTGAGGAATGTGTTTCGTGCACTTCGCTCAACTTATGGTCAACATAATCGAGTCATCGAAAATTGGACTCAACGGATGGACCATCTGAGACGTAGCCGCGGCCAACATTTGATAGACATAATCTTCAATCTTCTTATCATTTCAAATGATAATAAACATTCCCCATTCAATTTGAATTTTCTGTGTTATTTCTTTAAAAAAGTAGGGAACCTCGAAATGGTTCGCCCTATATTTACATACAGTTTTGATCAAAATAATGGAAATGTCACTTTGATATACACTTGACATGTGAAAGCAGTGCCATATTTTATACTGTTCCACGAAAATCTCTACAAAGTTTGGTGCTCGAAGTGTTAGCAACGTTGCTGTAACAATCAAGCGCGCAATGGCAACGCGGTAATTTTTTTGACGAAACGCTATGGTGTGGATACCCAAATCAGAAATATTGGACGACAAATTTATGCAAATATACGACAAATTTGGTCAGGAATGAAGCTAATTTTTGGTTAAATGGGTACGTCAATAAGCAAATTAAATTTTTGTTGACAATCTTGCGATTCCACAATTAAGATTTTTGTTGTTCAATTCGTCAGCATTGGAGGACACCACAAAATTAACCAAATGTTTTTATTTTGTCTTATCTTGAAATTTTGGTTAAATCAGTTCGTGTCATATTCAGCCTTTTTAGTAATTAATTAATAGTCCAACAGAGTCCACCAATAATAATAATAAGAGGATTACAATTTATATTGTTTCTGTCAGGTCTTTGGCACTATAATAAGATTACAATAAATACGAATAATTTGTCAAAACTTAAAGTCAATTGAAGCTTAACAACAATGACGAACGCTGAGTAATACATTTCTGTTCAAAGCATTTCAATTCTCAACAACGAAAATAAAAAAATTAAACCGAAAACAAAAGTGACAAAGAATTATCTGAAGATTTTAAAATAAATTAATGATATGTCATCTTATATTATTGTCTTTCTGTCTGTCGCTCTGTCTCTTCAATGCCTAAGCATTCGAATCTTTGACATTGTTTCTGCTGATTTGTGCTCTTTTTATTGTTTATATCATTTGTTTCTTTGTTGTTGCTTTCTTTTGTTTGTGCAAAAACTTATTATATATTTTTTTGGTATATTTATTATTTTGCTGCGAAGATTGCACAGTGGTATGAAGTTAAAAAATAGGTCATTATATAGGGTTAATATTATAAATTGTACACGCTGAAAAAAATCGCCTCTGTAGTATATTGTCCCAAACATATTCTGCTTGAAACATATATATTTTTAGGGTGCACTCCAAATATATAACATTTGACACATACAAATATTATATGTTTGCGAGGATGTTGTTCTAGACAAAACTATGTTTACATCCTAATATTTTTTATTTGCATATGTTATTTCCCAAACAAATAGTAAAATTTCTTTATAATTGCACGGCGCAAAATAGCTTCTTTTTAAATGTTTGAATCGAAAGAAAATATATTTGGAACACAAATTTTTAAATATTATATATTTCCTAGCAAATAAATTTTATTTGAAAATCAACAAAATATATTTGGAACGCACATATTAATATATTACAACAACACATATTTGCAAACTAAAATACTCAAATAAAATATGTGTTTAAATAAAATTAAATTACAAATAAAATTATTGTTTAGGAATTTCTCCAAATATATTTTATGTAAAAAAAATTTTCAAAACTTTTTATTAGATTTATTGAATGTTTCACATTCGAATTGTTCAGCTTTTTCGATCAACTCTTCCTTTCGAAAGAGAGGTTTTTTGTGGTGTATTGGAAAAGATAAGACACTGCGCTTTGAAAGCCATGTAAAGCCATGAATATCATCAGAGGGTCTTATACATGACACAGTGTGAGCTTGTAGTTGTGGCGATCATCACTTGTATATATACCAATCTACAAAGAAATTTGCATATGGGAGTTACATACCTACGAAGAAAGCTTACAACGTCACACAGCCAAAGAGCTCCAAGCGAGACTTAAATTCACCAATTTCACCACCCCATGTGACTGGTCAAACTTTTGTTGACTTTTTCGAATTTCAGATTTAATTTTTCCATGGTGCCGAGTTGTAGCTCCCAGCATTAACTTCTGTTCTTAATCAATAATCTAAATTTCTGAGTATTCTAAGCCATCATTAGATGTCAATCCAAGATTATACGATTTCAATTATTATTTTACAAACATTACCGATTTATAAACCAGTAAGGAAAGGCAGAAAGTCGGGCGGGGCCGACTATATAATACCCTACACCTCCCTAACAATGCGATAAGGGTCATTGCCATAATAATTTGGAATAATTGGTAAATGGGTAGAAACGTATTATCTAATTCTGAAACGATAATCGCTAAATTAAGCAATATTCGTTCCTAAAGTGAGAAACATCTTTCTGGAAAATTTTAATGATCGGAAGTAAAATACAACTTCTATAGCGATTTGATACCAAATCAGGAGGAACATATATATGGAGTAAAGCCCTGCATGAATATATTCGTTTCACCGCGTGCCATAGAGCGTATGAGAAACGAATACTGTACATACCTGTATGAACCGCAACCAAAACGAATGCTGAAGTGAAGCCAACATTATCGGTCCGATCACTGCAGTGTCATGACATCACACAACTACACTGTACTGAACTGTTTGGTTACAACAAATACTGAGCTGAACTTCACTCATTTCAGTAAGTAGTTGAAAAGTTTTCGAGAACATTTGAAATGTTCGAACTGTGATGAATGTACTCGAAGCAATTGAATAGTAACTAATGGGAATAACCGTAAATTTTCGTTTGCTTCTGCTGTTTTGCATATGCCTACATGTGAGTTTCCTCAATATTTCAGTACTACTTCAAGTGTAATTCAGACAACGGACAAATTAATATAAAAATCATTTTAATTAGACTTTTGTCAAAATGGATTCTGAAAACGCAAGTAAAACAAATTATTATATATTTTTAAAATCTTATATTGAGAAAATTAAATATACGAGTATCAGTCGAATAATGCGACTGGAGCAGGGATGGTCCACGACATGATTTTGTAGGTTTACGACTGTCAGAAAGGTGTAAACGTCACATACGTCATAAACCCGTCTGAAATGTATGAAATGTCGTAAACTGTAATATCAATTCTAAGGACGCTGCAGACTTCAGCGTAAAAATCTGGTAGACACCATCTAAAAACTAATCGAAATCCGAGATACAACTTCATTTAATTTTCTTTTTGAGAAAATATATGTTTTTGATCGAATACCAATATTTACGCAATGGTATGATATAGTGTACAACCCTTAATTAATAAGTTCAAATCGGAAAATCAAATACTTTCGGCGATAAATCTACTTTTTCAACAATGGCACGCACATCTTTTCAGATCATAAAAATTCACTTTTCTTCACATCAACAATAAATCGTTCAGTTTCAGTTTTTTTTTTGAAAAATATTAAATAATTTCTGATTCACACGAGACAATTTTTTCAAAGTTTGTAGTTTGTCTGCCGCTCTCCAACAAACTTTGACACCCCACCCATTCCTGTGCTTGCTTCAAAAAATAGAAGGCCTGACTTATTCTGGAATATGGCAAAAAGTCGACATAACGCATTGGCATCATTTGCTCTAAAATTACTGATGATCCCAGCGTCAACTGCATAATTAGAAGGTATTTTCTCCAATTGGTCTCATGTGCATTCTGATTTTCTAAATCTATTAGAATCGGAACGATCTAAAAAGTTGCTGGAAGTTTACTTTTCACTTAAAATACGCGAAAAAAAGACAACTTTGAAGGCAATGAAGAGATTCGAGTGAAGAATAAACCTAATTTATAAACAAAAAACCAGTAAGGAAAGGCTAAAGTCGGGCGGGGCCGACTATATAATACCCTACACCACTCTCGTAATATTGAATAACTCTGAAATATAAATTTTGTAGTTCATGTATAAATTTATTTATTTATTCTAAATTTCAAAACGATTGGATGTAAAATACAGCTTCTATAGAACTAAAGGGCCAAATCGGACGAAACATATATATGGGAGCTATAGCTAAATCTTAACCGATTTTCTTCAAATTCGGCAATGTTGGTTCATGGATCAAGAAACTCTACCATTCCAAATTTCAAAAAGATTGGATGTAAAATACAGCTTTTATTGGACTAAAGGTCCAAATCGGACGAAACATATATATGGGAGCTATAGCTAAATCTTAACCGATTTTCTTCAAATTCGGTAGTGTTGGTTCATGGATCAAGAAACTCTACCATTCTAAATTTCAAAATGATTGGATGTAAAATACAGCTTCTACAGGACTAAAGAGGAAAATCGGACGAAACATATATATGGGAGCTATAGCTAAATCTTAACCGATTTTCTTCAAATTCGGCAATGTTGGTTCATGGATCAAGAAACTCTACCATTCCAAATATCAAAACGATTGTATGTAAAATACAGCTTCTATAGGACTAAAGGGCCAAATCGGACGAAAGATATATATGGGAGCTATATCTAAATCTGAACCGATTTCAACCAAATTCAATAGCGATCTTAACAGCTGCGAAATACTCTAAACTGCAAAATTTCAGAACGATCGGAGTGAAATTGCGACCTGTAGTCGACGAACAACTTTACATCCACAGACGGACGGACGGACGGACGGACGGACATGCTTAAATCGACTCAGCTAGTGATTCTGAGTCGATCGGTATACTTTAAGGTGGGTCTAGCTGTGTTATTTTTAGGTGTTACAAACATCTGCCGTGAAACAAACTTATAATACCCTGTACCACAGAGTGGTGTAGGGTATAATAATTCATTTGAACCAATAAATAAACATGAAAGTTCAAAATAAATATTTTTTCTTTTCTATTGATTTGCTAATTATTTACTGTTAGTGACAAAGTCAAGTTTCCGACATTAGGTTTACGACGTTGTATACGTATGTCGAATACGTCTCAAATGTATGTCATATACGTCACAGTTTACGACGGACCATCCCTGGACTGGAGTATATCCTCACTTTTAGAGAAATATAAAAAGGGATGGTTGGGAAATAAGGGTAGCCAAAATACTTATTCACTAGTAGTACTTCTATATACATATGTTTATATATAAAATTATTGCGTGGCTGACTTATTGACCCAGCCCAAACGGCTGTATTTACATTCATGATATTTGGTGGGATGGTAGTACTTGGGACTTAGACCGGAATTTTGAACGCACAGTGGGACAAAAAAGGAAAAATATGGTGCCACCAATAAATCTAATCGGCAAGAACTAGAATTGTGAAATTTTATGTTAGGGTGTCTCTTCGGACGTAGACTCGAAAGAATGAGACATTTTTCGAAGTTCGAACATAGATAAATATGGTTACGTGGCCAAATTCAATTTGCATGAGGTAGAATCTTGAAAGTTGGTGTATGGGGCCTTGGTACGCATCAGAAACGATTTGTCGATTTTTCGGCGCACAGATTTGAAAATGGTACCCTTGAAAAATTCAAACGGCTAGTTAGAATCCTGACATTTAATGCGAGAGCTGTCCGTAGGACTTAGGATTGAAATTTGTATTTTAAGGGCATAGTGGAACAACTAGTGTTAAATATGATGCGAGAGTCGCTCTTGAAATAGAAAGAGTGATAACAAATAATATGATACAGGGGGGGGGGGGGTGTGTGGTGGGTAAAAATGTGTTGCATACGGTACAGTGCGACAAAGTGTTTAATAATGTACAGCTCAAAAAGGTGTTAAATATGGTACAGTGGGTGTAAAAGGTTTTCTAAATACATATGTTACAGTGGGGCAAAAAAGGTTAACTATGGTACAGTGGAGCAAAAAGGGTTATATATGGTACAGTGGGGCAAAAACTGTTAAGAATGGTAAAGTGAGGCAAAGAGTTGTTATATATGATACATTGGAACAAAAAGGAATTAATATGGTACCGTAGGCAAAAATATGATTCCAGGTAGCGAGAGTAATTTTGGTACATAAATATGAGATAAGAGGAGTTTTGAATTTTTGTTTTGCTTTTAGAAGCACTGTGGTGCAAAAAGGTTAAGTTATGGTGCAGTGTGGCAAAAAAGTTTTAAATGTGGTACAGTGGGCCAAAAGAGTTAAATATGCTGGAGTGGGGAAAAAATTGTTAAATATAGTACAGTGAGTAAAAAGGGGTTATATGATCCATAAAATTGTTTTTCGACATGTAGACTCACAGTGGGGAAAAGGGATACATATCGTCGCTTAGGTGACCAACTGACGGAACTAATATTTTAAAAATTGTTCAGAAGAGCAGATTTTCTGTTTTTGAGACGATGTTGCTTCTTCACCATGGCGTAATATTTATTATACAACTTCCAGTTTCTTTTTCTTATTGTGCACATAATGTTATCTTTCTCAATTTTCTTAAACAAAATTAATGTTATTATTTGAACAAATTAAGGAAGGTGAATATGGATGTTCCTCGCAAGCAGAAGTGGAGTTTGGAGATAATGGCTCTTTGAACCGTTTTATTTTTGTTACAATAGCTACCTTCACATTCTGGGAAAATATAAAACCATGTTTGCTACCTATCCTTTCTTTATGTTGTAAGACTACAATCGCACCTTGGGACTGTGTCACTAAAGTATTCATTAAAATATTCCAAGAGCTTCCTTCGCGCGCTTGTGTCATATTTAACTCCGATCCACTTTCATACCCCATTTAATTTATTTACTTGCTTCCCCACGGAATGTCCGGTTTATGTTGTGATAGTTGGCCTCGCATTCCGATTACCCATTTCATCCGTTATGTCTCACACCGTTAATAAACCGTTTTTCTCCACTGTGCCTCTAAATTTAAATTTTCGCACAACAATCTTATATTTAATTTATGCTGCAAGATATTTCTTCGCGCCCTGGGACCACATTTAACACTTGTGTTCCGCACTGTGCCATATTTAAAAATGTTTGCCCCAATGTACCAAATTTATCTATTTCTGGCTCACTGCACCAAATCCTTTTTTCTCGCCTGTACAGTAAGTAATAGCAATATTTACCCACTGTATCATATATAACCATTTTTGACACACTGCACCACATTGAACTCTTTTTGACCCCACAGTACATTATTTAACTCCTTTTTGCTCGATTGTACATACAAATTATTGCTGTACCATATAAAACAATTTTTACCCCACCATTTAACCATTTTTACCCCTCTGTACCATATTTTACACCTTTTTGACCCACTGTACCACATTTAAAAATGTTTGTCCCACAGTACCATATTTTACAACTGTAAATGTTCTTAAAATGTTAGGGCTACCAAATGATTATAACTCTAGTCTTTTGGATTTGGTGGTAAACCGATATTAGTAATTTTTTATTGTTATTTATATAACAGGTTATTAGCTAAAAAATATGAAATTAGATTTACGCAAAAATTTCCGTTGATATATTTGTGACTTGATTTCTTTTACTCAGCTCATAGACAAAAATACCCTAAATACCGAAATATACTCGGTGAAATACACTAAGTTTTCGAATACTTTTATTTTATTTGGACCGTTTTTCGAACATATTGGTTCTCGCATGGACCGTTTGAGCAAACACAACGAGAACAGACTACTCACTCTCATTTGTCTCTCTTCACTAACTACTCGAAAACAATAACGGCAGTTCACTTCTCTGTTTGAAACAAAGAAAGTGAGTGAAGTATAGTAATCGCAAAAGCAATGAATGTTTTCGAATACTGAAAAATGGTGCCGATGCAGGGCTCTAATATGGAGCTTTAATATAAATCTGAACCGATCTTCCCTGAATACATACTCATGTAAAAAGACCTGCTTCTGTCGAATTTCGTACTGATCGGATATAAAATACAGTCTCTACAGCGCTTAGATGTCAAATCGGGGGTAACATATATATGGGAGCTATATCTAAATCTGAACCGATTTTCTCCAAATTTGGCAGTATTCCTTCATGTAATAAGAAACCTCTTTCTGCCGAATTTCGCACTGATCGGATATAAAATACAGTTTTTACAGCGCTTACAGGTCAAATCGGGAGTTAAATATATATGGGGGCTATATCTAAATCTGAACCGATTTCTTCCAAATTTAATAGTGTTCATCCATATAATAAAAAACCTTTTTCTGCCGAATTTCATACTGATCGGATATAAAATAAAGTTTTTACAGCGCTTACATGTCAAATCGGGGGTAACGTATATATGGGGGCTATATCTAAATCTGAACCGATTTCTTCCAAATTTAATAGTGTTCATCCATATAATAAGAAACCTCTTTCTGCCGAATTTCATACTGATCGGATATAAAATAAAGTTTTTACAGTGCTTACATGTCAAATCGGGGGTAACGTATATATGGGGGCTATATCTAAATCTGAACCGATTTCTTTCAAATTTAATAGTGTTCATCCATATAATAAAAAACCTTTTTCTGCCGAATTTCATACTGATCGGATATAAAATAAAGTTTTTACAGCGCTTACATGTCAAATCGGGGGTAACGTATATATGGGGGCTATATCTAAATCTGAACCGATTTCTTCCAAATTTAATAGTGTTCATCCATATAATAAGAAACCTCTTTCTGCCGAATTTCATACTGATCGGATATAAAATAAAGTTTTTACAGCGCTTACATGTCAAATCGGGGGTAACGTATATATGGGGGCTATATCTAAATCTGAACCGATTTCTTCCAAATTTAATAGTGTTCATCCATAAAATAAGAAACCTCTTTCTGCCGAATTTCATACTGATCGGATATAAAGTGCAGTTTTTACAGCGCTTACATGTCAAATCGGGGCTAACATATGTATATATGGGGGCTATATCTAAATCTGAACCGATTTTAACCAAATTCAATAGGGATCGTCCTTGGGCCAAAAAAAAGATATGTGTAAAGTTTCGTCGAGATCGGACCATAATTGCGACCTGTACTTTGATTACAAGAATACATGCACAGACGGACAGACAGACGGACATAGCTAAATCAACTCAGAAAGTTATTCTAAGTCGATCGTATAATAAACGATGGGTCTATTTCTTCTCCTTTTGGGTGTTACAAACAAATGCACAAAGTTATAATACCCTGTACCACAGTGTGGTGTAGGGTATACAAATTAACATTGAATTACTGAAAAATTTAACATAACTTAGGTATTATCTAAATACTTAAATGCAAATAAATATTTGTTTCGGAAATAATGGTCCCAAATAAAAATATATTGGGATGTAAACAAAGATTTGTTTAGAACAACATCTTCCCAAATATACAATTTTGGTGAGTATCAAATATTATATGTTTAGAGTGTACCATAAACATATATATGTTTCAAGCCGAATATGTTTGGCACAATATACTACAGAAGCGATTTTTTTCAGCGTGAGAAAATAATGACTGGGAATAGTTAGAAAATAAAAATAAGTGGTTTCAAATGGAAGTTAATGCTAAGTATGCCATTTTTAATAGGAAAGCATAATTCGAAAACATGAAAAAAATTAAAACTAAAGTTCGAAAAATTCAGCAAAGTTTTGAAAATCTTTTTTTTTTTTTTTAAATAAAATATATTTGGAAATATTCATAAACAATAATTTTGTTTGTATTTATTTGAGAAAATTAGTTCGCAAATATATTTTACTAGCGGACCCGGCGAACTTCGACTCGCCCCAATTTAACGCCTTCAGATAAACTCCAGAGTGATAATAAAACACAGATAGTTAAAATTTTAATGCGATTTGTTTAAAAGGAATCGAAATCAGTAGAGAGCGATGTGATAAACAACAAACAACGAAGACAGAAGACAGGCAACGTACAGATGACCGTGCGAAAAACAGGGAAATTCGAGATTAATTCCACAGACTTCCTACGATTGGTTTTGAGATTTATTGATTGTCATCGCAAAAGCCAATCGTACAGGGAACTGAATCCGCTTGAATTGGAATGAAAGATCAGTTGGAATAATCGGAATTCGTGGGATAAGGACTTCCTCTCCTTTGAATTTTCCCTTGATGATCGTCGCCTGAATCACATTGTCCATCAGTTTCATAATTCAGATTCCGCAACATGATTATGATCGATTCCACCTTCAGCTGTAAATTATGCGGCGGAGCTCCTGGCACATCAAGCGAGTTCGATTTTACTTTGAATAATAAAATTCATGCTATTGACGTCCTTATTCTTCGCTGCTAATATTGCCCGTTCACTAATCTAATCGAGATTTGGAAACACTTTGGTGATGAGTTCCTCGTTCGACGATGTGAACTCGCAAAAATTTGCCGGGAACAATATCAATGCAGTGGAAACATCAACAGTAATTTGGCCATTGCCAAGCGCCAACAGTTGTTTCGAGAATTCAAGAGCCGATGAGTCGTTCTGCAGCGCGACTCTCATGTTCGTGGTCAATTTCAACTTCTTGACATGCCGCCACAAAGACCACGATTTCAGGCATGCATTAATTTCATCGGCAGTAGATTTCGGGATGACGGGAAGCGTTTGACGAAAATCTCCGGGCAGCAATATCATAGACTCACCAAATTGTCTCAAATCACGTCGTAAATCCTTCATCGTTCGGTCAACTGCCTCCAGAGCTCGTTTATGCGCCATCGTGCATTCATCCGAAATTATGATTTTGCAATGCCCGCAATCCAATAAGATAACCTTACCTCTTATACTCAAAGTTATTATCTGAAAAAATGTTCGAATTGATAAATATCGCGTTGAATTTTAATTGATCGTAATGCTTGTACCGTTTGCCGATGTGATATGCGAAATCAGTGTAACAATACGCAAAACTCGAATGAATTGCAGCAAGAAAAATAGCACATACTCGTACATATGTTTAATAGAAAACTTTTTTGTTTAATAGAAAATTAATAAAAAAAATTTGGATTGAAAAAGAGAGCAGTAGATAGGAACAGTAGGAATCTCGCAAGAAATAGCAATTTTCGATTTTCCCAATTTTCCGACTTTTCCGGGGGTTTTCCCAAAATTTTCTTTCGTAACAACCTTCTCCAGGCAAATACGAATAACTGAACAAAAAATTGAGCCAAATCGGTCCAGCCGTTCTCAATTGATGAATTACTATACATTTTTCACACCATTTTTATATATATAGATTCTAATATATTAACATATGCGTTCTAAACACTTTATTGATTTATAAATAAAATTTATTTACTCAGAAATATATAATAATTAAAAATTTGTGTTCCAAGTATATTTTCTTTCGATTCAAACAAATCAAAAAATGCGATTTTGCCCCGTGTATATGTTTATTACATAATATTTCTTTAACAACGGGAGTCCCAATTTTTTTCTGATAAGATATATTCAAACTCTGTCAGAATGTTACAATTGATTGAATCAAGTATATTTCCACGTCGACACTTGTACGAGTATAGCCGATACGGCCTACTTTGATTCTCTGAATTTTGATTGTAATCGGTTGACATAAAACACTGTGCGTCTTTATTTTCGAGTTCTGCTGCCGTTCGTGAGTTCACTCAAAGTTAGTCGATTTATTTGATAAAAAATCACACCATTCTTTCTCAGTTTTGTTTACACTTCGATTTGTCATTCTATGATGCCCCGCTGTTGTTGGTGTTGCTTTTAACTTCTTTGCTTCATTTATTTATGTTGGTATCTTCTTTGCTGCGATTCCATTCTCTTAAGTCCGACACTTGCTCATTTTGTTGACATTTGTGCGTGTTCCGTAAATAAGACGGTGTTCGTTCGTTGACGATTTGAACCGGCAACGACAAACAACAACACAAAACAAAACACGACATTACAATTTCCGTTTCCAGATTGTCATCGCTACGATTTTAATGAAAACGCTTTTATAATGAGTCTGTGTTTTTTTTATTTCTGTGGAAGTTCTGCAAAACGCATGTCTCTGTTGAAGGGTACTTGGTACGCTTAAAACGTCTTAAAAGGCTAACGAGCGCGATTTGTATGGAGCAACATAAAATGACACGCATTTAATTGAAGGATTAACATGAACTTAGGAATCACAAAAAAGTGTAAAAAAAACTGTAGGAACGCGAAATTTCATGATATACCATTATATATACTTTTTTGGTAAACTTTATTTAACGAAAAGGTATTTAAATATTTGTTTACCCTTACTATAATGAAGGAGAGTATATATCGCTGTTTAACACATCGAAGTATACACCTACGACCCTAAGTTTTTACGGAGGAAATCCGTTTTTGAACATTTTATGCCATTTGAACAATGTCCGTCCGTCCGTGTATCCGTCTGGTTGGTATACTCTCGAGACGAGTAACGGAGTGACTTCAAATTTTGTATGTGGTAATATTCATCTCCATCTCATGCTCTGTTTAAGAATGTTCCATATTGGGTCACTCATTCTAGTACCTGCCCTCAACTGTCTAAAATTAAGTGAAATATTGATTCCCTGATAACACTATGGAACAAAAAAAATGTTTGTGTCCAAGACCTAAAATTTTTTTTTTGTGTAGATTGAGGCATAGTATTTTATAAAACCAAAATAAAAAATGTTTTATTGGAAAGATTTTTTTAAAAAGTTTTCTTTTCTTTGTATTTTCACCATATTTTTGAAGTATAAGCCCGATAGACCTTGATCCTCCCTAAATTAAAGAAAATTATAAAATTATATAACAAATGTTGCGAATATCACTTTCACGTAGTGAGGTTGGTTTAGTAACTGTCGTTAAAGCAATTAAACAATTTTTTTAAATAGTTTTTTGCTGGCGCGAAAAAAAAACATGAAAAATAAAAAAATCGCAAAATAGAGGAAAAAAGGAAACAATGCCTACTTGATATGGATAAATGTATTAATTATGACCACTAATTTAAAAATAAGGGAAATTCAAAAAAATCATTTTCATATTTTTTATTTTGTACACTTAGTTTGGGAGTTACCAAAAGGGGTGTGGCAATAATACCCATTTTTATACCCTCCTCTACATTTGTATACCCTCCACCCCTAAATAATGATCTGCGACCCCATCTAAGACTGAAATTTGGTACAGATACTTCGTATAGCTGCATCGCAACGCCACAAAAACCTAAAATTTCAATGAAGTGGGCTGAAATTTGGTATAATTATAATTATTAAGGTATATATGATTCGGCATGGCCGAACTTAATCCGTCTTTACTTGTTATACCCAACACCATAGGATGTCACTCCGTTTTAACATCTCTAGATATTGATCTGAGACCCCATACATTATATACAGGGTGTTTTTTTAGACGTGTGGTTTTCAAGAATAATTAAAACGCACATATTTTAATGCTACACGCTGAAAAAAATCGCTTCTGTAGTATATTGTCTCAAACATATTCTGCTTGAAATATACATATGTTTAGGATATACTCCAAATATATAATATTTGACACAAACAAATATTATATGTTTGGGAGGATGTTGTTCTAAACAGAACTATGTTTGGGAGGATGTTGTTCTAAACAAAACTATGTTTCCCTCCTAATATCTTTTTATTTGGAACTAATATAGATTGATCCAAGTAGAGATACTTTTTTCAATAGCCTTTTTTTTGACAGATCACGTGTGAGTCGTGTCATGCTGTCATGTTATTTTTGTTAAGTATTGTTTGGCATTTCATCTTGCCACTTACGCCTGAACAACGTCTCAGATGGTCCATCCGTTGAGTCGAATTTTCGATGACTCGATTATTGTACACAAAGAAAATTACTATTTAAGTATTTAAGTAATGCAATTTTTCAGAAATTCAAAGTAAATTTTTTAGAAATTGTAGAATTTGATTAAAATTAAATTGTACAATCTTAGGTAGCGATAAATCGCATTGATGGATTGACAATATGTAATAATTTCGGAATATTTAAAATAAAATATTTTTTGCACCATGATTATGTAGGGGCGTTATCATGGTGCATAAGCCAGTTTTTGTTCTTCCACAAATCCGGGCGTTTTTGGCTGATTGCTTCCCGCAATTTGCGCATAACTTGCAGGTAATATTCTTTATTGACCGTACTACCCTGTGGCAAGAACTCATAATGCACCACGCCCCTGCAATCAAAGAAAACTGTGAAAACCGGGCGTCCGGCACGCTGTTCGTCCTTCGCATCTTCTCGGCCATCTAAGAAAATTTTGTACCACCGATAAACGTTGCTTTGGTCCAAGGTAGCTTCACCATATGCCACAGTCAACATTCGGAATGCGTTAGCGCACTTTATTTTGTTTTTCACACAAAATTTTATGCAGATTCTTTGATCCAAGCGCGCTTTGCGTGTTAAGCGCAAAGCGCATATAATCTATACTACATGATAAAGGACGAAACACAAATAACACCCCATAAACACGAAATAACAACGACATAGACAAAACAATTATGAATTATGTTATAATAATTATAATCTACATACTTTGAGCTTGATTTTCCATATTTCACAGATAAAATAAAATTTTATGTTTGCCGATTTCCAGTATCAAAGATATTGCCAATATTTTCTAAAGAAGAAGTGCTTTAAAACACCTCATTGAACTACTAACATTGATCGCAGGGAAAAACAGTTTAAAACATTACATTTTCTAGGTCCGTTACAGGGTTGCCTTTTCGAACATATATATATACTTCTAGTAATTTCTTAAGTTTATTTTTTGAATTTATGCCAAACAATTTGGATTTGGGACCAGTGTGCATTGCCTGTAACATAATGGCCGGCTTCATTTTTGAAGAAATATGGACCAATGATTCCCTCTGCCTATAGAGCACACCAAACAGTGACTTTTTGTGGATGTAAAGGCCTCTGAACAATGCCTTGTGGATTATCATTACTCCAAATGCGACAATTTTGTTTATTAACGTACTCATTCATCCAAAAGTGAGCTTCGACCGAGTATCGGAAGCAGCGCGCCATTCGTCGCGCGATTCGAACCATTATTGTGGTAATAAATTTCCAAGATTTGAAAACGTTTTTCCAGAGTGAGTCTATTCTTTATGAAATAGCAAACCAAACTGAGCATAAATCAAGTGACAGCAGTTAAAAATAGCAACTCTGGAAAAATTATTGCCAGATTGAAAAAATCGTCGCAAAATTCAAAGACGATTTAGCCGTGTCCGTCCGTCCGCCTGTTGTAATTAGTCTACTATAATTGAGCTAGATAACTGGAATTTGGTATAGATACTTCTTATATCAGCAGGTAACTTGGGATTGAAAATAGACAATATCAGTACATTTCTTGATATATCTCCCATATTTAGCATCTTCCCGATTTGTCTTCTTAAAGCCATAGAGACCACAAACGTGCCATAGCCATAGGTTCACGTTTTGATATAGCCCCTAATACAAAGGCCCCTCTAGACTTTTATTTTTTGGGCTGAAATTTGGTATAACGGGTTTATTTGTACCCAAAACCATCCACATTCGATCCATGCTGCAGGGAATATAACATTCGTCTTGGCCGAACTTTATCCGTCTTTACTTGTTTACTGTGGGTACTATGAAAGCATTACACTGTACAAAATTGTAAGTGTTTGCATGTGCAGGAATCGAAGTTATAAGCGGTTAACTTGTTGTGCAAAATGGTCTATTTGTATGAGAGGTACCAAAATAAAGCCCATTTTTCACGGGACGGACACATTCGGTCGATTATGCTGATCAATAAAACATCACGAAGTGAACAAAATGCATTTTGATTTGAATGCCCATTTTCGTCAAGGGCTTAAAAAACTTTAACTCGTTGCTCGATTGTGTATCTTTCCATGGTTCAAATTGAGCTAGTCTGAAAGAAAGAAATGTCAAATTAAATGCAGAAAAAAACTTGACGTTTAGGTGTGGGCCACATTCAACATCGGCTTTTACAATCTAACCACCCTTTACATACATATATGAATCTCCCGATTTGGCATAATTTCCTGCATAATGAATATTCTCGGACTAATTCAATTCAACTATGGAATATAACAGTGTAGTAAGTTATGAGTTTTGTTGTTGAATGACCATATTTTTTAGACGTGTGGTTTTCTAGAAGAAATAAAACGCATATAATTGAATGTTATGGCCAAGAATTTTGCTTTATTATAAAGATAAGGGTTTATCAATATATGTAATAATAAGCCGAGAGGCCCAATTTTCGACCACTTTTTGTAGCATTTAGAGCTGTATATCAGCAATAACGCGCCTCTTCTAAGGCGTCAATGTAAAGTGTACACTCCACAAAATGTTAAGTGTTTGTATGGACTGTAATCAAAGTTATAAGTGTTTCACTTTTTGTTGTGGGAGGTACCAAATTTTCTCAAGATGATTGCGACCGAGAAACTTATAAGATTTGTGGAATTGTGTAAGTTTATGGTTAGTTGTATTGCAATTATGAGATAATAAATATTTAACTACATTTTGACCCTTCCAGGGGGTACTCGAAGGAGTGGACCAACATAGGCCATCTCTGATCTAAGCCTAAGATATTAACAAATATCGAATTTAAAGTCAATCGGTTACTCCGTCGAAAGATATCGTGCACATCAACCAGACAGACAGACGGACGGGCATTGCTCAAATGACTTAAAATAAATAAAATTAAAAATGGCCCAAAACGGATTTTCGCCAAATATTCTTTGTGTCTCTTAGGTCACTCCTTCGATGTGGCCTGCAGCAACTGAAATATACTCTCGTTCACAATGGTGGGGGAAAAACCGGATAATGTTGAAATTTTCTTAGTTCTACCAAAAGTGCTACAATTTTTATATTTATCCATTGATTTTCTGCAAATAGTCATTATTTTCTTCGTTAAAATTCTAGCTTTCAAAAGCTGGAACAAACCATTTTTTTGCGATTTTTTTCTATTCTACCTCTTTCACAATAGTTGAGGTATAAAAAAAGGATTATATTGAAATTTCTTATTTCTAAAAAAAGCGCTATACATTTCTACATTTATCCATAGATTTTCTTCAAATTGGCTTTTTTTAGTTAAGATGCTAGCGTTCAAAAACTAAAACAAACTAATTTGATGCGATATTTTTCTATTTTTGATGTTTTTTTTCGTACCAACAAAAAAACGATTTTTTGTGAAAAAATTAATTTGTTTTAATCGTTTATTTATTGTCCCCATAATTTCCTTTAATTTAAAGTATTTCCTGGCCTTATGGAGTTTATACTTCAAAAATTATGATCCAAATACTAATGGCACCTTCAAATTTTGAAGAACATATTTTACAAAAAAAAAAAAATACAATAAAAATTTTGTTAATATATTTTTTTGTGTATAGGACATCATATTACACCAGAAAATGTTATGCACTATTCACACAAATATTTGTTGCATAGTGTAATTGAGAATTTTTCGATGTGTTTACTTAAATACTTATTACCTACTTACGAGTATTTGTTTAACAATTAATTAAATTTGTTTAAAAATTAAATCAAAACATATGAATTGTTAGCACTATGTTGTAAGATGTCGTCGAAACCACTGAACGGATGAAAAAATGGTATTTGAAAAAATTCAAGGCTACTTCATTTTTGATTTTTAAAACTTTCCTGAACTAATTCGTATAAATGGTTCTAGAGTTACGCTATAATATGTATGTGATTCAGCCTCTTTAATTTTGCAAATCGCGATTTATCGCTAGAGCTAGAGCTAATTCAAAGAAACTACCTATTAGGCTCATATATCCAGATCAGCTGCAAAACCATATGCCGCAAAAAATGTTCACCAGTGTAATTTTCACTCTTTAAGCAAATGTGAAACGATTTGCGATGAAGTGGCAACACTTACCGAATATTTTGACGACAGTGTGGCACTGGCAACATCGACAGCCTCTAAAATATAACAATTGCAAAAGGTATAATTAACTTGTGTGCTTTTTCTATCTGTCTTCATTTCCTAATTTGTTGCTGTCTCCTCCTCCATTTTACTGACTTTATTGATTCTGGCTGTCTATTTTTTTCATATAATTTAAATTGATTTTAGCTGACACTTTCTTTCTTGCGCCCTCAAACATTTTTTTTTCTTTTTTGAGAATACCTCAGATTTTGTGGTCTACCGAAATATTGACACTAAATTTTTGCCAAATTGATGTGTAAACGTAAAAACATGAAAATTTCTGCCTCTGTCTTTTCGAACCATCTCTTTTGTCACAAGGACCACATAGCAAACGAATAATTGAAATAAAACCTACTCAGGGAAGTGAGACAGGAATATTAAATTCTTAAAAAAGTTCAGTAACTGTCAATGTTGTCCAAAAAGGACTAACTACTTTAAATACATTTCAACTTGTTGGTGTCTTATTTTGTTAAAGAATATTTGTTATTATATATATTATAATTTTTATTCTAGGTATTTCGAAAGTATTTTTGGGAAAACACATTTCCAAAAATTCAAGAGAATAATGAAATGATTTCAAATATCTGATAATGTCACTTAACTCTCTTGACTTTTTGCAAAGTAAAGTTGGCTACCCGGTGACGCTGTGTGTGTTGCAATAACCAATAATGTGAAGAAAACTTTGCTAAGAAGAAAAAGTTTGTCTTTTGCCGTTCTGAATATTGCAATGCAGATATTTTTGCCGAGTAGATGTGTGTCGCAGCATAAACTTCACACTTCAATGCAACCGCCCCCAGTTGCTTGTTTTGCTTCCCGGGCCCGCCTCCCAGCACACGTCCTTGCACTATTGCTGCAATTCCGGCAAATGGAAACAAATATCAACAATCTAGCACGGAGCGTGGCACGGCGGGTGTATGTGCAGCTGCCACATGCACCAAAAACTTGTACTTCGATGTCGGATCTGTGGACTAGATATGGCTGGGTTGCAACATTATTGCTAGGATATGTTTATTGCCATACTTACACACATTCATTGCACACTTCCACTCACACAGTGACTGTTTGTTGTTTTGTTTTGCAGTGTGAATGTGTGTGCATTTTATACTGACAGCATGTTGTTGCATTCGTTCTGTTCTCCTTTTTCAGGACATTTTAAAGTGCATTTGTTTAAGACAGTAACAAGTCGGAGAGAGATATGTTTTTTTTTGCTACCATTTGATTTTCTTCTCTATGACGAAATATTTTATTGAAAACAAGAAACAATTTTAACAAATATGCAGAAGAAGTGAAACCCAAAACATAGAATTGATTGAACATAAAATATAACTAAAAGTGCCAATAACTTTATATGTTTATGTGTTCTTTTTCGAAATTTCATAGCACAATGCAGTACACTGAAAAAAAATTTTCATAAAATTTAAGAATTGCTCCAAAGACGTCCTTAGTCTTAAAAATAAGTACATGTTGTACTTAAAATTAAGAATATTTACTTAAAATTAACTAAATTACTTAATATTAAAGAAATTATCTATATTTTAAGTACAAAATGTACTTATTTTGAAAACGTCCCAGCAAAATCTTGGTAATTACCTGTCATTATTCCCTGCATTACCAAATAATGACATCTCATTATTCGCTGCATTACTTTAGGCTTATTTGTAATGACTTACCAATAATAACAGAAATAAGTGATTTTTTGTTATCAAAATAATTTTTGTAAATTTTAATATAATGCAATTTTGGCTATATATGGGTTACTGTACAAGATTTATTTATTTTTCAACATGTTTTCAAATAATACCATAATTTTTTACGTATATCTTATGAAATTCGAATCTGGCATGAGAAAATTGTTGTTTCGAGAAATATTCGCGACAATATGCAAAAAAACACTTTACTTATTATTTTGTAACTTATTGGTAATGCATTATTCAAGTACTTAAAATCGTGAAAATATAAGCACATATTTATGTGGTATGTCTATGCTAGAAATAAGTACTTATTATGCTACTTTATTGTATGCTTTTGGGAAGTACTTTCCTCCAATGACATCCCCATGTTAACATAATGAGAAAAGTGGCTAAATATTAAGTACACACACGAGTCAAAATCTCCTCTTTTGATATGTTTGAATCGAAAGAAAATATATTTGGAACACTAATTTTCAAATATTATATATTTCTTAGCAAATACATTTTATTTGAAAATCAATAAAATATATTTGGAAAGCATATATTAATATATTACAACAAATTATATTTGTAAACTAATTTTGTCAAATAAAATATGTGTTTAAATACAAACAAAATTATTATTTAGCGATGTTTCCAACTTAAGTTTATTTAAAAAAATTCCAAAACTTTTGCTGACTTTTTCGAATTTCAGTTTTAATTTTTCCTTGGATTCGAATTGTACCTCCCAGTTATGAAAACATATGCAGCATTAAATTCTGTTTTAAATCAATCATTTCAAATTTCTGAGTATTCCAAGCCATCATTAGTTGTTAATCCTCCAAGTACTTTATATTGATCCAAGATTATACGATTTCAATTATTATTATTTATTATTTTTACGAACTTTAAAAATTTAACAACTACTGAAAAATTTAACACAATTTATGTATTTTATGAATACTTAAATGCAAATAAATTTTTGTTTCGGAAATAACAGTCGCATTGGGTTGTAAACAAATATTTGTTTAGAACAACATCTTCCCAAATACACAATTTTTGTGTGTACCAAATATTATATGTTTAGAGTGTACCCTTGTTTCAAGCCGAATATATTTGGGGCAATATACTAGAGAATCAATTTTTTTTCAGCGTGTACTTACCATTATCGAACTTTGCTTACTCGTCGGATTATTTGGTAATGAGAAATTTTGCTGGGGTATGACGCCTTTGGAGCCATTCTTTAATTTTATGAAAATTTTTTCAGTGTTGGACGTATATACTCGTATAGAGTAATTCCAAAGCAAATTAATTGAAAAACATGCATTCTAAAAATTACCCCGTTTGACTTTAATACAATTTTGCACAGTGATTATACAAATATGTATGAATTTAATGGCGTTTTTGGTATTTCAAAATTCATTGTAGTTTTTATAGTACAGAGCTCCAAAACTACCTATCTCAGGGATTTTCCTTAAAATTACCATTTGCTAAATTAGCCATATCTTCCTAACTGCTTCATGTATTTTGAAAATATGAATACCTATGAAAAGCTTTGCTACTCCCCTTCGTTGTAGTGGAATGGAATATATGTATATGTCCTTTTGGTTGAAAGAGGTGAAATTATGGAATATATCCTTAATCCTTGAATATCCTGAAAAAGTATCAATTCATGTCCTTGATTTTTTGCAACTAAGGGGTCAAACTATTATGAACTGACTATGAAACTGTAAATGGAACATTGTATACTTTTATATAGAATTTTAGATTCGTCTAGTGTAACTTCTAAACTTCTAAACCGCTTGGTCGATTGATGTTATTTTCATAACGGATGGTCCATATTAAACGCACGATGTTAATTGTAAGTAAAATAAAAAAATTCCGAGAATTATCTTAATATTTTTATTATGTTAGATGGATCTATGCCAATTATGTGTGATACAAAATATCGGCCAAATGCTCCGCACGGCTCGTGGTTGGACCACGCTTTGCATTAAATTTGTGAGTCTTTGTAACTGTATCTCGATACGATAGATGGTGCTGTAGTCTAGTAATTAATAAATTCCTCATGTATGGACCAAAATGCCTTATATTCGTGGATCTTTAAAAAACAACAAAAAAAAGTTTAAATGGATCACCCAATAATAACACACCTCAACACAAAAAGTAGATTTAGATATGTGGGCCTAAAAGAAGCTTTCTTTGTAATGACTATATCTAGTTCTTACGATAAACCACTATATGCAAAAGTAGAGAGGCTGAGCCACATATGTTAGCATAAATCGAGAACCATTTATCCGAATTGGTTCAGGAAGCCTTTAAAGAATCGAAAATTAAATACCCATCCCCTTCTTCGAATGGGTAAAAGTAAAACAAGCGTGTCAATGATGTTATGAAAGTTGTGCTATTTTGGAAATTTGTATTTTTTGAACAGTTTATCAATAAAATTTTTTTCGCGAGATCTAGCCGTGCAATTTTTTCGAGTGACCGATTTCGATAGACCGATTCGACTGAAATATGGCACATGTGTTCAAAACCAAATTAAGTAATTAAGATTTATTCACATTTCAAATTGTTATCGGACGTTTTTGAAAATATTGCAAAATATTTTTTGCGCATGCAAATATATCCACTTTCTGCATCAAATATTTTTAAAATTTTATTTGCGAAATTTTACTTATATTGGTATGAATCAGAATTAGAAAAAAATTTGGTAGATCCCGCCACTTAGACGCTACATTCATTTTAGTAAGACCATTTTTTGCAATAAAGCATTACACTGTGGAACAAAATTAAACTTTTTCGAAAATAACAAGGTTCTGACAACGGATTCTGATAGAGGGTGTTAAAAAAGAATATACATGTATCGGCGTTTTGAGAGTTTCTCCTTTTGCACATTCTTATAATGAAACGGCAATGGAAACCGTCCGATCCTTAAATCTTAGGTATAGGATATGTTCAGCAACATTACTAAGAATACTACGTGGAATATTTAGTTGAACATTTTAACCCTCTAGCTCGTCAATGTACGGGTATTTTTGGTCCCTTTTGTGGAAAAGGATAAAAATCGCCCATAAGACAGAAGTTTAACGAGTCAAATGTTCTGCATAAGTATTTGCCATAAAAATGTACTATAAGTCTCTGAATACGCCAAAACTCAAAACTCAACTAAAATGCTAGAAATAAGTCAAAACTTAAAACTAATTTTTAGGTTAAATTCTGACTTTTTCCATTTGGTGCTAAACCTACAAATAATTTTATGTTGAGTTTTGGTGTACTCAGAGACTTATAGAAGATTTGTATGGGAAATATTTTTGTAAAACATTTTGACTCGTTAGACTACTGTATTACGGGGCGACTTCTGTATTACGACGCCTAGGTTGTTGATCTAGGGGTTTAAAATGTTCAACTAAAAAATTCCTCGTAGAGTTCTAAGTAATGTTGCTGAACATATCTTTAAATAAATTTAAGGATCAGACGGTTTCCAATGCCGATTAATTATAAGAATGTGCAAAAGGAGGAAATATTGGTCCTCCTCTAAAATGACCGCCATACGTAAACTCTGAAAACCCGATACATATATATATATATTCTTTTTTTACACCTTCCATCAGAATCCGTTGTCAGAACCTTGTTATTTACGAAAAATTTTAATTTTGTTCCACAGTGTAATGGTTTATTGCAAAAAATGGTCTTACTAAAATCAATGTAGCGTCTAAGTGGCCGCGATCTACTAAAATAATTTTTATAATTATGATTCATACCAATATAAGTAAAATTTCGCAAATACAATTTTCAAAATTTTCAAAATTTTTGCTCCAGAAAGTGGATATATTTGCATGTGCAAAAAATATTTTGCAATATTTTCAAAAATGTCCGAATTTGAAATGTGAATAAATCTTAATTACTTAATTAGTTTTTAAACCCATGTACCAAATTTCAGTCGAATCGGTCTAATGGTTTATAAAAATGGGCAATTTTCTAAATACACTCGACTCGGCTATATCTCGCGAAAAAAATAACATTGCTTAACTGTTCAAATTGTTTAATTTTTTTGCAATTCTCCACCGAAAAAACCATTTTCCAAAATCGCACAACTTTCAAAAAACCATTGACACACTTGTTTTATTTTTACCCAATGTCCGTTTTCAATCTGTTCAGGTGTTTCGAAAATATACTCGTATTACAGGATATTGCGAAAACATAGCATTTCTTGAGAACATTTTAATAATTTTTAAATGGAATCGCCCCACAAACATCTAAAATTACACAATCATAATATTTACATTATTATATTTTAAGGTCTGATCGGTCATAAATAAAATGATCCCATTCCGAATAAAATCGATGCGATGAATATTTTGGCTGAAACTTCATTTTGAGCATTTTTTTAAAACATTTAGTTTTTCCAAAGGCTATATCCAGTTAACCGATGGGAATATTGCACTCAGCATAATTATAGGTATATATAGACTAGAAAAATAAAGATGTAAAACAAACTGGCTTTCACGAGCAGCATCTACCCAGTAAAAAATTCGGAAAAAGCAATCTAGTAGGGAATTAAGCAGCTTTTTGCGTACTAATTCCCCACTCGCTTCCCTAATCGATTCTTTTTATATGGGGATGAGACTTCCGGAGCTAATTGTGAATTTCTGAAAAAGAAACGCCTTCTTTTTACGACATTTTCACCACCTTAGAAAAATGAAAAAAGATATTTTTCTTTACTTTTTATTTCTCTTTATTTTTTAATTTATTTCTATAGACTTATTTATTTTTATTCCGATCCGACGAGGATTTGAACCTGGGATATATGCTTCAAAACAGCGCGTGCTAGCTCTCTCGCACTCATCAACGCTAATTTATACTAAGTATTTAAGGCAACCAGATTTTGTCGATAGCCTCGCTTCCTTTTTGAGATTTTTAGAATAAAGCTGACTTTTGCGGATTTTGGGAATTAAGTTGTCCATTAGAAAACACAGAAAAAAATTGCACATTATATTCCGGAAGGAAAAAATACAATTAAAAATTAATGTTCTTGGTGCTAGTTCTACAGCTACTTTTATAGAATGCAGAGCGCAATGCTTAATTGAATCTTAGCAAACGAAACTGGAAGGATTTCTTGACGAGCCAGTTACAAATATAACCACTATTTTTTTAATAGGTAGAGCTTCGAGAAATTGTAAATTTATTGAGACAAATCGTAAAAGAACCCTAAAAATGGGGCGGGCAGGGAAGGAATGTTCTACACAAATGTTGGGCATGATATTCTACTAGGGATGATATGTTAAAACTAGGGATGTAACGAATATTCGCATTCGCGTATGCGAACGCGAATTATTCGCATCATTTTAACATTCGCATTCGCAAAAGCCATCTTTGGATTATTCGCTTTCGCAAAAATATATTTCAGTATTCGCTTCCATTAGTTAAAAGTGTTAAATATTCTTATTCCCTTCACACAATTTGCAGATATTATTAACAATGAAAACCTCTACCACTTCTCTTCAAAACAGTTGAAGAAATATGTTTGTCCTTGTGGTAACAGGAGGTAAAACTATGGAAAACATTCTTAATTATCCTGGAAAAATATCAATTCAGTTCCTTAAATTTGTTGGTACTAAAGCGTCAAACTATTATTCGCATTTGCTTTCGCAAAAATGCATATTTCACTATTCGCTCTCGCATTCGCATTAGCAAGAAATATATTTCACTATTCGCTTTCGCTAAAGTCACTTTACATCCCTAGTTAAAACGTTACATCGCTAGTTAAAACACACAAAAGCCCAAAACATAAAACAAAAACCAAAAAAGTGAAAATCTAGTTAAAGCCGTCATTATTGGTACACGCTGAAAAAAATCGCTTCTGTAGAATATTGTCCCAAACATATTCGGCTTGAAATATACATACATATGTTTAGGGTACACTCCAAATATATAATATTTGACACACACAAATTTTATATGTTTGGGAGGATATTGTTCTAAACAAAATATGTTCCCATTCACATATTTTTTATTTGGAAGTAGTATTTCCGAAACAGAGATTAATTTGTAATTATTTATTTTGGCAATGTATCACTGCCTTTACTTATGTTGTTTTCTTTTCTAAAAAAAGATGTTGCCCTGTCAGAGAGCAGCATAGTAATAATGTCGCCTACGCCCTCCTGTACTGCTGCATTTTTTATAGTCAGAATCGATAACAAAAATGCGAAAAACCAGCCTTCTAAATCTCTAAAAACAAAGAATACTCCACGGCGCCGCCTAAATAAAGCATCTGACCAAACTTCATTATAAAAAAGCACGCACGGACACACGCGGGTATTCAGGCTATTCGCTCGACGCCGAAAAACATCTGTCTTGTAGGGCAGCGTCCACCCCTTTGATTAAATACAGGGCTGAAATGTTGTATTTTTGCCCCGTGCAAGTGCGACATTTTTCACAAAAGAAAACGAAACCCTTTCACAGTGCAGCATTTATTTTACAATCGAAGACAAAATGGCATTTTTGGGGTGAAAAGCATAAAAAATGTAGCATTTTTTGGCACAAAAGAAAACACCATTAAAGACAAGTTTTCTGTTTTTCAAATGTTCACAGAGCAATTTTTTACAAATTTTATATGTTTGTAAAATTTAATTAAAACTTAAATTAAATCACGAAATCTAGGAAAAACTAACATATATATAATATTTAAAAAAATCTTTTCAAAGTTTATTTTCTTTCAATTAAAACATATCAATAATGACAATTTTCCTCCGTGTATCGTTATAACCTCGACCACTAGTTCGTATGAGCATTAAGTAATGCACGACGTGTTTTTTGTTTGTGTCAAGTTTTGGGCTTTTCCGACATATAAATATATTATTTAAAATACCTTTAACTTTTATACCGCTGAATGGCTGAAAAAATTGAATTAGAAGAAGTTAAAGGGTATTTAAATTTTAATTTAATAATCCAATACATGCTTAGTTCAAGAATCTTCTCGGTGCCCGATTTCATACAGTTTGGTTGGAAATTGTGGCTGCTATAGCTCTTATATGTAAATCTGAACCGATTTTTTTGAAACTCGGCAGTATTGACGTTTAATGCAAGAGATTTTGTTGTGTCCCATTTGATACAGATTGGGGGAAAATTGTGGCTGCTATAGCAGTTATATTCAAATCAGAGATACATATGTATAGGGGCTATATCTAAATCTAAACCAATTTAATAGGGATCGTCCCTGACCACAGTATGAGGTTACTGCCAAATTTCGTAGCTGTCGGAGCATTATTGCGAGCTGTACTTTGCATACAAGAATACATCCAGAGAATGACAGACGGACATATCTGAATCGGAAATGATTACATATCGGTCGGTATAATAAACAATAGATCTATCTCTTCTCCTTTGTATGTTACAAACAAATGCGCAATGTCATAATACGAGTACCCTGTAGCATAGTGTGGTGAAGGCTATACAAAAAAAATAATTGTACTATAAAAATGTTTTTGTTTTTAAACTAGTATGTCTCAATCTATACAAAAAAACTAATTTTTAGGTCTCGGACAACAATTTTTTTTGTGTATTGTAATTGCTGTAGAAGTTATGAAGAAGTTCGAAATATATCAATTTGGGTGGGGAGTACCATAGTGGACTTGACTTCAAATATATTGCATTTTACCGGGTTCTGCGTGTTTATTTGACCTCGTACTAAATTTTTGAGGTATTAAGTTTTTGTATGATTTGGACTTTTTGGGGCGTAGCTGAAAAAACATCACACTGCACAAAATTGCGTGTACTTGTATGGCTATAGCTACAGATTAACTATTACTATGTGTGGAATTACAGCAGATTCGCATTATTAGTTTAAAAGTTATTAGAGAATCTATATTTTACTAAATGTTAACCCTTTGTGGGGGACGTACTAGAAGGTGGGATGGCCCCATATGGCCCATCTAACTTAGCCTGAGATAGTAGAAAATATTACCACACCACAAATTTTATGTCAGTCCGTTACAATTTTCGAGAACTATGTATACTACGGGTTTTCCAACAAGAGGTGTTATTTTGAATCACCTGCTTTTTCGGTAGCTGTCCGTTTTGAAGCTTTTATTCTCTGACATTTGACAAGTAGAAACTACGCCATTACTAAAAATGGAACGATACACGATTCAACGACGCATTGAAATTATTAAAATTCGAAAAATCGAAAATCATTGAAAAATAATCCAAAAAGATATCCAATAAAGCCATTTTAATTGATATCAAAGATATTTTTTTTTTGCTTTATTTTAATTTATAGTTCTGTAGCTTTAAAAACCTACTTTATGTACTCTCCTCCACTTAAGTGAGGATAAAAATAGCTGAAAAGTGTTGCGCTGATATTATTGAGGCCTTAACCGTATACAGTCGTTTTACTTCCCCGACTTATAAATTCGGGTAATTAAATCATTACTTTAATGTCTCTACAATTTGAACAATTTATTAGTGAATATGGAGAAGTATTTAAATCGCATATATTGCCATGAACTTTTAGAATTTTGTATTTTGGATTTCATTTTTATAATAAAATCATATTCACTTTACGTGGCCATTAGCCTCCGCATGCACTTATTGTCATTGTCATTAGCAGTACGAGAGTATTTTTGTTTTTATGAAGTCACGTTCAGTTCACATCACCCCAATGCCAATGCCACAGGATTCATCCTGGCATTTGGATGTGTAGTGGTGCAGTAGCAGCAGTCATACGCAGTGAATTTTCTCGGTTGTGGTTTAGGCCATAATACGACTACGATTTGCCAACTGCGTAAAATGCATCAGCATTAACCTTGAAATGGATGCCGATGCAGATACCGTTGACGATGCTGATGTACAGCATCATGTCCTGACATTATTTGGCATGAAATTGAATGAAGTTCATTATGATCGGTGTTAAGTGGATGTACAGAATGTAAATGAGTAAGAGGAGAGTGGTTTACAAGCACTGTACCGGGGGGCATCAGATGACAGTGTCGACATTATCTGCCTATGGAGCGTATGATTTGCATAAACCATTGTTATTTGTAATATCACTCATACGCTATTCACATGGAGCAAAATTCCACGTGCATTTTGGGACATTATGTGGTTATAAATAAACAACAATTAGAAAAGTGTTGGTTAATTAGTTTTACAAATACTGCTGCTGTGACAAAATTTCCAGGAAAATGTGATTTCATTGGCTTCGGAGGAATATTTTCGAACATATGAAGAATTCCAAACTGAAATGTTTATTTAACAGTTCGTATTTTCGTTTTTGTTTTTCTTTATACTTTGACTGATTGTTTGTGACAGTGACTGTTTCCGTATCCTCATACGTAGGCTTTTGAAAATTAAGGGTGTTTGTATGTGTGTATATGTATATATGAACTTGTCTACTTCTGTCTTTTTTTCAGACAGTGGTTCCTTCCGCAATTGTGCTTTGGTGTACTTCCGCATGAATTTTTAAACTGATCGTAAATTTTTGCGAACAAGACACCAAAACACGAAATAAAATATTATTCAACTAAACGAGTTGAAACATTTTAAATAGCGGCTATAAAAATGAATATCTAAAATAAAATGTACTGTCATATATTGCTAAATTCTAACGAGTGACTAGATAGTAGTACTAGCACAGTGATCGAAATGGATATTTTAAAAATTTTACAGAAAGGATATATTTACCTATTTTGACCATGCTGAATCCAGTGGTGGCTTTATTTCGTTCCTTGAACTGGAATATATATTCCGAAGCTTTTCACTTCAAATTCACCACCGAGATAACTAACCTCACTGATTTCCCAGCAAACATTGCGGTCAAATATCTCGAGAACCAGACCTGTTTATATATTCTATTGATTCTACAGGATGGCCCAAAATAACCAAAGGGATTTGAGTTCATTATAACTTTTTATTTAAGACATTATTATTTAATTCTTTTTTTCAATACAGTATACTATGGGGAATATTTTTAATTTATATATGCAAAACTATATCTCGTTAGTGGTATTCATTTTCTGCTTCGCATATTTGTGCTCTTTCAATTATGTTCTGTTCCATTTTTAATCCCCTAAGTCTTTTTTACAAAATACTGAAAATAAATAAAAAAATATATATTAAACCAGTAATGAAAGACAAAAGTCCAGCGGAGCTACTTTATGATACACGATTTTGATAGAGTAGAATAAGCACATACTTGATGTACATTTGAAACAAATGCCTTGAAACTCGTACTATCAGCCCGTGGGTCAAAAAATCACTATTTTTTTAATTGCATACAAATTGTTTGGATAATTTAGCTTTGCCAATCCTTACATGTATACCTGAAATGACTACATCTAAAACTGAACGGATTTTTTTAAAATTTAGCTACGTTTATTAGTAGAGCAAGTGAGACCCTTCTTCCAATTTTCGTATCAGGGGTCTGTAAAATACAGCTTAGAAGCCAACGCGGTAGGAACATAATGTGTGGTAACTTTTGTACTATTAGGTATATCGAAACAATTTTTTTTCATTTATGAAATTTTATTGCCCATCCAGAAATGTTCATACGGATGAAATCGGTGCATATTGTGCTCCGAATATTACAAAATACTAGGACACGGTAAGGGAAAAAAAATTTAGCCAAAAATAAAGAACATAGGTCGATATTAAATATTCTGACCCATATATAGCGTGATCCATTTCGAGGTTCCCTACTTTTTTAAAGAAAAAAACACAGAAAATTCAAATTGAATCGGGAATGTTTATTATCATTTGAAAGAACTTTCTTTGGCATTTATTTTTTGAAGATTATGTCTATCAAATGCTGGCCGCGGCTACGTCTCAGATGGTCCGTCCATTGAAACCAATATTCGATGACTCCTTCGAGCATTTCGACTGGTAACTGGCGAATGACACGCGTGATGTTTTGCTCCAAGGCCTTAATAGAAGCGGGTTTGTCCGCATAAACTTTGGACTTTACATATCCCCACAGGAAAAAGTCTAACGGTGTGACATCACACGATCTTGGTGGCCAATCGACCGGCCCAAAACGTGAAATTATCTGCTTACCGAAATGGTCTCTCAATAAATCCATTGATTGATGCGATGTGTGGGAAGTGGCGCCGTTTTGTTGAAACCAAATGTCGCCAAGTCACGAGCTTCAATTTCAGGCATCAAATATTCAGTTATCATGGCACGACGGTTACGTTCTCACCGGCATTATTGAAGAAATATGGACCGATGATTCCGGTACGTCGGATCGGGAATCGGTCAGTGGCAAAAAGATAGCTCTTAACGAAAGCTAAAATATTGCTCATTAGTGTCAAGGTCGTGGGTCGACTGAAAAGGGTTTTTTTTTGGATTTAAAAAAAAATGGACTTAGCGTAATTGGCGAACGATTATTTTGATAATAAAACTGAATAATTTGTAAACGGTGTTCAGGCGTAAGTCTTTCCATGATGAAATGCCAAACAATACTTAACAAAAATAACATGACAGCATGACACGACTCAAACGTGATCTGTCAAAAAAAGGCTATTGAAAAAAGTATATCTACTTTGATCACCCCATATTTATCACAATATAAAAGAACTAACATTTCCTCCTATTGTATAAAATGCATTGATACTTCATGTTTCACAACTTTTACCGACGTCCACATGATGGATAGCATACTACTGATATTAGAGAGAGAGAAATATTCTATAACTAATCTGAAAATATAAATTTGTATTTTAAAAACATTTGTCTTGTCCATTATAACTGTGATATAACTTCACAATTTTAAACGTAGTTCGAATATTTTTAATATTTAATAAAGTCGTAAAATTTTTGAAAATTGCAATATCTGAAAACGATTACCATTTATTTCAAAGTTGAACAACAGAATTTAAAATAAAGTATTAATGTAATATAATTTACCAAAAGGAATATTAATAAAATTAACATACATATCGTCGGTGCGCCGACGAAAGCTCCTATGTGTAATTTTTCGATTTTTTTTAATGTCGAATTCGAATATACTAGCGGTCATGCGAATACTCACCAAAGCATTTTGCGCTATCTTCGCCGGTTCAGAAGTTACCTAAAACTCCTATGTGTGTTTCTCTCTATAGAAATTCGCCGACAAAAACTCCTATGTGTTGTAGGCACAGCGTGTCCCAAGGGATAGAAGGTTGGATAAGATTCATGCCAAAAAACGGCTAATGAGGTTTTGTTCAGAATCATTCCCTCTATTCGACAAGGAATAGATCAAAATTGGATCTGCTTCCAACCAGTACTTTCACTCAAAACAAACATCAGAACTTTGATTTGTAAGGAAAAACGCGGAAATTTAGAACTGTAACACAATTTCCTTTAAATATGAATATTTGTAACGCCCGCGGCATTTGCAATGTTTAACCCTACACCACACTGTGGTACAGGGTATTATGACTCTGTGCATTTGTTTGTAACGCCCAAAAAGAGAAGAAATAGAACCATAGTTTATTATACCGATCGTCATAGAATCAATTTTTGAGACGATTTAGCCATGTCCGTCTGTCCGTCTGTCCATGTATTCTTGTAATCAAAGTACAGGTCGTATTATGGTCCGATCTCGACGAAACTTTACACATATCTTTTGTTTGGCCCAATGACGATCCCTAGAAAATCGGTTCAGATTTAGATATAGCCCCCATATATGTATATGTTACCCCCGATTTGACATGTAAGCGCTGTAAAAACTGTATTTTATATCCGATCAGTATGAAATTCGGTAGAAAGAGGTTTCCTATTATATGAATGAACACTTTTAAATTTGGAAGAAATCAGTCAAGATTTAGATATAGCCCCCATATATACGTTATCCCCGATTTGACATGTAAACGCTGTAAAAATTTTATTTTATGTCCGATCAGAATTAGATAATATGTTTCTACCCTTATCGCATTGTTAGGCAGGTGTAGGGTATTATATAGTCGGCCCCTCCCGACTTTCTGCCTTTCCTTACTGGTTTTATATTGCGAATTTTGTGTAGTCTATAAAAACGACTTACACCGCCAAATTTTTCCAAAACTATTATACCGAATTTAATAAGAATAATATATTTGCAATCTATGATCTCTGAGGAATAGATTAATATCAGCATTTTCGCTAAAAATATCCCTCGACGAATAAAATTTGTACAAAAAAAATTTAGCTTGGAATTATTTTCCTATATAATGCTATTATCTCGCGTATGAAAAGTTCTAGGACTACAATTCTTTCTTTAATGAACTAACTTTATAGTAATTGGGTAAGGATTTATAGTGTCTTAAAACTTTTGTATGATTTTCCCTTTATATGAGACATATTTTGATTTGACACATTGTAAATCCCTACCAAATAATTATATTTTTTTTGTTAAAGAAGGAGTTGTAGTCACTGTTCATATCTCCCAAACTGCGCATAAAAATAGCATTATATAGTAAAAAAATTGTTAACGTAAATATTTTTTATTCGAAATTTATTCGTCGCGGAATGTTTATGGCGGATGTGCTGGTGCCAGTCTATCCCTCAGATATCAAAGAATGTAAATATATTTATTTTATTAAATTCGCAATAATATTTTTGTAAAAATTTAAGGGTGTAAGTTGAATTTCTGGATTACAAAAATTTCGATATAGAATAATATTGCAAATATCGCAGACATTGCAGAGCGTCTTATAAATGTTCAAATCTATGGAAAATTATGTTATAGTTTTAAATTTCCGCGATTCAATGTAATTTAGTTAAAAATTGTTTTTATCGCGATAACTCGCGAAAGGAAGCAGATCAGATTTTGAGTAGAGGGCATGATTCTGAACAAAACCTCATTAGCCGTTTTTGCCGTCAATCTACCCAACTTTCGTATACTTGAGGCACGCTGTGAACGTTCGAATACCAAAACTCCTATGTGTAATTTTTATACCCTACACCACACTATGGTACAGGGTATTATGACTTTGTGCATTTGTTTGTAACACCCAAAAGGAGAAGAGATAGACCCATTGTTTATTATACCGATCGACTTGTAATCACTTTCTGAGTCAATGTCCGTCTGTCTGTAGTTGTATTCTTCTAATCAAAGTGCAGGTCGCAATTATGCTCCAATCTCAACGAAACTTTGCACATATCTTAAAATCGGTTCAGATATACATACGGCTCCCATATATATGTACATCCGATTTGGCATATATGCACTGTTTAAGCAACATTTTTGAACCGATTTGTAAACAAATTGACAGGGAGTAGTCTCGTGATACACTTAGAGACAATACACAATTTGGGGGAAATCGGTTTAGATTTAGATATAGCCCCCATATATATGTTACCCCTGATTTGAAATTCAAGCGCTGTAGAAACTGTATTTTATATTCGATCACAGCGAAATTCGGCAGAAAGGGGTTTCTTATTACATGAAGGAATACTACCAAATTCGGAGAAAATCGGTTCATATTTAGATACAGCCCCCATATATATGTTAGCCCCGATTTGACATCTAAGCGCTGTAGAGACTGTATTTTATATCCGATCAGTACGAAATTCGACAGAAAGAGGTTTCTATTTTACATGAATGAGTATTCAGGGAAAATCGATTTAAATTTATATATAACCTCCATATATATGTTCCTCCTGAAAATTCTCCAGAAAGATGTTTCTCAATATAGGAACGAATATTGCTTAATTTAGCGATTATCGGTTCAGAATTAGACATATCCACATATATATGTTCTTACCCATTTACCAACAATTCCAAATTATTATCGCGATGACCCTTATCGAATTGTTAGGGAGGTGTAATATATTATATGGTCGGTCCGCCCGACTTTCTGCCTTTCCTTACTGGTTTTGTTTTATAAATATTTAAAATGCTCCAAACAAAATATCCTATGCGTCGATTTTCTTTAAAACCATTTACCACGTCACGGTCTTTTCACATTACGATTTTTGTTATCATATACATATTGGTGGTAAATAATTAAAAGAAAAATTAAAAAATCTAAGACATTAAATATATCGCGATTTGACGAAATAGTAACGTTTTTTTATCTCTTTTGAAAACTAGTAAAAAAACACATAGGAGTTTTCGTCGGCGCACCGACGATATGTAAATATTTCTTACTCATAAATTAAGACTTGTTCTCGTCAAAATTTTTGTATCGCTTCGAAATGATTTAATATGTCATATCGTTAGCAAAACATTCAAATATGCAAAGTCTAGTTTCAAAGAGTTTTCAGAGGAAGAAAACACTTTGTAACTGTTTCTATTTTATATTATTTTCTTTCTGCAAATACGCGAATGCTCTTTTATTTGTTCCTCTTATATATATCAATAATTTTTAATTATAATTATCATAATTATCCGTTTTTATACGGACTTCACATGTTTTTGCATTTTTGTGTTAACTTATCACTGCCAAAGGGGGAAAACCACATAATGGCGTTTTCTGTTTTCTAGATGATATATTTTTAAATGTTCTTTTATTTTAATAAAAATCTCAATTTTCGTAGAATTAGATGTAGAATATCTGCATGTTTAGCTAACGATATTATATTTAATACACAAAATAACTGTTTATTTATTGATTGCGGAAAACAACGTACGATTTTCGTTCATTGTTTTTCTATTTGTTGTTCTTGGGCTTTCTTTCGTTCTTCTGTTTATGTCAATGAAATAAATTAGAAAACGCACACAAAACCACACTACTCTGCATTTCCGCACACACTTACATTTTTAAATCTGCCCCTTCTTGTCTCATCGTCGTATGAGCAGCCAATCGATGTCTCCGGACAATTTATTTTCGACTACCTGTTATATATCATCGCCACAAACACATTTTTAGATGAGATACACACTGGCGACAAACAGTCGCCGAAATTGTTGCTATTAATGCAGACATAAAAATGTCCACTCGCACATGTGCACACAACCTTTCTCTACCACCGCTCAACAAGAAATGATTCCAAAAACTTGCAAACAAACTTCACTTTAACTCTCACTATTATTCTCAATTTTGCGATCTCTTATGTAATTTAAAAGATAACTAATCTTTAATTCAAAAAGCACAGAAAAGAGGATTGAAAATAAGGGGTAAATTGTTTTTATAAACATGACATGAGAATTTCTAAATTTTAAGGAAAAAATCGAACAAACTATTAAAATGTGTACTTGAGTTAATGACAGTTACACTACAATCAATTATGTTTAATTTAATTTTATGACGTAACGTTAAAGTCAACATGACATAGTGCTACGGACATCTTATCATAGAAGTAAAAAAATTTATTTTAAACGAATGAAAATTTCTTTGAAATCAAGTAAATTGGCTTAAATTTAAAGAAATTATTTCTTCAAACAAAGATAGTTTAAATCTATGATTTAAAGACAAAATCGTTTTTATTTCAGGTTAATTTTTTTTCAGTGTACGCTGGTCATTTTTAATCCCCTCACCTTAGATAGAAGGGTTTATATCATTTGCTAAAAGCCGAAAGTGTAACACATCGAAGGAGTGACCTAAGACCCCAAGTATGTTTTGCGGAATTCCGTTTTAAGAAATTTTAAGTTATTTGAGCAATGTCCGTCCGTCTGCCTGTCTGACAGGAGCGCACGATATCTCTCGAAAGTAGTAACGGATTGCCTTCAAATTTGGTATGTGATAATATTTGTTTCTATCTCGGGCTAAGATCGTAGTTGAGCCATATTGATCCACTCTTTCTAGTACCTCCCTCACATAGCGTTAAAATTTAGTGCAATATTGATCTAATAATTACTATACTACAGGGTCTCCCATATTCGACGGACCCATCTGGCAACGCCATAACTTTTGACAGAGATGTCAGATCGCTTAATGACATACCGCGTTTGAAGCGTCAGTCCAAGCAGATTTTTACCATGGAACAATACACGCCACGCGAGCGCTCTGAAATAGTTGAAATTTACATTCAACAGAAGAAGTCAAGTCAACGTACTTTTAAAATATTAAAAAATGTGAGAAGTGCGCCTACTAAGAACACCATTAAGCGTTTATACGATAAATTTTCGACTGGTGAGGCTCTTTCTAATCCGAAGAGGCCAAATAAAAGTCGACCAAGGCGATCGGCCGAGAATATCGCTGCCGTACGAGCCAGTGTTGAGAGGTCCCCAAGAACATCCCAAAAACGCCGTTCTCAGCAGTTGGGCATGGCTCGGTCCACTTTACAACGGATTATTCGCGTTGATTTGCATTTGTTCCCGTACAAAATTCAATTGACGCAAAGATTGTTGCCTGCGGACAAGCCTCGTCGATTGGAATGGGCCCAACGAGTCCGTGGGTCCGTCGAATATGGGCAACCCTGTACTTATCCGTATCTTCTTCTTCAATACCAGTGCATATTTGTGCAGAGTTTATTTTGCACCAAAACTTAACAGCTTATAACTTTAACCAATACATATTTTAATATTATTAAATGAATTTTAAATTGATAATAATTTATTTAAAACAAAAAAAAAAAATAAATTTACGAATCATTCTTGTGACTGAAGTTGGGGGGATTCATAAGCTCGGTTTACCCGACTAAACTTTCCCACCTTTTTCTTGGAAAATTTGTATAATTTATCAAGAAAAAATTATTTTCATGTATTTGTTGCTTTAAAAATATCATTAAAATAAATCATCCAGATTTCCTTCGTACAACTGTTCACATAGTTATCTTATACCTATCCACGAATTTTTGGCATGGACATCTATGATTTTAGATAATTCACAGTCATAATAGTTTTATGGAAATAAGCTCCAGGTCTCTCTATGATACGAGTATAAAGAATCCTAAATTTCTATATTTTCCTAATTTGTTTGAGTAGTGAAACTTTCCAAAAGTGGACACTATGGGCAACGCCCTTCAATGGACAATTATCAGAAATCGAAGCTTCAAATCTGTATTTAACCTCAGACAAGTGAAATCGACTTCTTAGATCACTCCAATGTTTTACACTTTTCTAGTGGCAAATTATAAATACCCTCTTCCTCTAAATTGAGGGTATAAAAAGCAAATCTAAGCGCAATGGAAGATGCATTTTTAAGCGACCTTTATAAAATCTGATCCTTTCTGAGCCACGATCGGGTAAAACTGTCAAATTTAAAGAAAATCGCTGCACAATTAGATATACCTCTTATATATAAAACTCATGAAAATGATAATATAATTAGCATTACCAAAAACCGGTAGTATTCCCTTATTCTGATCCATTATGTAGACGTCTGTATCCGACTTAAGTTCAATAGTTTCGGGTGTAACAAAAATACAACTCGCGGTGCAGTTTAAAATCGAGTTGTAAATGTTTTAAATAAAGTCCGTTTACATGGAAGTGAACTTGCATTTAATTTTAAATATCGTTTTCATAAATTTATTTAAAAAAATATTGTGGTAACGTCATATTCTACTCATGTCCTCTGATAGTTCACCACTTTTCATCCACCGATTTGCGTAATATTTAAATCCAAGCAATTTTTGTTTTATTTCAAACAAATGTATTTGCTTTGCATTTTTTCCCATAATAAAGATTTGCGGTTATCATATATGATATGGTTTGCAAAATTTTTCAATAATGTTTTTGATTATCCAAATGAATCCATAACCGCATGGCCGCAATCACCCGTGCCATCAGTGTCCTAACCGCCACTGCCATTGCCACCGCTACTGCTGTAGCCGCCATCACAATCCGAAAATGCCAATTCCATGTCCAGAGAACGGAAAACGACGAACGAGGAAAGAGAGCGGTGGGCGAACAGCCCAACGAACCACCCAATGTGTGAAGCTTTTACAATTATGTCTGCCATTTCCGCTTTTATATTCATTGTGTTTTGTATTGGTTTTGGTTTCGCTATGGGGTTTCAGGAGGTTCGGTTTTTGGTCTTTCGTCTCTGCATAAAATTGTAAATGTGCCATAAACTTATTGGCGAAAGTTTCTGCCAAAAACTTTTCTCCATTTCTCTTCCACCGCTTTTTTTGTGCGGTATTTTTATTAATGCCTTCGCAAGAAGTAGAAACCACATAATATAGCCAAACTTTGTAATTTAATAGAATTTACTGCAAAATGTAAATAGGAATGTACCATACATACTGACATTTACATATATAGAACAGTAATTTTAAAAGCAGTTTAAGTCTCATTACAATTTATGTTTATACCCTACACCACACTGTGGTACAGGGTATTATAACTTTGTGCATTTGTTTGTAACACCCAAAAGGAGAAGAAATAGACCCATCGTTTATTATACCGATCGACTTAGAATCACTTTCTGAGTTGATTTAGCTATGTCCGTCTGTCCGTCTGTCTGTCCGTCTGTCTGTCCGTCTGAATGTGCATGTATTCTTGTAATCAAAGTACAGGTCGCAATTATGGTCCGATCTCGACGAAACTTTACACATATCTTTTTTTGGCCCAAGGACGATCACTATTGAATTTGGTTAAAATCGGTTCAGATTTAGATATAGCCCCCATATATATGTTAGCCCCGATTTGACATGTAAGCGCTGTAAAAACTTTATTTTATATCCGATCAGTATGAAATTCGGCAGAAAGAGGTTTCTTATTATATGAATGAACACTGTTAAATTTGGAAGAAATCGGTTCAGATTTAGATATAGCCCCCATATATGTTACCCCCGATTTGACATGTAAGCGCTGTAAAAATGTTATTTTATATCCGATCAGTGCGAAATTCGGCAAAGAGAGGTTTCTTATTACATGAAGGAATACTGCTAAAATCGGAGAAAATCGGTTCAGATTTAGATATGGCCCCCATATATATGTTACCCCCGATAAGTGCTGTAAAAACTGTATTTTATATCCGATCGGTGCGAAATTCGGCAGAAAGAGGTTTCTTATTACATGAAGGAATACTGCCAAATTCGGAGAAAATCGGTTCGAATTTAGATATAGCCCCCATATATATGTTACCCCCGATTTCACATGTAAGCGCTTTAAAAACTGTATTTTATATCCGATCAGTGCGAAAGTCGGCAAAAAAAGGTTTCTTTCTACATGAAGGAATACTGCCAAATTCGGAGAAACTCGGTTCAGATTTAAATATAACTCCCATATATATGTTACCCCCGATTTGACATGTAAGCGCTGTAGAGACTGTATTTTATATCCGATCAGTACGAAATTCGACAGAAGGAGGTCTTTTTACATGAATGAGTATTCAGGGAAGATCGGTTCAGATTTATATTAAAGCTCCATATATATGTTCCTCCTGATTTGGTATCAAACCGCTATAGAAGTTGTATTTTACTTCCGATCACTAAATTTTCCAGAAAGATGTTTCTCAATTTAGGAACGAATATTGCTTAATTTAGCGATTATCGTTTCAGAATTAGATAATATGTTTCTACCCATTTACAAATTATTCCAAATTATTATGGCAATGACCCTTATCGCATTGTTAGGGAGGTGTAGGGTATTATATAGTCGGCCCCGGCCGACTTTCTGCCTTTCCTTACTGGTTTTATACTATAAATGTACTTGTAAACAGAATTGTAATATTTTAAATTTTAGCAAGACATAAAAAATAAACGTATTGAGTTTATTTTTATAGCCCCCCCCACCATAGAAAATACTTTTTTTGTAACTTTGTTTGTAACATTTCGAAACATTGCTCAGGGACCCCATAAAGTATAAAGTATACATGGGGATTTCCACGACAAATCGTACACCTGAAGAACCGCTTTGTGGAATTTTTTGAGATTTTTCCGATAACTCGTTCAGAAGTTATCGATATTTACAAAATCGTTAAGAAATCACTCATTTTTCTCAAAACCCATTGTGTTGATTTTTTTGCTCAAAAGAAGGCTTAGGTAATTTCCTTTAAGAGGAACATGGAGGTTCAACCATATATTTTAGCATAACTGGAGAACCAATTTTCGTAAAGCTTTAAATAATCTTCATCTTCTCCTAATATAATTTCTTCATCCCATAGCGAAAAAATTATATTTTTCTTAGAAAATTTTAATAATTTTTATTATCGGTCATAAATAAAATGAGAAAATTCTGAAGAAAGTCTGTGCATAATTTAAAAGTCGTATTTTATTTAAAAGTTTCCTGGACCAATTACGATAAATGATTCTCCAGTTATGCTAAAATAGATGGTTGGACCTCTAACATTTTTAGGAGGATTATCTATATTTTGATAGATAAACAAGCCTCATTCCACTAATAGACCGCAAATCTCTTAAATAAATTGACTTAAGCTTTCTTTTGAGCAAAAAAAAAAAAAAAAAAAAAAAAACAAAAATAAAAACCAGTAAGGAAAAGCTAAAGTCGGGCGGTGCCGACTATATAATACCCTACACCACTCTCGTAATATTGAATAACTCTGATATATAAATTTTGTAATTCATGTATAAATTGTTTACATAAATTTACTTTTGGGACATTTTATACTTAAATAATACCCTGTACCACAGTGTGGTGTAGGGTATAAAAACGATTGGATCTAAAGAGCCAATCGGATGAAACATATATATGGGAGATATAGCTAAATCTTAACCGATTTTCTTCAAATTCGGTAGTGTTGGTTCATGGATCAAGAAACTCTACCATTCTAAATTTCAAAACGATTGGATGTAAAATACAGCTTTTATAGGACTAAATGGCCAAATCGGACGAAACATATATATGGGAGCTATAGCTAAATCTTAACCGATTTTCTTCAAATTCGGCAATGTTGGTTCATGGATCAAGAAACTCTACCGTTCTAAATTTCAAAACGATCGGATGTAAACTACAGGTTCTATAGGACTAAAGGGCCAAATCGGACGAAAGATATATATGGGAGCTATATCTAAATCTGAACCGATTTTCTTCAAATTCGGCTATGTTGGTTCATGGATCAATAAACTCTACCATTCTAAATTTCAAAACGATCGGATATAAAATACAGCTTCTATAGGACTAAAGGACCAAATCGGACGAAAGATATATATGGGAGCTATATCTAAATCTGAACCGATTTTCTTCAAGTTCGGCAATGTTGGTTCATGGATCAAGAAACTCTACCATTCTAAATTTCAAAACGATCGGATGTAAAATACAGCTTCTATAGGACTAAAGGGCCAAATCGGACGAAACATATATATGGGAGCTATAGCTAAATCTTAACCGATTTTCTTCAAATTCAGCAATGTTGGTTCATGGATCAAGAAACTGTACCATGCTAAATTTCAAAACGATCGGATGTAAAATACAGCTTCTATAGGACTAAAGGGCCAAATCAGACGAAAGATATATATGGGAGCTATATCTAAATCTGAACCGATTTCAACCAAATTCAATAGCGATCTTAACAGCTGCGAAATACTCTAAACTGCAAAATTTCAGAACGATCGGGGCGAAATTGCGACCTGTAGTCGACGAACAACTTTACATGGACAGACGGACGGACGGACGGACATCGTTAAATCGACTCAGCTAGTGATTCTGAGTCGATCGGTATACTTTAAGGTGGGTCTAGCTGTGTTATTTTCAGGTGTTACAAACATCTGCCGTGAAACAAACTTATAATACCCTGTACCACAGTGTGGTGTAGGGTATAAATATGAGTTTTTAGAAAAATGTCGAAAAAAGTTTTAATTTTACAAAAAAAAAATATTTTTTTATTTTTGAAAAAGTTTAAAGAAAAAGCTATCGAAACCACTTGAAGCAATAAATATTGTATAAATACAATAGGTAACGCGGACAGCCCTTAACAGATTTGGTTGAAATTTTGTGCCTTAACCAAAAGGACTAAACTTGGAGCAAGTTTCATCCCGATCAGAAGACATCGATTTTAAAAATGCACTCACTTGACATAAAGTGAGGATATACTCGTAAATGTGTTGCCACAGTGTAACCCAAACCCAATAGAGCTAGAATCGTTAAATTTCAGGTCAAATTCGTTCTTTTACAAGTTCAAATCGGATAAGAGGAGAAAAATAAACTCGAATGGCTAGAGTAAGAAAAGAATATTTGCTAAGAAAATTGGAATATTCAAAACAATTTATAATTCATGTAAAATTTATACAATTATATAATACTAATTCATACTTTTTCTAAAATTATGTTATTCAAATTTACAAAATAAACGGGACATTAGTAGAACTATTGTTTCTTCAATATTTAACCAAATTCTAACTAATTTATTTGTTATTTCTTCACTATCATTGCAGATAACTTCTACAGGGAGAACAATTTGTGAGAACTCATTTAAATATTGCCAAAAGTGGGTAAGTAAGATTTCTTATAAATTATTTGTATGTAAGTAATTTTTACAACAGAAGTTTGGCAAGTACACTGGGAAAAAGTGATGCAATAAATGATAAAATGAAATATGCAAATCATTTAGAAAACTTTCTTACTTTTACTTTTGTACTTTTTGCAGAAGCCATATTATTAGTGGTTTAATAGTGCAATAATAATTAGAACAACTTTGGTTGATGACATTTTTTATGGGCCTGAACTTATCAAAAACTTTAATAAGACAAATAAGAAAACCTCAGTCGATTAAACCATCACAATATATCACATATATGTAATAACGTAGACCCAACGTTTATTATACCGATCGACTTGGAATCACGTCCTGAGTAGTCCCATATAAAGTACGATACGATTCGATATTACATATATATGATATATTGTGATGGTTTAATCGACTGAGGTTTTCCTCCCATTTTTTGTGTGTTGCAAACAAATGTACATTCTTAAAAATATTTATTGGAGTTTTAAAAAAATAATTTTATTTGTGATTTGTGTAAATTATGCCAAATTTAGAATTAACAATTGTAATACCCCCCATTCGTAGTTATAACAAATAAGATCCACGTTAAGTACGCCAGGCCTTATATTAGATACCCTCCACCATGGATCGCATTCCAAAGTATATTAAGGACAATTGGGAATTGTATAAAATATTCAAATCAAGGAAGATTTTTATATTTTCTATAAAAAAACCAGTAAGGAAAGGCAGAAAGTCGGGCGGGGCCGACTATATAATACCCTACTCCTCCCTAACAATGCGATAAGGGTGATTGCAATAATAATTTGGAATAATTGGTAAATGGGTAAGAACATATATATGTGGATATACCTAATTCTGAACAGATAATCGCTAAATTAATCAATATTCGTTCCTTAATTGAGAAACATTTTTCTGGAGACTTTTGTAATAATCGGAAGTAAAGTACAACTTCTATAGCGCTTTGTAACCAAATCAAGAGGATCATATATATGGAGGTTATATATAAATCTGAATCGATTTTCCCTGAATACTCATTCATGTTGTGGCATACTTCTACGGTATGGTACTGTACAATCCAAACCAAGTACTCGTATGTAACTACATTGTAACTGAACATACCCATATTCATATGATATTAGGCATATTTATTGTAACTAAACATACTCATAGTACTTATGCATTATATATGTACCTATTGTCATATGTTTGTATACATATCTAGTTATAAGTAAATACTTCATGTATGTATATACAAAAGTCTTCTTTTGTACTTATGAATATTGTAAAGTTCAGTTGTCAAATAAATAGCGTGAAGCAAAGATATCACAGTGGCGACGAGGAAAAAGAAAAAATTGTAAAATGAATGGCTTAAGCGTGCCCAGATTTGATCATTTGTCAAATACTTGGAATGTGTTTCAATTTCAATTGGAACAGTTCTTCATCGCAAATGATGTGACGACTCCCGAAAAGAAAAAAGCCATTATGCTGACATCCCTTACGGAAGGGTCTTATGTGTTGTTGGAAAACTTGTTGAGTCCAACCAAATTGAATGCAGTGGCGACCACATATGATTTGTGCATGACAACAATGAATGCACATTTTAAACCTCCTTTATGTGGATTCGCAGAGCGCTTTAAATTTTATAGTGCAGCTAAGTTCCAGGCGGAAACTACAAGTGAATGGGCTGTTCGAGTACGGGCACTGGCCGCACAATGTGATTTTGGTACTATGTTAGATACGGTTGTCCGAGATAAATTTGTATTGGGACTAGGAAAAGGTCCGGCCCGAGACAAGATTTTTTTGGAATCGCTTTCGCTTACATTTGCAAGGGCGGTCGAAATTGCAAACAGTGCTGAATACATTAAGAATCAGTACGAAGTTGAGGTTAAGTCTGAAAACGAGATCAACTATATGCACAGAAAGCAGAACAAGGGCACATGGAGAAACGAAAAGCATAAGTTGACACAGTCGCAGCAACCACCGCGAAGTCAGCCGACGCAACCACAGCAGCAGCAGCAGAATCATCATGAGCAGCAAACCAGGAAAGGACAGCAATGTGCAGTTTGCGGTTTTGTGGGACATAAGAGCGAGCAGTGCAAGTATAGGTCGTATAAGTGCAATCGGTGTAAGCAGAGGGGGCACTTAAAAAAGATGTGCAAGGTGCCAAATGTAAATTTCTTGACAGAGGACGACTTAAATCTCTTCTCTATGTTATGTGAGTCTGATGGCCCAATCAAGGTAAAAATAAGCATAGATCGTAAGAATTTTGTAATGATGTTAGACACAGGGTCAGAATATAATGTTATTTCGAATAATACATTTAATGAATTTTTTAAAGAATGTAGCTTGAAAAAGACTAATTTGTTACTGAAAGCTTACAATGGTGTGAACATATGTCCAGTTGGGGTGTGCGATCTGAATGTGGTGTATAAAAAAATACAAAGAAAAATGGCATTTGTTGTGATTAAAAATGGCGGTCCTCCGTTACTGGGTAGGAACTTTTTAAAAATTTTTGGAATTGAGTTCGCAGATTTAAATTATGCATCGGACAAAATGGAGATTGGAAAAAAAGAAATTGTGAATAAATTTGGTGCACTATTCAATGGCAGTTTAGGCCTATTCAAAAACAGTCAGGCCAGTTTAAAGTTGAAAGAAGGGACTAGACCAATTTTTTTTAGACCACGACCGGTACCCTTGGCTATTAAAGAGAAAGTAGAGGTAGAAATTGACAATCTGGTGGCAATGAAAGTTCTGGAACCAGTTGCGTTTTCCGATTGGGGCACACCGATTGTGCCAATATTGAAGAAAAATGGTGGCATCCGCATATGTGGAGATTTTAAAGTCACCCTTAATCAGCATATGTATGTAGAGAAGTATCCGTTGCCTCGTATTGAGGAAATTTTTTCAAAATTACATGGTGGGGAGGAATTTACCAAACTCGACCTTAGTATGGCTTATCAGCAGATATCACTTGATCAGGACTCCAGAAAATATACAACAATTTCAACATCAAAAGGACTTTTCCAGTATACTCGATTAATTTACGGGTTGGCTTCGGCGCCCGCTATTTTTCAAAAGATAATGGATTCTTTGTTAACCGGCTTGGACGGTGTTGTAGTTTTTCTTGACGACATCCTAATCAGCGCACCAAATAGGGAATTACACGTCCAACGATTGGAAAAAGTGCTTCGATTATTGTCAGATGTAGGTTTTAAATTAGCTGCTGATAAGTGTGAATTTTTCTGTAGGAAAATTAAGTACCTCGGACATATCATAGATAAAGACGGGTTACATATGGACCCCGAAAAAGTACGAGGAATTAATGAAATACCATATCCTACTTCTGTTAAGGAGCTGCAGGCTTTTCTGGGGGTAATTAACTTTTATAGACGCTTCTTACCTGATGTGTCTACATTACTTCACCCTCTTCATTGCTTATTAAAAGCAGATGCAAAATTTGTTTGGTCAAACTCTTGCTCAAAAGCCGTTGATGAGCTAAAACAGCTCATGATTTCTGAAAACTGTTTAGCACATTTTAATCCTGAGCTGAAGACAAAGTTGACCGTGGACGCAAGCCCTGTGGGTGTTGGTGCGGTATTGTCTCAAATAAATTCAGAAGGGGTGGAAAAGCCAATTGAGTTTGTGTCAAGAACCCTAACTGAAACTGAAAAGAGATATTCTCAATTAGATCGTGAAGCTGTGGCGATTCTTTTTGGGGTGAAAAGATTTCACCAATATTTGTACGGTCGAAATTTTATTTTGGTGACAGACAATAAGCCACTTCAGCATATTTTTAGCCCCAAGAAAGGTATTCCTACAATGGCTTCAAATAGATTGCAACGTATTGCTTTGACCTTGTCTGGTTATCAATTTGAAATTGAACATGTAAAATCTATTAGCAACGTGGCAGATTTCTTTTCTAGGGTGCCCCAAGACATTTACACAGAAGATGATAATTTTCCAAGTGACATATATTTTAATTATGTACAGCATTTTACCCATGGTGGAAAAATTCTAAATTTTGAAGCAATTAAGATGAGAACCGATCAGGATGATGTTCTACGGAAGGTACTGCATATGATTAGAAGTGGTTGGCCTAAGAAATGTACAGATTCAGATTTAGCTCCCTTTTTCCAGAGGAAATCAGAATTATCCGAAGAAGCGGGCTGTTTGTTCTGGGGATACAGGGTGGTGGTACCAAAGGTACTGAAAAAAGATGTGGTTATTTTTTTACATGCATCTCATATGGGGATTATCAAAATGAAGGCTATGGCTAGGGAGTGTTGTTGGTGGCCAAACCAAACTAAAGATTTGGAGAATATAGTCAAAGACTGTTCACAATGCTTAGCGACGAGAACGAATCCACCACAGCAGGAATTAATACCCTGGAAAAGACCATCTGAGGTCTGGGATAGGATCCATATAGACTTTTTTGGACCATTTTTAAATCGTTGGTGCCTAGTGGTGGTGGATAGCTCAAGTAAGTGGCTTGAATGCATTGACATGGCAAAGAATACAACAAGCCGAGCAGTAATTGCAGTTTTGAAAGATTTATTTGCCCGGTTTGGCTTGCCAAAATGTATTGTATCTGACAATGGTACATCTTTTGTATCAAAAGAATTTAAGGAATTTGCCAAAAACAATGGTATCGAGCACATCACGGCACCTGTCGGCAACCCCGCAACAAATGGACAAGCTGAAAATGCTGTCAAGACATTAAAAACAGCCTTAAAACGAAATCTGTGTAACGCACCATTGTCAGAGTTCAATGACGTATTGTGTAGATTTCTGTTAGATTACAGAAATACGATACATGCTAGTACTGGAGTTTCTCCAGCATATTTAATGTTTAACACAAGGAAATTAAGAACTAGGTTAGATTTAATTAATCCTAAACGAAATGTAAAAGATGTGAATTATGAGAAAATTGAAAAAAATGTGGAAAATATCCAATGTAATCAAAAAAGGAATCACAAAGGGAACAGAAAAAATGTTTTTTATAATAATGATATTGTGATGGTAAAAGATTATTCTGTACCGGGAAAAGTATCTTGGGTAAAAGCAAAAATTTTTAAAACTATTGGAAAACAAACCTATCTCGTGGAAACATTCGGTAAAAAAATATGGAAAAGACATTGTAACCAAATGTTTTTATGCACATCAACAAGTGAACCAAATATTCCAAGTATACTTCTCGATCCATTACAAAAACTTTCCACTAATATTGATGAAGATGTTACGGAAATCGTACAGAATAATGATTTACCAAGAAATGGTAATGTAAACAGATATAATTTAAGACCAAGGAAATAAATTTAAGTTACAGTTAAAATAACATATTCAAATATTGTGAACATTTATGTGGGGGGTATTGTGGCATACTTCTACGGTATGGTACTGTACAATCCAAACCAAGTACTCGTATGTAACTACATTGTAACTGAACATACCCATATTCATATGATATTAGGCATATTTATTGTAACTAAACATACTCATAGTACTTATGCATTATATATGTACCTATTGTCATATGTTTGTATACATATCTAGTTATAAGTAAATACTTCATGTATGTATATACAAAAGTCTTCTTTTGTACTTATGAATATTGTAAAGTTCAGTTGTCAAATAAATAGCGTGAAGCAAAGATATCACACATGTAAAATAGAAACCTCTTTCTGTCGAATTTCGTACTGATCGGATATAAAATACAGTCTCTACAGCGCTTAGATGTCAAATCGGGGGTAACATATATATGGGGGCTATATCTAAATCTGAACCGATTTTCTCCGAATTTGACAGTATTCCTTCATATAGTAAGAAACCTCTTTCTGCCGAATTTCGCTGTGATCGGATATAAAATACAGTTTCTACAGCGCTTGAATTTCAAATCGGGGGTAACATATATATGGGAGTTATATCTAAATCTGAACCGATTTTCTCCAAATTTGGCAGTATTCCTTCGAGTAATAAGAAACCTCTTTCTGCCGAATTTTGCACTGATCGGATGTAAAATACAATTTCTACAGCGCTTACATGTCAAATCGGGGGTAACGTATATATGGGGGCTATATCTAAATCCGAACCGATTTTAGCCAAATTCAATAGGCATCGTCCTTGGGCCAAAAAAAAAAGATATGTGGAAAGTTTCGTCGAGATCGGACCATAAGTGCGACCTGTACTTTGATTACAATAATACATGCACAGACAGACGGACAGACAGACAGACGGACATAGCTAAATCAACTCAGAAAGTGATTCTAAGTCGATCGGTATAATAAACGATGGGTCTATTTCTTCTCCTTTTGGGTGTTACAAACAAATGCACAAAGTTATAATACCCTGTACCACAGTGTGGTGTAGGGTATACAAAATAATTTAAAACCAGTAAGAAAAGATTAAGGACGGGCTGGACGGACTGTATTAAATATTCGTAAAATCCTTTATAATCGAAATCGTATCGTATTCATAATAAAGGAAAGAAAAGAAATTCAAGACAATATTTTTTTTTGTATATAGGATAATTCCAAAGCAAAAGGCACTTCCAAGAAAATGGGAATTTTAAAGAAAATTTGTTTTTCTTTTTTATGACACCAGAAAATTTTCTGCGCAGCCCTTCGACAACAATTTTGTTGCCTAGTTTTATCCAGAAACGATGTATTAAAAAATATCATCTCTTAAAGCAAATCTCCGCGCAGGGATAGTTCCCCATCGAAGGATTTGAAACCTACTACTTTTGATGTTATACTTGCTTTCCGAAACATAATAACAAAGTAATATATGCGACAATTACATTAGGTAGTTATATTACTTTAGGTTCCGAAACTATTAAACAAAACAGATAAAAAGAAGTTGAAATCATAGAAGTAAGTAAATAGAATAAGGGTAGGAAAAGTTTTCTAATAAAACAAGTTTAAAATAAAACAAAAAAAACTACAATGTTTTAAGAACAACAATCAATAAAAAGTTTTTAAAGTAGAGTAGACATAATGTCATTATAAAAACTAAGAACTGTTTCAAACTCAATTTGATGTTTCTTAAATGTACGCAAGTTAAGACCATAATTAACTACCCTTCCTCCCTTTAATGATTTTGGGTTCGAAACATATAAATATAAGTCCTTCAAAGTTGTGTGTCAAACGTTTATTGTATACCTTCCTCGTGCCTACATCACTTACACAATGTTGTACACGCCCCTCTTGGCCAACGGAAATCCGGCACCGCTGACCTGGTCCATGCGTTTCTATCGTTTTTTCAATATCATCTGTTGGCCTCTGGATGACAATGTTGCCTGGAGTACTCGGGCCATAATTGGATTCTGTTATATTGGCTCATTTCTCATATTTGTGCAGCACAATGAATCCGAATTACGTTATTTGTATTTGAACTGGAATAATCTGGACGATATGCTGACGGGAATACCAACATATTTTGTGCTTATTGAGATTCATATCAGGGCTTTTACATCGGGTTTGAAGAAGAGGGATTTTAAGAAGATGCTGAAAAAGTTCTATGCTGAAATCTATATCGAAGAGTAAGTTGGCTGTTTTGGAAATATTGTGAAAATTGGAATAGGATTAGCGGCATACATTATTTAATCGGTTTATGAGTTTTGTACTTATTTATTAAATGTTTTATTTGAAAAAATTTCCATTATTTAAAGTTACCGTATATTAACACCTCTCCTCTTCAAAACAGTGGAATAAAATATGTACGTCCTCGTGGTAACAGAATGGCAAATAAAGAAAACATCCGTTATCCTTTAATATCCAGGAAAAGTACCAGTTCAGGGTTTCTATATTTTGACATCCTGTTACCACAAGGACACGGAAAAAAAAGCAAATAGAATCAGATCATCTGATGATCCCTTGTCTTCCAACAGCAGGTCACACACCAAGCCCTTAAATGAAGTGGCGAAGGTGAGTCTAGTGATGGCTGAACATATCCTCGACAAAATTTTTGTAAACCTGTGTAATCCTTGTAAATATAGAAAACAAAAATTATTTTCCTTAATAGTGTTATAATCCGCTCATTGACTTGATTCTTCCGAGACTTCGTAAACATAAGTAATACACAATTTTCTTGGAAAAACTAACATTTCTTTCTGCTTCCAGAGCCGTGCGACCCGATATACACAAAAATAATCTGCGGCAATATTGGCCCGTGCATATATTCTCAGTTCTTTATTTGTGTGCAATGCTTTCCTATATTACGGCCACCGTGTATTTCCTATCAATCGGTAGTCGTGAATTACTCTACAAAATGACGCCTTCATTTGATTTCCGACCACTACCCATCTATGTGCCGCTGGTTCTCAGTAATGTTTGGGTTGCTTTCATAGTGGCCTCAACTATCATCGGTGAATCATATAGCCTTACAATGTTCGTCCATAATCTGAATGGTCGCTATCAGATGATGCGAGAAGATCTTAATGAAAAAATTGAAAATATTTTGAAAACTTCACCAAATGGAGCGACGGCCGTTGCACGCTACTACAAAGTCATGGTGGACACTTTAAAAGAGAATGCTCGGCTAAATGTATTCGCCCAAGAGATACAGAAAGAATTCTCTTTAAGGATTTTCACCATTTTAGCTTTCATAGCTGCCACTCTATGTGTTTTGGTATTTAAGGTCTATACAGTAAGTATGGATAAGTAAGTAGTTGGAGCTAGGAATGCTGAAAGGAGTTTTCGTTTTATCTAACATTTGTTTTAGAATCCCATGACTAGTATTCCATATATATTCTGGACTATAGGTAAAGTTCAAGAGACCATAGCCTTTGGTCAGATTGGTACATCTATTATAACAAGTGTAAGTTCAGGTTCTGTACATTTTATCTCATTAGATTTCGAATTGAAACTTTCTTTAATATTTATTATTGGCAGACCGATGCCGTCAGTTCAATGTACTACGAATCTAAATGGGAAACAATAATTCTACATTCACCGGATATTAAGGCTAATGTCCGTCTGATGAAAGTCATCGTTTTGGCAATCAGTCTTAATAAGAAACCTTTCAGTTTAACGGGATTGAATTTCTTTAGCGTGTCCTTGCCTTCGTCCTTAGCAGTAAGTACATGGGACTAACAAAATTGTAGAATTGCGTTGTAAATATTTTATTTTATTTCATATTTTGCAGATTCTCCAAGGTGCCAGTTCCTATTTTACATTCTTAATATCAATGCGTTAAATTGATTTACCGTTAAGAAGAAATTATTACTGTTATTGCCTATTTCCCTGAATTTACTAATAAAGTGACAATAAAGTAACTAATATCGATTTTCTATTCGCACGATTTCTTATAAATTTTTCTTTATAAAAAAACAGATTTTTTATTTATTTAAACACAGTATTTTCTTGTATAGTTCGGTAGAATTTATTGATTATTATAATTGATTGTCTTATTTCATCGTTGCAATACATACACGGGCAAATCGCCTTTTTTGATATGTTTGAATCGGAAGAAAATATATTTGGAACACAAATTTTTAAATATTGTATACATCCTGGCAAATAATTATACCCTACACCACACTGTGGTACAGGGTATTATGACTTTGTGCATTTGTTTGTAACACCCAAAAGGAAAAGAGATAGATCCATTGTTTATTATACCGATCGACCATATATATGTTAGCCCCGATTTGACATGTAAGCGCTGTAAAAACTTTATTTTATATCCGATCAGTATGAAATTCAGCAATATGAGGTCTCTTATTATATTAATGAACACTGTTAAATTTGGAAGAAATCGGTTCAGATTTAGATATAGCCCCCATATATACGTTATCCCCGATTTCACATGTAAGCGCCGTAAACAATTTATTTTATAACCGATCAGTGTGAAATTCGGCAGGTTTCTTATTACTCGAAGGAATACTGCCAAATTCGGAGAAAATCGGTTCAGATTTAGATATAGCCCCCATATATATGTTACCCCCGATTTGAAATGCAAGCGCTGTAGAAACTGTATTTTATATCCGATCAGTACGAAATTCGACAGAAAATCAGGGAAAATCGATTCAGATTTATATATGTTCCTCCTGATTTGGTATCAACGCGCTATAGAGGTTGTACTTTACTTTCGATCATTAATATTTTCCGGAAAGATGTTTCTCAATTTAGGAACAAATATTGCTTAATTTAGCGATTATCGGATCAGAACTAGATAATATGTTGCTGCCGACTTACCAATTATTCCAAATTATTATCGCAATGACCTTTATCGCATTGTTAGGGAGGTGTAGGGTATTATATAGTCGGCCCCGCCCGACTTTCTGCCTTTCCTTACTGGTTTTTATTTGAAAATCAACAAAATATATATGGAACACAAATTTTTAAATATTGTATATTTCCTGGCAAATAATTTTTATTGGAAAATCAACAAAAAAAATATTTGGAACGCATATATTAATACCAGATGACCCCAGCAGTCGTTGTCCTGCCCGTTCTGTTCGGGCTGTATTGGTTTGTTATTGATCGATATTTCATTCAAAAATGCATACATACCGAGTTATCATTAGTTGACAATCTTCCAAGTATTTTTTTTTGGTCCAAGATTATACGATTTCAACTATTATTATTTATTATTTTACAAACATTAACAATTTTTAAAAAATTAACTTTGAATTACTGAAAAATTTAACACAATTTTGTTATTTTCTGAGCAATAAATATTTTTTTCTAGGCAAATAAATATTTGTTTCGGAAATAATGGTCCCAAATAAAAATATATTGGGATGTAAACAAATATTTGTTTAGAACAACGTCTTCCCAAATATATAATTTTGGTGTGTACCAAATGTTATATGTTTAGAGTGTACCTTAAACATATATATGTTCCAAGCCGAATATGTTTGGGACAATATTCTAGAGACGTGTTTTTTTTCAGCGTGTATTTATATTAAATTTGGTATTTTGATTAGCAATTTGACATTAGCTAGAGAATTTTCATTACAATCGATTTTAGACTATATCTTTATGTGGTATTAATCCTTTGTGCGCTTATGGGCTAAAAAAGGACAGTTCTTTCTTTTTAGTGTAATTTGTAATATTATATAGACTCATAAGGACAACGAGTACTATTTGGTAGCTCATAAGTTCCACGACTACTATTTCGTAGCTCATTAGTTTAAATCGACTGTAAAAAATGTACTGATAATTTGTTAAAATTTCTGGTTTTATTGGAAAGCTTGAACTATGTCATTTAATATTGGAACACAATATCATTTATATGACTACCACGGCAGTACCTCATCCGATCAACCAAATTTTTCTGTACATTTTCGATTGTTTCGGGTCGAATCTCTTCAATGGCAACATCGATTTCATGTTTCAAAGCCTTAATTGTCTTTGGATGCTTTGCGTAACATTTATCTTTAATGGCTCCCCACAGAAAAAAATCCAAAGGGCTCAAATCACATGTCAAAGTAATCGGTACTTCTCATAAGGTCCAAGAGTAATATTTGATAGTCTCAAAGGGTCCACGAGTACGCTTTGGTAGTGTCATTAGAACCACTAGTAATATTTGATAGTCTCATAAGGTCCACGAGTAATATTTGGTAGTCTCATAAGTTCCAAGAATGCTATTTGGTATTCTCATAAGGTCCACGAGTAATATTTGGTAGTCTCGCAAGGTCCACGAATAATGTTTGGTTGTCCCATAGGGTCCACGAGTAATATTTGGCAGTCTCATAATGTCCACGAGTACTATTTGGTAGTCTTATAAGGTCCACTGGTACTATTTGGTATTTTCATAAGGTCCACGAGTAATATTTAGTAGTCTCATTAGGTCAACTTGTACTATTTGGTAGTCTCCTAAGGTCCACGAGTAATATTTGGTAGTCTCATAAGATTCACGAGTAATATTTGGTAGTCTCATAAGATTCACGAGTAATATTTGGTAGTCTCATAAAGAAAGAAAGTATATGTTTGTTTGCTTGTTTGAACGAAATTTGGCATAAAATTAAAAAAATTTCGCAATTTCGCAATCTTTTTCACTTCCACAAGTTCGTTCGCTGTTTCAGTACTTGACATTATACACATAACAGAATCATTAATATATATTTTTATTAATTTGAATTATTATTAATGTTAAAAAAATATTTTTCTACATCAGGTTTTTTTGCAGACAAAAATTTGTTTATATAAATTAAAAAAATAATTTTTCAGGTCAGGCAGGACTAAGTATGCTTGGTTCAGCTAGTAATATATAATTATGATCACTTATTAAAATTTGTGTTCCATTTCGCTTGGAAACATGCAAAAACACAATATAAATGAAGTATTTAGAGATATGTATATTTGAAATACTAGAGCATTTTGTTTCTATACTACTACAAGCTGGACCCGGTCCACTTCGTTGCCCCCAGATTTCAGATTTCCGATCCAGCCCATTTTTTGGCCAATTACGTAGACTGCCATCACATGCATATACACATAATTACAGCACTTTCGATAACAATTTGTGCAAGATATCTCAATTTCAAAATTTGGATTATATGTGCGGGGCCACGCCCATTAGTCTGATCCCGCCCATTTTTGGACCAATCACGCAGACTACCACCAGATACATATGAACAAAATTACAGCACTCATTGCTTGCCTTAATCGCCGCGATATTCACAAATGATACAATTTTCTGCTGAGAATTATAGATTCGTGTTTTTGTGCTCACAGCCAATTAAAGAAATGTGGTACAAAAATGCACAAATTATGCAATATTGTATGAGGTTGTGTTTAATGATCGAAATTTCTTTCTTCTGCGGTCAATAGTTTCAGAGATAATACATGCTTAACTAATGCTACGCCCACTTTTGCCACACCCACTAATCCTATCCCGCCAATTTCTGCTGAAGATTTAGATAATAACTCCACTAACGTGTGTTTCAAATTTCGTTCTTCTACGAACAACATATTCAGAGATATTCGAATTTTATATAATGACACGCCCACGTATTCTATCCCGCCCACTTTTGGTGAAGTTACTAATATTGACTCCTATAGCTTACAATCTAAATTTCGTTCACCTACGGTCAATAGTTTCTGAGATAACAAATGTTTAACTAATTCTACGCCCACTTTTGCCACACCCGCTAATCCGATCCCTCCCTATTGAAGTCTTAGAAAATAACTCCACTCACGTGTGTTGCAAATTTCGTTCTTCTAGGGTCAACACTTTTTGAGATATTTGGATTTTAAGTAATGCCACAAACATTATTGCCCAGCCCACTTTTTTCAAAAAAAATTTTTCCTAAACCATCTTTGACAAATAACCTTTCAAACAAAAGAAAAAAAAGAAAATCGGTCCAGTGGTTTCCGAGTCTATAGCGTACATACATACATGCAAACATACAAACATGTTTTCATGTTTATATATACATATAGATAGATAGACGACAAACATTATATATCGATACCTTCATGCCAATATATGCTAAGTCGATTAAGCATATTTAAGGGGCATTGCATTTTAAAATTCTAAATATTCCAAATTACATTCATTCAAAATTTGTTGCTTATCTGCCAATCCTATAAAAAGTTAGTCAAAAATCAATAAAGAGTTTTCGATTTGCATTACAAATGAATTCTATACAAGTTTAAAAAATTCAAAAAACTTCGATCGCTTCTCCTTAAAAATTACGTGTTTCAATTTAGCATACTTTGGAATGCAGGTATCGATATTTGACGGTGTATTTCAATATTTGGATAGTCGGACCTATTTTGAGAGCAAAAAACCTGACATCCTCAACATATTGATTTATTCACGCACTTATTGCAACTTTTACAACACTTATTGCAACTTTTTACGGTATCCCAAAAAGCCCATAAGTTGTCGTCAATAGTTGATACAAACTTCTATCAAATTACAGTATATAAATTAATATGTATTTAACAAATTGTTTGAGGATTCTTTAGTTTGATGAAATTGATGTGAACCCATATTTGAGTTCACAGACTTTACTATTATGTTATGTAAAAATGAATATTTTCTTAAGCCAAATAAGAAATGTTTTGAGTAGTTTTCGTTTGTCAAACGTTCATTAAAACTTTGTTTACAATAATGGTGAGAAAAATCAACGATTAGATGAACAATATTTAAAAGGCCGTATAGCTTTTTTGACACAACACTTTTTGGGTGGAAATATAGCACTTGTTTACAAGCAATTTTGTTTCTTCCGAAATTGCTGAAAACTAGTGTAATCGGCTTTGATTTAGATTAAAGGTATGTGGGATTATTTTACGCTAACATTCTGTATGTAGAGTATTTTCGGACATGTTTGTATCACAAACCCCTACAATTTGATTTTAAACAAAAATCTGATTAGACTACACCTCAACAAACGCAATACTTGGACCTATTAAGCCAATCTACAACAGTTATTCGTTGTATACTTGAAAAGATAATATTATAACAGACAACCAATATAAGGCATTAAGCAACTCACAATCTGTCAGGACAATGACGTCGAAGTGAAACATTTTTGGAAAACAACTCAACAGTGAAAATAACTGATTTGGAAATCCCAGACAGGACTAAATAATTTTCTGCTACATATCAACTATCGTTTCGGAAAGCGCCATTTCATTCTGTACTCTACATTAGTCATCCTGGCGCTTCCAAGGCCATCAAAATTATTTCTGAACAATTTTTTGACCAAGCGTTAGCAAATATTGTCGACAGTGGACGGAAGAGTGAGTATCGTATCAAGGGGGCAACGTATATCATCATAAAGTATCACCTATCTGCAGTTATGATCTGCAACAGCAACGATTTGAACTCATAAATATCGACATATTAGAGCCATCGTTACTGTCTTACGTGTACACCCAATTGAAGATATCACGACGACCAGGTCGAAAGAATAACTACTGAGCATAGTAGACAACTCGAATAGAAACTTTTTCGAGCGCTAAACCAATATTTTGGTAAGAAACATTTGAGAACAACAGCATACCATTTCTACAAGCCAACATGAATGTCAAACATATGTCAATGTGAATATAGACCGCTTAAAGGCAGCGTTTTTCAACACGAAACGATTAGTGGGGTTATCTACTCCATAGTTAATGACCAGTTGGGTTATCTACTACTTAGTAAAATATCAGTTTGTTTATCTACTCCTAGTTGACTTCCAGTTGCAGTAGAGTATTGTCAATTACCAGTTGCTTTATCTATTCCTTGGTTGACGACCAGTTTGGATTGTCAAGTACTTAGTTTACGACCAGTTGAGTTATCTACTTCTAAGTAGATGACCAGTTGCGTTATCTAATACTTGGTAAAATACCAGTTGGATTATCTGCTTCCCAGTATAGAACCAGTTGGGTTATGTACCCCCTAGTGTAGGACCAGTTGAATTATCTAATACTTAGTAAAATACCAGTTGCTTTATCTACTCCTTGGTTGACGACCAGTTGGATTATCAACTCCTTAATTGACGACCAGTTGGGTTATTTACTTCTAAGTAAAAGACCAGTTTATTTATCTATTACTTAGAAAAATACCAGTTGCTTTATGTACTACTTAGTTGACGACCAGTTGGATACTCAACTGCTTAGTTAATGACCAGGTGGGTTATCTACTGCCTAGTATAGAACTAGTTGCATTATCTACTACATAGTAAAATACAGGTTGCTTTATCTACTCCTTGGGTGACGATCAGTTGGATTATCAACTACTTAATTGACGACCAGTAGGGTTATCTACTCCTAAGTAGAGGACCAGTTACGTTATCTACTACAAATAGTAGAGTACAATTGGCGTTATAGGCTAATCAGTAGAGGACCAGTTACGTTATCGACTACTTTGTAAAATACCAGTTGCTTTATTTGCTCCTTAGTCGACGGCCAGTTGGATTATCAACTCCTTAGTTAATGACCAGTTGGGTTAGCTACTCCCTAGTATAGGACCAGTTGGGTTATCTACTATTTAGTTATATACCAACTCCTTAGTTAATGACAAGTTGGGTTATCTACTCCTAAGTAGCGTTATCTACTCATCAGTAGGGGACCATTTGCGTTATATGCTCATTAGTAGATGACTAGTTACGTTATCTACTACTTGGTAAATTACCATTTTGTGTATCTAATCTTTCGATAAAGACACAGTTATATTATCAACTCCTTAGTTAATGACCAGTTGGGTTATCCACTCCCTAGTATAGGACCAGTTGGGTTATCTACTTCTTTGTATGTAAAATACCAACTCCTTAGTTAATGACAAATTGGGTTATCTAATCCTAAGTAGAGGACCAGTTGCGTTATCTACTCATCAGTAGGGGACTATTTGCGTTATCTGATCATCAGTAGATGACCAGTTACGTTATCTACTACTTAGTAAAATACCAATTGCTTTATCTACTCCTAGGTTGACGAAGAGTTGGATTATCAACTCCTAAATTGACGACCTGTTGGGTTATCTACGCCTAAGTAAAGGGCCAGTTGGGTTATCTACTACTTAGTTAAATACCAGTTGCTTTATCTACTCATCAGTAGAGGACCAGTTGCGTTACCTACAACTTAGTAAAATACCAGTTGGTTTATCTACTCCTTAGTAAACGACCAGTTTTATTATCAACTACTTAGTTAATGACAAGTTGGGTTATCTACTCCATAGTATAGGACTAGTTGAGTTATCTACTACTTAGTAAAATCCAATTTGCTTTATCTACACCTAGGTTGACGACCACCTGGGTTATATTCTCCTAAGTAAAGGACCAGTTGCGCTATCTACTCATCAGTAGATGACCAGTTGCATTATCTACTCCTTAGTTGATTACCAGTTTGGTTATCTACTCCTTATTTGACGACAAGGTGGGTTATCTTTCCGTAGATAACGGCCAGCTGCGTTATCTACTACATATTTGACGACCAGTTTGGCTATCTACTCCTTATGTGACCTTCCGTTTATTTAGTAAACCCCTTCCTATACTTCCCGTTGGGTTTTCTATTCCTTAGCTGAGGAAGAGTTGGGCTAATTTATCGAAGTTCAACGATTAATGACAAATATTTAACTGGTTTCAAATATAATTCACAACATCTAATGACATAGCCCTATTAAATTTACCGGTTGTTATTATTAAATGGTTTATAACTGTTTTATTTATGCGATTATTGTATTTTTCTTTAAATACAGTATATTATTGAGACATTTTTTGCAATTAGCTTTGAAAAAATATTTCCTGTAAGTGATGTCCATTTCTGCTTCGCACATACGTGCTCGTTTTAGCATATTTCCATAACTTTTCGCAAAATTTCGGAAAAATGCAATTATTTTTGTACGTTGTTCGATTCATAATTAATTCCCCATGTCTCCTTCACAAAATGCTGAAAAAAACAAAGTAAGAATAATAAAAAAAATGTGTGAAGCAGGTTTATGCTGTGTATGTAGAGAATATGGAGAAAGTACATACAAGTCAATACAACCTAATATGCAATAATAACGCGACAGTTGTTAACAAAATGATAAGTGCTGCCATTAGACCGATTATACGAAATACAAAGAAATTTTCTCAATTAAAATCATCCCATTTCCCCAAATTATCAGAGTATAAATTCTAACTTTCCAAGACGGAATGACTTCATTTCAAAGTTGTTCTTCGAAGACATCAGGAACTGCACTACTTCGCTGTAAACTTATTCGGCACACACTATGTTATATCGTCCTCGTTTGTCCAATGGCAAAACAGCTCCATTGTCATGGGCCATCGCTCTGTATCGTCTGACCAATAACATTTGCTGGCCCTTGGAGGATAATGCCTCGAAATTGGCATACGCTTTCGATCGCTTCTGTTGGTATTTGGCCTTTTCCATGTTTGTCATTACAAATGATGCTGAATTTCGCTATATACGCTTGAATATCAACAATTTGGATGAGATGTTGACCGGAATTCCCACATATTTTGTATTGATTGAAATTAATTTAAGAGCTTTTACCTTGGGCTGGGATAAAGAGAAATTCAAAAAACTTATGCAAAAGTTCTATGCAAACATTTATATTCAAGAGTAAGTGGAGTAATCAATATGTTGAATTTGTGTTTTTTCGTTTTTAATATACCCTAACCTAAGTAAAGGAGGATATATAGCGTTTTCTACAAAAGTTTAACATATCGAAAGAAATCCGCTTCTAGACATTTCAGATCATTAAAAATATGTCCGTACGTCCGGCAGTAATAGCTCTCAAAGGAAGTGACCGATTCACTTGAATTTTTGTATATTCTTCGAGAACCTCGCCTACAAGTAGCTAATTTTAGTGAAATAGAAAACATTCACCAACCAGACTGACAGAAGTACAGACATACAGGCAGACGGACACTGTTCAAATGACTTGAAATGTACAAAAATGGATTTCCGCCAATCATACTTAGGGTCTTAAATAATTCTCTAGATGTGATACACTTTACCTCACTACACGTAGCCTCACTAAAGTTAGGGTATACAAATAAAAAAATACATCAAGTCCCTTCTGGTATCGCTTCAGAAAGTAACCATATAACCCAGTTTGCTCTACCAGGTTCGCTCTACCGACCTGATATTTTCTAACTTACATATGCCTGCCAATTCTTCCAGATCATTCCATCCTAAGATCTACCAGGGTATTCAACTTCAGCTTGTACCCATTCTGATTTTTTCATTTTTCTATCTGTTGGCTGCTCTAAGCTATTTTCTCAAGCCAGTGTATTTAATCTCAACGGGAAGTCGAGAATTAATGTATAAGATGACACCGACTTTTGATCACACACCACTGCCCATCTATTTGCTGTGTCTCTGGAGTAACGTTTGGGTTGGAGTCATTGTAACCACCTTAATGTTCGGCGAGGCAAATACCATCTCCACTATGATATTTCATCTAAATGGACGTTTTCTCATAATGCGCGAAAATCTCTTGAGTAAAGTCGATAAACTACTGGAGAGGGAGCGGAAGGATCACACGAGTATAGCTCAACATTTTGAACGAATATTGTTGGAGACACTGCATGAAAATATAAAATTGAATAAATTTGCCCAGGAGATACAAGATGAGTTTTCCTTTCGACTCTTTGTTATCCTATCCTTTATGGCCGCCTCATTATGCGCCCTGGGCTTTAAAGTCTATACCGTAAGTATAAGTCATGGAATGGGGTCTTTGCAGAAGAGCTGAATTAACGGCCTGTTTCTGTATTTCTAACGAAAGTCTCTGCGAACGAAAACCAATCACTCACTTTCGTCTGGAATTTGGTTTCTCTAAGGTTCGTTCGTTCGTTCGCCTGGCTTTACGTCAATGACGTTAACAATTTACCAATTGGCAAATAATGTAATTGCCAGGTCAATAATTTCACAACTTCCGGTCTAAAAAAGCACACATTTTTGTATGGTCGACCTTAGAAAATACAACTCTGTATCCTTTACTCTAGTGGTGGCCAAAAATCAACCCTGGGTGGTTCAGCTGAGCTGATCCAACACTCTCATTTCATTCTCTCTCTCTCTCACGTCTCTCTCATTGTGCACTGATGAATTTTTCCATCTTAGCGAGCTGCCAATGTTGACTTCTTTATGCTTAAAAATGTAAACATATGTATACAATTTTATTATTTTTTAATTGTTTTTACCATAATTATATTTATATCTACTTATTTTTTGCTTTTAATAACGTTTATATTGCATTGTTCCTATCAGTCGACAAATAAAATAAAGTGACTCGATCTGACACTTGTGTTCGCCCAGATGACAGCAAAGAGAGATAGAGAAACCAAAATTTACACTGAAATGATTACGTTTTCGTACGAGTTCATTATCGTGCGACTTGCCGTTGTGATGGTAGTTAGTGAAACCCAAATCAGCTGTTTGTCGTCTGGCAAGCGAACGAAAGCAAAATTTTAAGTTACAGAAACAGGCTGTAACTTAATATTTTTCCAGAGTCCCATGACCAGCATTGGTTATATGTTTTGGATCGTTGGGAAAATTCAAGAAACCATAGCTTTTGGAGTTATGGGTACTTCGATTGTAACTTCGGTTAGTCAAATACGCCCAAAAAACATGTAAAATTTCCAATTTTATACTCTTATTTTTGTCCTCCCAACAGACTGACAAGATTAGCTCCATGTATTACGAATCCAAATGGGAAATGGTCATTTGCAATTCCCCGGATAGCAAAGCTAATGTTCGCATCTTGAAACTGGTCCATTTAGCTATTCTCACCAATAGTAAACCATTTTATTTGACGGGTTTGCATTTCTTTAGCATTACTTTGACATCTGCAGTTACGGTGAATATTTCTTCTGCTATTTCTATTTAACAATGCATAGTAAAATATAATTTTCGATGTTTCCACAGATACTTCAAGGAGCGAGCTCTTATTTTACCTGTCTTATTTCATTCCGTTGAACAGAAAATATGTTTTTTATGTGACTATTCTAATGTTTAGATAGAGTTAAGAAAATAACAAAATGTGGAGAACTTCAACGAAAAAATGTTGCAGAAACAAATAGCCTTTTAAATTTCACAAGGATCGATTGGAAAATGTGGCTTACACTGAAAAAAAAGTGTACTGAAAGTCATTAAAATTTTCTTAACTTTTAAAATTTTTTCTTTGATTTGGCTCCAAAGACAAAGTCTATTAAAATACATCTTGTACTACAATTAAAGTCATTAATCATCTTTAAATCAGAACATCAAACGTCTTTGAAAGAATTACGCCTTATACCTCGATGAAAGACTGCACATTTTTAAATCAATTACGCCTTGTGCTTGCATTAAATACATAAAATGACTTTAGATTAGGTACATTCTGTAATTAAACCAAGCACATGATATACTTATAATAATTAAATAAAAATATTTTTTATTTAATTAGTTGTTTACACGTTCATGGTAATTTTTATTTTTGCTTCTCTATTAAAACATTTGATTTCGATTGAACTCCTGTCAATTTCCATTCAGTATGCTGCACAGCATACATACCTGATGATACCCGTAGCCATCGGGAATATTAGAGGGAATATTTATTCTAATGGACAAATATATGATGTTTTGCAAAATTGTTCCTAATTGAAATGCGTTACATTTGAACGTTGTGAAAACGAATCGATCTCTTCGTCAATAACATCCTCGTTCGAAAATGTTTGCTGAAGATAACTTTTATTCCTCCAATTTGCATAAACATATTCCATCGGGACCTGGTACAAATAAGAATATATATTAATATCAATATTATATTCGAAATTTAACATTTAACCTAGTCCACCCTCTTTTGTAATCGATGCAGAAGTTTGAATGATTCAAAATCTGCAGTCTTTAAGAATTTTATTATTCAATATTTCCAAACGTATTAACGACTTATATTGTCCAAATTATCGTCCCTGTGAGAGATTTTTCATTTGGTGAACAAATTTATGTTAATTTTCAAATTCATCTTCAAATTGTATATATTTTTTATCAATTTATTTCAAAAAATATTCGTAAATAAAATACATTGCAAATACATAAAAGTATCACATATTTATCACAAAACAAAATAATTAACATTTCCTCGTATTGTATAAAATTCATGGATACTTCATGTTTCACAACTTTTTCCGACGTCAACATGATAAATAGCATCCTACTGATATTAGATGGAGAGAAATATTCTATAAGTAATCTGAAAATATAAATTTGTATTCTAAAAACATTTGTATTGTCCATTATAACTGCGATATAACTTCACAATTTTCAACCTAATTCGAAGTCGAAAAATTTCTGAAAATTACAATATCTGAAGACGATTTAAAAATTTAAAAAACAATATTAATGTAATAGAATTTACCAAAAGAAAATTTAGAAATTTAGAACTGTAACACAATTTCCTTTAAATATGATCATTTGTACGACGCTTCATCCGCGATATTTGCAATATTTTTATATCGCGAATTTTGTTTAATCCATAATATTAAATTGATATCAGAATTTACGAGATAAATATCCCACGACAAATAAATTTTGAACAAAAAAAATTAAGTGTTTTTAGAAGTTTTTTTTGTTAAAGATCGATTTAATTTTAATTTTATTAGATATATTGAATGTTTTCACATTCGAATTTGTTCAGCTTTTTCGATCATCTCTTCCTTTCGAAAGAGAGGTTTCTGTGGTGTATTGGAAAATATAAGACACTGCGCTTTGAAAGCCATGTAAACACATACCCTTATAGGTATTTCAATCCTGTGCGGGGATATCATCAGAGGGACTTATACATGACACAGTGTGAGCTTGTAGTTGTGGCGATCATCACTTGTATATATACCAATCTACGAAGAAATTTGCATATGGGAATTATATACCTACGAAGAAAGCTTACAAATCACACAGCCAAAGCTCTAAGCAAGACTTAAATTCATCATTTTCACCAGAAAGAAGCTGCACATCTTCAACACGTAGTGTTAATGAATTCTAAATAATAAAATACAAAATTTGGTATTCAACAAAAAAATACTATGCTTACTGAAATGTAGTAAAGTCTTTCTAATCGTCCAACTAATCTCAGAATCCACGCCATCTACTGGCGATTTGGTGTAGAGACAACTGTGTCGAACTGGCAACCCTTACCAGTCACATGGGTGGTGAAAATGATGAATTTAAGTCTTGCTTAGAGCTTTGGCTGTGTGATTTGTAAGCTTTCTTCGTAGGTATATAATTCCCATATGCAAATTTCTTCGTAGATTGGTATATATACAAGTGATGATCGCCACAACTACAAGCTCACACTGTGTCATGTATAAGTCCCTCTGATGATATCCCCGCACAGGATTGAAATACCTATAAGGGTATGTGTTTGCATGGCTTTCAAAGCGCAGTGTCTTATGTTTTCCAATACACCACAAAAACCTCTCCTTCGAAAGGAAGAGATGATCGAAAAAGCTGAACAAATTCGAATGTGAAAACATTCAATAAATCTAATAAATAAAAAACAAATTAAGTTCGGAATTATTTTATTATAAATATAATGCTATTATCACGCGTACTAGGAAAAAGTGGTCAAAGGAAGTTTGGGAGATAAGCGAAAGGCCTACAACTCTAAATCCTCTAAATCCCTACCAAATTATTATAATTTTTTGTTAAAGAAAGAGTTGTAGTCGTTTTTCATATCTCCCAAACTTTCTTTGACCACTTTTTCCTAGGACTGACCTATGACTGATTTCCGCGATTCAATGTAATTAAGTTGGGGTTTTTGATTAAAAATATTTTTATCGCGATAACTCGCCAAAGAACAAGTGCGCACAAACTTTCTCTACCACCGCTCGAAATGATTCCAAAAATGTCAAACTTCACTATTATTCTCAATTTTGCTACCAAAAAGAGGCTAAAATGTCCTCTCGCAGATAAACCGATATCTTAATTTAAATGATAACTAATCTTTAATTCAAAAAACAAAGAAAAGTGGACTGAAAATTAAGGGTAAATTGTTTTTAAAAACATGACATGAGAATTTCTACATTTTTAAGGAAAAAATCTTACAACCTATTAAAATGTGTACTTGAGTTAATGACAGTTGCACTACAATCAATTTTTTTTTCTTTAATTTTATGACGTAACGTTAAAGTCAACATGACATAGTATTATGGATATCTTATCATAGAAGTAAGAAACTTTACTTTAAACGAATTACAATTTATTACAAATCAAATAAATTTGAATTAAATAAATTTAAAGAAATTTGGATATCTTATCATAGAAGTAAGAAACTTTACTTTAAACGAATGAAAATTTATTAAAAATCAAATAAATTTGAATTAAATAAATTTAAAGAAATATGTTCATCACACAAAGACAGATTAAATCTATGATTTAAAGGCAAAATAGTTTTTAATTTCAAGTAAATTTTTTTTTTCAGTTTATGCAAAGGTTACATGAAATGGGAATATACTTATATAAATGTATGTTAAATACAGGTCTTATAGGACTTAGATGAAAAATTGGAAGGAACATATTTATGACGGCTATATCTAAATCCGAATCAATTGTTATTGAGAAGAGTTCGTTCTTAAACAAGAATCTCCACTCTGTGTCTGCTGTACATAGTTGGTGCAAAAAATGTGAGACTGGCAAGCTAGTGGACAACACACACGGTCCTTGTCGTCGTACGTTGCGCACTGACGATAATGTGGATGACACGCAGCCCAGGTCACAATCAATATATGTACGCTTATTTTCCAACCCATTTTTTATGAAATTTAAAAGAAAGAAGTTTCGTGATCCTGGGGAAGCCATATCAAATGTGTACTTTCCTTTCAATTTGGCATCTAACCTCTGAATAAGTCAATTTTAGAACCAGTCTCTAAGAAAATTGGAAGTGAATGCATTCTGGGAGTGATTTAGAGTAACAAAATATGTACTTTTTCAGCTCTTAGAAGACGATGTAGCCTATCATATAGTCGACTCTGCACGACTTTAGCTTCTCTTTACCTGTATATAACTATAGTTGGGGGTGTAATTATCATAATGTAAAAAATTAACTACTTCTAAATAAGAAATCAAAAGTTTCGAAATAGTTTGTAAGTAAATTAGTAAATTTACAGTGTGTGCGACAATAATAAAAACATATAGGAAACTTTGTTAGGCTAATCCATAACAATTACCGAATTTCGAATTTACAGAATATAAAAAAGAATAATAAGTATAAATAATTGCGGTTTTTTAATTTTTGTGTTCGGCGCAAAGCAATCTCTCGTGTAATCCGCCGATGTGAATAAAGGTGTGCGATGCTTTCAGTCAAAGCCACCTTTTGGTGGATGGCTGCGTTCTTTGTCTGCAAGTCATGTAAGGTTGACGAAATGTTGCGACCAATTCCCTACAAATAACTTTGATGATCGCTCAGTGGGGGAACGATGTGCGTCGGCACGGAGTGATCGATGTTTGCAATGCAATAATAACGGGTTTTCCAACAAGAGGTGTTATTTTGAATCAACAGGTATTTCGGTAGCTGTCACTTTTGAAGCTTTTATTCTTTGACATTTGACAAGTAGAAACTACGCCATTACTAACCAGTAAGGAAAGGCAAAAAGTCGGGCGGGGCCGACTATATAATACCCTACACCTCCCTAACAATGCGATAAGGGTTATTGCGATAATAATTTGGAATAATTGGTAAATGGGTAAGAACATATATATGTGGATATATCTAATTCTGAACCGATAATCTCTAAATTAAGCAATATTCGTTCCTAAATTGAGAAACATCTTTCTGGAGAATTTTGTAATGATCGGAAGTAAAGTACAACTTCTATAGCGCTTTGTAACCAAATCAGGAGGAACATATATATATGGGGCTTATATATAAATCTGAATCGATTTTCCCTGAATGCGTATTCATGTAAAATAGAAACCTCATTCTGTCGAATTTCGTACTTATCGGATATAAAATACAGTCTCTACAGCGCTTGAATGTCAAATCGGTGCTAACATATATATGGGGGCTATATCTAAATCTGAACCGATTTTCTCCAAATTTGGCAGTATTCCTTCGTGTAATAAGAAACCTCTTTCTGCCGAATTTCGCTGTGATCGGATATAAAATACAGTTTCTACAGCTATTGAATTTCAAATTGGGGGTAACATATATATTGGGGCTATATCTAAATCTGAACCGATTTTCTCCGAATTTGGCAGTATTCCTTCATGTAATAAGAAACCTCTTTCTGCCGAATTTCGTACTGATTGGATATAAAATACAGTTTCTACAGCGCTTACATGTCAAATCGGGTGCGACATATATATGGGGGCTATATCTAATTCTGAACCGATTTCCCCCAAATTTTGTATTGTATCTAAGTGTATCACGAGACTACTCTCTGTCAATTTTTGTACAAATCGGTTACAAAATGTTGCTTATACAGTGCATATATGCCAAATCGAGGTACATATATATGGGAGCTATATGTAAATCTGAACCGATTTTAACCAAATTCAATAGGGATCGTCCTTGGGCCTAAAAAAAGATATGTGCAAAGTTTCGTTGAGATCGGACCATAATTGCGACCTGTACTTTGATTACAAGAATACATCTACAGACAGACGGACAGACAGACGGACATAGCTAAATCGACTCAGAAAGTGAGTACAAGTCGATCGGTATAATAAACAATGGGTCTATCTCTTCTCCTTTTGGGTGTTACAAACAAATGCGCAAAGTCATAATACCCTGTACCACAGTGTGGTGTAGGGTATAAAAATGGAACGATACATGATTCAACAATGCACTTAAATTATTAAAATTCGAAAAATCCTCAACGTGTGACTGTTTGGTGCGGTTTATTGTCCGGCGGGGTCATTGGACCCTACTTTTTCGAAAATGAGGTTGGATCAACAGTTACGGTGAATGGATTGCGCTATCGAGGGATGATTAATGATTTTTTATGGTCGGAGTTGGATGGTATTGATCTGGACAACGTTTACTTTCAACAAGACGGCGCTACGTGCCACACAAGCAACGAAACCATTGCTCTGTTACGGGAAAAGTTTCCGGACCGTGTAATCTCTCGAAGAGGTGATCACATTTGGCCACCGAGATCTTGTGATTTAACACCTTGCGACTTCTTTCTTTGGGGCCACGTGAAAGATAAGGTCTACGCCAACAGCCCAGCGTCGATTCAAGACCTCAAAGATAGAATTCGTGAGGCTATCGAGGACATAGGGCAGCCACTTTGCGATTTGGTTATGGAAAATTTCATGAAAATGATATGGTCCTGTAAGCTTGGTCGTGGTGGCCATTTGACTGATGCTGTTTTTCATTATTAACGGCATACCTTCCTCTTTATTATGATATAAACATCCGATCATTTATCTTAAAAAATGACATTTTTCTTTGAACACCTCTTGCTGGAAAACCCTTTATATTACAGTACTCACAATGTGAGGGTATACCTTAGTCGGATTACCCAACTGAAACTTTCTTACTTGTTTTTTTTTCGATATCCGCAAACTGATTCTTTGGGAAAAATTCTCATTCACCTGTGTGAGTCGTCTCCTTATTGGCTCTACAAATTTGGTTATCGATTTATCACTCAAGAGTTATTTCTAAAGCCAGCCATGTTTAAAGTCAAATTTAAAAAATCTAATAATGGTGAAGAATAGAGTTCGTCGTGATGATGAATGGGATTCGTCGTGATGATGAATGGGATTCGTCGTGTTGATGAATGGAATTCTTCTGTTGGCAAATTCATAACTTGATGAGATTATTTTCATTAATTGATGAGATTATTTTTGATTAAAAATATCAGAAGTAATGAATACTTCTCGTTTGTTTGCTTTAAGCCTTTCCTGATAAGAACTGCGCTTCGAACCGAATAATCACAACTGAACCTGGCAAAGCAGTCAAGTACTTTTATTTTCCATGCCGTTTTTAATGGTCTAAAACCAGAAGAATATTTATTGAAATTTTTAAAATTTAAATAGTCGGGGGCATGAATTCGTCGTGGTGATGAATGGAGTTCGTTGTGGTGATGAATGGGATTCGAGGTGGTGATGAATGGTATTCATCGTGGTGATGATTGGTAATGAACTCGATTCATCGTAGGGATTAAATGTGATCATCCTGAGGATGAAAGTATTTGGAAACAGAGATTCGTCATGGTGACGAACAAATTCGTCAAGAGGATTATCCCGTACGTTAGCTGACTTTTGACGAAAAAATGGTCGTGATGATGTACAAATTCGCGTCATGGCGTATGTTTAGTGCCACACGACGATCGATCAATGCACAGGCTCGAACAAATGTTAGACTACAAGATAAATTGCTAGAAAGAGAGAGAGACCCGAATACGACGGTTGCTATATATATTTCTGGCCTAGGCAACACTAAGTGTGTCATCTGACATTTCCATTGGAAAGTTAGACATTTTCTAGCATAAACGTACTCAGAACGTTTTGACGTACGGCCATCAATTGTGTTGTTTACTTGAAAAAATCAATTTGGTAAAAAAATGGAATTAACTCGTGAACATTTTCGTGCGATCATTTTTCACAACTTTCGACGTGGATTATCACGACAAGAGTGCATCGATGAACTTAAATCTTTGAATGGCGATGAAGCACCATCCTATAGCACTATGAATAACCGGCTTAATGAATTCAATCGTGGCCGACGATCGCTCAAAGACGAAGGTCGTCCAAAAACGGCTGTTGTGCCAGAGAACATTGATGCCGTGCGTGAACTGATAACGCAAGATCGTCATGTGACATACCGTGAGATAGAGGCATCCTTGGGCATTTCTTCCACCAGCATACATTCGATATTGCATGAACACCTGGCCGTAAAAAAGGTTTGTTCTCATTGGATCCCGCACAATTTGACAATCGCTCAAAAAAGGCTCGTGTCAATTGGTGCAAAGAAATTTTGAAAAAATACGATCGCGGTGCTTCAGAAGACGTTTATAAGATCGTCACAGGTGACGAATCTTGGATCTATGCGTGTGAGCCCGAAACAAAACAGCAATCGACCGTGTGGGTCTTCGAAGTCGAGCCAAATCCAAGTTGTTCGTGGAAGAAGCACTTCGAAGCAAATGGTCGCCTGTTTCTTCGGCAAAATTGGTCATGTCGCGACTGTTCCGCTTGAGCAACGTAGCAACGTAATTATGAGTGGTACACCACAATTTGTTTGCCTGAAGTCTTCGGAGAAATTCGAAAAACGAACAAGGGAAAACGAATCATTTTGCACCATTACAATGCGAGCTCTCACACATCGGCTCAAACCACGCTGAAAAAAAATTTGTCATAAAATTAATGAAATGCTCCAAAGACGTCCTTAGTCTTTAAAATAAGTACTATTTTGTACTTAAAATTAAGAAAATTTACTTAAAATTAATTAAGTAACTTAATATTATTGAAATTATCTATATTTTAATTACAAAATGTACACGCTGAAAAAAATCGACTCTGTAGTATATTGTCCCAAACATATTCTGCTTGAAACATATATATTTTTAGAGTGCACTCCAAATATATAACATTTGACACATACAAATATTACATGTTTGGAAGGATGTTGTTCTAGACAAAACTTTGTTTACATCCTAATGTTTTTTATTTGCATACGTTATTTTCCAAACAAAGATCTATTTGCGTGAATATATATCTATTCCTTAATTGTTTTAAGTTATCAGCAATTGAAAGGTCATTTTTAGAAATTTTTAATGTTAGTAAAATTTCTTTATAATTGAAAATAATGACTGGGAATAGTTAAAAAATAAAAATAAGTGGTTTCAAATAGAAGTTAATGCTAAGTATGCCATTTTTAATAGGAAAGCATAATTCGAAAACATGGAAAAAATTAAAACTAAAGTTCGAAAAATTCTGCAAAGTTTTGAAAATCTTTTTTTTAAATAAAATATATTTGGAAATATTCATAAACAATAATTTTATTTGTATTTAAACACATATTTTATTTGAGAAAATTAGTTCGCAAATATATTTTATTCTAATATATTAACATATGCGTTCTAAATACATTTTATTGATTTTCAAATAAAATTTATTTGCTCGAAAATATATGATATTTAAAAGTTTGTGTTCCAATTATATTTGCTTTCGATTCAAACAAATCAAAAAAGGCGATTTTGCCCCGTGTACTTATTTTAAAAACTAATGACGTCTTTGGAGCATTTCTTTAATTTTATGACAAATTTTTTTCAGTGCAGTGCCTTTTTGGCCGGCCAAAACGTCGAATTGATGGGTCCGCCTTAAAGCCCTGATATGACACCCAATGACTTGATCTTATTCACTCACATCAAGAAAAAACTGCTTGGTCAACGTTTTTTGACGCCTGAAGCAGCTGTCGAAGCGTTCAAAAACCATGTTTTGGAGGTGAATTTTCAACACACTGTAACCAAAACAATTCGCGCTCAGATGAAAAAACGGCCTGAGTGAAGTTATGCTAAACCAGTAAGGAAAGGCAGAAAGTCGGGCGGGGCCGACTATATAATACCCTACACCTCCCTAACAATGCGATAACGGTCATTGCCATAATAATTTGGAATAATTGGTAAATGGGTAGAAACGTATTATCTAATTCTGAAACGATAATTGCTAAATTAAGCAATATTCGTTCCTAAAGTGAGAAACATCGTTCTGGAAAATTTTAATGATCGGAAGTAAAATACAACTTCTATAGCGGGTTGATACCAAATCAGGAGGAACATATATATGGAGCTTTGATATAAATCTAAACCGATCTTCCCTGAATACTTATTCATGTAAAAAGACCTCCTTCTGACGAATTTCGTACTGATCGGATATAAAATACAGTCTCTACAGCGCTTACATGTCAAATCGGTGGTAACATATATATGGGAGCTTTATCTAAATCTGAACCGATTTTCTCCAAATTTGGCAGTATTCCTTCATGTAATAAGAAACCTCTTTCTGCCGAATTTCGTACTGATTGGATATAAAATACAGTTTCTACAGCGCTTACATGTCAAATCGGGTGCGACATATATATGGGGGCTATATCTAATTCTGAACCGATTTCCCCCAAATTTTGTATTGTATCTAAGTGTATCACGAGACTACTCTCTGTCAATTTTTGTACAAATCGGTTACAAAATGTTGCTTATACAGTGCATATATGCCAAATCGGAGGTACATATATATGGGAGCTATGTGTAAATCTGAACCGATTTTAACCAAATTCAATAGGGATCGTCCTTGGGCCTAAAAAAAGATATGTGCAAAGTTTCGTTGAGATCGGACCATAATTGCGACCTGTACTTTGATTACAAGAATACATCTACAGACAGACGGACAGACAGACAGACGGACGGACAGACAGACGGACATAGCTAAATCGACTCAGAAAGTGAGTACAAGTCGATCGGTATAATAAACAATGGGTCTATCTCTTCTCCTTTTGGGTGTTACAAACAAATGCGCAAAGTCATAATACCCTGTACCACAGTGTGGTGTAGGGTATAAAAATGGAACGATACATGATTCAACAATGCACTTAAATTATTAAAATTCGAAAAATCCTCAACGTGTGACTGTTTGGTGCGGTTTATTGTCCGGCGGGGTCATTGGACCCTACTTTTTCGAAAATGAGGTTGGATCAACAGTTACGGTGAATGGATTGCGCTATCGAGGGATGATTAATGATTTTTTATGGTCGGAGTTGGATGGTATTGATCTGGACAACGTTTACTTTCAACAAGACGGCGCTACGTGCCACACAAGCAACGAAACCATTGCTCTGTTACGGGAAAAGTTTCCGGACCGTGTAATCTCTCGAAGAGGTGATCACATTTGGCCACCGAGATCTTGTGATTTAACACCTTGCGACTTCTTTCTTTGGGGCCACGTGAAAGATAAGGTCTACGCCAACAGCCCAGCGTCGATTCAAGACCTCAAAGATAGAATTCGTGAGGCTATCGAGGACATAGGGCAGCCACTTTGCGATTTGGTTATGGAAAATTTCATGAAAATGATATGGTCCTGTAAGCTTGGTCGTGGTGGCCATTTGACTGATGCTGTTTTTCATTATTAACGGCATACCTTCCTCTTTATTATGATATAAACATCCGATCATTTATCTTAAAAAATGACATTTTTCTTTGAACACCTCTTGCTGGAAAACCCTTTATATTACAGTACTCACAATGTGAGGGTATACCTTAGTCGGATTACCCAACTGAAACTTTCTTACTTGTTTTTTTTTCGATATCCGCAAACTGATTCTTTGGGAAAAATTCTCATTCACCTGTGTGAGTCGTCTCCTTATTGGCTCTACAAATTTGGTTATCGATTTATCACTCAAGAGTTATTTCTAAAGCCAGCCATGTTTAAAGTCAAATTTAAAAAATCTAATAATGGTGAAGAATAGAGTTCGTCGTGATGATGAATGGGATTCGTCGTGATGATGAATGGGATTCGTCGTGGTGATGAATGGAATTCTTCTGTTGGCAAATTCATAACATGATGAGATTATTTTCATTAATTGATGAGATTATTTTTGATTAAAAATATCAGAAGTAATGAATACTTCTCGTTTGTTTGCTTTAAGCCTTTCCTGATAAGAACTGCGTTTCGAACCGAATAATCACAACTGAACCTGGCAGAGCAGTCAAGTAATTTTATTTTCCATACCCTTTTTAATGGTCTAAAACCAGAAGAATATTTATTGAAATTTTTAAAATTTAAATAGTCGGGGGCATGAATTCGTCGAAGTGATGAATGGAGTTCGCCTTGCTGATGAATGGAGTTCGTTGTGGTGATGAATGGGATTCATGGTGGTGATGAATGGTATTCATTGTGGTGATGAATGGTAATGAACTCGATTCATCGTAGGGATTAAATGTGATCATCCTGAGGATGAAAGTTTTCGGAAGAGGATTTTTCTGTATGTTAGCTGACTTTTGAAGAAAAATGGTCGTGATGATGTACAAATTCGCGTCATGGTGCGAGGATAGTGCCACATGACGATCGATCAATGCAAAGGCTCGAACCAGTGTTAGACTACCAGATAAATTGCGAGAAAGAGAGAGAGAGACCCGAATACGAGGGTTGCTATATATATTTCTGGCCTAGGCAACACTAAGTGTGTCATCTGACAGTGGTGCCATCTGACATTTCCATTGGAAAGTTTGACATTTTCTACCATAAACGTACTCAGAACGTTTTGACGTACGGCCATCAATTGTGTTGCTTACAGTGAATTGAAAAAATCAATTTGGTAAAAAAAATGGAATTAACTCGTGAACATTTTCGTGCGATTATTTTTCACAACTTTCGACGTGGATTATTACGACAAGAGTGCATCGATGAACTTAAATCTTTGAATGGCGATGATAACGCAAGATCGTCATGTGACATACCGTGAGAGAGAGGCATCCTTGGGCATTACTTCCACCAGCATACATTCGATATTGCATGAACATCTGGCCGTAAAAAGGTTTGTTCTCATTGGATCCCGCACAATTTGACAATCGCTCAAAAAAGGCTCGTGTCAATTGGTGCAAAGAAATTTTGAAAAAATACGATCGCGGTGCTTCATAAGACGTTTATAAGATCGTCACAGGTGACGAATCTTGGATCTATGCGTGTGAGCCCGAAACAAAACAGCAATCGACCGTGTGGGTCTTCGAAGACGAGCCAAATCCAAGTTGTTCGTGGAAGAAGCACTTCGAAGCAAATGGTCGCCTGTTTCTTCGGCAAAATTGGTCATGTGGCGACTGTTCCGCTTGAGCAACGTAGCAACGTAATTATGAGTGGTACACCACAATTTGTTTGCCTGAAGTCTTCGGAGAAATTCGAAAAACGAACAAGAGAAAACGAATCATTTTGCACCATGACAATGCGAGTTCTCACACATCGGCTCAAACCAGTGCCTTTTTGGCCAGCCAAAACGTCGAATTGATGGGTCATCCGCCGTACAGGCCTGATTTGACACCCAATGACTTATTATTATTCACTCGCATCAAGAAAAAACTGCTTGGTCAACGTTATTCGATGCAACCAAAACAATTCGCGCTCAGATGACAAAACGGCCTGAGTGAAGTTATGCTAAAAAATGTCATACTTTCCAATGGAAGTTGCAGTTTTCATCTGGCAACACCAGTATTTCCATGACCGAAATATAAATAGCAACCCTCGTATTGCAAACAATATTAAAGCCAAACTAGTTTATACTCTGATGTAGTCTTCTAAAAAAGTGTTATACATAGCTTATTGATAAGGAAGCTGTGCGCACGTTGGGTGCAGCGTTGACTAACAATGGATCAATTTTAAATGTTGGGATGATTTGACCATTTTGTCTGGGAAATAGCAAGAGGGCAGTGACAATTATGCGCGCTTTTACTATAAAAGTTTTACAGTACACAACATTTTTAATATTCGTATGTATTGTTAGTATAGTTATAAGCGGTTAAAATTCTGTAACAAAAGGTCCCTTTGTGTGGGAGGTACCAAAAGGGGTGGCAACACTTCGCCCATTTTTCTCAAGGTGATATATAAGTAGTATAGAAGTTTTTGGAGAATCAATATTTCACTAAATGTTAAGACTTTGTGAGGGCAGTAGTAGAAGGACTGGACCATTATGGTCATTCATCGAATTTAGCCTGAGAGAGAAAAAAATGTTATCACATCACGAGAGTTATCATGCGCTCCAGTCAGACAGAAATTGCTCAAAGACTTAAAATGTCTAAAACGCATTTCCACCGAACATACTTAGGATCTTAGGTCACTCCTTCGATGTTTTACACTTTTGACCCGTAGCAAATGATATTTTCCCTCCTCCACCGAAGTTAGGGTATAAAAACTGTAAGGAAAGGCTAAAGTCAGCCGGAGCGACAGCCATATCAGAGCAGAATTGTAATATATACTATCAAAGATAAACATTTGTATTTTTTATAGTTTAGATTAAAAATTAGTTGATACGAGGACTATATATCAAAATCTGGACCGAAAATCTTAAAATTAGAAAACGGATGCCTTGAAAATTGAATAAAAATTTAAAATGGGGCTCCAATAGCGGTTACATGCCAAATCGGTGGTACATATATATGGTAGCTATATCTAAATTTGCTAAAAATCATTGCCTTACAAACAGATATAGCTAAAACTTAAATGGGTCCCATGTCAGTATGAAAAGTTGTTACAAATGGAATGAATATATTACTATACCGCCATCTAAAGGCACGGTATAACAATATGAGATCCATAATTTAATGTAAGCACATCTCCAGTGAATATTTTTAAATGCTTCACGTTCATTGAAAATTCTGAACCGAGGATAAAAAACATACATTATTTATTGCAGTTTTATGGTTTATTGCACATTTTACACACTCCTTAAAAAAATAGTTTCTAAAGCATCACATCACCCGAAATGATTCATGTTTTCTATGCATTCCAAACCCAGACCCAGCGAAAACAAAAAATTGGAGTAAAAACCCAACGGCTATAAATACGTTGTTTTCATTAGATTTATTGTTTTTTTTTTGCAATTTGGAATTTTACGCTAAATGCTTTGATATTTTATTAAAATAAACTCGTACACACAGAAATATGTATTTTTGTGCTCGCTCTTAGTTTGTCGTACTTGCAATTTTTAATAAAGCGTTATGTAGCACAATGTTATGTGGAATAGATGTGCCATACCGACGGGCGGACGGACGGACGGACGGACTTACGGATGGACGGACATTGCCTGGGGGCTGAGTGTGAGCCATCTCGCCCATTTCATGTTTCTAGTTTCTTTTTTTAATATTTTATTTTTTTTTCTAATTTAGTAACGCGCGTTTGTTGCACTCAATGCGTGTCGTCGTGCTGCGACCTTGTGCCACTTGCTCGGAATTTGTCACAGATTGCTTTCATCCGCACCAGAGTTTTCTTTGCCTTTTGCAACAATTTTGTGTGCATTGGGCTGAAGTGATGTGAATATTAATGAGTCAGACACATACATATGTACGAACGAGCATGTAAGTGGATGTAGATATGGACATTTTTTTTTTTTTTGGGTGGGGGGGTAAATTCGAGTGCAGTTTTTTTTTTCCTTTTTGCATTATTTTTTATTTAATCTCAAGGGATTCCGAAATTTTGTTTGGCTTGTTGCATTTTTAAAAGTACAATTAATTAAGATGTGGAATTGCAATAAATTTAGTAATTGAAATTTTTTTCTTTTTTCAGATGTAAAGTTATGTCGCTATGTCATAGGTAAGTCATAAAAAATTTGCACCTACCATATCATAAAATTAGATTTTTGCCATTATATTTCAGTGTTCACGAAATACGTTTAAATCTCTAATAACAAAGGAATTAAAAATATATGAATAATGAACCTTTAAATGTCCTTCGCATGTCCAAAAAAAATTGCTTTATTAAGGAAAATATATTTAAGTAAATTAAATTGCAATTTTTGGTTAACCAAGGCAATTTTCTTTAAATAAACTACACACTGTTGCTGCTTCGACCACATGCATGCCAACCCAAATTTCCAAGACCTTGTTGACGGTACCTACCTCCATCTTACGAATGGTTTGCTCGATATTCGTCTTAAGGACCTGAATCGTTAATGCAGTTTTCGCCTAACACCGCACAGTGCTCTATCTTCGTGTATCGATGTAACAAAACTACAAGGAGTAATTGCAGAATTACGAAATTTGGTTCCAAACTGTAGTTGGTCATCGTTATGAAATATTTTATGTTCGACCGCGGGTCTCGTACCCCCATTATTCCGGGTCCTAAAAAATTCATCAAACTATATTGTATATAAAGGGTGATACAACCAAAACGCACGATGTTAATTGGAAAAAAAACGAAAAAATTTCAGAGAATTGTCTTGATATTTTTATACCCTACACCACACTGTGGTACAGGGTATTATAAGTTTGTTTCACGGCAGATATTTGTAACACCTGAAAAAAACACAGCTAGACCCACCTTAAAGTATACCGATCGACTCAGAATCACTAGCTGAGTCGATTTAACCATGTCCGTCCGTCCGTCCGTCTGTCCATGTAAAGTTGTTCGTCGACTACAGGTCGCAATTTCACTCCGATCGTTCTGAAATTTTGCAGTTTAGAGTATATCGCAGCTGTTGAGATCGCTATTGAATTTGAAGAAAATCGGTTAAGATTTAGCTATAGCTCCCATATATATGTTTCGTCCGATTTGGCTCTTTAGTCCTATAGAAGCTGTATTTTACATCCAATCGTTTTGAAATTTAGAATGGTAGAGTTTCTTGATCCATGAACCAACATTGCCGAATTTGAAGAAAATCGGTTAATATTTAGCTATATCTCCCATATATATGTTTCGTCCGATTTGGCCCTTTAGTCCTATAAAAGCTGTATTTTACATCCAATCATTTTGAAATTTAGAATGGTAGAGTTTCTTGATCCATGAACCAACACTACCGAATTTGAAGAAAATCGGTTAAGATTTAGCTACAGCTCCCATATATATGTTTCGTCCGATTTGGCCCTTTAGTTCTATAGAAGCTGTATTTTACATCCAATCATTTTGAAATTTAGAATGGTAGAGTTTCTTGATCCATGAACCAACATCGCCGAATTTGAAGAAAATCGGTTAAGATTTAGCTATAGCTCCCATATATATGTTTCGTCCGATTTTGCTCTTTAGTCCTGTAGAAGCTGTACTTTACATCCAATCGTTTTGAAATTTAGAATGGTAGAGTTTCTTGATCCATGAACCAACGCTACAGAATTTGAAGAAAATCGGTTAAGATTTAGCTAAAGCTCCCATATATATGTTACGTCCGAGTTGGCCCTTTAGTTCTATAGAAGCTGTACTTTACATCCAATCGTTTTGAAATTTAGAATGGTAGAGTTTCTTGATCCATGAACCAACATTGCCGAATTTGAAGAAAATCGCTAAAGATTTAGCTATAGCTCCCATATATATGTTTCATCCGATTTGGCTCTTTAGATCCAATCGTTTTTATACCCTACACCACACTGTGGTACAGGGTATTATTTAAGTATAAAATGTCCCAAAAGTAAATTTATGTAAACAATTTATACATGAATTACAAAATTTATATATCAGAGTTATTCAATATTACGAGAGTGGTATTATATAGTCGGCCCCGCCCGACTTTAGCCTTTCCTTACTGGTTTATTATGATATAAGGACCTATGATAATTAAGTGTGTAACCAAATATCGGCCAAATGCTCGCCACGGTGCTTCGGTGACATACCACTAACCGCTGGTCCTTATTTTCAATGACTCTGAGACATAATTGAGGTTCAATCTTGAATTATCTCATCTTTTAGCTCTTGACTTGTTCTTGGCTCGACGTACAATTTTTCTTTTAAAAAGCCTCAAAGAAAGAAGTCCTACGGTGTCAAATCACATGATCGTGGCTGCCAATTAACATCGCCACGACGTGAGATAACGCGGCAATTGAATTTCTCTAGCAAAAGTGCCATAGTTTCGTTGTCCGTGTGGCAAGTGGAACCATCCTGTTGGAACCACATATCGCCCGGATTTATATCCTCAATTTATGGCCACAAGAAGTCCGTTATCATCTTGCGATAGCTTACACCATTCACGGTAACTGCTTGGTTGACATCATTTTCGAAGAATTACGACCCGATGACGCCGCCAGCCCATAAACAACATTAAATAGTCACTCTTTGTGGATGCATCGGCTTTTCAACAATCACTCGTGGATTCTCATTTGCCCAAATGCTGCAATCCTGCTTGTTAACGAATCCGCTGAAGTGTGCCTCGTCGCTGAAGATGATTTTCTTTTTATACTCACACCATTCACTTATGTCTGTTCAGCCAACAATTCGGTGTATTGGCGACGCTTGAACTGGTCAGTAGGCATGTAAATAGAAATCTTTATTAAAAATTCGCTTCAGTGATATTCGTGAGATGTCCAATAGTTGGGCACGACGACAAGCTGTGGTTGACAGCTCTTCTGCCACACTATCGCGAACAGAATCATTGTTTTCCGCAAAACGAGCTGGGCGAGCATGCACAGTTGTTTACACATCTCATACAGACCCGATTGTGGACACATTTGGTCGATTATGCTGACCAAAAAAATCACGAAGTGCACAAAAAGCATTTTAAATTGAAAGCCCATTTTCGTAAAAGACTTCAACAATCTTAACGCTCCATAGTTGAATTTGTCAAACACTGAAATAACGAAATGTAGAATTATGTTGGGCAAAACTCTTGAAGTTAAGGTGTGACTCATAATTAACATCGTGCATTATGCTTGGTCCACCCTTTAGTATATTGTATAGGATGATCCAAGTAGAGATACTTTTTTCAATAGCCTTTTTTTGACAGATCACGTGTGAGTCGTGTCATGCTATCATGTTATTTTTGTTAAGTATTGTTTGGCATTTCATCATGGACAGATTTACGCCTGAACAACGTATTCGATGTTATAACATTGCGACCCTATAATGTATATATGTATGTATACACGCTAAAAAAAAATCGCTTCTGTAGTATATTATCTCAAACATATTCTGCTTGAAATATACACATATTTAGAGCACTATATTATATGTTTGGGAAGATGTTGTTCTAAACAAATCTTTGTTCCGTAGTAATATTTGTTATTTGGGACTAAACAAATATGTATTTATTTGCATTTAAGTATTCAGAAAATATGTCAATATCTTAATATTAATACATGTTTTGTGTTTTTCAGTAATTCAACGCTAATTTTCTTCGGAAATTTTAAATGTTAGCAAAATTTCTTTTATAATTGATGAGCATGATCTTGCATAATGATACATTAGGGTATAACTCGAAATCAATAGAAAATTAAAAACAAGTAAGAAGGTTCATTCGGGTAAACCGACATAGAAAGCCCCTCACCTTGAGTCCCAAAAAAGTATTAGTAAATCTATTTATTTTTTGTTTTAATTAAATTATTATCAATTTAAATTGCATTTAATAACTTTAAAGTATGTACTGGTATTCAAGTTATAAGCTGTTAACTTTTGGTGTACAGTGGTCCATTTGTGTGGGGGTACCAAAAGGGGCGTGCCAATAACGGCCATTTTTCACTAGAATCAAGGTACTATAGCGTGATCCATTTCGAGGTTCCCTACTTTTTTAAAGAAAAAAACAGAAAATTCAAATTGAATGGGGAATGTTTATTATCATTTGAAAGAACATTCTTTGATTTGTATCAAATGTTGGCCGCGGTTACGTCTCAGATGGTCCATCCGTTGAGTCCAATTTTCGATGACTCGTTCGAGCATTTCGACTGTTAACTGGCGAATCACACGCGAATATCACACGATCATGGTGGCCAATCGACCGGCCCAAAACGTGGAATTATCTGCTCACCGAAGTGTTCTCTCAATAAATCCATTGATTGACACGATGTGTGGGAAGTGGCGCCGTCTTGTTGAAACCAAATGTCGCCGAGATCACGAGCTTCAATTTCAGGCATCAAGTAGTGGGTTATCATGGCACGATAACGGTCGCCATTGACGGTTACGTTCTCATCGGCATCATTTTTGTAGAAATATGGACCGATGATTCCGGTACGTCGGATCGGGAATCGGTCAATGCAAAAAGATAGCCCTTAACGAGAGCTAAAATATTGCTCATGGATGTCAAGGTCGTGGGTCGACTGGAAAGGGTTTTTTTTTTTGGATTTAAAAAAAATGGACTTAGCGCATTTGGCGAACGATTATTTTGATAATAAAACTGAATAATTTGTGAACATTGTTCAGGCGTAAGTCTGTCCATGATGAAATGCCAAACAATACTTAACAAAAATGCAATGCTAAGTCGACTTAGCATGTTTTAGAATGGAGGTTTCGAAATGTCTTAAAATGTCCTAAAACGGATTTCTGACGAACAGATTTCTGACTTCAAATTTGGTATGTGTAAATATTTTGTTCTATCTCCGGCTAAGTTCGAAGGCGGGCCATATTGGTCCACTGCTTTTAGTACCTCCCCCACAAAGGGTTAAAATTTATGAAACATTGATTCTCTAATAACTTTTATACTACTTACTCGAATCTTCGGAAATTCCGCGGCCCTTTTGGTACCACCAAAACTTAACAGTTTATAACATTAATACTTTAAAGTTATTAAATGCAATTCAGTTGATAAGAATTCAAATAAAATCAAAACAAGTAAGAAAGTTTCAGTCGGGTAAACCGACTAAGGCATACCCTCACTTTGTGAGTAATGTAATATTGAATATTACTCGAATTATTCTGTCAATTTGTGTGGGAGGTACCAGAAGGGGTTTATCAAATACACCTTTTTTTCGCTGAACATTAGATACTTTAAATTCATTGCACTGTGCCGACTTATAAGCATTTATGTGCACTGGTATAAACGTTATGAGACATTAAATTGTGGTATGATTTGGGCATTTTGTGTGGGAGGGGCGTGGCAATAACGCCCATTTTGCACAGGGCTATGGACACTTTAAAAACATTACACTGTACAAAATTTCAAGTATTTTTATACACTGGTTTTAATGTTATAAGCTGTTAACTTTTGGTGCAAAAAGGTACCTTTGTGTGGGAGGTACCAAAAGGGGCGTGACAACAACGCCCATTTTCCCCTGGACTGTACGCAATATAAAAGCATAATACTGTACAAAATTTCACGTATTTTTATACACTGTTATTATTGTTATAAGCTGTTAACTTTTGGTGCAAAATAGTGCATTTGTGTGGGAGGTACCACAAGGGACGTGGGGACTTTGCCCATTTTTCTCGAGTTGATAACGACTAATAAGATAATACTATGTGTGGAATTTCAAAAGATTCGAATAAGTAGTATAGCAGTTATTAAAGAATCAATATTTCACAACATTTTAACCCTTTGTGGGGGAGGTACTAGAAGGAGTGGACCAATATGGCCCATCTTCGAACTTAGCCGGAGATAGAAAAAAATATTACCACATACCAAATTTGAGGTCAATCGGTTACTCCTTTCGAGAGTTATCGTGCGCACCAGCCAGCAGACAGACAGACAGACAGACAGACGGACGGACATTGCTCATTCGACTTAAAATGACCCAAAACGGATTTCCTCCGAACATACTTGGGGTCTTAGGTCACTCCTTCGACGTGTTACACTTTTTTCCGTAGCAAATGATATATACCCTCGTCACACTAAAGTGAGGGTATAAAAATAAAGAAGAAAATAAAGATTTTTGACAAAATTGACAAAACAAGTTTTAATTTCACAAAACAAAATATTGTTGTGACTTTTTTATTTTTTTTTAAAGATTGAAGAAAACGCTATCGAATATACATTGGGCAAAATTATCTAAATACAATAGATAATAGCTAAAAATTTAACACCCTCCAACGCGGACAATCCCCATATATCTAAGAGCGACCTCTATTGGGGAGCTATATAGAAATATGTATTTATATGGTCGGTGTGCAGAATTTAACTGAATACAGAAAACCAACTGGAAAATTTTAGTCTATTTAAATTAAATACTCATATTTGAGAGCGACCTCTATATTTGTCTTATATTTATAGTTTTTGCTATGATTAGTTCTTGTTGAATAAAATACAAAGAGCCCAGTTTCAGCAAAATTGCGATTTTTATGTCTTAAAAAACATACGAGAGAACATAGGCGAGCTATATCAAAACATTGGTCGATATGAACAATTTGCAGTCTCTGAAACTATAAGAAATATTTCCACCAAAGTTGATCGTAGCTCTAATATTACAGACTCTAATTTCAACAGACGGACGAACACGGCAAAATCGTCTTTTTTTTGACGATCAAGAGTATACGGGGAAAAAATCGCCTTTTTGAATATGTTTGAATCGGTAGAAAATATGTTTGGAAAACAAATTTTTAAATATTATATATTTCTGAGCAAATACATTTATATAACAACAAAATATATTTGCAAACTAATTTTCTAAAATAAAATATGTGTTTTTATACAAATACAATTATTATTTAGGAATTTATCCAAATATATTTTGTTTAAAAAAGATTTTCAAAACGCTGCAGATTTTGCGAATTTTATTTTTAATTTTCTATTGATTTCGAGTTATACCCTTCAATTAAAAATGACATAAGTAGTAGCTTTTTTAACTTTGTTTAAAAGCACTAATTTTGAATTTCTATATATTCCACGTCATCATTTGTTCCATTAGGCAATGTATAAAAGAAATTTTGCTAACATTTAACATTTCTGAATAAATTATTATTAAAATTAAGGTATTACCATATTTTCTGAATACTTAAATGCAAATAAATATTTGTTAAGTCCCAAATAACAATTATTACAACGACATCTTCCCAAATATATAATAATTGTGGGCGTCAAATATAATATATTTCGAGAGTGATCGAAAAATGTGTGTATTGCAAGCAGAATATTTATACCCTCACTTTAGTGAGACGAGGGTATATATCATTTGCTACGGAAAAAAGTGTAACACATCGAAGGAGTGACCTAAGACCCCAAGTATGTTCGGAGGAAATCCGTTTTGGGTCATTTTTAGTCGAATGAGCAATGTCCGTCCGTCTGTCTGTCTGTCTGTCTGTGTGTCTGCTGGCTGGTGCGCACGATAACTCTCGAAAGGAGTAACCGATTGACCTCAAATTTGGTATGTGGTAATATTTTTTTCTATCTCCGGCTAAGTTCGAAGATGGGCCATATTGGTCCACTCCTTCTAGTACCTCCCCCACAAAGGGTTAAAATGTTGTGAAATATTGATTCTTTAATAACTGCTATACTACTTATTCGAATCTTTTGAAATTCCACACATAGTATTAGCTTATTAGTCGTTATCAACTCGAGAAAAATGGGCGAAGTCGCCACGTCCCTTTTGGTACCTCCCACACAAATGCACCATTTTGCACCAAAAGTTAACAGCTTATAACATTAATAACAGTGTATAAAAATACTTGAAATTTTGTACAGTATTATGATTTTATATTGCCTACAGTCCAGGGAAAAATGTGTGTTGTTGTTACGCCCCTTTTGGTACCTCCCACACAAAGGTACCGTTTTGCACCAAAAGTTAACAGCTTATAACATTAAAACCAGCGTATAAAAATACTTGAAATTTTGTACAGTGTAATGTTTTTATAGTGTCTATAGCCCTGTGAAAAATGGGCGTTATTGCCACGCCTCTCTTTGTACCTCCCACACAAAATGCCCAAATCATACCACAATTTAATGTCTCATAACGTTTATACCAGTGCACATAAATGCTTATAAGTCGGCACAGTGCAATGAATTTAAAGTATCTAATGTTCTGCAAAAAAAAAGGTGTATTTGATAAACCCCTTCTGGTACCTCCCACACAAATTGACAGAATAATTCGAGTAATATTCAACATTACATTACTCACAAAGTGAGGGTATACCTTAGTCGGTTTACCCGACTGAAACTTTCTTACTTGTTTTGTGATAATATACTACAGAAACGATTTTTTCAGCGTGTATACATACATATATACATTATAGGGTCGCAACTAAATATTTCAAGGTGTAGCATACAGAATGACAAAGTTAGTTCCTATGGTGGAGGGAATAAAAATCAATATTAATTTAAATTATTTAATGTTTTGGGTCAAAATCTAATTTTTGGAATGTGGCCCTTTAAAAAGAAAGAACTACCCATATACAAACAATAATTTTATTTGTATGTAAAAATATATTTTATTTGAGCTGTTTTTGGCGTAAACACCATTCTGTTTTTGAACAAAGAGTATTATCGTTAAAAGGCTATGTGAATAATAGATATACAATTTGCATTCAGTTCATCTCAAGCCTTCAATGTTTCTATATTAAGTGACAGTTTTCGCATTTTAGTTTTATTAACCCCCTTTTTCTAATGGTGAATCGAGTAAAACAGAATGGCGTTTACGCCACTTTCAAAATAAACAGTTCATTTGATGAAATAATTCTCAAATATATTTATACCCTACACCACACTGTGGTACAGGGTATTATAACTTTGTGCATTTGTTTGTAACACCCAAAAGGAGAAGAAATAGACCCATCGTTTATTATACCGATCGACTTAGAATCACTTTCTGAGTCGATTTAGCTATGTCCGTCTGTCCGTCTGTCTGTCTGTCCGTCTGTCCGTCTGTCCGTCTGTGCATGTATTCTTGTAATCAAAGTACAGGTCGCAATTATGGTCCGATCTCGACGAAACTTTACACATACCTTTTTTTGGCCCAAGGACGATCCCTATTGAATTTGGTTAAAATCGGTTCAGATTTAGATATAGCCCCCATATATATGTTAGCCCCGATTTGAAATGTAAGCGCTGTAAAAACTTCATTTTATATCCGATCAGTATGAAATTCAGTAGAAAGAGGTTTCTTATTATATAGATGAACACTGTTAAATTTGGAAGAAATCGGTTCAGATTTAGATATAGCCCCCATATATACGTTACCCCCGATTTGACATGTAAGCGCTGTAAAAATTTTATTTTATATCCGATCAGTGCGAAATTCGGCAAAGAGAGGTTTCTTATTACATGAAGGAATACTGCTAAATTCGCAGAAAATCGGTTCAGATTTAGATATAGCCCCCATATATATGTTACCCCCGATTTGACATGTAAGCGCTGTAAAAACTGTATTTTATATCCGATCAGTGCGAAATTCGTCAGAAAGAGGTTTCCTGTTATATGAATGAACACTTTTAAATTTGGAAGAAATCGGTTCAGATTTAGATATAGCCCCCATAGATCAGTGCGAAATTCGTCAGAAAGAGGTTTCCTGTTATATGAATGAACACTTTTAAATTTGGAAGAAATCGGTTCAGATTTAGATATAGCCCCCATATATACGTTACCCCCGATTTGACATGTGAGCGCTGTAAAAATGTTATTTTATATCCGATCAGTGCGAAAGTCGGCAAAAAGAGGTTTCTTTCTACATGAAGGAATACTGCCAAATTCGGAGAAACTCGGTTTAGATTTAGATATAACTCCCTTATATATGTTACCCCCGATTTGAGCTGTAATCGCTGTAAAAACTGTATTTTATATCCGATCAGTGCGAAATTCGGCAGAAAGTGGTTTCTTATTACATGAAGGAATACTGCCAAATTCGGAGAAAATCGGTTCAGATTTATATATATAGCTCCCATATATATGTTACCCCCGATTTGACATGTAAGCGCTGTAGAGACTGTATTTTATATCCGATCAGTACGAAATTCGACAGAAGGAGGTCTTTTTAATGAATAATTCAGGGAAGATGGGTTCAGATTTATATTAAAGCTCCATATATATGTTCCTCCTGATTTGGTATCAAACCCCTATAGAAGTTGTATTTTACTTCCGATCATTAAAATTTTCCAGAAAGATGTTTCTCACTTTAGGAACGAATATTGCTTAATTTAGCGATTATCGTTTCAGAATTAGATAATATGTTTCTACCCATTTACCAATTATTCCAAATTATTATGGCAATGACCCTTATCGCATTGTTAGGGAGGTGTAGGGTATTATATATTCGGCCCCGCCCGACTTTCAGCCTTTCCTTACTGGTTTTTTAATGTGTTACCATATCGAGCCATAACAGCCAAAAAGACGTAAGCGCCATTTACAAACTTTAGAGGAGAAGGTTTATTTTGCGACTATTTGTTGTTTAAATGCATACGTAATGTATACATATGTTTATATAACAGTGAAATTTTGTACAACGGTACATTTTACAGCTATACATTTCGGAAACATGATGCCATTTGTCATAAGTAAACGATTTCCCTCAAAAAATTTAAAGTAAATCATGGTGGCGCTTACGTCTTTTTGGCGGTTAGGGCTCGATATGTGCTCCAAATGAATGTTCTTTATTTCCAAATAAGATTTATAACATTTAAAAATACTTATTTCCAAATAACTCTTCTTTCAATACAAACACATAAAAAAGTAGATTTTTCCCCGTGTAATGATTGAATTTTGCCAAAACTTTTGAAATTGTAAATTAAGTTGTTTCCACATTCCCGTTTTTTGTTTTTGTCAGACCATTGAATTCTTCAAATGTTTCTGTAGAAGAAACCACAAAACATGTCATAACTCCCTCTTGAAGCACTGCCATCTTCCTTTAGCTTATTTTAAGACGTAACAAAAATTTCCAAATATAATTTAATGAATACAGATTTTGGCATTTTCCATTGACAACAGTTTACATTTTCGAAATATTTGAAGACATTTGCATACAAACGATTATGTCGCCTCTACATTTGATGCCCGAAATTGTTTGCACTGCCATTTAGTTGGCATTACTTTGAGTCAAAAGGAATTTTCTTAACTCACTTTGGCAACATTTGACAAGTTCACGAAATGACATTTGACATTTTTTTCCATTTAGTTTTTCTTCGTTGAGTGGATTGCCTGTTTTTCCTGGTATCTATTTTATCCCCACCTACCCGCTTTTGTTGATGGTCTTTGTCAGTTTGGACTTAACTGTAAGCTGGTGTATGCAAATTTTGAATGTCGTTAGTATGCCACAGAAACAAAAGTTAGTGTAGTATGCTTTTAGGCTAAACGAATTTTTGAAAAATTCGTTGCATATTTTTAGGCGTAAAATATGTTTCAATTATTTTTCTTTAGTCTCTGTGAAAACATTTCTAAAATATTTATTAACGGCATTTGCACATTTCACTAAACGACTAGGGGTAATAAAGCCAAATTTAAACTTTGGGGGGGATCTGAAGGTTATAATACAGATACTGGTTTGGTTTAGACCATATAAATGCCTTGCTTCTTAGTTGCACAGAATTTGTCAAACGTTTAGCTTTGCTTCTGTAGCAGTAACAATTGACTTATATTTTCTCATACAACAATTTCAAAATTAATGGGAAATTTCATAAAAATTTTACCAAGAATCAGGCAAATGTCATCAAATATCAGACATTCGTTCTGTATTCGCTCAAAAAGGAAACAATTCGGCTGAAAAAAACCTTTGCATAACCGGAATGGACCATTTGCCATTTCACTTTCGAAACAATGGCAAAGAAAATATTGCTTTAATATTGCATCGGACAGCTGTCAAAGCAATGATTGTTAATTAATTTTAAGCTTGGGCAAAAAAAGCAAATAAATTTCAATACGAGACGGGGTGTTTAATATGCAAAAAATACTTAGCACAAAGATTCAAAGTCAAGATGGTTCAATATAGAGCAAAATGAATTCAATTGAATTGATGTAAAATCATTTGTATCGACAAGAGAGCACACAAAGGACATGTATTTTTTTGATGGTATGTATAGTGGTTTTTATTCAATGAAACCCTTTTCATGTTTTGCTTTCCAAAAAAACGGGAGATGTGTGGTACCATCCAAACGAGTTTTTATACTCTCACTTTTTCATAGGAGGAGTGTATATTAGACCGGGTTGGTTCCAGGAAAAAAAAAATCAAGATGCGATACTGAATTTTGAAGCCCACCTAGAAGCAATAGCAAAAACATTTTTTAATTTTTCCCAGCCTGCAAAATCAGCTCCAAATAGTTTTTTATCATAAGCTAAGGTTTCGACGATTCCTCATATCGATACCTCCATTCTAAACTATGCTAAGTGCAAAAAGGTAGTTTTTCAGGAGAGGCGATCAACGTTTGATGATTTTTTAAATTTTAGTGGAATTCCTTTGTAATGGAATTCGAATGACCTGTAATGTTTTGTGAAGAACTTTTGACTGGGTTGACGGATAAACACCAAATTTTGACTGAATATAATTTGGAATATTTAGAAGTTAAAAATTCAATCTCCCTAAAAACATGCTAAGTCGACTTAGCATGTTTTAGAATGGAGGTATCGATATATGTCGCTAATGTACAATGCCATTTTTTAATGTATACTTCACTTACTGCATTTTCTACGCCTAAGTTGCGAGCTTCAGTGTGTCTATAAGAACTTACTTCGATGTGGTTTTGGTTGGTAGTTCATATTAACAATAAGTAACTGCTTTCATAAGTAGTTCAGGCTGATTTAAGTAAAAGACATACAAACATTATTGCCATTAAATTGTGACAATAATAGAGTTGTGTCTAGCGAAACTGCAGCGAGTTTATTTTTTAATTTCCATTTCCTTGGAATACGCACGCAAAGAAAAAAACGTTTGGAGTTCGTTTATCGCAAACATAGTTCGTTTGTCTCAAACGCTCCACTTTTCCGGTAATTGTTGAAATATTTCCAGTAAATAAAAACGTTTATTGGAAACCTAGTTTCTCTTGCTTTACACTAGAGTGGTGTCAAAAAAGAGTTAGCTTTGTTCAAAGCTTAAATGAAAATTTGGTTTGTTTTAAGTGTATTCGCAAAAGATGTCGTTTCTGCGATCGCGAAATTAGGGCTATGTTCGGTTTAAATAACCTCTAAAAATCAGGTTTTCCATTAATAAAACCGTACATTTTTATTACTTTTAAGAATTGAACACTAGACATTAAAATCCCATTGTTTATAAGGCGTCGTGTCTTCCTTTAAATAAATGCAAAATAAAGTCACATTTTTCTCAATTTTAGTATTAGTGGATTTTTTTAGTGCATTTTTACAAAATCGAAAATAAGTTATATAATTTAGGTCCGATTTTATCTTTCTATGGCTCGTTATAGAAGTGCAATTCTCTAGATTTGATTTTTATAAAAAATTAACACTTTCAAGACCGTACACTTTTCTATAAAGTTGCACAAATTCAAGTGAAAACCAGTAAGGAAAGGCTAAAGTCGGGCGGGGCGGACTATATAATACCCTACACCACTCTCGTAATATTGAATAACTCTGAAATATAAATTTTGTAATTCATGTCATTTTATACTTAAATAATACCCTGTACCACAGTGTGGTGTAGGGTATAAAAACGATTGGATGTAAAATACAGCTTCTACAGGACTAAAGAGCCAAATCGGATGGTTCGTGGATCAAGAAACTCTACCATTCTAAATTTCAAAACGATTGGATGTAAAATACAGCTTTTATAGGACTAAAGGGCCAAATCGGACGAAACATATATATGGGAGCTATAGCTAATTCTTAACCGATTTTCTTCAAATTCTCTCTACCAAATTCAAACTCTACCATTCTAAATTTCAAAAGGATTGGATGTAAAATACAGCTTCTATAGAACTAAAGGGCCAAATCGGACGAAACATATATATGGGAGCTATAGCTAAATCTTAACCGATTTTCTTCAAATTCGGCAATGTTTGTTCATGGATCAAGAAACTCTACCATTCTAAATTTCAAAACGATTGGATGTAAAATACAGCTTTTATAGGACTAAATGGCCAAATCGGACGAAACATATACAGGGTTGCCCATATTCGACGGACCCACGGACTCGTTGGGCCCATTCCAATCGACGAGGCTTGTCCGCAGGCAACAATCTTTGCGTCAATTGAATTTTGTACGGGAACAAATGCAAATCAACGCGAATAATCCGTTGTAAAGTGGACCGAGCCATGCCCAACTGCTGAGAACGGCGTTTTTGGGATGTTCTTGGGGACCTCTCAACACTGGCTCGTACGGCAGCGATATTCTCGGCCGATCGCCTTGGTCGACTTTTATTTGGCCTCTTCGGATTAGAAAGAGCCTCACCAGTCGAAAATTTTTCGTATAAACGCTTAATGGTGTTCTTAGAAGGCGCACTTCTCACATTTTTTAATATTTTAAAAGCACGTTGACTTCACTTCTTCTGTTGAATGTAAATTTCAACTATTTCAGAGCGCTCGCGTGGCTTTCCATGGTAAAAATCTGCTTGGACTGACGCTTCAAACGCGGTATGTCATTAAGCGATCTGACATCTCTGTCAAAAGTTATGGCGTTGCCAGATGGGTCCGTCGAATATGGGAGACCCTGTATTGTTATGGGAGCTATAGCTAAATCTTAACCGATTTTCTTCAAATTTGGCAATGTTGGTTCATGGATCAAGAAACTCTACCATTCTAAATTTCAAAACGATCGGATGTAAAATACAGCTTCTACAGGACTAAAGGGCTAATCTGAACCGATTTCAACCAAATTCAATAGGGATCTTTACAGCTGCAAAATACTTTAAACTGCAAAATTTCAGAACGATCTGAGTGAAATTGCGACCTGTAGTCGACGAACAACTTTACATGGACAGACGGACGGACGGACGGACAGACATCGTTAAATCGACTCAGTTAGTGATTCTGAGTCGATCGGTATACTTTAAGGTGGGTCTAGCTGTGTTATTTTCAGGTGTTACAAACATCTGCCGTGAAACAAACTTATAATACCCTGTACCACAGTGTGGTGTAGGGTATAATAAAAATTCGAAGTCGATAAATATAACAATTGTTTTAGATTAGGGCACATACGAGTATTTCGAATAAAATTTACAAAATGCCTATTTTCGAGATAATTTCAGTTTTTGAGGTTGAAATAATGCGTGTAGAATCATGATTATTGCAATCAATTCGCTTTAACCCATTTGGGACCAACAATCAAATAAAAAGTTTACGGCCTTGAAATGGTTAATTCTTTATAAAAATAAAATCTAGAGATCATCAGTTCTGTAACAAGCCATGAAAAATGAAAATCGGACCAAAAGTGTGGAAATCGTTTCCGATTTTTTTAAAAAATGCACTAAAAATTTCAATAAAATCGAGAAAAAAGTGACTTTGCATTGCAACACTTCGCAGTGTTTGCGATAAACAGGCATAGCTTATCACAAACGCAATAACCGTTTGCAGCAAATGTTTCACAGGGTTTGTAATAAATATAAATCATTTATGATAAGTACACTAACCATATGCTATAAACGTTTCTTTCGATTTTGGGATAAACAAAAATCGTTTGCGACAAACATAGACCGCAAACGAATTTTGGTTGTTTAATTTTTCGTTTGGGAGTAACGAATTTTTTCTTTGCGTGTGTCTTTAGTATTGAGGCCACATTTTTTATCCCCTCGCCTTACAGAGGAGGGTTTATATCATTTGCAACGAGCCAAAATTGTAACACACCGAAGGAGTGACGTAAGACCCTAGGTATGTTCGGCGGATATCCGTTTTGGGTCATTTTAAGTCGAATGAGCAATGTCCATCCGTCTGTCTGTCTATCTGTTGCTGAAGCGCACGATAACTCTCTGGAAAGACTAACCGATTGACTTCAAATTTGGTATGTGGTAATATTTTCTTCTATCTCTGGCTAAGTTCGAAGATGGGCCATATTGGTCCACTCCTTCTTGTACCTCCCCTACAAAGGGTTAACATTTAGTGAAGTATTCATTATTTAATAACTTCTATACTACTTATTTGAATCCTCTGAAATTCTACACATAGTAAAAGTATATTAGTTACTATTACCTCGAGAAAAATGGGCTAAGTTGACACGCCACTTTTGGTACCTCCCACACAATTTTGAACCAAAAGTTAATAGCTTATAACTGTATTACCAGTGCATACAAAGAATTGAAATTTTGTACGGTGCAATGGTTTAATAGTACCTACAATACAGTGAACAATGGGCATTATTCCTACGCTCCTTGTGGTACCTCCCACACAAATAGACCATTTTGTACCAAAAGTTACCAGCTTATAACATTGATACCAGTGCATACAATACTTGAAATTTTGTACAGGGTAATGCTTTTATAGTACCTAGAGTATAGAGAAAAATTGGCGTTATTGGCCCGCCCCTTATGGTACCTCCTACACAAATGGACATTTTTTGTACCAAAAGTTAACAACTTTTAGCTTTAATACCAGTGCATACAAATACTTGAAATTTCGTACAGTGCAATGCTTCTATAGTACCTAGAGTCTAGAGAAAAGTGGCTGTAATTGGAACGCACCTTTTAGTTCCTCCCACACAAATGGACCTTTTTACACCAAAAGGTATAAGTTTATAACTTTAATAGAAGTGCATATATATACTTGAAATTTTGTACAGTATTTGTAGTACCAAGAGTCCAGAGGGCGTTATTGGCACACCTCTTTTGCTATCTCTCACACAAATGGACCATTTTGTACCAAAAGTAAACAGCTTTAACCTGTAATACCAGTACTTACTTTAAAGTTATTAAATGCAATATAAATTGATAATAATTTAGCTAAAATAAAAAATAAATAAATATACTAATATTTTTTTGTGACTCAAGGTGAGGGTATTTCATTAGTGGGTTTACCCGACTGAACTTTCTTACTTGTTTAAGTATTAGCTCGATAAAACCGACATACCACCTAAATGAAAGGAAATTATGAGGGCTACAAATGAGGACTCACTTTCACGTACAGGCTCACTTTCACATTAAAAAACCAGTAAGGAAAGGCAGAAAGTCGGGCGGGGCCGACTATATAATACCCTACACCTCCCTTACAATGCGTCATTGCGAAAATAATTTGGAATAATTGGTAAGTAGGCAGGAACATATTATTTAATTCTGAGCCGATAATCCCTTAATTAAGCAATATTCGTTCCTAAATTGAGAAACATCTTTCCGGAAAATATTAATGATCGAAAGTAAAGTACAACTTCTATAGCGGTTTGATACCAAATCAGGAGGGACATATATATGGAGGTTATATATAAATCTGAACCGGTTTTCCCTGAATACCCATTCATGTAAAAAGACCTATTTCAGCAGAATTTCGTACTGATCGGATATAAAATACAGTCTCTACAGCGCTTACATGTCAAATCGGGGGTAACATATATACCGATTCCCTCAAATTTGGCAGTATTAATTCATGTAATAAGAAACCTCTTTCTGCCGAATTTCGTACTGATCGGATTAAAAAAACAATTTTTACAGCGCTTACATGTAAAATCGGGGGTAACATATATATGGGGGCTATATCTAAATCTGAACCGATTTTCTCCGAATTTGGCAGTATTCCTTCATGTAATAAGAAACCTCTTTCTGCCGAATTTTACACTGATCGGTTATAAAACAATTTTTTTACGGCGCTTACATGTGAAATCGGGGGTAACGTATATATGGGGGCTATATCTAAATCTGAACCGATTTCTTCCAAATTTAACAGTGTTCATTCATATAATAAGAGACCTATTTCTGCTGAATTTCATACTGATCGGATATAAAATAAAGTTTTTACAGCGCTTACATGTCAAATCGGGGGTAACATATATATGGGGGCTATATCCAAATCTGAACCGATTTTAACCAAGTTAAATAGGGATCGTCCTTGGCAAAAAAAAAAGATATGTGTAAAGTTTCGCCAAGATCGGGCCATAATTGCGACCTGTACTTTGATTACAAGAATACATCTACAGACAGACGGACAGACAGACAGACAGACGGACATAGCTAAATCGACTCAGAAAGTGATTACAAGTCGATCGGTATAATAAACAATGGATCTATCTCTTCTCCTTTTGGGTGTTACAAACAAATGCACAAAGTCATAATACCCTGTACCACAGTGTGGTGTAGGGTATAAATACTGATAATTTTTTCCAAATTTCTGGTTTTATTGGAAAGGATGAACTTTGGAACACAATATCATTCACATGACTACCACGACTGACTCGTCAGTACCTCACCCGATCAACCCTATTTTTCAGTACATTTTCGATTGTTTCACGTCGAATCCCTTCAATGGTAGATTCGATATAATTTTTCAAAGCTTCAATTGTCTCTGGATGCTTTGCGTAACATTTATCCTTAATGGCTCCCTACAAAAAATAATCCAAAGGGCTCAAATCACAAGGCGAAGAAATCTGTAGTTCAAATTTAAAATTTGAAATGACCCACCCTTTAGAAACAGAAGTTTAGTAACTGTCGTTGAAACAATTAGAAAACTATTATTGTTGGTTATAGTTAACATGTTGAGATTTTATGTTTTTTGATTTTTTTCGGCTTAAGGTGGTCTTAAATTGAAATGCGTCGGTTACGTTTTTTAAATTAATTTATTATTAAATAATTAAAAAATGCATTTTTTTTAAATATCGTTCTTTTCTTCGGCTTAAGGTGGTCTTAAATTGAAATGCGTTGGTTACGTTTTTATACCCTACACCACACTGTGGTACAGGGTATTATAAGTTTGTTTCATGGCAGATGTTTGTAACACCTGAAAATAACACAGCTAGACCCACCTTAAAGTATACCGGTCGACTCAGAATCACTAGCTGAGTCGATTTAACGATGTCCGTCCGTCCGTCTGTCCATGTAAAGTTGTTCGTCGACTACGGGTCGCAATTTCACTCCGATCGTTCTGAAATTTTGCAGTTTAGAGTATTTCGCAGCTGTTAAGATCGCTATTGAATTTGGTTGAAATCAGTTCAGATTTAGATATAGCTCCCATATATATCTTCCGTCCGATTTGGCCCTTTAGTCCTATAGAAGCTGTATTTTACATCCAATCGTTTTGCAATTTAGAATGGTAGAGTTTCTTGATCCATGAACCAACATTGCCGAATTTGAAGAAAATCGGTTAAGATTTAGCTATAGCTCCCATATATATGTTTCGTCCGATTTGGACCTTTAGTCCTATAGAAGCTGTATTTTACATCCAATCATTTTGAAATTTAGAATGGTAGAGTTTCTTGATCCAAGAACCAACACTACCGAATTTGAAGAATATGGGTTAAGATTTAGCTATATCTCCCATATATATATTTCGTCCGATTTGGCCCTTTAGTCCTATAAAAGCTGTATTTTACATCCAATCGTTTTGAAATTTGAACCAACATAGCCGAATTTGAAGAAAATCGGTTGAGATTTAGCTATAGCTCCCATATATATGTTTCGTCCGATTTGGCCCTTTAAACCTATAAAAGCTGTATTTTACATCCAATCGTTTTGAAATTTAGAATGGTAGAGTTTCTTGATCCATGAACCAACATAGCCGAGTTTGAAGAAAATCGGTTAAGATTTAGCTATAGCTCCCATATATATGTTTCGTCCGATTTTGCCCTTTAGTTCTATAGAAGCTTTATTTTACATCCAATCGTTTTGAAACTTAGAATGGTAGAGTTTCTTGATCCATGAACCAACACTACCGAATTTGAAGAAAATCGGTTAAGATTTAGCTATAGCTCCCATATATATGTTTCATCCGATTTGGCTCTTTAGATCCAATCGTTTTTATACCCTACACCACACTGTGGTACAGGATATTATTTAAGTATAAAATGTCCCAAAAGTACATTTATGTAAACAATTTATACATGAATTACAAAATTTATATATCAGAGTTATTCAATATTACGAGAGTGGTGTAGGGTATTATATAGTCGGCCCCGCCCGACTTTAGCCTTTCCTTACTGGTTTAAATTAATTTTTTATTAAATAATTAAAAAATTGTTTTTTTTTAAATATCGTTCTTTTCTTACACAAAAAAAACATAAAAACTAGCAAAAAATCTACCTGGCATCCTAAAGAAGAAAACAATGCCCATTAAAAAAATCTATAGATAAATGTAGAAATTATATCCCTTTTGGTAGAAGTAAGATAATTTAATTAAAACAAAAAATAAATAAATTTACGAATATTTTTTTTGGGACTGGAGATGAGGTATTCTTAAGTCGGTTTACCCGACTGAATTTCTTACTTTTTTTTAATTTTAGGGGCAGAAACTGCTGTTAGTGAAGTCTTCATTAGAAAATGACATTGTACGTCAATAAAGTGTAGCACGTCATAGGAGTGACAACTATATTTGGCGGAAGTCCTTTAAAGATTTGGTTTGCCTTCTCCCCTATGTTGGTCTGGCTATGTGTACGATAACTATCCAAAGAAGAACCCGAATGACTGATTTATATGTTGTCAAATTCCCCCAACGCATAGTTCTGTGGTTTTCTGACATAACCGCCTATGTCACAGACTTAACGTAAATGTATTCAGCAAATTATTATCTATCGATCCATATATTACGTCCTTAGTTTTGTCCAATTTTTGGTGACTTTTCCAAAGTGTCTTCAATAGCTTTTTCTTCAATCTTTTTAAAAAAATCCGCAAAATTCCAACCAAATACAAAAAAACACCCTTTACATGCTTCAACTGATACTATTGATTATTTAATCTGAGGAGACAAATTCATATTGAAAATTCTTCTGCGAAATCGAGATTAATTATACACAACTATATAAAGTTTTCCACCGACTACATCAACAAAATCCCAAAAGACCACATGAATATCCACTCGACTGGAAGTGTCAAAGATACGATGCCATACGAACCATTAATTGTTCAGTTGATATTGTTGCTGTGTCTCTGTCAATGTGTTCTGTTGTCCTGAACTATCCATCTGTGTATTTGCGTGTGAGTGTGTGTGTGATTACATTTCCCAAAAGCCACTTTGTTATAGTGTTTGCAATAAAATGCACACACATATACAGACACGTTGCAATAACATTTAAAAATGTCACACATGACATGACAGCGGTCACAATTAAAGTCGTCCAAATTGAAACTACTGTACATTTCAATGATCACCGCATATTTACAGGCCGACAGAGGACATAGAGACAGACAGGCAGGAAGGTGAGTAGGTTGCCTAAACACTGGCAGTTGGGATTCACAACTACCAACTATTGTTGCCTACTTTAAGGCATTCAAGCATGTTTATTTAGTAACGTATAATTGCTGTCATATGACACCGTAAGTTCACTGCAACATTAATGAAGTTCTGACAAAGTATTCGCATAGAGAATGCAAACAGATAATAGATGGGTACAACATAGTTGGCTAAACAACAGATATATCTTTGTCTGCGCTCGGCTTCTATTATTGTTAAACTTGTGGGGTACATATGGGACACTTTTAGGTGGGTTCTTCAACAACTATTTTGTACCCCCTGAAAAAAATAGGTTCTGTAGAATATTCTACCCCAAATAAATTCTGATTGAAAATATATGTTTTGGGAACAGTCGAAATAAATATACAATAATAATAGAAAGAAACTAATAAACATTTGGGAAGATGATGCTGTGAAAAAAATAACAAAACATTTTGTTATCAGTGTCAACTGTATGTCGTTTGTCCTCATATATTGCTTGATTTATTTTTTTCTATATTTCCTGTAAATTTTAGTGGAAATTATCATTTCGAAGCTAGAAGTAACTTCTCTGTTCTGCAATGCCTCATATACATACAGTCGTGGACATAAGTACAGACACAAAAACTAAAATTCGGAATAAAAAATATGGAAAAAAATATTTCTGATAGATCTAAATGTAAATAAGGAAGACAATTTTAGTCGAATTTTCCAACTCACCCTCGCTTTGAGAGTAATGTAATGTGGACTATATTAATTTGTATGGGAGCCAGGAGTCTTCTAAAATACAGAATATGAAAATGACTGGGAAAGAAAATTATAGGGAAAATTTATTCGAATCAATCTTCTTTTTTACATCCGTAGTTTCCTGATCCATGAACGAGTACTGCGAATTTTAATGCCATCGTTTCAAATCCTGATATTGAAATATCAAAGAGATGTGGAGTATTATATAGCCGGTTCTGCCTGACTTTAGTCTTTCCTTACTATATTTTTTTTTTTTCTCAGAGTTTATATGCCTCAAATATTATATGAGGGTCAGAAGAGCCTATAATTTTTATTTTTGACTAAAAAGTTTATTACAAGTTGCTAATTGATAAAATAAGATCTACCATTTATTTTATGAAAAAAAAATTCCAAAATTTTATGGGGAGTTGAAATTTTAAACAAATAAGAAAGTTCAGTCGGGTAAACCGACTTAAGAATCCGCTCACTTCAGTCCCAAAAAATATTAAACTTATAAGATGTTAACTTTTTGTGCAAAATGGTCCTTTTGTGTAGGAGGTTCCAAAAGGGGCGTGCCAATAACGCCCCTTTTTCTCTGGATTCTAGATACTATAAAAGCATTACACTCTACAAAATTTGAAGTATTTGTATGCACTGGTATTAGAATTATTAGCTCCAAAAGGAGCGTACCAATATCGCCCACCTTTATCTGGACTCTAAGTACTTTAAAGGCATTACACTCTATGAAATTTAAGAATTTGTATGAATTGATATTAAAGAAATAATCACTTAACTTTTGGTGCAAAATAATACATATGTGTGGGAGGTACCAAAAAGGGGGAACTTCGCCCATTTTTCTTGAGGTGTTAGCGACTAATAAACTAATACTACGTGTAGAATTTCAGAAGATTCGAGTAAGTAGTAAATAACTTAATAAAGAATCAATAATTCACTAAATGTTAACCCTTTGTGGGGGAGGTACTAGAAGGAGTGGACCTCTATGGCCCATTTTCGAACTTAGTTGGAGAATTGATTTACAAAAATTGTAAATCAATTGGTTAAACCTTTGGACACGCAGACAGACATACGGACGGAAGGACATTGCTCAAATGACTTAAAATAACCCAAATCGAATTTTCGGAAAACATACTTGGGGTCTTAGGTCACTCCTTCGATGTGTTACACAGAAAGTCGGGCGAGGCCGACTATGTAATACCCTACACCCTAAAAATGCGAAAATGGGCATTGCGATAATAATTTGGAATAATTGGTTTCGTTTCGTTTAACAAAGTACGTAGCTCCACCTCCTGATCATGGCTTATTCGAAGGAGGAGTTGATGATGTTGATCTGAATAATCTAGATCTGAAACGATAATATTAAATGCGCAGTATTCTTTCATAGATGAGGAATCGGAAGGAACAAATTGATGGGGATATACACAATCTAAACAGATCAACTTGGGTCACAAACCTCATTTCTGCCAAATAATATAAAATACAGTTTCAATAGCGCTTAAATACTAAATAGTTAGGAAAATTTTATACATGTATGTAGCTATATTTAAATATGAACCGATTATCCCCAATTTAAGAAGTATTAGTTCCTAATTTAAAAAACTTCTATCTGCCAAATGTTGCAATATGGAAAGTAAAGTACAACTACTATAGCGCTTTGATACCAAATCGGTGGAATGTATATATGGAGGTTATATCTAAATCTGATCCGATTATCCCAGAATTTGGCAGGGATCCGTCGAATTTCGTACTGATCGGATATAAAATATGATTTCTACAGCGCTTACATTTAAATCTGAACCGATTTCCCCCGAATTTGGCAGTATTCATTCCTATAATAAGAAAACTCTCTCTGTCGAATTTCGTACTGATCGGATTTAAAATACAAATTCTACAGCGCTTACATGTCAAATCTGGGGTAACATATGTATATGTATATGGGGCTATATCTAAATCTGAACCGATTTTAGTCAAATTTATTATTATCTCCAAGTGTATCAAGAGACTTCTTTGTGCCAATTTTTATTCAGATCGGTTAAAAAATTTTGCTTATGAGTCATTCCATGACAAACGGGACGATTTTTGCCATCACTATTTTTGATTGCTTCGAAATTTTGCCCTTGTATTAATTTTTTGTCGTGAAAATTTAAAAAAAAAATAATCGTTAGGAGTCATGAGTAATTTAAAGTTGCCGAAATTACTTTTTTTCTAAAAGGTGTGTTTGTTCTTTAGGTTGTACAACTAAATTATTTTTTTTATAAAAAATCGTAAAAAAATAGTTCCCATCAATTCACCACTTCTAAATTCATACAATAGCTAACAAAGACATCTAAGAATACGACATTAAAATTTCAAAAAAAAAAAACTAAGGGTGTAAAAAAATTAGTACACGTGTCGCAGTGCTGACTCCAGTTAGTTGCAGTGGTTGAAAAACAAGGTATAGCACATTAAAATCGGTCATGTATTTCAGGAGATACAAGCTAAAGAATAAACACACCTTTTAGATAAAACGTAATTTCGTCAAAATTTTAATTGCTCATAACTCTTTAAAAAAATTTGTTAAATTTTTTCTTGAACTATGATAAAATTTGTTTAAGAAAATACATACACAAAATTTCGAAGCAATCAAAAATAGTGATGTCAAAAATCGTCCCGTTTGGCATGGAAAAAAAAAGGCGTAAATCATCTTAAAGTCACATTTTTAAAAATATCATAATATGTTGCCTATTGGAAACATTGGGCATGAAAGGGTTAAAGTTTAAAAAAAATCCAAAAAAATTATAAATAGAAAAATCCACACTAACATCGCCTCCCAGCAAAAAATAAAAGAAGTACTTCCAAAAGAATAACATTATAAGTACTTCCAAATCATAAGTATGAACTTTTTTTCGACATTTAGTGAAGTTCTTCTTAATAACTAACCAAAATGTAATTTCGGAATATAAATTATTAACCCTAGAATGCATAATTTCAAAACGATTGGATGTAAAATAAAGCTTCTGAAGAGATAAAAGTCCAGATCGGAAGGAACATATATATGAGGGCTATGAAATTTATGTAAAATACTGCTTCTATAGTGCTAAAGGGAAGAAATATATATTTATATGGCGGCTATATCAGAATTAGTGAATGATTCTGGAAGCTAGTCGTCTTCATCAACCAAATTTCGATTCAGTCGACTAGGTCGATTAATCGGAGCTAAAAGTCGACTTTCTCATAGTCGATTAAAATAACATAAAGTCATTTCAAAGTACTGATTTTCTTCGAAATATGTTAAATTGTGGAATTGTAGTACATTGGATTGCGATAAAAGCTGAATTTATTAATAACACTTATACTTTCCAAAAATGTTGATATATCGTCATCAGAAATGCCCAAGAGCGTAACCCTCAAAAAATGAAAATTCGTCTTTCGTCCATAAATCACGATTTTATTGAAGAAAAAAGACGTAACATCAAGTGCTTGTTTTTGATAAAGCACAAAAGGCGTAACCCACATTGTATTAAACAAAACGTACTGTATTCATCTACTTAACCTTCGAAGTTGTTCTCTTGTTGCTGTTTTGATTTTCGTCAATCGTGTTTGACAGCTATTTTAGATGCAAAATTCTATTTCGTGTATTTAAATTTGGCCTTTATCTGAATGGTAACCACATTTTTATTAAATTTCGCAGTGTGCATGATTTTATAAACTAATCTTTGCCAAATTTAACAATGATCTGAAGTAAAACATGAAAACACATTTTTCCAACCTTGCTAGTGGATTCTCGGATTAAAAAATTCTTTGTGCAAACTATAGTACATTTGACTAAAATATGACTTCTATTTAGCTTATATGCAAAATCGGAGGGAACACATTCATGCGACTATGTGGGCCTATATGTAAATTTGAACCGATATTGTTCACACAGATATTAACTGTTAAAATAAGATACTCTTTACCAAATTTCATGAATATCGAAAGGAAATTATATCTTCTATAGAGGGAATAAATCGAAGGAACATTCATATATGTTAAGATATCTGATATTCAAATAGTTGAGAGATTTTTGATCGTTCGCCGTAGACGAAAGAAACTAAGTTACAGAAACAGGCCCTATATCTAATACGGATTGTCTTTCAATTTTTATACGAATTGTCTTGTCTCAAAATAAAGATATGTGCAAAATTTCTTTGAGATCCGACTATATTTGTGACCAGCACATTGATTACAAGAATGCACGCCCAGCCTGATATAGCTAAATCGGTTCAGAAAGTGATTCTAAGTCGATCGGTATAATAAACGATGGTTCTATATATCTCTTCTCATTTTGGGTGTTAGAAACAAATGCATAAAATTATAATAAATTGTACCACAGTGTGATGTAGGTTATAATTAAATAATTTTAAAAGAAATTATGGTAATTAAATATACCCTACCATACTTTCTGTACCACACTGTGGTACTTTACTACTCTCTGAACCGGGGCTACGGAAAATACATAGCGCCGCACAAATGTGCAATGTATTACAGTGTAAAATAAAAAATCTTTTTTATTGGTGAGAATGTTGATCATTTGCGAAAATGTTACTAGAAGTTACACTATGGGGTCATTCGGTCACACTTCGGCCAGCTACATCATACAGATTACAAACATCTTCAAATGTCCTAAACTTACATATATATGATCGTTTATCTCTTTGGCCAATAGTACGGGTCTCCCATATTCGACGGACCCATCTGGCAACGCCATAACTTTTGACAGAGATGTCAGATCGCTTAATGACATACCGCGTTTGAAGCGTCAGTCCAAGCAGATTTTTACCATGGAACAATACACGCCACTCGAAATAGTTGAAATTTACATTCAACAGAAGAAGTCAATTGTGAAAACTCAACGTGCTTTTAAAATATTAAAAAATGTGAGAAGTGCGCCTTCTAAGAACACCATTAAGCGTTTATACGAAAAATTTTCGACTGGTGAGGCTCTTTCTAATCCGAAGAGGCCAAATAAAAGTCGACCAAGGCGATCGGCCGAGAATATCGCTGCCGTACGAGCCAGTGTTGAGAGGTCCCCAAGAACATCCCAAAAACGCCGTTCTCAGCAGTTGGGCATGGCTCGGTCCACTTTACAACGGATTATTCGCGTTGATTTGCATTTGTTCCCGTACAAAATTCAATTGACGCAAAGATTGTTGCCTGCGGACAAGCCTCGTCGATTGGAATGGGCCCAACGAGTCCGTAGGTCCGTCGAATATGGGCAACCCTGTATATTATTTATACGTTCCCTTCCCTATGTCAACATTTGTATTCCTTTTAAATTATGAGATCTCTGGACCCAAAGATGTTAATAAGAACGACATACATTCATTAAATAAATACAACACCAAACCAGTAAGGAAAGGCTAAAGTCGGGCGGTGCCGACTATATAATACCCTACACCACTCTCGTAATTTTGAATAACTCTGATATATAAATTTTGTAATTCATGTATAAATTGTTTACATAAATTTACTTTTAGGACATTTTATACTTAAATAATACCCTGTACCACAGTGTGGTGTAGGGTATAAAAACGATTGGATCTAAAGAGCCAAATCGGATGAAACATATATATGGGAGCTATAGCTAAATCTTAACCGATTTTCTTCAAATTCGGTAGTGTTGGTTCATGGATCAAGAAACTCTACCATTCTAAATTTCAACACGATTGGGTGTAAAATACAGCTTTTATAGGACTAAAGGGCCAAATCGGACGAAACATATATATGGGAGCTATAGCTAAATCTTAACCGATTTTCTTCAAATTCGGCAATGTTGGTTCATGGATCAAGAAACACTATCATTCTAAATTTCAAAACGATCGGATGTAAAATACAGCTTCTATAGGACTAAAGGGCCAAATCGGACGAAACATATATATGGGAGCTATAGCTAAATCTTAACGGATTTTCTTCAAATTTAGCAATGTTGGTTCATGGATCAAGAAACTCAACCATTCTAAATTTCAAAACGATCGGATGTCAAATACAGCTTCTATAGGACTAAAGGACCAAATCGGACGAATGATATATATGGGAGCTATATCTAAATCTGCACCGATTTTCTTCAAATTCGGCAATGTTGGTTCATGGATCAAGAAACTCTACCATTCTAAATTTCAAAACGATCGGATGTAAAATACAGCTTCTATTGGACTAAAGGGCCAAATCGGACGAAACATATATATGGGAGCTATAGCTAAATCTTAACCGATTTTCATCAAATTCGGCTATGTTGGTTTATGGATCAAGAAACTCTACCATTCTAAATTTCAAAACGATCGGATATAAAATACAGCTTCTATAGGACTAAAGGACCAAATCGGACGAAAGATATATATGGGAGCTATATCTAAATCTGAACCGATTTTCTCCAAGTTCGGCAATGTTGGTTCATGGATCAAGAAACTCTACCATTCTAAATTTCAAAACGATCGGATGTAAAATACAGCTTCTATAGGACTAAAGGGCCAAATCGGACGAAACATATATATGGGAGCTATAGCTAAATCTTAACCGATTTTCTTCAAATTCAGCAATGGTGGTTCGTGGATCAACAAACTCTACCATTCTAAATTTCAAAACGATCGGATGTAAAATACAGCTTCTATAGGACTAAAGGGCCGAATCGGACGAAAGATATATATGGGAGCTATATCTAAATCTGAACCGATTTCAACCAAATTCAATAGCGATCTTAACAGCCGCGAAATACTCTAAACTGCAAAATTTCAGAACGATCGGAGTGAAATTGCGACCTGTAGTCGACGAACAACTTTACATGGACGGACGGACGGACGGACGGACGGACGGACGGACGGACGGACGGACGGACGGACATCGTTAAATCGACTCAGCTAGTGATTCTGAGTCGATTGGTATACTTTAATGTGGGTCTAGCTGTGTTATTTTAAGGTGTTACAAACATCTGCCGTGAAACAAACTTATAATACCCTGTACCACAGAGTGGTGTAGGGTATAAAAAGCAAATCTTACAGTGCTTTAAAAGGAGTTGCGCAAAAGTGGTGACAAAGAAGTACTTACCCGGCGCGACAACCCCTTGTTAAATTCATTGGTGAAAATCCAAATTAGAACAACTTCCGGATCATAAGTTGGGGATTTTTGCTCTTTGGATGCTCTTTTTTTGCTGGCCTGTTATGTTCTCTTTCTCAAGCCGAACTATCCGAAAATCAAATAAAATTATACAGGTCCACAATAACTAAATGTAAAAAAATATTTTTTTTTTAAATTTAAAGACCCCATAAACTTTTGGAATTTTTTTTCTTGTTATAAATTATATCGTGTTCTTATTTACTATCTAGGTATTTTTTATAAAAATTTTCATGAGTTTATATTAAAAATTCTGACCAATGAATTTATTAGTAAGAAATAGGATTTTGGCAAATTTTGCAGGCAATATTAATTTCAATCAAGTGAAAGCGGCAATAATTTCATGACACCGTGTAAATTGATTTGGGTACAAATAAATTCGTATTACACAATGCAACACAAATTTTGTCGAAGGGTTGTACATATATTTTAATGGTGTAATTTGAAATCCTAAACACTTTTCTACAAAATCAAACATGCATGAAAAAAAAAAAATTTCGCTTTATTAGTAACAGAAAAGAAACCAAAATTTCACACTTAAAAGTCAGACCCAAAAATCGTGTCGACTGGTGTTATATTTTATCGTAAATTCTGATAGGTCACGAATACAATGAGACCATTCGGAAGAAAATCGATGCATAAAATGTTGTAGCTAATTTAGTAAGTCTACAAAGATAGAACATTCGGTTAATTAGTGTGATGTTATGTTACATTTGGTATTTCATTGATAACTTTCTAATCGGAAAATTATTAGATATTTAGAGCAATAACATGTGAGCTTATTCTGCTCGAATTCGAAGGTGCAGAGTATCAATAAAGTTGGCTTTGCCCGAGTTGTGGCTTTTTTACTGGTTTGATATAGCACCGACCTGACATTTAAACGCCAGAGATCACAAAGTTCATTTGATTGTGCTGAAAATTGTTATTTTGGGTCATCATAGGTCCAAGTTTAGCTATAGCTGCCATAGACATAAGTAACCTCTCTGATTTGGCTTCATAATTCCAAAAAGACCAACATTATTTATCGAATTGGGCTAAATTGGTACTTTTGGTATAATTTTACCCAGAACCATTTATATATTCCGCCATACAAAGATCCCTCCCGATAGCGCCTTAGAAAGCTTAAATTCCCATTTTCCTTATTCTTTATTGTTTTTATAGAATTCAATAATATTATAGAATTCAAACTTTTTACAAAAAGTTATCGGAAATACAATTACTTGACAGTTCAGCTAATTCACGTATGCCACTCCGATCATTCAGCGAGGTTTAGATGTGATTGTTAGGTCAAAAATCCAACTCTAAGATTGTAATTGTATTTTTTATACTGCGGAATGCAATCTACGGTGGAGGGTACATACGATTCGGTCTGGCCGAAATTAACTTCGCTTTTACTTGTTTAAATATTTTAAATATTAAGAGAAAGGTATTGTCTTACGTTTGAGACTCACCTAGATTTTAATTGATGTACCTATACCTACGTCAATGACTGTATGTATATCTCATGCATGGATTCGCTGGAATACTTTCATGTTTTTTAATGTTTATTTTTACACCCTTTTACCAAAGGATTCAAGAGGATTTGGTCGTTTGCATACTTCGTTTGTTTATTTGTTGTCACACTACAGAACACATTTCACACTTAAGGAATTTTTATGTAAATTTTCTTTAAATGTACTTTTGCAATTTCGAATGTACTCTTCATGTGCGACAACAAAAACACATTTATAAGTACGGAAAATGTACGGATTGTATATTCATGTACAATATGAATGTGTTTACTATTTATTTTTCATACATACCATTATTCGCTTATCTACAATGCGACTGTCAAATAAAGTACAAAAGACACGAGAAGGTACACATTTAATGAGACAGTCATTTCAGAAACAGACAGGAAAGTATTTACAAAAGGGAAAAAGTTTATAAATCTTTTCTCGCTGTTTGCAGCGCATTGAAGTCGAAGCGTTTAAGTAGTATACAATTTTATATGAAAACGAATTTTATCATCTTACTATAATAACAGTGTTTCGCCTTATGCTTATCCGTGATGAATTTCAATACTAAAATTGTATTGAAATATAGTAGCAAATGATATATACCCTTCTCTCCATGTTGTACATTGGAGAAGCTTGGCAATAATACTGGTTCTTTATACAGGGAATTTCTCAAAAAAGTTTCCTTTAAGATGAATATTAATATGTTGTACTTTTTCAAATAACTTATAATAACTCAAAAATATGACATACTTTTTTCCCAAAAAAACACAATTTTTTTTTTTAAATATAACTGATAGTCGCACTTCTATATATCCCAAACAAGTAATGATTTAAAAATTGTTACATAACACTAAATTTGAACAAAAACAAATATTGGAAAAAATTAACTATTTCTGGTGAAAAGTATTAATAAAAACTTTTAAAAAATGATCTTACAAATTCCCTCTTTTTCCAAATGAATAGTCCAGAATTTCATTTAAAAATTCAATTAAAGTTCAAAGTAATGCTCACAGCTTTAGAATGACATTTTTGTCGTATAGTTTGAGCAAACCTTCTTTGGGGAGAAAATATTACGGCATTCTTTATAGTATTTTAGCTTTGTTTTCGCTATGTTAATTAAGTGTTTAAGATATAATAATGACGACAAAGTTCTTTTTTTTTCAAACAACAATAAAGCCCCATGTTGCCTGTAGTGATGTGACCAAGACAGTGATGTGACCAAGACCAAGTGATGTGACTGTACAGTCGCGACTAAAGATTTCACTTTTCTTCTTCATTACATTTTTCTTTTGTTATATCCTGCGATGCCATCCTAAGGATATGTAATGAGTTGATGAGCAATTGTTTTAATTAAGCACAAGAACGTGCTGCATAAATTTAGCCTTTTTCCCTTTTCATAGATAAGAAGGGAGAATACAGAAGAGGACAAGACACACCATTAAAGCAATTTTATTGGTGCGAGATCATCATAGCCCAGCAATGACCTTTCATTCGAATTAAATGTTCGGAACAAAGAATTTAAATGACTACTTGGTGTATTTATACCCTACACCACACTGTGGTACAGGGTATTATAAGTTTGTTTCACGGCAGATGTTTGTAACACCTGAAAATAACACAGCTAGACCCACCTTAAAGTATACCGATCGACTCAGAATCACTAGCTGAGTCGATTTAACGATGTCCGTCCGTCCTTCCGTCTGTCCATGTAAAGTTGTTCGTCGACTACAGGTCGCAATTTCACTCCGATCGTTCTGAAATTTTGCAGTTTAGAGTATTTCGCGGCTGTTAAGATCGATATTGAATTTGGTTGAAATCGGTTCAGATTTAGATATAGCTCCCATATATATCTTTCGTCCGATTTGGCCCTTTAGTCCTATAGAAGCTGCATTTTACATCCGATCGTTTTGAAATTTAGAATGGTAGAGTTTCTTGATCCATGAACCAACATTGACGAATTTGAAGAAAATCGGTTAAGATTTAGCTATAGCTCCCATATATATGTTTTGTCCGATTTTGCTCTTTAGTCCTGTAGAAGCTGTATTTTATATCCAATCATTTTGAAATTTAGAATGGTAGAGTTTCTTGATCCATGAACCAACACTACCGAATTTGAAGAAAATCAGTTAAGATTTAGCTATAGCTCCCATATATACGTTTCATCCGATTTGGCTCTTTAGATCCAATCGTTTTTATACCCTACACCACACTGTGGTACAGGGTATTATTTAAGTATTAAATGTCCCAAGAGTAAATTTATGTAAACAATTTATACATGAATTACAAAATTTATATATCAGAGTTATTCAATATTACGAGAGTGGTGTAGGGTATTATATAGTCGGCCCTGCCCGACTTTAGCCTTTCCTTACTGGTTTTTTCATAATTTCCTTTCATACAACCTTACTAACAATTTAAAATAAACAAAACACAATATTTTCATTTTGTAAATGTTGGCCAGAAAAATTGGACCATTTTACCTATCGTGCACTGGTACGTATTAGTATTAATTATTCTTATAATTAATATTAATTATACGACATAGTGGCAATATAGATATCAATGCTGCACAAATAGGCAAAAGGTTGTTCTGATTGGTATTTTACGGTTTTTTGTCCACCACACAAAATGGCCTAATCAAACCAACACTTTATCGTTAATACCAATGTACATAAACGCTTCCAATTCGGTAGAGTATAATGTCTTTGAAGTATCTATTGTTCATCGTAAAATAGTATTCGTCCATCCACTTGTGGTACTCCCCACACAAATTGACCGATTCATTCGAACACAACATTCCCATAACGTCTGCAGCAATCATCTAAATGTTTTCATATTTAGTAATTTAGACCACTTTTCCAATGAATATAGACTGTCTAAACATTGACATTGACAATTATTTTTTTCCAGAGCTATTAAGATAATCTTTATCGACAAATGTTTGTATATATCCTTCGTTCACATAACGTGACTTATTGACTACGTATGCCAGTCAATTAAAATCCTTGAGAAACTAAAAAGGGTTCTCAATTAATATTGTTTTAATTAAACAATCATCTAAATTTGAAATTAAACTATCTTAATTTGTCCATCGAGGATAGGTTACCTCTTCCTGTCAACGCCCTTTCCGCTTTTGTAAATGCTTTGCAAAAATTGCTCACGTAGATATCCACTTTCTCAAATGTGGTAACTATTTGAAGCCCTGCTACAACAATAACAATAAACAATAGCTCTTATGTGGTCTTTTTTGCTGAAAACTTTTCCCCATATGAGGTTTCTGAATAATTTCCAAAAATGTTTCCCCCCATAAAAGACTAAGGAAAGCAAACAAACAAACATAGAAATTACGAACTTAAAAGGATTCACCTTTCGTAGCACAACATGAGAACGTACAAAACATACACAGCAGACTTATTGTTCAAATGAAACTTTTTTGAAGTGACCAGGTTAAATTTTAAAAGGGTTATGGGTTTTTAGTTTTAAGTTTTGAAGAAACAAACACTATTGCATACATAAACTTATGGGAGGGAGATATACATACATTTGCTAAGGACAAAAAGAGTAACACCTTCAAGGAGTAACCTAAAACGTATACAGGTATACTCTTTGATATCCAATTTATGACCTTTGAAGTTATTTGAAACACAGAGTGCCGCATAAGTAACGTTATGTGACTCCATTGTATTATTCCATATTGTTGGAATCAAAGCTACGAATTGTTCTCCATCTCTGGCCTTACAAAATTTGCAATCATACAGGCCATGGCATCCACGTTGACCGCAGTTTACACTATTTTAAATTTTTTTTTTGTCGAAGGGATGTGCATAACATTTTCTAAACACGAAATAAAATAGTAAAAAAATTTAGGTTAATTTTTCTTTTTCCGATTTTCTTGGAAGGTGTCTTTAGTAATTGGACCATATTTTTAAGTAGAACAAATCTTGGTTCGAAAACCCCGGAATACCCTTTACATTAAAGAAAATGTTGAGGACTACAAACGTTGAAAATATAACATTCACTTAGAAACAGAAATTTAGTACTCGTAACTGTTGTTAAAACGATTTAAAAAATGTTGTTTTTTTTTTTAAAAAAAGTCGTTTTTTGCTAGCACAAAAAAGTTAGTAACTCATCGAAGAAGAGACACCAATATTATTTGGCGGAAATCCGCTTTAGGTCATTTTAAGTCATTTGAACAATGTCCGCCTGTCTGGTACACACGATAACTTTCGATAGGATTAACCGATTGACTTAAAATTTGGTACGTGTTAATATTTGTTTCTATCTCAGGCTAAGGTCAACAATGGGCCATGTTGGTCCACCCCTTAGAGTAACTCCCCCACAAAGGTAAACAACATTTAGTAAAATATTGATTATTTAATAACTTATGGTAATATAGCATGTTTAATTATTCCACACATACCATTAGTTCATTATACGCTATCACCCTGAGAAAAATTGACGTAGTTGGCACGCCCCTTTTTGTACAAATTGACCATTTTGCACAACAAAGTTAACGGCTTATGCCGAGACAACGAATGTGTTGTCTCGGCATAAGCGGGACAATGAGGACCACATCCAGTAGGGCATTGGAGACGATCATGAATATCCAACCAATAGAAATACAGATTAGATATGAAGCTGCCCTCTCGGCGACGAGGCTCAAAGTGATGGGCGAATGGATCGAAAGCGATCACGTGTCATATCATCAAAAGATAGCTGAGGTAGTGACGGTGGATTTAACTGACATATCATCAGTATCCGACAGAATACCTGAAAGACCAATGGTTGCTGAGTGTGAGACCATGATACCAGACAGACAATCCTGGATTGATGGAACCGTAGTACAGACAACATCTGGAAATTGCTGTTATACAGATGGATCGAAACTAGGGGAGAGAACGGGGGTAGGCCTTTACATCGAAGAACCGGAAACCGAACTCTTATTCCGTCTGCCAGACCATAACACAGTCCTGCAGGCGGAAGTCCGAGCAATTACAGAATGTGTGAGCTGGCTTGGGACTAACACAAGACCAACAAAAGTGAATATTTTCACAGATAGCCAAATGGCTATTATGGCGATAACGTCTAGAACGGTGAGGTCGAGGACCGTTTTAGATTATAAAATGGCGATTAACGCCTACTCCGAATACGGCACTACATGCATCATATGGGTGCCTGGCCATTGCGGAGTAAGGGGTAACGAGAAAGCAAACGCCTTGGCATCTAGAGCCAGAGACTTGCAAACAACAACATTAGAGAACGCAAAACCCTTTAGAGTTATGCGTTCTGAACTACAAATATGGGCGAAGAACGCCGATATCGCGCTATGGAATAGTGAAAACGTTGGGAAGACAACGAAGGTCTTGTGGGGTGACCCAAACGAGGACAAGGCCAAGACCTTACTGAGATTGAGCAAGGTAGAAATTAGTAAGATCATGGGTGTCCTTACAGGACACACATGCTTACAAGCACACCTACATAGGATAGGAGTTGTAGATGACAGCATATGTAGGGCATGCGGGGAGGATGACGAAACGTTGGAACATTTCCTCTGCCACTGCCCAGCGTTCGCCAACAATAGATCACGTTTCTTAGGAAATGATGCTATACCAGACTTGACCCAACTTAGGGGCGTAGACTGGAAGAAGATTAAGGACTATGTCGACAGTACAGAGTTCCTAAAATAGCTTACCGACCTTTCTAAAAAAAAATAACAATTAGAGCACACAACAGGCCGAATACTGGCTTACGTGTATGTCCAAGGACATGAGGTGGAAATTCACCGCCTCCTCTTCTCAACCTAACCTAACCTAACGGCTTATAACTTTGATTCCAGTCTAAACAAATACTTAAAATGTTGTTGAGTGTAATGTTTTTGCAGTACTTATAGTCCCGTGAAACTTTATGGTTTTGCCACAGCCATTTTGATACCTCCCAAAAAACTGTCAAAAATATAAAAAAACAAGTAACAAAGTGTCAGTCGGGTATACCGACTAAGGTATACTCTTACTTTGTGAGTAATGTACTATATATAACATTACGCTAATTAATCTTTCAAATTTGTGTGGGAGGTACCAGAAGGGGTTTAACAAATACTCATATTTTTCGATAAACAGAAGATTCTTTTAATACATTGCACTGTGCCGAACTATAAGCGTTAATGTGCACTGATATATTAACATTGCGAGCTATTCAATTTTGGTTTGAGTTGGTCGTTTTGTGTGGGAGGTACAAAAAGGGGCGGGGTATTAACGCCTACTTTTCACAATAATGTAGGCACTATAACAACATTATACTGTACCAAATTTCCAGTATTTCTATGTACTGGTATTAAAGTTATAAGCAGTTAACTTTTGGTACAAAACGGTCCATTTGGGTGGGAGGTACCAAAAGGGGCTGTACAATAATGCCCATTTTTATCGGACTATAGGCGCTACCAAAACATTATACTGTACAAAATTTCAACTATGTATTAAAATTATAAGCAGTTCAATTTTGATGCAAAATGGTCGATTTGTGTGGGAGGTACCAGAAGGGGCGTGGCGACTTCGGCAATTTTTCTCGAGGAGATAGCGACTAATAAAATAATATAAGGTTTGGAATTTCAGAAAATTCTAATAAGTACTCGTAGTATAGATGTTATTAAAGAATCAATATTTCACTAAATGTTAACCCTTTGTGTGAGAGGTACCAGAAGGAGTGGATCAATTTGGTACATCTTCTAACTTAGCCGGAGATAGGAAAAAATATTACAGTATACCAAATTTGAAGTTAATCGGTTACTCCTTTCGAGAGTTATCTTGCGCACCCGCCAGCAGACAGACAAGCAGACAGACGGACAGATAGACAGACAGACAGACGGACAGACGGACATTGCTCAAATAACTTAAAATGACCCAAAACGAATTTCCGCCGAACATACTTATGGTCTTAGGTACTCCTTCGATGTGTTACACTTTTGGCTCATATCAAATGATATATACCCCCCTCTCCAAGGTGAGGGGATAAAAATAGAATAAAAAACTTTACCATTTTTATTTTGGCTTCCTTAAATTCGGATGCTTCAATCTACACAAAAAAAAGAGGTTTTAAGTCTCGGACACAAAAAAAATGTTGTTGCTTAGTGTTATAGTAGTCTACACAAAAATATGATCCAATGATACTTTCTGAACCTATTCCACACAATACAGTGCATCGAAGTGGGTGCATTTGATGTTTAGAAATTATTCTTGGAGTCCCAATTATTCTTTGGAGTCCCATATTCTGCAATTTTGTTATAATTGTTCTAAAAAATGATACCATTCCTGATTGTGCAAACCACTTTTTTGTGCAATGGACGAACGGTGTTGAAGTTTGAGAAAATCGGTCCAGATTTAGATTTAGCCCCCACCTAAGCGCTATAGAAATCATAGAAATCTTTACCAAGTTCGACAAAATGATTACCGTTAAATTACCCTATATGTATATGTTCCTTTCGATTTGGTATCAAAGCACAACAAAAGCTTTATTTTACATTCTATCGGCGGCCGGAAGTTGGGACCCAAGAAAATGCACGCAAGCAGAAAATGAAAGTGCGCCCCAAATTTGGGGTATCTTTTCGTTACAAAAATTGATTTAAGAAATTACACCCGACCAAGAAAACAACATGAAATGAAAATAAAGCCAAAAAAAAACTAAGAAATTTTCTCTTCGTCAATCTGGGGAGTACGTAATAATACATTAATTACACTAAGCAAAAAAAAAAATTTTTTGTGTCCTAGACCTAAAAAGAAATATTTTATTCTTTAAAAGTTTGCATCCTTGCGAAGAAAATAATTCCTATTTGAAAAAAAACTATGCATAAATGTAGAAATTATAGTCCTTTTTGTAGAGATAAGACAATTTCAAAAAAAAATTTTTTAATTTCATTTTAGAGCGCCCCAGTAGGCGAGTTGGTAGCGTACTCGCCTATGAGTTTGGGGGTTGTGGGTTCGATTCCCACCAGAGGCTCTGGTCTGTCGCTGCAAACATTTAGGCATATGGTCTTTGTAACCCGGCCTTTCCCTGGACCGTAAAATTAGAATATAAATTTACTTTGTATTGTAATTCATATAAATAAATAAATTTCAGTTTAAATAGCGATTTTATTTTTTATTTTTATTTATATTATGTACATTTGAATTGTATGTTTGATTAAGTTCCTCGAACCCAGTTGTATAAAATTGTTTGTAAGGTATATCACGGACTCTATAATATGATATGTTAACATCTGGGGCCAAAATATTGTACTGTTTCATCCGAGATGCAAGTAGTTCTTATTATTTATCTTTGGTTTGTTCCAAATCTCTCACCAAATCAATGAGTTGAAACTGAGTTAAAAGTGATGACTTCTGACTCAAACTTGAATCGCTCAGATTTGAGTACTCAGTTGTACTCGATAATGTTTACGAATTAGGCTGTTAGCTATACTTGGGAATTGGTATTGTTTCCGAATGTGCAACTGGCAAAGTGACAGATTTTACTTCAGCGTAATTCCAGCGAATGCTCCTTCCTACTCCAATCTGTTTACTTAGACAAAAAGAGCAGTCCGTATCGTGAATGAATGGTTGTCTCCAAATAATTGGCATTCCAAATTGATGTCTAAAATTAAAACGTTTTTTATTCCACAAAACATTGTAATATATTAATTTTAAAGTACTTACCGCATTCTTCCACTAGTCCATCGAGTAAGATTTACATGGCACGAATTACACTAAATACTAGGTGTCCACGGTTCGTTCATATTTTTAACTCGTATACCAAAATATTACACATATATTTCTTCTATTATTTTACTAAACGCACGTCGATTTTTTTAATTACATATTTTCCGCAGATGCAGCAGAAATTGTCGGGATCATTTACTCATTGAAAAGTTCTTTGCCTTTTAATCATACTTCGAAATATAAATTTGCAATATTTTTCAGAAAATCGACTTATCTCTTTAAGGCGCTGAATTACACTAATTTATTAATATGAAATTACATTCACAAATTCCGGGTTTAAGGTTCATAAGTTGCAGTATCTGTAGCTGACATCTAGTTTGCTTCGAAAGTAGTAACCCAATATTTTCAAGACTGCCGCGTACTGCTTTGTATTGCGTACATATAATTTTACTACCTGTATATACGACTGGGATGTCCATGCCCCTAAAAGGCGTAACTGAATGGAAACCTCATAAATAAAGAACTACAAATATTGTTGAATGACCCTCTATCTGAGCGGATCTTATCCTATATAGCTCTCACATTGCATATAATGTTTTATGGAGGGTTACGAACGGCCATAAAACCTCGTCCTCTCTATAATTGTATAATGTCTCACATCAATCCTCATAAAATAAAATGCAAGTGCAATGTCTCTTATACGTCTCTCTCACATATGGCGAATTCAATATAAGCAAAAAAAAACATCATTTAAAAACAAAAAAATATGAAACAAGATATTTTTGAATTTCCCTAACATTTACAAAATGGCTCATATCTTTTACATCTATCCATAGATTTTTTTCAAATAGACAGTGTTTTCTTCGTTAGCATGCATGGCTTTTTAAAAATGTGATAAAATAATTTTTCGACTTTTTTCTATTTTTTAAGGCTTTTTTTACCAGGAAAAAGTGTTTTTTAAAAAAAATATAATTTTTCTCTCATATTTTTGACGACTGTTACTAAACCAAAGATTCTACATGAAAGCAATATTTGCAGCATACATATGTAGCCCTTATAATTCCCTTTAAAAATTTAAAAAAAAAATAACCATAAAAAATATTTTTAATATTATTTTCGTGGTTGACACCTAATTGCACCAGAAACTGTTATCCACATCCCTTGGACAAACATTTTGTTGCATAGTGTAATTTTAGATGTTTATCATATATTTTTTAAATATTTACCATTTATTTTTTAGATGTTTATATGTATTTTGATAGATACACAAGTCCCATCTCACTAATATAAGCTCTTAAAGGAAATGTCCTAAGCTTTTGTTTGAGCAAAAAAAATCTAAAATTAAAATATGGGTTTTACAAAAATGTCAAACAAGTTTTAATTTCGAAATAAAAAAATTACAAACAAGTTTCTGGTGAAATTTTTTTTTTTTTAAAAATTTTATGAAAAATCTAACGGAAATACTGTGGGCAGGTAAAAACACTTAACACACAATATTCCAAATTCAACAGGTAATTTGTAGAGAGCGGAATTATATGCAATTTTAAGGTATTATCAAATTCCAATTTGAAATATGCACTTTTTATTCAAAATATAATAGTAACATGGTAACTGGATAATTTTGTGCATAAAAAGTCCTAGATTCTATATGTTAAAAATTCAAAATTGCATATAATTGCGCTGTCTAGTAGTTAGTTATATGGATGGGAAATATGATAATATTTCGACATTATTTATACAAAATCATAGGCCGATATTAAACATTCTGACCCTAATGGAACTCCTAGATAGGTAACTGCACATTAAACCGAACATCTTGGAGAAATGATATGCAAAAAAAAGGCTAAAAGCAAAACGGCCCTTAAAATATTTTAAAAAAATCTCCAAAAATCATATTTAAATTTTATTTTGTGCGGATAAAATTGGGTATGTAAATCGGTCTAATTTACGGTGTTTATCCGAAGGGTCAGGTCAAACATCTGGAATGGAAGAAATATTGTCCTACACACAGAATACAGTCTGGTTGCCTCAACCGAATTTTGGTAATTCTGTCTACTATCATGCGATTCCATCAGGAAAACCAACATTTTGGTTGTGGCATACTTCTGCTTCCATGATGACAACAATCATATTTGGTTGCGCCAACTACGGAAATGGTGGCTATAATTATCTGTTGTATGTTGCCACAACCAACTGTTTTAAAAAATTGGTTGTTCTGACAATTTGTCGATCATATACTACCGACAATTAATAAAAAACAGTTTTCATTAATTTTTATTTTATTTATTGAACAAAAATCCAAACAATTCATAACAAAATTAAAAATCCTATATTACAAATTCATCACTATTATGAGATGTAGAAATATTTGACACAAATATTAGTACACAAAAAAATAAACACAAAACTTTTATGCAAATATCCCTTAACCCTGTGCTTTCAATTTCATGATTGTTGCTCTTATTTATGTAAAATATTTTGCACAACATATTCTGCATTCCACACACTATTATCCACACGAGATTATTTTTGATTACAGTTCTTGAACAAAATGTTGAGGATTTATTTATGTCGAGTAATTTTATTTTTTGTTTGTCATGTATTAGCAAAAGAGCAGCAACCAATCTTTCGGCTGTATTTCCCAAAATTTCATTATTTTAAATTTGGGAAATTATTGGGATTACCAAAAAACGATTATTTATTAATATTTTTCTTTTGTAGTAACCAATTATTCGCTGCAATAATAATCTTTGGTCTATTGATACTATTTCTGTTGTCAAGAATAAAACATTGGTTGTCACAACCAAAAATCGATCATATGGTACTATAATGAATGTTTAAAATTGGTTACCACAACTAACCGAGTGTTAATGAAAAAACATTCTTAATTCGATTGATACAACCATCGTTTAGTTGCAAGCATTTTCATTTAATCGTATCCATGTTATTATTGTTGTTTCAACTATTTATATATAAATATAACCGACACACGGTGTAGGTGTACTTTTTGATGCTAGTATTATTTTTTTATTGTTACAATCGAATTCCAACCAATTATTTTCCTGGGTGTATATATGCTGATCTTCTTCAAATGTCAAAAATCTGAAAACATCAATATCTTAAAATGCGGTATGGTAGGGGAAAAAATATACTATAGAAGCTTAAATTTTAAGAAAGGGTAAGTTCAGAACAGAAATTTGTACGAATATTAAATTATAAGTTATTTGGCCTACTTGAACTCTTTCCCTATACCGATTGGGGGCCCAAGTTTCAAATTTTAGCGCAGCTATACCAATTTTACTATAAATGTCACATGGTTCAGTTGACTGGTTAACAATATGGCAGATTTTTTTCATTATTTCTCGAAATTCCCTCTACAATGTGGCCCATGCTTAATTCACCTGCTATAATACTTACATTATAAGCGAGTACAGAATCCCCATCGTTTTCAGCTAGTGTTGAAAAAATTCCTGAATTGTGAGCGAGTGTCTGTGTTTAGATAATTTTACTAATACACACATACGAGTGCCTTTTACATTGATACCTTTAGTATAACGTAATAGGATAATTTGTTCTCGATTCCTCTCCATTCCTTCTGTGCATGTTTTAATCTGTTGTCGTTTTTTTCTCCCTCTCTACTTCCACGTTTCCCTCTTTAGTTAAGTGTTAATACGTGTAGTTTATAAAATAAATTTATGTGAGGGATACCAACAATGCTGACGTGTGTCTAGGGAAGGTTGGACAAGGGAAAGGATTTTTCGGCTTAAAAAAGGTTTAAAATGTTATCAGCACATTACCAGTTCACTTTTATTAAGCTCTTGGGGCTGCTGAAGTTGGTGGCAGGTGTATTTTAGTTGTTTTTTTTTTTTATATAAATTCATTATTCTGGACATCCTAATTTGATGTTTAGCTAGCAAAGATAATATATGCGGAGAAAAATAAAAAAAACAATGTACGTATTTAAATGTTGCTGGTATAGCTTTTTAACGTTTATAAGGGAACAACATGTTTTGGCATTTTTGAGAGATTTGATTTTTCTCCTACTTGTGATTTTAAAATTCTCAATCTGTTTGTAAATCTTTAAAATATTAGCCCGCGATGTATGTTCGAAAATAAGGAGTCTTTTAAATTTCGGAGACTTAGTTTTTTGTCTGTTTTGTGCTGAAAATTTTAATATATTTTTCGTTTTCAACTTAACAAATTATTAAAGATTTGTTTCTTCTTTATTTCCACAATATTTATTAACTAGACATTCACATGAATTTTTTTGCTTTCATATTCGACGTCTCTACCCATAACTTCATTTAAATTTAAATATCGCAAATTTCGGAGACTTTCTGTTTTTTGCCCCGTTTTGTACTGCAGATTATAATATATTTTTCGTTTTCAAATTAGCAAATTATTAAAGATTTGTTTCTTTTTTATTTCCACAACATTTATTAATCTAGACATTCACATGAATTTTTTGCTTTCATATTCAACGTCCCCACCCAAAACTTCATTAATATTCTACAACTTTTTTTAATCTTCTTCGCCTCATAAAATAAACATCTTGTTTGTCATTTTTATACCATTATTTTCTTGGAGAATTTCTAAAGGGCAAACGAAGCTCAGAAAACCTATAGAAGATGTCTATCTGTCTCCTAATATTTATTTTATTTGCCTGCTCCCGGAATTTGGTATTTGGAGAACAAATAAACCTGAACGTGAATCCATTTACCTTATTACATTAATCTCTGACATTACACGCCACCAGCCCCCAACCACGTCTTCTTTTCCTGCTTATGGATTCAGGAGAGGCTCGTACTTATTGTATGTATGAAGTTATATTGCAGTTATAAAAATTCCTGGAAAATTATTTCGAGACATTATTTACTTTTATGATTGTTTGCAGGAGGATTTGTGCTTACCAATCTGATTGTGTGTGGGATCCTATGTGGAAAGCGGGGCGGCTGAAGCCAATCATTTTTGTCTACCATGTGTTACATGTAATTTGAAATAAAGATTAAATAATTTGTTATGATTGGAAAGGAATGAGTTTGCATTTCTGACTTACAGAAAAATCCTTGGGGAATAGAGAAAATCCATAAAATTACCTGTATAATTTTTTTTCAGTTCCAAACATATTCTGCTTGAAATATACAAATGATTAGGGTACATATAAAATATTTCTTACACACAAATATTATATATATGAGAGGATGTTGTCCTAAGCAAAAGTATGTTTCATCCAAATATTGTTGTTGTTCTTAGGAACTAGTATTTCTAAAACCAGGATTAATTTGTGTTTAAGTATTTTGGTAATGTATCTGTTGAACCGTATTCAACAATATTTTAGTATTTTAAGCTAACTGAAACTGAAATTCTTTGTGGTTTTTATTTTCTTTTGATTTCCATGAATTTCTAAAACGGCCTAAATACTTACAATTTTCTGAGTTTTATGAAATTCAGTACAATCCACTTACAGAAGAAGCCTCAAAGTTGTACAGTATCAATAGCATAATTTAAATGCTAGTTTTTGGTTTTTCCAAAGAAATTTTATATGTTTGTAAAATTTGGTTAAAATTTAAATCGTATAATATGCCGGAGATATAAAAAGTGATGATTTGGAATATTTATAAATTAATAATTAGTGCCGCAATACAAAATCGAATGCTACCTTTGACATTTTTAACTATAAAGAATAACACGAAATCTAGGTAAATTTAAACCAAAATTCGAAAAAGTCAGCAAAGTTTTAAACTATAACTTTATTTGTGTAAATACATATTTTATTTATGAAAGTCAGTTCGCAAATATACTTCGTTCTCAAATTATTAATACATGCAATTTTCTTGATTTTTTTAAATAAAATTTAGTTGTCTACAAATAACGGGGTTTCCAATAGGGATGATATGATTTTGAAGTGACGTTTCGGTTATTTGTAATATGTCATGATCTATCATTTGTTTTCCATTGTATTCAGTAGTGTTTACAATATCATCATGGAGAGATATACGCAAGAACAACGTTTACAAATTATTCAGTTTTATTATCAAAATAATCGTTCTCCAATGGCAACTTTTCGTGCGCTAAGTCAATATTTTGTTAAAATCCAAAAAAAAACACTTCCAGTCGACCTACGACTTTGACACCCATGAGCATTATTTTAGCTCTCGTTAAGAGCTATCTTTTTGCCATTGACCGATTGTGGCTACGTGCCACACTACAAATGAAACAATTAAATTGTTGCGAGAACATTTTGGAGATTCGATTATTTCAAGAAATTGTGCTATTGAATGGCCTCCAAGATGTTGTGATTTAACACCATTAGACTATTTCTTGTGAAGTTTTTTCAAGTCATTGGTGTTTCGAAATAAACCAGACTCTCTTCAAGCTTTACAAGTCAATATTGAACGTGCCATTCATGACATACGACTTCATTTAGTGGAAAATGTGCTTGAAAATTGGGTTCATCGAATTCGTTCCTGCAGAAGAAGTCGTGGAGGCCATTTGAATGACGTTTTATTTAGAACTTAATTGTAACGATTGTCCTTCACATTAAATAAAATACTTTTGAATTACCTTAACAATAAGTGTTTTTTTTTCAAAGAAATTATATCACACTTATTGGAAAACCCTGTACATATATAATATTTTAAAATTTTGGTTCCAAATATAATTTCTTTGAGTTCAAACATACGAAAAATTGCGATTTTCTCTCGTGTAATACTAGTTTCCCATTTTTTTGTAGAAGGGCTGTGCACAACATTTTCTGGTGTAAAACGAAAAAAAAATATTTAAAAAAAATTTATCGTAATTTTTTTTTTAATTTTTTATTCAGATTTTCTTGGAGGTTGCCCTTAGTATCTCGACCATATTTGAAGTGTAAACTCTGTAAATTAAAGGAAGTTATGAGGGCCACAAATGTTGATATTATAAATTTCACGTGCAAACATAAGTTTAGTAACTGTAGTTAAAACAATTAGCAAAAATTTTTTTAAGTTAAATGATCGGATGTTTATTTCATAATAAAGAGGAAGGTATGCCGTTAATAATGAAAAACAACATCAGCCAAATGGCCACCACGACCACGCTTACAGGACTATATCCTTTTCATGAAATTTTCCATAACGCAAAGTGGCTGCCCTATGTCCTCGATAGCCTCACGAATTCTACATATCTTTGAGGTCTTGAATCGACGCTGGGAAAAAAACGCACTTGGCCCCAAAGGAAGAAGTCGCAAGGTGTTAAATCACAAGATCTCGGTGGCCATTTGTGATCACCTCTTCGAGAGATAAAACGGTCCGGAAACTTTTCCCGTAACAGAGCAATGGTTTCGTTGCTTGTGTGGCACGTAGCGCCGTCTTGTTTAAAGTAAACTTTGTCCAGATCAATACCATCCAACTCCGACCACAAAAAATCATTAATCATCTCTCGATAACGCAATCCATTCACCGTAACCGTTGATCCAACCTCATTTTCGAAAAAGTAAGGTCCAATGGCCCCGCCGGACTATAAACCGCACCAAACAGTCACACGTTGAGGATGGAGAGGCTTCTCAACAATAACTCTTGGGTTTTCCGAGCACCAGATGCGACAATTTTGCTTGTTGACGTAGCCACCGAGGTGGAAATGGGCCTCTTGCTGCGGGTCAAAAGTGTAACACGTCGAAGGAGTGGCCTAAGAGACACCAAGAATATTTGACGGAAATCCATTGTGGGTAATTTTAAGTCATTAGGTTAGGTTAGGTTAGGATAAGGACGCGCGCCACACAACCATTGCTGGCGTGCACCGCTTCACTCGGAGACCATTTGGTTGATTGTGTTCGTCCTGAAAAGATAAGTAAAAGTAGAGGGAGAGGTCAAAGTAAATGAAGAAGGTGATGAGTATATATGAGAGAGAGGAGAGATGGCTTTTCAGGAGAGGAGGAGTACCAAAAACATCGCCTGTTGATGCAGATGAATGAGTTGATAACAAACCATCCATCTCAAGCAACCTATGAAGCCCATGTACTATCAATATCGTGGGATAAAGGAGATTCCAGATTTTGTATCGTGTAAACAGACGATGTCTTCGTCTTCATAGAGAAGGACATTGACAGAGAAGGTGTTCGATTGTCCCCAGTTCCTCCTTATCCTCACTGAGTCGACAGTAGTCGGCAGAATCACTCTACCATCTTGATGTTAAAGATCTAACATTACGTGCCTATCATTAAACGAAATTCCCTCTTTGTGTGGTTAAGAAGATCTTTGGTCCTAGATTTTTATATGGCTGGCCATAAAGATTTACTGATTTTACAGTCAGATCTGCTCGACCATTTCTGGTTTGCCAGGTCTTTGTACAAAGTTACTGAAGAATTTACATAAAGGGGATATAGTAATGGCTCAACACTTGCAGCGTCCATTTCGAGGTAGTCCGTCAGTCTTCTCGTTCCCCGCCATATCACAGTGTATCACAGTAGTTCCAATCGGCACTTATTAACCACATTTGATTTAATAGTGGTTGACTTCTGTGCCTTTAGATGATCATCTTGCCCGACTTTTCGTCGATTTATCAAGCTGAGGGCGTGCAGTATAGCAAAGATCTCTGCCTGGAAAACGCTACAGGTGTCGGCTAACCTGTTGGACATAAGTATGCCAAGAGATTTGCTGAAAATCCATCTTAGAACCGTCAGAGTATTTGATGGCCCTCCAAAGGAAGGCTGCCGCATGACCAGTCTGTTCTGGGGGGGGATCATTATGTCGAGATTTAAGGAGAATTTCCGAACTGGTGACTAATAGTCTGTCGGTCCTGCCAGAGCCCTTAGATCAGACTTTCTTGATGCCTCAATGAAAATGGCCGAGTGGCCCCAATCTGCGTTACGCCACACACGGACTTCTCGGAGTCTGAGAGCGCACTATGTAAATCTGCACTTAACAAAAAGACCTACAGATTGTAGATTCAATACCATGTCGAGGGCCGTCTGCGGTGTGCTCTGTCTCGCAACGGATATAAATAATGATACCGCTTTTTGCACTTTCTCTAACTTTTTAAGCTGATACCACTGATTTCACTGAACCATAGGTAAGTATAGGGCGCACTTTAGCCGTATACATCCAGTGGATGGTACTTGGCTTGAGCCCCCAGCTCTTGCCTATGGAATTTCTGCACGAGTATAGTGCGTGCAATCCGTTTTTGACTCTTTCCTCTGTGTTTCTTTTCCATCTCAATTTCCGGTCAAGTATGCCACAAAGGTATTTAGCCTCAGAGGACAGGCTCAGCTCCACTCCGTCCAGAATAGGTTGGGTGAAATGTGGTATCTTATTCTGTCTAGTGAAATTTTAAGTCATTTCAGCAATGTCCGTCAGCCTGTCCGTCTGTCTGTCTGGTTGGTTCACACGATAACTTTCGACAGGATTAACGGATTTACTTCAAATTTGGTATGTGTCAATATTTTTTTTCTATCTCGGTTTAAGGTCAAAGATGGACTATGTTGGTCCACTGCTTCGAATACCTCCCCCACGAAGGGTCAAAATGTTGTAAAATATTGATTACCTCATACCTTCTATACTACTACTTAGACTTCTATACTACTACTGGGTTTTTTCTGTATTAATGTTTTTTTTTCGAGCAAGCAAAAAATTATTTTTTTGAAAAAAAAAAAATTCAATTGTTTTAACGAAAGTTAGAATAAAAAAGATTTTTTTTAATTCCCATTACTACGGCAATATAGTCCATAATTTATTTATCCACAGATTTTTAGGCATTTTTTTCTGCGTTTGGATACTACCTTTTTTCCGTTTTTATACCCTACACCACACTGTGGTACAGGGTATTATAAGTTTGTTTCACGGCAGATGTTTGTAACACCTGAAAATAACACTGCTAGACCCACCTTAAAGTATACCGATCGACTCAGAATCACTAGCTGAGTCGATTTAAGCATGTCTGTCCGTCCGTCCGTCCGTCCGTCCGTCCGTCCGTCTGTCCATGTAAAGTTGTTCGTCGACTACAGGTCGCAATTTCACTCCGATCGTTCTGAAATTTTGCAATTTAGAGTATTTCGCAGCTGTTAAGATCGCTATTGAAATTGGTTGAAATCGGTTCAGATTTAGATATAGCTCCCATATATATATTTCGTCCGATTTGGCCCTTTAGTCCTATAGAAGCTGTATTTTACACCCAATCCTTTTGAAATTTAGAATGGTAGAGTTTCTTGATCCATGAACCAACATTGCCGAATTTGAACAAAATCGGTTAAGATTTAGTTATAGGTCCCATATATATGTTTCGTCCGATTTGGCCCTTTAGTCCTATAGAAGCTGTATTTTACATCCAATCGTTTTGAAATTTAGAATGGTAGAGTTTCTTGATCCATGAACCAACATTGCCGAATTTGAAGAAAATCAGTTAAGATTTAGCTATAGCTCCCATATATATGTTTCGTCCGATTTTGTTCTTTAGTCCTCTAGAAGCTGTATTTTACATCCAATCCTTTTGAAATTTAGAATGGTAGAGTTTCTTGATCCATGAACCAACACTACCGAATTTGAAGAAAATCGGTTAAGATTTAGCTATAGCTCCCATATATATGTTTCATCCGATTTGGCTCTTTTGATCCAATCGTTTTTATACCCTACACCACACTGTGGTACAGGGTATTATTTAAGTACAAAATGTCCCAAAAGTAAATTTATGTAAACAATTTATACATGAATTACAAAATTTATATATCAGAGTTATTCAATATTACGAGAGTGGTGTAGGCCCGACTTTAGCTTTTCCTTACTGGTTTGTTATATTTTTTATTTGCACGAAAAATCAATTATTTTAAAATATCAAATTTTTACTTATTTATTATTTTTACGACTCTTACTAAACTACTGTTTCTATCCGAAAGGGATATTTCCAACATTTGTAGCCCTTATATGTTCATTAAAATAATGCGAATCCCGTCTATAAGAAGCTTTTATGGTCCAAATACTAAAAAAAAATTACCATCAAATTTTTTAAAATATATTTTTCGTGCTTAGGATACCCAATTACACCAGAAAATGTTATGCAAAATGTTTGTAAACTTGTGCTATCAGAAAAAATATTGATACCGACTTTAGTCAGAACAGTAATCTGCCTACCTTGTAGACATTACAGTGACCAGGCAGTCTTTTTGTAATGAATAGCACAAGTTCCTCTTGTTTGTTGAGTTTAGAACCATCTGTATATAAGTTCACGAGGCTCATATGTCCTGTGATGCGACCATTCCATTCTGATGTAGCATGTCTACGAATGAGATAGTTCTTGTGAAAAGTGGGTCAGGTATAACGTAATCAACAATGCCTGGAAGGTTAGGCATTGTGTCTAGATTTACTCTATGCGCACAGCCATTCAAAAGCCACTAAAACGACCAATTTCATATTATATTCCTCTGAAGTCAAGTCATCCGTTTCTCGTCTGAAATGTTCTTACTTGTCTTAATATTTGTTCATACGAAATAAAATAAATTGTCTACGATAATTTTTCTCAGTTGTCATATTATTTGGTATTTTCTAAAGCACCAATTACAAATCGTTTAGTGGGTGACACTTATGTCGTCCACAAAATTTATGTATATCACCTTATGTGTCGAGGATGTGTTTGGTGTGGGGCACAACACAATCAGCAAACTCAGCCGGAAGAAATTAAACTATTGTGACATTATATTTGTTGGCAAATATTGCCAGAGCCGCAACATGTTTTATATACTCAGTCTTCTTTTTTATATATATGTGGCTTGTGCAATGTATTTACATTTCCTCCCAACACAAACACCAACGCCGATACAACGACATTGGCGGAAACGGAAATAAAAAATACTAAAAACATCACTAAACTTTTCCTCCAACTCCTGCCTCTCGGTCATAAAACATAGCACATACCAGACAAAGGTGGTACAAAAAGAAAAACAGACATCAAAATACCAAAAGAATAAAAACAATGATAAAACAACTCAGAGTAGTTGGAATCACACAGTGGAAGAGAGAGAGAAAACATTTTCGAGAAAAGTAATAAAATGATTTTTCTTATCATAAATGTGACACGTACTCGTCGTACATTACGAGCATTAGAGGGCCACACGTACTCCGCAGTTTTATTTAGCACGAAGTGTTTCTTTAATATACGAATCTTTGGACTTTTGGTCCACAGATTTGTTGTGATTCATGCGCTAATCTGGGATGCTGTGATATGGCGGAATGAAAGTGGTTCCTATTAGAATTGTGCTCAAAAAGCATTTTTATTACAATTGGATTTCATAATAAATTTCTTCGTAACCCAGTCTATTGAACATTCACTTGAATATCTCTGTGAGTTGTAAGTAAATAAAATATATGTATAGCATAAAGTTGCAAAAGTTCTGCAAATTGCCAACTTCTGATTTCATAGAAAGTTTAACGAATATTCTAAATAACAAAGAGATAAAATCCAAAGCTGAAGAAAGCAGCATAATTGCATAGTTACATACAACAAATCCCTGCAAAATATACAAATAATCATATAAAAAATAAATTTCTCGAATTATATTATTTTGAAGAGACAAACATCAAATTTTTTTTTAATAACAAATTAAAGTAATCGCACTACCATATTTTTTAAAGATTTATTAAACATGGCTGGCTTTAGAAATAACCCTTGAGTGATAATTCGATAACCAAATTTATAGAACCTATAAGGAGACGACTCACACAGGCGAATGAGAATTGTTCCAAAAGAATCACTTTTCGGATATCGAAAAAGAATCTAAACAAAATAGTAAAGAATTGTTTTAAAAAAGTTTTTTTACAGGTTAACAACTTTGAGTCAGCAACACACGAGAGCAACGCTTGCAATTTGTTGAAATTTGCTATCAAAATAATTGTTCTGTTCGTCAAACATGGTTCAGCAATGAAGCGTTTTTTATAAATAATCTAAAATTGTCCTGTTTGGATTGACGAAAATCCACAAGCTTTTGTCCAAACACCATTACATTAACAAGAATTTACTGTTTGGAGGGCTTTATGGGCCGGAGCAGTCAGTGGTCTATACGTCTTCCAAAACGATGATGGACAGAATGCTACTGTCAACGGTGAACGGTATAGAGAAGTGATTAAACGTTTTTTTGTACCTCAATTAGCTGATATTAATCTTGCTGAGATGTGGTTCAAATAGGGCGGATGTGATTCCAACATGCTACAATTAATATAATTAAAGAAACTCTTAATGAACGAATAATTTCACGTTACGGTACTGTTAATCGGGCACCAAGAACGTGTGATTTAACCTCTCTGTATTATTTTTGAGGTTATGTAAAGTCTTTCGTCTACTCCGATAAACCGGTAACAATTGAATACAAAATGCTGCGAGAATTGTGTCAAACTAGATTCCGTTCCAGATTGCGCGATGCACGAGCCATCAGTGGTCGAAATCATACTTAAACATCATAAAAATTATCTATTCAATAAAGCCAGTTTAATTGATATTAAGAATATTGTTCTTTGCTTTATTTTAATTTAGAGTTCTGTGCTGGTATCGTTATTGCTTCAACCACTATGTCGTTTGAATAATTATAAGTAACGTTTTTCATACAACCTAGTGGCTTAAACAGGCCAAAAGTGGGTTTTGACTATATTTGGTGTTTGTGTTATGTTTTGGGCTTTGGTATGAGCTGACCCATATAGTAAAAATGTATGGCAAACATTTTTGTAGAATATTCCATCCCCGCATTCCTATTATTCGGGGAGTCTTTTAAGATTTTTTTAAGTAGAGCCAATAGTTTTCGTTGTGTTGGGGAGCCCGAGGATTAATATTTAATAATTTAAAATTTAGTCAGAAACCCGACTGTGCAAAACTTCGTTCTAAATTTTTTATTTCGTGATAAATATTTCCAGTACACAAAACTTTAAATAATTTTTTTTACACATATTACAATACGAATTGCAACAATATGCATACCAAATGAAAGAGGAGAAATTCTAAAAATTATTGTAATTCTTGGAATAAATTTCCAAAGACAAAGGATATATCGTACAGGGCTTTTCAATAAGATTGATATGATATGATTTTATTTAATGTGAAGTACAATCGATACAATTAAGGTAAAGTAAATAAAACGTCATTCAAATGGCCTCCACGACTTCTTCTGCAGGAACGAATTCGATGAACCCAATTCTCGAGCACTTTTTCAACTAAATCAAGTCTTATGTCATGGATGGCACGTTCAATATTGACTTGTAAAGCTTGAAGAGAGTCTGGTTTATTTCGAAAGACCAATGACTTCAAATAAACCCACAAGAAATAGTCTAATGGTGTTAAATCACAACTTCTTGGAGGCCATTTAATACCACAATTCCTTGAAATAATCGAATCCCCAAACTTTTCTCGCAACAATTCAATTGTTTCATTTGCTGTGTGGCACGTAGCCACAATCGATCAATGACAAAAAGATAGCTCTTAACGAGACCTAAATTATAGCTCATGGGTGTCAAGGTCGTAGGTCGACTGGAAAGCGTTTTTTTGGATTTTAAAATTGGACTTAGCATCATTTTCAAATGGGAACGGAAAGTTTATTTTTGCTCTAGCTCCTTAACGGTACGTCGGATCGGGAATCGGTCAATGGCAAAAAGATAGCTCATAACGAGAGCTAAAATTATATTCGAGAAAGTGTTTTTTTGGATTTAAAAAAAAATGGACTTAGCCACGACAAGTTGCAATTGGAGAACGATTATTTTGATAATAAAACTGAATAATTTGTAAACGTTGCTCCTGCGTATATCTCTCCATGATGAAATTTTAAACACTACTGAATACAATGAAAAACAAACGACAGATCATGACATATTACAAATGGCCGAAACGTCACTTCAAAATCATATAATCCCTATTGGAAAACTTTCTTTCGATTTTTTGGTCAAACGATTATATTAGAAGGTGCTGAAGGCCACTTAATTTTAGATTGTTTAAGGCTTTCCTGAACCAATTGCGATAAATAATTCTCCAGTTATGCTAAAAAATACGGCTGAACCTCAATTTTTTAGAGGTTTATCTTTATTTTAATAGATAAACAGGTCCCATACCATTAAAAGACAACAAAGCTCTTAAAGGAAATGACCTAAGCTTTATTTTGAGCAAAACATCAAAAATAAAAATATCAAAACAAGTTTTAATTTCACCCAAAAAAATGCAAACAAAAATATTTTTGCAATTTTTTTTTTCTTAAAAAGATTGAAGAAAAAGATTGAAAAAAGGGCAATATTTTTTAAATACAAGAATTATATACAAAAATTAAAATTATATGGATGGGAAAAAAGGACCGATTGACCAAAACATCAATATTCAACACTCTCAAACTCGGACAGTCCTTAACTGATCTCGTTGAAATTTTGTCCAGTAGGACTCAACTTGGTCCAAATTTCATTCCGACAAGAAGACATCGCTTTTAAAAATTGACTCACTTGACATGAAATTCCCCATATATATATAACTTTGAATGATGAAGAGATAAACAAGAGGTACAGCTCAACTTTTTTTGGACCAGAGGTTGTCAGATTTTAATAAAATCCGTTCAGCTTTAGATACAGCCCTCATGTATACCAAGTTTGCATCTAAGCCTGTAAAAGCTGTACTCTTCATCCGATTTTTATTATTTTTTTTATGACAGAGGAGTTTTCTCAGCCATGGACTAATGCTACGATAAATCCTGCATAGATTTCTGTAGTAGAGTAAAAAGCTCATCCGAAGCCTCAAAGTAACGGAAATTTTTAGTCTCAACATCTTTTACTATTGGGCACATGAATAAAAATGATTGATATACATTTCCCGGGCAACTCTGAAGAGGCATTTTATACTTCAATTTGGGATTCACTTGAAGTGCGGCCACCAGAGGTTCCTAGCGAGATTGTAACCGAATCTAGAATTATTTGTTCTATCAAAGCCGCTAAACGTTTTCAGTCGCCAGGACCAGACAAAGTCTCGACGGCGGAGCTACATGCTGTGGCTGATTCAATTGTTCCATGTCTCAAAGATATATACCCGTGTTGTATCAATCTGGCCTACATACCAACAAAATGGAGAAAAACCAAGATTGTTTTCATCCCAAAATCGGGAAAGCCGTCCCATACTGGAGCTAAGGATATCCGGCCAATTAGTCTATCGTAGCTTCTCTCTAAAACTCTGGAGAGATTAATAAATAGTTACCTTAGAACTATAATTGATCACATGCTCAACAGCAAGCCTACATCAAGGACAAGTCCACCGAAACCGCCCTGCATGATCTAGTCAGCTGTATTGAAGGATCCATCTCTGTTAAGGAATATACTATGGTAGCTTTCGTAGATATAGAGGGAGCCTTAAATAATATAAAACCAGCCGCTTTAATTACGGCTTTAAAAAAAACACGGGGGATTGACGGCTGTACTCGTAGGTTCATTCGTAACCTTCTAATTAAGAGACGCATTTCAGCTAGTTTAGGGTCAACTCTCCTCCATAGATTTGTCAGCAGGGGAACGCCCCAAGGGGGTGTTCTGTCTCCTCTGCTATGGAATCCCTCGATGAACAATATTTAGCTTTCTCTGGAGATGATGGGTGTCAGAGTTGTTGCCTATGCAGATGACGTGGCAATAGCTGTACACGGTTGTACATGAATTGAAAGAAAATATATTTGGAAGCGATTTTTTCAAATACTATATATTTGTTAACAAATAAATTTTATTTGAAAATGAAGAAATCTTGTTTGGAACGCATATATTAATATATTAGAACATAATATATTTGCTAACTGACTTTCACAAATAAAATATGTGTGTACCCACAAACAAAGTTATTGTTTAATAAGTTTTCCAAACATATTTTATTTAAAAAAAATTTTAAAACTTTGCTGATTTTGCAATTTATATTCACGAAAGATTATACGATTTAAGTTTTAATTAAATTTTAAAAACATTTAAAATTTATAAAAAAATTATCTTCGAGCACCTGAAAAACAGAAAACTTGTCTTTAAATCAAGGCATTGATACATTGCCAAAATAATTAAATACAAATTAATCTTTATTTCGGAAATACTAGTTCCAAAAAAAAAAAAATATTAGAATGGGAACATATTTTTGTTTAGAACAATATTCTCCCAAACATATAATATTTATGTGTGTCAAATATTATATATTTGGAGTGTACTCTAAACATATGTATATTTCAAGCCGAATATGTTTGGGACAATATGCTGCAGAAGCGATTTTTTTTCAGCGTGTAAGAGTGAAGTTTCAGAGACATCCTACAGCAGGCCGTTTATACAACCGCAAGATGGTCTTAGTTTCTTCTTGGGGGTATTGAAATTCCCTTCTCTAAAAGCGCAAAATACTTAGGTATTTTACTGGAAGTTTCACTTTAAACATAACATTTTGGAAATAGCAAATAAGACTGCGGAAGCGCTTTATACCTGTAAAACAGCGATAGGAAAACGCTGGGGTCTGAACCCGAGTATAGTTTAATGATTGTATACGGCAGCAGTCAGGCCGATAATGTTGTACGGCATTGCCGTCTTGTGGACGGCTCTGCACCTTTTGTGCGATACTGAACAAGATTCAGCGAATGGCTGCTATGTGTATCACTAGTGCGCTGAGAACGACACCAACTGACGCAAGAAATGTTTTACTACATTTAATGCCGCTAGATATCATATCTGTCCAATATGCAGCATGTACTGCGATTAGGCTCAGGGAACTGTCTCTATGGTCAGGAAATGGCTACGGACATAGACAAAGTCTGGACAAAATGCCTGACCTTCCGAGCACTGTTGATTACACTACGACTGAAGCACTCATTGACAAGAAGTATCTCACGCTTATACCTGGTAGAGCAGAATGGAATGATCCTATCCCAGGACAGAGGAAAGTCGTTAACTTCTATACAGACGGTTCCAAACTCAATAACCAAGTGGACTTTGTTGTCTTTTCTGAGGAACTTGTGCTATCACTGGCAAAAATACTGACTGATCACCGTAGTGTTTACCAGGCAGAAATCGTAGCTATTAAAGAGGTAGCGGAATGGCTGAAAATTAATGTTCTGGCCAAAGTCGGTACAAATATTATCTCGTGATAATCAGGCTGCTACCGAGTCCCTGCAAACTATATTCCTTGATAGCAGCTGCTATCGGTTGTCGCAGATCTCTTAAAGAGATGGCTGAACAGTTCAATATTCACCTGATATGGGTGCCGCGCCACAGGAACAAACAAGGGAACTATAAAGCAGAAAAACTTGAGTAGGAAGAGTAGGAAGTACCTTATACGCCCCAGGGAAACTGGTACATGTGGGAATGCCTCTAGCGACCTACAAGCTCTTCTTGAGAGATAGTGCACTTACGGCAACAAATGACAAGTGGTCACTAGTCAGGAACTGCATACATTCCAGGCTGATGTGGCCAGGCCTTGGCTCAAAACGCACCAATGCGCTGCTGTCGTTGTCGAGAACGGAAGTCTCGCTTATCGTGTCCGTCATGAACGGTACGCAGAGAGATTAAGGGTCTTGCATAATGACTTTTGCAGAAGCTGTGGAGACGAAGAGGAGGGGGAATCAATAGAACACCTTCTGTGTCTGTCTCCCGCTCTCTCTAGAAGGAGGCATGCGATACAACCTTGGTCTCTTATTTCTTTGACGAGTAAGTTAACTTGGCTGATGTTGGAATACGCCAACTTTTAGGCTGGCAAAGCAATAAAATTAGTTCAACGGGAGGAGCTAGGGATAACGTGTGTTTTCCTTTACGCCCCTGTGGTAACACAATGGACTGTATAGTATAAGTGAGTCTGTTCTACAGGATGCCACTCTTAACCTATCCTTACCTAATGCCACGATATGTAATCTTTCGACTTCGTATTTCAGCTGTGTGCACACGCAAAGAAAAAATTCGTTTCTGCGAAACGAAATATTAGACAACTATGATTCTCGTTTACGACAAATGAAATTTCTTTTAGCCAGAACAAACAATTGCTTACGCGAAATAAGTTTCTGTCACAACAAACGAATATTCTGTTCCGACAAACGAGAATTGTAGATGTCTAATATTTCGTTTCGCAGAAACGAATTTTTTCTTTGCGTGTAGAATTAAATTAGACTACCAACATTGATAAAAATTGGACAATATGTCTTTTAATTCTGTTCTGACTGATTCGTGTAGAGTATAGTATAGTTGGCTCCATCTGACTTTAGATCTTTTTTTACTTACTATGAGTACATATATTATTTATTACTTTAATGTTTGGACTCTTTAATTATTTTTTCTTATTTCGTTTTAAGGATTATTTTTAAAGAGCCCTATACATACGCTAGGGTTACGGATAAACCTCGAACAGGAAGACCGCCTTTTCTGTGACATATCCCACAGCGAGAAGCTTTCTCTATTCATTTATGCACATATATTTGTATTTTTTGTGGCAAACCCATCGCTGGGGCATCATATCCTTTTAAGTACTTTTGGGAGCTGATGTTTACACCCTTTTGATTTGATAGTGTTGGGCGTAGCTCTGTATGTGTGTGTTTTTGCCATCTTTTATTTAACTTAACTTTATTAAAAGGAATTCCGTCGTTGACTCCTACGGCTTGGAGTCTTCCGTTGCAAGTCAGTACTGGTAGTGATTATGATGATGACGATAATGAAAGCAAGGATAATGAAGTTGAACAGGATAATGATATTTTCTGCTTTTCGTTTCAGTTTGTTGTTTTCTTGTTGTTGTTATTGACTTAAGTTCATCTAATTGATTTGGGAAATTAAACTCGTACATGGACATTGTAAAGGGTTCTCTTCCACTCCACTAATGAATGAAACAAATTAATGAACTTCTGTTCTGCTGTTCTTTGTTCTGTAGCAGATCTCCTATGGCCATGTTGTTCTTTTTCATGACTGGCGGGAGCAAACAAATCACTAATAGATGGACCAATTCATGGGGAGAATTATTCCTGTCTTGTATTGGGTGGTAATTAAAGCATTTTTTGCTTATTAAATATTCTAATCAGTAATCTGGAAAAAAAATCGTTTGTTAATTAGTTCCATCATTATTGACAAGTGCTCCCAGTCACTTGGCCAGCTGTAATCAAGTGGAGGGTGAAATTATAATTTGAATGATTTTCAAAAAAACAAGCGGAAATCTCTGTATGTTTAAAGTGCTTGAATTAACTATTCAAAAATGTGTTAGAACAAATACACTATGCACCAACATTTTTGTCGAAGGGCTGTGTATAACATTTTCTGTTGTAATATAGAGCCCTTAACACGAAAAATATTTAAAAAAAAAATTATGGTCATTTTTTTTAAATTTTTCTTTAAAAGTATTTTTCTGAAGGCATATCGATAATGCCGGGATATACGTTAAAATAAAGGAAATTATAAGGGCTACAAATGTTACTAATGACATTTTTATGTGGAAACAGAAGTTTAGTAACTGTCGTTAAAACAATTAGAAAAAAACAATTTTTTTTCTCAAAAAAATAGTTTTTTGCCGGCGCATTTTTCAAAAGGATAAATATTAAAATGATTGTACTCTTATTGTTTTGTAGTTTTGGGAGCTTTCGTCGAATTCTCATATTTAAAGAAACTTCCAGTTATCTAGAAAATGTATTTTTTTGAATATACGACGAAATTAGATTTTTTATAGAAAATATTATCGAAAATATTGACAACTTGTCATAGGATTTTATATTTTTTTTCCAAATTTATTTTTTTTCTAGAAAATTATTTTATTTAAAGTGTAAATTTATAGAAAACTTTGCCAAATATTGAATTTTTCTGGGTTTTTTTTACGAAAAATAAAAAAGGATATATTTTATTATGTTGACATATTATGTACGAGTAGTATTTTGGAGATAAAGAGGAATTTATAAAAAAAATATAACATTTTTATATTCGTCTTAAAGCACACTTCCTGAAGAATATTTTGGCTTGCTTCTGCAAATTACACCATTTTGGGGATTTTGGGGGATTTTTTCAAATATTTGCGGAATTGTGGGATTTATGTTTACAAATATAATAATATTAGAATTAGCCTCGATTTTTGGCGTCAAGTCGTACAAATTACAAAAAAAAACAAGTAAGAAAGATTCAGTCGGGTAAACCGACTTAGGTATACCCTCATTTTGTGAATAGTCTAATATAGAATATTAAACGAATTATTCTGTCCATTATTGTGGGAGGTACCAGAAAGTTTTTAAAAAATACACCTATTTTTCGCTGAAAAGTAGGTACTTTAAATACATTGCACTGTGCCGAATTATAAGCGTTTAAGTGCACCGGTATATTAACGTTATAAGATATTAAATTTTGGTATTATTTGGCCATTTTGTGTGGGAGGTACGAAAAGGGGCGTGGTGATAACGCCCATTTTTTACAGGGCTATACGCTCTTCAAACGCGTTACACTGTGCAAAATGTTGTTGCATTTTCTTGCACTGGTACTCACGCTGTAAGCTATTAACTTTTTGTGCAAAATGGTACTTTTGTGTGGGAGGTACAAAAAGGGGTACCAAATTCCAAGTATTTTTATACACTGGTTTTAATGTTATAAGCTTTTAACTTTTCGTGCAAAATGGTGCATTTGTGTGGGAGGTACCAAAAGGGGCTTGGCAACTTCGCCCATTTTTCTCGAAATAATAGCGACAAATAAACTAATACTATGTGGGGAATTTCAGAAGATTCGAATAAGTAGTATAGCAGTTACTAAAGATTCAATATTTCACAACATTTTAACTCTTTGTGGGGGAGGTACTAGAAGGAGTGGACCAATATGGCCCATCTTCGAACTTAGCCAGAGATAGAAACAAATATTACCATGTACCAAATTTTAAGTCAATCGGTTACTCCTTTCGAGAGTTATCGTGCGCACCAGCCAGCGGACAGACAGACGGACGGACATTGCTCATTCGACTTAAAATGGCACAAAACGTATTTCCGCCGAAAATACTTGAGATCTTAGGTCACCCCTTCGATGTGTTACAATTTTTTTCGTAGCAAATGATATATACCCTCGTCACACTAAAGTGAGGGTACAAATAATTGAGATACATTTTAATTGTTTAACGATTCTATAGATTTATAAAGTTTCCTTTGAAAAAAATTGTTCTTCATTTTTTCCCGACCTTTCTACGAATCGTTATAAATTAAAGCCGGTTATATACCGATCCTTTTCTCATTATCTTTTCTGGATAGACAACAAAATTTGCTGTTGGATGCAAAAATAACAAATTTTCAAAAATGCAAAAATAAAGAATTTTTTAACAAACAATTTTTTTTGTTAACAATACAATAAATGACAAAAATACAAAAAATATATTTATTATACTTTCTTTTTTTAAATTCCTCTGTATCTCCAAAATACTAAAGGGTGGTTAAATTGTAAGGCCCGATGTTGAATGTGAACCACACCTAAACGTCAAGTTTTTTCTGCATTTCATTTTACATTTCTCAATTTCAGACTAACTCAATTTGAACCATGGAAAGATACACAATCGAGCAACGCATTCAAGTTTTTTAAGCCTTTTACGAAAATGGGCGTTCAAATCAAAATGCATTTCGTGCACTTCGTGATGTTTTTTTTTGATCAGCATAATTGACCAAATGTGTCCACAACTGGGAGAATTGTGCGCAAATTTCAGCAAACCGGGTCTGTAGGAGATGTGAAAACACCTGTACATGCTCGCCCAGTTCGTTTGGTGCGTCCTATGGGCTGGCGACGTCATCGGGTCATACTTCTTCGAAATGAGGCCGGTCAGGCAGTTACTGTGAATGGTGTTCGCTATTGTGAGATGATAACGAACTTTGTATGGCCCGAATTGGAAGATGTGGATGTGGACAATATGTGGTTTCAACGGGACGGTGCCACTTGCCACACAGCTAACAAAACAATGACTCTTTTGCGCAACAAATGCAATGGCCGTGTTATCTCACGTCGTGGCGCTGAAATTGGCCGCCAAGATCATGTGATTTGACACCGTTGGACTTCTTTCTTTGGGGTTATATGAAAGAAAAGGTCTACGTCTATAAGCCAGCACCAATTCAAGAGCTAAAGGAGGAGATAATTCGGCATATTAACGGCATAGAACCTCAATTATGCCTCAGCGTGAATTATGCCTCATGCCTGAACCATACCAATATTATCATAATAAAAAGAAATGACAATATTTTCCTAAATAATTTGTGTTTTATTCAAAATCCATAACCATACGTACATTTATTCTTAATCGTCGTAAAATTCTAAGACGATTTAGTCATGTCCGTCCGTTGCAATCACGCTACAATCTATAATACCTGTATACTTCTTATATCTTCAGGTGTGTTGGGATTGAAAATGGGCAATATCGGTCCATTTTTTGATATAGCCCCCATATATAGCATTTCTCTGATTTAACTTCTTAACGCCACAGAGACCACAAATTTCAACAGATCTTGGTAAAATTGATAACTGGGGTTTATTTCTACCCGGAATCCTTCACACGAACAACCGTAGTCATAGGTCCATGTTTTGATATAGCCCCCATACAAAGGCCCCTCCAGATTTGACGTCGTAACACCACAAAAACCTCAAATGTCAACAACTTGGGCTGAAATATGGTATAATGAGTTTATTTTTATCCAAAACCATTCACATGTGATCCATGGTGGAGGGTATATAAGATTCGGTATGGCCGAACTTAATCCGCCTTTAATTGTTTTCCATCATAATTGCCGAACGAACAAATGCACAAATTCTTAATACCCTGTACCACAGTGTGGTGTAGGTTATAAAAATAAAGTCAAAATACTAAAGGCATCTTCCATGAAAATTGGAATTACTCGTAAAAAAGTTATTGATGTTGCTTTTATGGAATGTATGCCATTATCTAAATAAACGAGTTTTTAGGTCTAGGAAACAAAATTACTAGTTTAATTTCACAAAAGATTCTTCATATTTTGTTCTTAATTATTATTGACACAGTTTTCCATTCTAAGGTCTGCTAGAATTGTTGAGGTGTTTAATAATGTTCTAGAAAAGAAAGGTCAACATTTTCATAGTTATTCACATTTAGCACAGAATATCTTTTGAAATATTTTAAAGTTGCCAAAAATTTACAGGTATTTTGATAGAGACGCGAAGCCACTTAAACTTTCCGTTATATTATAATAATATTCCCCTCCAAACACCACCAGCTCATTGTCCATAATTTTTCTATTTCTTCCAAATTATAAAAATGCCAAAAATATTGCCTGTAAACCGTCCTTCACCACCTCTTTACAGTAATGCCACTAAATTTTCCAGATTAGCAAGATTTTGAAATGTTGCACATGATTTATAAATTTGCATAATTTTCGCATTATGAATAATTAAATGTATTTTGCACACAATTCCCCTTGTTTTCGCTCATTCACATGAAATACCCACAACGTCCTGTTGGCAGGACTGCAAATTAAATAATTTTCGGTTCGCTTTTTACAAAGCAGGAGATGCACACTCACTCGGCGCGTTTCCACATTATCCTTGAATAGGGAAATATTGTAATAAAGTTGAAAGGTAATTTTTGAGCAGGACAGTAAATTTGGTCTTTCGAAATATTAATAAGCCTGTAAAAGTGCACATAAAATTTGCCGATTTAACTTTATGCATATCGTGAAAGATTAGAATGTGAGAAAATAAAATAAATTATGAATACTTTTGGCGGTCAAGGTAGTGGATACGCGATAGCTTGTTTAACAGTCGAAATTAAATTGTGTTTATCGGTTTAAATGGAATTGTTTTTTTTTGCTTTTAGGCAAATATTGCAGATTGATCAACAGAAAAGAAGGGAACCGTTTTCAAAACAAATGTCTTACTTTTCCTTAAAATTAAAAGTTTAATCTTGTTTTCTATTATAGTTATTAATATTCGAATGTATTAGATTTTAACTTCAGAAAATTTTTAATTGAATTATATGCTTTTCCCGATTTAATTCCTTTTTTCGTTTATACTCGTATTTATTTATGTCTACAAGTATTGCAACAACACCTCCTAATGTTTCAATATTCAAAAGTAACATTTCTTTTACGTTTTTATATCGTTTCAGCTATTAAATGAAGACATAAAGAAATAAATGAAGCAGCAATAACAAAAGCCATTTGACATTTTGTATAAAGACATAAAACAAGCTATCGCCAACAAGAACCGAGCAATTGAAGCTGTAGCAGAATCTGAAGCAGAAGTCAACTACATACAACACATAATAATTGTGAGAAGCCAATAAAACACGACATTTAATGTTAAAGTCAAGTCAAGGAATTCCATGTAAAAACATAGCATGAAAAAGGAGAAAAGAAGTGGAGGAAAATAAAGTGTGGAACACAAGTGTGTACGGCCATAAAAATATATCTGCAGCAATAATTTTATCAGCAGTCAAACAGAAGGCGGTTTAAACAGGAAACGTGGAAAGCCCGCATAATAGAAGACCCACAGACGGGAAAGGACACAGCCATCCATATTCATCCGACCTACTGACCTATAACCAAGGGTAAAGGAGATTACAAATATCAAGTTGAGGTGGCCATAAAACACCTCCTCCTGAGAGCCAGAATCATTGTGATATAAGTACATACATATATTTTCGTCCCATTTTAAAATTAATGCTTTGAAGAAGTTGCAAACCCTCTGAAAAGAAAGGAAGCAGCATACATTTAATAAGTGTGAGATTTAAACTAAAAGCCAATCGTCATACAAATCCAGAAGAAATCATATAGAAAAATCAGCAGTCGTGGATACCCACGGTGATTTAATAGAGCCACCAGCGTCCGTGCCAAAGTGTCCCAATACCACTCCGCCGTACCAGAGGCTTACAAAAGCTCTGCAATGCGATCCACGATGCGGACACGAGGTAAGTCCTTTCCACTTCATATATATAAATAATTTTTGCGCAGCTTTTTTTGGGCTTTGGTGTATTCCGACACATATAGTAAAATTTTATGGCGAACATTTTTGTAGAACATTTCATCCCCGCCCTCCCCCTTTTAAGGGGTGTTTTTTAAGATTTGGTAAAATGGGGACAAAAATTACAGTTATGTATGTGGGGGAGCTAGAGGGTTAAAATGTTCCACAAAAATATTGGCCTTAATATTTTCTATAAAGTTGCTGGACATACCCTATATCAAAAAAATATATTTTTCTTACATAACAGTGAAATACTTACATTTTTGGGGTACAATGTGGTTTTTTGAGCTATTTAGTGTGCCTAGACACGTTCAGATTGTATTGATATGTTCACAAAAGTTATTCAGACTTACCTACCCTATATCAAAAAAATATATTTTTCTTACATAACAGTGAAATACTTACATTTTTGGGGTACAATGTGGTTTTTGAGCTATTTAGTGTGCCTAGACACGTTCAGATTGTATTGATATGTTCACAAAAGTTATTCAGACTTACGTTGGCTACAATTTTGCAAAGCATTATTGTGAACTGAAGGAAAAAATGTTTTTTTCCTTCACTTTTTCAACAAAAAAGTATCGGAAAAAATTTTTTTTCGCAAAAAAATGTTAAGAAACTTTGTTCAGCATATTCTTAGCTACATTGTTGCCAAACATAGTTAAGCGGTATCACCAAGTCTGAATTAGTTTGTAGGACAAGAGCTGATGACACCTTTTTCGAGTGGCTCACTGATTTTCCGAAACTTTGGGGGCCCACAAAAAAAAAATGGTCACCAATTTCGCCAAACCGAATATAGGGTTATACTACCCTTTGATAGTATAATCGAAGCTATACTGTCAATTCCATGTATTTTTCAAAAAGTGTTCATTTGTTGCATAGTGTAATTCGGCACAGTGTAGTGTATTTAAAGTACCTACTGTTCAGCGAAAAATAAGTGTATTTAATAAACCCCTTCTGGTACATTCCACACAAATTTACACATTAATTAGTCTAATATTGCATATTACATTACTCACAAAGTGAGTAATGTAATATGCCGACCATAGTCGGTTAACCCGACTGAAACTTTCTTACTTGTTATTTTTTCTTGTAATTATTTCCAGCTTGGGGTCCGCTTTTTCAATATAAAATATTTATTTACGAGTATTTTCCAATGTAAAATACGCCAACAAACAATACTTAAAAACTACTTTTGTCAGTTGTAATATTGCAGTGCAACAAATAAATATTAAATATTGAAAACCCGGAACTCGAGCTTGGAATAATTAAAAGAAAAATTAATAATGAAAAAGGTCGAATAAAACAAAAAAAATATAATTTTTTAAATAGGCGTGGTTAATTTTAAATATTTTGTATGTTTTTTTTTCGTGGCACATAAAAACGATTTTTTGACAAAAAAAAATTCTAATACAGCTACCAAATCACTACGTGAAACGATATTTGTAACATTTATAGCCCTCATAATTTCTTTAGTTTAAAGGGTATTGCGGATCTATCGGGCTTATATATAACCAGTAAGGAAAGGCTAAAGTCGGGCGGTGCCGACTATATAATACCCTACACCACTCTCGTAATATTGAATAACTCTGATATATAAATTTTGTAATTCATGTATAAATTGTTTACATAAATTTACTTTTAGGACATTTTATACTTAAATAATACCCTGTACCACAGTGTGGTGTAGGGTATAAAAACGATTGGATCTAAAGAGCCAAATCGGATGAAACATATATATGGGAGCTATAGCTAAATCGTTACCGATTTTCTTCAAATTCGGCAATGTTGGTTCATGAATCAAGAAACTCTACCATTCTAAATTTCAAAACGATTGGATGTAAAATACAGCTTCTATAGGACTAAAGGACCAAATCGGACGAAAGATATATATGGGAGCTATATCTAAATCTGCACCGATTTTCTTCAAATTCGGCAATGTTGGTTCATGGATCAAGAAACTCTACCATTCTAAATTTCAAAACGATCGGATGTAAAATACAGCTTCTATAGGACTAAAGGGCCAAATCGGACGAAACATATATATGGGAGCTATAGCTAAATCTTAACCGATTTTTTTCAAATTCGGCTATGTTGGTTCGTGGATCAAGAAACTCTACCATTCTAAATTTCAAAACGATCGGATGTAAAATACAGCTTCTATAGGACTAAAGGACCAAATCAGACGAAAGATATATATGGGAGCTATATCTAAATCTGAACCGATTTTCTTCAAGTTCGGCAATGTTGGTTCATGGATCAAGAAACTCTACCATTCTAAATTTCAAAACGATCGGATGTAAAATACAGCTTCTATAGGACTAAAGGGCCAAATCGGACGAAACATATATATGGGAGCTATAGCTAAATCTTAACCGATTTTCTTCAAATTCAGCAATGTTGGTTCATGGATCAAGAAACTCTACCATTCTAAATTTCAAAACGATCGGATGTAAAATACAGCTTCTATAGGACTAAAGGGCCAAATCGGACGAAACATATATATGGGAGCTATATCTAAATCTGAACCGATTTTCTTCAAGTTCGGCAATGTTGGTTCATGGATCAAGAAACTCTACTATTCTAAATTTCAAAACGATCGGATGTAAAATACAGCTTCTATAGGAATAAAGGGCCAAATCGGACGAAACATATATATGGGGGCTATAGCTAAATCTTAACAGATTTCAACCAAATTCAATAGCGATCTTAACAGCCGCGAAATACTCTCAACTGCAAAATTTCAGAACGATCGGAGTGAAATTGCGACCTGTAGTCGACGAACAACTTTACATGGACAGACGGACGGACGGACAGACATCGTTAAATCGACTCAGCTAGTGATTCTGAGTCGATCGGTATACTTTAAGGTGGGTCTAGCTGTGTTATTTTAAGGTGTTACAAACATCTGCCGTGAAACAAACTTATAATACCATGTACCACAGTGTGGTGTAGGGTATAAAAATATGATATAATACTAATTGGAAGGTACAATGAAAATTGGAATTGAAAAAATTTTAATTTTAATATTTTGCCATATTTTTTTTTCTTTTTTTTTTGCTTGCATAAAATAGTATGCCTCAATATATACAAAAAAGTTTTTAGGCTTCCGACACAATTTTTTGTTGTTGCATAGTGTTATAGTATTTAGTCTGTGGTAAAGTCCTTTTGGCAAAAATACTGAATTTCGTAATTCGTAATCCGATTAATGCTAGTATATTTCGTTATTTTTGTTCTGTATGTCCACCATGAACGACCAAAAGTCAAATCAATTACATGGATTTTCCATGCGAAATAGCGAAAACTGTGAGAAACAAAATATAATCCCCGGCTAAGCTTTTAAGTCGGCCATTCGTTGTTATGATAGCTTTTGCTTGAAATAGAATTGCAAGATTTTGTAAGTGCATAATATTAGGGTGAATATTTGCATGAAATAATCGGTTGAGCGGTCTACAAACTACCTACATTTTTTTCGAACATCATCGATGTGTGACAATTTTTCATTTGTCTTTTTTGCTTACATTCATTATATTGGCTAGCAAAAATTTAAATGTTGTAGCACCGCAATCCAGATAGTTGTAGCTAGAGATGTCAAACGGGATGGGTTTTCACAATACCCGGGATTTGGGATTTTTAAATTGCAAATCCCGCAAATTTTTCGGGTTCCAGAAATTTTTCGATATACCGGCATTTTTGGGATAAATGTGGATTTTTTTTTTTCATTCTAAATAATGTGATATCGAAATGGAATACAAACATTTTAGCTCAGTTTTACTTTAATTTAAATAAGGATAAAAACAGCAAAATCATAAATTAACTTTTGTTAAAAAATACTAAATTTTATTAAAATATTTCACATCATCATAACTATGGAATAATTTTGGTCCAATTTCAGTTCGTCGTCTGAATTATTATTGACGTTATAATTTTCTATCATTAACCCACGAAAAATATGTTTTTCAACTTGAGAAATAAGTTTGACTAATTCCGTTTTTATGAGAACCAAATCGATGTGTCGATCCAAATCAGATTTTATATTAGGATTTTTTCATAAATTCGAAAGAATAGAATACCATGTTCTTCGTTTTGTGGGACAAAAACTCCATTTGGGTGCCTGTTTTAAGTTTTTTTGTTTATAATTAAATTTATGATATATTTTGTAATTCTTCTCCAAATTTCTAATTTTTTCACCTGGCTTGTCAATGTTTTTTTCGTGTTAGCAATTTGTTTCATTAGTTTAATTTTTCGACAGAGTGTATCTATCTTTCACTTAATATTTTATACGAGACAGCTACACATATTATTATTAAAATATCCCGGGATTCGGGATTTTTCGTGATCGGGATTATCGGGATCAGGATTTCCCGTTTGACATCACTAGTTGTACCCTTAATTAAATTGTAAGATACTATCAATTTGTTTAGTTCTGTCGGTATACATATTATAACATTTACAAAGGTAACTGTAGAAGGTTTCACGCGGTATCAAATAGTATTTGTCGAACCATTGTGGTGCAGCTTAGTTACACCACACATTTTGTTTTATTGTATTTGGATACCGTACCAAATCGCTCGTGTCTGCTAGTCTCTACTAATTTTCTTTGGAATATCCCTTGCAATGTTTGTTTGTTTTAAGATTTAATCTTTGTTTTCGTCGCAATATGTTTGTTTGCTTAACACTATGAAAGAACAACAATAAACCAATAATATGTGGTTTATTGTATCATCCAACATTCACAGGGGGCTTCCTCGAACCGTCAATGTGAAGAAAATAAATTCGTGTCTTACAGTGTGAAAAAATTCATAGTTTTAAAGATGAGTACATTCTATATTTAAAATTAAATCATTTTCTTTAATATTAAGATAACGGTCACAGTTTTATTTGCGAAATGAACACACTTTAAAGATTAACCAATCTTTCACAACAGATCATTGAAATTAGGAATTTTTTTCTCAGTGTTTAATGAAAAACATTTACCACACAGATTAAAGGCCGCCGTTTTTCAGTTAAGTGGCATAATCGTCTATAGGGATTTTACCATATTTTCATTGTGATGGATTTTCTTTAAAGCTTTGTGACGTTGAAATAAACATATATTAATATGTAAATGGACCTTTACATTTCATGTTAATTAAATGTATTCTCATTCATGCAAATTTAGTGGCTTATTGTATCAATAACAATTTAACAATATGCACAACATATGGGACACTTAATACGTGAATCAAATGATAAGACATAAGACAAAACGATAAAAACACTATGCAACAAAAAAAAAATTTTTCCTTGTGTCCGAGACGTAAAAACATGTTGTTTGTGTATTTTGAGGCATACTTTTCCACACAAAAATAATTTTTTATGTTTTTTTATTCAAATTTTTATGGAATCTGTCTTTAGTATCTATCTATATATATGAAACGGTCCATCTGTGTAATGGCATCACGTCAGAACGGCTGGACCGATTTGGCTCAATTTTTTTTCAGTTCTTCGTATTTGCCTGGAGAAGGTTGTTACGAAAGAAAATTTTGGGAAAACCCTCCGGAAAAGTCGGAAAATTGGGAAAATCGAAAATTGCTATTTCTTGCGAGATTCCTACTGTTCCTATCTACTACTCTCTTTTTGAATCCAATTTTTTATTAATTTTCTATTAAACAAAAAAGTTTTCTATTAAACATATGTACGAGTATGTGCTATTTTTCTTGATGCAATTCATTCGAGTTTTGCGTATTGTTACACTGATTTCGCGTATCACATCGGCAAACGGTACAAGCATTACGATCAATTAAAATTCAACGCGATATTTATCAGTTCGAAAATTTTTTCAGATAATAAGTTTGAGTATAAGAGGTAAGGTTATCTTATTGGATTGCGGGCACTGCAAAATCATAATTTCGGATGAATGCACGATGGCGCATATAAACGAGCTCTGGAGGCAATTGACCGAACGATGAAGGATTTACGACGTGATTTGAGACAATTTGGTGAGTCTATGATATTGCTCTCCGGAGATTTTCGTCAAACGCTTCCCGTCATCCCGAAATCTACTGCCGATGAAATTAATGCATGCCTGAAATCGTGGTCTTTGTGGCGGCATGTCAAGAAGTTGAAATTGACCACGAACATGAGAGTCGCGTTGCAGAACGACTCATCGGTTCTTGAATTCTCGAAACAACTGTTGGCGCTTGGCAATGACCAAATTACTGTTGATGTTTCCACTGCATTGATATTGTTCCCGGCTAATTTTTGCGAGTTCACATCGTCGAACGAGGAACTCATCACCAAAGTGTTTCCAAATCTCGATTAGATTAGTGAACGGGCAATATTAGCAGCGAAGAATAAGGACGTCGATAGCATGAATTTTATTATTCAAAGTAAAATCGAACTCGCTTGATGTGCCAGGAGCTCCGCCGCATAATTTACAGCTGAAGGTGGAATCGATCATAATCATGTTGCGGAATCTGAATCATCCGAAATTGTGCATAGTTCGCGGTTGTCCACGATCATCAAGGAAAAATTCAAAGGAGAGGAAGTCCTTATCCCACGAATTCCGATTATTCCAACTGATCTTTCATTCCAATTCAAGCGGATTCAGTTCCCTGTACCATTGGCTTTTACGATGACAATCAATAAATCTCAAGACAAATCGTAGGAAGTCTGTGGAATTAATCTCGATTTCCCTGTTTTTCGCACGGTCATCTGTACGTTGCCTGTCTTCTGTCTTCGTTGTTTGTTGTTTATCACATCGCTCTCTACTGATTTCGATTCCTTTTAAACAAATCGCATTAAAATTTTAACTATCTGTGTTTTATTATCACTCTGGAGTTTATCTGAAGGCGTTAAATTGGGGCGAGGCGAAGTTCGCCGGGTCCGCTAGTTTTGACTATATTTTTTAAGTATAAGCCCGATAGAGCCGGAATATGCGTTAAGTTCACTTAGAAACAGAGGTTTAGTACTAATAATCGTTAAAAAAAAAAACTAGAAAAAAGTTTTTTGGGTTTTTTCGTTGTTTTAACAACAGTTACTATACCACTGTCTCTACGTAAAAGTGATATATATAACTTTTGTTGTCCTCATCATTTTCTTTAATTTTGCGGCTCTATCGGGATTTTGCGGCTCTATCGGGATTATACTTCAAAATATAGACAAAATACTAAAGGTGCCTTCCATGAAAATTTGAATTTTAAAGCAACATTAAAACAAACAAGTAACATATTTTAGTCGGTTAAACCGACTAAAATATGTACTTGTATATTTACTAATATTATGAGCTATTTAATTTGTTATGTCGAGTAAAGGATGGTTAAATTTTAAGGGCCGATGTTGAATGTGAACCACACCTAAACGTCAAGTTTTTTTCTGCATTTCATTTGACATTTCTCAATTTCAGACTAACTCAATTTGAACCATGGAAAGATACACAATCGAGCAACGTGCTAAAGTTTTTAAGCCTTTTACGAAAATGGGCGTTCAAATCCAAATGCATTTCGTGCACTTTGTGATGTTTTTTTGATCAGCATAATCGACCAAATGCTTCCACAATCGGGAGAATTGTGCGCAAATTTCAGTAAACCGGGTCTCTAGGAGATGTGAAAACACCTGTGCATGCTCGCCCAGTTCGTTTGGTGCGGGTTATGGGCTGGCGACGTCATCGGGCCATACTTCTTCGAAATGAGGCCGGTCAGGCAGTTACTGTGAATGGTGTTCGCTATCGTGTGATGATAACGAACTTTTTATGGCCCGAATTGAAAGATATGGATGTAGACAATATGTGGTTTCAACAGGACGGTGCCACTTAAGACACAACTAACGAAACATTGGCTCTTTTGCGCAACAAATTCAGTGGCCTTGTTAACTTACGTCGTGGCGACGTTAATTGGCCGCCAAGATCATGTGATTTGACACCGTTGGACTTCTTTCTTTGGGGTTATTTGAGAGAAATGGTGTACGTCGATAAGCCAGCAACAATTCAAGAGCTAAAGGATGAGATAATTCGGCACATTAATGGCATAGAACCTCAACTATGCCTCAGCGTCATCGAAAATTTGGATCATCGGATGGAGGTGTACCATTTGGCCGATATTTTGTTCCATACATAATTGAACAATACCAATATTACCATAATAAAAAGAAATGACAATAATTTCCTAAATAATTTGTGTTTTATTCAAAAACCACAAAGCCCCTTAAATTTAACCACCCTTTACAATACTCTCATTTGAAAGGTCTTAGTCCACCGAGCTAGATTCTACTTTGGGGGAGTCTGCTCCTTCGTTTACAACTATAAATTATTGGATGGCAGAGTTTATGATTCCAATGTAATTATGGTTTGTTATAGCCCCTACATACATATTTCTCCGTGCATTGTTTGACAACTAATGGTACATGGTATCATATACGAGTTGGCCCGCCCTACTGTTGTCCCTACTTTGTTATGGCGAACTCTTTTCTGCAAAAAAGTGCAACATTTTCATTGCCCTTTTTCCGAAAACGGCACTTTTGTGATACTTTTTTGAAATTTGGTAATTAAGTTACTCGAATTTAGCACAACTAAAATTTCAAAATTTCAAAAAAGCGATATTATAGTGCAGTTTTCGGAAAAAGGGCAATGCAAGTGTTGCACTTTTTTGCAGAAAAGAATTCGCCATTAGTTTTTATACCCTCACTTTAGTGTGACGAGGGTATATATAATTTGCTACGAACAAAAAGTGTAAAGGCGCCCATAGACGAGTACTGCCGCAGTTCATGCCGATGAACCCCTTGTGTACGTGTGTGATCAAAATTTAATTTATCCATTTTTTTCACTTTTCACACAAAACTATTTTAAATTTTCGTTGTTTACACACTTATAGTAAAATTTCCAATAATCTGGCATATAATGATGAACAAAATTCATCTGATTAATATGTGTTCATTTTGAAAATCAAAAGTATTTTGATTTTCATGCTGCAACCAATACTTTCTCATGTTGTGTCAAATTCACCAATACACACATATTGCCGTTCCTGCGGCAGTACTCGTCTATGGGGGGCTTTACACATCGAAGGAGTGACCTAAGACCCCAAGTATGTTTGACGGAAATCCGTTTTGAGCCATTTTAAGTCATTTTAGCAATGTCCGTCCATCTGTCTGTCTATCTGTCTGGAGCGCACGATAACCCTTGAATGGGGGTAATGGATTAACTTCAAATTTGGTATGGGATAATATTATTTTCTATCTCGGGCTATGTTCGAAGATGGGCCACATTGATCCACTCCATCTAGTACCTACCTCACAAAGAGCTAACATTTAGTGAAATACTGATTCTCTAATAACTCCTATACTATACCGAATCCTCTGTAATTCCACACATAGTAATGGTTTATCTGTCGTTATCAAATTAAGAAAAATGGATGAAGTGGTCCCGCCCTTATGGTACCTCCCATACAAAGGGACCATTTTGTACAAAAAGTAAACAGCTTATAACTTTAATACCAGTGCATAAACATACTTGAAATTTGGCACAGGATAATGCTTTTATAGTGCCTACAGTCAAGTCAAAAATGGGCGTTATTGGTACCTCCCACACAAAGGTACCATTTTGTACAAAAAGTCAAAAGCTTATAGTGTGAGTAACAAAGCCCGAAATTACTACAAAATTTTTAACAGTGTAACGCTTTTGAAGTACCTACAGTCCTGTGAAAAATGGGCCTTACCACGATGCCTCTTTATCCCCTCACCGTAGAGAGGAGGATATATATCATTTACTAAAGTGTAACACATCAAAGGAGTGACCTAAGATTCTAAGTATGTTCGGCGGATATCCGTTTTGGACCATTTTAAGTCGAATGAGCAATGTCCGTCCGTCCATCTGTCTGTCTGGAAAGTCTCGAAAGGAGTAACCGATTGACTTCAATTTTGGTATGTGGTAATATTTTCTTCTATCTCCGGCTAACTTCGAAGATGGGCCATATTGGTTCACTCCTTCTAGTACCTCCCCCACAAGGGGTTAACATTTACTGAAATATTGATTATTTAATAACTTCTATACTACTTATTTGAATCCTCTGAAATTCTACACATAGTATTAGTTTATTAGTCACTATTACCTCGAGAATAAAAAGCGAAGTTGCCACACTCCTTTTGGTACGTCCCACACAAATGGACCACTTTGTACAAAAAATTAACAGCTTATAACATTAATATCAGTGCATACAAATACTTGAAATTTGGCACAGGGTAATGCTTTTATAGTACCTACAGTCCAGAGATGGGCGTTATTGGCCCGCCCCTTTTGGTACCTCCCACACAAATGGACCTTTTTGTACCACAATACCAGTACATACAAATACTTTAAATTTCGAATAGTGCAATGCTTTTACAGTACCTAGAGTCTAGAGAAAAGTGGCCGTAATTGGCAAAGTTTACAGCTTATAACTTTAATACCAGTACATATAAATACTTGAAATTTTGTATAGTGCAATGCTTTTATAGTACCTAGAGTCCAGAGAAAGTGACCGTTATTGGGACGCCCCTTTTGGTACCTCTCACACAAATGGACCATTTTGTACCAAAAGTATACAGCTTTGAACTTTAATACAAGTACATACTTTACAGTTATTAAATGCAATTTAAATTGATAATAATTTAAATAAAACAAAAAATAAATAAATTTACTAATATTTTGTTGAGACCCAAGGTGAGGGTTTACCCGACTGAACATTCTTAATTGTTTTGTACCTCCCACACAAAATGGTCAAATTACGACAAAATTGAATGGCTCATAACGTTGGTATATTAGTGCACATAAACGCTTATAATTCGGCACAGTGCACAATGTATTTAAAGTATCTACTGTTTTGTATTTGATAAACCTCTTCTGGTACCTCCCACACAAGTTGACATATTAATTCGTGTAATATTCCATATTACATTACTCACAAAGTGAGGGTAAACCTTAGTCGGCTTTGCCGGCTGAAACGTTCTTACTTGTTATTAAAATCATTCTTAGAGATTTTGTATTTCTGAGTGTAAAGCCCCATATAGGATGAAATCGTCTTCATCTTCTCATGAATATGTAACTAAAAATAACCGACGTCAAGTAACCATATCCATGTCACTGTCAATTTCAATTACCTGTGATAAGCTAACAATGAATACCTGTGAATACATACCACCTCACACACACACAACCCCACATCAAAACACAAACAGGCATTGGTTCTATGTATCCTACAGATCCTCGGAAACTTACCTACATATATGCTGACTACATACCATTGGGCCTGCAAGAGTAAATGGGCGTGAATATGTATGCGATGGTTTTGGGGTTTTCATTGTAATTTTCCAAATGAACATTGATAACAATAATGTCCTTTTCAATATACGTTCTTCGCCTTCTACTTCTTCTTCTGTGGTGTAATTTAGTTTATTAAATTACCTGAAATTCAACGTAATATGTTAATTTGCCTAACACTTTGTGGTGTTTGAGAATTTCTTAAAGCATTGTTAAATGTACTCGTATGTGCCCGTCAAAATGGATATTAATTAAAATTGCTTTAGTGGTCAGTAAAAATATACATATATGGGGAAATAATAAGGAGAAATTTCACAAAATGTTTTACATGAGTGAGAATTCGAATAAAATGAAATATATTCCTAGTCAAAAATAATGGGAATTTTTTGTTTTTGTATGCCATATGGTAATTCGCACTTCCCACTTTATAAATATTAGGTTTCTCGTTAATTATTTTTATTATAATTCCAAAGTTTGTGTAAATAATTCTCAGTAATTAGCAATTTTCTCATAGTCAGGAAAGTTTCTTACAATTCCATAGAATTTTATTATGTATTTTTTTATTATTAAATATTTACATAGCGTAATAAAGGGTGGTCCAACCAAAACGAACAATGTTAATTGTAAATAAAACAACAAATTTTTAGAGGACTATCTTAAAATATTTTGTTATGATAGAAGGATACATGACAATTATGTGTGAAACAAAATATCGGCTATTTTTTCAATGACGGTTCTTATTTTCAATGACTCTGAGACGTAATTAAGGTTCAATGTCGTTAATCTGTCGAATTATCTCATCCTTCTTTTCTTGAATTGTTCTTGGCTTATTGACGTACACTTTTTCTTTTAAATATCCCCAATGAAAGAAGTCCAACGGTGTTAAATCACGTGATCGTGGGGGCCAATTAACATCGCCACGACGTGAAGAGCCATTGTTTCGCTGGCTGTGTGGCAAGTGCACCATCCTGTTGGAACCACATATCGTCCAGGTACATATCCTTAATTTCTGCCCATAAGACATCCGTTATCATCTCGCTTTATCGAACGCCATTCACGGTAACAGCTTGGCCGACCTCATTTTCGAAGAAGCATGGTCCGATGATGCCGTCAGCCCATAAACCGCACCAAACAGCTAATCTTTGTGGATGCATCGGCTTTTTAACAATCATTTGTTCATTTCACGGTACAACACATGATTTTGGGACTCAATTTTGAGAATTCGACGTGAAAGTAACCCCAAGAAAAAACAATACAATACACATTGGCTACTTTCCCAGACATAGAAGGAGCCTTCAATAATGTGAAGTTTGAATCGATACATAACTCCTTAATGGATGCGGACATTCCCCCTCTACTGGTTGATTGGATTGATTCAATGCTAAACAGCAGAATCATCAACGAATCACTTGCAGAGGGATCTATTAGGAAGATGGTAAACAGAGGAACTCCTCTAGGAGGAGTGCTGTCACCTCTCATTTGGCTCTTGGTACTAAATAGAATACTCGGATCATTTGAGGAAGAAAGAGTGAAAGTTGTCGCCTACGCAGATAATGTGGTCATCGAGATCGGAGGCAAATTTCTTTCGACTATCACCGATCTTATTCAGGGTGCTCTTAGGAGGTTATCTAGGTGAGCAACGGCAAATGGGATGGACAGCAACCCCATGAAGACCGAGCTAGTACTATTCACCAGACAGAATAAGATACCACATTTCTCCCAACCTATTCTGGACGGAGTTGAGCTGAACCTGCCCTCTGAGGCTAAATACCTTGGTGTCATGCTTGACCGAAAATTTAGATGGAAAAGAAACACAAAGGAAAGAGTCAAAAGGGTATTGAACGCACTATACTCGTGAAGAAACTTCATAGGTAAGAGTTGGGGGCTCAAGCAAGGTACCATCCACTGGATGTATACATACAGCTATAGTGCATCCTATACTTACCTATGCTTCAGTGGTATGGTGGAAGGCGACAGATGTTAAATATCAGCTTAAAAAGTTAGAGAATGTAACGGGGCTGCCAATAGGGATGATATGGATTTAAATTGACGTTTCGGTCATTTGTAATATGTCATGATCTGTCATTTGTTTTTCATTGTATTCAGTAGTGTTTACAATTTCATCATGGAGAGATATACGCAAGAACAACGTTTACAAATTATTCAGTTTTATTATCAAAATAATCGTTCTCCAATTGCAAATTTTCGTGCGCTAAGTCCATTTTTTTAATCCAAAAAAAAAACTCTTTCCAGTCGACCTACGACCTTGACACCCATAAGCAATATTTTAGTTCTCGTTAAGAGCTATATTTTTGCCATTGACCGATTCCCGATCCAACGTACCTTTACTAGAGCTAGAGCAAAAATAAACTATTCATTCACATTTGAAAATTATGCTGTCCATTTTTTTAAAAATCCAAAAAAAACCTTTCCAGTCGACCTACGAACTTGACACCCATGAGCAATATTTTAGCTCTCGTTAAGGCTATCTTTTTGTCATTGACCTATTGCGGCTACGTGCCACACAGCAAATGAAACAATTGAATTGTTGCGAGAAAAGTTTGGAGATTCGATTATTTCAAGAAATTGCAATAATCGAAATAAACCAGACTCTCTTCAAGCTTTACAAGTCAATATTGAACGTGCCATTCATGACATACCACTTGATTTATTGGAAAATTGGGTTTATCGAATTCGTTCCTGAAGAAGTAGTCATGGAGGCCATTTTAATGACGTTTTTTTAGAACTTAATTGTATCGATTTTACTTCACATTAAATTAAAAACTTTTGAATTTCCTTAGCAATAAGTGTGTTTTGTTTTTCAAAGAAATCATATCACTTTTATTGGAAAACCCTCTACAAAGAGGGCCATCATTATTTATATCCGGTGCGAGAAAGACCACACGGGCACAGGCGGCACTCGACATGGTATTGAACGTACAACCTGTTTGTCTTTTTGCTAAGTGCTGTGCTACAAAATGCGCTCTCAGCCTCCGAGAAGCTCGTGTGTGGCGTAACGCGGATTGGGCCACTCGGCCATTCTCATTGAGGCATCAAGAATGTCTGTCCGGAAAAATTATTTTTTCGCAAAAAATTTTAAGACACTTTGTTCAGCATATTCTTAGCTACATTATTGCCAAATATAGTTAAGCGGTATCACCAAGTCTGAATTAGTTGTTGGACAAAAGCTGATGACATCTTTTTCGAGGGGCCCACTGATTTTCAGAAACTTTGGAGGCCCATAAAAAAAATTGGTCACCAATTTCGCCAAAACGAGTATAGGGTTATTACCCTATGATAGTAGAATCGAACCTATACTGTCAAGTCCGTGTATTTTTTTCACTTTTGCACAGTGTTATAATAACAAAATGTTTATTATTATATTCTTCCATCGAATGACAAACTGCAATAAAACTTGTCGCCATACAAATTGCGCGTTTGCCGTGATAATATTCAACCTTATCTTTTCTTTGCATGTTGTAGAGAATAAACAAATGTAATGTTATTCACAAATTATCTACTACGTCTAACTTTACTTCTTCTTTCAGGTAACCATTGGCCGACGCATTGGTCTCTACAGATTTTGTGGCGATATAGGACGTGGCAACTTCTCCAAAGTCAAATTAGCCGTGCATCAGCTAACACGAGGTAAGTCGGGTTCGCTGCTTCTTTTGTGGCAATAGCTAAATTATGGACAATCCCCTTAGTCTCATGGGCATATGGATACCATCGTCATTTCAAAGTATGCTAAGTCGTTTAGAGGACATTGTATTTTTAAAATTACATTGCATTTTTAAATATTCAAAATTAAATTCAGTAAAAAATTCGCATGTAGATGTTTTTCGTTTTGATTTTTATAAACAAATTCCATACAAATTATAAATTTGATAAATCGACTTAGCATTCTTGAGGAGTGGAGGTATCGACATAGCTTTTAGATTAATTAACTTTTGTGCAATTGTGCAAATATGACTTACAAATGAATTATTTTCGTTATTCATTGTTCGTTCTTACTTTATTTTCTTTTCAAATAATTCTGGACCATGTGCGGACTATTTGGGACAAAAAAAAACAACACAATTGTTTGGATGTCTGGGAAACAACATATCCGCCTGCAGACAAAGTGGCTATCAAAGTAGTTGACCGCGCTGGTTTGGATGCCAAAGCATTGCGTATGCTTTCAAGTGAAATTGCCACACTTGAATGTGTTCATCATCCTAATATTTTAAGGTTTGTATATAGATATAAAACAAATTAACGTTTATCTTAGAAGTGCAGTAGAATGGGTTGTAAAATAAATCAAACAAAAAAACTTTGAAAAAAATGCAACAATAAAAACTACCAATACATGTTTATATCCTCACCTTAGTAGAGGAGTGTATATATCATTTGCTGGTAAAAGTATAACACATCGAAGGATTGACCTAAGACCCTATGTATGTTTGGCGGAAAACGGTTTTAGGACATTTAATGTCATTTGAGCAATGTCCGTCTGTCTGTCTGGCTGGTACTAACGATAACTAATTGACTAGAAATCTAGTATGTGGTAATACTTTTTATACCCTACACCACACTGTGGTACAGGGTATTATAACTTTGTGCATTTGTTTGTAACACCCAAAAGGAGAAGAAATAGACCCATCGTTTATTATACCGATCGACTTAGAATTACTTTCTGAGTTTATTTAGCTATGTCCGTCTGTCTGTCTGTTCATGTATTCTTGTAATCAAAGTACAGGTCGCAATTATGGTCCGATCTCGACGAAACTTTACACATATGTTTTATTTGGCCCAAGGACGATCCCTATTGAATTTGGTTAAAATCAGTTCAGATTTAGATATAGCCCCCATATATACGTTACCCCCGATTTGAAGTGTAAGCACTGTAAAAATGTTATTTTATATCCGATCAGTATGAAATTCGGCAGAAAGAGGTTTCCTATTATTTGAATGAACACTGTTAAATTTGGAAGAAATCGGTTCAGATTTAGATATAGCCCCCATATAAACGTTACCCCCGATTTCACATGTAAGCGCTGTAAAAATGTTATTTTATATCCGATCAGTGCGAATTTCGGCAAAAAGAGGTTTCCTTCTACATGAAGAAATACTGCCAAATTCGGAGAAAATCGGTTCCGATTTAGATATAGCCCCATATATATGTTACCCCCGATTCGACATGTAAGCGCTGTAGAGATTGTATTTTATATCCGATCGGTACGAAATTCGACAGAAAGATGTCTTTTTACATGAATGAGTATTCAGGGAAAATCGGTTCAGATTTATATATAACATCCGTACATATGTTCCTCCTGATTTGGTATCAAAGCGCTATAGAAGTTGTACTTTACTTCCGATCATTAAAATTTTCCAGAAATATGTTTCTCAATTTAGGAACGAATATTACTTAATTTAGCGATTATCGGTTCAGAATTAGATAATATGTTCCTACCCATTTACCAATTATTCCAAATTATTATCGCAATGACCCTTATCGCATTATTAGGGAGGTGTAGGGTATTATATAGTCGGCCCCGCCCGACTTTCTGCCTTTCCTTACTGGTTTCTATATCAGGCTAAGTTCTAATATGGACCATATTGCTCCACTCATTGTCTGCTACTCTATTGATTCAATCGGGTACTCCTATCCAGAATTATCGTGCGCATCAGTCAGAGAGACATATGGACGGATGGACATTGCTCAACTAACATAAAATGTCATAAATATATTTGGGTCTTAAGTCACTCCTTCGATGTGCTACAATTTTGGGGTGTAGCAAATGAAATATAACCCCTCTACTTAAGGGAGGGTGTAACAATTCCAGCGATAGTGGTGTTGATAAGTAGATCCAACATACTGATTATGATTATTTAGAATGCAAAAACTAAGATATTACAAATAACAAATAACTAGTGACTAACAGTACTGGGTTGGGTACTTGTGTCACGTAGTCACCCATATAACCAACATGTGTGTAGGCTAACCCCACACCGAACGTTTCTTAACCAGACAACCGATTGCGTCAAAACTTGGTATGATTGGAGAAGAGGCATCAGATAGCTTAAGTATTAGGTTTGGTTCCCTATGATATAGGGGTGGAGCTACAGGGGCCTCTCAAAGTTGGCCACATCGGGTGAACAATAATGTTTATGCGTATGTAACTTTCGTCTTTTTCACTTGATTCCAGAAGTCTTCTTTGGTTGCATTCTTTTAACCGAGGCCTACAAACGACTTTTTACGCCTAAGAGTTAGCTTGTACCGATATATTTGTAATGAAAATTGAATTTGTCGTTTCATTCGGTTAAGAAAATCGATCCGACATATGTACCTAATAAGAAAAAAGTTAAAGCCATGTGATGTGATGTCATTTATCTTTTTATTTTGGAGCTTTCGAAGAAGTTATTTAAAATAGTATAAAATATTTATATTCATCTTAAAGAAAACTTCCTAGAGAATGTCCTCGAAGAAAGAACAATTTAATCCATTTTTTGCACAAATTTCAAAAGTAAGCCTCGTTTTCTCCAATCGCAAAGCTAGAATACTGAAACCTTTTATACTCGTATGTGGTAAGGTTTTGCACGATGAACTGCAAATGGAATTTGGAGCCCGGCTTTTGGTATAGTAGATACAGGAGAAAATCAAAAAAATCCCATTTTTGGGAATTGTGGTATAGAATTTAGGACAAATAATGATTTGGGAATTCCTTTTGATTTCTGATGCCAAGACCTACAAACTACAAAATATTTCAATAAAAAAAATAATTTTAAATATTTTAAGGCGTTATTACATTTCTGTCTGCATTGGAAAAAATGCTTGACCAAGACACTGGCCTTGGTCTAGCATTTTTTTATTATCAGTGCTGAATATAAACTAATTTCTCTCTCATTAACTTCTCTGAACTGACAGCGAAATTTTCTACACGATGTACACAATTTCAGTCGGATGTGCGCACTGAGAGAAAAGCTATGGCACATTAATTTATATTTTCAAAAAAATTATAAGATTTGTATTTTATTGTGAAAAGGTATATGTAGTATTTTGGAGATATTGAGGAAAATAACAAAGGTTGTATAACATACTAGCGGACCCGGCGAACTTCGACTCGCCCCAATTTAACGCCTTCAGATAAACTCCAGAGTGATAATAAAACACAGATAGTTAAAATTTTAATGCGATTTGTTTAAAAGGAATCGAAATCAGTAGAGAGCGATGTGATAAACAACAAACAACGAAGACAGAAGACAGGCAACGTACAGATGACAGTGCGAAAAACAGGGAAATTCGAGATTAATTCCACAGACTTCCTACGATTGGTTTTGAGATTTATTGATTGTCATCGCAAAAGCCAATCGTACAGGGAACTGAATCCGCTTGAATTGGAATGAAAGATCAGTTGAAATAATCGGAATTCGTGGGATAAGGACTTCCTCTCCTTTGAATTTTCCCTTGATGATCGTCGCCTGAATCACATTGTCCATCAGTTGCATAATGGACAACCGCGAACTATGCACAATTTCGGATGATTCAGATTCCGCAACATGATTATGATCGATTCCACCTTCAGCTGTAAATTATGCGGCGGAGCTCCTGGCACATCAAGCGAGTTCGATTTTACTTTGAATAATAAAATTCATGCTATTGACGTCCTTATTCTTCGCTGCTAATATTGCCCGTTCACTAATCTAATCGAGATTTGGAAACACTTTTGTGATGAGTTCCTCCTTCGACGATGTGAACTCGCAAAAATTTGCCGGGAACAATATCAATGCAGTGGAAACATCAACAGTAATTTGGCCATTGCCAAGCGCCAACAGTTGTTTCGAGAATTCAAGAGCCGATGAGTCGTTCTGCAGCGCGACTCTCATGTTCGTGGTCAATTTCAACTTCTTGACATTCCGCCACAAAGACCACGATTTCAGGCATGCATTAATTTCATCGGCAGTAGATTTCGGGATGACGGGAAGCGTTTGACGAAAATCTCTGGAGAGCAATATCATAGACTCACCAAATTGTCTCAAATCGGTCATCGTTCGGTCAACTGCCTCCAGAGCTCGTTTATGCGCCATCGTGCATTCATCCGAAATTATGATTTTGCAATGCCCGCAATCCAATAAGATAACCTTACCTCTTATACTCAATCTTATTATCTGAAAAAATGTTCGAATTGATAAATATCGCGTTGAATTTTAATTGATCGTAATGCTTGTACCGTTTGCCGATGTGATACGCGAAATCAGTGTAACAATACGCAAAACTCGAATGAATTGCAGCAAGAAAAATAGCACATACTCGTACATATGTTTAATAGAAAACATTTTTGTTTAATAGAAAATTAATAACAAAATTTGGATTGAAAAAGAGAGCAGTAGATAGAAACAGTAGGAATCTCGCAAGAAATAGCAATTTTCGATTTTCCCAATTTTCCGACTTTTTCCGGATGGTTTTCCCAAAATTTTCTTTCGTAAAAACCTTCTCCAGGCAAATACGAACAACTAAAAAAAAATTGAGCCAAATCGGTCCAGCCGTTCTCAATTGATGAATTACTATACATGTTTCACACCATTTTTATATATATAGATTTATATGTAGGAATGTGCTACACTGTAAACCGCAAAAGGAATTTTGAGGCCGGCTTTTAGTATCATAGACTTTGGGGAAAAAACTAAAATATCCGTTTTTGGGGTATTCTCGAATTTATTTTGGGAATTGTTGAATTTTCCATTGCAAACGGGTAAAAATATAACAAGTGTGTCAAGATTTTTTAGAAGGTCAAGATTGTTTTGAAATTTGTTAATAATCTGATTGAGAATTTGAAAAAATAAAACAATTTGAACCGTTAAGCAAAATTTTGATATTTTCACGATATATGACTCTTTTCTCTGGAAATATTGAACGGATTCGACTGAAATTTTTGCAGTTAGGTCCGAAACACTTCCTAAAATCTAAATATATCATGAACTTTAATTACCAACTGACCGTATGATAAATATTGCAAAATATTTTTTGCATATGCGAATAATTTCACTTTCTGGAGCAGTGATTTGAAATATTTTATGTTTAGAATGCGTCCTATTTTGACGTCCACCAGAATCAGAAAAAATATTTTGGTAGATCGCGCTTTGTAAAAAGTTACAGCAAATTTACGGACACAACCTTTTTGAAAATATTTTTGGTTCATGATTACAGGACCTCAAGGACCTTACCACTTTTGTCAAAATTTACACAATAGCTAAATCGTCGAGATCTTAAATTGAAAGCTTGCAAAATACAGCTTGTGCAAGAACTGAAGCCGCCCAACCTTCCCAAGCGACATCGCATCGCTCTATGGGCTCTTGAAAAGTTCCAAGAAGATCCCACGTTTTCGAGCCAAATTTTGTTCAGCGATGAGGCCCATTTCTGGCTCAATGGGTATGAAAACAAGCAAAATTGCCGCATTCAGGACGAAGAGCAACCTGAAGAGATTCAAGAGCTGCTACTTCATCCAGAAAAAACAACGGTTTGGTGTGGTTTGTGGGCCGGTGGAATCATCGGTCCATATATCTTCAAAAATGATGCCGGTGAGAACGTAACCGTCAATGTCGACCATTATCGTGCCGTATTAACCGACTATTTTTTATGCCTGAAATTGAAGCTCATGATCTCGGCGACATTTGGTTTCAACAAGACGGCGCCACTTCCCACACATTGCATCAATCAATGGATGTTTTGAGATAACACTTCGGTGAGCAGATAATTTCACGTTTTGGGCCGGTCGATTGGCCACCAAGATCTTGTGATATCACACCGTTAGACTTTTTCCTGTGGGCATATGTAAAGTCTAAAGTTTATACGGACAAACCCGCTTCGATTCAGGGCTTGGAGCAAAACATCACGCGTGTCATTCGCCAGTTACCAATCGAAATGCTCGAACGAATCATCGAAAATTTGACTCACGGATGGACCATCTGACAAAAGTGGTAAGGTCCTTGAGGTTCTGTAATCCTGAACCAAAAATATTTTCAAAAGTAGTGTCCGTAAATTTTCTGTAACTTTTTACAAAGCGCGATCTACCAAAATGTTTTTTCTGATTCTGGTGGACGTCAAAATAGGACGCATTCTGAACATAAAATATTTCAAATCACTGCTCCAAAAAGTGAAATTATTCGCATATGCAAAATATATTTTGCAATATTTTTCATATGGTCAGTTGGTAATTAAAGTTCATGATATATTTAGATTTTAGGAAGTGTTTCGGACATAACTGCAAAATATTCAGTCGAATCCGTTCAATATTTCCAGAAAAAATTGCAGTTATATCTCGCGAAAAAATCAAAATTTTGCTAAACGGTTCAAATTGTTTCATTTTTTTCAAATTCTCAACCAGATTATTAACAAATTTCAAAACAATCTTGACCTTCTAAAAAATGTTGACACACTTGTTTTATTTTTACCCAAATATAATGATTTTAGAAGTAGGCTCGATTTATGTTGTCAAGACGTACAAATTACAAAAATAAAATTATTGAAATATAATCATTTTTAAATATTTTGTAGAATTACATATAAAGTTTGCCACTAGCTATGACAAATATTTTTTTTTTGGAAATTATAATTTCAAATTGCCATTTTTTTCGGTGGGAATGTCTAATAGAAACTTTTGTTTATCATATAGCAAATTTTGTGGAATATCCAGAAAATATAATGAGAAACAAGCCGGTATATAACCGGCTGGTATATACCGATTCGTAGGAAAGGATCGGCAAAAAAATTAGCAAGTTTTTTCAAATGAATATTATTTTGTTCTGTAATTTGTGCGTTTTGACAACAATTCCCAAAATTGCAATTTTTCACCAATTCTTTTCTCGAAAATATTGTCCAGGAAGTTTCCTTAACGTCGAATATAAATATGCTATGCTATTTTCTTTTTATTTTTGTGATGAAATACAAAAATTGCCTATTTGATATGGCCAAACCTTTTGTCTCAGTTGGCAAATCTAACCGAAAATACATCGTATAGCAAATTTCGTTGTCAATTCAGAATCCATTCGAGGTTCCCTACTTTTTTAAAGAAAAAATCACAGAAAATTCAAATTAAAAATGAAATGCTTGTTATCATTTGAAAGAACATTCTTTGGCATTTATTTTTGAAGATTATGTCTATCAAATGTTGGCCGCGGCTACGTCTCAGATGGTCCATCCGTTGAGTCCAATTTTCGACGACTCGTTCGAGCATTTCGACTGGTAACTGGCGAATGACACGCATGATGTTTTGCTCCAAGGCCTGAATCGAAGCGGATTCGTCCGCATAAACTTTAGACTTTACATATCCCCACAGGAAAAAGTCTAACGGTGTGATATCACACGATCTTGGTGGCCAATCGACCGGCTCAAAACGTGAAATTATATGCTCACCGAAATGTTCTCTCAATAAATCCATTGATTGATGCGATGTGTGGGAAGCGGCGCCGTCTTGTTGAAACTAAATGTCGCCGAGATCACGAGCTTCAATTTCAGGCATTAAATAGTCGGTTATCATGACACGATAACGGTCGCCATTGACGGTTACTTTCTAACCGGCATCATTTTTGAAGTAATATGGACCGATGATTCCACCGGCCCACAAACCACACCAAACCGTTGTTTTTTTTCTGGATGAAGTGGCAGCTCTTGAATCTCTTCAGGTTGCTCTTCGTCCCAAATGCGACAATTTTGCTTGTTTACATACCCATTGAGCCAGAAATGGGCCTCATCGCTGAACAAAATTTGGCTCGAAAACGTCGGATCTTCTTGGAACTTTTTATGAGCTCATAGAGCGAAGCGATGTCGCTTGGGAAGGTCGGGCGGCTTCAGTTCTTGGACAAGCTGTATTTTGTATGCTTTCAATTTAAGATCTCGACGTAAAATGCGCCAAGTCGTTCCATACGTCAGTCCGAGTTGCTGCGAACGGCGCCGAATCGACTCTCCACGGTCTTCGTGTACACTCTCAGCTACGGCCGCTACATTTTCTTCACTGCGTGCTGGACGTGGTCTATTCGGTCGAATATTATCCAATAATGAATGCTGGGTCTCAAAATGGGTGATGGTGATGCGAATAGTACTCTCAGTAGGCCGATTATGTTTACCATAAGTTGAGCGAAGTGCACGAAACACATTCCTCACAGAACGTGAATTTTCGTAATAAAGTTGAACGATTTGTAAACGTTGTTCAGGCGTGTAAGTCTTTCCATGATAAAATGCCAAACAATACATAACAAATATAACATGACAGCATGACACGACTCACACGTGATCTGTCAAAAAAAAGCTACTGAAAAAAGTATCTCTACTTGGATCACCCGTTATAAAAGCATTACACTGTACAAAATTTCAAGTATTTGTATGAACTAATATTAAAGCCATAAGCAGTTAACTTTTGGTGCAAAGTAGTCCATTCGTGTGGGAGGTACCAAAAACGGAGTGGCCACTACGCCCATTTTTCTTGACTAATAATATTAATATTATGTGTGAAATTTCAGAAGATTCGAGTGGAAGAGGTACTATTTTGTGAAGAAAATTGTGAAGTTAACTTATTCTTTTATTGAAATCTCAAATACTACTGGCGATCCCAAAATGATTTTTTTGGGCATATAGGGCACAATATGGGTTACCATCCGCTCCACATTTTTTCAATTTAAAAATATTACTTTTGAAGTAATGTTCTTTAGGAATATAGGTCAAAAGAAAATATTTAAATATCTCTCGTAGAACAAAATTTATGGCCATTGGCAAAAAATATTGAAAAGTGCTTGCATTCACTTTTCAATATTTTTTGCCCAATTTCGAAATAATGAACCATATAAAATGTCCCATATTTTTGAAGATTTTTCAACAAAATTGTATATCCTATATCAGAGCACCATATTTAACATTTCCACCAAGTTTCATCAAAATCGGAGGCCGGATCGGCAATTTTTAGGTACAATTAACATGGTTCTCGTCTAATATAAAAATGAATATTTTTATATTATTTTATGAATAATATAAAACCAGTAAGGAAAGGCAGAAAGTCGGGCGGGGCCGACTATATAATACCCTACACCTCCCTAACAATGCGATAAGGGTCATTGCCATAATAATTTGGAATAATTGGTAAATGGGTAGAAACATATTATCTAATTCTGAAACGATAATCGCTAAATTAAGCAATATTCGTTCCTAAATTGAGAAACATCTTTCTGGAAAATTTTAATGATCGGAAGTAAAATACAACTTCTATAGCGGTTTGATACCAAATCAGGAGGAACAATCAATATAAATCTGAACCGATCTTCCCTGAATACTCATTCATGTAAAAAGACCTCCTTCTGTCGAATTTCGTACTGATCGCATATAAAATACAGTCTCTACAGCGCCTACATGTCAAATCGGGGGTAGCGTATATATGGGGGCTATATCTAAATCTGAACCGATTTCTTCGAAATTTAACAGTGTTCATTCATATAATAAGAAACCTCTTTCTGCCGAATTTCAGACTGATCGGATATAAAATAACATTTTTACAGCGCTTACAAGTCAAATCGGGGGTAACGTATATATGGGGGCTATATCTAAATCTGAACCGATTTTCTCCGAATTTAGCAGTATTCCTTCATGTAATAAGAAACCTCTTTCTGCCAAATTTTGCACTGATCGGATATAAAATACAGTTTTTACAGCGCTTACATGTCAAATCGGGGGTAACATATATATGGGGGCTATATCAGAATCTGAACCGATTTTCTCCGAATTTAGCAGTATTCCTTCATGTAATAAGAAACCTCTCTTTGCCGAATTTCGCACTGATCGGATATAAAATAACATTTTTACAGCGCTTATATGTCAAATCGGGGGTAATGTATATATGGGGGCTATATCTAAATCTCAACCGATTTCTTCCAAATTTAACAGAGTTCATTCATGTAATAAGAAACCTTTTCCTACCGAATTTCATACTGATCGGATATAAAATAAAGTTTTTACAGCGCTTACATGTCAAATCGGGGCTAACATATATATGGGGGCTATATCTAAATCTGAACCGATTTTAACCAAATTCAATAGGGATCGTCCTTGGGCCAAAAAAAATATATGTGTAAAGTTTCGTCGAGATCGGACCATAATTGCGACCTATACTTTGATTACAAGAATACATGCACAGACAGACGGACAGACAGACGGACAGACAGACAGACAGACAGACAGACGGACAGACGGACATAGCTAAATCGACTCAGAAAGTGATTCTAAGTCGATCGGTATAATAAACGATGGGTCTATTTCTTCTCCTTTTGGGTGTTACAAACAAATGCACAAAGTTATAATACCCTGTACCACAGTGTGGTGTAGGGTATAAATATCTCGGTTAGTAGAATGCACTCAAAATTGTATGTATTAGACGAAAAGACCAAAAGTTACACACGCTTAAACATTTTGTTCACTCGAGGTGGCCAATTTTGAGGCGCTGTAGCTCCGCCCCTGTATATTGTATGCACAAACTTAAAACTTAACTTCTCTAGCACTTCTTCTGCAAACACGACAAGTTTGTTTTCGAAATCGGCTGTCTGGTTAAGAAACGGCCGAATTATTTCCCTGTTTTTAATTCCTCCTACTGTGAATTGTATTGTTGCCGCTACAACAACCAACACAATATTTTAGTGCGTATACTTACTTTCTCCACAAATCAGTAGAAATAATCATACGCTCCACCTAGCAAAATTTCACATTACCAAATAATCCGATGAGTAAGCAAAGTTCGATAATGGTAAGTACTTATTATTTAGCCACTTTTCTCATTATTTTAACATGGGGATGTCATTGAAGGAAAGTACTTCCCAAAATCATACAATAAAGTAGCATAATAAATACTTATTTGTAGCATAGGCATGCCACTTAAATATGCGCTTATATTTTCACGATTTTAAGTACTTGAATAATGCACTACCAATATGTTCAAAATAAGTAGTAGATATGGTAGATATGTAGAAATGGTCGTTTAAAGTGATTTTTTGCATATTGTCGCGCATATTTCTCGAAACAAACAATTTCCTCATGCCAGATTCGAATTTCTGAACCCAAACCTACAGTTGAAAAATTCTTCAATGATTTAACATCTTACGACATACGGAAATATTTATGGTATTTTTGATTAAAATCTACACGAACTATTTGAAAACATTCCATTTATATTAAAATTTGCCAAAATGATTTTGATAACAAAAAATCACTTATTTCTGTTATTATTGGTAAGTCATTATTAATTAGCCGAAAGTAATGCAGTGAATAATGAGATGTCATTATTTGGTAATGCAGGGAATAATGACAGGTACTTACCAAGATTTTGCTGGGCAGTGTCATACGAATTTCAAATCTATACAAATACATAGGGCAATTTTCATCATCTCAGGTTATCCTACAGTTAGACCTAAACTACAGTTATGTAAAATCGTATGGAATTTACAAATTGTAACAGTTGGTTTGCTGTAATTGTGGCCAATATTATTTTCATATTTATCTATTTTTAAAGGAGTAATTATCCCCTCACCTCAGAGAGGAGGTTATATATCATTTTCTACGAGCCAAAAGTGTAACACATCGAAGGAGTGACCTAATACCCTATGTATGTTCGGCGGAAATCCGTTTTGGGTCATTTTAAGTCATTGGAGCAATGTCCGTCCGTCCGTCTGTGTGTCTGTCTGTCTGATGGCTGGTGCGCACGTTAACTCTCGAAAGGAGTAACCGATTGACTTCAAATTTGGTATGCAGTAATATTTTTCTCTATCTCCGACTAAGTTCAAAGATGGGCCATATTGGTCCCCTCCTTCTAGTACCTCCCCCACAAAGGTTAACTTTTAGTGAAATATTGATTCTTTAAGACCTTATATACTACCTACTCGAATCCTCTCAAATTTCACACATAGTATTAGTTTGTTAGTCGCTAACGCGTCAAGAAAAATGGGCGAAGTGGCCACTCCTTTTTTGGTACCTCCCACACAAATTGACCATTTTGCACCAAAAGTTAACTGCTTATAGTACCTAGAGTCCACAGAAAGGTCGGCGCTTTTGGCACGCCCCATCATGGACCTCCAACACAAATGGACCATTCTGAACCAAAAGTTTACAGATTTTTACTTTAACATCAGTGAATATAAATATTTGAAATTTTGTACAGTATAATGTTTTTATAGTATTTAGAGTCCAGAGAAAAGTGGTCGTTATTAGCACGCCCTTTTTGGTACTTCCCACACAAATGGACCATTTTGTACCAAATGTAAACAGCTTTTAACTTTAATACCAGTACATCCTTTAAAGTTATTAAATGCAATTTAAATTGATAAAAATTTAATTAAAACAAACAAATATAAATTTACGAATATTTTTTTGGGACTCAAGGTGAGGGTATTTATAACTCGGTTTATCGACCGAACTTTCTTACTTGTTTTCTTATTTATTTTATATAAAATGATCAAATAAGATACATCGAAATGTTACCCAACTTATCATACAACCTACATACGTGCAACTGCGGAGAGAACCTAGAGACTACACGTGTTTCTAGTAATTTATTTATACGAATGTTTTTCTGTTCTTTTTACTTTTCATTTCATGTCACCGCATTGTGGATGATGTGGATGCGGATGTGGCGTCGGATGCGGCTGTGGCTTTACATAAATGGAAATGTGAATGTAACTGTGAATGGGTCCCTGTAGGCTTTTTGAGGTAGTCGAAACCTTGGGTCGCGTCTATCTAGTCACCGAGTGGATACGTGGTGGTGAATTATACAATCATATCACCCAAGGTGGCCCATTACGTGAAATACACGCGTCTCCACTCTTCAAACAATTGTTACTGGCTGTGAAACATATGGTAAGTTCATGATGCTCTCTCTCTTTCTGCCCCCTCTGTATGTTTGCCTTTGTCAGTGTCATTGTGTCTATAAATGACACTTTACATACAAACATAAATAGGTACATGTGTGTTTGTTTTTTAATATAACTTCGTCATCAAATATTTACACATATTCTTATAATACGAGTATATATATATATATATGTATATGTGTATATAAGTATACTTGCACGTGATTATACAAAGATTTGGGCATACAATATTATACATAGATACTTATATGAGGAAATATGTATTACATATTTCATCTAATTACCACATCATAATATACAACAGAGCGTATCATATTTCTGGATAGCAAGCTGGAAAAAAATTATTCTATTACTGTGACAAAAAGAATATCTGGTAAACATTGTTTGGGGTCGCATAACCAAATTGCATCGATTTTCTTCGGAATGGGCTGCTTTTATTCATGACCGATCAGACTTTACGATAAAATCATAAAAATATAACAATTATGAATTTTTAGATGTTTTTATAACCATTTATTTAAACATTTTTAAAATGTCCTCAAAAATATGGCTTGTTTGCAATATTTTGTAAGTTATCGTCGATATTCTGAATGGATGGAAAATGACATTGTATGAAATGAGAGGTTAAACCACATATTTTGTCATAACTTAAGAACCATTTATCCGAATTGGTTCATGAAAATTAAATAGCCTTCAACTATCTACAATCCCATTTTTCATCTGTTCAGCAATATCGAAGATATGTAACAAAATACGAGTATGTATTGAAAAAAATCTTACTTTTTGAGGAAATTTTAATAATTTTTGAAAGAGAGGCTCATAAAAACATAGAAAAATGCACAATTATTATTTTTTTTTTTTAATTTTATCGTAAAGTCTTGTCGATCTTAAATAAAATGAACCATTGCCGAAGAAAATCGAAGCATTATTTAAAAAGTTGTAACGAGTTTAAACTTTGCTTTCCTTGAAAGAAATTTGCTCTCGTTTCTACACAAACAAACTTGGATAAAATAAATATTTTCCCTTTATTAGTAACGAAAAAAAATCAAAATTGGACACTTAAAAGTCAGACAAAAAATCATGTCTACTAGTGTAATGATTAAATGTGAATACACTCGACATTTTCTAATGCTCCTTGAAATATAATGAAAAAAGTCAGAGTTAATTTTTTTTTTTTTATATTGTAATCTATAAAAAAAATTTACAAAATTTTTATAAAAGGTTATAAAAGTTTAAAATTTTAAATTTGAACTACCGATTACTTTGACTTGTGATTTGAGGCCTTTGGATTAGTTTCTGTGGGGAACCATTTAGAATAAATGTTACGTAAAACATCCAAAGACAACTGAAGCGTTGAAACATGAGATCGAAGTTGAAATTGAAGAGATTCGACCCGAAACAATCGAAAACGTACTGAAAAATTGGGTTGATCGGATGAGGTACTGCCGAACCAGTCGTGGCAGTCATATGAATCATATTGTATTCAATTTCAACATTTTTTAAAAAGTTGTAACGAGTTTAAACTTTGCTTTCCTTGAAAGAAATTTGCTCTCGTTTCTACACAAACAAACTTTGATAAAATAAATATTTTCCCTTTATTAGTAACGAAAAAAATCAAAATGGGACACTTAAAAGTCAGGCAAAAGATCATGTCTACTAGTGTAATGCTTAAATGTGAATACACTCGACATTTGCTAATGCTCCTTCAAATATAATTAAAAAAGTCAGAGTTAATTTTTCTATTTATATTGTAATCTATAAAAAAATTTTACAAAATGTTTTTAAGGGTTTAAAATTTTAAATTTGAACTACCGATTACTTTGATTTGTGATTTAAGGCCTTTGGATTAGTTTCTGTGGGGAACCATTTAGAATAAATGTTACGCAAAGCATCCAAAGACAATTGAAGCGTTGAAACATGAAATCGAAGTTGAAATTGAAGAGATTCGACCCGAAACAATCGAAAACGTACTGAAAAAATGGGTTGATCGGATGAGGTACTGCCGAGCCAGTCGTGGCAGTCATATGAATCATATTGTATGGGGGCTATATCAAAACATGGACCTATGTCTACTGTTGTTCCTGGAATGATTCCGGGTATTAATAGACCCCAGTTACCAATTTTCAACCCGATCAGTTGACATTTGTAGTCTATATTAGGGATGTCACGAAAGTGGCTTTAGCGAAAGCGAATTCGAATGCGAATACTGAAATATATTTCTTGCGAATGGGGATGCGAAAGCGAATAGTGAACAAGTAAGAAAGTTTCAGTCGGGTAAACCGACTAAGGTATACCCTCACTTTGTGAGTAATGTAATATTGAAAATTCCACGAATTAGTCTGTTAGTTTGTATGGGAGGTACCAGAACGGGTTTAACAAATACACCTATTTTTCGCTGAACATTAGATACTTTAAATTCATTGCACTGTGCCGACTTATAAGCATTTATGTGCACTGGTATAAACGTTATGAGACATTAAATTGTGGTATGATTTGGGCATTTTGTGTGGGAGGTACAAAGAGGGGCGTGGCAATAACGCCCATTTTTCACAGGGCTATAGACACTATAAAAACATTACACTGTACAAAATTTCAAGTATTTTTATACACTGGTTTTAATGTTATAAGCTGGTTACTTTTGGTGCAAAAAGTACCTTTGTGTGGGAGGTACCAAAAGGGGCGTGACAACAACACCCATTTTTCCCTGGACTGTAGGCAATATAAAAGCATAATACTGTACAAAATTTCAAGTATTTTTAAACACTGTTATTAATGTTATAAGCTGTTAACTTTTGGTGCAAAATGGTACATTTGTGTGGGAGGTACCAAAAGGGACGTGGCGACTTCGCCCATTTTTCTCGGGTTGATAACGACTAATAAGCTAATACTATGTGTGGAATTTCAAAAGTTTCGAATAAGTAGTATAGCAGTTATTAAAGAATCAATATTTCACAAAATTTTAACACTTTGTGGGGGAGGTACTAAAAGGAGTGGACCAATATTGCCCATCTTCGAACTTAGCCGGAGATAGAAGTTATCGTGCGCACCACGATAACTTCGAGAGTTATCGTGCGCACCAGCCAGCAGACAGACAGACACACAGACAGACAGACAGACGGACGGACATTGCTCATTCGACTGAAAATGACCCAAAACGGATTTCCTCCGAACATACTTGGGGTCTTAGGTCACTCCTTCGACGTGTTACACTTTTTTCCATAGCAAATGATATATACCCTCGTCACACTAAAGTGAGGGTATAAATATGCACTTTTGCGAAAGCGAAAACGAATAATACTTTTTTATTTTGGCGAATTCGCGAATATTCAAAAATTGATTTACCAATGCAAACAATTTAGATTCATTCCAACATACTGACTTTTAAATTCAATGTATGTATTGCAGTTGGGAAATTGCAAAGCTAAATTATCAAAAACACACACATTTTTAAAATTATGCACAATAATTCTCACGGTGGAGTTGAGCTGAAGACTAAAGGGTTTCCGTCATATTGGTCCATAACTGTGGAAATTTTCAATAACACAAATATAGCGCCACGTATCGGAATAAGCTATTATTTTGACTTATTACAATTGGTAGTTTTTTGGATGATATATCAAGAATCCATTTCGAGTTTTTCATGGTCTTTTCATAATAGTTTGACCCTTTAGTACCAACAACATTAAGGACCTGAATTAATACTTTTCCTGGATATGCAATAATTAAGGATGTTTTCTATATTTTGACCTCCTGTTACCACAAGGGCAAAAATATTTTATTCAACTCTTTTGAAGAGAAGTTGCATTGGCATAATAACTTTAAAATATGTGAAGCGTTTAGGAAGATTTGACTATTTTAACAAAAGGGAAGCGAATACTGATATATATTTTTTTGCGAAAGCGACTATTCCAAAGTTGGTTTTAGCGAATGCGAATGCGAAGCGAATGTTAAAAATTATGCGAATAGTTTGCTTTCGCATATGCGAATGCGAATATTCGTTACATCCCTGGTCTCTATGACCTTAAAGTAGTCAAATCTGGGAGATGCTGTATATGGGGGCTATATCAAAAAATGTACCAATATTGCCCATTTCCAATACCAATTTACCTGCAGCTATAAAAAGTATCTATAATCCAAATTTCAGTCATATAGCTCAAATATTGTAGACTGTATTGTGATTACAACGGACGGATGGACATAGCCAGATCGTCTTAGAATTTTACGACGATTAAGTATACTCGTATATATTCTTCATGGGGTCTCATATCTATATTTGGAGGTGTTACAAGCGGAGTGACAAAACTTACCATCTTATGGTAAAGTGTATAAAAATCACTAGCTTATTCCATACAACCAAAGTACACAAAGAGTTTCTCACACAGTTCCCAAGATACACATCCGAATATTTATTTCACACTGATTTTTATAACCTACGTCTCACTGTGGTCCATGGCATTATGAGTTATTGCATATGTTTGTAAAACCCAAAAGGAGAAGATATAGACCACTCGTATATTACACCGATCGACTTGGAATACATTCCTAAGTCGATTTATCTACATTCGTCCGTCCGTATGTAGATGTATCCTTGTAATCAAAGTGGGGGTCGTAATTACACAGTACAGCATTTTTCAGCTCATTTATTTGTGACTCAATTATGAGAATTGGACGTGAAAGTAGCCCAAAAATACTAACTGATTCATTCGTTTGTTCAAGTTGGCTCAATTAATAATTTAATGGCCATACGAATTTTTTGCTCAAGGTGGATTTTTAGCACCCTTTTCTATATTTTTTTCTCGGTATACCGTACGGAATATCTCTTTTGTGCCTGAAGTAATGAATAGGAGAAAAAATGCGGAACAAGCCTACCTTAAAAATATTATATTATGTTTTATAATGTTCTGTTTTATACGTATACGTTTTTTTCATTATTTACTGACAATTATTTTATGACTTTGTCGGCAGTTTTGAGATTTTTACTTTTTTAGTGTGGGTTTGTTCTGCATTTTTCTCCTATTCAATATCTACAACTTTGCTTCAGACACAAGAGATGTATTCCGTACGGTATAGCGAGAAAAAATATAGAAAACGTGCAAAAATCCACCTTAAGCAAAAAAATTTCTATCGACATTTTGGTAAAAATATTTTTATACAGTAACAATTACTATCAATTTTTTGCATAATCAATTTGGCGTCTAAGTGCTATAGAAGCCGTATTTTACACCAGATCAATGTGACAATTGACAAAGAAAAGATCCTTCAGTTGTTAATAAAAATTACTAAATTTAGTGGAAATCGGTTCAGATCCGCTCGTTGGCTCGTCATATATATGATCCTTAAAATTTTCACTCCAAGTGCTATTGAAATCGGTTCAGAATTGTTTATAGCCCAACATAAAACGGGTGTTTTTGTTAGAGGTACATAACTTTAAAATAAAATAAACCAAAGATAAATATGTATACCCTCTTTTTAGTGTGACGAGGGTATATATCATTTGCTACCACCCTATAGTGTAACACATTGAAGGAGTGACCTAAGACCCCAAGTATGTTCGGCGGAACTCCGTTTTGGGTCATTTTATGTAATTTTTTGAGCAATGCCTTCTGTCTGTCTGCTAGTTGGTGCACACGATAACTCTCGAAAGGAGTAACCGATTGACTTCAATTTTGGTATGTGGTAATATTTTTCTCTATCTCCGGCTCAGTCCGAAGATGGGTCATATTGCTCCACTCCTTTTAGTAAATCCCCCATAATGGGTGAATATTAAGTGAATTATTTTTTATCTAATAACTTCTATACTACTTATTCGAATCTTCTAAAATGCCACACATAGTATTAGTTCATTAGTCCCTACCACCATGAGATATGATGGCGGAATTTGTTACGTCCCTTTTAGTAACTCCCACACAAATGGACCATTTTGCACCAAAAGATAAAATCTTATAACTTTAATACCAAAACACTTAAACTGTTTTACAGTGTAATGTTTTTATAGTGACTGTCCAGAGAAAAATTTGGATTATTGAGACGCCCCTTTTGTTACCTCCCACACAAATGGACTATTTTGCACCAAAAGTTAACAGCGTATAGCGTGAGTACCATTCCACGAAAATACTACAAAATAATGCACAGTGTAACGCTTTTAAAGTACCTATAGCCCTATGAAAAATGGGCGTTATCACCACGCCACTTTTTGTACCTTCCACACAAAATGGCAAAATCATACCAAAATTGAATAAGTATCTACTGTAATAGGTGTATTCGTTAAGCCCCTTCTTGTACCTCCCACACAAATGACGCATTCGTATAATATTCCATATTCCGCCAAATAACATTCTATCTTTGAAAACATCGCGCAAAACATCGAGTGTAGCTTCGGCTGTGTGGCACGTAGCGCCGTCCTGTTTTTCAATTTTTGTGAACAAAAATTCGTTGAACATGGCCCGATAACGATCGCCATTGACTGTAACGGCCACTCCTTGCTCATTTTCGAAGAAAAATGTCCCAATTATGCCTCTGGACCAAAATCCGCACCAAACAGTGACTCGTTTTGGGTGTATCGGCTTTTCAATGTATGCGTGCGGGTTTTCTGTGCCCCAAATGCGACAATTTTGCTTGTTTACATACCCGCCAAGATCAAAATGAGCTTCATCTGAAAAGATGATTTTTTTGGCAAAATCGGCATCTTCTGTAAGTCGATCGCAGGCCCACTCAGCGAAGCAAAAACGCATTGGATGGTCAGTTGGCTTCAACTCCTGAACCAATTGGACTTTGTATGGCGTCATACCAAGGTCTTTATGCAAAATTCGTCTCAATGACGTCTCCGAAATGTTCAATTGTTGAGAACGACGGTGAATTGATGTTCATGGCGCTTCACACACACTTTCTGCCACAGCAGCAATATTCTCGGGTGTACGCACTGTTTTTGGCTTTTCACGCTATGATTTATCGATGAGGATGCCAGTTTCTTTCACTTTTTTCACAAGATAACGAACATACGGAGCTGACTGTGCTTCTCTTCTTCCAAAATCCGTACGCAATTTTCGCACACATTCTGCAACATTACCATGATTTTCAAAGTAATGTCGCAATATTTCCCAGCGTCGTTCAAGCGTGTACACAACCATATTCGTTCAGCGGAAGGATAAAACTAATTATCTGTCAAATCAGACATGAGCTAAGTGTTACCATTCACAAAATAAGCACTAGTTGAAAAAAAAACGTTAGATAGCGGACCCTTTAGTATAGTTCTCGAAAAAATAGTGTTGATTATACCCTACACCACACTGTGGTACAGGGTATTATAACTTTGTGCATTTGTTTGTAACACCCAAAAGGAGAAGAAATAGACCCATCGTTTATTATACCGATCGACTTTGAATCACTTTCTGAGTTGATTTAGCTATGTCCGTCTGTCCGTCTGTGCATGTATTCTTGTACAGGTCGCAATTATGGTCCGATCTCGACGAAACTTTGCACATATTGTTTTTTTGGCCCAAGGACGATCCCTATTGAATTTGGTTAAAATCGGTTCAGATTTACATATAGCCCCCATATATACGTTACACCCGATTTGACATGTGAGCGCTGTAAAAATGTTATTTTATATCCGATCAGTGCGAAAGTCGGCAAAAAGAGGTTTCTTTCTACATGAAGGAATACTGCCAAATTCGGAGAAACTCGGTTTAGATTTAGATATAACACCCATATATATGTTACCCCCGATTTGACCTGTAAGCGCTGTAAAAACTATATATTACCCCCGATGTGACATGTAAGCGCTATAGAGACTATTTTATATCCGATCAGTACGAAATTCGACAGAAGAAGGTCTTTTTCAGTGAATGAGTATTCAGGGAAGATCGGTTTAGATTTATATTAATGCTTCATATATATGTTCCTCCTGATTTGGTATCAAACTGCTATAGAAGTTGTATTTTATCTCCGATCATTAAAATTTTCCATGAAGGATGTTTCTCAATTTAGGAACGAATATTGCTTAATTTAGCGATTATCCTTTCAGAATTAGATAATATGTTTCTACCCATTTACCAATTATTCCAAATTATTATGGCAATGACCCGTATCGCATTGTTAGGGAGGTGTAGGGTATTATATAGTCGGCCCCGCCCGACTTTCTGCCTTTCCTTACTGGTTTTTATATATTGTTGATGTCATTATGCCCCGAAAAATTAATGTTTTTGACGATTTTTTAAACTTTATTGTCCAATAACTCGATAACTGAGCATGTTATCGATAAAATTTCCCTTAATTATTCAGATCGAAGATCCTGGTGGTCGCCCTTTATAGTTTCCTTGTTAATCGTCTTCCCCCAGTCATTTTTTTGACAAATGAATGACGATTAACTACAAAAGTCTCTATAATTTCGGTTTTCACAATGAAGTTAAAAAGCCAAACAAAGTTACAAAAAGTATTGAACTTTAAAAATAAAAACAGCACAGGGGAATGAAGAACGTGAGTGTGAAAGTTCATTTTGGAAGACAAAGAGCGAGATACATCATTTTATAATTATTGTTGGCGCACAACCAAGCACAAATATATAAGTAGGTAGTAGATTTAATACTCTTTATAATTTTAGTTATTGGAAATCCAGAATGGCTTGGAAATTTGGATTTTACAAAATATAATATTTGACAAGGGAATGACGCAAATATTCATGGACCATAAATAATTATACATAAAAATAGTAATTGATAACAAATTTTAAACATTTATAGAAAACATAAATGATAAAATATTATATTTTACTCTGAACTAATTTTATTAAATAAATATTTACTATTTTTGTCAAAAATGTTTAAAAAATTATGTGAAAGGAGAGTTTGGGACAGCCAGGGGAATGACATTTGACTACTTTGGTAGACAATTTTTTCATAAAAAAATACATTTTTCAAAAAAAATTATTTATTGACCTCAAAGGACCTGTAAAGAATTGTTGTAAAGTAAATACCAAAGTGGAATACATTTTATTTTACCTAATTTAACCCTTTCAGGACCATAAGCTTCTGGGGACTTACCCTTTATCATTTTGATATGAAATAAGCTTGTCAGAATCCAACTAAAGCAAAACCATTCAAAAATGTGAAAAAAATTTGCGTATACGAGTTTTGTTATGTGACACATGTGTCCCTGTGGTCCTTAAGGGAGACAAAATGTATATTTTATTATATATAGGTTTTTCAATAAAAGTTACATTTTTAATGTTATAATAAGCTTTTAATAAAAATTTACGTTTAATTTTGCGATAAATTATGGTTAATTTTGATGTTCTGCGAAACAATTACGGTTAGTAGTAAAACATAGATGCACATTGCCATTGATAACAATAGTTATTAGTGCGATTTTCTACATTAAAAATTTGTGAGAAGAGTCACAGCTCTGTTGTCCATCCACTCCACAAAGGATATGCCCTCAAAGCTTGATGTGTAAATGTCTCCTCGCTTCATATTCTTATCGAGAGGCAAATTTTTTGGAATATTTTTTCGGTTGCTTCTTACTGTTCCACAGGACTTTATTTGACGTTTTTTAAACTCATATTTTAACAAAGGCGAGTTGAAGAAGTTATCAATGTAGACCTCGGAACCCAAACCTGTGAGTTTTTCTGCCAACTGAAACACGCCTGATGCCCCAAGTCCATATTCAGTTCCATACTCTTTTCTTCCAGTGTATAGATCAAATTCAAAAAGATATCCGGAAGCAGAGTCACATCTACACCACATCTTAAATCCCCATGTTATTGGTTCGTTCTTGATATACTGTTTCATAGCATTATGACCTTTGAATTTGATCATGTGTTCATCGACAGCCACAAAAATACACAAAGACAGCAAATTATCCGGTAATGTCGAAATTGCCCATGTATGTCGTGTTTTGGAGCTATAGACAATTTTTTTTTAAAAGAGTATACCATATTTATATTCATCTTTAAGGAATCTTCCTTAAGAATGTTCTCGAAGAAAGAACGGGTCGAAAATATTCACTGGTATGGTTGCCAAGTTTCTCCAGTTAAAACCTTTTTTGCACAAATTTCAAAAGTAAGCCACATTTTTACCAATCCCAAAGCTAGAATATGAAAACCTTTACAGTTTTTATACGTCGTATTGTGTTGTAACTTTAACTGCAAAAGGAATTTGGAGCTCGGCTTTTAGTATAGTAAATATAGGGGAAGGGCAAAAATCAAATTGTTGGGGATTTTCGAAATTATTTTGGGAATTGCGGGGTTGACATTTGCAAATATAATGATTCGAGAATTACTCCGATTTGTGATGTCATGACCTACAAACTGCAAAATATTTCAGTTTAATATTTTTTTCATTTTTAAATATTTTTATGGCGTTATTACATTTCTGTCTGCATTTGATTTAAATATCACTGCAGAATATAAGCCGATTTCTCTCACATCAACTTTTCTAAATTAACAACAAAAATTGTAATATGATGTACCGATGTATACCGTTGAATTGCAATAAAGTGTATTGTGGGCACATAAAGTGATTTTTTAAAAGGAATCTTTTTATCGAATGCATCACTTAAAAAATCATTGATTTCAACTACTTTTGATATATGTATAGTTATTTTTGTAGGGAGTTTATCATGGGTAAGGTGATTAGCGGGGGTGGTGGGTAGTGGTTTTGGATTAAATACTTCCTGAAGTGTCTCCTTTATTTTGTTCTTTGGAGTGGAACATATACTTCGAAGCCTCCAAGCCACAAGCGCAGTTGTTTGCAGCGATTTTTATACCCTACACCACACTGTGGTACAAGGTATTATAACTTTGTGCATTTGTTTGTAACACCCAAAAGGAGAAGAAATAGACCCATCGTTTATTATATCGATCGACTTAGAATCACTTTCTGAGTTGATTTAGCTATGTCCGTCTGTCTGTCTGTCCGTCTGTCCGTCTGTCTGTGCATGTATTCTTGTAATCAAAGTACAGGTTGCAATTATGGTCCGATCTCGACGGAGCTCTACACATATCTTTTTTTTTTGGCCCAAGGACGACCCCTATTGAATTTGGTTAAAATCGGTTCAGATTTAGATATAGCCCCCATATATATGTTAGCCCCGATTTGACATGTAAGCGCTGTAAAAACTTTATTTTATATCCGATCAGTATGAAATTCGGCAGAAAGAGGTTTCTTATTACGTGAAGGAATACTGCAAAAATTCGGAGAAAATCGGTTCAGATTTAGATATAGCCCCCATATATATGTTACCCCCGATTTCACATGTAAGCGCTGTAAAAACTGTATTTTATATCCGATCATTGCGAAATTCGGCAGAAAGAGATTTCTTATTAGATGAAGGAATACTGCCAAATTCGGAGAAAATCGGTTCGGATTTAGATATAGCCCCCATATATATGTTACCCCCGATTTCACATGTAAGCGCTGTAAAAACTGTATTTTATATCCGATCAGTATGAAATTCGTCAGAAAGAGGTTTCCTATTATATGAATGAACACTTTTAACTTTGGAAGAAATCGTTTCAGATTTAGATATAGCCCCATATATACGATACCCCCGATTTGACATGTGAGCGCTGTAAAAATGTTATTTTATATCCGATCAGTGCGAAGGTCGGCAAAAAGAGGTTTCTTTCTACATGAAGCAATACTGCCAAATTCGGAGAAACTCGGTTTAGATTTAGATATAACACCCATATACATATATATTACCCCCGATTTGACATGTAAGCGCTGTAAAAACTTTATTTTATATCCGATCAGTATGAAATTCGGCAGAAAGAGGTTTCTTATTATATTCAGATTTAGATATAGCCCCCATATATATGTTAGCCCCGATTTGACATGTAAGCGCTGCAAAAACTGTATTTTATATCCGGTCAGTACGAAATTCGGTAGAAAGAGGTTTCTTATTACATGAAGGAATACTGCCAAATTCGGAGAAAATCGGTTCAGATTTAGATATAGCTCCCATATATATGTTACCCCCGATTTGACATGTAAGCGCTGTAGAGACTGTATTTTTTATCCGATCAGTACGAAATTCGACAGATGGAGGTCTGTTTACATGAATTAGTATTCAGGGAAGATCGGTTCAGATTTATATTAAAGTTCCATATATATGTTCCTCCTGATTTGGTATCAAACCGCTATAGAAGTTGTATTTTACTTCCGATCATTAAAATTTTCCAGAAAGATGTTTCTCAATTTAGGAACGAATATTGCTTAATTTAGCGATTATCGTTTCAGAATTAGATAATATGTTTACCAATTATTCCAAATTATTATGGCAGTGACCCTTATCGCATTGTTAGGGAGGTGTAGGGTATTATATAGTCGGCCCCGCCCGACTTACTGCCTTTCCTTACTGGTTTTTTTTTTAATTTTAAAAAATTAATAGAAAATATAAATATTTTTAGGCCCACTTCTATCCAAAGCTTATATGTTTTAGAATTAATAGAAGTTGAAATGCCATTTAACACTAAAATTAATATTTTTTTTTCTGAAAAGTACCGAAAATTACCGACATTTAAAAAGAAAGATTTTTAAAATCGGACCATAACTTAAGAAGTTATGACCAAAAACCCGATACACAGAGTCATATCTTAACAATTTTTTAAATATCGATAACTTCTGAACGAGTTAAAGGAAAGATTTCAAAAAATTGCACAAAGCATTTCTTCAGGTGTACGAAATATAAATATAATAAATGGGAAAAATCAAAACAGGATTTTTTTTGAAACCATCGATTTGTCGTGGAATATATATTATCCCGTCGTTCCTCAGAGGAACGTATTACATCACATGTAATATCACGATTTCGGGCCCGACACATTACTAGATCTGACTCATCTCGGCGGGTATGACTGGAAGATACTGAAAAAATTTGTGTGTAGTTCTCATTTCCTATAACTCGTGAGGGTTTTAAAAGATCACAAATATCGAGCGTTTACCATGTACCATGTATCAGTTTACCGTCTAACACATTACTACATACAAATGGTAAACGTTTCCATATTAAGTTTGCGATTGTTGAGACATTCAGTTTCAAAGAAATTTTTAATAGTATGTTTTCGAAGGAAGAACGGATCAAAAATTGACACAAATATTCTTGCGATGCTTTTCCCGGTAATGTTTTTCTATGCTAAACATTTCTTTGGGATTTGATACACCCTAATGTATATAAGTACACTTGTATAAATATATGATTATTATTATAAATTACTGTTTCCATTATTAGTGTTCATTAATTTGTTTGTGTTTTCCTCCTTTAATGAATGACATCGTATTTTCTCTTCTTTTATCATCTGAAACGTAAAACGATATGAAACACACATCAAAATCAACAACAACAGCACAGTTTGGGTTTTGTTCATCGTGACATTAAGGCCGAGAATGTTTTGCTGCTGTCAGAGGATCGTTTAAAACTGGCTGACTTTGGCTTTAGCACACAATTACTTAATGGTGAGTACATATTTCAATGTTCCATTTTGAATTTTGGTTGGGAAGAAGGGGTTAATGGGACAGAGCTTATGTTTTTTATGAAACATCATGTTAATTAAAATTTGCACAAGGTTTATGTATATGAAGGAAAAGTGTTTGCCTGTGACAATTCGTAATGACACTTGAGAGATAGCCAACAACTTGTGTTGTCCTAATAATCTGACATATATTTTCATTTCAGTTATTTAGTTACTAGTTGTCAGTAATTGGGTCATATTTGGTTAATAGGTTGGAGAGTCTTAAGTATATAAGTGTGTATTCCAATGGGAGATTTAAATTATATTTTAATGGTTAAAATAAATGGTCCTAGTTGGCTCTGATAAAAAGGAGTTCTTTGAGAATTCGAAGTTAAAGAAAAAAATGTTTTAATGAATAAATATAACCTAGATTCTAAATTCAAAATTTTGACCTTTGAATTTTACCTTTTGGGGTATAAATGGGACAACAAAGGCCAAATTGTGTACCCTCGCTTACACACGCTGAAAAAAAATCGCTTCTGTAGTATATTGTCTCAAACATATTCGGCTTGAAATATACATATGTTTAGGGTACAATTCAAATATATAATATTTGACACACACAAATATTATATGTTTAGGAGGATATTGTTCTAAACAAAAATATGATCCCATTCAAATATTTTTTTATTTGGAACTAGTAACTATTTTCGAAACAAAGATTAATTTGTAATTATTTATTTGGCAATGTATCAATGCCTTAACTTAAAAACAAGTTTTCTGTTCTTCAGATGTTCATGTTTTTAATAAATTTTATATGTTTGTAAAATTTAATTAAAACTTAAATAGAATAATCTTTCGTAAATATAAATTGCATTGATGGATTGACAAAAAGTGATGAATTGGAATATTTATAAATTAAGAAAATTTCAGCTATAAAGTTTAACACGAAATCTAAGAAAAACTAACTAAAATTCGAATAAGTCAGCAAAGTTTTTAAAATCTTTTTAAATAAAATATATTTGGAAAACTTCTTAAACAATAACTTTGTTTGTGTGTAAACATATATTTTATTTGTGAAATTCAGTTTCCAAATAAATTATGTTCTAATATATTAATATATGCGTCCCAAACAAAATTTCTTGATTTTCAAATAAAATGTATTTGTTGACAAATATAAAATATTTAAAAAAATCATTTCCAAGTATATTTTATTTCAATTCAAACATATCAAAACTGACGATTTTCCTCCGTGCAGGATAAGTAATAAAGTCCAAACGGTCCGAAAATTACACCCTCTTCTGAAGATGAAATAATAACGATTTTGGAAATTCGTACCTTTTTCGGACACGAATATGGTACCATCTCCTAGGAATGAGCTAATAAAATATATTGCTCACTCGCTTCAAGAGCGACATAACTCAAAATTGAAAATTGTCAGGATGTGTAATTTTAAGTCCGTATAAAAAGATAAGTAACATGAGATAATTTGTTTAAATACGCTTGAATAATCCGAAATATGGTTGTTTACTTATAGACCAAATTTCGCTGAGATTAATTTATTGACATTTTCAAAATTCGGATTTTTGTAAGCCAATCTCAAAAATTTTAAATTTTGAGTTATATCACTCTTCAAGAGAGTGAGCGATATATTCAAAAATTTTGGAATAAAATGAGTGCAAAATGTGCTCAAATATATAACACTTTCCTATAGTTCAACTAATAATGCCCTTCCGAATTTCATGCTCTCCTAAAGACACATTTGTAAATTTTAGGACAAGGACGAAACAAAAAAAAAGTCATCAATAAAACCTATATCCCGATTTTACATCCAAGCAGTAAAAAATCCGCATTTCTCAACATATCTACAAATAAAAATTTATAGAAATCAGTTTAGTGAAAAACAAACATTGCCTAATTTATTTTTATATTTTTACCTCTTATTTTCCAGGCCCCAATCAAAAGCTCGATACCTTCTGCGGTTCACCGCCCTATGCAGCGCCAGAATTATTTTCCGACGACCATTATATTGGCGCTCCCGTGGACGTTTGGGCATTGGGAATTCTATTGTATTTCATGGTAGTGGGCAATATGCCATTTCGGGCGCCCACAATACCAGGACTGAAGGCAGCCATCCTGAAAGGAGACTATCTATTGCCGGGTCAACTAAGTCTGCCATGTATAAGACTAATACGTGAGTTGGGCTTTAATAATATTCCACTTTACATTCCTTTGTTATTGCAGCATTTCTCTTTCTCCTTAGAACGTATATTAATCCATATCCCAATACGCAGACCCACCATCGATGATATGCTAAATAGTCAATTTATAACCCATCCAAAACTTAGTGCCGAGCTAATGCAGCACGAAATCAATTTACGCACCAAACCCGCCAAACGTTCCGGCTTTTGGGTGCGCTCCAAGTCGCGGCGCATGCGCAAACAGTATTCGCTGCGCGAACGTTATATGGAGTTAACCAATAAACCTCCCATTAATATGAATACCAAACGCACAGACGGTTTTTTCGTCGATAACTTCCTACAACCCATAGAGCTGGCCAAGGATTTGCCCCTCGAGCCCATTAAGGAACAGTCGCGCAGTAATACACCCAAACGCTCCTTTTTGTGCGGGACACTGAAGAAGAAAGTGGGTCCCATGGAGACGGAAAATGAGCGACAATTAAATAATGGCACTCTCGGAAATCATAAATTGCAGTGGAACAATGTCTTGTCGGCTGTGCCTCCAGAATGTCCGCTCTTCAAGAATTATGACACCGAGACGGGACAGTTCATTATGTTCCCTAGTGATACCGATGATGTGGGAAAGTGGGCCCCTCTAGAGTTGGAGGCACGGCAGATTTTGGAGGAATTAGGCATTACCACAGAAATGCTGATGCAGGCTTCCCAGAATGCTCCGCGCAGTGATATCATTGGTGCCTATCGCATTGTGATCAATCGTTTGCAGAAGCAGTCGTGGTTAGCACGCAAACATGTTGAGATAGCTTTACAGGAAATGCCAAAAACGGAGAAGAAAAGCGAACGCTCGTGTTGCATACTTTAAAGCCTGGTCATAGCTAAGGAAGGAGCGGTGATGCCTACTTTAGGGCCTCAGTTGTGTATGCCAAGAATCCACAAAATAAACAGTAAGAATTTAAAAGGTGATGTGTACTGACAGTATAATTAGTCCGTTGGTCTTTTTAACGATTAAAGTAGTTTTAAGTTTACGAGGGTTGAATGCAAAACATTACAGCACAATGTGTGGCCTTAGGCATGGGCTTCTTGCGGATTTAATAAATTTGTAGTTCTGGATTAGAAATCTACATATTTCGCTTTTGTTCTGAAATCCACACACAATTCCAGATTGTTTTGTCTTTGTCAAACTAATCTAATGAATGTGACCACATGTGATGTGGTAGGTGGTGTTCCTGTCTATCATCCGGAGATCTCAGTTAAAATATTTTAAATCTCTAAGCAGTCTTGATTAATTATGAAAACATGGGCAAATAGATAAGGCTAGGTTAGCCTTACGTATCCGTTAAGTACCACTTGAAACGTACACCATGCGTAAAGAAAAAATGCTTTTCAGGGTATACAAGGAACAACAATCCGGATTTTTTTAAAAATCATTTTTAAAAAAACATTGAGTAGTGGCCGTTGAAAATGCTGTACAATATTTTTTTTTAAATCTTTTAACTATGGACTGTGTTAAAAAAATGTTTTTTTGTTTTTAATGGCTAACTAATAGAATAGATTCTTAAAAAAAGTATACTATTTTTATACCCTACACCACACTGTGGTACAGGGTATTATAACTTTGTGCATTTGTTTGTAACACCCAAAAGGAGAAGAAATAGATCCATCGTTTATTATACCGATCGACTTAGAATCACTTTCTGAGTCGATTTAGCTATGTCCGTCTGTCCGTCTGTGCATGTATTCTTGTAATCAAAGTACAGGTCGCAATTATGGTCCGATCTCGACGAAACTTTACACATATCTTTTTTTTGGCCCAAGGACCATTCTAATTGAATTTGGTTAAAATCAGTTCAGATTTAGATATAGCCCTCATATATATGTTAGCCCCGATTTGACATGTAAGGGCTGTAAAAACTTTATTTTATATCCGATCAGTATGAAATTCGGCAGGAAAAGGTTTCTTATTACATGAATGAACTGTGTTAATTTGGAAGAAATCGGTTCAGATTTAGATGTAGCCCCCATATATACATTACCCCCGATTTGACATATAAGCGCTGTAAAATGTTATTTTATATCCGATCAGTGCGAAATTCGGCAAAGAGAGGTTTCTTATTACATGAAGGAATACTGCTAAATTCGGAGAAAATCGGTTCAGATTCAGATATAGCCCCCATATATATGTTACCCCCGATTTGACATGTAAGCGCTGTAAAAACTGTATTTTATATCCGATCAGTGCAAAATTTGGCAGAAAGAGGTTTCATGAAGGAATACTGCTAAATTCGGAGAAAATCGGTTCAGATTTAGATGTAGCCCCCATATATACAGCAGAAATAGAAAAAATAGAAATATAAATTCGGCAGAAATAGGTTTCTTATTATATGAATGAACACTGTTAAATTTGGAAGAAATCGGTTCAGATTTAGATATAGCCCCCATATATACGTTACCCCCGATTTGACATGTAGGCGCTGTAGAGACTGTATTTTATATGCTATCAGTACGAAATTCGACAGAAGGAGGTCTTTTTACATGAATGAGTATTCAGGGAAGATCGGTTCAGATTTATATTAAAGCTTCATATATATGTTCCTCCTGATTTGGTATCAAACCGCTGTATAAGTTGTATTTTACTTCCGATCACTAAAATTTTCCAGAAAGATGTTTCTCAATTTAGGAACGAATATTGCTTAATTTAGCGATTATCGTTTCAGAATTAGATAATATGTTTCTACCCATTTACCAATTATTCCAAATTATTATGGCATTGACCCTTATCGCATTGTTAGGGAGGTGTAGGGTATTATATAGTCGGCCCCGCCCGACTTTCTGCCTTTCCTTACTGGTTTTAAATATTAAAGAAAATAAATAAAAATTAAAACTAGATTTTAAAAACCAATGCACCTCTAACTTTGTTTGCATAGTATATTATATTGTCGTTAATAACTCCATAAAGTTTCATGATGGTGCCCCATCAGCTTCTTGAGAAAAAAAGATAAATAAGAAAATTACATTTTTGTTAGATTTCTGAGTAATTCCATGTGAAGCGATCAAACAACATTTTGGGTCTTCTCTCCATTTTTGATGATTTTTTACATTTTACATTTTGTTTTTGAAAAAAATTTCAATTTCTCATGCATCATCTTTTTTATACCCTTCACCACACTGTAGTACAGGGTATTATAACTTTGTGCATTTGTTTATAACACTCAAAAGGATAAGAAATAGACACATCGTTTATAATACCGAACGACTCAGTAGAGTAGATTTATCTATGTCCGTCTGTCTGTGCATATATTCTTGTAATCAAAGTACAGGTCGCAATTATGATTCGATCTCAACAAAACTTTGCAGATACCTTTGTTTTGGACCAAGAACGATCCCTCTTGAATTTGGTTGAAATCGATTCAGATTTATACATAGCCCACATATCTATGTTAACCACGATTTGATATGTAAGCGCTGTAGAAACTGTATTTTAAATCCGAACAGTACGAAATTCGGGAGAAAGAGGTTTCTTATTACGTGAATAAACACTGTCAAATTTGGGGAAAATCGGTTCAGAGTTAGATATTGCCCCCATATATATGTACCTACCGATTTGGTATCAAAGCGCTATAGAAGTTGTAATTTACTTCCGATCATTACAAAATTTGGCAGAGAGAAGCTCCTTAATTTATGAACGAATATTGCTAAATTTGGGTATAATCGGTACAGATTTAGATATAGCCAACTACATATATATGTTCCTACCCTATTCCTGCCTATTTGCCGCAACTTACGTCCGATCTTTATATCTAGTCTAGTGTCAGATCTAATCTAGTGTGATCAACATCTTGAACTACTCCTTGGAATAAGCCTTGCTGAGGAGGTGGAGCTAAGTACTTTGTTAACTGAAACGAAACCAATTATTTATCGCGATTCCCCCTTTCGCATTGTTACGGAGGTGTAGGTTATTATATGGGGTGATCCATTTCGAGGTTCCCTACTTTTTTAAAGAAAAAAAACACAGAAAATTCAAATTGAATGGAGAATGTTTTTTATCATTTGAAAGAACATTCTTTGGCATTTATTTTTTGAAGATTATGTCTATCAAATGTTGGCCGCGGCTACGTCTCAGATGGTCCATCCGTGGAGTTCAATTTTCGATGACTCGTTCGAGCATTTCGACTAGTAACTGGCGAATGACACGCGTGATGTTTTGCTCCAAGGCCTGAATCGAAGCGGGTTTGTCCGCATAAACTTTAGACTTTCCATATCCCCACAGGAAAAAGTCTAACGGTGTGATATCACACGATCTTGGTGGCCAATCGACCGGCCCAAAACGTGAAATTATCTGCTCAGCGAAGTGTTCTCTCAATAAATCCATTGATTGATGCGATGTGTCGCCGAGATCGCGAGCTTCAATTTCAGGCATCAAATAGTCGGTTATCATGGTACGATAACGGTCGCCATTGACGGTTACGTTCTCACCGGCATCATTTTTGAAGAAATATGACCCGATGATTCCACCGGCCAACAAACCACACCAAACCGTTGTTTTTTTCTGGATGAAGTTGCAGCTCTTGAATCTCTTCGGGGTGCTCTTCGTCCCAAATGAGGAAATTTTTCTTGTTTATTGGCTCATACCCATTGAGCCAGAAATGGGCCTCATTGCTGAAAAAAAATTGGCTCAAAAACGTCGGATCTTCTTGGAACTTTTCAAGAGCCCATGTCGCTTGGGAAGGACGGGCGGCTTCAGTTCTTGCACAAGCTGTATTTTGTATGATTTCAATTTAAGATCTCGACGTAAAATGCGCCAAGTCGTTCCATACATCAGTCCGAGTTGCTGCGAACGGCGCCGAATCGACTCTCCACTGTCTTCGTGTACACTCTCAGCTACGGCCGCTACATTTTCTTCACTGCGTGCTGGACGTGGTCTATTCGGTCGAATATTATCCAATAATGAATGCTGGGTCACAAGATGGGTGATGGTGTTGCGAATAGTACGCTCAGTAGGCCGATTATGTTGACCATAAGTTGACCACATTCCTCACAGAACGTGAATTTTCACAATAAAGTTGAACGATTTGTAAACGTTGTTCAAACTTAACCAAACAATACTTAACATGACAGCATGACACGACTCACACGTGATCTGTCAAAAAAAAGGCTATAGAAAAAAGTATATCTACTTGGATCACCCTTTATATTAAATTGCCATCTCGTTAAGAGATCTACGGCTGACGAGAGCTGTTTGTGAATTTAGGGAAGTGGCTTCCAGAGAATTGGCTGACAGAGTAAATTATAATGCCAGTGTTGATTAGTACGTTGCGACTCAGCCTGTTGGCGACCATATTGCAATTACTTCGGCTGGATAGACACTGCAGGTATCTGGTAGTCTGTGAGCTATATCCAGACTAAGTTCTGTACAGCGTACTCTGCAGCCAACCTTTCCATCAAGCTTCGAACCATCTGTATAGAAGTGGAGATGGTTTCTATTTCCCTGGTATTCTGCTAACCCATTGTTCTATGGCATTTTTCTTAGTGTTGAAGTTCCTATCGAAGGTGTACATCGTTGGTATATAGTCCACTCGTTTGGTTACCCTAGCACTACACATTGATATCCTCATGTGACCGTAGTTCCTGTGCCTACACATTGATAGGCAGTTTAATATTAGTAACGCTCTGGTTGCAATTTCTCTCGCCACAATATTAATCGGCAGTATATGGAGTAGGGCTTGTAGAGAGTCAGTCGCTGCAGTTCTTAAGGCTTCGCTTATGCTAGGCTGGCAGTTCTCTGAAGCTTTGATAGTAGATTGGTGATGGTTAGTTTGTCAATTTGCGTTAAGTTTAAGGAAATTAAGATTGCTACAAATGTTGGAAATATCTCTTTCACATGGAAAAGGTGGTTTAGTAACAGTCGTTTAAAAAAACTAGAAAACATTTGATTTTTTTCCAACAAAAATTTACGAAAAATTTCATAAAAATAGAAAAAAAAATATCGCAAAAAATATTTTATTACATTTTGTAAAAGCCAGCATCCTAACGAAGATGTCAAATCTAAAAAGTCTCAAAGCATCTATGTATAAATGTCGAAATTATATCCCTTTCAAAAATTATATTGTATGGGAATTTTTGCGATTTTTAAGGCACTGGATGTACTTTTTTCGGGTAGGTTTGTTTCGCACTTTTTTTCTCCTATTCTCCTTTGCTTCAGACACAAAAGAGATATTCCGTACTGTATACCTAGATATATGTATAGCCGTGTTAAAATATAGAAAAAGTGCTTAAAATCCACCTTGAGCAAAAAAAATCGTATGGCCATTAAATTATTGATTGAGCCAACGTGACTAAACGAATGATGCAGAGTTCTTATTTTTGGGGCTATTTTCACGTCCAATTCTCAGAATTTAGTCCCAAAATCTTGTGTTGTACTGTGCTATTCAGTCAATGCTTTATTATTTGACATGTTTATATATTTGACTATCAAATCCGTCTAATCAATGATACATGCCTACGATATGGCCACACTGCTGTAATTCATTTGCAATAAAACCCTGTAGCTTTATCTAAAAAAGGTGCCACATTTTAAGAAAACATAAAATACAAATAGTAAACTTTTTTCTTTTTTAACAGAAACCAAGCAAACAAAAAACCCTACATACCAATAAAGTTCTAAAATTGTCCCAAATGAAACAAAAAAACACACATTTTTTAATAAAAAACTTAAACTCCTGTTCTCTATCTCTCATTTTCTAGAACAGTATCAAAAAAGTCTTCTATCACAAAATGATCTCTTGCATTAACTAACTCCAAGAAAAGACAACAAAAAAATAACAAAAATTAAAATAAAAAGAGAGCAAGAAAAGTGAGAACATTCAATAATTATTAGTAGTAAACAAAAAACATTTTAAAGAAAATAAAAATAAATCTAATAAAAATCCCCCTTAAAACAAAAAATAAAGGGCAAACAATTTTCAACAATAACTAGGATCATTTGAAAAAACCTGTTTTAAAATGTTGAGATTATTAAAACGTGTATAGTATGCAAGAATTGCGTAGTTTCTTTGCATACACCAGATTTTTTTAGAATTTAAGCTATTTTAACTTTGTATTGTATATTTTCCTATTTTAATTTTCATGATTTTAAAATAAAAATTTTGTAATGTATTGTATGTAGCCTGAGTTTTTATCCTTTCCACATTTTATAATAACAATACAAAAATTTACTCCCATGGAGTTACATATAATTATAATTCCAAAATTATGAAATGAGAATCGCCTCTGAAAACATATGGTTTTAGTTCCAATTTATTATAATTATTATTATTATTATATTATCTATACGTACATTATATTTATATGTATCGTATTATATTGTATACCGTAAATAGTTCTTAATTTATTACATGTTTTAATAAATAAAATGAGAGAAATACACAATAATAAAGAAATACCAAATCCAAACCAAAAAAATATAGACACAAAAATAATAATCATATACAGCATTTTCTTGATTTACGTCGCCTTGATTAACCTCAAGTGGAAAAATCACCGATATGATTCCTATTTGCAAATTCTTTTAAAATTAATTTTATGCGAAACATAAACAATATGAAAACTGAACTACCGTTGATACACATCGTTATTTTCCGGGGCCAATTACGTAAATCAAGGGATTACTGTATTTCAATCTTTTTTTAACAAATTGTCTAAAATAGGTAAGAGGGACAAATGCGGGAAAACAAGGTACAGTATTTTTTTAATTTAATTTAATTTAATTTATTTTCCATCATAGTAACCGAGCCTATATGGCCTTTTACAGTTACAAAAACAACAATATGTAGGCTACTCAAAAATCGTAAATATCTAAATAAATAAAATGACTAAATTATAAAATAAAACAGAAAACAATAGAAAGAGTAGTAAACAACCGAGTAAACAATTTTCTCCTAACTTCCACAGTATATATAAACAGTTATAGAGCATCTAACAATAAGAAAAACTACTCACACACTGTGAGAAAAAAAATTACAAAAATCAACTTAATTTCATAAAAAAAAACATACGTACAAGCTTAACAATTTAATGCAATAAATAATAAAAATAATTAAAAAAAACTATAAAATTTAAAGAAAATAATAAATCATATTACGAGCCGACTGAAAAAAAAACTACTCTGACAGGCTATATCATCCAATTAGGCAATAGAAAAAATAATAAACAAGAAAAAAAATTAAAAATCATGAAGCTGAGCATATTCAAAGAGCTTATATTTATATGTATGCAACGAAAAACTGAAAGTTCTAAGCGATACCGGTAGATGGTTGTAAATGCGTGCCACTCTCACAAGAAATGACCTATCTAAGGTAGCAGTTAACCTCGGCATAACAATTTGGGTATTTCTCGTTGATCCACCAAAGCTAAAAAGATCCAACATAAATCGCGGCGTTTGCAATTTATGCACTTTATAGAAGTGCAACAAAATTCGTATTTTGATGTAGTTAGAAAATGAGCACCCAAGAAAATCGGTTACATATTGGGAAATGTGATCATACCACTTCACAGTATAAACATATCGCAAAACTCGTTGAAATAATAATCTTACCTTCCGCATAACATAACCTACACAACCAGAAAATACCTCAAGACCATACAAAAAAATAGGCATTATCAGAGCATGAACAACACGAATCTTAACACTACGAGGAAGTACCAAATCCAGGTTGTATAACTTTCGTAAAATAAAGTTAACTCTGGAAATGATTGAATTAACATGCACATCAAAAGACAAATCATTGTCAAGCATTACACCAAGACACTTAAAATTGCTTACAACTTCTATAGCTGTGCTACAGATTGAAACAGATAAAGCACCTGCTGGTATATTGCCAAAAAACATAGCTTTGGTCTTAGAGGCATTTATCGATAAGCCATTATCCCTCATCCAACTGACTAACAAATTAATAGTAAAGTCAATTGTATTCTGCAGTACATCTAAAAACACAAAATCGCCGTTAAATAAGATCTGTAGATCATCTGCAAACGCATATACGAGGCTATTTCTGCTAACAACACGATTAAACAAGTCTTTAATATACATAATAAACAACAAGGGACCCAAAACTGAGCCCTGTGGAACACCACTACTCACAGGGAGGACACTATTTATAGATTCTAAGATTTTTGATTTTGAAGTATAATTGTTAAGTTTTCCAAAATAAAATAGATCGCATAGATATTTCAATATCTAGTTAAATATCTGAAAATTTCAAAAACATCAATATTCAAAGATTTTTCAAGGAATAGTTACACTAATGCTAACAATTTCACTAAATGCAATTACTACAATAGAAATAAAAATCCGAACATTACAAAATTTATATTCCTAATTTAACCCATAAATACAATGCGTTACCGAAATTTATCTCCATAATCACAATGTCCTATAACTACCTTGTAATCACCATGTGTCATCGATAACTTTCCCATAATTATAATGTGTAAATATACGGGGTGGCTGATATGTAATGCAACAAAGTAAAGCGCTATATTTTTTTTAAATCTTATTCTTCAAAAGCAAAAAATGTTGGAAATAACATAAAATTTTAGAAACAGTTTAGATTTGTTCGAATGTTTTTAAACCGGTTTTATAACTTTTTTATTATTTATATGACGGAATAATATGTGCAGATGTACAGGGTGGCTGATATGTAATGCAACAAAGTAAAGCGCTATATTTTTTGATTTTTTTTTTAAATCTTATTGTTCAAAAGCAAAAAATGTTGGAAATAACATAACATTTTAGAAACAGTTTAGATTTGTTCGAATTGGCCACCTTTGGCACGAATTATGGCCTTCAAACGGCCGACAAGGCCATCACACGCTGCACGAAAGTGGCTCTGCGGTATTTTGGCCCATTCCCGGCGAAGCGCCGTCTTGAGATGATCGATACTTTGGTATTTTTTAGTGCGAACCTTACTCTCTAAAATGCCCAGGCGCAAAAGTCCAACGGATTGAGATCCGGAGATCTTGGTGGCCATTCTGCGGTAGAAATGAAGCGAGGAACCTTCTTTTTAAGCCATTCTTGGTTGACGCGTGCTGAGTGCGATGGTGCTGAGTCCTGTTGGAATGTCCATGGTCTGCGGCCGAAATGTTTGTCTACCCAGGGCTTCAATACTGTCTTTAGGACATTTTCCCGATAATATTCGGCATTTCTTTTGACCCCATGGTCAATGAATACGAGCGGGGAGCGACCATCGGATGCGCTTGAGTTCCGGTGGCCAATCGAAGGTGTTAATTTTCAGCTGACCTCTTTGGCAAGTAAACCCGATCATTTTGTTTGTTCACAAACTGCTCAATTTGGATTGGCTTCTCATTGGAGAAAACCAAATTCGGTAACTGGCCACTTTCGTGCAAGCGAAGCAACTCCTTGCCTCTTTCCAGTCTAACTTTTTTTTGTGCATCGGTGAGCTCTTGCACTTTTTGGAACTTCAATGGCTTTAGTCCAAGCTCATTTTTTAATATGTGTTGTATCCGTTCTCGCGATATGTTAAGCTCACGAGCAATTTTTCTACCACTGCGGCGTGGATTTTGATCAAATCTGGCCTTCACTTTTCGGATCATTTCTGGTGTTGTTACCGTTTTTTTCGTCCACTTTTTGGACGCGATGCAACACTGCCAGTATCACGGTAACGAGCAATGGTACGAGAAACAAACGATTTATTCACATTTAAATGCTGAAGGGCTCTAACGATAGCCACTTGTGTTTTTCCACCCAAATATAAAGCAATCACACTACCACGCTTGAATTCCATCACGAATAATTTTTTTATACCCTACACCACACTGTGGTACAGGGTATTATAACTTTGTGCATTTGCATCGTTTATTATACCGATCGACTTAGAATCACTTTCTGAGTTGATTTAGCTATGTCCGTCTGTCCGTCTGTCTGTGCATGTATTCTTGTAATCAAAGTACAGGTCGCAATTATGGTCCGATCTCGACGAAACTTTACACATATCTTTTTTTCTTTCTTTTACACATATCCCAAGGACGATCCCTATTGAATTTGGTTAAAATTCAGGTTCAGATTTAGATATAGCCCCAATATATATGTTAGCCCCGATTTGACATGTAAGCGCTGTAAAAACTTTATTTTATATCCGATCAGTATGAAATTCGGCAGAAAGAGGTTTCTTATTATATGGATGAACACTATTAAATTTGGAAGAAATCGGTTCAGATTTAGATATAGCCCCCATATATACGTTACCCCCGATTTGACATGTAAGCGCTTTAAAAACTTTATTTTATATCCGATCTGTATGAAATTCGGCAGAAAGAGGTTTCTTATTATATGGATGATCCCTAATAAATTTGGAAGAAATCGGTTCAGATTTAGATATAGCCCCCATATATACGTTACCCCCGATTTGACATGTAAGCGCTGTAAAAACTTTATTTTATATCCGATCTGTATGAAATTCGGCAGAAAGAGGTTTCTTATTATATGGATGAACCCTATTAAATTTGGAAGAAATCGGTTCAGATTTAGATATAGCCCCCATATATACGTTACCCCCGATTTGACATGTAAGCGCTGTAAAAACTTTATTTTATATCCGATCAGTATGAAATTCAACAGAAAGAGGTTTCTTATTATATGGATGAACACTATTAAATTTGGAAGAAATCGGTTCAGATTTAGATATAGCCCCCATATATATGTTACCCCCGATTTGACCTGTAAGCGCTGTAAAAACTGTATTTTATATCCGATCAGTGCGAAATTCGGCAGAAAGTGGTTTCTTATTACATGAAGGAAAATTTGGAGAAAATCGGTTCAGATTTAGATATAGCTCCCATATATATGTTACCCCCGATTTGAAATGTAAGCGATGTAGAGACTGTATTTTATATCCGATCAGTACGAAATTCGACAGAAGGAGGTCTTTTTACATGAATAAGTATTCAGGGAAGATCGGTTCAGATTTACATTAAAGCTCCATATATATGTTCCTCCTGATTTGGTATCAAACCGCTATAGAAGTTGTATTTTACTTCCGATCATTAAAATTTTTCAGAAAGATGTTTCTCACTTTAGGAACGAATATTGCTTAATTTAGCGATTATCGTTTCAGAATTAGAATACGTTTCTACCCATTTAGCAATTATTCCAAATTATTATGGCAGTGACCCTTATCGCATTGTTAGGGAGGTGTAGGGTATTATATAGTCGGCCCCGCCCGACTTTCTGCCTTTCCTTACTGGTTTTATTAAACATTTGTGGATAATAGAGGACACTTTTCTGATCGATAGCAAATTTACGGTGTATTTTAACATTTGATATTTATCAAAATATTGATATTTTTACCTACAATTACAATGTGTTATCGAAATATATCGATAACTGTCCCATAAATTACGTTCGTTATTGAAATAGAACGATAAATTGCTCATAATTACATTGGGTAATACAAATATGTCGATAACTTCCCCATAACTATAATGTGTTACGGACATTTATCGATAACCTCCCGTTGTTATAATGCGTTATCGAAAATAATCGACAACTTTCTATAATCATAATGTCTTATTTATAGATAACTTCGGATGAACTACAATGTGTTATCGAAAATTATCAATAACTTCCCATAATTGTTGAAATTTGGGCCAAGATGTACATCAAACGATTTCTTTCGGCGAATAGGTCTAATTTTTGGTATAAATACAATACATACGCTTGTTATCGAAATTGATCGATAACTTTCTCATAAGTAAAGTTATTGATTAGTGAGTAATCAATCTTTATCGATTACTTCCCCGCACATGTAATGTGTTGTCGACATTTATTGATAACTTCTCCATAATTATAATGTGTTACCGAAAATAATCTAAAACTTCCCATAATTGCAATGCATTATCGAAATTTAACGAAAGCTGCTTCATAGCATACGCTCGTTATAGATCGATAACATCCTCATAATTACAATGTCTTATCGAAATGTATCGATAACTTCCCCACAATTATAATATGTTATCGAAAATAATCGATAACTTCCTATAATTACAATATATTATTGAAATTTATAGAAAATTTCGCAAGAACCACAATATGTTATCGAAAACGATCGATAACCTCCAATAAGTATTGATGTGAATTAAAAGAACTCTCTCAGTGAATAGAGTCGATTGCTATATGCCATAAGAGCAAATTACAAACTTAGATTTTTTTCTAAAAAAAATGCAGCCCTGTAAAAAATACGCAAAATTTCCAAAAATCGACAAATTTTAAATTTCTATGAAACTTTGGTAGATAATATGGAGCACTTTTCTGATCGATAGGAAATGTACGGTTTATTCGAAAACTTGATATTTATCGAAATATTATTTTTTTTTTTGATAATTACAATGCACTATCGAAATTTATCGATAACTGCCCATAACATACACTCATTACTGAAATTGATCGACAATATCCTCATAATTATATTATGTAATAGAAATGTATCGATTACTTCCCCATAATTATAATGCGTTATCGAAATTCTTCGATAACTTCCGCATAATTATAATGTGTTATCGAAATTTATCGATAAATTCCCTATTATTACAATATTTTATTGATTTCTTTCGTCGAATAGAGTCGATTGTATAGGGCATAAGTGGAAATTCTAAACATTGATTTTCTCTAAAAAATTCTAGTGTAACCCCTATCCAAAATTTGCAAAAATTCATAAATTTTATAATGTGTGTGAAGATAAATTCCGAATTTAACTAGCAGAGACACAAACCACCCCTTTTAACAGAGCTCTGTAAACGACTTAACAGAGCTCTTCTCACAAGTTAGAATATTTCGAATTTGGAGGAAGTGGGTCCACTGACCGCCGTGGCCACATGGAACATTATATTTGACATTATTATGTACCGTTGGAAAGATCTTCTCAACAGCTATCATAATGTTTAATCATATTATTCAAAAGTCATTCAGCAAGTGTGCAATAATCTTAAAACTTCAACCCTTGAAATTGGATGAAATACGTCCTGTGTGGCCATTTGGGAAATTCTGCCAGATATTCATATACATCATTGGAAAGCTCTACTAGAGAGCTATTAAATGGTGAAATACTTTTATTAAAAAGTCTTCAGGGAAAGATGTGGTGGACATTACAGTTCTCAAGAATTTGGGATGAAGTGCGTCCATTGTCCATTGTGGCCATTTTGGAAATTCTGCCAGATATTCATGTACATCATTGGAAAGCTCTACTAGAGAGCTATTAAATGGTGAAATAATTTTATTAAAAAGTCTTCAGGGAAAGATGTGGTGGACAAAACAGTTTTACAGAGTCTGGATGAAGTGCTTCCTCTGTCCACTGTGGCCATTTGGGAAATTCTGTTACAAACCCACAGACACCACTCGAAAGCACTATTTGATAGCTACAAAATAGTAAAATAATATTATCAAAATGTGTTCCAGGAAAGATGTAGTGGGCTTAACAGTTTTACAGAGTCTGGATGAAGTGCGTCCTCTGCCCACAGTGGCCATTTCGGAAATTCTGTTACAAACCCACATACACTATTGGGAAGCACTATTTAATAGCTACCAATTGGTAAAATAATGTTGCCAAAAAGTGTTCCAGGAAAGATGTAGTGGGGGATACTCTTCTCCAGAATTTAGATGAAGTACATCCACTGTGGCTATTTGGGAAATTCTGTTACATACTCACATACACCACTGGGAAGCACTACTTAATAGCTACCTAATGGTAAAAAAATATTATCAAAATGTGTTCCAGGAAAGATGTAGTGGGCTTAACAGTTTTACAGAGTCTGGATGAAGTGCGTCCTCTGTCCACAGTGGCCATTTGGGAAATTCTGTTACAAACCCACAGACACCACTCGAAAGCACTATTTGATAGCTACAAAATAGTAAAATAATATTATCAAAATGTGTTCCAGGAAAGATGTAGTGGGCTTAACAGTTTTACAGAGTCTGGATGAAGTGCGTCCTCTGTCCACAGTGGCCATTTGGGAAATTCTGTTACAAACCCACAGACACCACTCGAAAGCACTATTTGATAGCTACAAAATAGTAAAATAATATTATCAAAATGTGTTCCAGGAAAGATGTAGTGGGCTTAACAGTTTTACAGAGTCTGGATGAAGTGCGTCCTCTGTCCACAGTGGCCATTTGGGAAATTCTGTTACAAACCCACAGACACCACTCGAAAGCACTATTTGATAGCTACAAAATGGTAAAATAATATTAAAATAATATTATGCTTCCCAATAGTGTATGTGGGTTTGTAACAGAATTTCCCAAATGGCCACTGTGGACAGAGGACGCACTTCATCCAGACTCTGTAAAACTGTTAAGCCCACTACATCTTTCCTGGAACACATTTTGATAATATTATTTTACTATTTTGTAGCTATCAAATAGTGCTTTCGAGTGGTGTCTGTGGGTTTGTAACAGAATTTCCCAAATAGCCACAGTGGATGCACTTCATCCAAATTCTGGAGAAGAGTATGCCCCACTACATCTTTCCTGGAACACTTTTTGGCAACATTATTTTACCAATTGGTAGCTATTAAATAGTGCTTCCCAATAGTGTATGTGGGTTTTTAACAGAATTTCCCAAATGGCCACTGTGGACAGAGGACGCACTTCATCCAGACTCTGTAGAACTGTTTTGTCCACCGCATCTTTCCCTGAAGACTTTTTAATAAAATTATTTCACCATTTAATAGCTCTCTAGTAGAGCTTTCCAATGATGCATATGAATATCTGGCAGAATTTCCCAAATGGCCACAATGGACAATGGACGCACTTTATCCCAAAATCTTGAGAACTGTAATTTCCACCACATCTTTCCCTGAAGACTTTTTAATAAAAGTATTTCACCATTTAATAGCTCTCTAGTAGAGCTTTCCAATGATGTATATGAATATCTGGCAGAATTTCCCAAATGGCCACACTGGCTGTATTTCATCCAATTTCAAGGGTTGAAGTTTTAAGATTATTGCACACTTGCTGAATGACTTTTGAATAATATGATTAAACATTATGATAGCTGTTGAGAAGATCTTTCCAACGGTACATAATAATGTCAAATATAATGTTCCATGTGGCCACGGCGGTCAGTGGACCCACTTCCTCCAAATTCGAAATATTCTAACTTGTGAGAAGAGCTCTGTTAAGTCGTTTACAGAGCTCTGTTAAAAGGGGAGGTTTGTGTCTCTGCTAGTTAAATTCGGAATTTATCTTCACACACATAATTTTATATTGGTAGGCGATAGAGGGCACTTCCCCGATTGATAGGAAATTTGCGCTTCTATGAAACTTTGGAAGATAATAGAGGGGCTTTTCTGATCGATAGCAAATTTACGGTTTATTAGAAAACTTGATTTATCGATAACTTCCCCATAATTATATTGTGTTATCGACATTTGTCGATAACTTCCTTATATTTATAATATGTTATCTAAAACAGTCCAAACACCTATAATTAAAATGTGTTATTGAAATTTATAGATAACTTCGCATAAACCACAATGTGTTATCAAAATGATCAATACCGACCCCATAATCATAATGTGTAATCGAAATGTATCGAAAACTTCCCCATTATTGTAATATGTTATCGAAAATGATCGATAACTTCCTCATAATAGAAATATTTTATCGAAAATAATCGATAACTTCTTACAAGAGCAATGCGCTATCGAAATATATCGATAACTGCCCATTACATACACTCGTTATTGAAATTAATCTATAACTTCCTCATAATTACATTGTGTTATCGAAATTTATCGACAACTGATTATACTATTCCATAATTATAATATCTTATTGAAATTTATCGATAACTTCTCCATAACCATAATGTGTAATCAAAATGTATGTATAACTTCCCCATAATTTTTATGAGTTATCGAAGTTATCGATAATTGTCCCATACGAACGTTAAATAACATCATGAAATTTATCGATAACATCCTCATAATAACATTGCGTTATCGAAGTTTATCGATAACTTCCCCATAATTATAATATGTTAACGACATTTATAAATAAGTTCGCAAGAACCACAATGTCTTATCGAAAATGATCGATAACTTCCCATAATTGTTGAAATTTAGCCCAAGCTGTACATCAAAGTATTTCATTCGGCGAATATAGTCGATTGGTATACGCCATAAGTACAAATTCTAAACTTGGATTTTTTTCTAAAAAAATTGAACAGTGTAACCCCTTTCAAAATTTCGCAAAAATTGATAAATTTTAAATTTCTATAAAACTTTTGTAGACAATAGAGGTCACTTTCCGATCGATAGGAAATTTACGGTTTGTTCGAAAACTTGATATTTATCGAAATTTATCGACAACTGCCCCATAACATACGCTCCTTATTGAAATTGATCGATAACTTCCGCAAAATTACAATCGAAATTTATCAATAACTTACCCATAATTATAATGTGTTACCGAAAATATTCGATAACTTCCTATAATTAAAATAAATTATCGAAATTTATAGATAACTGCGGATGAACCAGAATGTGTTATCAAAGCTGATCGATAACTTCCCATAATTGTTGAAATTTAGGCCAAGATGTACATCAAACGAGTTCTTTCGGCATATAGAGTCGACTGGTATACACCATAAGTGCAAATTCTAAACTTTGAGTTTTCCTAAAAAAATCCCCTTTCAAAAATTTGCAAAAATCCATACAATTTAATTTTCTGATCGATAGGCAATTTACATTTATTCGAAAACTTTATATTTACCAAAATATAGATTTTTTCCGATAATAACAATGCGTTATCAAAATTTATCGATACCTGCCCATTACATACACTTGTTATTGAAATTGATCGATAACTTCCTCATAATTAATTAATTTAATTTAATTTAATTTAATAAGTTATCGATAACATCCTTAAATTTATAATATGTTATCGAAAACAAGCCATACTTCCTATAATTACAATGTGTTATCGAAATTTATAGAAAACTTCTCATGAACCACACTGTGTTAACGCAAATGATCGATAAGGTCCCCATAACCAATAAATGTTATCAACTTCCTCATAATTATAATATTTAATCAAAAAAAAACCGACAGATTCCTATAGTTACAATGCGTTATCGCATGCATGATAGCTTGAACTCGTTGTGTTCGATAACTACCTTCTATTTACACTGTGTTATCAAAATTTATCGATAAGTTCCACATAATTATTACGTGTTACCACCTCATAATTACATTGTGTTATTGAAATTTATTGATAACTTCCCCATAATTATGTATTATCGAAATGTATCGATAACTTCATCATAATTATAATTTTTTTTCGAAATTTATCGATAACTTCCACATAATTATAAAGTTTAATCGACATTTATCGATAACTTCCTTAAATTTATAATATGTTATCGAAAACAATCCATACTTCCTATAATTACAATGTGCTATCGAAATTTATAGATAACTTCGTATGAACCACAAGAATCGATAACGTCCCTATAATCATTATTTGTAATCGAAATGTATCGATAACTTCCCTATGATTACAATATTTTATCCAAATGTAAAGATTCGATTTCATCTAAAAAAAAAAATGAAACAGCAAAAATCGACAAATTTTAAATTTCTATGAAACTTTAATAGATAATAGAGGCCACTTTTCTGATCGATAGGAAATTTTCGGTTCATTCGAAAACTTGATATTTATCGAACTTTTGATTTTTCCCGATAATTACAATGCGTTATCAACATTTATCGATAACTGTCCCATAACATACGCTCGTTATTGGAATTGATCGATAACATCCTCATAATTACATTGTGTTATCGAAATTTATCAATAAATTCCCCATAATTATTATGTGTTTTCGAAATTTATAGATAATTTCGCATGAACCAGAATGTGTTATCGAAAACGATCGATAACTTCGCATAATTGTTAAAATTTAGGCCAAGATGTACATCAAACGATTTCATTCGGCGAATAGAGACGATTGGTATACGCCATAATTGGAAATTCGAAACTGAGATTTTTTCTAAAAAAAAAAAAATACAATGTATCTCCCAAATTTGAATAATTTGCAAAAATCGATACATTTTTAATTTTTATTAAACTTTGGTAGAAAATAGAGGGCACACTAGAGGGCAGAATGTGTTATCGAAAACGATCGATAACTTCCCATAATTGTTAAAATTTAGGCCAAGATGTACATCAAACGATTTCATTCGGCGAATAGAGACGATTGGTATACGCCATAAGTGGAAATTCGAAACTGAGATTTTTTCTAAAAAAAAAAAAATACAATGTATCTCCCAAATTTGAATAATTTGCAAAAATCGATACATTTTTAATTTTTATTAAACTTTGGTAGAAAATATGTAGAGGGCACTTTTCTGATTAATAGGAAATATACTGGTTATTCGAAAACGTGATATTTATCGAAATATTGATTGTTTCTGATAATTACATATGTTATCTATACTTATCGATAACTGTATACGCTCGTTATTGAAATTGGTCGATAACATCCTCGTAATTACATTGAGTAATCTAAATTTATCGGCAACTTCCACATTATTATAATGTGTTCTCGAAATGTATTGATAACTTTCCCATAATCATAATGTGTAATCGAAATGTATCGATAACTTCCCCACAATTATAATGTTTAATCGAAAGTAATCGATAACTTCCTAAAATTACAATGCGTTATCGAAATTTATCTATAACTGCCCCATAACATGTGCTCGTTATTGAAATTGATCGATAACTTCATCATAATTACATTGAGTTATCGAAATTTATCGATAACTTTCCTTTAGCTCTTGAATTGTTTTTGACTTATTGACGTACCTTTTTTCTTTTAATATCCCCAAAGAAAGAAGTCCAACGGTGTCAAATCACGTGATCGTGGTGGCCAATTATCATCGCCACGACGTGAGATCGCTATAACACGGCCATTGAATTTCTCGCGTAAAAGAGCCATTGTTTCGTTCGCAGTGTTGCAAGTGGCACCATCCTGTTGGAACCACATATCGTCCAGGTCCATATCCTCAATTTCTGGCCACAAGAAGTCCGTAATCATTTCGCGATAGCGAACATTATTTACGGTAACTGCTTGGCCGACCTCATTTTCGAAGAAGTACGGCCTGATGACGCCGCCAGCCCATAAAACGCACCAAACAGTCCCTCTTTGTGGATACATCGGCTTTTCAACAGTCACACGTGAGATGCTCCAAGTGAGTGCCAGAACATACCCGATCGAAACATCAAACGATTTCTTGCAGCGAAAAGAGTAGATTGGTATGCGCCATAAGTGAAAATTTCCAGCTTTGATTTTTCTAAAAAAAAGTATAATTTAAGCCCTTTCCAAAATAAGCAAATTTGAAAAAGTCGGTAAATTTTAAATTTCTATGAAACTGGGAGATAATGGAGGGCACCTTTCCGATCTATAGGAAATGTAAGGTTTATTCGAAAACTTGATATTTAGACGACGAGGCACACTTTCACCTCAGTGGAATCGTTAACAAACAGAATTTTCGCATTTGGGTAAGTGAGAATCGACGAGTGATTGTTGAAAAGCCGATACATCCACAAAGAGGGACTGTTTGGTGCGTTTTATGGGCTGGCGGCGCACGATGGGATAATATAATGAATTATGCGCGCATAGGACTTTCAAAACAACTTTCAAAAATCAGTTTTTTGGGAATGTTGTTTTATTGTGGATAACATTTAATGAAAATACCTTCAAATTTTATGAAAATATCTCTAGGTGATTCCGAGTTATGACCATTCAAAGTTTGTCTTTTTTACTAATAAATGCAAATAAAATTGCGATGATAAAATGTATATGCTAACGTGCTTGTAAAATTCTCGTTTGTTGGTGAAATGCGACCGGACTTATAATATATAATAAGCTTATATTCATGTTAAATTTTGTGTTTAAGACGCATTTTTAGCGTCTTTATATGAAGAGATATTTCAAAGCAAAAATACAGTCTTTTTTGTTTTTCAAAAAAAAATTATCCACAGTAAATGGAATACAACTTTTTTGGATCACGTTATCACTACCATATGACATAGAGAAGAGAGGTGACTTAGTGGTGAATCCAACAGTATCAAGTTTATCTGCGACTTTTTGCGATTATGCTGATTTTTTTTACTTTAAATATTTCATTTTTTACTTAAAATATAGACAAAATGTGTGGGAGCTACATCTATCTATGAACCGATTTTCCCGAAACATATTTCTAGGTCCAAAAAAATAACTTTTACGAAATTTCGACATAATCGGCTAATAAATACGACCGGAAGATGTCCGGCTGCAAGTTTGTAGTGTCCTACGATCAAAAAAGCGATCATATTAATATTATTAGGATTATATGTGTAATTTTTATTGTTTACTTCTTCTACAAAAACTATAAAAATATAGTTAAACGCTTCTGCAGTTTATGTGTACGACACGACGACCCATTGTGTGAGCGCATTAGTGCATTACTTCAGCTTTCAAAAATATTGCAGACTATGATTTTATCCTATTAATGTTGTTTTGGTTTCAATTTCAAAAACAATGTTGCAATGTTGACAACAAAATGTTTGAACTTCAGTGGTCTATATATTTAAAACGCAGCAACACAATCAAGTAACTCAAATAGATTTTGAACTAAATTTTGTCAGCTTTAATTTAAAATCAAGATCACTAGTTGGTACGATATTCCGATTTTTACACTAATTTCCACAAAGACGCTTTTGTAGCCTCACTGTGCGATACATGATAACAGTAAAATAAAATACACCTATCTCTTCTCCAAAGAATTCTCTTGAATACGGTCCAAACCGTAGGACTCTATCTCTAACGGTATAGTCATGAGATAGAAAATACTGCTATGCGCGCGTATTTACCCCTTTTTTCCCATTGTGCGGCGTCATCAGGCCGTACTTCTTCGAAAATGAGGTCGGCCAAGCAGTTACCGTAAATAATGTTCGCTATCGCGAGATGATAACGGATTTCTTGTGGCCAGAAATTGAGGATATGGACCTGGACGATATGTGGTACCAACAGGATTGTGCCACTTGCCACACAGCGAACGAAACAATGGCTCATTTGGGCGAGAAATTCAATGGCCGTGTTATGGCGATCTCACGTCGTGGCGATGATAATTGGCCACCACGATCACGTGATTTGACACCGTTGGACTTCTTTCTTTGGGGATATTAAAAGAAAGGGTGTACGTCAATAAGTCAAAAACAATTCAAGAGCCAACGGATGAAACAATTCGGCACATTAACGACATTGAACTTCATTTGCCTCATTGTCTCAGAGTCATTGAAAATATGGATCATCGGATAGAGGTATGCCACCGAAGCCGTTTCGAGCATTTGGCCGATATTTTGTTTTACACATAATTGTCGTATATCCTTCTATCATAATAAAAAATGTTAAAATAATTCTCTGAAAACGTTTTGTTTTATTTACAATTAACGTCGTGTGTTTTGGTTGTACCACCCTTTATGATACAGGGTGGCTGATGAAAGCTGCTACCAAAAAAAATTTAATAACTTTTTTTCTATTTAATGAATCTGGTTAATTTTATTTTTATTTTGCAGATTGATTTTTAGGTTTAACAAAAATGAATAACTTGGACACTGAAACAAGAATTTGGATTGTCCGCCGCTATTATGCACTGAAGTCCGTAGTTTCGGTTCAAAGAGAGTATAGGGGCACGTTTGGCGGCAATCCTCCGAGCAGATGGACCATAAAGAGACTTGTTAACAATTTTTCCGAGCATGGGACAGTCAACAGAAGACCTTACCATCGAAACCCTTCAGTTCGGACGGAGCTGATGCCATACAAACCAATCCAAGAGTTTCGACAAGAACCTTACCTGCTCAAATGGGTATAAGCAGACAGTCATTCCAGTCAGTTATGTACAAAGATTTGGAGTTATTCCCATATAAAATTCAAATGGCCAACAAAGTGAACTCAGCAGACTTCCCGATTCGCTTGGAATTTTGCCAGAAGATCCTTTAAATGGTGGAAGAGGACGGAAACATGTTGAACTGTCTTTTCATGTCTGACGAGGCCCAGTTTCGATTTAAACGGCAACATAAACAAACAAAATTGTCGAATATGGAGTGATTCCAACCCACAGATACTCCATGAGACGGAATTGCATCCACTTCGTGTCACAGTGTGTTGAGCAGTTTCATCACGCTGCATTGTCGGGCCCTACTTCTTCGAAGATAAAGGACACACCGTTACAGTTACTGGAGGCCGTTAATTGAGCATGTTGAGAGAGTTTTTCTATCCAGAATTACGCCGAATGAGAATTTCTTTCAACTATGTGTGGTTTCAGCAAGATGGTGCAACTCCTCACATAGCCCGGCCTGTTATGACAGAATTGCGGCGAAAATTTCCCAATAAGCTGATATACAGAAACTCCACATTCCGTTGGCCCCTCAGGTCGCTTGACCTTACTGCACCTGACTTTTTCTTGTGGGGTTATTGCAAACAGGAAGTCTACAAAGCAAAACCAACAAATTTTAATGAACTAAAGCAATCCATTCGAGAAACAATTGCGGCTATTCCCGTCCCAACTCTCCATGCAGTAATGAACAACTTTTTGGTAAGATGCCACACATGCATCAACGAGCAGGGGGGCATTTAAATTCCATTATTTTTAAAACTAATTAAGCTATATTTATTTAAATTTAACGAGCTTTAACATGAATAAAATAAAACTGAATTCCATACCCCGAAAAAAAAAGTTATTTGAGTTTCTTAATGTAGCAATATTCATCAGTCACCCTGTAAGTTGAAACATTTTCAGTAATTTTTTAGAAATTTTAAATACTTGTATAATTACTTTGAAATTTAAATCTTATAATCTTCAATAAAGATAAACTGCTTGATCAATTGACAACTGAAGACTTAGAATATTTAGGAATTAAGAATAGTTGCTTTGAACAAAAGTTATTGCTCCATATGTAATTTTTAATTGTAAGATATATAATTCGAAATCCAGAAGAAAGACAAAATATATCTTGTTGTAATATATAACGGGTTTTCCAATAGGGATGATATGATTTTGAAGTGACGTTTCGGCCATTTGTAATATGTCATGATCTGTCATTGGTTTTTTATTGTATTCAAAAGTGTTTACTATTTCATCATGGAGAGATATACGCAAGAACAACGTTTACAAATTATTCAGTTTTATTATCAAAATAATCGTTCTCCAATTGCAACTTTTCGTGCGTTAAGTAAATTTTTTTTATAATCCAAAAAAAACACTTTCCAGTCGACCTACCTTGACACCCATGAGCAATATTTTAGCTCTCTTTAAAAGCTATCTTTTTGTCATTGACCAATTCCCGATCCGACCTACCGCTAAGGAGCTAGAGCAAAAATAAACTTTCCGATTGCTTTCTGATGCTAAGTCAATTTTTTTTTAAATCCAAAAAAACACTTTCCAGTGGACCTACGACCTTGACACCCATGAGCAATATTTTAGCTCACGTTATGAGCTATCTTTTTGCCATTGACCGATTGTGGCTACGTGCCACACAGCAAATGAAACAATTGAATTTTTGCGAGAAATGTTTGGAGATTCGATTATTTCAAGAAATTGTGATATTGAATGGCCTCCAAGAAGTTGTGATTTAACACCATTAGACTATTTCTTGTGGGGTTATTTGAAGTCATTGGTCTTTCGAAATAAACCAGACTCTCTTCAAGCTTTACAAGTCAATATTGAACGTGCCATTCATTACATAGACTTGTTTTAGTGGAAAAAGTGCTCGAAAATTAGGTTCATCGAATTCGTTCCTGCAGAAAAACTCGTGGAGGCCATTTGAATGACGTTTTATTTAGAACTTAATTGTATCGATTGTACTATACATTAAATAAAAAACTTTTGAGTTTCCTTAACAATAGGTGTGTTTGTTGTTTCAAAGAAATCATATCACTCTTATTGGAAAACCCTGTATATTAACATATTTGCTCCAAATAAAGTTTCTTGATATTCAAATAAAATTTATTTGTTTATAAAAATATAATATTTAAAGATTTATTTTCCAAATATATTTTCTTTGAATTCAAACGTATCTAAAAATACGATTTTTCCCTCCTGTACTTCTTTTAAATAACTTGTTCTGCAACTACAAAATACGACATATAAATACGAGTACTTTTTTCCCAAAAAAAATCAGGTTTTTTGAAAAAGATGACTTCAAATTGCTATAACTTTTGTGGTTTTGGGGATATGGATCGATTTTTTCTCAACATATAGCATATTCAGAAAAGTAGAATGTGCAAATAATCGATACATATTCTGCTCCGATATTCACAAAATACTAAAACAAAAAATACGAAAAAAAAATTAAATATTCAATTTTTAATTGCAGATATCTTGGTAAATATACGAGATAATTCTTAGGTGTACATGGATAACCAAAAAAGAAATATGCACAGCCCTTCAACAAAATTTGTGTAGACCAGTATTGTTTTAAAATAAACTTCCTCGGGATATTTTCCAAAGCCTTTTAACTATATTTTTGGTCATAAATGATCTGATGATCGTATGGTGATGGACTCAACCGAATGTTATATATTTTGATATCGATACATTTTTGACTTAACTTTAGCAAAATCGGTGGAGGCAGAATTTTCTTTGAATGTAATTGATCCTTTTTGGCTGTGTTTGCGAAATAAAAAGTAAGGCCAATATGTTGTACTTCGATTTTCGTGCAAATCCTTACATATTGCTATCCTTTATCCCCACAAAACATCAATAGAATACGTAAAAATCGTATTTCAATTTAAAATGGTTGCGGTGTCACCGCACCACAGCACTTAATCGATTCTTTATGTCCTACATTTTAAGAATATTTAATTTATTCCCTGCACAATGTACACGGATAACAAGTGGTAATTTTCTTTTGGACAATTTGGCATGAAAATCACGTATTTAGGCCAATTTTGTCATTTCAATGACTGGGGGGAAACACAAACAAAGTTAAGAAATTTTCTGATGGGAACTCATGGAAATTATTTCCTTTCCGGTAACCATATGGCCTTCTCAAAAGCCGACAGAAACTAAAGAATGAATTTAAAATATATGAGAGGTATGATTCCAACTCAATCGTAGGCGAAGAGAAGAAAAAACACTCAAAAAAGTCTGCAAATGAACTCCTCGCAATAGCACGTGGCCCACGAAAAACATTCATTTCTATGGCGCCGGCGCTTTGCAAGAACCCCGAATGAGCGAGAGAGAAATTCGTTCGTTGGCGAGAGTTCAAAAACTTGTTCGCTTGAATGTGGAGCACTGGAGCAGTAGTATCACGTCACAAGTGCATGTTTTGTTTTGTCCACAACATTTTGGGCTCTCCATACAAGTCAACAATGAGAACAATCCCAAAGACAACAACAGCATCGCTCGCCATTGTCGTCGTCGTCGTCACAATTATCATCGGCAGGCAAAGCTGAACCACAACAATAACCACGTTGGCACTCAGGGAGGAAAAAAGGCGGCTTGCAAAAACAGAACATGGTCAATAACAAAATTATTATCGTATCCTCCGTTACCCCATGTATGTGCATTGTGACAAGTATGAGTAGACACACACACAAATCCTTAGAAGTTATGGCATAGAACAACAGATGCTGTGTGTGATATGTAATAGCTTAAGTGCACAGTGGAAGAAATTGCACTCATGGCAAGTAAATATTTTTTTTCTTTGTTTTGGATGTAAGGGAGATTTGTCGGGAAAGTAATAAAAATTCAGAATATTGTACCGAGTAAAGGTGGGTACTATGTTTTTTAACCTTGAAAAAAATTACACAAAATATTATTTCAAGTTGAAAAATGGAACGCTTTTTTACTAAAGTTGCGTAGCATTTTTGAAGTGTGTGTGTCGAAATGTCACGTTTATATGATTGTGTGTGTGTGTATAAGCATGTGCATTTTTTTCCTTTTTTCTTTTCTTCAAAACAAACACGAGTTTAAATACTAATCAATAAACAATTAAATGGAATAATGCCGACTTAGAAAATATTTAATTTAAGTTCCAGAAAGGAAGTATTGGTGAAGATCATTGTGCTAATGTTATACATAAATTATTTATTTTGTGTTGATACGATGGCGATGCTTGTGAGGCATCAGAAGACAGAGTAATACAATTTACAAATAACAAAATAATTTCCCACTGTTGTACGAATACAAATAAAATAAAATGATGTTTTGATGAACCGAAAAAGATGTTTTATTATTATTTATAAGGATTTACATTATATTTGTTGACATATATAAATTTTACTTCCATCCGTAAACGGAATTTCTTCTTCCAACTCCTATGGCTGGCAAGAACTCACTATGTTCTTTATAACCATTTAAAAACGAGATCACATGCACTGCCCAATTCCATTGTCCTACTGCTTCGGTAGCGTTAGTCGTCCACAAAGATTTTTCAGGCTTTTCGTCACGATTGTTCTAAACATACAAACGTAAATGTACATATGTATTTACAAGACAAAATCCACATTATTACATATATGTAGTTACATGTCCTTCCAGTGGTTTGCACATTTTTTGCTTTGCTATCCAATCGGAATGTCGTTCTTCTCGTTTGTTCCTAATTATTTTCCGTTCCAAAGCTTTGCATTAGTTTTCTTTATTTCAAATAATTTAATTTAGTATTCTTTATTAGGAAATTTTATTGCAAATATTTATAACAGTTGAATTTCTCGCGGACAAATATGAATATAAATAAATAGGAGTACAATGCTGGCGTCTTCATAACACAAATGAAAAAATTTCACTCATATTTTCACAACTTTGTTTTTTGTATGGGATTTCAGCGTGAAACCGGAACATAGTACCGTGCTTAAAAGGAAAATTTTAGCAAATTGAATCAAAATTTCGATTTATAACACTGGTCAACAAAAACATAATATATTTTCTGGCTTTCTTTTTAATGCATTGATTCTTTTGCTAGACTTCAAAAAACGCCAATAAATCCATTCTTAGCTTTTAAACTGTGCTTTTGTATGTTTTACAGCGATAAGAAATTTTGAAGATAAAATCATGCTAATGGAGGAATGGGCTCATTTTATTTATGACCGATCAGAAGTTACGTTAAAATTATAATAACATAACAGTTTTCAATTTTCTGATGTTCTCACGAGGCTTCTATTTAAAAAATATTAAAATTTTCTCAAAAAATGGAATTTGTTTGCAATATTTTGTAAAATATCGTCGAAACCACTGAACCGATGAACAAATGGTACTGTAAGAAGTTAAAGGCTAGTTAATTTTGAATTCTTTAAAACTTTCGTAAACAAAGTCGGATAAATGTCTCTAGAGTTATGGCAAAACATGTGGCTTAACCTCTCTATTATTATCTCTCTGGAGTAGAGAGTATTTATCCGAATTGGTCCGCGAAGGTTTTAAAGAATTCAAAATTAAGTAGTATTCTGCTTCTGACCACACCTTTCCTCTTTCCGTTCAGTGGTTTCTAAGTAATTATACAAAATATTTCAATAAATCCCATTTTTTGAGAAAATTTTAATATTGTTTCAATAAAAGACTCATAAAAATATCGAGATATTCACTCACAATTATTATATTTATCCCTCACCTTAAAGAGGAGGGTATATATCATTTGCTACGAGCCAAAAGTGTAACCCATCGAAGGAGTGACCTAAGACCCTAAGTATGTTCGGCGGGTATCCTTTTTGGGTCATTTTAAGTCGAATGAGCAATGTCCGTCCATCTATCTGTCTGTCTGCTGGCTGGTGCGAAAGTAGTAACCGATTGACTTCAAATTTGGTATGTGGTCATATTTTCTTCTATCTCCGGCTGAGTTCGATGATGGGAAATTCTATACATATTGTAAGTTTATTAGTTACTATTACCTCGAGAAAAATGGGCGAAGTTGCCACGCCCCTTTTGATACACAGAAAAAACAAAATTGTAATTTCAACAACAATTTTCAAAAACTCAAATACAAAATGTTTCAAAATTCCTGTGATATAGAAAATTTAAGTTTCAGCATCTAAAATGTTGGTTCGTTCATTGATTTTTTTTCCTATTTCTACTCAACAAATATATCTTCATTTCAACGACAACATTTGTAAGTTGTTTGTTGGAAATATTTCTGATTTTGTTCAACAAATATATTTTCATATGAGCACCAAAAATTGTAAGGTGTTCATTGAAAATAAACATATATATTTTTAATAAATATATTTTCACATAATTTATTGAAATTAAATTTGTTTTAAACTCAACAAATTTATTGTCATATTAACAGACAATTTTGTAATTTTTCCCGAAAATTCATGAATTTTGTACAGTAAATAATAGAAAACAATATTTTTAGGCGCATCATGAGATCTTCATTTATTTCAGGTTAATGATATACTAGTATTTAAAGGGGAAAATAAACATTAAGAAAAAAAATTGAGAAAAAAAGTGCAACAATTTTTGAATACAGTAAGGGCTTTAGTCTCAGAATATCATCTCTAATTGCTGAAACTTTAGCAATTTTTTTTCTGGTTTCATTTGATAATACGAACATGGTAAAAAAGTGTAAAATAATTCGGAATCATCCGGATATTTTAAATTAAAAACAAAAAATATTTTAAATAAAATGTCTACGGCTTTTAAAACCTTCTTCACATTATATTCATCTCCAATAATTAACTATAATGGTTGAATGCTATAACTATGACATTTACGATGATGCAGTTTTAAATCCAGATCTTCCTTTGATTTTCCAATCAAGCTTGCGAGTGTGCTACAGTTAATTTCTTTCGAATCTTACTACCATCTTCCTCAGGTACCTTTAGTTGAGGTGGAAATAAAGAGTGGAGATTCCACAATAAAGCGAATACCTTTGATTCTAAAGAAAGTATTAGAAGAAAGTACCAAAGAAATATAAAATAATTATCGATATTATCTGATAAAATACCTACCTTCATCACAATTATCTAATTCGTTTAGTTTCATACTTAGAGATGAAGAGGATATTTTTGACTTCATTATATATAAAATTTTGGTTTCTAAAATTTCAACGCAGGTATGAATTCGTTTGCTTTTGGATATTTTAAACAAAAATCAATTTCCATCTACAAGTAAAGAAATTTTGTAAATATATATATTTAAAAGTAATAAAATCAGATGCTTACCAACTGCATCCCTGATGGTTTTGTGTACTCGGGCCACAAAATAAAAACCTCTTTGGAAATATTTGAGAGAACCTTAGTTGAGAGCACTTCCTCCAAAATAGATCTACTTCATTTGCTGTAGCATATGTTGAACGCATTTGTTTTACTGCCTCCACAGAATCTGCCTCTGGAACTGAGTAAAGACATTTGAATTAGAAACTAATACTTAACCTTAAGAATGTGCATTTACTTACCATAAATTACATCTGCTTTTACCCGCCGCATAATATTCCTAAGATGAAATTGATATATTTAAAGTAAAACTTTTAACATTGTATACAACATAAATGTTGTGATAGTCGTACTAATAACATACCATTAAGTCAGTGGGAAACATGTTACAAATCTGTTTCTCGATCTCTGTACAATCTGAATACGTGCAATTGTAACCTTTGTACAATCTGAATACGTACAATTGTAACCTAATATTAGTCCCAACACAAAATAAACTTTTCTTGTTCACATTTCGTCTGTATGTCGATTCCATCGACTTCTAATTTGTTTAATGATTCGATCAGAGGATAGTAACAACTATATCCAAAATGTTATATGTCAGATGATTGTATAGAACAACCTAAGAAAATTCATTGAATTTTGACGATTTTTGAGGTTAACAAGAAAAATTATAATCAAAATTACAAACCGCATTTTTGGTCGATTTGGCACCCAACGGATTATTTATACAAAAATCATCTAAATACAAAAAGTAGGGATTTAAAATTTTATTAGGATACAGAGATTTCTTTTGTTTCCACAAAATACTTTGTACAAAATTTATTATCTTGGGACTTTTTCCAGTTTCTTCAATGTGAACCAAACTCTCGTCGCAACGGCATTATAGCTCCATTGGATTTGGGAGACGTCCCAATTTTGAAAAACTCGGGGTCAGACAATAGTCCCATATTTTTAACAGTTTTCCTAACATGGTAATCAGTTTCAAATCCGTTAAATAAAAATCACATATCCTTTAAAACATTTTCAATTGCCTTTTGTGTGGCTGCGTATTTGTTAGCGAATCTTCTAAGAAACCAAAACTAGATTTAATATGCTCTCCTGAACCGATTTTTGTATAAAGTTAACGTCTACGCGAGTTAAATTTGGCTGAGAGTGTCATTGCAATATAAATTGTCTTGCACTGTCAGTGATAACTTGCAATTTTTTCTGATAATCGAAACTTAGACTATCTGCATTATTATCGCTAACTTAATTTTCATTAAAACAATTATCCTCGATCACATTTAATTTAGTACCCACTCCTAAACTAATGTCCATAGTTTTCCGGAAATGTTTTGCACGTGGACTTTGAAGTTCCATTTATTACTAAACTTTTGAAAACAATTTTCGCAACAACACGTGTACACAGTTCCCGGAGGTGTGTAGTGTTGTTTTATATGACCTATAAGACTTCCTGGACAATTGTAAACCATATTAAACGGGCCCTTGATTATACTTACCCCTTTATCCATCGTTACGTTGTCACTTGATATTTCTTTATTATCGATTAAAACGCGTTATATGTTCACTGATAATTTCTTTGTTATAAACTAAAACGCGTTTGTTTGCCTAGGAAAGCGAGCGAAAACCAACATTTATTTTGAAAATCTTATTGAAATTTGTGTATGTATATATAGTATGTATATCAACATTTGAACAAACCTGAAATATGAAAAAAATGCTGCAAATACATTAGACTTTGACAAATTTCTCATTTGAGTTAGTTGACCATTCTGTACCAAAAGTTACCAGCTTATAACTTTAATAGCAGTGCATACAAATACCTGAAATTTTGTACAGTGTAATGCTTTTATAGTACCAAGAGTCCAGAGAAAAATGGGCGATATTGGCACGCCCCATTTGGTACCTCCCACAAATGGAAATTTTTGTACCAAAAGTTAATAGCTTTTACTTTAATAGATGGTTCACTATTCCTAGATTTTCTGGAGTCTAAATGGAAGATAGCCGAAGATACTACCTGGCAGCACGGTAGTCAGGAACGCCCCTGGAACATAGGTTCAGGCCTGAATTTTGGTGTTGTCCCTTCGGGGGGCTGTGGTTGAAACCAAAATCTCTGGGAGAAAACAGTCTCGGATGTGGAGTTGCAAACCAACCGGGTGACATGACCCATAGTATGGCAAGGAGTTTTAGAAGGGCTCCGCTCCTAACCAAAGTGGAGGACAAATGTGTCCAGAAACACGGAATTGTTTGGTACTCATGTACATTGTGTGTGATGGCGTTGTTCGACGCCTGTTTTCACCTAGGTGTTTAGAGCACGGTGGGGCAGGACGGGAGGAACTCACTTAAATCCAAAAATACCTACTTCCATGAAATTTGTAACTATCATAAAAAATTTCGTTTTGATTTTATGGAATAATATCTCTGAATCTACACAAAAAAGTTTTCAGGCCTTGGACAAAAAAAACTTATTGCATAGGGCTTTTTTATGTAACGCTGAAGTTTATAAATAACCAGTAAGGAAAGGCTAAAGTTGGGCAGGGCCGACTATATAATACCCTACACCACTCTCGTAATATTGAATAACTCTGATTATAAATTGTTTACATAAATTTACTTTTGGGACATTTTATACTTAAATAATACCCTGTACCACAGTGTGGTGTAGGGTATAAAAACGATTGGATCTAAAGAGCCAAATCGGATGAAACATATATATGGGAGCTATAGCTAAATCTTTACCGATTTTCTTCAAATTCGGCAATGTTGGTTCATGGATCAAGAAACTCTACCATTCTAAATTTCAAAACGATTGGATGTAAAATATAGCTTCTATAGAACTAAAGGGCCAAATCGGACGAAACATATATATGGGAGCTATAGCTAAATCTTAACCGATTTTCTTCAAATTCGGTAGTGTTGGTTCATGGATCAAGAAACTCTACCATTCTAAATTTCAAAACGATTGGATGTAAAATACAGGTTTTGTAGGACTAAAGGGCCAAATCGGATGAAACATATATATGGGAGCTATAGCTAAATCTTAACCGATTTTCTTCAAATTCGGTAGTGTTGGTTCATGGATCAAGAAACTCTGCCATTCTAAATTTCAAAATGATTGGATGTAAAATACAGCTTCTACAGGACTAAAGAGCAAAATCGGACGAAACATATATATGGGAGCTATAGTTAAATCTTAACCGATTTTCTTCAAATTCGGCAATGTTGGTTCATGGATCAAGAAACTCTACCATTCTAAATTTCAAAACGATTGGATGTAAAATATAGCTTCTATAGAACTAAAGGGCCAAATCGGACGAAACATATATATGGGATCTATAGCTAAATCTTAACCGATTTTCTTCAAATTCGGTAGTGTTGGTTCATGGGTCAAGAAACTCTGCCATTCTAAATTTCAAAACGATTGGATGTTAAATACAGCTTCTATAAAACTAAAGGGCCAAATCGGACGAAACATATATATGGGAGCTATAGCTAAATCTTAACCGATTTTCTTCAAATTCGGCAATGTTGGTTCATGGATCAAGAAACTCTACCATTCTAAATTTCAAAACGATCGGATGTAAAATACAGCTTTTATAGGACTAAAGGGCCAAATCGGACGAAACATATATATGGGAGCTATAGCTAAATCTTAACCGATATTCTTCAAATTCGGTAGTGTTGGTTCATGGATCAAGAAACTCTACTATTCTAAATTTCAAAACGATTGGATGTAAACTACAGCTTATATAGGACTAAAGGGCCAAATCGGACGGAAGATATATATGGGAGCTATATCTAAATCTGAACCGATTTCAACCAAATTCAATAGCGATCTTAACAGCTGCGAAATACTCTAAACTGCAAAATTTCAGAACGATCGGAGTGAAATTGCGACCTGTAGTCGACGAACAACTTTACATGGACAGACGGACGGACGGACGGACGGACATGCTTAAATCGACTCAGCTAGTGATTCTGAGTCGATCGGTATACTTTAAGGTGGGTCTAGCTGTGTTATTTTCAGGTGTTACAAACATCTGCCATGAAACAAACTTATAATACCCTGTACCACAGTGTGGTGTAGGGTATAAAAACATAAAAAGAATTTTTGATGTCATTGAGACAATGGGTACGCCAAAAAAAAAAACAAATTTTACATGAATTTGTGTGATTCCTACTGCCACAACCTCATGTTACGTTAATTGTGGTTGGTCCACATTTGAAGTGCTGCTGTATTACACTTCTGCTGTTATTTAGATGCTTCGGGTATTTACAATTGTTGTTTACAAATTTAACTAAAGGTATGTTTCATATTCCTTTCAGACCACCTCTACATAGTTTTCTACTTTCCGATTCTTTTGAAGCATCCCTCCATTTATAGTATGTGCTTGTTCTAATTGTGTGATTACAAACCATGAAATAAAATACATTTGTAACAAAATTCGGATAGCCAAAATTGTGTAAAACAAAAAACATTGAAACAAACGGAAACGAAGCACAAAATGGCATTTCCTATCTCAAAAAATACTTTATGTTTTTGGCAACGGACTCTGATGTTTGTTTTCAGTAGATAGTATATACTGATGTCTCTTGGCCTCCGGTCCTCAGTCACATAAAGGCCAAATCATAACAAATGACGTCATTGAATTTTAATCTAAACATAGAACACTCATACATTTTTCCTCACATACATATATAAAGGTCATGGCGGGTAAAAGGAGACACCAAAATCTAAAAGAACTACCCCCGAACCAATCTCCAAGGACCAACAAATGTACAAAACTACTCATTGAATGTAAATAAAATTATAGCACTGCTGTTTTCATTTGTATTTTATAACCGCACTCACATACCACCGCCCAAAAGATAAACAACTGAACAGATGCTCGTCCAGAGGTTACGCCAGATTATGGCTGAAAAAGATGTTGGTCATATGTGTATGTTGGTTACTCGATTGGTTGGTTGGTTGGTTGGTAGGTTGGTACGTGGTCTGGTCTCGAGAATATGGCATACTTGTGTTCTAGACATTTGCCTTTCAGGCAACTGTGTGTACACTACACTGAAAAAACTGTATTCATTAAAATTGAGTAAAGTTCTATGAAGTATTTAATTAATTACTTTACTACCAAAGAAACTTTACTTTGACCCAATTTACACGACGAGACTTGTCCCTGTGACTTTTCTGAATTCTCTTTCGGATTTCCTTCGTAAATTCATGCTGGTTTAGATGATGAGTTTTTAGTTTCAAAAACCAGAAGACAATTTTATGTTTCTTATTCCTTCACTCACATTTATTTTACTACATTCGCTTTTTGTATGTATTTATACTCGTACACTCACCCAGTAAAGGAAATATTAATTTGTCCTATTAATTTTTATTTTATACAACTTTTTCTTCGTCCAACAATTTTCAGAGACAAGTCGGAACGCTTGAATTGGGTCTTAGGTTATGTTAGGCTAGGTTGGTGGGGGGGAGGCGTCGGAGTTACCAGCTCACATAGACCAATTGAGGTCCCTAGTGCGTCCACGTGCCCAGTTGTCCTTCATCGAAACCAATAAAGTAATAAAGAAGGTGCTCAGTGCTCTCAACTTCCACCTCATCACCACAGCTTCTGCAGAAGACATTGGAATCAAGTCCCAAACCTGGAGTCCAAACCGATCAGGCAATGTTCCATCAGAACTGACAATAACGTACACAGAATTTTTCTCACCAGTGCGAGGAGATAACGGGTTTTTCAGTAGGGATGATATGAATTTAAAGTGACGTTTCGGCCATTTGTAATATGTCATGATCTGTCATTTGTTTTTCAATTTACTCAGTAGTGTTTACAATTTCATCATGGAGAGATATACGCAAGAACAACGTTTAAAAATTATTCAGTTTTATTATCAAAATAATCGGTCTCCTGTTGCAACTTTTCGTGCGCTAAGTCCATTTTTATACCCTCACTTTAGTGTGACAAGGGTATATATCATTTACTACGGAAAAAAAGTGTAACACATAGGAGTGATCTAAGACCCCAAGTATGTTCGGAGGAAATCCGTAATTTTAAGTCGAATGAGCAATGTCCGTCCATCCGTCTGTCTGTCTGTCTGTCTGTCTGTCTGTCTGTCTGTCCGTCTGTCCGTCTGTCCGTCTGTCTGTCCGTCCGTCTGTCTGTCTGTCTGTCTGCTGGCTGGTGCGCACGATAACTCTCGAAAGGAGTAACCGATTGACTTCAAATTTGGTATGTGGTAATATTTGTTTCTATCTCCGGCTAAGTTCAAAGATGGGCCATATTGGTCCACTCCTTCTAGTACCTCCCCCGCAAAGGGTTAAAATGTTGCGAAATATTGATTCTTTATTAACTGCTATACTACGTATTCCAATCTTCTGAAATTCCATACATAGTATTAGTTTATTAGTCGCTATCAACTCGAGAAAAATAGGCGAAGTTGACATGTCCCTTTCGGTACCTCCCATACAAAGGTACCACTTTGCACCAAAAGTTAACAGCCTATAACATTAATAACAGTTTATAAAAATACTTGAAATTTTGTACAGTGTTATGCTTTTATATTGCCTACAGTCCAGGGAAAAATGGGCGTTGTTGCCCCGCCCCTTTTCGTACCTCCCACACAAGGTACCACTTTGCACCAAAAGTTAACAGCTTATAACATTAGTAGCAGTGTATAAAAATACTTGAAATTTTGTACAGTGTAATGTTTTTATAGTGCCTATAGCCCTGTGAAAAATGGGCGTTATCGCCACGCCACTTTTTTGTACCTCCCACACAAAATGGCCAAATGATACCACAATTTTATATCTCACAACGTTTATACCAGTGCACATAAACGGTTATAATTCGGCACAGTGCAATGAATTTGAAGTATTTACAGTTCAGCGAAAAGTAGGTGTATTTGTTTAAACCTTTCTGGCACCACCCACACAAATTGACAGAATAATTCGTGTTATATTCAATATTACATTACTCACAAAGTGAGGGTATACCTTAGTCGGTTTACCCAACTAAAACTTCTTACTTGTTTTTAAATCAAAAAAGAAAACACTTTCCAGTCGACCTACGACCTTGACACCCACTCTCGTTAAGAGCTATCGTTTTGCCATTGACCGATTCCCTTTAAGGAGCTAGAGCAAAAATAAACTTTCCGTTCACATTTGAAAATTATGCTAAGTCAATTTTTTTTAAATCCAAAACAACGCTTTCCAATCGACCTACGACCTTGACACCCATGAGCAATATTTTAGCTCTCGTTAAGAGCTATCTTTTTGCCATTGACCGATTGTGGCTACGTGCCACACAGCAAATGAAACAATTGAATTTTTGCGAAAAAAGTTTGAAGATTCGATCATTTCAAGAAATTGTGATATTGAATGGCCTTCAAGAAGATGTGATTTAACACCATTAGACTATTTCTTGTGGGGTTGTTTGAAGTCATTGGTCTTTCGAAATAAACCAGACTCTCTTCAAGCTTTACAAGTCAATATTGAACGTGCCATTCATGACACACGACTTGATTTAGTGGATAAAGTGCTCGAAAATTGGCTTCATCGAATTCGTTCCTGCAGAAGAAGTCGTGGAGGCCATTTGAATGATGTTTTATTTAGAACTTAATTGTATCGATCGTATATATATATATATATATTCCCATATTTCCTAGGAGGAACATAGGGCCGATACAAATTCATTCCATTTCATTTTATCTGTAGTTAAATATTTTATTTCACGCCAAGTATAGCCTGCTTGGGCTTCAGCATCTACCAGTCGTCTCCACGAATTTGCTGATCTTCCTCTTCTGCGACAACCCTGCGGGTTCCAGTACAGTGTGATGCCATCATGCGGCTTCCTTAGAGTGTGGCAAATCCACATCCATTTGCTACGTCGAATTTCTAATACTATTGGTTGTTGCTGCGTGGTCGTCCATAAAGATTCGTTATTAATGGTATTCGGCCAAAATACAAACATTATTTTTCTTAAGCACCTATTGATGAATGCGATGGTACTTCACATTAAATAAAAAACTCTTGAATTTCTATAACAATAAGTGTGTTTTTTTTTTTCAAAGAAATCATATCACTCTTATTGGAAAACCCTGTATATAGTTGTATAAATAAGTGCAAAAACAAAATATGTACTATGAAAGCAGATCGAATAAAACAAAAACACGGTTTTAAATGATTGTATTTTTAATAGTTTAAAATTAATTCTCTTTTGAGTTTATAAAACCTTAAGAAAATATTAAGAAATACATAAAGAATCTTAAGTCTAAAAAAATATGTAGTGACTAATATTTCATAGATTTAATGGACATAATTTTTTCAGTGTAGTGGCTCACATAGTAGTAGTTATTTTGAAATCCTTAAGCCATGAAAAATACTAAGAGGAATATTATGGCTGTCATAAATTGTAGGCAATTTTATTTTTACCTTTATTTCTCAACTGCTTTTGGCTACGGTTGTATGTTGTTATATGTACCAGGAAAATCAACAATAAAATATTTTTGTCAGAAACCAGCCATAAAATGAGAAGAAAGGTTCTCCTTCCTCGGCAGAGGGAGGGAGACTGCAGTACTTATTTGCCGTTTTCTTAGTCAATCAAGGTACAACTACATAAAGTCCAAGATAATTAGCCAATTTACCTTAAAACGCACACATAAGCAGGTTTCCATGATATCTGTCGCTGAACGTAAATTGCTTGTGAAGTTTATGTTCCGAACCAATGGTAACTTTCAGCTTAACATTTAAATTTAATGGCCAGCTAATAAAATTTAATTTAGAAAACGGTTTGAACATAAAAGACAAATTCAAATTTACTTTTGTTTGGCATTTACTTCGCTATTACATAACATACATACATAAGTTTCTAATTGGCAAATTAGCTCCGGTCCTCTGAGCATTAATGTTTATTTAATCTAAGAAACATCCTATAAATATTTTTTATAGATAATTTTTTACATTTAAAAAACTTTTTTAGGGTTCATTAAAAAAACTAAGAACAATTATGTAATTATGGACAAGTTATGCTTCAGTTATTTTTGGTACAAAATGGACATCTGTACCGAATTTCATTCCCTGAATTAATCATCATTATTTGGTATCCTGTGTCGATAATATGGTACGATACTGCGTATGAGTAATTCTGACCGCTGGTGGCGTAACGTACACGCCAAGGAGACAACAGACACTATAAAATTTAACTCTGTATAGTAGGGGTGGTCAATTTTATCACAAATAAAAACGCATGGTTTACCCGTTTTATTTTAACGCTTAGTATCATTTGTTTAAAGTGATTTCCCTTTGTTGTGCTCAACTGTTAAAAACAAATATTTTTTTTTTACAAAAAAATAAAAAGTGCATTATGCCGTTATCAATGCAATAGAAGCGCGCGTTTGCCATTTATGACGTAACTCGTAAGAAAAAAAAGTGGTCATAAATTGTGTACTATTGATCGAATTATTTCCCCTTTTTTATTCGTACCACTGTGCAGTGTTTTGCAAAAACAGACGGAAATTGTCAGACTAGTCTTGGTATTTCGTCCATAACTTATACACAAAATATTGAGTCTCACAAACTTTCACTCTTCTGAATTTGTGAGATTGCGACGAATATTCTATGAAAATTTGAAGAAAGTCGAGAGGGGGTGGTTTTTAAAAAAAAAAAACTATCTTAAAATTTTTTTTTAAAAAAATTAAAAAAGAGACGAAAAATATCGCATTGCGTCCTCTTTAGACAAAGTAAACTTTGCAAAAATCGATTCAGCCGTTCGAGGACAATTACACTAGCCAACAGTCATTTTGTTATTTGGTTCTCGCATAGTTTTTCTCATTGATTTTGACATACTGAACACGAAAATGAGTTTTAAAAATTTTTCTGTCGATTGGTTTTCGAGATACAAATTTTTGAACTTTTTTTTTAAATTTTTGGAGGTACACTTACAATTTTGAGCATATCTTTCGTCTTCTTTGACGTATTTGATCCTATTACTACTCAAATTAAAGCAAATTGAGCCGTCATTCTCAGAAAATTTTCAAATCGGGTGAGTAGTTTTGATGTTGGCGGCTTAAAAAGGTTAAAAAACTGCGTTTTTTTAGTAAAAATGTGGCAGAAAAATTCATATAAAAATTTATATAAAATATAAAACGCGATGCTAACAGCGATTTTGGTTTTTTTACGTATAGCTGGCATTTTTCCAAAGAAAATAAGCACTTACTTAACAAAATCTGACAACAAATGGCGGACTTATAATTTTTTTGGTATAAGACCGAAATTCCGTTATTTCACGATATTTTGATTTTCATTATTTGCACAGCTAACCTACTAGGAGGGATCGAAAAAGCAAGTTTTTTATAATCCTTTTGGAATAGAACGGAACAGTTGCTCCTATACATAAGTTACTTATGTTCAAAATTTCACCACCCTGGGTTAATGTCTTCTGTTCTGGCAAGGGACGTGAAATTTCAAAAATTTAGTGAAATCAGCAATTTTTTTTTTTGAAATTTTTTTCAAATGTCACAGCACTTTGCAGTTTTGATAAAATTTTTAAATTAATATTAATAACACAAATATTTCATAATTGTAAAAAATCTATTTACAATACCGTAGGGACGTTTCGTCGAAAATGGTATAATGAAAATGCAGAACATAGAAACACAGGTGCATTTTACGATACGAATTTTGGCAAACCCACTTTACATGTACAAAATTGTTTGGAAAAAACGTTTACGTAATTTTTATGATTCTCAGAATTAAAAAAAATAAGTAATGCACAAATAGTTATTTCATTTTTATGATTGTGGTTGCAGAGTAATATACGCTTCTGAATGTGCGTGGACGCTCTTCGTGTTCCTTTATGATTGCTACTCCGTTCACAGTCAATTAAAGGGAAAAAAGGGAATTACACCTTTTTATTGATGTGTGTTTTCCCGATGGCTACCTGTATCGGATTTTTTTTACAGAAATTTCCCCCACATTTGTGAGTGGTCATTATTTGGAAACTTTTCCACAATTTGAAACGCACACTTGCTGAATCAGGTATATAGCCACCCTTAAAAGATGCGCCCATTCATAAGTACCTGTCAGTAAAATATTGTAACATACTTAGTATTTATAGGTGTTCATTTATCGTTTTTTGTCATTCAACAAGTGTCTACGAACGCGAGTAGTACGAGTAAAAAGTGAAACAAATTGAATTTAAGTGCATATAATACCTACCCAACAAGTAAGACAATGAGTAAAAGACTACGTGTGTTCGAGTGTTTGAACAATCCAGACAATTTCTGCAATGTTTGTGGCGAGTTTATAAAGAATAATCACGCACACACGTTTACTCCAGCAGTGCAATTGCACTATTTGAATTATTTTGGTATTTCACCAAATATCACAGAACCATGGACACCTAAGTCGCTATGTGATCTTTGCTATATAATCCTAACCAACTGGGCAGCTGGCGGAAGGTAAGAATTTTTATTTAAACACATTAAGCAAAGCAAATATAGTAATTTATTTTAATTTTAGGCGCCATATGAAATTCGATACACCAATGATGTGGAAAAAGCCGCTATGCCATTCCACAGACTGTTATTTTTGCCTCAGATTAGGGAGATTTTTAAAATGGAACTACGCTCAAGTGGGATCGTTTGCACGGTCAATTTTCCCTTACCTTTCGCTGGCAAAAATTAAAGAAGGAGTCTTCGCAGGACCCGAGATAAAAAAAATGTTGAAAGATGAAACATTCCCGAAGCAGTTATCACCCATCGAAGCCGCAGCATGGAATTCCTTCAGGCTTGTTGTGGAAAACTTTTTAGGAAACAACAAAAGCGATAATTATAAGGACATAGTTGAGGATCTGGTAAAGAACTATGAAGCAATGGGTAGGGTTTTTTTGAAACAAATGTTAATTTAAATAGCGTTAAATAGCGATATTGCTCAAATTTCTTAAAATGGCCCAAAACGAATTTCCGCGAAATATTTTATGGGCGTCACTCCATCGATGTGTTACACTTTTGGCCCGCAGCATCTGATATCACAAAAGTGGGGGTATAAAACCGGATTATACTGAAATTCTGTTATTTCTACCAAAAGTGCTAAAATTTCTACCATTATCCATAGATTCTCCTCAAAAAGTCGTTGTTTTCTTCGTTAGGATTTTTTTGCGATTTTTATCCACTCACCTTAGAGAGGAGGGTATATATCATTTGCTATGAGCCAAAAGTGTAACACATCGAAGGAGTGACCTAAGACCCTAAGTATGTTCGGCGGATATCCGTTTTGGGTAATTTTAAGTCGAATAAGCAATGTCCGTCCGTCCTTCTGTCTGCTGGCTGGTGCGCACAATAACTTTCGAAAAGAAGAAAGAAACCGATTAACTTTAAATGTGGTATGTGGTAATATTTTCTTCTATCTCCGGCTGAGGTCGAAGATGGGCCATATTTGTCCACTCCTTCTAGTACCTCCCCCACAAAGGGTTAAAATGTAGTGAAATATTGATTATTTAATAACTTCTATACTACTTATTTGAATCCTCTGAAATTCTACACATAGTATTCGTTTATTATTCACTATTATCTCGAGAAAAATGGGCGAAGTTGCCACGCCCATTTTGGTACCTCCCACCCAAATGGACCAGTTATCAGCTTATAACTTTAATATCAGTTCATACAAATTCGCAACATTTTGCAAGGTGTAATTGTACCTACAGTGCATTGAAAAATGGGTTTTATTGTCATGTCCCCTTTTGGTACCACACACATGTTCCATTTTGAACCAAAAGTTAATAGCTTATAACCTTATTACCAGTACATACAAAGACTTGAAATTTTGTACAGTGTAATTGTTTAATAGTACCTACACTACAGTGAAAAATGGACATTATTGCCAAGCTCCTTTTGGTACCTCCCACACATATGGACTATTTTGTACCAAAAGTTACCCGCTTATAACTTTAATACCAGTGCATACAAATATTTGAAATTGTGTACAGTGCAATGCTTTTATAGTACCAAGAGTCCAGAGAAAATGGGCGTTATTGGCACGCCCCTTTGGTACCTCCTACACAAATGGAAATTTTTGTACCAAAAGTTAACAGCTTTTACTTTAATACCAGTGCAGACAAATACTTGAAATTTCGTACAGTGCAATGCTTTTATAGTACCTAGACTCTAGAGAAAAGTGGCCGTTTTCAGCACGCTCCTTTTGGTAACCGCCACACAAAGGATTATTTTACAAAAAAAGTGAATAGCTTATAACTTTAATACCAGTACATACTTTAAAGTTAATAAATACAATTTAAATTGATAATAATTTAATTTAAACAAAAATATAATTTTCTAATTTTTTTTGGGACTCATGGTGAGGGGATTCTTAAGTCGGTTTACCCGACTGAACTTTTTTACTTGATTACTATTTTCTGCGTTCCAACAAAATTTTTTTTTAAAAAATTAACTTTTACTAATAGTTTTTACGATTGTTACTAAACTTCTGTGTCCACGTGAAAGTGTCCTAAGTCCTTTAAGTTAACATTTGTAGTCCTCATAATTGCCTTTGATTTAAAGTGTATCCTGGCTTTATCAAGCGTATACTTAATTATAAAAAATATATATAAAAATATGGTCCAAATACTAAAGGCACCTTCCAAGAAAATGGTCCAACGAAAGTCAAACGGATTGAGATCCGGAGATCTTGGTGGCCATTGTGCGGTAGAAATGAAGCGAGGAACCTCCTTTTTAGGCCATTCTTTGTTGACGCGTGCTGAGTGCGATGGTGCTGAGTCCTGTTCGAATGTCCATGGTCTGTGACCGAAATGTTTGTCTGCCCAGGGCTTCAATACAGCCTTTAGGACATTTTCCCGATAATATTCGGTATTTATTTTGACCCCATGGTCGATGAATACGAGCGGGGAGCGATCATCGGCCGTTACGGAGGCCCACATCATTACCATCGGCGGCGCTTGAGTTCTGGTGGCCAATCGAAGGTGTAAATTTTCAGCTGACCTCTTTGGCAAGTAAACCCGAAGTTGGTTGCAATACATATCAGCCACCCTGTATATAATAGTATTGCATTGTTGCATTAAGAATTACACTGTGCAACAAATTTTGGGTCATTAAATCTTTCCCGAACGAAATCAATTGGACATGATTGATCACCACTAGTATATCAAAACCCCCAAAGGGTTAGCGAGCAACGCTAGAACGAATTTTTGTTTTATAGACCTCTGAAGTTGGGCGATTTTTAGTTAAATTTCCAGGCAAAAGTGCACAATTTCGTCAGATGTCAAAACAAAACAAAAAAAAACACCACCGTCTCCGAAGTGCCCCTAAAAAGACAAAAAATCCTAGTGGCGCAACGGGTCCCTGGGCTTTCAACAATGCCCTAAAGCCCACAGATGGGCGAAACGACACTCACGTAAAAAGAAATGTCAACAAGACTACATAAAAGAAGAAAAGTCCAGTGGTGGTAAGCAGGTCTTAAAATTTGGGGCCCAAAAAATCCCGTAGAGACAAAGAATGTCCTAATATTTTTGCATGTAATCTAATGGAGTGTATCAATGCGTATATTAAACCATAGAAATTGAATAAAGGGTTTTCCAACAAGAGGTGTGATATTGGTATTCAAAGAAAAATGTCATTTTTTGAGATAAATGATCGGATGTGTACTTCATAATAAACAGGAAGGTATGCCGTTAATAACGAAAAACAACATCAGCCAAATGGCCACCATGACCACGCTTACAGGACCATATTCTTTTCATGAAATTTGCCATAACCAAATCGCAAAGTGGCTGCCCTATGTCCTCGATAGCCTCACGAATTCTATCTTTGAGGCCTTGAATCGACGCTGGGCTGTTGGCGTAGACCTTATCTTTCACTTGACCCCAAAGGAAGAAGTCGCAAGGTGTTAAATCACAAGATCTCGGTGGCCAATTTTGATCACCTCTTCGAGAGATAACACGGTCCGGAAGCGTTTCGTTGCTTGTGTGGCACGTAGAGCCGTCTTGTTGAAAGTAAACGTTGTCCAGATCAATATCATCCAACTCCGACCATAAAAATAATTAATCATCTCTCGATAGCGCAATCCATTCACCGTAACTGTTGATCCAACCTTATTTTCAAAAAAGTAAGGTCCAATGACCCCGCCGGACCATAAACCGCACCAAAGAGCCACACGTTGAGGATGGAGAGGCTTCTCAACAATATCTCTTGGGTTTTCCAAGCCCCAGATGCGACAATTTTGCTTGAGATGATTTTTCGATGATTTTCGATTTTTCGAATTTTAATAATTTCAATGCGTTGTTGAATCGTGTATCGTTCCATTTTTATACCCTACACCACACTGTGGTACAGGGTATTATGACTTTGTGCATTTGTTTGTAACACCCAAAAGGAGAAGAGATAGACCCATTGTTTATTATACCGATCGACTTGTAATCACTTTCTGAGTCGATTTAGCTATGTCCGTCTGTCTGTCTGTCCGTCTGTAGACGTATTCTGGTAATCAAAGTACAGGTCGCAATTATGGTCCGATCTCAACGAAACTTTGCACATATCTTTTTTTAGGCCCAAGGACGATCCCTATTGAATTTGGTTAAAATCTGTTGAGATTTACATATAGCTCCCATATATATGTACCTCCGATTTGGCATATATGCACTGTATAAGCAACATTTTGTAACCGATTTGTACAAAAATTGACAGAGAGTAGTATCGTGATACACTTAGATACAATACAAAATTTGGGGGAAATCGGTTCATATAGCCCACATATATATGTTGCACCCGATTTGACATGTAAGCGCTGTAGAAACTGTATTTTATATCCAATCAGTACGAAATTCGGCAGAAAGAGGTTTCTTATTACATGAAGGAATAAATCGGTTCAGATTTAGATATAGCCCCCATATATATGTTACCCCCCATTTGAAATTCAATAGCTGTAGAAACTGTATTTTATATCCGATCTCAGCGAAATTCGGCAGAAAGAGGTTTCTTATTACACGAAGGAATACTGCCAAATTTGGAGAAAATCGGTTCGGATTTAGATATAGCCCCCATATATATGTTAGCACCGATTTGACATTCAAGAGCTGTAGAGACTGTATTTTATATCCGATCAGTACGAAATTCGACAGAAAGAGGTTTCTATTTTACATGAATGAGTATTCAGGGAAAATCGATTCAGATTTATATATAAGCTCCATATATATGTTCCTCCTGATTTGGTTACAAAGCGCTATAGAAGTTGTACTTTACTTCCGATCGTTACAAAATTCTCCAGAAAGATGTTTCTCAATTTAGGAAAGAATATTGCTTAATTTAGCTATTATCGGTTCAGAATTAGATATATCCGCATATATATGTTCTTTATTTAATTATTCTAAATTATTATCGCAATAACCCTTATCGCATTGTTAGGGAGGTGTAGGGTATTATAAAGTCGGCCCCGCCCGACTTTCTGCCTTTCCTTACTGGTTAGTAATGGCGTAGTTTCTACTTGTCAAATGTCAAAGAATAAAAGCTTCAAAAGTAACAGCTACCGAAATACCGGGTGATTCAAAATAACACGTGTTGTTGGAAAGCCCGTTATTTCCAAGACAGTGTTTCGTTTACTAAGGACTTTGAATAGCCGAAAGATTGTACCATTATAATCAAATCTATCAATTACAAATTTGTTCTTTCGTATAAATTCTTAGCAACTTATAGCACTTATTGAGTCTTTTATTAAAAACTTAATGATGAAGAAGGTCAAATAAACCCCAAGAAACCCCAACAAAATTTACAAAAATCCCCCAAACAAAAACCCAATCCCCAACTTATTTTTTATTATCCCAATTTGTATTGACTAAACTCCAGTATTGTGGTCAAATCCCCAGTTCTTGCAACACTGCGGCGGATATCCGTTTTTATATAACTTTGTGCATTTGTTTGTAACACCCAAAAGGAGAAGAAATAGACCCATCGTTTATTATACCGATCGACTTAGAATCACTTTCTGAGTTGATTTAGTCCGTCTGTCCGTCTGTCTGTCCGTCTGTGCATGTATTCTTGTAATCAAAGTACAGGTCGCAATTATGGTCCGATATCGACGAAACTTTACACATATCTTTTTTTTGACCCAAGAACGCTCCCAATTGAATTTGGTTAAAATCGGTTCAGATTTAGATATAGCCCCCATATATACGTTACCCCCGATTTGACATGTAAGCGCTGTAAAAACTTTATTTTATATCCGATCAGTATGAAATTCGGCAGAAAGAGGTTTCTTATTATATGGATGAACACTATTAAATTTGGAAGAAATCGGTTCAGATTTAGATATAGCCCCATATATATGTTACCCCGGATTTGACCTGTAAGCGCTGTAAAAACTGTATTTTATATCCGATCAGTGCGAAATTCGGTAAAATGAGGTTTCTTATTACATGAAGGAATACTGCCAAATTTGGAGAAAATCGGTTCAGATTTAGATATAGCTCCCATATATATGTTACCCCCGATTTGACATGTAAGCGCTGCAGAGACTGTATTTTAAATCCGATCAGTACGAAATTCGACAGAAGGAGCTCTTTTTACATGAATAAGTATTCAGGGAAGATCGGTTCAGATTTATATTAAAGCTCCATATATATGTTCCTCCTGATTTATTATCAAACCGCTATAGAAGTTGTATTTTACTTCTGATCATTAAAATTTTCCAGAAAGATGTTTCTCACTTTAGGAACGAATATTGCTTAATTTAGCGATTATCTTTTCAGAATTAGATAATACGTTTCTACCCATTTACCAATTATTCCAAATTATTATGGCAATGACCCTTATCGCATTGTTAGGGAGGTGTAGGGTATTATATAGTCGGCCCCGCCCGACTTTCTGCCTTTCCTTACTGGTTTTATTTATAATGAGCAATGTCCGTCCGTCTGTGTGTCTGCTGGCTGATGCGCACCATAACTCTCGAAAGGAGTAACAGTTTGATTTCAAATTTGATATGTGGTATATATGTATTATATAAATATTTCTTTCTATCTCCGGCTAAGTTCGAAGTTCTAAAACCTCCCCCACAAAGGGTTAACATTTAGCGAAATGTTGATTGAGTATGAAGTTTTGTACTACTTATTCGAATCTCCTGACACATAGTATTGGTTTAGTAGTCGCTACGACCTCGAGAAAAATGGGCGAAGTTTCCACGCACATTTTGGTACCTCCAACAAAAATGGACCAATTTGCACCAAAATTTAACCGCTTTAATATCACTTCATAAAAATGCTTGAAATTTTGCTCACAATATTAGTACAAATACCTGAGCATATTTACCAGTACATTGCTCACAAAGTGAGGGTATACCTTAGTCGGTTTACCCGTAAAAAACTTCTTACTTGTTTTTTTGTCGTATGAGATTGACTTCACAAGTTCATATATATAATTGTATTGCATTGTTGCACTAAAAATTATAAGCAATGTCAACGTATTGGCACCATTTAAGAAATGGTAGAAATTTTGGAGTTCAACATTATAGAGAAATGAAACGAACTCGGCTCATGTAAACGATTTGACGCAAAGACAAAATTCTTTGCAGACAAAAGTAACAAACTATGTACACGGCTTCAGAAAGATATTTTTCTCAAACCAAACAATTGTTTGAAATACATAACTTTCAGTATCAGTAAACGAATTTTCGGTTGCAGGAAATTCAAAGTTTGGTTGTAAACAATTGTATTCCTCTTCTTGGGAGTATTCATCTCTCACATTGACGAACATTTATAAAGAAAACGATGTATAAATCAAAACATTGTCAAAACAAAATTGGAATCTTATAATTTAAATTAATCATGAAAATATTCCCAACAGTCAAGATATCCTTTGTATTTTGTACAATGAAAACAAAAAGCTAATATATCACATTTCCATCCATTGGTTCTGGTACAAAAAAAGGAATCTCTTGTAGCTTTAATAGAAAATCTCCCTTAGCTGTTTGAAGACGATTCATAGATAGATAACAGCTAACACATTCTATTCACAACAACAAACGAAGGCATTTTTATGCGCATTTATTTCACTTTGATTTATGAGAAGGATGTATTACTCCTACTCTTGCTGATGTTCTTAAAGGTCCTTTTTCATTTCAATTGATATTAAAATTCTTTGTCTGCCGCAGTGTAATGACTGACGGTAACTCACAGCTACTCTTAAAAAAAATAAATACATTTGCTTCCCTCTTCTATTTATCCCACTTTTTTGCCTACTTGTTAGTTTTTTTGTTCAATTATTTGTTTTTTTTGTTGGGTTGATTGGAGGCAGCCTTAATGTGGGTCATAAATCAAAATACTCGTACTTTGTTTTGTGTTTCCTGGCATATGTCGTTAAGGGAACCTCCGCTTTTTTTATGACAACGCTTTAACAATCGATGTCCCTTGTTTCATGTTCGCGCTATCACAAAGTGTCAAATACCAGCAAAATATCCTGGATGTCGTTGTACATGTAAATTTACAGTTAACTGGCTGTGCGTGAGTGTCGTCAGCGTCCCGGATATTTTTCGCTGAGGTCCTGGTTTCCGCTTAAACTGCGTCTTATTTATTTTCATCATCATCGATATCGTCGCTGGCTGATATTGCCAATACCGTTTGCCATTGTCGCAAAGGACGTTTGTTTTATATTTTTATTTCGTATTCTTTGTTTACTGTCGTCTTCGATGATGTTGTAAATAAATGATGATGATGGTTTTTTGAGTGATACCTATGAATCTCATTTAAAAATTGCAGCTACTCGGAATTAATATACAGGAACAGGAGCACAGTGGTTTGAAATTGTAGTAGAATTAGGTTTGTGAAGTTATAAAGCTTACTGTTTTTCAAACCCACTGCTTTTGATAACACTAGTTTACGAAAATGTAGTCGATGGGATGTGAAGTTATTAAACATTTTGTAAAAGTTCATGAAATGGAAAAAAACAGTTTCATATTTTTTTCATATTGGCCATTTTGTGAGGTAAGTGCCAAAAGGGGCATGGCAACTTCGGCCATTTTTCTCAAGGTCATAACGACTAATAAACTAATACTATGTGTGGAATTGCGGAAAATTCCGATAAGTAGTATAAAAGTTATTAAAGAACCAATATTTCACTAAATGTTAACCCTTAATGGGGGAGCTTTTCGAAGTAGTGTACTAATATGGCCCATCTTTGAACTTAGCCTGAGATAGAAAAAACGAAAGTTCAGTCGGGTAAACCGACTTATGAATCCCCTCACCTTGAGTCCCAAACAAATATTATTAAATTTATTTTTTTTTGTTTTAATTAAATTATTATCAATTTAAATTGCATTTAATAACTTTAAAGTATGTACTGGTATTAAAGTTGTAAGCTATTAACTTTTGGTGTAAAATGGTCCATATGTGTGGGGGGGTACCAAAAGGGGTGTGCCAATAACGGCCAATTTTCTCTAGGCTCTAGGTACTATAAAGGCATTGCACTGTACGAAATTTTAAGTATTTGTATGCACTGGTAATAAAGTTATAGGGTGGTAATTTTTAGTACAAAACGGTCCATTTGTGTGGGAGGTACCAAAAGGAGCGTGGCAATGATGCACATTTTTCACTGCATTGTAGGTACTATTAAACCATTACACTGTACAAAATTGCAGGACTTGGTATGCACTGGTAATAAAGTTATAAGCTTTTAACTTTTGGTTCACAATTGTTCATTTGTGTAGGAGGTACCAAAAGGAGCGTGGCATCTTCGCCCATTTTTCTCGAGTTCATAGTGACTAATAAACTAAAACTATGTGTAGTATTTCAGAGGATTCAAATAAGTAGTACTGAAGTTATTAAATAATCAATATTTCACTAAATGTTAACCGTTTGTGGGGGAGGTACTAGAAGGAGGGGACCACTATGGCCCATCTTCGAACTTAGCCGGAGATAGAAGAAAATATTACCACATACAAAATTTGAAGTCAATCGGTTACTCCTTTCGAGAGTTATCGTGCGCACCAGCCTGCAGACAGACAGACAGACATTGCTCATTCGACTTAAAATGACCCAAAACGGTTATCCGCCGAACATACTTAGGGTCTTAGGTCACTCCTTCGATGTGTTACCAAAAGCCAAAAGCTCGTAGCAAATGATATAAACCCTCCTCTCTAAGGTGAGGGGATAATTATCACATTCCAAATGTTTTACTTCTTACGATAGTTATCGTGCGCACCAGCCAGACAGACGGACATTGTTTAATTTGTTTAAAATGTCTTAAAACGGATTTCCGTAGAACATACTTAGCGTATTAGGTCATTCATTCGATGAGTTACCCTTTTGGTCCGTAGTAAATGATATACCCTCCTCTTCTAAAGTAAAGGTATAACTATTCAAAAAATTCCAGATTTTCTAACACTGTGCTCGTTCAAATAAATATTCTACCAACATTCACAATAATATCCAGAGCTTACATCAAGTTTCCCTGAATCGTCGTGGCTCCCAGTGAAAAACTGTCGGTGCTTTTGTTTCATTCATGTTCTTCCCTACTTCGTCGCAACTTCGAGGAATAGTAGTTACCTGTAGTTTCGGCCATTTCTGTGAGTGATGTATTTATTGGCATTGCGGATATTTGCTATCGCAGGACTTTTCCGTTTAAGTTTTTCTTCTTGGGGCTGTTTGTTTCACTTTTATTGACCTGCTCTTTCGTTCGTTGGTTCCGCTGTTTCCGTTTTTCGTTGAAACGTTCGTTTGTTTGCTTTTAATATTCATCATTATTGCAATTGATGTCAGTTGTTATCTATCATTACTATGAAGTGCACACTCCATTGTTAAGGGCTACATTCTTTTTTCGAGCAGAAAATCTTCGTATTTATTTGATGGAACAGGATGGGTAAGGAGCTTTCTTGTTCAAAGTTAAGTTGAGTTTATGAGAATATGAGGTTTGACATATTTTATATAACATACTCTGTTATCAATTGCTGGAAATGTTGGAATCTTTGACTATCTTTATGTGCTCGTTTTATTGAGCGATTTAAAAAATAAGTAAGAAAGTTTCAGTCATGTAAACCGACTAAGATATACCCTCACTTTGTGAGTACTATAATATGAAATATTACACGAGTTAATCTGTCAATTTGTATGGGGGGTACCAGAGGGGGTTTAACAAATACTCCTATTTATACCCCACACCACACTGTGGTACAGGGTATTATAACTTTGTGCATTTGTTTGTAACACCCAAAAGGAGAAGAAATAGACCCATCGTTTATTATACCGATCGACTTAGAATCACTTTCTGAGTCGATTTAGCTATGTCCGTCAGTCTGTCCGTCTGTCTGTCTGTCCGTCTGTGCATGTATTCTTGTAATCAAAGTACAGGTCGCAATTATGGTCCGATCTCGACGAAACTTTACACATATCTTTTTTTTGGCCCAAGGACGATCCCTATTGAATTTGGTTAAAATCGGTTCAGATTTAGATATAGCCCCCATATATATATTAGCCCCGATTTGACATGTAAGCGCTGTAAAAACTTTATTTTATATCCGATCAGTATGAAATTCGGCAGGAAAAGGTTTCTTATTACATGAATGAATTCTGTTAAATTTGGAAGAAATCGGTTCAGATTTAGATATAGCCCCCATATATACATTACCCCCGATTTGACATATAAGCGCTGTAAAAATGTTATTTTATATCCGATCAGTGCGAAATTCGGCAAAGAGAGGTTTCTTATTACATGAAGGAATACTGCTAAATTCGGAGAAAATCGGTTCAGATTCAGATATAGCCCCCATATATATGTTACCCTCGATTTGACATGTAAGCGCTGTAAAAACTGTATTTTATATCCGATCAGGGCCAAAATTGGCAGAAAGAGGTTTCTTATTACATGAGGGAATACTGCTAAATTCGGAGAAAATCGGTTCAGATTTAAATATAGCCCCCATATATACGTTACCCCCGATTTGACTTGTAAGCGCTCTAAAAATGTTATTTTGTATCCGATCAGTATGAAATTCGGCAGAAAGAGGTTTCTTATTATATGAATGAACACTGTTAAATTTGGAAGAAATCGGTTCAGATTTAGATATAACCCCCATATATACGTTACCCCCCATTTGACATGTAGGCGCTGTAGAGACTGTATTTTATATGCGATCAGTACGAAATTCGACAGAAGGAGGTATTTTTACATGAATGAGTATTCAGGGAAGATCGGTTCAGATTTATATTGATTGTTCCTCCTGATTTGGTATCAAACCGCTATAGAAGTTGTATTTTACTTCCGATCATTAAAATTTTCCAGAAAGATGTTTCTCAATTTAGGAACGAATATTGCTTAATTTTTATATGTTTCTACCCATGTACCAATTATTCCAAATTATTATGGCAATGAGGTTAGGGAGGTGTAGGGTATTATATAGTCGGCCCCGCCCGACTTTCTGACTTTCCTTACTGGTTTTCTTATTCTTCAAATATATTGCACTGTAAAGAATTGTAAGCCTTTATGTGAACTGGTATATTAAAGTTATGATATATTGAATTTTGGTATGATTTGGCCATTTTGTGTGGGAAGTAACAAAAGGAGTGTGTTGATAACGGCCATTTTTCAAAGGGCTATAAGTTGTTTAAAAATATTACACTGTGCAAAATGTTGTTGTATTTTCGTGCATTGGTACTCACGCTATAAGCTTTTAACATTTTGTATAAAATTGTACCCCCGTTTTTCAGAGACACTATAAAAGTATAACACTGCACAAAATAACAAGTATATTTATGCAATGGTATTCAAGTTATAAGCTGTAAACTTTTAGTGCAAAATATTACATTTGTGTGGGAGGTACCAAAAGGGGCGACCAATTTTCAAGGTACTATAGGTACTATAAAAGTATTACACTGTACAAAATTTCAAGTATTTGCATGCAGTGATATTATAGTTATAAACAGTTAACTTTTGGTGCAAAATGGTCCATTTGTGTGGGAGGTACCAAAAGGTGTGCGGCAACTTCGCCCATTTTTCTCGAGGTGATAGTGACTAATATACCAATATTATGTGTAGAATTTCAGAAGATTCGAATAAGTAGTATATAAGTTATTAAAGAATCAATATTTCACTAAAAGTAGACCCTTTGTGGGAGAGGTACTAGAAGGAGTGGTCCAAAATATCCCATCTTCGAACTTATCCGGAGGTAGATAAAAATATTAAGGCATACCAAATTTGAAGACAATCGGTTACTCCTTTCGAGAGTTATCGTGGGCACCAGTCAGCAGACAGACAGACAGACAGACGGACGGACATGCTCATTCGACTGAAAATGGCCCAAAACGAATATCCGCCGAACATACTTGGGGTCTTAAGTCACTCCTTCGATGTGTTACACTTTTTTCAGTAGCAAATGATACATATACCCTCGTATCACTAAAATGAGGGTATAATCAATGAGAAATGATAGACCTGTTCTGTACGAAAAAAGGAAATATGTGTTTGTTTGTTGTTTAGAGTATGTGGAAATAATCAATTAGAGAAATTAATCCGCGAAAGTGCTGAAATTGTATACATATTTGGTAACAGTCCACGAGATTGGTCTAAACATGGCCGGGATTGGAACAGTTGATATACATAGGCTCGTCCATACGATCCCAATTTTTAAAACGTTATATCCAGATTTAAACTGAATTACATGAAACTGAACGAAAAATCATTAAAACGAAATTTTTAGAGAACCGTTGATCCCGTTTACCGTCGATCAAAAAAAAAACAATGTGTACTATCGGATCGGTGGGCGTGTCACTATCCATACGTCTCTCTTATTGAAATTGAGACATCTGGAGAATAATTGAACCAATAGTCTTGCCGCTAAGTATGGATGTATTTCACAGCAGTATTAATCAACCAAAATTTGCGTTATGAGAAAGGAGAGGTTGTCCCTCTGTGATATAACACACACTTAGCGAGAATACAAACGATTAGGCATTCGTGTGCTAGTGTCATATCTTCGCAAGGGTACTGAGGCATAGTTGGTTCGGCATTTGATGCCTTCAGCAGTTATTATTGTGCTTCCTAGATACAGAATGATTTTACACTACCGATTAGGCTGTAATCTATTTTAATAATTTCGGCTCTACTTGTATTTATAAGCATTCAGTTGGTTTTTGGCATATTTATTGACGACCCTGCTAATGCAGCATACTTTTTGACATCGCTCAGCATTCTTTTTATGTCCATGTACTTATGTGCAAGAATTCAGATGTGTTCGGCGTAGTCTATGTCACCAAGGTTGCCTTGAAATCATCACATTATTCCTCTATTACTTTGAGATGTACGGATCATCAAATTGGTGAGAGGAAACATACCTGACGTACACCATTCTCCACTTGCATTTGATCCCTTAGTTGTTGTTCGTAAGTATTCGATGCATATTTCGAATTTGATTCCGAGGAAATTATAGTGTCGAATGCTTTCTCAAAATCTATAAAACAGTACAACACATGATTTTGGGACTCAATTCTGAGAATTGGACGTGAAAATAGCCCCAAATAAAAACTTCTGCATCATTCATTTAGTCAAGTTGGCTCAATTAATAATTTAATGATCCTACGATTTTTTTTGCTCAAGGCTTCAGCACTTTTTCTATATTTTAACACGGTTATACCTCGGTATACCGTACGCAATATCATTTTTGTGTCTAAAGAGAAGTTCTAGATGTTGAATAGGATAAACAAAATGCGGAACAAACCTACCCCAAAAATGTTAAGAAATTTTTACCATTTTTTCCCGATTGTTCACCTTTTTTGCTTAATAACTGGATCACAAATCCGCAAATAAACTGTTTTTTGGAAGTGCCTAGTTACAATATCGTAGGGATGTTTCGTCGATTTCTTATAGGAAATGGTAGAATGAAAATGCAGAATATAGAAAGTGCCTATTTACAATATCGTAGGGACGTTTTGTCGATGTTTTATAGGAAATGGTACAATGCAAATGCAGAATATAGAAACACAGGAGCTTACACGCTCATAAATGTGCATGGACGCTGAATGGCTGTTCTTGTTTCTTCATTATACCTAATCCATTCACAGTCAATAAAAGCGAGAAAAAAGAAGTAGATTTTTGACGTGTGTCCATCCGCTGGCTACCTTGTAATGAATGAGTTTTTTACAGAAATTCCACCCACATTTATGAGTCTTAATTATTTGGAAAGTTTTGAAAAAATTTAAACGCACACGTGCGTGAATAAATTCATAAATGATGATAAGTACCTGTCAGTAAAATATTGAAAAATACGTAGTATTTATGTATAGGTGTTCATTGGTCGATTTTTGTCATTCAACAAGTTCCAAAGAACGCGAAAAGAAAAATTTTTAAATTTTAAATTATAATTAAGAGTGAAAAACATTTTAAAAAGTAGAAAAACATTTAAAATTTAAATATGGAAAATAACAAGTGCCCAAAATTGAATGATTTTTGCTACGTTTGTGGTCATATCGTCCCAAAAATGGCAATCAGGATCGAAAAAACTTGTTTACTCAGGAATTCAAAAAAATACGTATGGCCATTAAATTATTAATTGAACCAACGAATGATGCAGAAGTCCTTTTTTGGGGCTACTTTCACGTCTAATTCTCCGAATTGACTCCCAAAACAATGAGCTGAAAAATCCTGTACTGTGTTAAGTATATAACAGGTTTTCCGATAGGGACGATATGATTTTGAAGTCGCGTTTCGGCCATTTGTAATATGTCATGATCCGTCATTTGTTTTTCATTGCATTCAGTAGTGTTTACAATTTCATCATGGAGAGATATACGCAAGAACAACGTTTACAAATTATTCAGTTTTATTATCAAAATAATCGTTCTCCAATTGCAACTTTTCGTGCACTAAGTCCATTTTTTTAAAAATCCACAAAAAACACTTTCCAGTCGACCTACGATCTTGACACCCATGAGCAATATTTTAGATCTCGTTAAGAGCTATCTTTTTGCCATTGACTGATTGTGGCTACGTGCCACACAGCAAATGAAGCAATTGAATTGTTGCGGGAAAAGTTTGGAGATTCGATTATTTCAAGAAATTGTGATATTGAATGGCCCCCAAGAAGTTGTGATTTAACACCATTAGACTATTTCTTGTGGGGTAATTTGAAGTCATTGGTCTTTCGAAATAAACCAGACTCTCTTCAAGCTTTACAAGTCAATATTGAACGTGCCATTCATGACATACGACTTGATTTAGTGGAAAAAGTGCTCGAAAATTGGGTTCATTAAATTCGTTCCTGCAGAAGAAGTCGTGGAGGCCATTTGAATTGCGTTTTATTTAGAACTTATTTGAGTCGATTTTACTTCGCATTAAATAAAAAACTTTTGAATTTCCTTAACAATAAGTGTGTTTTTTTTTTCAAAGAAATCATATCACTCCACTCGACGAAGTGTTTCACTACTATGCGCAACATATTGACATGGTCAACGCAAGATCGCCGTGCTCTAAAGCCGTCCTGCTCGTTTTTCTCACTTGGTGTCACATAATCTGATAGTCGCTTATTGACAATATGTGTGCCTACTCTGTTGATCATGCTATGTACCGCCTCAAATTCTTACACATGGATAACCAGCTCACATAAACAGCTTTGGTGCCTAGTGTTACCAAGGGCTGAAATTCCTGTCATCGAAACCAGCCTGTTTGATACACAACCTTATCGATATTACGAATATCGGCACTGAAAGGATCTGTTAGACTACCTGGAAAGGCCGGCCCCAGTATGTCCAGACTTCGTTTACTCGAAGCGGGACAGTCGCATAGCAAGTGCTCAATCCCCTCCACATCTTACTCATCTCCACAGCTTCTGCAGAAGTCATAGTAGTCAATACTCAACCTTCTCGTGTTTGCCTATCAGGCAGTGTCCCGTCAGTACTGTTTAGACAATATTTTCCTTTCTAGTGCTAGGAGATATGTTGACCTTCTCTGGTCATATCTTGGCTAGATTTGTCTAGCTAACCTACAGGTGCCAAATTTCCGTCCATCTATCGTTGGACTGCCTGATTGCCTTTTGCCTAAGCCGAAGCTTGCATGTGGATAGTGGCTCACCAACATATGCAAATTCTTAGAGAATTTGTAATGTCGTGGATAGAGGCTCACCAATATATGCAAATTCTTCAATGTCGTCCCTTTCCTTGCAAGTTCATCGGCTTTCCAGTTCCCCGGGATATCCCAATGCCCGGGCACCCAAACTTTGGTCCGTGTAGCAGTCTTCGGACAAACTCTTGATAGCGGCTGAAGGTCGGCCACCCAATGAAACTTTGATCCACGTAGCCGTCTTTGGACATACCACAGAGGAGACGATTTCTCTACCGGCCGCCCACGCCAAGGAACTTTGATCCGCCGAATCTTTTTCATTGGAAAGTATTTCATTTGCCCCTTTGGGAGTTATTTTACATTTTAAAATTGGGAATTATTTCCGTTTTGTTGGGACTTATTTCAAGGGGATTTATCAGCCGCAATCGTGGGCTGTTATAGTCCACTCGGTCGGTTACCATAGCATTACATTTGATATTCTCATGTGACCGTAGTTCTTGTACCTCCACTTTTATAGCCAATTTAATCTTAGTGCTGCTCTGGTTGCAACTTCTCTCGCCACAATAGTAATCGGCAGTATATGGAGTAGGGCTTGTAGAGACTCAGTCGCTGTAGCCGTTAAGGCTCCGCTTATGCACAGACAGGCAGTTATCTGAACCTTTGATAGTAAGTTGGTGATGGATATAATATATAAGTCGGCGTCCACCACGACACAATGCCGTACAGCAGTATTGAAAGAACTACCGCTATATATATATCCAATGGACGATTTTAGCAGAGATACCCTACCGCGAACATACAGCCATCCTGCAGGAATATAAGGCGAAGTTGGCCTTCCTTACAAGTACGTTAAATCTGAATAATCCTTACAAGTACGTTAAATCTGAATAATAGTTTCCTATTTAGAATTCCTAGAAATTTTGCACTTTTAGAAAAGGCTAAATCTATTCCATTTATCCGAGGAGGTTCTACATAAGGGACATTATTCATCCTAGTAAAGAGAACCAATTCTGCATTTTTGGGGCTAACGCCCAATCCGCTGCTTCTGACCCATCAGCCAAACTTGTTCAGAGCCACCTGTCGGATGTCTCAGTTGACTTTTTCGAATTTGCCACTTACTGCAATTGCCAACGACCTTGCAGACAAACGTTATAACGATTTATTTTTCAGCTATGTTCCAAATTAGTGGAGACAGTACTCCTCCTGGTGGGGTCCTTCTACTTACATAACTTTTTAGAGTTGTGGACCCAAAACATGCCGTTATGCGTCATATTTTGAGCAAGCTTTGAATTAGTCTAATCATGCTAGAGTTCACCTATAGATGTTACAGCGCCACAATTACCGCATCTGAGTGGATGTTGTTAAAAGTCTCTTCTATGTCAAGAAATGGCACCTTAATGTTTTATTTGAAATGTAGAGTCACTTCGATAGTGCTCACAAGTTCGTACAGGGCAGATTCTGTAGACTTTCCCTTTTTGAAAGCACGTTAGATCGCCGACAGGAGTTTTTTTTATTCAGGTTTCCTCTAATGAAAAAATCTAAAAGTCTTTTCAGACCATTCAGGAAGAAGGAGGACAGCTTAATAGGCCTAAAGTCCTTCGGTCTACTGTGCGAAATATTTTTTCCGCTTTGGATATAAATATCAATTTGGAGTCCATTCATCGTTTGAGAATATATGAGAGCCTGATTAAGCCTTCATTAATTTTCTCCAGCCATGGGATAATGTAATTCAACATTTTCTTCATTTCTTCTGTCTGTATAATCCCGTCTGCTTCAGCTGATTTAAGTGGTGATTCTGGTTTTCTTAGCCAACAACCAAGCGACGCTTGCAGTCCTTTCGTTCTCTTGTTGGTCCAGCTGTTCCTCGAGTTCCGTCGTTGAGTTACCCGGAAATGTGTGTCGAGCAATAGTTTCAGCGACCGCACTCGGTTTTTTGTCCAGTTGTTGACCTCATTCTTCAGATAACAACAATACAGGGTATAGCGAATAATATCTTACGCAGCCTTGTGGCATCCGAGACCTATTCTACTACTCCACAGAAGGTGTAGTAAAAACGTCTTTGTGGTTTCCTAAGCTCCTTCTTGTAGGACGTCTACTGCACTTGTGGACAGGCGCAGCAATAGAACCGCTGACACTACTTTAGCGTAATGGATGTTAATCGTTCCACCATTGGTAACCGACAGATAAACTTCCACCTCAACAAGGGTGCTATGGAACTCCTCGTCCGTTTCATCGAAGATCATGTCCCCGTCAGATGAGTCAAAGAGAGCAGAAACTATCCTCAGACCCTCGGTGTCCGAAGGCTTGTGGGTAATTCCAACAGTCGGACGATTGAGGAAACCCGCTCCTTCACTGACGATCACTGTTCGGTTCACCTAAAAAAGGTCGGGAGGCCCGTGCATATGACACCCTACACCATCGCATTAGAGCAGAATTGTTGCTCTAACTGTTGCTCGCTCTGGTTGTGCAGCGATTTCTGTCGGTGTGTCATACTAATATTAAATTTCTATTGTGTTTTCGTTCCTTTAATTTAACGAGCAGATTCCGAACTTAATTTATTTTAGTACTTTTACAATGTGTCCTATTTTCGACTCAACAAATTTTACAGCTTCAAAATGACCATTTTCAAGGCAATTCCTTAAATTAGGTGTCTCAATCTCAGATCTCAACTTAAGTGCGTAGCCCTAAGGTGTTTACGAGTATTAATAAAATGTTTAAGACTTTTGAATTTCCTAAATCCTTAAAGAAGAAGAACACCAATTCGTAATATACTCGTACATATAAACTCGTAGCCATAAAAGGAACACAGTCAATCGCTTATCTAAAATGTTTTTTGTGTAATCTTCGACTATTGCTGGGCGCTTCCTCGAGTCGAGAAGAAAGATGCGAATATTCTATAGATTTCAAAATGATTTTTTCTAGGAAAAAGAAACAGACCCAAGCTCACAGCATTGAGTGGGGTGAATGGAAAACCTTTTATGCTGATTGCCAACATTTTTTCATCTTTTCGTTGGAAGACAGCACCAAAATATAATCCTAAATCCAAAACCCAAATGTTCGAGCATTCAATGGAAAAACGATGACAGGAAACTACCAAATGAATAACCTAAACCAAAGCCATTCGCTGGCGTTTCTTTCGCACTTTGGCATGACGTGTGTTTCACCATAACATCTTTGCGAGAATAGACATTTTCGGTCAAAAGGACACAACGACAGAGGGAAGGATAAATGGCCAAAACGGCACAAAGACATAGACAGAAAGACAAACTTAGAAATTCTGCCAAGTAAGCACAAAAAAATTCTATACCGATTGTCAAGCGAACGTTTGTGCATGAAAAAAACCCTTGTATCACAAGAGTTGGGGGTCGTTTTTTTTTCTTTCAGGGGAAGCGGAAGAAACATTATTTGCATTTTTGCGTCCTTTCTATACTGTCAATATGAAAGAGATGAGGGACAAGCGTGTATTTGTAGTTAAAAGGAAAATAGTTAATAAATTGTAGAGATGCGGTCGAGTGATACGGACGCATTTTTAATGTAAACTCAGGAGTGATGACGGTGGCATTATTCTCTCCCTGTGCAAGTAATTGCCTTATAATCGTTCATAATTTCGAGGGTGTGGTGCCATAGTGACCTATATCACATATACTTACATATAGTTGAAATTTAAAGTGAATTAAATTCTCTAATGCACAATACAATAAAATATTTTTTAATACCCTCACTTTAGTGATACGTGGGTATATACATAGGGTTTTCCAACGAAAGGTGTTATTTTGGTATTCAAAGAAAAATTCCATTTTTTGAGATAAATGATCGGATGTTTATTTCATAATAAAGAGGAAGGTATGCCGTTAATAATGAAAGACAACATCAGCCATATGGCCACGACGACCACGCTTACAGGACCATATCCTTTTCATGAAATTGTCCATAACCAAATCGCAAAGTGGCTGACCTATGTCCTCGACAGCCTCACAAATTCTATCTTTGAGGTCTTGAATCGACGCTTGAATCTTTCACGTGGCCCCAAAGGAAGAAGTCGCAAGGTGTTAAATCACAAGATCTCGGTGGCCAATTGTGATCACCTCTTCGAGAGATAACACGGTCCGGAAACTTTTCCCGTAACAGAGCAATGGTTTCGTTGCTTGTGTGGCACGTTGTCCAGATTAATACCATCCAACTCCGACCATAAAAAATCATTAATCATCTCTCGATAGCGCAATCCATTCACCGTAACTGTTGATCCAACCTCATTTTCGAAAGAGTAGGGTCCAATGACCCCGCCGGACCATAAACCGCACCAAACAGTCACACGTTGAGGATGGACAGGCTTCTCAATAATAACTCTTGGGTTTTCCGAGCCCCAGATGCGACAATTTTGCTTGTTGACGTAGCCACCGAGGTGGAAATGGGCCTCATCAGTCAAGATGATTTTTCGATTATTTTCGATTTTTCAAATTTTAATAACTTCAGTGCGTTGTTGAATCTTGTATCGTTCCTACACAACACTGTGGTACAGGGTATTATGACTTTGTGCATTTGTTTGTAACACGTAAAAGGAGAAGAGATAGACCCATTGTTTATTATACCGGTCGACTCAGAATCACTTTCTGAGTCGATTTAGCCATGTCCGTCTGTCTGTCCTGTCTGTCCGTCTGTCCGTCTGTCTGTACATGTATTCTTGTAATCAAAGTTCAGGTCGTATTTATGGCCCGATTGTGATGAAGTTTAGCATAGTGCTCTTTTTTGGCCCAAGGACGATCCCTATTGAAATTGGTTAAAATCGGTTCAGATTTGGATATAGTCCCCATATATATGTTTCACCCGATTTGACATGTAAGCGCTGTAGAAACCACATTTTACATCCGATCTTTATGAAATTCGGCAGAGAGAGTTTTATTATTACGTGAATGAACACTACCAAATTCGGAGAAAATCAGTTCAGATTTAGATATAGCCCCCATATATATGTTTCACCCGATTTGACATGAAAGCGCTGTAGAAACCGTATTTTACATCCTACCTGTACGAAATTCGGCAGAGAAAGTTCTCTTATTACATGAAAAAACACTGCGCAATTCGGGGAAAATCGGTTCAGATTTAGATATAGCCCCCATATATATGTTCCACCCGATTTAACATTTAAGCGCTGTAGAAATCGTGTTTTATATCCGATCAGTACGAAATTTAACAGAAAGAGTTTTCTTATTACATGTATGAACACTGCAAAATTCGGGGAAAATCGGTTCAGATTTAAACATAGTCCCAATATATATGTTACACCCGATTTGACATGTAAGCACTGTAGAAACCGTGTTTTATATCCGATCAGTACGAAAATCGGCAGAGAGAGTTTGCTTATTACATGTATGAACACTGCTAAATTCTTATCGCAATGCCCATTTTCGCATTGGTAGGTAGGTGTAGGGTATTATATAGTCGGCCCCGCCCGACTTTCTGTCTTTCCTTACTGGTTAGTAATGGCGTAGTTTCTACTTGTCAAATGTCAAAAAATAAAAGCTTCAAAAGTGACAGCTACCGAAACACCGGGTGATTCAAAATAACACCTCTTGTTGGAAAACCCTGTATATTGATACCTTAAACTTAACGAATGTTCTAAGTTTATTCAGACATTTTTAGCAATTATTTAGAAAGTGCAAATGATCATAATATTCCTTTATAATTAAAATTGTATAATCTAGCAAACCTTTAATGGATGGACAACAAAATATGACTTGGAATATTTATTAATTAAAAATTAGTCCTTTAAAACAAAAGTTAATGCAATTTTTAAGTTTAATTCGAAATCAAGAAAAATTACAACGGAATTTCAGAAAAATCTGCAAAGTTTTGAATTTTTTTAAATAAAGTTTATTTGGAGATATTCCTGAAGAATTTATTTGCCTGTAAACACATATTTTATTTGTGAAAGTTAGTTCGCAAAAATATTTTGTTGTAATATATCAACATATCGCTCACTCACTTCAAGAGTGACATAACTCAAAATTTAAAATTTTTGAGATTGCCTTACAAAAATCCGAATTTTTCAAATGTCCATGAATTAATCTCAGCGAAATTTGTTCTATAAGTAAATAACCATATTTCGGCACAGTGAAAAAAAATCGCTTCTGTAGTAAATTGTCCCGAACATATTCAGCTTGAAACATATATATCTTTAGGGTACACTCTAAACATATAATATTTGGTACACACAAAAATTATACAAATGGACCATTTATATTTGGGAAGATGGTGTTCTAAACAAATCTAAGTTTACATCCCAATATGTGTTTATTTTGGACTATTTTTTTTGAAACAAATATTTATTTGCATTTATTCGGAAAATATCTAAATTGTATTAAATTTATCAGTAATTCAATATTAATTTTTTAAAAAATTTTCTCGCCGTAAATATAATAAATAATAATAATTGAAATCATATAGTCTTGGATCGAAATATATACTTGGAGGATTGACAACTAACGATGGCTTGGAATACACAGAAATTTTAAATGATTGATTTAAAACATAAGTTAATGCTGCATTTGGTACCATAACTGTGGGGTTCAAACCAAAAAAATTAAAACTGAAATTCGAAAAATGCAACAAAAGTTACGAAAATCTTTTTGAAATAAAATATATTTGGAAAAATTCCTAAGCAATAATTTTATTTGTATTGAAATACAGGTTTTATTTGAGAAATTTAGTTTTCAAATATTATATGTTGTAACATACGAGCTCCAAATATTTGATTGATTTTCAAATAAATTTTTTTTTGCTCAGAAATATATGTATAATATTTAAAAAATTTGAGTTCCAAATATATTTTCCTTCGATTCAAACATATCAAAGAAGGCGATTTTGCTCCGTGGGATTATTCAAGCGTATTTAAACATATTATTTAATTTTACTTATCTTTTTATATGGACTTAGAGTTACACATCTTGACAATTTTCAATTTTGAGTTATGTCACTCTTGAAGTGAGTTCAAATAAAATTTATTTATTCAAAAATATTGTATAATATTTAAAAATGTCTGTTCCAAATATATTTTCTTTCCATTAAAACATATCAATACGGTGATTTTGCCCCGTGTAGTGTTGACCGTTATAGACAGATGAGATGTGGCTGACATCATTCATCACTAAGGACAAGTGGACACATATGGAATCGGCCACTATATCACATTGCCTCGTTACCCTTAGATAGATGCCAGGCACACCACCAATCATCCATAGCCGTCCTAGAGCCCTCGCCTGGATTGTAGAAGAACCATCCGACTCGCAGTCATTCTTGAGTTTCTAAGAGTTTGCAATCCTTGTTTCCCACCCATTACAATGTGCAACAAATGAACACTTTTTGAAAAATACATGGATTTAACAGTATAGGTTCGATTCTACTACCAAGGGGTAGTATAACCCTATAATCGGTTTGGCGAAATAGGCGAACATTTTTTATGGGCCTCAAAAGAGAATCTGTGGGTCCCTCGAAAAAGGTGTCATCAGTTTTTGCCCAACAGCTAATTCAGACTTGGTGCTTAACTATATTTGGCAATAATGTGGCTAAGAAAATGCTGAAAAAACTTTGTTAACATTTTGTGCAAACAAAAAAAAAATTCTTGCATTTTTTTTGAAAAAGTGAAGGAAAAAATATTTTTTTTACTTTTTTCGGCATTTTTTTTGAAAAAGTGAAGGAAAAAATATTTTTTTTACTTTTTTCGGCATAACTTAGAGGAACTCTCAATTTTTCATTAACACTATTAGGCAAAATGATAGCCACGGTAAATTTGAACAACTTTTGTGACAAATCAATCCAATCTGAACGTGTCTTGGCACTCTAAATTGCTCACAAAGAATACATTGTACCTCAAAAATTTTAGTATTTCACTATTCTGTAACTCTATAGCAACAAGTAACAAAGTTTTATTCGGGAAATTTACTAAGGTATACCCTCACTTTGTGAGAAATGTAATATTGGATATTCCTCAAATTATTCTGTTAGTTTGTATGTGAGGTACCAGAACGGGTTTAATAAGTACACCTATTATTCGCTGAACAGATACTAACTTCAAAACATTGCACTGTGCCGAATTATAACAGTTTATGTGCACTGGGATATTAACGTTATGAGATACACAAGGGGCGTGGTGATAACGCCCATTTTTCACAGGGCTATAGGCAAAAGCATTACACTGTATAAAATTTCAAGTATTTTTATACACTGGAATTAATGTTATAGGCTGTTAACTTTTAGTGCAAAATGGTGCATTTATTCGCCCATTTTTCTCGAGTTGATAGCGACTAATAGCGACTGGAATTTCAGAAGATTCGAATAAGTAGTAAAGCAGTTATTAAAGAATCAATATTTCACAACATTTTAACCCTTTGTGGGGGAGGAACTAGAAGGAGTGGACCAATATGACCCATCTTCGAACTTAGCCGGAGATAGAAAAAAAATATTACCACATACCAAATTTGAAGTCAACCGGTTACTCCTTTCAAGAGTTATCGTGCGCACCAGCCAGCAGACAGACAGACAGACAGACGGACATTTCTCATTCGACTTAAAATGACCCAAAACGAATATCCACCGAACATACTTAGGGCCTTAGATCACTCCTTCGATGTGTTACACTTTTGGCTCGTAGCAAATGATTTATACCCTCCTCTCTAAGGTGATGGGATAAAAAAATAATTTCTTAGTGCATTTATTTCACAACAATTATTGGACGTATCTAAAGCCAAAATTAAATAAAACCAGTAAGGAAAGGCTAAAGTCGGGCGGGGCCGACTATATAATACCCTACACCACTCTCGTAATATTGAATAACTCTGAAATATAAATTTTGTAATTCATGTATACATTGTTTACATAAATTTACTTTTGAGTCATTTTATACTTAAATAATACCCTGTACCACAGTGTGGTGTAGGGTATAAAAACGATTGGATGTAAAATACAGCTTCTACAGGACTAAAGAGCCAAATCGGATGAAACATATATATGGGAGCTATAGCTAAATCTTAACCGATTTGTTCGTGGATCAAGAAACACTACCATTCTAAATTTCAAAACGATTGGATGTAAAATACAGCTTCTGTAGAACTAAAGGGCCAAATCGGACGAAACATATATATGGGAGCTATAGCTAAATCTTAACCGATTTTCTTCAAATTCGGTAGTGTTGGTTCATGGATCAATAAACTCTACCATTCTAAATTTCAAAAGGATTGTATGTAAAATACAGCTTCTATAGAACTAAAGGGCCAAATCGGACGAAACATATATATGGGAGCTATAGCTAAATCTTAACCGATTTTCTTCAAATTCGGTAGTGTTGGTTCATGGATCAATAAACTCTACCATTCTAAATTTCAAAAGGATTGTATGTAAAATACAGCTTCTATAGAACTAAAGGGCCAAATCGGACGAAACATATATATGGGAGCTATAGCTAAATCTTAACCGATTTTTTTCAAATTCGGCAATGTTGGTTCATGGGTCAAGAAACTCTGCCATTCTAAATTTCAAAACGATCGGATGTAAAATACAGCTTCTATAGGACTAAAGGGCCAAATCGGACGAAACATATCTATGGGAGCTATAGCTAAATCTTAACCGATTTTCTTCAAATTCGGCAATGTTGGTTCATGCATCAAGAAACTCTACCATTCTAAATTTCAAAACGATTGGATGTAAAATACAGCTTCTATAGGACTAAAGGGCCAAATCGGACGAAACATATCTATGGGAGCTATAGCTAAGTCTTAACCGATTTTCTTCAAATTCGGCAATGTTGGTTCATGGATCAAGAAACTCTACCATTCTAAATTTCAAAACGATTGGATGTAAAATACAGCTTCTATAGGACTAAAGGGCCAAATCGGACGATAGATATATATGGGAGCTATATCTAAATCTGAACCGATTTCAACCAAATTCAACAGCGATCTTAATAGCCGCGAAATACTCTAAACTGCAAAATTTCAGAACGATCGGAGTAAAATTGCGACCTGTAGTCGACGAACAACTTTACATGGACAGACGGACGGACGGACGGACGGACGGACTGACATCGTTAAATCGACTCAGCTAGTGATTCTGAGTCGATCGGTATACTTTAAGGTGGGTCTAGCTGTGTTATTTTAAGGTGTTACAAACATCTGCCGTGAAACAAACTTATAATACCCTGTACCACAGTTTGGTGTAGGGTATAAAAACACAAAACTTGAAATTAGTACATGTTATTAGCTATCCGTTCCATTTTTATACCCTACACCACACTGTGGTACAGGGTATTATAAGTTTGTTTCACGGCAGATGTTTGTAACACCTGAAAATAACACAGCTAGACCCACCCTTAAAGTATACCGATCGACTCAGAATCACTAGCTGAGTCGATTTAACCATGTCTGTCCGTCCGTCTGTCCATGTAAAGTTGTTCGTCGACTACAGGACGCAATTTCACTCCGATCGTTCTAAAATTTTGCAGTTTAGAGTATTTCGCAGCTGTTAATTGAATTTGGTTGAAATCGGTTCAGATTTAGATGTAGCTCCCATATATATCTTTTGTCCGAATTGGCCCTTTAGCCCTATAGAACCTGTATTTTACATCCAATCGTTTTGAAATTTAGAATGGTAAAGTTTCTTGATCCATGAACCAACACTACCGAATTTGAAGAAAATCGGTTAAGATTCAGCTATAGCTCCCATATATATGTTTCGTCTCATTTGGCCCTTTAGTTCTATAGAAGCTGTATTTTACATCCAATCGTTTTGAAATTTTGAATAAACAATTTATACATGAATTACAAAATTTATATTTCAGAGTTATTCAATATTACGAGAGTGGTGTAGGGTATTATATAGTCGGCCCCGCCCGAATTTAGCCTTTCCTTACTGGTTGATATTTTATTTCGTTCAATTGGTTCTTTTTTAATTCAATTTTTAGAAAGTGCTTCAAATCGGAAAGAGAACAGTAATTTTTAATACCAAAAATAAAATTCAACTTTGACAGTTGATTTACAAAAAGCCAAACTATTTACGAAAAAACTAAGTATGCAGTTTTTACCCCCAAAGTGTGTTCTTTCAAACCATATTAATTTTTTTGGATTTGGACTAACTTGAAAATTTGGGTTTTGGCCAGAAAATCAGGAAAATTACCCATAGTGCAATGCATGCATCTTGAATTCATTTATTTAAAAAAAACACTCAAGTTGACAGATGTATAACATTAAAGTACACACATATATTTTGAAAATAATTTTCTATTTGGAATCTTGACCGATGTACACAGAATAGTTGTTGCAGCTACTTTTAACTTTATCTTCAACCTTTTTCTCCATATCATTCAGTTTCTTGGAAAGTTCTTTTAAAAATCGATTTTCTTCACAAATAAAGCCATATTTAGCATTGCAGGACGCATCATGCCAGCTCCAAGCTATATAAATAATAAGACAATGTTCAGCATTTCCCACGCGATTCGGTTCGTTGGGCGCCCAATTTGTGAATGTGAACTCTTCGCCGGTACTGGCCCATTCGTAACGATGTTCCACGGCATTGTCATGACCAGACACCCAAAGAGGAGGACATGCAGTAGCTGCAGGTTAGACAATGATCTTTACATAGATCTATTCATATAGGCAATAACATTTTCTTTATTCAACTTACGAGATAAAGTTTTAAGCAAAGCATCGATTTGAATGTGTTTCTCGTAAGTATCAATCGCCAGTAGAGTCATATTTTTGCGCATACAAAAACTCCAGGCCTCAAACCAGTTGAACTATACAAGTATAATTTTGATATTTATTTTAAGAAATATAATCGATTAATTAAACTAACCTTTTGTTGCGGTTCTATGAAATATAAACTTCCGTCGGCACTACTATGCCATTTCCTCACAACTGTACTGGACACCAGAGAAATGATGAGACAAAGCGTTATTATACTTTTCATTGTGCCTCCAACTGTGAGGTGCCTCCAACTGTGTCGAATTAATTTATAGTAATTCCATTTACTCAAGGGGATTTTTTCTTAAGTTAAAAAAATTGAGATTAAACTTCATTCATTCTAAATATATGAATGTAGTAGTCAAAATACGATCACATCACGAAGCACAGTGGTACAGATTAAAAATGGTTACGAAAATACCAAATAATGTTAAATAAACTAATTTGTTTGATGTATAATTATTGGCCAGATCGTATACTTTTTTGATGTTTTCTTTGTTAAGCGAATTGGACCTTTATGTTTAAAATAAAATTCAATTTTATTCCATTTCACCCAACGTAATACTACACGGGGAAACCATTGTTTTATTTTAGAAAATATATTTGAAAGCTAAATTTTGAAACATCATTAATTTTTGTACAAATAAATTATATCTGAAAATAAATAAAATTTACGTGGAATATATGAAATATTATTTTAGTTTAACAAAATAAACTTGGAAATTCATTCTTTCAAGTAAAAAATAATTTTCCACGCAAACAAATTTATAGTTTCGAAACATCTCCAAATATATGCTATTTCAATTTAGATTTTTAATTAAATTTCACTTTTAATTTTTAATCAACTTGGCTTATACGTTATAATTAAGAATTTCATAAATAACATTTTGTGTTACTCCACAAATTTTTAATTTCTAAATATTTGAAATCATCAATTTAGAAACACTCAAAAGGTAACTTCCTAAGATGTATGTACTCGTGTATAGTGTTTTTTAAGGGTTGCCAACCGATTTTATAACCGATAATTGTTTTTCTTTAGATTGGTTTGCCATTACATCGTGGATAGAATTACACGAGTTACGCTTGAAAATTATTGAAAATTTTTCAGCGATGAAGCTTATTTCGGTTTGAATGGGTACGTAAAAAAGCAAAATGGTCACATTTTGTGTGAAGATAATCCAAAAGCTTGTGTCCAAACGCCATTACATCAATAGGGCTATTTTCTTTGGGTTTATGTAAAGTCTCTCGTCTATGCAGATAAACCACACACAGAATACAATTTGGCTGCCTCAACCGAATTATTTGCCAACCGAATTTTGGTAGTTCTGTCTACTATCATGCGATTCCATCAGGACAACCAACATTTTGGTGGTATACTTCTGCTTCCATGTTAACAATAATCATATTTGGATGCGCCAACTACGAAAATCGTGGCTAAAACTATCTGTTGTATGTTGCCACAACCAACTGTTTTAAAAAATTGGTTGTTCTGACAATTTGGCAATCTATATATATAAAATTGTTGCGTGACTGGCTGACTGACTGACTGGCTGACTGACTGACTGATTGACTGACTGATCATCGCCCAGGCCAAACGGCTGAAGTTAGAATCATGCAATTTGGTGGGAGGGTAGTCCTTGGGACGTAGACGAGCAATAAGGCGGGATTTTTCGAAATTCATAATATTAGCTGCACAATGGGGCAAATAGGGATAAATATGGTACCACCGCCAAATCTAAACGAAATGAGCTAGACTCAGGTAGACTCAGAAATTGGCAGGATTTTTCGAAATTCGAACATTTACGCACACAGTGGGGTAAAAAGTGATAAATGTGGTACATCAGCCAAATCCAAATGGCAAGAGCTAGAATCGTGAAATATTGTGTGATGGTAGCCCTTATGAGGTAGACTCTGAAATTGGCAGAATATTTCGAAACTCGAACATTTACGCACACAGTGGGGTAAAAAAGGGAAAAATGCGATAAATGTAGTACAACAGCCAAATTCAAATGGCAAGAGCTAGAATCGTGAAATTTGGTGTGAGGGTAGCTCTTATGAGGTAGACTCTGAAATTGACAGGATTTTTCGAAATTCGAACATTTACGTACACAGTGGGGTAAAAAGGGAAAAATGTGGTACAACAGCCAAATTCAAATGGCAAGACCTAGAATCGTGAAAATTGGTGTGAGAGTAGCTCTCGGGACGTAAGCAAGATCAAGGAGTGATTTTTTTTTTAAATTTAGAGGCACAGTGGGACAGAAATTTGTTAAACATTTTGTACAGTGAGATAAAGAGTTGAATGGGACACAGTTGTGCAAAAAGGGTTAACTATGGTACAGTGGGGTAAAAATAGTTATATGTATATGGTAAAGTGGGACAAATGGGTTAAAAATGGTACAGTGGGGCAAAAAGCGTTAACTATTGAACAGTGGGGCAAAAAGGGTTAAATATGGTACAGTGTGACAAAAATGGGTAACTATACAGTACAGTTGGGCAAAAACTGTTAAATATGGTACAGTGAGACAAAGCGTTTAATGTGACACAGTGGGGCAAAAAGGGTTAACTATGGTACATGGTAACGTGGGACAAAATGGGTTAAATATGGTACAGTGGGGCAAAAAGCTTTAACAATGGAACAGTGGGAAAAAATGTGTTAGCTATGGTACAGTGGGACACAAATGGTTAAATATGCTACAGTATGAACAAAATGGTTACAGTGGGCACAAAAAGTAAAATATGGTAACGTGTAACAAAATGGGTTAAAAATGGTACAGTGGGGCAAAAAGCGTTAACTATGGAACAGTGGGGCAAAAATTTATTTACTATGATACAGTGGGGCAAAAAGGGTTAAATACGGTACACTGTGCAAAAATGTTTAACTATACAGTACAGTGGGGCATAACTGTGTTAAATATTGTACAGTGGAGCAAAGAGGGTTAAATATGGTATTGTGGGGCAAAAACTGTTAAACATGGTACGGTGAAACAATGGGTTTAATATGACACAGTGGGGCAAAAAGCTTTAACTATGGAACAGTGGGGAAAAAAATGTGTTAAAATGGTACAGTGGTGCAAAAAGCGTTTACTATGGAACGGTGGGGCAAAAATGTGTTAACTATGGTACAGTGGGGCAAAAATGGTTAAATATAGTGGACAAAATATAGTAGGTGTTAAATTTGATTCAGTGGACCCAAAATGTTAAATATAGTACAGTGGGTAAAAATATGGATGCAGGGAGAGAGGGTAAGTTAAATATGAAATAAGAATGTTTATTTTCTAAATGTATGCTTTTAGTAGCACTGTGATGCAAACAGGTTAAAATTACGAAGCACTGCAATTATGTAGCACTGTGGTGCAAAAAGGTTAAAATTATGATGCAGTTGGGGCAAGCAAAAATTGTTCAACATGTTACAGAGGGGAAAAAATGTGTTAAATATGGTTTAGTGGAGCAAAAGGGGTTAAATATGGTACGGTGAAGCAAAAAAGTTAAATACGGTAAAATGGTTAAATGTGGTAAGTGGGTAAAAAATGGGAACAAAATAGTCCCAGATATGTATAAAAATTCGTACTTTAGAAGAATAAAAAGTGTTTAATATGGAACAGTGGTGCAAAAGGTGTTGAATGTGGTCCTGAGTGCAAAGGTAGCTCTTACAGCATAAAAAAAAGCTAAGAAATTGTTTTTTCCAAATAGGTTCTTCTACTTAAACCGTGTGGAAAAAGTTAAATAAATGGCACAGATAGGCAACAAAAATGTTGAAATACGGCCAAAGCTTGAGAATTTGGATCTTGAAATATCAATTATCATTTTAAAATATTGTACAATCGTGCAAAGTGGTTAATTATGACACACTAAAGGTTGAATGTGGTACAACGGAGCGATTTACTTTAGATTATTAAATTCGTATTTTTATAGACACAGTGGGACAAACATGGTTTTATATTGTACCAGGGTGTGAATGTAGGTATTGGAACATAAACAAGGGAAAGTTGCAAACGTATGAACCAAAAAAATAGTTTTTCAACGTCCAGAGGTACTGTGGGAAAAGGGATAAATATTGTACCATGGTGTCAGTGTAACTCTTGGAACATAAACTAGAAATGAAACGAGGGTTCGTATTTTATATATAAAAGTAATCAAATCTTCTTCATTTTGCACCATATGTAATAATCATGTCATTTTGAAAGAAAGAGGTATAGCTATTTTACAGAGGTATAGCTATTTTACCTAAACAGAAAATAGATAAAAGATGGGGGCTGCGAAGCGCACCGGGTAAGCTAGTCATATATATACTACCGACAATTAATTAATAACAGTTTTCATAAAATTTTTATTTTATTTATTGAACAAAAAACCAAACAATTCATAACAAAATTAAAAATCCCATATTACAAATTCATTCACAAATGTTGAGGATTTATTTATGTCGAGTAATTTTATTTTTTGTTTGTCATGTACAAGCAAAAGAACAGCAAACAATCTTTCGGTTGTATTTCCCAAAATACATTTAGTTATTCTAAATTTGGGAAATTATTGGGATAACCAAAAAACGATTATTTATTAATATTTTTTCTGTTGTAGTAACCAATTATTCGTTGCAATAATAATCTTTGGACTATTGATACAATTTCTGTTGTCAAGAATAAAACATTGGTTGTCTCAACCAAAAATTGATCATATGGTAATATAATGAAAGTTTAAAATTGATTACCACAACTATTTATAAATGTTTACATTTATAAATTACAAATTCTACGGACAAAAAGTGTAACACATCGAAGGAGTGACCTAAGGCCCCAAGTATGTTCCGGGATATGTTCCGTTTTGAGCCATTTTCAGTCATTTAAGCAATGTCCGTCCGTCTGTCTGTCCGGCTGGAGGGCACAATAACTCTCGCAAGGATTAACGGATTGACTTCAAATTTGGTATGGGATAATATTTCTTTCTATCTGAAGATCGAAGATGGGCCATAGTGGTCCACTCCTTCTAGTGCCTGCCTCACAAAGGGTTGAAATATAGTGAAATATTGATTCTCCAGTAACTTATACTACTTATCCGAATCCTCTGTAATTACACAGATATTAATAGTTTATCTGTCGCTAATAACTTGAGAAAAATGGGTAAAGTGGCCCCTTTTGGTACCTCCCACAGAAAATTACATTTTGTACAAACAGTTAAATGCTTATAGCGTGGGTAGCAATGCACGAAAATACTACAAAATTTTGCACAGTGTACCGCTTTTGAAGTACCTTTAGTCCTGTCCTGAAAAATGGGCGTTACCACCACGCCCCTTTTTGTACCACCCACACAAAATGGTCAAATTATACCAAAATTGAATAGCTTATAACGTTAATATCACCAACCTACTAACAAAGGTTCAGAGAACTGCCTGCCTGAGCATAAGCGGAGCCTTAAGGACTACAGCGACCGAGTCTCTACAAGCCCTACTCCATATACTGCCGATTAATATTGTGGCGAGAGAAGTTGCAACCAAAGCGGCAATAAGATTAAACTGCCTATCAATGTGGAGGTACAAGAACTATGGTCACATGAGGATATCAAAGTGTAGTGCTATGGTAACCGACCGAGTGGACTATATACCAACTGTGTACGCCTTCGAGAGAAATTACATCACTATGATTCCCGCCAGAGATGAATGGGTCGGCAGAATACCAGGTAATAGAAACCATCTCCACTTTTACACGGATGGTTCGAAGCTTGATGAAAAGGTTGGCTTCGGAGTACACTGTGAAGAACTTAGTCTGGATATAGCTCACAGACTACCAGATACCTGCAGTGTCTATCAAGCCGAAATAATGGCAATATGGGAAGTCGCCAAGTGGCTGAGTCGCAACATAGTAACCAACACTGGCGTTGTCATTTACTCGGACAGCCAGGCTGCCATCAATTCTCTGGAGGCAACATCCCTAAATTCACAAACAGCCCTCGACTGCCGCAGATCTCTTAACGAGATGGCTGAGCAGTTTAATATACACCTCATATGGGTGCCTGGGCATAGGGATATCCCGGGGAACTGCAAAGCCGATGAACTTGCTAGGAAAGGGACGACATTACAAATTCTCGAAGAATTTGCATATATTGGTGCGCCACTATCCACGTGCAAGCTTTGGCTTGCTGGATTTCTGTCCAACGAGAGATGGACAGAAATCGGCTCCTGCAGGGTAGCTAGACAAATCTGGCCAAGGTATGACCTGAGAAGGTCAAAATATCTCCTCGCACTAGAGAGGAAACGATTGTCTACGTTAGTACAGGTTCTGACGGGACACTGCTTGATCGGCGAACACGCCAAAAGATTGGGTATTGACTCCAATGACTTCTGCCGAAGCTGTGGAGATGAGGAAGAAGTGGAGAGCATTGAGCACTTGCTTTGCGACTGTCCCGCTTTGAGTAAACGACGACTGGACATACTAGGGTCGGCCTTTTTAGGCAGCCTAACAGATCTTTCCAGTACTGATATTCGTACTATCGATAAATTTATATATCAAACAGGTTGGTTTCGATGAGGGGCATTTCAGCCCGTGGTAACACTAGGGACCTAAACTGGTCTATGTGAGCTTGTAAAAAAAAATACGGCTGCCACCCTAACCTAAACCTAAACCTAAACCTAATATATTAGAGCACATAAACGCTTATAATTCGGCACTGAGCAATGTATTTAAAGTACATATCTACTATTCTGCGAAAAATAAGTGAAACTTTCATACTTCATATTCTGCGAAAAATAAGTGAAACTTTCATACTTGAAAAGTAAATTTTGTTAAAATTTTATTACTCTAAAAAATTTCTTTAAATATGCCCCTATTTACAAAATTTCAAATTTATAGAAATATCATTATTATCCATTTTTTCTAGAAATTACATTTTATTTACAAAAATTCTTTGAAATTTAATGTTCGTTCGCTTTATTAGGTTTTTAAATCATTATTGATTCGTAAGTAGGATATTTTCCTGGCTTTAGACCATTTTTGCCTCTATTATGTGTTATAGAATGTAAAGTTTTTTAGAAAACGGTGAAGCAAATACAAATAATTGACAGCTCTGCTTCTCGTTTAGCTATTTCACGGATGCTACTCCGATCATTCAGCGAGGTTCAGCTGTGATTCTTTAAAATTTTCATTTTTCCTACAATTTTTATCCCCTCACCTTAGAGAGGAGGGTATATATCATTTGCTACGGGCCAAAGTTTAACACATCGAAGGAGTGACCTAAGAACCTAAGTATTAGGTCATTTTAAGACGAATGAGCAATGTCCGTCCGTCTGTCTGCTGGCTGGTGCGCACGATAACTCTCGAAAGGAGTAACCGATTGACTTCAAAGTTGGTATGTGGTAATATTTTTTTCTATCTCCGGCTAAGTTCGAAGACGGGCCATATTGGTATACTCCATCTAGTACCTCTCCCACAGAGGGTTAATATATAGTGAAATATTGATTCTTTAATAACGTCTATACTACTTACTCGAATCTTCCGAAATTCCACACATAGTATTAGTTTATTAGTAGCTTACAGCTCAAGAAAAATGGGCGTAGTTACCACGTCCTTTTTGGTACCTCCCACACAAATGGGCCATTTTGTACCAAAATTTAACAGCTTATAACTTTAATACCAGTACATAAAAATACTTGAAATTTTGTGCATTATTGTACGGCCCCTTTTGGTACCTCCCACACAAATGGGCCGTTTTGCACATAAAAATAAAAGCTTATAATATTAATAACTATGCATACAAATACGTAAAATTTTTGTACAGTGCAATTCTGTTATAGTGCCTACAGATCAGAGAAAAATGGGCGTTATTTCCCTGCCCCTTTTGGTACCTCCCACAGCTTATAACTTTAATACCAGTGCATACACATACTTGAAATTTCGTACAGTATAATGTTTTTATAGTACCTACAGTCCATTGAAAAATGGCGATCATTGACACGCCCCTTCTGATACTTCCCACACAAATAGATGATATTAATGCAATTTAAATTGATAATAATTTAATTGAAACAAAAAAATAAATTAATTTACGAATAATTCTTGAAACTCAAGGTGAGGGGCCGGTTTACCCGACTGAACTTTCTTACTTGTCTTAACTTAATTTTGCTTCAAAACGGTCATCGACCTTTTATCATATCTATGGCTACTAAACCCGACTTCGGTCATCGACCTTTAATCCGGTCAGTGGCCGATAGATTAAATGTGGATTACCGGATTACAGATCGTTGACCGGTCTACTGATAAAAGGTCGAAGATCGGACCATATACCGATGACCGGATTAAAGGATGATAAGCGGATTAAGGACCACTGAAGGTCCATGGCCCCTTTAAAGGATGATGACCCCTGATTACACTAGTTTACAAAATTTTCCCGAAGGTCTGTGCATAACATTTCATGGTGTAATATGGTGTCCAAAACACGAAAAAAAATTTAAAAAAAATTGTATGGTAATATGTTTTTAATATCTTTTTAAAATTCCTATTCTGTAGGAAAATGCTTTTAGTATTTGGACCATATTTAGATAAATTATGAAAGCTACAAATGTGGAAAACATAATTTTCACGTAGAAACAGAAGTTGAGTAACTGTCGTTAAACAATTGGAAAAATTTTGATTGTTTCAAAAAAAATCGTTTTCTTTCTGGCAAGAAAAAACCGACAAAAAAATCCAAAAAATATGTTTGTTCCATTTTTTGAAAGGTAGCATCCTAATGAATAAAATAATGTCGATTAGAAAAAAAATCTATGGATAAATGTAGAAGTGATATCCCTTTTGGTAGAAGTAAACGAATTTCAACGAAATCACCACTATTGTGAACGAGGGTATATATCAGTTGCTGCAGGCCAAAAGTGTAACACGTCGAAGGAGTGACCTAAGAGACCCCAGGAATATTTGGCGGAAATCCGTTTTGGGCCATTTTAACTCATTTGAGCAATGTCTATCCGTCCGTCTGTCTTTCCGAAAAATGCAATTTTGAAGAAATTTTATCGAAAAATTTCAACTTTAACGAATTTTTTTTATGAGTACCAATTTTGCCAAAAATTTCTATATAAATATGATTTCTATTACATTTTGTATGAAAATCCATTTTCTTTTAAATGTTCTAAAAAATGCAATTTTGTGCAAAAATTAAATTTTCCTGACAGTTTCTACTGAAACTACATATGTCTTAAAATATTCCCTCACATTACCTTAAGGGGGTAATGTTTATAAAACTTTTTTTGCAATTTTTTTATTCGATATTCTGAATTCTTTTATTCTTTTATATATATTTTTGAAATTGATTCAAACCAATGTGCTTGCGTGTGGAAGGCTTTGGAATAGATGTTCCACGCCAAAGAACAAAATATAAAATACACTTCAGGAAGTTTTCTCCCAAAACACCCGACACCACCGCTCATCCCCTTATGACTGATAATTACCCTACACAAATAACGATATATCTAAAGATGTAGAAATCAATGGGTTTTTTTTTTGGGTGATGTATTCGAGAAAAAATTCCACACAATACACTTCTATCGCAATCTCGCACAAAAAGTACCAAATTCCATATCACATTTCTCTGAAAGTAAGGGTACACTTTAGTCGATCTACTCGATTGTTATCCCCTCACCTTAGAGAGGAGGGTATATATCATTTGCTACGAACCAAAAGTGTAACACATCGAAGGAGTGACCTAGGACCCTAAGTATGTTCGGCGGATATCCGTTTTGGGTCATTTTAAGTCGAATAAGCAAAGTCCGTCCGTCTGTCTGCTTGCTGGCTGATGCGCACGATAACGCCCGAAAGGTGTAACCGATTAACTTCAAATTTGGTGTGTTGTAATATATTCTTCTATCTCCAGCTATGTTCGAAGAGGGACCATATTGGTCCACTCATTCTAGTACCTCCCCCACAAAGGGATAACATTTAGTGAAATATTAATTATTTAATAACTTCTATACTACTTATTGGAACCTCTGAAATTCTACAAATAGTATTAGTTTAATAGTCACTATTACCTCGAGAAAAATGGGCGAAATTGCAATGCCCCTTTTGGTACCTCCCACACAAATGGACAATTTTGAACCAAAAGTTAATAGCTTATAACTTTATTACCGATGCATACAAAGACTTGAAATTTTGTACAGTGTAATGCTTTTATAGTACCTAAAGTCTAAAGAAAAATGAGCGTTATTGGCCCGCCCTCTTCTTACCTCCCACACAAATGGACCTTTTGTACCAAAAGTAAACAGCTTTTAACTGTAATACCAGTATATACTTTAAAGTTATTAAATGCAATTTAAATAAAACAAAAAATTAAATAAATTTACGTATATTTTTTGAGACTCAAGGTGAGGGGATTACTTGTTTTATAGTTTGTTTACTAGTTTAATTTAATGACATGATATTAAAATACAAAAAAATATTTTGGGGATTTTTGACCTATAGTATTTTTACTTCTATTTTCATTATTTTCAACCTCTTTCTCAGCATTATTAGTTTTTTTAAAATTTTCTTTAAAAAAACGATTTTCTTCGCATATAAAGCCTTCTTTACCAGAACATGCTGCATCATGCCAGCTCCACGGTATGTACATAAGAAGGCAATGTTCCACATTACCAGCACGATTCGGTTCGTTGGGAGCCCAATTGGTGAATGTAAACTCTTCGCCAGTACTTGCCCAATCATAGCGATGTTCCAAGGCATTGTCGTGTCCACCCAACCAAAGTCGTGGACAGGAGGCTGTAGTTATAACCAATACCAATTTTTTATTATTATATTTATGTTTGTGTTGTTCTAAATTTTTCTTAGACGTTCTTGTTTTTTTTTTTTTTGTTATTAGTTTATTTAATTATTATTTTTTCCATATTTCAATCTTCTTTGAAGATCATCTTCAGGAATGATATTTAAAGAAAAAAAAAATCATTCCTGAAGATGATCTGCAAAGAAAGTCGAATTATCACATAAACTAATAAATAAGTAAACTAACAGCAAAGACGCCAGGCTTGATTTAAAAACAAAAACAAGAACACTTATTTATACTTTTTGAAAATTGTATATATTTCTTCAGGAAAAAATCGATAAAAATCACAGAAAATGTTTCTTAAATATAAAGAAATAATGAAATATTGATTTAAAATGGCTTCTTTCTTTATTTTAAAGAAACAATTTAGGTAGATTTTATGTAATAACATTTTCTTCTTTCAACTTACGAAATAAACTTCTGAGTAAAACATCAAATTGAATGTGCTTTTCGTAAGTATCAATCGCCAAAAGAGACATATTTTTGCGCATACAAGAATTCCAAGCCTCAAACCAGTTGTACTATAAGAAAATAAATATTGTTGTACACTGAACAAATTTGCTTCATAAAATTAAAGAACGTCCTTAGTCTTTAAAATAAGTACATTTACAAAATATAGATAATTAAATTAATATTAATTAAATTTTCTTAATTTTATGTAAAAAACGTACTTATTTCAAAGATTAATGACGTCTTTGGAGCCATTCTTTAATTTCATGACAAATTTTTTCAGGGAACATTTTAAATATGATTAGCGTTTCTATTAAATATTTTTGTTTATTGGAACTAACCTTTTGCTGCGTTTCTATGAAATATAAACTTCCGTCGGCAGTTCTGTGCCACTTCCTCACAACTGCAGAGGATGTCAGAGAGATGATGAGACAAAGTGTTATTATTCTTCTCATTTTGATGTGGGAATGTGGTGCATCTCGATGTGTCCAAGTAATTTATAGTAATTTCTTTTAAGCAAGGGGATTTTTTTGTCCATTTTTTAAATTTTGCGATAAAACTTCACTGATTCAATATTTAGTAGTAAAAGTATTCAAATCACGAGACACAGTGGGTCCGATTCACAAAAAGAAGCAATAATATCAAATAATGTTGGCTACAACGCTTTTAAAAATACTACAGGCAAAAAAAGAATTCGTTTCGCAGAAATCTAAATATGGAACCACAAAGTCATAAAATATCTGTCAGTAAAATATTGAAAAATACTTATTCGTGTAGGTATACGTATTACGTACACGTATACGTATTACGTACACGTATATGCATTACTTAAACGAATACGAATTTTTTCAATATTTTACTGACAGATATTTTATGACTTTGTGGATTCCATATTTTAAACGCTAGCATCCTAACGAAGAAAACAGTGCCTATTTGAAAAAATCTATGGATAAAAGTATAAATTATGCCCCATTTTGTAAAAATTCAAAAATTCAAAAAAATAATTTTTTATTTTGGCAATTTTGTTTTGGAGGCTGTGTGGCAATAAAGGCAATTTTTAATATACTATGGGTTCTATAAAAATATTACCCTATACACAATTTTATGTATTTTTATAGATTGGAATGAAAGCTATAAGCCGTTAACTTTTTGTGCAAAATGGTAAATTTGTATGGGAGGTACTAAAAGAGGCGTGGCAACTTCGCCCATTTTTTACGGGACTGTAGGTACTATAAAAACATTACACTATACAACATTTTAATTATTTGTATCGACTGGAATCAACGTTGTGGGACGAACCAAAAGGGGCGCAGCAATAACGACAATTTTCCACGAGACAGTAAGTACTATTAACTGGACTGGAATCAATGTTATAAACCGTTAACTTTTTGTGCAAAATGGTCCATTTGTATGGCAGGTACCATTCGGGGCGCGGCAACTTCGCTCATTTTTCTACAGATGATAGTGATTAATATATAGGAACCTCGATATGGATCACGCATTACTAATACTACTCGTATGTGTGGAATTGAGAAAGATTCTGGGTAGTAGTATAAATGTTATGGGATAATCAATATTTCACAAAAATTTTGACCCTTCGTGGGGAGGTACTCGAAGGAGTGGACCAACATAGACCATTTATGACCTTAGCCTGAGATAGAAAAAATATTGACTCATACAAAATTTTAAGTCAATCGGTTAATCCTGTCGAATGTTATCGTGCGCATCAACTAGACAGACAGGCGGACATTGCTAAAATAACTTAAAATGACCCAAAACTGATTTCCGCCAAATATTCTTGTGGCCTCTTAGGTCACACCAGCGATGTGTTACACTTTTGGTTGGCAGCATCTGATATATACCCTTCATCACAATAAACCGAATTTTGTTGAAATTCTCTTATTTCTACCAAAAGTACTATAACTTCTACATTTATTCATAGATTTTCTTAAAATAGGCATTGTTTTCTTCGTTAGGATTCAAAATACCAAACCAAACAATATTTGGCGAATTTCTTCCTATTTTTTATGGTTTATTTCCTGCCAGCAAAAAACGATTTTTTGTTAAAAATCACTTTTTTTCTAAGTGTTTTAACGACAGTTAGTAAACTTCTGTTTCCACATGAAAGTGTCATAACTAACATTTGTCCTCAAAATTTCCTTTAATATTACGTGTATCCTGGCATTATCGAGCATATACTTCAAATACTAAAATCACCTCCCAAGAAAATTGGAATATTAAAGAAAAATTTTTTTAAAAAGATAATTACTATAGAAATTGCTTTTAATATTTTTTTCGTGTTTCGGACTCCATATCACACCAGAAAATGTTTTGCGCAGCCCTTCCACCAAAAATTTGTTGCATAGTGTTATTGGAGAAAAAACATGAATTTTTGTAATATCGCTCTAGCACACTGTCGGCTCAAGAGACGAAAATTGCCGAAATATTTTGAGAATATTCCCAAAACAAGACAAGCTTTCATATGAGATGCAGACAACCGCGATATTTTTTTTGACCCGCCCTTATCGCTATATTCTCTACATATATATATATAAAAACGTAGACAAAATCATTGTAACGCCATCACGCAAGAACTACTGAACCAATTTAAAAATGTTTCTTTTATATAAAAGTTCCATGGCCATAGATGGTGGATTATAATTATTTTGCTCTATTTATTATTATTATTTAAGTAATTATTATATTTGTTTAATTATTATTGTAGAACATTCATCCCTGATGAAGGAATTCAATGATAATTCCGAAATATTGAAAAGAATATAAATTAAATTCAATTAAATATTGAAAAACCAGACCTCGAGCTTGAAATAATTAAAAGAAAAATTGATAATAAAAATATCGAATAAAACAAAAGACATTAATTCATATCGAAATTTTGTGTCAAATTCTGTAAATTTCGTTTATGGTCATTTCCTACGACGTTGTGCATAAACAACGTTTCACATTCCACATCGCTGGAAACACTGTGCATTTGAATACGGTATACAAATAATTAAGTTTCTTTAAACTGATAAAATGCAGATTTTTTGTTGGTATTTATGAAAAAAAAAGTACCCATTTTTAAGCTGCCAGTGCTAGTTTGGTGATAACAGTATAGCCTTACCCGGTGTGGTTCAAACATTTCAAAAGATTAATCGCTAAAAACAATATGCCACTGCACAGCATATACGAGTATGTGATGGGATGTCCAGTAATTGGCCCATCACCACAAATACTGCAGCTAGACCCACTGAACGACTCAGAATGAATAGCTAAATCGATTTAGTAATTCCACTCAGATCTTGATGAAATTCGGTACAAGGGAAATTTGTCAAAATCGGTTCAGATTTAATATATAATTTTTTTTTCAATCATTTTAGCGGTATACGGGCGTGTTTTTACAGCAGATGCTTATGAGCATTGTGGGATGTCAGCTCGTTAGGAATTGCGGCATGTTTCAATAATTTTTTACCAAAACTTGAATAGTTCTTTGATGTAATAGACAATTTTACAAATTGTCATAAAAATATATTCATATAGATAAAACAAGAGCGAACTGGATAACATGCGTGGAGAACAAATATAACTAATTCCACTATGCAACAAAAAAAAATTGTGTGTATAATATTCTATGAAACTAAAACAAAACCAGTAAGGAAAGGCAGAAAGTCGGGCGGGTCGACTATATAATACCCTACACCTCCCTAAAAATTATAAGGGTCATTGCGATAATAATTTGTAATAATTGGTAAATGGATAGGAACATATTATCTAATTCTGAACCGATAATCGCTAAATTAAGCAATATTCGTTCCTAAATTGAGAAACATCTTTCTGGAAAATTTTAATGATCGGAAGTAAAGTACAACTTCTATAGCGCTTTCAATCAGGAGGAACATATATACGGAGGTTATATATAAATCTGCACCGATTTTCCCTGAATACTCATTCAGGTAAAAAGACCTCTTTCTGTCTAATTTCGTACTGATCGGATATAAAATACAGTCTCTACGGCGCTTACATGTCAAATCGGGGGTAACATATATATGGGCCTATATATAAATCTGAACCGATTTCCTCCGAATTTGGCAGTATTCCTTCATGTAGAAATAACATGTTTACAGCTCTTACATGTCAAATCGGGGGCTATATCTAAATCTGAACCGATTTCGTCCAAATTTAAAAGTGTTCATTCATATATGTAATAGGATATCTCTTTCTGTCGAATGTCATACTGATCGGATATAAAATAACATTTTTACAGCGCTTACATGTCAAATCGGTGGTAACATATATATGGGGGCTATATCTAAATCTGAACCGATTTCTTTCAAATTTAACAGAGTTCATTCATATAATAATACAATTTCACACTGATCGGATATGAAATAAAGTTTTTACAGCGCTTACATGTCAAATCGGGGCTAACGTATATATGGGGGCTATATTTAATCTGAACCGATTTTAACCAAATTCAATAGGGGTCGTCCTTGGGTCAAAAAAAAAAGATATGTGTAAAATTTCGTCGAGATCGAACCATAATTGCGACCTGTACTTTGATTACAAAAATACATCCACAGACAGACGGACAGCCAGGCAGACGGACAGACGGACATAGCTAAATCAACTCAGAAAGTGATGCTAAGTCGATCGGTATAATAAACGATGGGTCTATTTCTTCTCCTTTTGGGTGTTACAAACAAATGCACAAAGTTATAATTCACAGTAACCGTGAGTGCTACAGAGCAATGATCAACGAGTTCTTTTTGCCGCAACTTGATGAATTGGGATTGGAAAACATGTGGATCCAACAGGACGGTGCAACGGCACACACTGCACGTGCCACAACCGATATGCTGAAGGATGCATTTCCCGGGCGCCTAATCTCCCGTTTTGGCGATTTGCACTGACCAGCAAGATCGCCTGATTTGACCGCTCCAGACTTCTTTTTGTGGGGCTTTTTGAAGTCGCGGGTTTATGTCAACAAGCCTCAGACTCTTGCAGCTCTTAAAGACAATATCCGTCAAGAATGTGAGGACATATCGCCGGAAGTTTTGGCCAAAGTGATGGAAAATGCCATAAAAAGGGCTCAAATGACAATCAACTGTGGCGGCGGCCATTTACATGACATCATATTCTCGACTTGATGTAAAAAAAATTAAAAGACCAAATAAAAATAATCCACAAGAAGAATCAAAGTTTTTCATTTTTTTTATATTACAGCCAAAAAACATCGAAAGGTTACTTTTGCGCCACCTTGTATATGTTACCCCCGATTTGACATGTAAGCGCTGTAAAAACTTTATTTTATATCCGATCAGTATGAAATTCGGCAGAAAGAGGTTTCTTATTATATGAATGAACACTGTTAAATTTGGAAGAAATCGGTTCAGATTTAGATATAGCCCCCATATATACGTTACCCCCGATTTGACATGTGAGCGCTGTAAAAATGTTATTTTATATCCGATCAGTGCGAAAGACGGCAAAAAGAGGTTTCTTTCTACATGATCCTTACTGCCAAATTCGGAGAAACTCGGTTTAGATTTAGATATAACACCCATATATATGTTACCTCCGATTTGACCTGTAAGCGCTGTAGAAATTGTATTTTATATCCGATCAGTGCAAAATTCGGCAGAAAGAGGTTTCTTATTACTAAAAAGAATACTGCCAAATTCGGTGAAAATCGGTTCAGATTTAGATATAACTCCCATATATATGTTACCCCCGATTTTACATGTAAGCGCTGTAAAAACTGTATTTTATATCCGATCAGTGCGAAATTCGGCAGAAAGAGGTTTCTTATTACATGAAGGAATACTGCCAAATTCGGAGAAAATCGGTTCAGATTTAGAGAGCTCCCATATATATGTTACCCCCGATTTGAGATGTAAGCGCTGTAGAGACTGTATTTTATATCCGATCAGTACGAAATTCGACAGAAGGAGGTATTTTTACATGAATTAGTATTCAGGGAAGATCGGTTCAGATTTATATTAAAGCTCCATATATATGTTCCTCCTGATTTGGTATCAAACCGCTATAGAAGTTGTATTTTACTTCCGATCATGAAAATTTTCCAGAAAGATGTTTCTCAATTTAGGAACGAATATTGCTTAATTTAGCGATTATCGTTTCAGAATTAGATAATATGTTTCTACCCATTTACCAATTATTCCAAATTATTATGGCAATGACCCTTATCACATTGTTAGGGAGATGTAGGGTATTATATGGTCGGCCCCGCCCGACTTTCGGCCTTTCCTTACTGGTTTTCTTTAGGTTTGACTTATTTTGTGAGGTCACATGCTATCCATGGTGGAGGGTATATAAGATTCGGCATGTCCCGAATTGTATCAGCATCTTCCAGTCAAATCTTCTGAGATGAGTAAAGTGTGGCATGAGAAAATATAAAATAAATATTATTACCACTTACTTTCCAAATCTACGGCGCCGAAGCAGGGTTGCTTTCAAAATCTGACGAGGCTATGATAGGTGTCTTCGAGAGAATGAGCTGAGGTATGAGCTGTATCCCGACATGTTGGTCGAATGGACAATAACGCTCAAGCTCAAGAGTAGAACTTCCTCGGAATGCACAGGCATGGTAGACCGAAACTCCGGTGGATGGACCATGTGGAAGAAGATCTGAAAATCCTTGGTATAACGAACGGAGGAAAGCACCCCCAAGACCGAAGTGTTTGGAGGTCATTTACGAAGCAGGTGAAGACCAACAAGAGGTTGTAGAGCCAACCTAAGTAAGTAAGTAAGTATGTTTTCAAATCTAGATTCAGAAGTATTCGACGTCAATATGTTTAAAGAAAAACTAATAGATGCTTGGGTACTTTTATACACTGTTCGATCGTGGCAGTCGATCGAAAAATCGTTGGCTAAAGTAACAGAAATTAGGAACGACTTATGGCGATTTAGTTTCTGGAAAGAGCGCAGCTTTTTCTTTACTCACTGCAAAACTGCACTTTTCTAACACTTTTTTGAAGTTTGAAAATTGGAATTAAGTTAAGTTGGAGTGAAATACATTATTTCAATTTTAAAGGTGCAAATTTTTTCTATAATTTAAAGTCGACGGGGCAATATTTTTTCCAGAAATGAAATCGACATTAAATATAAATAATAACTTTATTATTTTTGTAATTAAAAGACAAGCTCGAGGTCAGGTGTTGTTATTATTTATTTATTGGTATCCAATATTTTGTTCTTCTTTGAAGAACATCTTCAGGGATATGAGTACGAAAACGAAATAACACAAAACATGAAGCGACATACGTCTTGCTTTGCCGTTGTCTGTTTTCTTATAAGTAAATTTATGTAAACAATTTATACATGAATTACAAAATTTATATATCAGAGTTATTCAATATTACGAGATTGGTGTAGGGTATTATATAGTCGGCCCCGCCCGACTTTAGCCTTTCTTTACTGGTTTTTAATAAAATCGTTTTTTGCTGACGATACAAAATAAAATAAAACCAGTAAGGAAAGGCTAAAGTCGGGCGGTGCCGACTATATAATACCCTACACCACTCTCGTAATATTGAATAACTCTGATATATAAATTTTGTAATTCATGTATAAATTGTTTACATAAATTTACTTTTGGGACATTTTATACTTAAATAATACCCTGTACCACAGTGTGGTGTAGGGTATAAAAACAATTGGATCTAAAGAGCCAAATCGGATGAAACATATATATGGGAGCTATAGCTAAATCTTAACCGATTTTCTTCAAATTCGGCAATGTTGGTTCATGGATCAAGAAACTCTACCATTCTAAATTTCAAAACGATCGGATGTAAAATACAGCTTCTATAGGACTAAAGGACCAAATCGGACGAAAGATATATATGGGAGATATACCTAATTTTGAACCGATTTTCTTCAAATTCGGCAATGTTGGTTCATGGATCAAGAAACTCTACCATTCTAAATTTCAAAACGATCGGATGTAAAATACAGCTTCTATAGAACTAAAGGGCCAAATCGGACGAAACATATATATGGGAGCTATAGCTAAATCTTAACCGATTTTCTTCAAATTCGGCAATGTTGGTTCATGGATCAAGAAACTCTACCGTTCTAAATTTCAAAACGATCGGATGTAAAATACAGCTTCTATAGGACTAAAGGACCAAATCGGACGAAAGATATATATGGGAGCTATATCTAAATCTGAACCGATTTTCTTCAACTTCGGCAATGTTGGTTCATGGATCAAGAGACTCTACTGTTCTAAATTTCAAAACGATCGGATGTAAACTACAGCTTCTATAGGACTAAAGGACCAAATCGGACGAAAGATATATATGGGAGCTATATCTAAATCTGAACCGATTTTCTTCAAATTCGGCAATGTTAGTTCATGGATCAAGAAACTCTACCATTCTAAATTTCAAAACGATCGGATGTAAAATACAGCTTCTATAGGACTAAAGGGCCAAATCGGACGAAACATATATATGGGAGCTATAGCTAAATCTTAACCGATTTTCTTCAAATTCGGCAATGTTGGTTCATGGATCAGGAAACTCTACCATTCTAAATTTCAAAACGATCGGATGTAAAATACAGCTTCTATAGGACTAAAGGGCCAAATCGGACGAAAGATATATATGGGAGCTATATCTAAATCTTAACCGATTTCAACCAAATTCAATAGCGATCTTAACAGCCGCGAAATACTCTAAACTGCAAAATTTCAGAACGATCGGAGTGAAATTGCGACCTGTAGTCGACGAACAACTTTACATAGACAGACGGACGGACGGACGGACGGACGTTAAATCGACTCAGCTAGTGATTCTGAGTCGATCGGTATACTTTAAGGTGGGTCTAGCTGTGTTATTTTCAGGTGTTACAAACATCTGACGTGAAACAAACTTATAATACCCTGTACCACAGAGTGGTGTAGGGTATAAATATTAAAAAAAAATCGTCAAAAATTTGTTGTTCAATTTATTTAAAGCTAGCATCCTAAAGAAGGAACCATTGCCTATTTAAAATATAAAATGCCCATTTTCTACGGGAAACTATAAAAGCATTAAACTTCACATAATGTCAATTATTTATAAGGATCAATGTTACAAGTCGCCAATTTTTTTTGCAAAATGGGACATGGCAACTTCGTACATTTTTTTGAATATGATAGCGACCAAGAAACTAAAACTATTTGTGGAATTGTGAATGACTCTGGGTAGTAATATAGAAGTTATGAAATAATAAATATTTCACTACACGTGGGGGAGAAACTCAAACAAGTGGACCAACATAGCCCATCTTTGACCCTAGTCTGAGATAGAAAAAATATTAACACATACCAAATTTGAAGTCAATCGGTTACTCCTGTCGAAAGTTATCGTGCGCAACAGCCACACAGAATGACGGACATTATACAAAAGGCGTAAAATTACCTGAAACGGAATATCGCCAAATATTCTTAGGGTCTCTTAGATTAGTGGGGGATAAAAGCCGGATTAAGTCGAAATTCTCTTATTGTCAGTCAGAATTTATTCGTTTTAAGACTATATGTATCAGTTACTTTCTATCTATTGCAAAAAATTAATAGAAACAAATACAAAAATTGGTAGAGAGTTTTTTTGCTTGGTAGAATTGACTGCAGATTCGACAGACACCACTCTATCATCGTCAGAATTCAATAGCAATAATGTGTGCCTTTAACTTAAATCAGTTGAAATACTTATGGAAGTAGTAAATTGAATGTAACAAGAACTACTAACCAAACCCGTATTTTGACACAAATGTATTGGTATGAGAGTTTTAGTATGTTGACTTAGTTCGGCAAAATACGGGTTTGGTTAATAGATCTTGTTACATTCAATTTACTACTTCCATGACTGAATAACAAAAGCACAGACCAACAATAAATACCAACAACATTATATTATTTTATAAAAAAACTGGAACAAACATTTTTTATACCCTCACTTTAGTGTGACGAGGGTATATATAATTTGCTACGGAAATCCGTTTAGGGTCATTTTAAGTCGAATGAGCAATGTCCGTCTGTCTGTCTGTCTGCTGGCTGGTGCGCACGATAACTCTCGAAAGGAGTAACCGATTGACATCAAATTTGGTATGTGGTAATTTTTTTTTCAATCTCCGGCTAAGTTCGAAGATGGGCCATATAAAAATGCCAGTTAAAATGTTGTGAAATATTGATTCTTTAATAACTGCTATACTACTTATTCGAATCTTTTGAAATTCCACACATATGTAGTATTAGCTTATCAGTCGCTATCAACTCGAGAAAAATGGGCGAAATTGCACGTCCCTTTTGGTACCTCCCACACAAATGCACCGTTTTTCACCAAAAGTTAACAGCTTATAACATTAAAACCAGTGTATAAAAATACTTGAAATTTTGTACAGTGTAATGTTTTTATAGTGTCTATAGCCCTGTGAAAAATTGGCGTTATTGCCACGCCCCTTTTTGTAACTCCCACACAAAATGCCCAAATCATACCACAATTTAATATCTCATAACGTTTATACCAGTGCACATAAATGCTTATAAGTCGGCACAGTGCAATGAATTTAAAGTATCTAATGTTCAGCGAAAAAAAAGGTGTATTTGATAAACCCCTTCTGGTAACTCCCACACAAATTGACAGAATAATTCGAGTAATATTCAATATTACATTACTCACAAAGTGAGGGTATACCTTAGTCGGTTTACCCGACTGAAACTTTCTTACTTGTTGTTGCGATTTTTTGCTATATTTTATTTTGTTTTTGGTGTCACCAAAAAGCGATTTGTGTCAAAGTGAGAAAGTGTCAATATTAGCATTTGTAGTCCTAATAACTAAATTTCTTTAATCTAAATTGTGTCCCGGCTATATCGAGTATATGCTTTAATATGTAATCCCAGTACTAAAGGCACCTTCCAAAAAATGTCAATTTCACAGAAAAAATACCATAATATTTTTTTAATATTTTCTCGTGTTTTGGACATTTTATTACAACAGAAAAAGTTATGAACAGCCCTTCGAAAAAAAATTTGTTGAATAGTGCTATCTATTGTATTAAAAAAATTTTGACCAACGAGTTTTCGATAGCTTTTTCTTCAATCTTTTTAAGAAAATTAAAAATATCGCAAAAATATTTACTCGAGAACCATTTATCCAAATTGATTCATGAAAGCTTTAGAAAATCCTTCATCTTTTTTTAATATAATTTCTCATCCCATCAGCGGTTTCTGAGATATCTTATAATATATTGTGAAAAACCCCATTTTCTGAGAAAATTTTAAAAATATAAAATTTTAATCCATTTTTTTTAAATAAGTAATTTTGGAGGGATTTATTTCCAGTTACTTTGAAATTTCTTAATGATAATTTTGTTGCAGCAAAAAAGTGCAACATTTTCGTAGCATGTTCCCGAAAACTGGACTTTTATACCACATTTTGGAATTTTGTTATAAGAGCTAAATTTAATCCAAGGGACTACATCAGTTCCAACTAAAAAGAGAATCTATTTTTCATAGTTTCTCGTCGACGAGGCAATATTTTTTACAGAATCGAAATATTATTTATACTTTCCTTAAACAAATTTAGCACATCCGTTGATGTGCTAAATCGTATCAGAAAACAAGGTCTTCGGAATAAAAACTATTACACCATTTTTTTTTTTAAATTTCAAAACCTCGAAAAACCACTCGATGCAAATATTATTAAATAGTTAAGATGAAAATATAATCGTTTAAAAGCCTCTTATTTTTACACCCTCCACCATATGATGGGGTATATTCATTTTGTCACTCCGTTTGTAGCACCTCTAAATATTTATCTGAGACTGCCCGTCGGTCCGTCCGTCCGTCTGTTGTAATCACGCTACAATCTATAATACATGAGCTAGGTGGCTGAAATTTGGTGTAGATACTTCTTATAGCTGCAGGTAACTTGGGATTGGGCGATATCAATCCGTATTTAGATATGTGTAGCTCCCATACATAGCATCTAACTTGTTGTTGTTCCTACTGTTCTCATCTACTATATTTTTTTGTGTTTTTCGGTGTTATTTTCTTTAGGTTTGAGTTATTTTGGGAGGTCACATGCTATCCATGGTGGAGGGTATATAAGATTCGGCATGGCCGCACTTAACGCTTTTAGTTGTTTACTTGTTTACTAGAAAAAAATGTGTAAGATATTAAATATGTTGATCTACATAAAATACAAGGAAAGCCAAAGTGGCTTACATTGAAGGCAGCCTGTAAGACCCAAATTATATATAATAATTATAGGCGATTAATATCTTTGCTCTAAGTTCGAAGAGATTTATTTCCAATTACATATTTTGAAATTTTCTAAATCAATTGTCCTTTTCCTCGGTTGCGTATACTGTCTGCCACTGACAAACAACATCACCCATACGCCACACTGACTCAAGTTTAATGTGGCGATACCTCCATATGTAGATAGGTACATATGTATATAGTGGACAAATATTTGCTCCCAGCAAAATCGCTAAATTACTTCAAATTTCCTGGATATTTACACACGCCCATCGCCAACACGAGTACATTGCCAATTCATTTAACTTGGCATCATTAATCAGAGCTCTTCGGCAATTTTAATGCATCCTTTGGGTTGCTCTATTGAGTATTTGGAATTCAATTAACATTTGTAAAATTTACTTTACGCAAATGTGGGAAAGAGGTCAATAAACCCGGCAAATAAGTATAGTTTTTCGAACTCGTCAGTCATATACCATTGAAATGAACTACTGTAAATAAGGCTTCGATGCGAAGGAAAAGTTAGATTAAAACAAGTAAGAAAGTTTCAGTCGGGTAAACCGACTAAGGTATACCCTCACTTTGTGAGTAATGTAATATTGAATATTACTCGAATTATTCTGTCAATTTGTGTGGGAGGTACTAGAAGGGGTTTATCAAATACACCTTTTTTTGCTGAACATTAGATACTTTAAATTCATTGCACTGTGCCGACTTATAAGCATTTATGTGCACTGGTATAAACGTTATGAGACATTAAATTGTGGTATGATTTGGGCATTTTGTGTGGGAGGTACAAAGAGGGGCGTGGCAATAACGCAGATTTTTCACAGGGCTATAGACACTATAAAAACATTACACTGTACAAAATTGCAAGTATTTTTATACACTGGTTTTAATATTATAAGCTGTTAACTTTGGTGCAAAAAGGTACCTTTGTGTGGGAGGTACCAAAAGGGACGTGACAACAACACCCATTTTTCACTGGACTGTAGGCAATATAAAAGCATAATACTGTACAAAATTTCAAGTATTTTTATACACTGTTATTAATGTTATAAGCTGTTAACTTTTGGTGCAAAATGGTGCATTTGTGTGGGAGGTACCAAAAGGGACGTGGCGACTTCGCCCATTTTTCTCGAGTTGGTAACGACTAATAAGCTAATACTATGTGTGGAATTTCAAAAGATTCGAATAAGTAGTATAGCAGTTATTAAAGAATCAATATTTCACAACATTTTAACCCTTTGTGGGGGAGGTACTAGAAGGAGTGGACCAATATGGCCCATCTTCGAACTTAGCCGGAGATAGAAAAAAATATTACCACATACCAAATTTGAGGTCAATCGGTTACTCCTTTCGAGAGTTATCGTGCGCACCAGCCAGCAGACACACAGACAGACAGACAGACAGACAGACAGACAGACAGACAGACGGACGGACATTGCTCATTCGACTTAAAATGACCCAAAACGGATTTCCTCCGAACATACTTGGGGTCTTAGGTCACTCCTTCGACGTGTTACACTTTTTTCCGTAGCAAATGATATATACCCTCGTCACACTAAAGTGAGGGTATAAAGAAATTACTTCAAATAATATCGAAACTTTTTTACACTTCTTCATGGGGGAACATTTGAACCGCTTAGAAATATACTGCTTCGAATTCGTCTCACCAACGATAGTAGAAAACCAATAAGAAAATTTTAGCAGAGTAAACAGAAGTACACAACAAGTTAGAATGTTAAGAATGTTACGTCGGTTAAACCGTCATAAGAATCCCTTCACCTGCAGTCCCAAAAAAGTTCGCAACATTTATTTATTTTTCTGTTATAACTAAATTACACTATGTGTTTACAAAAATTTTTTCTCGATGAAAACAACGTACTCCGCATAATATTGACCCGCTACACGGTGGGAGAAACATCTAATTAAGCGCGAAAAAAATCGAAATATGAACTAACACCAATTCCTAAAATATTTCTACACCACTAACCTAAAGGCATGGCTGCGTTTATCGGCATTCCAGATTTCTCAATTATTTCACTCATGACGATATAACGGTTCATTAACTTTTGAAAATCTATAGCCCGTACGTGATTGATTTATTTTAGTTGTATAGTTTACAATCACTTGATCAGAATAGTGATTGTTTTTGGTGCAATTTATGATTTTTTCTTATAGTTTACAACTAAAGGAAAACGATTTCATCGAGTTGTTAATTGTTAAGGAAAAAAAAATTGCGAAAACAATTTAAATATTTTAATAATTTTTTTTATTTTTTTTTTTTTGCTCAACTTATAAAGTATAACTTCTAAAAAAATATGCAGATTAAGCGATTGGAAATTTTGATATTTGGTACAAAGTCAAAAAAATTTCGTAAAAAAGTTCTTCGGTTTGCATTTTGTTCAGAGAAATTTGGACTAAGTATTAGTAACTAAAGTCAAGAAAAAATAATAAATTTGTTTAAACCAAATGCATTAAATTCGAAGATAATTTAAATTTTAAATAAATATTTTTCAAAAAAAAATTAAAACTGAACTTATTAAAAATTTTTAATGACACATTTTCCAACTAAAGCTATCAAAAAAATGCGAGTCAAAACATGGAAAAACTATAATATATTTTTCGCGCTAAAATGGAGCTTTCTCCCATTGCGCTCTAACTCGAATGGTATTGTCCGTTTGTTTGAGACATCGCGTTTTCGAGATATTTAGCCACAAAGTTTCCGGGTAAACAAAAGGTTCGTAAATTGAACACAATTTTAGTACAGAAAACTTCGGAATAGATGTTCCATGTCAAAGAATGACAGAAAGGAAACACTTCGAGATGTATTTCTTCCAAAACACCCGACACCCCGCTCATCTCGTTACCCCTAAAAATCTCCCTCTAAAAATAATGCTCTATCAAAAGTCATAGAATTCCATAGATTTTTTGGGTGACATATTCGACAAAAATATACCTTGTAAAAAATCACTATATGTCCCCACAATACACTTTTATGACAACCAAATGGGTTTTATAAATATATCGTAATAACACTATGCAACAAAAAATTTTTTTGTGTCCGAGACCTAAAAACTTGTTTTTTTATAAATCGAGGCATACCATTTTAGGAAGCCAAATGAAATTTTTTAAAAAAAAAAATGTTTTCTATAAATCCAATTTTCATGGATGTTACGTTTAATATTTGGACCATATTTCTTCTTTGGACCATATTCTTAAATTAAAGGTTATTATAAGGGCTATAAATGCTGAAAACATCGACTTCACTCAGAAACGGAAGTTTAGCAACTGTTGTTAAAACAATTAAAAAACATTTGATATTTTTTCAAAAAAAAATCGTTTTTTGCAGACACGAAAAAATCCACATGGGCATTTCCGCGGGTCGCGAACGTACGTTCGTACGCTTTCGATGTACAAAAAATATAAAAAACAAAAAATTTCTCCGCATTTTTTTGGTGATTTGATAGCATATTGGTAGCTCTATGTTAGGTGCAAAAGATGGGTTTCATCGAGTTTTAGTTTTCATTATGATAGCAATAAACATGTGGTCACGAACGTACGCGAAATAGAAGTCAACTTTGGCTGAATCTAGTAACATGCAAAAATCTGCGAAAAGGAACGGAATATTCTAAAGCTATTAATTTATTTTAAAAGAGGATTAATGCAGCTTTCTATCGAGTATTTACACAATAAATTATCTCTATTAGTTTTTTTCTAATTGGCTTAGGTGCCGGTCACGAACGTACGATTTTTATACCCTACACCACACTGTGGTACAGGGTATTATGACTTTGTGCATTTATTTGTAACACCCAAAAGGAGAAGAGATAGATCCATTGTTTATTATACCGATCGACTTGTAATCACTTTCTGAGTCGATTTAGCTATGTCCGTCTGTCTGTCCGTCTGTCTGTCCGTCTGTCTGTAGATGTATTCTTGTAATCAAAGTACAGGTCGCAATTATGGCCGGATCTTGACGAAACTTTACACATATCTTTTTTATTGCCCAAGGACGATCCCTATTTAATTTGGTTAAAATCGGTTCAGATTTGGATATAGCCCCCATATATATGTTAGCCCCGATTTGACATGTAAGCGCTGTAAAAACTTTATTTTATATCCGATCAGTATGAAATTCAGCAGAAAGAGGTATCTTATTATATGAATGAACACTGTTAAATTTGGAAGAAATCGGTTCAGATTTAGATATAGCCCCCATACGAGTATATACGTTACCTCCGATCTCACAGGTAAGCGCCGTAAAAAATTTATTTTATAACCGATCAGTGTAAAATTCGGCAGAAAGAGGTTTCTTATTAAATGAAGGAATACTGCCAAATTCGGAGAAAATCGGTTCAGATTTAGATATAACCCCCATATATATGTTACCCCCGATTTTACATGTAAGCGCTGTAAAAAGTGTATTTTTAATCCGATCAGTACGAAATTCGGCAGAGAGAGGTTTCTTATTACATGAATTAATACTGCCAAATTTGAGGGAAATCGGTTGAGATTTAGATATAGCCCACATATATATGTTACCCCCGATTTGACATGTAAGCGCTGTAGAGACTGTATTTTATATCCGATCAGTACGAAATTCTACAGAAAGAGGTCTTTTTACATGAATGAGTATTCAGGGAAAATTGGTTCAGATTTATATATAACCTCCATATATATGTTCCTCCTGATTTGGTATCAAACCGCTATAGAAGTTGTACTTTACTTTCGATCATTAATATTTTCCGGAAAGATGTTTCTCAATTTAGGAACGAATATTGCTTAATTTAGCGATTATCGGCTCAGAATTAGGTAATATGTTCCTGCCTGCTTACCCATTATTCCAAATTATTTTCGCAATGACCTTTATCGCATTGTAAGGGAGGTGTAGGGTATTATATAGTTGGCCCCGCCCGACTTTCTGCCTTTCCTTACTGGTTCCATCTGTTTTAATCGTTAAATTAATCGTTAATCGAACTTTTTTTTGGTCTCCTTGCATTTTTCTCTTCTTAATTGATTGTAATAGAGAAATTATGTAGAAAGAGTGCAAGCATTACATATGTTTTTATATGTAAAATAATTAAATATAAAAATGTCTGTAAAAGTAGCTTAAAATGGAAAAAATAAAATTTTTCAGTTTTTAGGCAAATTTTCTCATGAAAACAACTGAGACATGCTATGAAACCATTATATTTTAAAAATTTTGACATTTTGTATTAATTTTTTTATAATTTTTCACAATAAAATACGATGATTACCAACATTTTATTTTTCGGCCCTGGTTGACCATTCGGCGGAAATGCCCATATGCAAACTATCTATGGACAAATGTATAAATTATGACCCAAATTTTAAAAATAGGGAAATTCGATAAAATATTTTTTCCAAAAGGGGCGAGGCAATAACGCCCATTTTTTTATATACTATGGGTACCATAAAAACATTACACAGTCAAAAATTCCGGTATTTGTATGGACTGGAAACAAAGTCATAAGCTGTTAACTATTTGTGCAAAATAGTCCATTTGTATGGGAGGTACCAAAAGAGGAGTGGCAATAACGCCCATTTTCACCGGACTGTAGGTACTAAAAAAGCATTACACTTTACAAAATTGCATGTATTTCTATGGACTGGAATCAAATTTATAAGCCGTTAACTTTTTGTGGAAAATGGTCCATTTGTTTGGGAGGTAGCAAAAGGGGCGTGGCAACTTCGTTCATTTTTCTCAAGATGATATCGACCAAGAAACTAATACTATGTGTGGAATTGTCAAAACTTCTGATTAGTAGTATAGAAGTTATGAAATAATCAATATTTCACTAAATGTTTACCCTTTGTCCATCTTTGACCTTACTCTGAGATAGAAAAAATATTGACACATTCCAAATTTGAATCAATCGGTTAATCCTGTCAAAAGTTAACGTGTGCACCAACAAGACAGACAGACGGACATTGCTCAAATGACTTAAAATTGCCCAAAATGGATTACCGCAAAATATTCTTGGGGTCTCTTAGGTCACTCCATCGATATGTTACACTTTTGACCTGCAGCATCTGATATATACCCATGTTTACAATTGTGGGTGTATACTCATAAAAAGCTCTGTTCCTTTACCTAGAGTTTTCCAACAAGAGGTGTTATTTTGAATCATCCGGTATTTCGGTAGCTGTCACTTTTGAAGCTTTTATTCTTTGACATTTGACAAGTAGAAACTACGCCATTACTAAAAATGGAACGATACACGATTCAACAACGCATTGAAATTATTAAAATTTGAAAAATCGAAAAATCATCTTGACTGATAAGGCCCATTTCCACCTCGGTGGCTACGTCAACAAGCAAATTTTTCGCATCTGGGGCTCGGAAAACCCAAGAGTTATTGTTGAGAAGCCTGTCCATCCCCAACGTGTGACTGTTTGGTGCGGTTTATGGTCCGGCGGGGTCATTGGACCTTACTTTTTCGAAAATGAGGTTGGATCAACAGTTACGGTGAATGGATTGCGCTATCGAGAGATGATTAATGATTTGTTATGGTCGGAGTTGGATGGTATTGATCTGGACAATGTTTACTTTCAACAAGACGGCGCTACGTTCCACACAAGCTACGAAACCATTACTCTGTTACGGGAAAAGTTTCCGGACCGTGTTATCTCTCGAAGAGGTGATCACAATTGGCAACCGAGATCTTGTGATTTAACAATTGCGACTTCTTCCTTTGGGGCCACGTGAAAGATAAGGTCTACGCCAATAGCCCAGCGTCGATTCAAGACCTCAAAGATAGAATTCGTAAGGCTATCGAAGACATAGGGCAGCCACTTTGCGATTTGGTTATGGAAAATTTCATGAAAAGGATATGGTCCTTTAAGCGTGGTCGTGGTGGCCATTTAGCTGATGTTGTTTTTCGATCATTTATTTCAAAAAATTGCATTTTTCTTTGTATACCAAAATAACACCTCTGCTAATGCCATTCGATTTTGCGGGTTGAAATTATGATTGGTAAGTTGTTTTCATCGAGGATACATTTTTGAAGAGTATTTTGCACACACTGTAAACGGTGATACCAAAAAAAATATATACGGTGATACCAGGATTCAGCATGGTCGAAATAGGTCTCCTTTCGGTTACATTTTTAAAGAGCCTGGTTAAGAAACTTCAATTGGACACCAGATTAGGCCGACAACATTGCCGCTGTCCCTGAAAGTATTCAGGAGAATACGAGGCAATTGATTCATCGCTGTGTCTAAAGATTTTCACTGACTTAAAATGTCGACATCTGGCCTACGAGGGGATAGCAGTGTGGGCTATACCTAAATCTGATCTGATTTTCACCAATTTTAGTAGGAATCGTCATTGAAGAAGTTCCTGTCATAGCTCGTAATTATGGGAGCATAACTGGGACATGTTCTTTGATCACAAGAACACATCTACAGACGGGCATAGAGTCAGAAAGTGATTATAAATAATGAGTATATTTCTTCTCAAAAAGTGCGGGTATAATTAAGTCGGTTTACTTTCCTGAAATGATCTCACTTGTTACATTTTATATAGAACTCGAAATCTCATCCAAATCGGACGTAACAATGAACTGTTTGTAATTCAATCAGTAACCATTTCCACTAACTACAACGAAATAGTTGTTAATCCTCAGCGTAGCAGTGCTCCTGTCGTTGATTTTGCCATTGTTGACTTATTTACGGTCTATTTCATAGTATATTTAACCATTGGCTGTGATTATCCTAAATCTCATTCAATACAACGTTGGTTGCATCCACGAGTACAGACGCACACAAACATGAACCTATTCCAAAAACGCCCTAAAACTCCATAACAAAAAAATTCAATTTTAATGATGTCAGACAGCGTAACATTTGTAAACCATTTGAACTTTGTCATCCCGATTCCGATGCTGATGCCAGTGCTGATAGCGCTGATGATGAAGTTGGTCATGAGCACAATGATAGTGGATCCCAAAGACCGAAATGTCGTTGACGGTGCCGCTGCTGATGCTTTTGTTGGCATTGTTTTGCTTCTGGGTGCCCCCAGCAGCTACATACAGTTGCAACTTGGTTTTTTTTCGTTCCTAGTTTTACATTATCATAGTAGTACATTCATGCCTTGGCTTTTTCCCAAATTGTTGGTTGAATTTTCCGCCCTTCCCCTCAAACAGTTATGTGAATCGATGCTCATCCCTAAGGGAGGTGATGGCTTACCACTCATTTGTGCCATTCATACACACGGATGCGGATTGTGGCATATTGTTCGGATCGTTGCTACTCTTCCACAGTGGCTGATTAACATTCACGGTACGAGTGTACTATGCAGATACCCATCCAACCGGATAACCAATGGTTGTTTGCCTGGAACAGCGAGGCACAGTGTTTCAAATAAGTGTACGAAAGAGGAGTTAAGTTAACTGAAGTTGTATCAATTATATAGTAATTCATATTGTAGCTGAATCTACCGCATGACCAAAATTTAGCCAAGGCGGTTGCAAAATGTGACTTCTAAACGACAGGACCATCTTAACCATGAGAAATGAATCGGTATATATTGGGCTCTGATAAATAACTTGTAGCAATCTGTTGTCTGATTCGAATTTAAGACTACATTGTGAAATAACTTTAAAATCATATAAGATATCACGAAAATAACAATACAGCGTAGCCAGTTGATATTGACATTGCAACTAACATTGTTATTCATTTCTGCTGATTTCGTTTTGAAATTATTCGGTTTCGGTCAAATAAAACAGGGCTTATTCCAAGGAGAAGTTTAAGATGTTAATCATAATAAAATAGACCTAAATCGGAAGGAACAAGTAGATAGGACTATACAAAATCTAAACAGATTATCATCACCTTCGATCAAAAACCTTATTTCTGCTAAATTATATAAAGATCGGACGTAAAATGCAGTTTCAATATCGCCTAAATACTAAATTGGCTGGAATATATATACGAGTATGTGAACTCTATCCAAATCTGAATCTGATTATCTCCAAACTAAGCTGTATTCGTTCCTAAATGAAGAAACTTCTATCTGCCAAATTTTGTAATGATCGGAAGATGTGGCATCAAATCGGGAGGAAAAAATAACGGGTTTTCCAATAGGGATAATATGATTTTGAAGTGACGTTTCGGTCATTTGTAATATGTCATGATCTGTCATTTGTCAGTGTTTACAATTTCATCATGGAGAGATATACGTAAGAACAACATTTACAAATTATACAGTTTTATTATCAAAATAATCGTTCTCTAATTGCAAATTTTCGTGCGCTAAGTGTATTTTTTTTTAAATCCAAATTAGCCACTTTCCAGTCGACCTACGACTTTGACATCCATGGGCAATATTTTAGCCCTCGTCAAGAGCTATCTTTTCGCCATTGACCGATTGTGGCTACATGCCACACAGCAAATGAAACAATTGAATTGTTGCGAGAAAAGTTTGGAGATTCGATTATTTAAAGCAATTGTTATATTAAATGGCCTCCAAGAAGTTGTGATTTAACACCATTAGACTATTTCTTGTGGGGTTTTTTGAAGTCATTGGTATTTCGAAATAAACCAGACTCTCTTCAAACTTTACAAGTCAATATTGAATGTGCCATTCATGACATACGACTTGATTTAGTGGAAAAAGTGCTCGAAAATTGGGTTCATCGAATTCGTTCCTGCAGAAAAAGTCGTGGAGGCCATTTGAATGACGTTTTATTTAGAACTTAATTGTACCGATTCCCATATGGGGGCATCGAAAACCCATATGGGGGCTATAACTATATCTGAACCGATTTTTCCAAAATTTGGCAGTGTTTATTTATGTAATAAGAAACCCCTTTTACAAAAAATAGGTACCTATCGGATATAAAATACTGTTTCTACTGCGCCTATATGTCAAATAGGTGGTATCATGTACATGCGGGCTATATCTAATTCTGAACCGATTTCCCCCAAATTTGATAGTGTTCATTCCAATAATAAAAAACCTCTTTCTGCTGAATTTCGTACCGATCGGATAAAAAATACTGTTTCTACAGCGCTCACATATCGAATCGTGGATAACATATATATCGTCGCTTGGATGACCAACCGACGTAACTGACCATTTTTCAGAAATTGAGTTAAGGCCACCATTCGATTTGTCTAGTTAAAGTACAACGTGTGTATAAATTTTGTGCATATATATATTACCGTTTTCTCAAAAAACGGTAAATGATTTTAGACGTATCTGACACAATGCCAAAAAAAATGTACACCAAGAGACGTAAGTGCAATATGTCACTTAATATTTCGTTTTCCCGAAATGTTTGTTCATTATTGCAAAAAGTTATGGAGTACTTGCTGGACCCAGCCCACCACTCATTGCCTATTTTTGGACCGATTGCGGTCAAAACGGGATCAAGGTCCAGTCCCAATCATCCGATAACGCCAGTAGGAATCTCGACTTTTAACCGATTTAACCCACTGCACTAATTTAATTTTTTTCCCCCATTGTACAATATTCAACACATTTTGCCCCACGGTACCATATTAAACACAGTTTTTTCCAACTGCATAATATTTAATTTTTCCATCACTGTACCTGTCCTTAATCTTAACCATATTTAACCCATGTTGCACAAAAATATTAAACACATTTTTGTCCCACTGTGCCATATTTCACAGATTTTTGTCCCACTGCACAAATTTAAAATATTTCCCCAACTGTACCATATTTAACCCTTTTTGCCCCACTGTGCCATATTTAACACATTTTTGACCCACTGCACAAATTTAAAATGTTTCCCCTCTGTACCATATCCAAGATAGTTTTGTCCCAGTGCACAATATTTATCATTTTTCCACCATTTTTGCCTAAAAAACTTCTTGTGTCTAGTCTACGTTCCACTGAATACCCTCAAGCCAAATTAGACGATTCAAGCTCTTGCCATTTGGACTTGGTTTTGGTGCCATATTTATCCCTTTTTGTCCCAATGTACACGTAAATTTTTTAATTTCGAAAAATTGTGATCATACCGAATCTTCGCCCTGTCGCTACCCTCACACGAAATGTTGCAATTCCAGCTCCAGCGGTTTGGATTTGGCTGTGATACCATATTTTTTCTTTTTTGACCCATTGTGCGCCCAAAATTTCGAAAAACCATTCCATATTGCACGTCTATATAGGAAGGACTACAATTCTACCAAATTTCATGACTCTAGCTTTAGCCGTTTGGGCTGGGCGGTGATAAGTCGTAACTGACATTAAGTATAATTTTTTTTCCTCAAATTTAGTATTGTGTCTAGGTGTATCAAAATACTTCTCTCTGTAAATTTTTATACAGATGGGTTAACAAATTTTGCGTATACAGTGCATATATTCCAAGTCGGAGGAACATATACATTGAGCTATATGTAAATCTCAACCGATTTTAACCAATTTCAATAGGTATGGTCCTTGGGCTAAAGGAAATATATTTGCTAAGTTGAATTCTGAATTTTGATGATTGAAAGATTCTGGGTAGTAGTATATGTAGAAGTTATGAGATAATAAATACTTCACATAATTTTTACCCTTCGTGAGGGAGGTACTCGAAGGAGTAGACAAACATAGTCCATCTTTGATTTTAGCCTGATATAGAAAAAAATATTAACTCATACCAAATTTGAAGTCAATCGGTTACTCATGTCGAAAGTTATAGCGCACACGAGCCGAGAGACAGACGGACAGGCTGACGGACATTGCTCAAATGACATAAAATGGCCCAAACGGCTAAATATTGTTGTGGTCTCTTAGGTCACTCCTTCGATGTGTTACACTTTTGGCCCGTAGCAACTTCTATATAGCGAAGAAGTTTGCAGTCCTAGTCCTGTTGGATAGTAGTTATGACGCAAAATTTGAACAAGATCGTTTAGAGACTCTCCGAGTTAGAGGGTATTGAATTCTGAAATTTTGGTCAAACGGCCCTTTTTCTCAACCATATAACTAATTACCTATTGTAATTTAGAAAAATGTTCCCAAAGTTTGTTCAATAACTTTTTCTTCAATATTTTTCAAACTATTAAAATTCACAAAAATATTTTTTTGTAATTTTTTTTTTGCGAAATTAAAATTTGTTTTGTCATTTTTGTCAAAAAAACATGTTTTTTATTTTTTTTCTCAAACAAAAGCTTTAGTCATTTCCTTTACGACCTTTGTCAGAAATAGAGATTTAAGCACATAACGGGTTTTCCAATGGGGATGATATGATTTTGAAGTGACGTTTCGGCCATTTGTAATATGTCATGATCTGTCATTTGTTTTTCATAGTATTCAGTAGTGTTTACCATTTCATCATGGAGAGATACACGCAAGAACAACGTTTACAAATTATTCAGTTTTATTATCAAAATAATCGTTCTCCAATTGCAACTTTTCGTGCGCTAAGTCCATTTTTTTAAAATCCAAAAAAACACTTTCCGGTCGTCCTACGACCTCAAGCAATATTTTAGTTCTCGTTAAGAGCTATCTATTTTTCCTTGACCGATTCCCGATACGACGTACCGTTAAGAAGCTAGAGAAATAAACTTTCCGTTCACATTTGAAAATGATGCTAAGTCCATTTTTTTTAAAAATCCCAAAAAGCACTTTCCAGTCGACCTACAACCTTGACACCAATGAGCAATATTTTAGCACTCGTTAAGAGCTATCTTTTTGCCATTGACCGATTGTGGCTACGTGCCACACAGCAAATGAAGATTCGATTATTTCAAGAAATTAAGTAATAATGAATGGCCTCCAAGAAGTTGTGATTTAACACCATTAGACTATTTCTTGTGGGGTTATTTGAATTCATTGGTCATTCGAAATAAACCAGACTATCTTCACTCTTTACAAGTCATTGGAAAAAGTGCTCGAAAATTGGGTTCATCGAACTCGTTCCTGCAGAAGAAGTCTGGAGGCCATTTGAATGACGTTTTATTTAGAACTTAATTGTATCGATTGTACTTCACATTAAATAAAAAACTTTTGAATTTCCTTAATCATATCACTCTTATTGGAAAACCCTGTATTTTAGCATGACTCGAGAACCATTTATCTAAATTGGTTCATTTTTTTCATACCATTAGCAGTTTTAAAGATATCTTACAAGATATTGCGGAAAAATCCAATTTTTTGTGAAAATTTTGTCTTTATAAAAAATGAAAAAAATTGTAAAATTACGCTCGTAAATAACTTCAGTTCTATAAGAGCTATATTGTTAATGTTTTAAGCAGATTAGCGAGATCTAGCTGTACATTCAAAAAATATCGCGCTTTAGTCCAAGATGTACGATATTTGCAAGAAAAACGTGTATTTAAGAGGTTATGTAATATCCCTCTAGCTCACTGGCGGCTTAAGTTATGGGCGAAATATTTTGAGGATTTTCACTAAACAAAACAAGCTTTCATTTGAGATGCGGACAACCGCGATATTTTTTTCTGACCCGCCCTAACATACAGTACCGAGCAAGAGCGATGGTTGAGCAGTTTAATATAGACCTCATATGGGTGCCTGGGCATAGGGATATCCCGAGGAACTGCAAAGCCGATGAACTTGCTAGGAAAGGGACGACATTACAAATTCTCGACAAATCTGGCCAAGGTATGACCTGAGAAGGTCAAAATATCTCCTCGCACTGGAAAGGAAAAGATTATCTACGTTAGTATCAGTTCTGACGGGACACTGCCTGATCGGCGAACACGCCAGAAGATTGGGTATTAATGACTTCTGCAGAAGCTGTGGAGATGAGGAAGAAGTGGAGAGCATTGAGCACTTGCTATGCGACTGTCCCGCTTTGAGCTGGGGTCGGCCTTTCTAGCAGCTCGATAAATTTGTATATCAAACAGGTTGGTTTCGATGAGGGGCATTTCAGCCCGTGGTAACACTAGGGACCTAAACTGGTCTATATGAGCTTGTATAAAAAAAAAAATTTCCCAAAAAAAGTATATGTGTTATTTTATAGTTATAAAAAAAACTTTATAATATTTTGGGAAGCTTTAAGAGGATCGCATTAACAAAAAACTGGTTATGGGTTTTCTAACAAGAGGTGTTATTTTGGTATTCAAAGAAAAATTTTATTTTTTGAGATAAATGATCGGATGTTTATTTCATAATAAAAACATCAGCCAAATGGCCACCACGACCACGCTTACAGGGCCATATCCTTTTCATGAAATTTTCCATCACCAAATCGCAAAGTGGCTGTCCTATGTGCTCGATAACCTCACGAATTCTATCTTTGAGGTCTTGAATCGACGCTGGGCTGTTGGCGTAGACCTTATCTTTCACGTGGCCCAAAAGAAAGAAGTCGCAAGGTGTTAAATCACAAGATCTCGATGGCCAATTGTGATCACCTCTTCGAGAGTGTAACGACGTGATTTATCACTTTGAAGCTGGGATAGGCTCAGTGGGTCCAGGGTAGTTACAAACATTTATATTCGCGGGTGGCAGAGAGAATAAGACAAAATCACTATTTTTATTTGCTTGTTACAGTCTTTATTATTTTCCTATTACACAGTCACATTATTTCACAAACGCAGTTTTATTAGATCACTTAGCGGTGTAGAACGGCGGCTATTTTTCTCGATTTCGGTAGAGCGGCGTTGAATGTACACGGTGGCGAATCCCTTATTTCCCGTGTGGTGAAGAACCGAAATGTGGCACACGTTTTACGATGAGGTATAGGCAATACCGGGAAACCCAATTTAGAGCGACCGACGGCCTTTCACCACGTCTGCCGGTGGAACTATCGATCGAGTGCAGGTGAAACCAATACACTCCACCGTGAGCTCAGTCGGCAGACACTACAAACGATTGGTGGGGATGAGTAGTACTGGTAATGCCAAAGTACTCCTTATCTCCAACCCGTCGCTTTTTCTCCTTCGTTGGCGGTAGCTCCTGATGTTGTTGTACTACCGAAGTATCCCCTGGGAGAATGCAGGTAAAACCAATACACTCCACCGTGAGCTCTGTAGGCAGACACTACAAACGATTGGTGGGGATGAGTAGTACTGGTAATGCCAAAGTACTCCTTATCTCCAACCCGTCGCTAAGTTTTGGTTTAGTCGAGTTGCTGATTTATTATTGGTGAAACCGAAATGATTAAGTAGCAACCTAATCCTCACCGTACGACAACTACCCGCTAACTGACCTCCTAGACGTTGTTGTTTGGCCTTTTATATTTTTGCGAGATGTACCTCAGTGTCGGCGCCCCTAGTGCCAGCTGGCAGCGTCGCCATATGTAGGGTTGCGTGGAAAGATCATATAGCTAATCACCACCAGATGGCACTGTGATGTATCCATTTAGTAGAACGTCCGTTACTATTTCAAATGATTGTTTCTTATCCAGTCACAAATAAATTAAATTTTAATTCAAAATCAACTTAAAACTAGGAGAAGGTAATAATAATGATGACAATAATAAACTTAAACTTAAAAATTCTATAAACCAAAATATAATTCAATGTGTACTGGATACAGTTGTAAACAAAAACGAGAGCAACGACTTTTGTTGTTACAAGAGATAACACGGTCCGGAAACTTTTCCTGTAACAGAGCAATGGTTTTGTTGCTTGTGTGGCACGTAGCGCCGTCTTGTTGAAAGTAAACGTTGTCCGGATCAATACCATCCAACTCCGACCATAAAAACTCATTAATAATCTCTCGATAGCGCAATCCATTCACCGTAACTGTTGATCCAACCTCATTTTGGAAAAAGTAAGGTCCAATGACCCCGCCGGACCAGAAACCGCACCAAACAGTCACACGTTGAGGATGGAGAGGCATCTCAACAATAACTCTTGGGTTTTCAGAGCCCCAGATGCGACAAATTTGCTTGTTAACGTAGCCACCGAGGTGGAAATGAGCCTCATCAGTCAAGATGATTTTTCGATGATTTTCGATTTTTCGAATTTTAATAATTTCAATGCGTTGTTGAATCGTGTATCGTTCCATGTTTAGTAGTGGGGTAGTTTCTACTTGTCAAATGTCAAAGAATAAAAGCTTCAAAAGTGACAGCTACGAAATACCGGGTGATTCAAAATAACACCTCTTGTTGGAAAACGCTGTATTATTGTCTTGCTTTCCCCAATTAAATTGTTTTTTAATTCAAATTTCAAAATACAACATCATTTTCTAAAATTCTGCCTCTTTATTTTCATTTTACGCAAACAATCCCCCAATGTGCAACAGTTTCCACATTATTTATGCTAGACATATTCGGCATGACCGAGCGAGGATTTCGAAATCATGTAATGCATAACTCAACTAGCACCAAAATAAATCCACTTAATATACCAGCGTTAGCATGTATACATACACTTGTACCACCTTACGCAGTCGAAGCAGAGCACTGTGTGTTGATGGGATATTGTAATTTTCTGATGCTACAGCACTATTTGGCTCGTAAGTCTTTGTGGCCTTTTCCCGGATGACATTTGAGAGTAGAAGTTAAAGGTTTTTGCTCCAACGAATAAGCCAGAATATGATCTTAGATTTTTTTCTTTCTTCTCTCTGTTGAAATGTGTTTCTCCGTTTCCTCAGAATTGCTGAACAACAACATAATGCCAATGAAATGTGCTCACACAGGATAAAGGCTATAAGATTATGGCTGTGGTTGGGAAAACACAATAAAGGTATGCAGAAAGTAATGGGATTTAATACAAGACTATTGCATAGTTACTCGCTGGACAATGACAAACAAATATTGTGAGGACATTAAAACAACTTACAACTTACATAATAACAAAGAAAACCAGCATGGAAAGTCGGGTGGCGCCGACCTCATGATACCTTACACCATCATGGTAGAGAAAAATAAGCACACATGTAAATAGTTGTTAGTACACGCTGAAAAAAAATCGCTTCTGTAGTATATTGTCCCAAACAAATTCGGCTTGAAACATATATATGTTTAGGGTACACTCTAAACATATAATATTTGGTACACGCAAAGGTAATATATTTGGGAAGATGTTGTTCTAAACAAATCTTTGTTTACTCCCAATTTGTTTTTATTTGGATATTATTATTTTCGAAACAAAATAAAATGGGAATTTAAGTATTCAGGACATACATAAAATGTGCTATATGTTCAGTAATTCAAAATAATTTTTTTTAGAAATTTATATTGTTCGTAAAAATAATAAATAATAATTTAAATCCTATAATCTTGGATCAAAATAAATTTTTCGGTGGATTGACAACTAATGATGGCTTCGAATGGCTTAGAAATTTTAAATGATTGATTTGAAACAGAAGTCATTGCTGCATATGGTATCATAACTGGGAGGTAAAATTGGGAACCAAGAAAAAATTAAAAATTAAATTCGAAAAAGTCAGCAAAAGATTTGAAGTCTTTTTTAAATAAAATATATTTGGAGAAATTCCTAAACAATAATTTTATTTGTACTTAAACATGTACTTCATTGGAGAAATTTCGTTTGCAAATATATTTTGTTGTAATATATTAATATATGCGTTCCAAATATATTTTATTGATTTTCAAATAAAATTTATTTGCTTAGAAATATATAATATTTAAAAATTTGTGTTCCAAATACATTTTCTTTCGATTCAAACATATCCAAAAAGGCGATTTTGACCGTGCATCAAAAGAAGAAAAACATTGTTCTTGAATATTGTCATTTCATTTTGTCACTCCGTTTGTAACACCTCTTAATATTGATCTGAGACCCCAAACAGTATATATTCTTATTCGTCGTAAAATTCTAAGGCGATTTAGCCATGTCCGTCTGTTGTAATCACCTTACAGTCTACAATAATTGAGCTATATGATTGAAATTTGAGATTGAGAAACGGGCAATATCGGTCCATTTTTGCATATAGCTCCCATATATAAAGGGTGATCCATTTCGAGGTTCCCTACTTTTTTAAAGAAAAAAAAACACAGAAAATTCAAATTGAATGGGGAATGTTTATTATCATTTGAAAGAACATTCTTTGGCATTTATTTTTTGAAGATTATGTCTATCAAATGTTGGCCGCGGCTACATCTCAGATAGTCCGTCCGTTGAGTCCAATTTTCGATGACTCGCTCGAGCATTTCGACTGGTAACTGGCGAATGACACGCGTAAACGTTGTTCAGGCGTAAGTCCTTCCATGATGCAATGCCAAACAATACTTAACAAAAATAACATGACAGCATGACACGACTCTATAGAATCTCCCCTACTATTTGGCTTCTCAACGTCATAGAGACCACAACCGTCAACTGATCGGGTTGAAAATTGGTAACTGGGATTTATTTATACCCGGAAGCCATCAGACGAACAACGCTCCATCTAGATTTGACTTCGCAAACGCCACAAAAATTTAAATTTCCCACGAATTGGTCTGGAATTTGGTATAATGAGTTAATTGGTACCCGAAACCATTCACATGCGATCAATGGCGGTGGGTATATACCTGTAAGATTCGGCATGACCTCTCTCATTTGTCTTTACTTGGTACAGGTTATTATAGCTTTGTGCATTTGTCTGTAACACCCAAAGGGAGAAGAAATAGACCCGTCGTTTTTTATACCGATCGACTTAGAATCACTTTCTTACTTTAAAAGCTAAGATAGGAGATTTTGACGTTTTTTGACGTCTAGAATCAGAATCTATGCATTAAAACAGAAATTATTGGTTGACTTTAAATTTATGATAACCAGATATGGCGAAAATTAAGTTAAAATTTCATTTATGATTTCTTATCTATCTACCTTTTTAACATGTAGGTTGCAGTGATGGAATGAGTTTGCACAAATTTGACTTTATATTGGGTGTGGTTATAAGTAGTACGGTTTTGGCCATTACACAGAACTTATCACGGTATTTGCAAACGATTAACCTAGATATAATAAAGGCTTACGAAATCATAAAATTGGCAACGACTAAATTAAGTGACATGCGTAGAAATTCAGATGCGGAGTTTGATAAGCTGTTTGAAGAATCCACACAACTTGCAAGAAGTTTTGGAATAGAAGCTGCACTACCTAGAAGAGTAGGCGCACAAAAGTATAGGGCTAATATTCCTGGTTCAGATGCCAAGGCGTATTTTAGGACAACATTGTTCATACCATATCTGGACGAAGTAATATCACATTTAAATAATAGATTTTCCGAACATGAAGCTATAATTACAAGTCTGTTTAATATCGTGCCGATACGAGTTGTAAATCTAATAAAGGAAGATTTCGAAGAAGTCACACTTTTTTACAAAAACGATTTAAAAAATTCAGCGAAATCTGTTTTAGCTGAAATAAGTATATGGATTGATTATTGGAAGCAGAAGAATGATAAGTCATCAAATGCATTAGATGCTATTTTAGTTTGTGGTGAGGACATGTTCCCAAGCGTTTTTACACTTTTGCAGATACTGGCCACAATACCTGTGACAATGGCATCTGCTGAGCGAAGTTTCTCGACGTTAAGAAGAATAAAAACTTATATCCGGAACAGAATGGAAGGAGAAAGGCTATCTTATCTGGCTTTGATGTCTATGTAGATACAAAGATGAAGTCAAAATCGATTAAATAATTGATATATTTCTTTAAAAAAAATCGAAGATTACATTTTTAACTCTTACGTATTTTATTATAAAAAGTTTTACTGATCTCGTACTAACGTACACATTTATATTTAGGAATAAAATTCGAATAAAAAACTAAGGAACTTAACTTCCATTACCTACACAATGAACGCAATTTTTTAATTGTTTATCTTTGTTATGGAAAAAAAGGTTGGGCCCCCCCGAACCAAAATCCTGGATACGTCCCTGTATAGCTCCCATATATGTATATGTACACTCAAAAAATGTATTTCCTAAATTTTAGTAAAATCCATACTTCAATTTAGTTCAATGTTTTTATTCATATTTAATTATTTTTTTCTTAAAACTGGGAAATTTTAATTAGTACTTCTAAATTTTATTTTTTTTTTTGGGGCATACGCAGAATATTTCGTTAACTAAAAGTGAGGACATATTTGTACTAAAATAATATTTCTTGAAAATAGTTTGAATATTCATAAATTTATCAAATGTAGACATATGCGGTGGACATCCGACATAGAAATAAGGAAATTATGAACTAATAATGGAAAGCATGAGTTTTAGGAAATTTTAACTAAAAATATTGAAGAATCCTCATTTCGAGTCCATGAATATGAACGCAAAATCAGGAAAACATACGAATGAATGAAAATGTCATTCATAATAAAACTATTCGTCGCCTATAAATATATTATATGGCAACTCTATTTATCATTCAATAATGGCAATCCTTCTATCAAATTCAAGTGTACCTAAAAATACATTGTTTCGAAAACTTTGGGATATATAATTGTATTTAAAATCAAATTTTTCATAAAAATTTATGTGTCTACATAGCTCAGTTGGTAAACATATGGCTCACAAAATGGAAGGTTCTGGGATCGAATCACATTCGGAGCGGAGGCAAAATTTTATATACATAATGTTGAACACGCGTGATGTTTTCCTCCAAGGCCTGAATCGAAGCGGGTTTGTCCGCATAAACTTTAGACTTTACATATCCCACAGGAAGAAGTCTAACGGTGTGATATCACACGATCTCTTGGTGGCCAATCGACCGGCCCGAAACGTGAAATTATCTGCTCACCGAAGTGTTCTCTCAATAAATCCATTGATTGATGCGATGTGTGGGAAGTGGCGCCGTCTTGTTGAAACCAAATGCCGCCGAGATCACGAGCTTCAATTTCAGGCATCAAATAGTCAGTTATCATGGCACGATAACGGTCGCCATTGACGGTTACGTTCTCACCGGCATCATTTTTGAAGAAATATGGACCGATGATTCCACCGGCCCACAAACCACACCAAACCGTTGTTTTTTCTGAATGAAGTGGCAGCTCTTGAATCTCTTCAGGTTGCACTTCGTCCCAAATGCGGCAATTTTGCTTGTTTACATACCCATTGAGCCAGAAATTGGCCCCATCGCTGAACAAAATTTGGCTCGAAAACGTCGGATCTTCTTGGAATTTTTTAAGAGCCCATAGAGCGAAGCGATGTCGCTTGGGAAGGTCGGGCGGCTTCAGTTCTTGCACAAGCTGTGTTTTGTATGCTTTCAATTTAAGATCTCGACGTAAAATGCGCCAAGTCGTTCCATACGTCAGTCCGAACGATTTGTAAACGTTGTTCAGGGGTAAGTCTTTCCATGATGAAATGCCAAACAATACCTAACAAAAATAACATGACATCATGACACGACTCACACGTGATCTGTCAAAAAAGCCTATTGAAAAAAATATTTCTACTTGGATCACCCGTTAGTTCATAATTGAGAGGGAATGTATGCACTTGATATAAAGAAAACTACACGCTGAAAAAAAATCGCCTCTGTAGTATATTGTCCCAAAAATATTCTGCTTGAAACATATATATTTTTAGGGTGCACTCCAAATATATAATATTTGACACATACAAATATCTATAAGTCCTTAAATTGTTATAAGTTTTCACCAATTGAAAGGTATTTTTTAGAAATTTTTAATGTTTGTAAATTTTCTTTATAATTAAAAATAATGAATTGGAATAGTTAGAAAATAAAAACAAGTGGTTTCAAATAGAATTTAATGCTAAGTATGCCATTTTTAATAAAAAAAGATTAAAAAATTAAAACTAAAATTCGAAAAATTCAGGAAAGTTTTAAAAAAAAAATTTAATAAAATATATTTGGAAACATTCATAAACAATGATTTTATTTCTATTTAAACACATATTTTATTTGAGATAATTAGTTCGCAAATATATTTTATTCTAATATATTAACATATGCCTTCTAAATACATTTTATTGATTTTCAATTAAAATTTATTTGGTCGAAAATATATAATATTTAAAAATGTTTGTTCCAAGTATATTTTCTTTCGATTCAAACATATCAAAAACGACGATTTTGCCCCGTGTAGCTTTAGCGTCATACGAAGTTCAATATTCCTAATGTTTAGTTCATTTTAACTTGCTCCAGGGTTCACTTTTTTTTGAATGTACCTTCGATTTGGTATGTATGCACCAGGCAATGAAGCCGAACAACATTTTCGGCGGCGGCGGCGCTTGGAAAAATGCCGATCGGCGGCGGCGGCTGATCGGCTTAGCCGATCAAATTTCAGCAATCGGCTGAGCCGATAAAGTTCCTACAAACGATGGCGCACGAATGTCAATCTCAGGCAAAAATGGCTCTTTAAGATATTTACAATTAGATGAAAAAACCTAAAATTAACACAAAAATGTAAGAAAAGTTAAGAAAATTTTGATTTAATGTCGAAAATCGATTCAATAAGTCTCTACTTATTAGTCTTGGGAAAGAGAATTTATTGTGACTGTTGTTTTCTCTCTAAAACGACGTAGACTTTGTAAAAATTGGTTCGGCCCTCTCTATTGTAAGTTCCGTAAAAACCTAAAAACGCATTTTTACATTTTAAATCCGATATATTATGCATTTCTTTAAATAAATGATAGCGAGATCAAGTTAAAAACTTTTTATAAATTTCTATGCCAAACTGAACTTTGTTAAAATTTCTGACCCTATTTTATTACTTAGTAGTAACATTCTTAATTTTCATGGTTGCATAAAAGAAATCTTTTTGACTCACTAAATAATGTTCGGCGGCTGAGTTTCAGCCGATGTGAGCCGCTGAAATCGGCGGCGGCGCCGGCTGGAAAAAAATGGCCGGCTGTGGCGCGCCGCCGATTTGCGCCGCGTCGGCTTCATAGTCTGGTATGCACTGTATAATCAACATTTTTGAACCAATTTGCATAAAAATTGACAGAGAGAATCTCTTGATACACTTAGAGACAATACTAAATTTGAGAAAAATCGGTTGAGATTTAGATATAGCCCCATATACAGTCGAAACTCTCTACAACGAATTCCAAGGGAATGAATATTTACTTCGTTATAAAGAAAATTCGCTATATAGAAAATAAAAACAATGTTGTTCCTTTCAACGTTTTTTATTTGTAGTAGTCAGTTATTTTGGTTTGAAGTAAATTTTCCCACTTTTCTTCTTCAACATAATATTCTAAAACAGTTAGAAATTTTCTTGAACACTTTCGAGGATTTCTTCGTCGGAAGGGTTGTCTGTGGTAATGACATCACAGTCAACATTGATGTAGTCTTTAAATGTTGCATTAATATTAGCAACTGTTTTAAATGAAGACTCTAAAAATGCAAAGTGGGATAGTGGTAGATAGTCTTCTTCGTCCCAAAACATACTGTTGTTCGTTGTGGTGCCAACTTTTACAAATCCTGCTTTTCTAAAACAGTTTGCAATTGTCTCGGATTTTACATTGACATTCCACACTTTGCTTAAGTTTCGTATGGCATCCAGCAAATTTATGGACGTGGGAGGTTTTTTCTCTCCCATTTGTAACAAAATGTTTGTCAAAATGCGTTTTCTGTAATGCGTTTTAATGTTACAAATTACGCCCTGATCCATTGGCTGAAGTATCAAAGTCATGTTGGGAAATAAGCAATTTCAATATTTTTCAATTGGTCCTTAACATCCCTAGGGTGTGCAGCGCAGTTGTCAACAAAAAGCAAAACGTTTCTTTGTTGAGAAGCAAACTTTCGGTCCAATTTCAAGAGCTATTTCAAGAAAATCTCGCTTGTTATCCATGCTTTCGTATTAAATTCATAATGCACGTCTAGAGATTTGATTCCTTTGAAGCATCTCGGATTCTTGGCCTTCCCTATAATAAGCAATTTAACTTTCTCCGATCCGGTCATATTGCATGCCACCATAGCAGTGATCCTCTCTTTGCTGTTTTTCTGAGAGATGGTAATGTTTCCAGATGTCACTTGCATAGTTAGGGGGGTTCCCCAAAATACACTTTCAATTTTATGGTAAATATGTAAACGATTCAAAGCATCAGTCTCTGCTTGTGTGTTGTGAACGCAACAAAGTACACACAGAGCAACAATAACAACACCAATAACACACAACAAAGCGACTTCGTTATATGGAGATTGGAAACGCTTCAATCTTGAAGTTGCGGTCGCAAAAATGCTTCGTTATAAGGAAAAAGTCGCTATAGGGAAATTCGGTATATAGAGATAATAATAAACTCAAAGTAGTCCCAAAACACAGTTTTCTTAAAATTGCTTCGTAATAAAGAGAAATTCGTTATATAGCAGTTCGTTATAGAGAGTTTCGACTGTATATGTATGTTAACCCCGTTTTGATATGCAAACGCTGTAGAAACTGTATGTTTAAGTACGATTTTACTGAATTTTGTTGATATCATTAATTTCTCTAGGTGCATAGATTGGCACATTTATCGTACGTTAACGCTCGTTGAAATCTGCCTACTCCTCGTTACTACATCCTTGCAATATTTGATTTGCAGATTTCAACGAGTAAGTATTTGTTTTTCTTTGACCCTTGCTCCGCCACCTCTCTCCATCTTGGACTTTCGTTCGGTACGCATCACATATCGCTAAGTACATCTTGCTGTACATTGTAAACAAAAGGTAATCTTCGTTACCCTTTCTTACTAAATAAAGCTACGCTTTACTATCGCCGAAAAAAAGTAAACTTCATGTGTTTTATTTATTTTCTATTTCGCCCAGTGCATTTTTGCCTACACACAAACATCGTTCCCCCCACTCCTGAGCTATCGTTGTTCTTGTAATTGGTTATTGGAATTTGTCATAGAAGGGATTTCGTTGATTCGCCTGCCCTTACCTCCCTTGCTGGCAAACTCCCCACCTAAACACTGTATTTTATATCCTATCAGTACGAAATTCGGCAGGAAGAGGTTTCTTACTACTGCGAAATGTGGGGAAAATCGGTTCAGATTTTTTAGATATAGCCCCCTTGTATATGTTATCCCCGATTTGACATCTAAGCGCTATAGAAACTGTATTTTATATCCGATCAGAACAAAATTCGTCAAAAAGAGGTTTGTTATTACTTGATTGAACGTTAAATTCGCGAAAAATCGGTTCAGACTTAGATATTGTCCCTACCGAATTGGTATCAAAGCGCTATAGAAGTTGTACAAACAAATTTTTTGTGGTGTATGTTATTCGCAAACGATTTATGTTTATCCCAAAACACAAAGAAAAGTTTATAGCAAACGGTTAGTGTACTTATCGTAAATGATTTATATTTATTACAAACCCTGTGAAACGTTTGGTGCAAACTGTTATTGTGTTTGTCTCAACCAATGCCTGTTTATCCCAAACCCTGTAAACGTTTGTTGCAAACGGTCATTGCGTTTGTCACAAGCAATGTCAGTTTAACAATAAATGAGAAAACGATTGTCGCAAAAGAATAATTTGATTGAATTATGATATTTAATATGTTTTATAAAATTATGTTTATAATCAAAAATGTCACAATTTTTAGTAAAATGTACCCGGGAGCTCCCCGACAAACACCTCTGCTATTATTTGGCTGCTATCTTCTAATTGAGTTGTAGACAAACTGTAAATAAGAAAGCATGTATGTTAGAACATACTAAAAATGTAGTAGTTCATTGTATGGATCAAAGCGAGATGTTATCTTACCATATATCAAACTTTTCAGTCAAAAGTGAATTTTATAGGTCAATATTCTGCCCCAAAATATTCAATATTTTCATGCAGTGGTCGATCCATTTTTTTTTTGCTGTTAACTATCTGGTTATTTTCCCACATGTCTTCACTTCATTTACCAGTGAAGACATGAGTCGCACCTACGATAATTTAGATTCTTTGGTTCTCTTCGATGTGTTAACATTTTTGTAGGAAGCTATCTTTATTATTTTGACTATATAATTTTAAGTATAAGCCTGATAGAGCCGGTATATGCGTTAAATTTAAGATAATTATGATAAAAATGTTTGAAATATATCTTTCACATCGAAGCAGTGGTTTCGCAACAGTTGTAAATAAATTAGAAAAACTTTTGAATTTTTCAACAAAAAAATCGTTTTTGCTGGCGCGAAGTTTTTTCAATAGCCAGCTTCCTCACGAAGAAAAAAATGCCTATTGAATAAATCTATGAATAAATGTAGAAATTATAAATCTTTTGGTAGAAGTAAAAAATGCAATGTACCAACTGCTCATACACGATGCATGGTGATGAATGCTAGTCGTGTATGGGCCCTATCTCTTGACATTTATGGGATGTTATCTATCGATTAACACATTGTGATTATGTCAAAGCTATCGATATATTTCGATATCACAAAGTAATTTATAGATTATTTTCGTTAGCATATTATGATTATTGCGAAGTTATCGATAAATTTCGTTAACACACAGTACTTATTATTATACATATATATCTAATATTTTCGATAACATATTATAAATACTTGGGCGGTTATCGATAGATTTCGATAACACAGTGTAAGTTATCGATCAATTTCGATAACGATCTTATATTATAGGGCAGTTATCGATAACTTTTGAAAACTCATTGTTACTATAGGAAAGATATCAAGTTTTCTAATAAACCCTACATTTCTTATGGATGTGAAAAGTATTCTCTATTATTCACCAAAGATTTATGGAAATTAAAAATCTACACAGTTTTCTAGAAAAAATCTAAGTTTAGAATTTCCATTTATGGCATACACCAATCAACTTTATTCGTAATTTCAACACTTACGAAGATTATCGATCATTTTTATAACACATTCTGATTATGGCGAAGTTATCGATAAATTTCGATATTCATTCACAATTGCGATCTCCGATTCAAAGAATCCATTTGCAGTGGGGCGAGCTCAACTAAATTAACTTTATAATCGGGGTATAGTAAACGTTTGTTCTATACATCTACAGGGTCTCCCATATTCGACGGACCCATCTGGCAACGCCATAACTTTTGACAGAGATGTCAGATCGCTTAATGACATACCGCGTTTGAAGCGTCAGTCCAAGCAGATTTTTACCATGGAACAATACACGCCACGCGAAATAGTTGAAATTTACATTCAACAGAAGAAGTCAATTGTGAAAACTCAACGTGCTTTTAAAATATTAAAAAATGTGAGAAGTGCGCCTTCTAAGAACACCATTAAGCGTTTATACGAAAAATTTTCGACTGGTGAGGCTCTTTCTAATCCGAAGAGGCCAAATAAAAGTCGACCAAGGCGATCGGCCGAGAATATCGCTGCCGTACGAGCCAGTGTTGAGTGGTCCCCAAGAACATCCCAAAAACGCCGTTCTCAGCAGTTGGGCATGGCTCGGTCCACTTTACAACGGATTATTCGCGTTGATTTGCATTTGTTCCCGTACAAAATTCAATTGACGCAAAGATTGTTGCCTGCGGACAAGCCTCGTCGATTGGAATGGGCCCAAAAAAAACATGGGTCCGTCGAATATGGGCAACCCTGTACTTTAATATCCTTCACCCGAAAAATCAATTGTGCAAAATTTTAAAAATATTCAGTTCACATTTCAAAGCTATACATCGATTATTATTTATATTTGTTTAAGTTGTCAAATACATACATAAGTAATGTGTAAATATAACACAGTTATTTAATTTCCACCCTTACAAAATTTTCATATTAAGGACACTAAACCTTGTCCTTAATCCTGATCAAATATCTGACATTGGAAAACATGTTTGCTTTGTGAAATGCATTGTTTGCTTCCTGTTAGGAGTTGGCTTTGCACAAATATCACTCTGTATGTCCATGTTTCTTGATACTCGTATTCTCAGCCTTACGCTGTATTCACTTCATTCCATAAGGATATCCTTGGCTCTGTTTTCTGTCGTTCATTGTTTACCTATTATTTTTTTTCACTTCCCTCCTCTTCGCGTCACCGCCTGTTGGCATAACGTTGGATGTCTGGTTGTTCATTAACCGGTATTTGAGTTCTTCAGAAATCGTAAATATGGATTTTTTCGCGCTTCAAATGAATGCATCCAATCGAGCAACGCTAAGAGAATAGGACGACGACGCCTACAAATGTCATGCAATGCCATCATCAAGGCACCGCCACCAACACCAGCTACCCCTCTAACAAGTCAGCCACCTACTTCGTCGCCCAGTCGCCATTAGTCCAAGGAACGTGGAACAAATTGCAAGAGGCATCTCCTTCATTAGATAGGTTTTGAGTTGTATTCGCTTCCGTTGGAATGTGAAAGGATTCGCACCAGCGCCGCCTCGTGTGCTTCCAAAGGCATTGTTTGGGTTTTGGCAAATGTTTTTAGAAGAACGTATATACGTATTCTCGTATATGTGTTTGCGAGGGAATGCCTTGGAACGTGGCAAGCTATGTGTACACAGTAGCCTTCATACGTGCTGATGGTCTTGGCAAATTCATATGAATTATGATTATGACTTAATGCATTTTTGAATGCTAATGTGGGCTTGTTCGTGGGCGTTTCTTTCTTTTTCTTATTACCGCTAAGAAAACAAACATTAGAGACCCGCTTAAATGTAGTGTGGAGTTATAATTGAAAATGGGTGCAGACAGGTTTTGTATTTGCAAGCACTTACATCTTAAATAAAGCAAGTGAGGAGGGTAGAAGACCGGCAGAGCCGACTATTTGAAACCCTACACCACCCTAGCAGAAAAGAATAAGAAGAATTTTTGACATGTTTTATAAATGTTGTTTTTCTAATGACAATGATCTGCCCAAGAATCTGTACCCAATCTGTACCCAACGCGACACCCCAGGTGGGCGTAGCGGCCTTTTAGGGGAGGCGTATTTAATAAATTTTTGTATTAAAAATATTTTAATTGGTCAATTTTATCGGCACTTAGCCTTTTGAACATTTCTAAAATTGAATTGAGGTTTTACGAGAACGCAATGAATTAATCGACTCTAATGGAATTTGGGCAATTTTTAGATAATTTGAGGGTATCTTTGTAGTTGCTCCTACTGTTGCGATATTCCACACAGTTTTGTGAGCCATCACTGCCCAGTGCTTCAACTCATTTTTCGTGGCTTCGAAAGGTTTACAATTTTCCAAGTTTATTACTCGAAGTTCTCTTCCCTTTGAAGCCAAGCTATTTGCCCGCTCATTTCCAATCACTCCGTTGTGTCCTGGTACCCAGCAAATACGCAATTGACCATGGGCTGAGTAATCATTTATCGTTCTTTTACAGTCCAACACAGTTCTGGATTTGACCCTTTCCGATGTTATTGCTTTAATTGCCATTTGGCTATCTGTGAGGATGTTGGCATATTAGGGATTTGTCGTGTTACTGAGCCAGTTAACACACTCCGTGATTGCTCGAACTTCTGCTTGAAATACCGTGTTATGCTCAGGGAGGCGGAAGTGAAGTTCGACTTCTGGTTCATCAATAAAAAGTCCCAGACCCGTCCTTCCTCCTCGCTTGGACCCATCCGTGCAGCAGTAGGTTCCCACTAGCACATGGGCCAAAGTTCCATTTTCCCAGGAGCGTCTGTCTGGCACAAACGTATCACAGGTAGCTGTAAGCCGCACTTCAGGAATGCGGTCCGAGATTTCTGGCGTTTGAATGTGACCAACTAGATATTCTAAAATCTGCTGATGGTACGACTTGTGGTCTCGATTTATCCATTCACCCATCACTTGTAGACGTATTGCTGTGAGGGCTGCCTCATACTTTATACGGATGTCTACTGGTTGGATGTGCAGTATAGTCTCCAACGCTTTTGTTGGTGCAGTTCTAAATGCCCCGCTTATGCCTAGACAGCACATACGTTGAATTTTTTGCAAAGGTATTACGTTGCACTTCTTGTCCATTGATGTCCACCACACTACAGAGGCGTAGGTGATTATTGGTCTAATCACGCTCATGTAAAGCCAGTGAGTCATATTTGGACGTAGTCCCCATTTTAAACCTATAGCTCTTCTGCACAACGACCAACATCTGTGTGCCTTTGTAACTCTTTCTTCAAGATGCTCTTTCCAGTACAGTTTCTGATCCAAGATTACTCCCAAGTATTTTACCTTTTTAGTTATAGCAATTGTCTTATTCAGGAATCGAGGCGGGGTAAAACGTGGAATCTTCGTTTTCCTTGTAAATAGACATAGTCTCCATCCTTTTACCCGTTTCATCCACCAGTGTTTCGGTTTGGACATGAGTTTTTGAGAGGAACTTTTTCATTTTAGACATGCTGTTAACGCTGTCTACCTGTTCACAGAAAAGCCTCCAGGAGTTACGTTTCGCCGATCTAACGATTTTATTGTATTCTTTGAGTCTTCTGTGGTAGTCGTCCCAATATACTGATTGTTTTTTACGTCGAGCTCTATTGTAAAGTCTGCGGACATCTTTGCCAATCGAGCGAATTTGTCCTGTCATCCAGAGTTTCTCAAAGGCAGATTTCCTTTCTCGAGGTGGGCAACTATATTCGAATGATTTTACAAGAGCCTCGGCAAACTTCTTAACATTGATATCAGTGTCTTCTGCACATAGAAACACGCGAGTTAAATAAACGAGATAAACATATTTTCTTTTTAATAACAATTTTATTGTGTATATGAATTGGTTACAACTGAACAATGTGAACTCTTATAATGAACTGAATTGACTTGAGATGAGCCTACTAGTATTCACTCCAAAGTGCTTAAAACTAAATTAACGGTACTAACCAGTTTATGAATATAAGTCTAAAGATAACTACTAAAGAAGAAAAGAATAAAGAAAGTGGAAGTACAAATATAAGGATAAATTAAATAATGAAAGACATTATGATAAAATATAAGTAATGATAGGAAAGTAAAAATGGATATGTACAATGAATATTCAAATCAGTATCGTAACTCGCGTGTAGGCTGCCCCAATCGATTTCTAAGTAGATTTCCGAATTTAGTCCAGTCGGTCTTAGTCTTATTACGGAACCATATGGGGTTTGGCGGTGGCTGTGCAATTTTAAACCTTATATAACGGTGGTCTAAATAGGAGTGTTCATCCGAAACCCTCCACTCCTGAATCTCTTCAATAAGATTTTCTGAACATATCGTTATATCTAATACTTCTTCCCTAATTTTGTTAACGAAGGTTGCAGTGTTTCCTATGTTAAGAGTTATGAGGTCATTTGTATTCAAAAATTCGATAAGGGCGTGTCCCCTTTTATTGGTGTTAGTACTACCCCAAGCCATATGATGGGAGTTGGCGTCACATCCAGCTAATAACTCATTATTTGTGTGTTTGGATTCCCTCACCAGACGTTGTAATTCCGACGTAGGTGGCAATGTCGGCGCATCGAATGGCAGATATATTGACGCCAGGTACATATTTCCATTACCTTGCCTCAGCACCGTTGCGTCCGATGTTGATAACTCTGGAGAGAAAATAAAACATAAGTTTTTATGGCACAGAATACAAGTCCTTGGACGAGTACCTGTGTTAGCGTAGAAAAGGTTATGGTTCACATGGTTTAATCCAGTAACCTTGTTGCTAGTTGTCCATGGTTCCTGGATCAAAGCAATATGAACCCTGCCTTTATTTATGATGTCCATCAGAGCGTTGGATGCTGTCTCGCTCCGGTGGAGGTTTATCTGGATGACCTCAATCATTGTCCTTCCAGTAAAAGTTTCTTTTGAGAGTCTATCCTATCTGGTGGCACCCCCTCTTTATTTGGTAGTGGGTCATTCTCCTCCTTTCGTCCACTACCTATTACACCATCTTCCAGTCGACAATTTTGGGAGGCGGTGTTATTTTTTGTCGCTCCCTCATTGGTTTGAATCGTTTTGTGGCTCTTTTTATTTTGATCCCCACCTTTGCTGGGAACTTCCTGCAAAAGTGGCGGTACTATTGGTGAACTGGTGGTGTTATTCCACATCAGTTTTTGGCAGTGTCTCACTTGTCTCCATCCGTTCAATACCAGTGTTTGCCTCTTCAGACAGTATATTTGGACTCGATTCATCTGTCCTGCCAATCGGGACCTTTCCAATTTTGAAAAAGAATGTCCAGATCAAGAAGTACGCCATGCCCTTCGCCATGACAAGATTGTTCTTGGATTTTGGGTCTATGCCCAACACGAGGAGAGTACCCTCGTTATCATCCTTCCTATAGAAGACTTCCCACTTTCTCACGGAAAGTTTTGAATTCTGTTTGCCAATGATGTCGAGTATGTACTCTGATGAGAACTTACTGGGACATCCTTTAACATATAGGGTCGTTTTTATGAGTTCAGGAATGTCGCTTTTCCTTACCAATTTTAGCTTTGCGCCGTCCCAAGATGAGGGGAACCTATCTACAAGTTTTACGAGGACACCAGCGCAGCGTTGTGATGCCAGCCTTAGCATCAAAACACCCCTCTCAAACTTGCAACTCATTACTTCGATTGGTGGTTCATCCTTAGATTCGAGGACGTATTCCGCTACCCTCGTATAGACCAAATCTTCGAAGTTACTCTTTTGGTCTTCGGGGATTCTGTAAGATGCACTACTGCTGTCAATTATGGCGTAGCATAGATCGTCTCGAAAATGTTGTTTAGCTATATTAGAATAAGACGGTGGCTTCTTACCCTTCTTTATGGTCAATTGATTTTTCCGTGTCTGTAGAGTCTTTTTGGTTAAAGCCTCATCCTTAACGGATGATTTGGTTGACTTGACCTGCGTTACTGGGTCAACTTTACCGCCCACAATCGAAGGACCCAGACTAGAGACCTCCTTTTGTGTGGTTACGTTAGGCTTATCCGAATTACTGGAAGACGGCGAGCCCTTTTTCTTCTTAGTCACTTTCACAGCGCTATGTTCTTCATCCCGTAATAGGTTCTGTCGGTTCAACTTATTCAGTTTCCTTCTTTGTGCCCCTGACAGTCTCTTTGCGTTAGCAACAATAGTGATATTGTTTTCATTTGATGATTCAGAGTCAGAGTCCCCACTTGCTTTTAAAGGCTGGGGTTGCTTAAAGCCCCGGCTGGGTTCTGCTTCATCTGTATTTTTATTTTAAGACATAGTTTTTAAATATTATTAAAAAAATTCTTCAATCTTTTTTAAGCTATTTTTTGTTTACATTTCAAAACAACAATATTCAGAATAACGTTTGCTTATATTTTCAGTGGATTTTCAACTCCAGATGTGCTCTTCATTTGATTACTTCATCTCACATTTTGCTGGGCTAAGTTCGGCTTTAGAGAATTTCGAAGAAATGTCATTTTTTAGAAATTGCAATTATATTGAAAATTTCATAGAATTATGCAATTTTATGGAAAATTTCATGGAATTTCACTTTTAAAATTAAATCAGGTCCTGATTTAGAAAATTTCGCCGACATTTTTTACAAAATTTTATCGAACTAAACTTTTATAATTATGTCCTTCAAAATTGTATTTGGGACTGAATTTTTAATAATAACCTATTAATTTTATTTATGCCTAAAAAAATTATAAAAATTTGCTAAATGGTAAAATAAGATCTCGCAATCATTTGTTTTTTAAAAAAAAATTAAGGATTTATGGGTATTGTAAATTTGAAAAAATAAAAGAAACTGCATTATGGATTTTTATGAAATTTGTAATTGCTTTTCAAGGGATAAATCGATTTTAACAAAGTTTACGTCTTTTGAAAGACAGGGCCATAAGTTTCTTTTTTTAAGTTTTTAAATTTGGTTAAACTTTAATTTAAAAAAGGGTCCCCATTGATTCACACAGATTCTCACAATTCCAAAACAGTAATTGGATTTTGGAGACTCAATATTTGTAAAAGTTATGGGCGAAATACAAAGACATGTCTGACAATTTTTATCATTTTTCTTCTGTTTCTGCAAAACGCTACGTGTCAAATTTAATACAAAGTGATTTATAAATATATATGTGCACCAACAGAAGAAAGAAGTCCAAAATTGCCAGACCTGTCTTAGTATTTTGCTCGTAACTTTTACAATATAAAAAAAAACTTATTTAAATTAATGTTTTTAAAAAAATTTTAAATTTAAAGCAAAAATCTGCATAAATATGACCCTTAATCAATCATTCAAACGACGTAAGCTTTTTTAAAATCGGTTTAGCCATTCAACCCCAAATACATATTTCGCAAAACCCTAAAACCCATTTGATATTTTTTTTTTAAATTTCAAATCCCCTAAATAATATTTTCTTGCTAATTTCATGTAAATGGCAACTTACTGTAAATTTAGTAGAAATTGCATTTGTACCGAAAATTTCAAAAATATTTAATATTTACAAAAAAATTAATATAAATCGTTTTCTTATAGAACATTTTGTCAAAATTGTGTTTTTCAAAAAAATTATTGAACATTTTCTTTTTGTAAAATTAAATTTTTCTATAAAATTACGTCAAAATTGTTGCTTTTTGAAAAATTTTAAAAAAACTGTAATTCTGGTGCGAAAAGAATCAATGAGGAAGCAATTTTTTTAATTAAAGGTTTTTAATAGAATATAAATTGAACAAAAAATGGCCCGTTAGGTCCTCTTTCAAACGAAGAAAACTTTGTAAAAATCGGTTCAGTCGTTAAATAATAATCAAATATTTCGAAAAAACAAAAATCAATTTTTTTTTTTTTTAAATTTGAAATCTCCATAAAATGTTGGAATTTTTATTTTCAAAATATAAATTACAGCGAAATCTTATTTTACCATTTAGCAATTTTTGATAAACTTTTTATGCAATAGTAAGATTCATAGGTTAAAAATGTTGATCCATTTTTCTGAAAATCATGCCTAAATAATATTTTTCTGTAAATTTAATCAAAATGTATAGAAAATTTCAGCGAACTGCAATTATAAAAAATTATAGAAATCCTTTTTTATAAAAAATTTTGTCAATACTAGTGTTTTTAAAAAATTACGTCAAAATTACATTTATCAAAAAAATGGAAATTAATTTTTTCTTTTATAAAATCGTTAAAATGGATTTTTTTGGAAATTTTGTTAAATAAAATTTTTATTAAAATTTTTGTTTTTTCTAGACAATTATTTCAAAAGTTTTTCCAAATGATGTACTTAAAGCTGCACACAACATTTCTTCAAAATTTAATCTTTTTCGAAAATTTTGTTGACATTGTATTTTTTCTCAAAATTTAATTTTGCCAGAAAATTTGCTTCATCGACGTGTTATATAGTCAACGACCTTTAATCCATCCAAGCTGTGAAAAAATGTTTTGAAAATATTTCTAGAGCATTTTTTTTGAAATTTAAATGTTCTACAGAATATCGTTGCAGTTGCATCTTTCTTTAAAATTTTTGCTAAATTTAATTTTGATAGAAAATGTTGTTCATCGGAATTAATAAATTCAACGACCTTTAATCTAAGCAGTAAGCACTAATCAGGGGCCATAGTCTAATAAAATTTGTTGAAAATTGAATTTTTCTATAAAAGTTTTTCAAAATTATATTTTCTAGTTCATTTAGTCAAACTTTTATTTTTAAATTTTGTTAAAAATACATTTGTATTGAAAACTTAGTTTTTGCCAGAAAATTATATCAAAATTCCATTTTTCTAAAAATATCCTTAAAATTGCATATTTCAAGAACATTTCTTCAAAATTTAATTTGTAGAAAATTACTTTGAAATTAAATTTTTTCTTTAAAATTTCTTCAAAATATAATTTTCCCACAAAATTTCCTAATTTCATTGGCCATTAATAAAGTCAACGACCTTTACTCCAGGCACTAATCTGAGGTCATCGACTCATAAATGGTCACTGGCCTCAATGGCCACTGATAGTATTAAAGGTCGAATGCCGATGACAGGTTTAATGGCCACTGATTTGATTAAATGCCACTGACCACATTAAAGGTGGATGACTACGGAAAAAGAACCACTGACGGCATAAAAGGGTGGTTTACCGGAGAAATGTTCTAACAAAAAAACCAATTTCCTCGAAATTTTCTAAAAAATCCAATATCGAACTAATTTTATAGAATTTAATTTGGACAAAATTTTGAAGAAAAATTAAATTTCAACAAATGTTTCTTGAAACTATTTTATTTTAGGAAATTTTTTAGAATTTTAAATTTTGCAAAAAAAAATTTAGGAAATTTTTTAGAATTTTAAGTTTTGCAAAAAAAAAATAAATTTCAACCAAATTTTCAAAAAAAAAAACATATTTGATTTCAAAGAAATTTTGTAGAAAAATTATATTTCAATAAAAGTTTAAAAAGAAATACACATTTTAATGAATTTATAAGAAAAAGGCAAATTTGAAGGCATTTTCCAAAAAAATCCAATTTCAAAAATTCTTGTAGAAAAATACATTTTTTCTATAATATTGCAATTTCCTATTGTAATTTCAACGAAATTTTCTGAGAAAAATGCAATTTCAACGAAATTTTGCAGAAATATACAATTTAAAACGGAAGAAACATTTTCAAAATTGCCGGACCTGCCCTAGTACTTCGTCCATAACTTTTACAAATATTCAGTCTCCTAAAATCCTATTACTGTTTACGATTTGTGAGAGTCTGGTGCTTATTGTACATTAAAAGAAATCGAAGAGGGAGCATTTTATTTGTTAAATTAAAGTTTTTAATTTTACGTTATGTTCCCTTATGTTGTCTTTCAAACGACCTAAACTTTGTAAAAATGGGCTTAGCCGTTCAAGAGTAATTAAAAATTTGGTAAAAACCAAAAATAATTTTGATTTATTTTTTAGATTTCCAATCCCTATAAAATGTTGGAATTTTTTTAAAAAAAAAAAATGATAGCGCGGTCTTATTTTACCATTTAGCAACTTTTTATAAACTTTTTAGGCAAAAATCAATTGCACACGTTAATATTAAAATTTCTAGAAAATCTTGAATAAATAATATTTTCTTGCTTATTTCATCAAAATTGCACATTTCTTGTAATAGAAATCGTTGTTTTATAGAAAATTTTGTCAAAATTGGTTTTTCTAAATAATAAGATCAAAATAAGGAAATTGAATTTGTCTAGAAAATGTTTGCCAAATTTTATATTAAAAAAAAAATTAAAGGAAATCGTGTCTTAATAGAAAAGTTTTTTAAAAATGTCGTTTTTAAAAAATTAAGTCAAAATTAAATTTTTCTCAAAAAAAAATTTAAAAATTAATTTTTCTATAAAATTACATCAAAATATAATTTTTCTAGAAACTTTATCCAAAATTGCATATGTATGAAAATTTTGTTAAAAATATATTTTTATTGAAAGTTTCGTTTATCTACAAAACTGTGACAGAAAATTTCTTAGACATTTAAATTTTCGAGAATATTTGGTTGAAATTGCACTGTTCTTTAAAATTTCTTCGGGACAAAAGAATCCTACATTAAGTAGCCTTCATCTTCTTTTTTGATATGCTTAATCGAAAGAAAATATATTTGAACTCAAATTTTAAATTTTATATATTTCTGGGCAAATATATTTCGTTCGAAAATCAAGTCATATTCATATATTACACAATATATATTTGCGAACTAATTTTCTCAAATAATATATGTATTCATTTATTTCTATTTAAAAATTTAAGAAAAAGTGCACAAAATCCACCTTGAGCAAAAAGGCCATTAAAAATGGCCGTTAATTTCGTACGGCCCTTATTAATTGAGCCAACTTGACTAAACGAATGATGCAGAAATTCTTATTTTTGGGGCTACTTTCACTTCCACGTTCGTCTTTATATAAAGATGAACGTTGCTGCCAACTCTGAAAAATGATAGAGGTTCTACACAGCTAATAGGCCAAATATAAAACTGATGTCTTCTGATCGGGATGAAGTTAGTCATATTGGGTAGTGGTTGTGACGTAAAACTTCAACGTGTTCGGTTAAGGACTGTCGTTTTGGAGGGTGTTAAATTCTGATATTTCGGTTAATCGGTCTTTTTCCCATCCATATAACTAATTACCAAATGTATTTAGAACCTGTAAGGAAAGGCTAAAGTCGGGCGGGGCCGGCTATATAATACCCTACACCACTCTCGTAATATTAAATAACTCTGATATATAAATTTTGTAATTCATGTATAAATTGTTTAAATAAATTTACTTTTGGGACATTTTATACTTAAATAATACCGTGTACCACAGTGTGGTGTAGGGTATAAAAACAATTGGATCTAAAGAGCCAAATCGGATGAAACATATATATGGGAGCTATAGCTAAATCTTAACCGATTTTCTTCATATTCGGCAATGTTGGTTCATGGATCAAGAAACTCTACCGTTCTAAATTTCAACACGATTGGATGTAAAATATAGCTTCTATAGAACTAAAGGGCCAAATCGGACGAAACATATATATGGGTGCTATAGCTAAATCTTAACCGATTTTCTTCAAATTCGGTAGTGTTGGTTCATGGATCAAGAAACTCTACCATTCTAAATTTCAAAATGATTGGATGTAAAATACAGCTTCTTCAGGACTAAAGAGCCAAATCGGACGAAACATATATATGGGAGCTATAGCTAAATCTTAACCGATTTTCTTCACATTCGGTAGTGTTGGCTCATGGATCAAGAAACGCTACCATTCTAAATTTCAAAATGATTGGATGTAAAATACAGCTTCTACAGGACTAAAGAGCAAAATCGGACGAAACATATATATTGGAGCTATAGCTAAATCTTAACCGATTTTCTTCAAATTCGGCAATGTTGGTTCATGGATCAAGAAACTCTGCCATTCTTAATTTCAAAACGATCGGATGTAAAATACAGCTTCTATAGGACTAAAGGGCCAAATCGGACGAAACATATATATGGGAGCTATAGCTAACTCTTAACCGATTTTCTTCAAATTCGGCAATGTTGGTTCATGGATCAAGAAACTCTACTGTTCTAAATTTCAAAACGGTCGGATGTAAAATACAGCTTCTATAGGACTAAAGGGCCAAATCGGACGAAAGATATATATGGGAGCCATATCTAAATCTGAACCGATTTCAACCAAATTCAATAGCGATCTTAACAGTCGCGAAATACTCTAAACTACAGAATTTCAGAACGATCGGAATGAAATTGCGACCTGTAGTCGACGAACAACTTTACATGGACAGACGGACGGACATCGACTCAGCTAGTGATTCTGAGTCGATCGGTATACTTTAAGGTGGGTCTAGCTGTGTTACTTTCAGGTGTTACAAACATCTGCCGTGAAACAAAGTTATAATACCCTGTAGCACAGTGTGGTGTAGGGTATAAAAATTAGCCCAATGCGTTTTCGATAGCTCTGTCGTCAATCTTAAAAAAAAACATTTTTCTCAAACGAGAAAAAAGCCCTTGTGGTCTATTAGTGGGATGGGGCCTGTTTATTTTTTAAAATAAACCTCTACATCTAAAAAATAGATGTTGAACCACATATTTGAGCATAACTCGATAACCATTTATTCGAATTGAATCAGGAAAGCTTTGAAGAATCCTACATTAAGTAGCCTTCATCTTCTTGCAGTATAACTAGTTCATCTCATCAGCGGTAGTAAATTTAAAGTAAATTTATACTCCAATTTTACGGTTCAGGGAAAAGCCGGATTCCGAAGGCCAGATTTTTGGAACGGCTAGATTTTTGGAACGACAGACCAGAGCCTCCGGTGGGAATCGAACCCACGACCCCCAAACTCATAGGCGAGCAAGCTACCTATACACCTGCTGGGGTGCCCTTAACTCGACTTGTTTCATTAATAAATGAATATTTTCATCAGATTTTTCCATGTCCTTTTACTACTGATCCTCGTGTCAGTTTAAATGTATAAATTCACTCTGTATCTCGAACAGTTTCTTCATGCAAATGCCATTGTTTATGTAAATCCACTTAAACTTTCAGTGCCCAGTCAGGGGGCACTGCTTTCATTAATTGTGATTTTATAAAAAATAATAAAAATTCTTCTTTATACAATTTTCTTTTCAACTGTATGTATTTTTTAAATGAAGTAATTGCATTTTTCACTTTCTGCCATTTTACTCTGCCATACTCTTCGGGTGGTCCATCAACCATTTCAAAAAAATACCATAGTTCTGGGATTAATTCATAGCGGGTAATATTTGCTTCAATTTATTTCCATCGCCCTGCAAAATATTCATTCCCATTTAAAGAAACGCATATACAGTGAGCGACAAGAATATGTTTACACTATTTGGAATTCAATATCAGTTTACGCGGTCTTAAATGTTTCGTTGTGAGCTTTTGTTGTAAGAGATTAAATAAAAATAAGAGAATTTTTAATATCGACTTGTGAAGATCATTGTAACACATGATCTCGCTATCGTTTATTTCAAAAAAAAAATCCAAAATCCATATTACATATATTAGAATTTTAATTTGGACCTATGAAGTTAAGTCTTGCGTAAAAAGTCGCTAAATGTCTATAATTTATGTTTTAAAAAATTGCAAATTTGGAAAATTTAAAAAAAAAATAAAATATGTGATTTAGTGTTTTACATAAATTGCAATAACTCTTGAACGTCTCAACCGATTTTTACAAAGTCTACGTGGTTTTTAAGAGAACACAATGGGATTTTTTTCTTTTTTCAAAAAATTTATATTTTTTAAACCTGAATTTAAATGAAATTGGTACCCCCTCGATTTTCTTCTGTTTCTACACATATACATTTTAAAATCCAGAAACAGATTGCAGAAACAGAAGAATTACAAAAATTACCAAATTAAAATTTATAATAATTTTTAAAAACTTGAAAATAAAAAAAATTGCTCCCTCCCCAATTTTCTTCGAATTCACATAGAATATTCAACGCACTCTTACAAATCCAAAGTGTTTAAGTCGACGCCAGGATGGCGGGACTTAAAAAAAATGTTGTGCCATAAGCGGGTGAGTTGAGAACTTATTAAATGTCACAGCGTTACCATCACTGAGATGTGACTTCCGATCGACGTCGATATGGGGCGATGCCGTCAAAAACGAATCAATGACACTTCAACACAAAGTATTTGGATTTTTGGGACTCGGTATTTGTAAACGTTTCTGTATTATACCCTACACCACACTGTGGTACAGGGTATTATAAGTTTTTTCACGGTAGATGTTTGTAACACCTGAAAATAACACAGCTAGACCCACCTTAAAGTATACCGATCGACTCAGAATCACTAGCTGAGTCGATTTAACGATGTCCGTCCGTCCGTCCGTCCGTCCGTCCATGTAAAGTTGTTCGTCGACTACAGGTCGCAATTTCACTCCGATCGTTCTGAAATTCTATAGTTTAGAGTATTTCGCGGCTGTTGTCGCTATTGAATTTGGTTGAAATCGGTTCAGATTTAGATATAGCTCCCATATATATCTTTCGTCCGATTTGGCCCTTTAGTCCTATAGAAGCTGTATTTTACATCCAATCGTTTTGAAATTTAGAATGGTAGAGTTTCTTGATCCATGAACCAACATTGCCGAATTTGAAGCAAATCGGTTAAGATTTAGCTATAGCTCCCATATATATGTTTCGTCCGATTTGGCCCTTCAGTCCTATAGAAGCTGTATTTTACATCCGATCGTTTTGAAATTTAGAATGGCAGAGTTTCTTGATCCATGAACCAACATTGCCGAATTTGAAGAAAATCGGTTAAGATTTAGCTATAGCTCCAATATATATGTTTCGTCCGATTTTGCTCTTTAGTCCTGAAGAAGATGTATTTTACATCCAATCATTTTGAAATTTAGAATGGTAGAGTTTCTTGATCCATGAACCAACACTACCGAATTTGAAGAAAATCGGTTAAGATTTAGCTATAGCTCCCATATATATGTTTCGTCCGATTTGGCTCTTTAGATCCAATCTTTTTATACCCTACACCACACTGTGGTACAGGGTATTATTTAAGTATAAAATGTCCCAAAACTAAATTTATGTAAACAATTTATACATGAATTACAAAATTTATATATCAGAGTTATTCAATATTACGAGAGTGGTGTAGGGTATTATATAGTCGGCACCGCCCAACTTTAGCCTTTCCTTACTGGTTTTTTATTGCGTCGATATTGGATTTTTCTAGAAAATTTTGACGAAATTGCATTATTTAAGAAATATATACCGGTTAACAAACTTTTATCCCGTATATGGGCCCTTTTTTGTCATCCACTTTTAATCCGGCCATCGGCCTTTAATGTAACCATCAAGCATGCCATCGGTCAGCGATTAGTGACCATAGATCTGGCAATCGGTTTAAAGGACGATGTGCTCCCTGCCCAGATTAAAGGTCGTTGACATTATTAAAGACCGATGAAGAAAAATTTAAAATTAAATTTTGTAGAAATTTCAAAAAAAAATCAATTTCAACAAAATTTTCTAGAAAAGTTAAATTTTGAAGAAATTTTCTAGAAACATGAAACAGCTTTTGGAAAACCTGATTTTTTTTTCTCCGAAGAAATTTTAAAGAAAAATGTAATTTCAACGAAATTTTCTAGAAATATTGTGTTTCGAAGAAATATTCTGAAGTATGCAACTTTAAGGAAATTTTGTAGAAAAAGTAACTTTTGCCTTAATTTCCTGGAAATTGCGAAATTTTCAACATAAATGTGTTTTTTTAACAAAATTTTCAAAAAAGGCTATTTTACGAAATTTTCTAGAAAAATGCAATTTAGAAGAAGTTTTATAGAAAAATTCAATTTTCAACTCAACAGTTCTCGGGTTAATGGTCGACTTTATTAAATGCCGATGAAGAAAATTTTCTGGGTAGCAATTGTTTATACCCTCCACCATAGGATGGGGGGTATATTCATTTTGTCACTCCGTTTGTAACACCTCTAAATATTGATCTGAGACTCCTTAAAGTATATATATTCTTAATCGTCTTAAAATTCTAAGACGATTTAGCCATGTCGGTCTGTCCGTCCGTCCGCCCGTGCGTCTGCTGTAATCACGCTACAATCTATAATACTTGAGCTAGGTGGCTGACATTTGGTATAGATACTTCTTATAGCTGCAGGTAACTTGGGATTGAAAATGGGCGATATCGGTCCATATTTAGATATAACTCCCATATATAGCATCTAACTTGTTGTGATTCCTACTGTTATCATCTACTATATTTTTCTTGTGTTTTTCGGTGTTATTATACCCTCCACCATAGGATGGGGGGTATATTCATTTTGTCACCCCGTTTGTAACACCTCTAAATATTGATCTGAGACCCCATAAAGTATATATATTCTTAATCGTCGTAAAATTCTAAGACGATTTAGCCATGTCCGTCTGTCCGTCCGTCCGTCTATGGTAATCACGCTACAGTCCGCAATAATAGAGCTAGGTTGATCAAATTTGGTATAAATATTTCTTATAGTTGCAGGTTGTTTGGGATTGCAAATAGGACATATCGGTCAATGTTTTGATATAGCCCCCATATACATATAGCATCTAACTTGCTGTGATTCCTACTGTTCTCATCTACTATATGTTTCCTACAGTTCTCATCTACTATATGTTTCCTACTGTTCTCATCTACTATATGTTTCCTACTGTTCTCATCTACTATATTTTTTTGTTTTTTGGTGTTATTTTCTTTAGGTTTGAGTTATTTTGTGAGGTCACATGCTATCCATGGTGGAGGGTATATAAGATTCGGCATGGCCGAACTTAACGCTTTTACTTGTTTAATTTAATTTTTTTAAAAACTTCTTATACAAAAAAATTGCCCTTTGTTTTTCTTTAAGACAACGTAGACTTAGTAAAAACGTATCAGCGGTGCAAGAGCTTTGCAATTTCCGTAAACACAAAAACTATTTTCTTAAATTTTAATTAAATTTTTGATATTTTTTTCTCAGCGGTGCAAGAGCTTTGCAATTTCCGTAAACACATATTTTCTTAAATTTTAATTAAATTTTTAATATTTTTTCAAAAAATAAATGATAGCGAAATCGATGTTCATCAAAAATTTACGTAAAAACGAACTTAGTAGGTAGATATTAAAAATTCGAACTCTTATCTTAGATATTGAGAGTTTGGGTACTACAGTTTACACGACTGAAATTTTTTTAAAATTTCAAATCTCAATAAAATTTTTGGATTTTTTTAAGTAAATCATAGCGTGATCTTATATTACCATTTAGCAACTTTTTACGCATAAATTAACATAGGTCTATATAAAAAAAGCTGACCCATATGTACTTATAATTTGAATTTTGGTACTTTATGTGGTAAATGCCAGAGCTGCGAAAAATTTTGCTCATTTTTGGCAAAGTAATTTGAAAAATAGCCTACAAATTGCTACACAATTTATGGGGCAATTATTCTTGTATAAATCCATCAATTCCTGTGGGAGGGTACCAGAATTGACTAAATTATAAATCTTTGTAGTTGAGATACCAGAAAAAGAGGGTTAGAATGTTCCTTCAGGCGAACGTAGCCTGAGATAGAACAAGACATTTTGACGAAAAAAATATTAAGACAATCGGTCCGTCCTTTTGAGGTTATTGTGAGCAGCAGCCCGACATCCATAGCTTAAATGAATTAATATATCTTAGATAAGTACATCGATAAATTTAACTTTTGGCCCTCCTTCACAAATAATATAAACATTCTTTTTACTCTTAATGTACTTGTGGGAGCTTTCTCTTTGGAACGAAAAACTTTAAATTATATGTCTGAAAAAACACTGCATGTTTTATTAAGCTAACCAAAGAGAAATATTTACGAGTACACTCGATTTTTTGCACACAATGGCTTTATATGTATGTGTTCCTTTGCCGCGGATGCCCAAGAGTCGGAAAATTGCAAAGTTCAAGCCAACAGCAAAATTATTGTTATGGTTAAGTACACTTTTGGGGGCTTTTAGCCGAAAAACAATGCACCGCAATTTATGAGACGTTGGGTCTGTGTGTGAATTTATGCACATACTCGAATATGTGGTTGGTGTGGTGCTACATATAGGTACAGTGGCACAGTGGCAAAAAATTTACGTTTTGTAGATTCAGTTTGAAAATTTCTTTAGACATAATGCATTCAGAATTAAACAACCTTGACCCAGATAAGTATTTTAAAATCTAAACCACAGTAAATATTAGGAAAAGGGCAAATATTTACTTCCGGCTAAAAAAAAAGTTTATAATGTAGTATGTGATAATGGATATACATAATGACTTCCTACAATTGTTTGTAACACCCATCGTTTCTTATGTCAATGGATTTAGAATTCATAATAAGGATTTTGAATACAATCTACCGATCTATCTAAGTATAAGTGTGGAAAACACGTCAAAGGGCCCCCTCTTTTTAATTTTATTCAGATTGCGTCGAAACTTGTTTGAGGTTGCAATAGAAAAGCGATTATTTTTCGAATCCTGCATTTATTTCGGTAAAAGAGCTTCTGTCGCGTTTTAATTTTCACAAAAGCTTGAAATCAGCATTATTATCACATAATTAATACTATATCTCAAAAAGGCGAAAATATATTGCATTTTTTACTTTATATTCTGATTTAGAACATCAAAATCCTTTGAGATTGGGTCCGCTATCTGTTCGATTTGACCAGTGCAATATTAAAGTTCAGTGCAAAATATCCGTCGTAATAAGCTTTTTTGTTGTTCTGGTAAAAAAAATGAATTTTATTAATCGTGTTTCTGATCCACACCCTAAAGTAAACTCACTAATTAAATTATAATGCATGTTTTTCAAATTCAATGCCGATACGTCAATTTGTGGGAAAACAATTTCTAATTAATTTCAGATACGACTGATCACCGCCCAGCCCAAACGGATGAAGCTAGAGTCATGCAATTTGCAGGATGGTAGTCCTTCGTATATACAGGGGGCGGCAAAAGTATTTTGACGAGTGCAAATTTGGAGTATTTTTTAATTTTTTTTTTTGTAGACGTGAAATAATGAGGTAATTTTAGAAATTGCACTTTTGAGCGCACAGTGGGTCAAAAATTAAAAAGTACTAAAAAGTAGCACAGCCAAATCCAAACGACTGGAGCTAGAATCCCAAAATTTCAAAATTTTGAAGGGCGAAGATTCGATGTGAGACTAGTTTTTTCGAAATTCGAAAATTTAATTTATTTTTAAAAAGGGATAAATATGGTACCAAAGCCAAATCCAAATGGCAAAAGCTTTTATCATCAAATTTGGCATGAAGGTAGCCATTGGAAAATAGACTAGAAACAAGGTTCTATTTTTTTGAAACTGTTGGGCGCACAGTGGAATGAGATGGGATAAATATGGTACCACCGTCAAATTTAACTGCTAGAATTGGAATCGAAAAATTGGAAGAAAGGGTTGTCCTAATGTCAAAGTATCGGGATCTGAAGCTATTTTTCGAAATCACACTTTTAGGGGCACAGTGGGGCAAAAGTGTAAAATATGATATAGTGGTGTAAAAACAGTTAATCGTGATTCCATAGAGTAGCTCCTGGGACATAATCGAGGAATCAGAAGTGTTTTTTTTATAGAAATTCACACTTTTACACAGTGGGGCAAATCGGGCTAATTATGCAAATAAAAAATGTAGCAATCTTGGCATGAAGTTATTGCTTTAGACCTTGTCTACCTTTCAACGTAAAAAAAATTGCATACATATTGTGTAATATTGACATAAAATGTCATATTTTAATAACCCCTTTTCTATATGAATTTTGTATTAATCTAATCTAGAAATCTAAATGTGTATGTAAAAAAATCAGCATTTTTAAAGTAAATGATATGTACATACTTAAGAAGCATGGCCTCTAGTAAAGGGTTTTCCAACAATAGGTGTTATTTTGATATTCAAAGAAAAATGTAATTTTTTGAGATAAATGATCGGATGTTTATTTCATAATAAAGAGGAAGGTATGCCGTTAATAATGAAAAACAACATCAGCCAAATGGCCACCACGACCAAGCATAGAGGACATATCCTTTTTATGAAATTGTCCATAACCAAATTTCAAAGTGGCTGCCCTATGTCCTCGATAGCCTCACGAATTCTATCTTTCAGGTCTTGAATCGACGCTGGGCTGTTGGCGTAGACCTAATCTTTCACGTGGCCCCAAAGGAAGAAGTCGCAAGGTGGTAAATAACAAGATCTCGGTGGCCAATTGTGACCACCTCTTCGAGAGATAACACGGTCCGGAAACTTTTTCCGTAACAGGGCAATGGTTTCGTTGCTTGTGTGGCACGTAGCGCCGTCTTGTTGAAAGTAAACGTTGTCCAGATCAATATCATCCAACTCCGACCATAAAAAATCATTAGCGCAATCCATTCACCGTAACTGTTGATCCAACCTCATTTTCGAAAAAGTAAGGTCCAATGACCATGCCGGACAATAAACCGCACCAAACAGTCACACGTTGAGGATGGAGAGGCTTCTCAACAATAACTCTTGGGTTTTCCGAGCCCCAGATGCGACAATTTTGCTTGTTGACGTAGCCACCGAGGTGGAAATGGGCCTCATCAGTCAAGATGATTTTCGATTTTTCGAATTTTAATAATTTCAATGCGTTGTTGAATCGTGTATCGTTCCATTTTTAGTACTGGCGTAGTTTCAACTTGTCAAATGTCAAAGAATAAAAGCTTCAAAAGTGACAGCTACCGAAATACCGGGTGATTCAAAATAACACCTCTTGTTGGAAGCACAAAGTTAGGTATTATTTATAAGATAAGTTTTGTTGAAATCACTCAATATACCTCAAGAATCGTGTTTTTTTCGTGCCGTCCGTTACGCCGTCCATTTGACGATTTCTATGCAAACTAAAAAAAAATTTCAGAATACTATTAATTCAGTGTTATAAAGCTCGATAAACTTTACAAATTAGCTAATAAGAATAATATTCCTAAGATCAATATCAAGGAATTTATGGGGAAAAACTATCCATCCGCAATGCAGGAAATGCCCATATACACATTAAATACTCGTATATACAGTGAGCAAAAATTGTTAAATATGATTCAGTGGAGTAAAAATGGATAATGTTGTACAATGGGGCAAATATGGCAAGGTGGAGCAAAAATGGTTAAAAGTGGTACAGTAGGTGAAAATTTTTAAATATTGCACAGTGGGACAAAAATGTGTTAAATATGGTACACCCTTTACCATGGACCGACCGAGTACAAAACAGCGAGATAATAACAAGAATGAACCTCGATCGGGAATTATTATAAAAAATATAAACTCGAAAAATTCCCTACTTGGGACATCTAATGACGAACAAAAAAACGAGTCCAAAGGCAAAGTAGTAGGAAGGTGTTGCAGAGGTAGAAGGGAAATATCCTGACTCAAAAACATTAAAGAATGGATGAGACGAACGATGCAACCTAATAACTGCCAAAATTAAAGATCTGGCATTCTGTCCGTAATACACACAACATTAATACAAAATTTTAAGTAAAAGAGGATATCCGTTTAAATAACGGATATCCAAATAAAAGAAGAAGATATTTTGCTCTGCCAATATGATTGGAGCCACTTATTACTCAGTGTAAATATCATTTTAAAAGAAACACTATTTGTATTATTTCTTATTGCAAGAACATATTTCAACCAAATTGATAATAATAGTATGTATTTTAAAAATCTTAATACACGGGGCAAAATCCCCTTTTTTGATATGTTTGAATCTAAAAGAAATATATTTGTAACACAAATTTTTAAATCCTATTAATATTATAAAATCGTTTGTTTTTCTGTTTGTTTGTTTGTTTGTTCCAGCATCACGACTAAACGGCTGAACCGATCTTCCTGAAACTTGGTGGACAGATATACCAATGCCTGGGAAGTGTCATAGGCTACTTTGATTTTCGATTTTCCGACAAGTGATTTTCGACCACTTGACCACAGAGGCTCCTGTTAAAACTAGAGAGCTGAAATTTTGCACACACATAGACTGGAGTGTTGTATAAACTACGGACTACTCGCTTAATCATATTTCGGCCAGTGGTCAATTGTAGCGCTATCAAAAACTTGCGTTTTGTTTTTGTCATTTCGGAATCCTCTTATACTATAAACCGCAAATATATGCGCGAAAAATTATTTTGAATTATCTGAATGTGGTCAGTTTAACTGTGACCCGAACAATTTTCATTATTTCTCTGATTTTAAGAGTTCCTTAAGAGCCAATGATTTACAGATTTATATTTACAGGCTGATCTCAATGGAGATGCGAAAACAACAAATCGATGTCCAGTCTGAGGTCTAACCGGACCTAAAACTGCGTCTTAAAATTGTTAAAGCCTTTTCAAAATATATCGCTCACCACTTACTGTGGTAACTTATCTAACATTGTCAATTCGGTCACTTCTCCGACTGTGGTCAGTTTAGCAGTGACCAAATCAATTTCCACACTTTATGTACTTTAATAGTCCTTTAAGAGATATAATCCTAATAATTTATGTTTGTATACTGATCTCCAAGGGATGCTATTTTACACCAAGCGACTTTTGACAGCTTGACCATTACGGTACCTTTAAGAAGTAGGAAGCTTTAAATTTTACTTTGGTATAGACTTGAGTGTTGTATACCCTTCGGACTATTTACACAGTCGTTTTTGACACGTAGTCAGTTGTCGCGCTATCAAAATTTTAAATATTTTTTTGTATTTCAGAAGCGCCTAAAATGATACACAGATAAAATAATATGTAGTACTATACCCGAGAAATGCAATTTTGAATTCTACGATTGTGGTCAGTTAAGCAATGACCAAAACCATTTTCAATCTTTACTGGCTTTCAAGATTCTTTAAGAGTTTTTCATTCTTTCAATACATTAAAAATCCCATAAATTGCACTCTCATAGACATGAGTGTTGTATAAACCACGGGCTACTCACGTAGACATTTTTCGGCCAGTGGTCAGTTATAGCGCTATCAATTGTTTCTGTCCTTTCTGAAGCCTCCAATAGGACACAAAGTTAAAACTTTGTAAATATAATAATTTTGAATTCTCTGACTGTGGTCAGTGAAGAAGTGGCCAAAACAATGTTCACTATTTTACAGATTGTAAAACTTCTAACCCCTGTTCAAAATATATCTCTCACCACTTAATGTGGTAAGATATATGTACATATATAACGTTGTCAATTCGGTCAAATCTCAGACTGTGGCCACTGTAGCCAATGCGATTTCCACTCTTTCTGTACTATAAAGGGCCCAAAATGGAAATGTTAATACTAATTCAAGCGACTTTTGGCCGCTTGACCGTTGCGGCTCATATAACAGGTAAAAAGCTAGAAACTCCTCAACTATTAACATAGTCGTCTTTCGGCCAGTGGTCAACTCTCGCGCTTAAATTATACAAAGATAAAATAATATGTAGTATACACAGGAAAAAACAATTTAAAATTCTAAGATTGTTGTCAGTAGTGACCAAGGCAATATTCATTCTTCCACTACATTTCAAAATTCTTTAAGATTTGTTTATTCTTCCAATAAAAATCCCATAAAGATCTGTGGAGCTGCACATATATCGCTCACTCACTTCAAGAGTGGCATAACTGAAAATTTAAAATTTTTGAGGTTGCTTTAAAAATATCCAAATTTTTCAAATGTCCATAACTTAATCTTAGGGAAATTTGGTCTATAAGTAAACAACCATATTTCGGATTATTCAAGCGTATTTAAACATCTTATTTCATGTTACTATCTTTTTATACGGAAATTTGAGTTATGTCACTCTTGAAGTGAGTGAGCGATATGTGCATAAAACGATCTTCAAGGAAATGCGTCGTCCGGCCTGAGGACAAGAGGTACACAAAAACGGAGACATAATGTTTAAAAGTCTTTTCGAAATATATCGCTCGCTATATACACCGGTAATATTTAAACAAAAATGTATACGAGTATATCGAAATTTGAAACAAACATAGCATATTATGCATTTGTTTCTCAGCCAATTATTTGGTGACCTCTTGACCACAGACCTCATAAAAGTATTAATTTGAAAGTTTGCACACATATCGTACATTTGAGGTTGTGCTTTCATATTTACAGAATTTTTTACAGTGAATTTGTTTGAGTGTTTGAGAGCATCTGGAGTTAGATAGACTTTCAAGTAGACTGACACTGGATGTTAAAAACATTTTTAATGATCGGCGTATGATAAAATATTCGAAGGTATTTGTAACCAAAGATTTTAAATACATATTTTTACATAAATTTTGCTATAACCAATTTTTGTTTTTTGTTTTTGGGTCCTTATTTTTGATTCAAAATCAAAAATAATACTAATGTTTGGATCACTGTTTTCAAAGGCAACCCGGGCATCGCCGGGTATTTAAATGCTAGTATTATATATTTCTGAGCAAATAAATTTATTTGAAAATCAATAAAATATATTTGGAACGTATATATTAATATATTATAACAAAATATATTTGCAAACTAAATTTCTCAAATAAAATATGTGTTTAAATACAAATAAAGATATTTTTTAGGAATTTATCAAAATATATTTTATTTAAAAAAGATTTTCAAAACTTTTGCTGACTTTTTAAATTTTCAGTTTAAATTTTTCCTTAGTTTCAAATTGTACCTCCCAGTTACTATACCATATGTAGCATTAGCTTCTGCTTAAAGCAATCATTTAAAATTTCTGAGTTAGTATTCCAAGTCATCATATCTTGTCAATCCTCCAAGTAATTTATTTTGATCCAAGATTATACGATTTCAATTATTATTATTTATTATTTTTACAAACATTAAAAGTTTTTTGAATTAGTAACAAATTTAAAACAACGTTTTAACGTATTTTCTGAATTCTTAAGTGCAAATAAATATTTGTTTCGGAAATGATAGTCCCAAATAAAAACATATTGGGATGTAAACAAAGATTTGTTTAGGATAACATTTTCCCAAATATATACTTTTTGTGTGTGTATATGTTTAGAGTGTTCCCTAAATATACTACAGAAGCGATTTTTTTTCAGCGTGTACCTCTTTTACTTAACAAAGTTTCCAACACCAATTAAAAAACCAGTAAGGAAAGGCAGAAAGTCGGGCGGGGCCGACTATATAATACCCTATACCTCCCTAACAATGCGATAAGGGTCATTGCCATAATAATTTGGAATAATTGGTAAATCGGTAGAAACATATTATCTAATTCTGAAACGATAATCGCTAAATTAAGCAATATTCGTTCCTAAATTGAGAAACATCCTTCTGGAAAATTGTAATGATCGGAAGTAAAATACAAGTTCTATAGCGGTTTGATACCAAATCAGGAGGAACATATCGTATCGTATTCTAGGGATCAAAATAAGAAACTTTGCCGAAGGAACCATACCTCTAAAACGAATTCTGATGTCCCGGAAAAAATCCCACTTTGACCCATTTAGAGTGCTCCAATCGAGTCCAAATGTATGGAACTCCCAGGGGGTTCCAGGGGGTGTGCCACTGGCATGGGTGGGTCGGGCATCCAAAGTTAGTGGGGGTCGGTCATACATTTGGACTCGATTGGAGCACTCTAAATGGATCAAAGTGGGATTTTTCAAAATTTGCCCCTACCCAAAAGTTCGACCCAAATTTTGGGACATCAGAATTCGTTTTAGAGGTATGGTTCCTTCGGCAAAGATTCATATTTTGATCCCTAGAATACGATTTTCACTGAGCAATGGCGACTTTTTTGCCTCCCCACAAATCGACCCGGCCTAGTATAAATATATTGTAAATATATGAAATTGTAATGTTTTCTTGCAATCCTCTGAACTGTCAATTCACCATTGCCTAACAATTGGTCACTGTCCGTATATTTGCAGCACTTTAACAGGGTTGATAACGTTTTCCGAACTGGAAATCGTCTATACTCAGCTTAAGTTTAATTTTTTTCGAAATTTTATATATTTGTATGTAAATTTGTATTATAAAATGATTTGGTTACGCGTTAAAATTGACATTGTTGTTTGTTATACAAAAACCACCAGGTGGGAATTTGAGTTTTTAAAAATTTACGGAGAGAGAGATAATATCTGTATTCCTTTTTTTCTAACTACTAAAGGGTTTTCCAACAAGAGGTGTTATTTTGGTATTCAAAGAAAAATGCCATTTTTGAGATAAATGATCGGATGTTTATTTCACGGTATATTAACGGTATGCCGTTAATAATGAAAAACAACATCAGCCAAATGGCCACGACGACCAAGCTTACAGGACCATATCCTTTTCATGAAATTTTCCATAACCAAATCGCAAAGTGGCTGCCCTATGTCCTCGATAGCCTCACGAATTCTATCTATGAGGTCTTGAATCGACGCTGGCCTGTTGGCGTAGACCTTATACTTCACGTGGCCCCAAAGGAAGAAGTCGCAAGGTGTTAAATCACAAGATCTCGGTGACCAATTGTGATCACCTCTTTGAGAGATAACACGGTCCGGAAACGTTTCCCGTAACAGAGCAATTGTTTTGTTGCTTGTGTGGCACGTAGCGCCGTCTTGTTGAAAGTAAACGTTGTCCAGATCAATACCATCCAACTCCGACCATAAAAAATAATTAATCATCTCTCGATAGCGCAATACATTCACCGTAACTGTTGATCCAACCTCATTTTCGAAAAAGTAAGGTCCAATGACCCCGCCGGACCATAAACCGCACCAAACAGTCACACGTTGAGGATGGAGAGGATTCTCAACAATAACTCTTGGATTTTCCCAGCCCCAGATGCGACAATTTTGCTTGTTGACTTAGCCACCGAGATGGAAATGGGCCTCATTAGTCAATATGATTTTTCGATGATTTTCGAATTTTAATAATTTTAATGCGTTGTGTATCGTGTATCGTTCCATTCTTAGTAATGGCGTAGTTTCTACTTGCCAAATGTCAAAGAATAAAAGCTTCAAAAGTGACAGTTATCTTAAGCAAAAATAATATGCAAAAACAGCTTTTCTGAAGCCCCTGTGACTTCCCAAAAAAAGTATTGCATTAACAAAAAGAAATTAAAATGTCTTCAGAAAAAATCGCGCGATTTTCGCCTGTGGCGCTTTTCTACAATAAACATGTACTTATAGGTATAATCTATTAAATTAATATAACGCTTAATTATTTATACACCGCCTGACTCACGTTGTCGAACTTTAATGTTCGTGATTTGCGTACAAAGAAAAGGAAGTATGTTTTCAATCACTTTGTCAAGCGCTGTAAGGCTTACAATAAGTATATCTTGAATTCAAGAAAAAATTCTTGAAAGGGAAAATTAAGCCTAATATATTAATGTAAGAAGAAAAAGCTTACTTTCATCTCTGAGAGGCCGAGCAATTATAGAGCACAATAAAATTACCCTCTCAACCACTCTCATTTAAGTGGTTGATTTTGGCTGACGTAACATCAAGCACACACGCATATAAATCGACGAGATGTATATCAGTGCTGCCAGTTTAGGGGATTTATTCCCAATTTGGGGATTTTTCTTTGCAAATGGGGATATATTTTTGGGTTTGGGGATCCGGGGATTTGGCGGGGATTTGCAATGTTTTATAATCACAAGTCTTCATTTATGTTAAAACTTGTATTTTCTGTTAAATCTATTTTTTTACAAAATTCGTCTTTAAAAATTGTGTCAAAAGTTCGTATCCAAAATAGATTTGACTAACGCTCTCGCAGTGTACAAGAGTACGACTTAAATAGACAATCCGTACACGCTGAAAAAAATCGCAGTATTATATATTCTCCCAAACATATTCGGCTTGAAACATATACATGTTTAGCGTACACTCTAAACATATAATATTTGGTAAAAACAAAAATTATATATTTGTTTCTATTCTAATATTTTGTCATTTGAGACTGTTATTTCCGAAACAAAGATTTATTTGCATTTAAGTATTCAGAAAATATATCGATAACTTAAATGTGTTAAATTTTTCAGCAATTCAAAGCTCTTTTTTAAGTTTTTTTAATGTTTGTAAAATAATAAATATGAATAATTGAAATTGTATAATGTCGGATATAAATAAATTACTTGAATATATTTGGAGAAATTTCTAAACAATAATTTTATTTGTATTTAAACACATATTTTATTTGAGAAATTAAGTTTGCAATTATATTTTGTTCTAATATATTAATATATTCGTTCCAAATAAATTGTATTGGTTTTCAAATAAAATGTATTTGCTCAGAAATATAAAATATTTAAAAATTTTGTTCCAAATATATTTTCTTTCGATTCAAACATATCAAAAAAAACGATTTTGCCCCGTGTAGTAATTGCCAATACGTACACTGAAAAAAAATTTGTCATAAAATTAAAGAAATGCTCCAAAGACGTCCTTAGTCTTCAAAATAAGTAAATTGTGTACTTAAAATAAAGTAAATTACTTAATATTATTGAAATTATCTATATTTTAAGTACAAAATGTACTTATTTTGAAGACTAAGGACGTCTTTGGAGCATTTCTTTAATTTTATGACAACTTTTTTTTCAGTGTATTATCTCAATTAAAACCAAATGCGGTTTATAAAAAGGAAAGAATTATTACGAGACGATATTACGAATAATTTAAGCTCATTTTGGAGTAAAGTTTACTGTAACAGGATTCTGCTGGCCTAACTTCATTTTAAAGAGTATAAATCCTTTGAGGTGCTTTAAAAATAATTCATTTTTTTGCCAATTATTTAGTCCATTGACAGAAATAATCAAACTTTTAATACCAAAAACATTTGATGATTTAGATGAGATGGAAGATTTTGAATCAGATACATTTGATAAAATGAATGTTCACAACGTACATTTTGTACAAACACAATGAATTTTAGCACAAAGTACATACATTGAATTTAAAAATACTTCATTCCCATAAGTAAAAATTTTTTTCTGGGGATGAGAAATCTTTTTTTAAGGATTTAGGGGATAAATAATAAAAATTTGGGGATTCGGCATTAAAAAAAACTGGCAAGCCTGATGTATATGTATAAACATTTGTGCGCAACCATATCCAATTCGTTTCTCGTTGAATCAGTGTTTGCGAATTCATTACTTGGCGTCATTTTTTCGATTTAAGTTTTTTGAAGTTGTTAATAATTCTTGTTCGTTTGGTTGATACTATTCCTTTTATGTTTCATATTCAAACCGAATAATTACAGCAAAGCTTTTACTTTTGCTGTCAAGCTTTTAACATACCATTTAAAAAAATTGCATTCTTTGCAATGCAGTGGCAAAAAATGGTATAATTAATATAAATGGTACAAAACGAACGAAAGCACAATAAATCTAGTATGATCAGGCTTAAATCAAGTATTGGTTAGGCTTACATCAAGAGCTGATCATGCTTATATCAAGAGCTGATCAAGTTTAAATCAAGTATTGGGCAGGCTTAATTCAATCAAAATTGTCTTCATTGAAGCCCGTTTCGCACTCAAATCAATTCCATAAAATTCTTAAATCGATCGTTTTATGCTTAAAATAAGAATATCAGGCTTAATGTGCGCTATGATTAAGAATTCAGGACTTAAAAATCCGTATTTGATTCAAGTATTTTGTACTTGGTTTTAGAAAATCCGTACTTACCGTACTTTTGACACCGCTACGGCTTGATTCAAGTACAGTTTACTCAATTTTTTCTTTCTGTGTACACTTGGGCCCCAATTTTATTGGGGCTAAGGGGACTACTGGATCAACTTTTTATACCCTACACCACACTGTGGTACAGGGTATTATAAGTTTGTTTCATGCCAAATGTTTGTAACACCTGAAAATAACACAGCTAGACCCACCTTAAAGTATACCGATCGACTCAGAATCACTAGCTGAGTCGATTTAAGCATGTCTGTCCGTCCGTCCGTCTGTCCATGTAAAGTTGTTCGTCGACTACAGGTCGCAATTTCACTCCGATCGTTCTGAAATTTTGCAGTTTAGAGTATTTCACAGCTGTTAAGATCGCTATTGAATTTGGTTGAAATCGGTTCAGATTTAGATATAGCTCCTATATATATCTTTCGTCCGATTTGGCCCTTTAGTTCTATAGAAGCTGTATTTTACATCCAATTGTTTTGACATTTAGAATGGTAGAGTTTCTTGATCCATGAACCAACACTACCGAATTTGAAGAATATCGGTTAAGATTTAGCTATAGCTCCCATATATATGTTTCGTCCGATTTGGCCCTTTAGTCCTGAAGAAGCTGTATTTTACATCCAATCGTTTTGAAATTTAGAATGGTAGAGTTTCTTGATCCATGAACCAACATTGCCGAATTTGAAGAAAATCGGTAAAGATTTAGCTGTAGCTCCCATATATATGTTTCGTCCGATTTTGCTCTTTAGTCCTGAAGAAGCTGTATTTTACATCCAATCGTTTTGAAGTTTAGAATGGTAGAGTTTCTTGATCCATGAACCAACATTGCCGAATTTGAAGAAAATCGGTAAAGATTTAGCTATAGCTCCCATATATATGTTTCGTCCGATTTGGCCCTTTAGTTCTATAGAAGCTATATTTTACATCCAATCGTTTTGAAATTTAGAATGGTAGAGTTTCTTGATCCATGAACCAACATTGCCGAATTTGAAGAAAATCGGTAAAGATTTAGCTATAGCTCCCATATATATGTTTCATCCGATTTGGCTCTTTAGATCCAATCGTTTTTATACCCTACACCACACTGTGGTACAGGGTATTATTTAAGTATAAAATGTCCCAAAAGTAAATTTATGTAAACAATTTATACATGAATTACAAAATTTATATATCAGAGTTATTCAATATTACGAGAGTGGTGTAGGGTATTATATAGTCGGCCCCGCCCGAGTTTAGCCTTTCCTTACTGGTTATTATTATTTTCATATTTAGGATATTTTCGACATTTCCTTTCGTTTGAGTATAAAATTGATTTTGGGATCAAGTCCCCGAAAATATTGGACCCTAGGGGCCTACTGGATCCAATTTTTACATGTTTTCTCTCATATTTAGTCTATATTCGACATTTCCTTTCGTTTAAGTATAACATTGATTTTTGGGTCCCAAGTTCCTGAAAATATTGGACCCTAGGGGCCTACTGGATCGACTTTTTACATTTACAACAATTTGAATAAATTGTTCAACATTATCTATATCTATATATCGATACCTCCATTCTAAACTATGCTAAGTGCAAAAAGGTAGTTTTTCAGGAGAGGCTGTCAAAGTTAGATGATTTTCTTAAATTTGTGTGGAATTCCTTTATAATGCAAATCGAATGACCTGCACTCTTTTTATACCCTCACTTTAGTGTGACGAGGGTATATATCATTTGCTACGGAAAAAAGTGTAACACGTCGAAGGAGTGACTTAAGACCCCAAGTATGTTCGGAGGAAATCCGTTTTGGGTCATTTTAAGTCGAATGAGCAATGTCCGTCTGTCTGTCTGTCTGTCTGTCTGTCTGTCTGTCTGTCTGTCTGTCTGTCTGTCTGTCTGTCTGTCTGTCTGTCTGTCTGTCTGTGTGTCTGCTGGCTGGTGCGCACGATAACTCTCGAAAGGAGTAACCGATTGACCTCAAATTTGGTATGTGGTAATATTTTTTTCTATCTCCGGCTAAGTTCGAAGATGGGCCATATTGGTATACTCCTTCTAGTACCTCCCCCACAAAGGGTTAAAATGTTGTGAAATATTGATTCTTTAATAACTGCTATACTACTTATTCGAATCTTTTGAAATTCCACACATAGTATTATCTTATTAGTCGTTATCAACTCGAGAAAAACGGGCAAAGTCGCCACGTCCCTTTTGGTACCTCCCAAACAAATGCACTATTTTGCACCAAAAGTTAACAGCTTATAACATTAATAACAGTGTATAAAAATACTTGAAATTTTGTACAGTATTATGCTTTTATATTGCGTACAGTCCAGGGAAAAATGGGCGTTGTTGTCACGCCCCTTTTGGTACCTCCCACACAAAGGTACCTTTTTGCACCAAAAGTTAACAGCTTATAACATTAAAACCAGTGTATAAAAATACTTGAAATTTTGTACAGTGTAATGTTTTTATAGTGTCCATAGCCCTGTGCGAAATGGGCGTTATTGCCACGCCCCTCTTTGTACCTCCCACACAAAATGCCCAAATCATACCACAATTTAATGTCTCATAACTTTCTTACTTGTTTGATTAACTTTTGATTGGCTTGACGGATAAACATCAAATTTTTTTAGATGTGACAGTGCCGCAATTACTGCATCTGAGTGAATGTTGTTAAAAGCCCCTTCTATGTCAAGAAATGTCACCATGGTGAATTCCTTGAAATGCAGGGACGATTCGATAGTGCTCACAAGTTCGTGCAGGGCCGATTCTGTAGACTTCCCCTTATTATAAGCATGTTGGTTCACCGACATGAGGTTTTTTATCCAGGTTTTCCCTAATGAAATAATCTAAAAGTGTTTCCAGACCTTTCAATAGGAAGGAGGATAGGATAATTGGTCTGAAGTCTTTTGGACTAGTGTGTGATATCTTTCCCGCTTTAGGTATGAATACCACTATGGTATCCCTCCATCGATTCGGGATGTATGAAAGCATGTTTTAGAATGGAGGTATCGATATGGTGGCAACATATAAATCTAAACCCATTTTCTCCAATCTCAATTTAGAACGTCTGTTGACCTATGAGTATAAAGACAGACCTGTGATAACAAGAATAAATCTGTAAACGTCTAAATTCCCATCTATTCTCCTTTTGGGGTTATTTTTGTACCCCAGTATATTCAAATTCGGTATTTTTAATTCAGCTCATTTTACGCCCCTCAATTTCCTCAACTCTACGGAATTTGCCAATCAAATGGAGTTTATTAACAGCATTAACAATATTTAAATTTTTCGTAAGAAAATTATTTTTATGGGAAAATGACGTACATTTAGTAGCGCATATGTTTTGCACACTATTCAAAAACAATAGCCATTTTCCAGGGAAAAGCTTTTAATGATTCAATCACAATTTCTAATATACGTTTGTATCATTTCATGGAATGGAATACGATGTAAACAATTCCTAGAACATTTTAATTTCCCGACAGGATACAAAGTACCACTAAATTCACTGGAATTGTTGAATTTTTATCTCATACAAATTATATTCTCATGTTACAGCGCTTGTTAACATTTCTGCTACACTCGATTCAACGAAGAAAAATTAAAACCATTACCAGTTGTTGACAACATGTGTCCTATTTAGAACCACCAATTAGATTGCATGTAAACATTTTCAGATGCTTTCATGTCCAGAATGTCAATGTTAGCATTCGACCCCTTTTCAGTCTTATATTGTTTCTGCTCGTCTTTAATTTCTGCTGAAGAATGGTTATGTGAACCCCAGAGAAACCTAACATTACATCCAAAGTGTATAATTTCATTTGTAGTTCAAACTATCCTTGTAATGTGTTTGTTTGTATGGTGTTGTGTTGTGTTGTGCACCATTTGTTGCATTATTGTCAGATTCCATTCCAACACAGAGTATGATTCCTGAAACCCTTAAGTGTCTGTGAATAGCGGCATGATAAGGCTCACAGTATACAAATACATAATCGCCTGTGTAGCTTAGGCTTCAAGATTGCGACAAATATTACAGGTTAGACGTTTTAATCTAAGGCACAATTCGGGGTAAATTTTAAATGTCTTACAATAAAGAAGCTAGTAAAATATATTTTATAGCGTGCTCGCCTGTGAGTTTGAGGGTCGTGGGTTCGATTATCACCAGAGTCTCTGGTCTGTCGCTACAAAAAATATAACAAGCAACATGGTCTTTGTCACCCGGCTTTTCCCTAACTCGTAAAATTAGAATATTAATTTTGCTTTGTATTGAAATTCATATAAATAAATATTTTATGTCCAATGCATCAAATAATATAACATTACAACAATAATATAACATTTTCCAAAACCAATCCACCCTAAGGTGCAAATACGGTATACATATGGCATATGCTATATAATCATGTCTGGTCTCTAATGTCTACCACAGTATCCTACTGCGATGTTAGGAAAACTCATCTACGTACTTAACACATGGTAAACACTATGACGTGACAAATACAGGCATGTCACAGATTTTGTACGTTTTTCGTTTGAAATCGTATTTCCAAATCGTATCGTTCTGTTTTACCTTCTTCAGCTCTTGTACGGTTTCATGAAACCGAAAAACACTATCAAAAATATTGTAGCATTGAAATCCGAAACAGCTGGTTCAGCCACCGCCGTCGACAATATTAGTTCGACTTGGTGATATTCCAAAATTTTGATTTAACTGATGTTTTTGTGTTTGCCCCTTTAAGTACATTGACATTATTATTACTAAATTAAAGATTAAAAAGCCCTTCTTCTCTTTATACACACACACTGTGGTACAGGGTATTATAACTTTGTGCATTTGTTTGTAACACCCAAAACGAGAAGAAATAGACCCATCGTTTATTATACCGATCGACTTAGAATCACTTTCTGAGTCGATTTAGCTATGTCCGTCTGTCCGTCTGTCTGTCTGTCCGTCTGTGCATGTATTTTGGTAATCAAAGTACAGGTCGCAATTATGGTCCGATCTCGACGAAACTTTACACATATTTTTTTTTGGCCCAAGGACGATCCCTATTGAATTTGGTTAAAATCGGTTCAGATTTAGATATAGCCCCCATATATATGTTAGCCCAGATTTGACATGTAAGCGCGGTAAAAACTTTATTTTATATCCGATCAGTATGAAATTCGGCAGGAAAAGGTTTCTTATTATATGAATGAACTCTGTTAAATTTGGAAGAAATCGGTCAGATTTAGATATAGCCCCCATATATACATTATCCCCGATTTGACATATAAGCGCTGTAAAAATTTTATTTTATATCCCATCAGTGCAAAATTTGGCAGAAAGAGGTTTCTTATTACATGAAGGAATACTGTTAAATTCGGAGAAAATCGGTTCAGATTTAGATATAGCCCCCATATATACGTTACCCCCAAATTGACTTGTAAGCGCTGTAAAAATGTTATTTTATATCCGATCCGTATGAAATTCGGCAGAAAGAGGTTTCTTATTATATGAATGAACACTGTTAAATTTGGAAGAAATCGGTTCAGATTTAGATATAGCCCCCATACATACGTTACCCCCGATTTGACATGTAGGCGCTGTAGAGACTGTATTTTATATGCGACCAGTACGAAATTCGACAGAAGGAGATCTTTTTACATGAATGAGTATTCAGGGAAGATCGGTTCAGATTTATATTGATTGTTCCTCCTGATTTGGTATCAAACCGCTATAGAAGTTGTATTTTACTTCCGATCATTAAAATTTTCCAGAAAGATGTTTCTCAATTTAGGAACGAATATTGCTTAATTTAGTGATTATCGTTTAGAATTAGATAATATGTTTCTACCCATTTACCAATTATTCCAAATTATTATGGCAATCGCATTGTTAGGGAGGTGTAGGGTATTATATAGTCGGCCCGCCGGACTTTCTGCCTTTCCTTACTGGTTTTCTTTTTTTTTTTTTTTGGTTTTATGGTTGTATTGTTCTTTTTTTATTTTGTGGTTACTTCGTAAGCCCTTACTCCGTTTTTGACAAATGTTTTATACGATTTACAAAAAAAGTTAAATTTGTATACGAAAAGAATTTTAATTATTTTTTTAAGTGAAATTAATAAAAATTTAGCTGGAGTTTAAATTACCCAAAACATACATTTCACATCATATTTTTTTCGGTTTACGCTTTCTGCAGAAGCTAAAAACGTTTGCGATTTCAAAAACCTATACTATTGTACGTTTTTGCACTTTGTAACATGCCTGATAATACGATTTAGTAAAATGAGCAACTAACATTCCTAAAATATTTTGTATAAAATATCCCATTTGTATATCTTGCGCTACAGAATACTGATGTTATACTGAAGTAAGAAAGTTCCAGTCGGGTAAACCAATTAAGGTATACCCTCACTTTGTGAGTAATGTAATATGGTACTTCCGGGGCGAGATACCAGAACAGAAAAAATGTCCACTCTTTGTCAGTCAAGATATGAATATGTTTATACGTGAAGTTACGTGAATGTTGTGTTCGAACGAATCTGTCAAATTGTGTGGGGGAACCAGAAGTGTCTGAGGAATACGCCTCTTTTTGCGCCAAACAGCAAATGCTTCAAAGACATAGCACAGTACCGAATTGTAAGTGTTTTGTGAACTTCTATCAGCGTTATGAGCCATTAATTGTTGGCATAATTTTCCCATTTTGTGTGGGATGTACCAAAAGAGGCGTGACAATAACGCCCATTTATTACTGGGCAATAGATACTATAAAAGCATTACACTGCACAAAATTGCAAGTACGAGTATTTATGTGCGCTTGTATTAAAGTTATAACCATTCAACTTTTTGTAAAAAAACCTGTTCTTTTGGGTGGGAGGTACCATCAGGGGCGGGGCTTTATAAAAATATTTTTCTAAAAGAACTCGACCCACTCCCATGCAAAATTGAGTTTTTCGGAAATTTCGTCCAAAAGTGGATTATAATTGAAATTTTAATAGAAATCGCAGTTTTATATAACTGTGTGATATCACACGATCTTGGTGGCCTATCGACCGGCCCACCGAAGTGTTCTCTCAATAAATCCATTGATTGATGCGATGTGTGGGAAGTGGCGCCGTCTTGTTCAAACCAAATGTCGCCGAGATCACGAGCTTCAATTTCTGGCATCAAATACTATCATGGCATGGCGACCGTTAGCCATTGACGGTAACGTTCTCACCAGCATAATTTTTGAAGAAATATGGAACGATGATTCCGGTACGTTGGATCGGGAATCCGTCGATGGAAAAAAGATAGCTCTTAACGAGAGCTAAAATATTGCTCATGGGTGTCAAGGTCGTTGGTCGACTGGAAAGTGTTTTTTTTTTTTGGATTTAAACCAGTAAGGAAAGGCAGAAAGTCGGGCGGGGCCGACTATATAATACCCTACACCTCCCTAACAATGCGATAAGGGTCATTGCCATAATAATTTGGAATAATTGGTAAATGGGTAGAGACATATTATCTAATTCTGAAACGATAATCGCTAAATTTAGCAATATTCGTTCCTAAATTGAGAAAAATCTTTCTGGAAAATTTTAATGATCGGAAGTAAAATACAACTTCTATAGCGGTTTGATACCAAATCAGGAGGAACATATATATGGAGCTTTGATATAAATCTGAACCGATCTTCCCTGAATACTAATTCATGTAAAAATACCTCCTTCTGTCGAATTTCGTACTGATCGGATATAAAATACAGTCTCTACAGCGCTTACATGTCAAATCGGGGGTAACATATATATGGGAGCTCTCTAAATCTGAACCGATTTTCTCCGAATTTGGCAGTATTCCTTCATGTAATAAGAAACCTCTTTCTGCTGAATTTCGCACTGATCGGATATAAAATACAGTTTTTACAGCGCTTACATGTAAAATCGGGGGTAACATATATATGGGAGTTATATCTAAATCTGAACCGATTTTCACCGAATTTGGCAGTATTCTTTCGAGTAATAAGAAACCTCTTTCTGCCGAATTTTGCACTGATCGGATATAAAATACAATTTCTACAGCGCTTACAGGTCAAATCGGGGGTAACATATATATGGATGTTATATCTAAATCTAAACCGAGTTTCTCCGAATTTGGCAGTATTCCTTCATGTAGAACGAAACCTCTTTTTGCCGACTTTCGCACTGATCGGATATAAAATAACATTTTTACAGCGCTCACATGTCAAATCGGGGGTAACGTATATATGGGGGCTATATCTAAATCTGAACCAATTTCTTCCAAATTTAACAGTGTTCATTCATATAATAAGAAACCTCTTTCTGCCGAATTTCATACTGATCGGATATAAAATAAAGTTTTTACAGCGCTTACATATCAAATCGGGCGTAACATATATATGGGGGCTATAACTAAATCTGAACCGATTTTAACCAAATTCAATAGAGATCGTCCTTGGGCCAAAAAAAAGATATGTGTAAAGTTTCGTCGAGATCGGACCATAATTGCGACCTGTACTTTGATTACAAGAATACATGCACAGACAGACGGACAGACAGACGGACAAACGGACATAGCTAAATCAACTCAGAAAGTGATTCTAAGTCGATCGGTATAATAAACGATGGGTCTATTTCTTCTCCTTTTGGGTGTTACAAACAAATGCACAAAGTTATAATACCCTGTACCACAGTGTGGTGTAGGGTATAAACCAGTAAGGAAAGGCAGAAAGTCGGGCGGGGCCGACTATATAATACCCTACACCTCCCTAACAATGCGATAAGGGTCATTGCCATAATAATTTGGAATAATTGGTAAATGGGTAGAAACATGTTATCTAATTCAGAAACGATAATCGCTAAATTAAGCAATATTCGTTCCTAAATTGAGAAACATCTTTCTGGAAAATTTTAATGATCGGCAGTAAAATACAACTTCTATAGCGGTTTGATACCAAATCAGGAGGAACAATCAATATAAATCTGAACCGATCTTCCCTGAATACTCTTTCATGTAAAAAGACCTCCTTCTGTCGAATTTCGTACTGATCGCATATAACATACAGTCTCTACAGCGCCTACATGTCAAATCGGGGGTAACGTATATATGGGGGCTATATCTAAATCTGAACCGATTTCTTCCAAATTTAACAGTGTTCATTCATATAATAAGAAACCTCTTTCTGCCGAATTTCATACTGATTGGATATAAAATAACATTTTTACAGCGCTTACAAGTCAAATCGGGGGTAACGTATATATGGGGGCTATATCTAAATCTGAACCGATTTTCTCCAAATTTTGCAGTATTCCTTTATGTAATAAGAAACCTCTTTCTGCCAAATTTTGCACTGATCGGATATAAAATACAGTTTTTACAGCGCTTACATGACAAATCGGGGGTAACATATATATGGGTGCTATATCTGAATCTGAACCGATTTTCTCCGAATTTAGCAGTATTCCTTCATGTAATAAGAAACCTCTCTTTGCCGAATTTCGCACTGATCGGATATAAAATAACATTTTTACAGCGATTATATGTCAAATCGGGGGTAATGTATATATGGGGGCTATATCTAAATCTGAACCGATTTCTTCCAAATTTAACAGAGTTCATTCATGTAATAAGAAACCTTTTCCTGCCGAATTTCATACTGATCGGGTATAAAATAAAGATTTTACAGCGCTTACATGTCAAATCGGGGCTAACATATATATGGGGGCTATATCTAAATCTGAACCGATTTTAACCAAATTCAATAGGGATCGTCCTTGGGCCAAAAATAAGATATGTGTAAAGTTTCGTCGAGATCGGACCATAATTGCGACCTGTACTTTGATTACAAGAATACATGCACAGACAGACAGACGGACAGACAGACAGACGGACAGACAGACAGACAGACGGACAGACAGACAGACGGACAGACGGACATAGCTAAATCGACTCAGAAAGTGATTCTAAGTCGATCGGTATAATAAACGATGGGTCTATTTCTTCTCCTTTTGGGTGTTACAAACAAATGCACAAAGTTATAATACCCTGTACCACAGTGTGGTGTAGGGTATAAAAATGGATTTAACGCAATTGGTGAACGATTATTTTGATAATAAAACTGAATAATTTGTAAACGTTGTTCAGGCGTAAGTCTTTCCATGATGAAATGCCAAACAATACTTAACAAAAATAACATGACAGCATGACACGACTCACACGTGATCTGTCAAAAAAAGGCTATTGAAAAAAAATAAACTACTTAGAGCACCCTATATACTACTACCTAATCTAATCTATCTAATTTTGGATCCGCATAGCCATCATCACTATCACTCTCAATTTGCATGTTTTAAGTAGCAAAACCTTCAGAAGTAGCACTTCTTGTGCTACTTCAAACATGCAAATTGACAGTGATAGTGATGATGATTATGCGGATCCAAAATAAAATAAAAAAGTTATTTTTGTAATAAAAAAATATTTTTTTCCAATAAAAACACAATTTTTTTCATAAAAATTGAATTTTCGTAATATAAACGGACTGAGAATAATAAAATGTACTTCGTAATATCATAAGATATATGTTTAACAATGATGCCAACATCAAAAATTGATTTTTCAGCCTAAAAAAATAAATACACCGTTGTTTGTATGAAAATCGACAAGAAATAGCACCATTTGTATGACAGCGCCATCTAGCGTGAGTTGTAGGTAAAACTAAATATCAAAAATTAATTCCTAAACCCCAAAAACAGTAAGATACACAACTTTCCATGAAAAAAAAAAATAAGTTTTATTTTATCAAATTTTCTATGATCTTTTCTTTTTAGACAGCGTTCCAAAATTACCAATTTCAAATGTGTGTAAAAAAAATTTCGCACTAAACTGAAAAAAACCCCTTGAAGGTTTTGTTATGGATAATGTCAACTTTCATTTGCAATTCGTCTCATCACATTCCCATTCGGAAAGTTCGATTTTGTATCACAGTGTAATTGGCGGAAATACGTTTCAGGCAATTTTAAGTTGTTTGAGCAATGTCCGTCCGTCCGTCCATCCGTCTGTCTGTCTGGTTGGTGAGCACGATAACTTCCGACAGGATTAACTGAAAACGATTCTTTTGAGAAAAAATTTAATTTTTCTAATCGTTTTAACGACAGTTACTAAACTTCTTATCCCGGCTTTATCGAGCTTATTCTTCAAAAAATATGGTCCAAATACTAAAGGTAAACGCAATGAAAATTCGAATTTTAGAAAAAAAACTACCATATAAAAGTTTTTGTTTTGGTTTCACAAAATGGTATGACTCAATTTATAAAGGGTCCGCCATCTAACGTTTTTTTCAACTAGTGCTTATTTCGTGAATGGTAACACTTAGCTCATGTCTGATTTGACAGATAATTAGTTTTATCCTTCCGCTGAACGAATATGGTTGTGTATACGCTTGAACAACGCTGGGAAATATTGCGACATTACTTTGAAAATTTTGATTTTCAATTTTTTTTTCCTTTTTTGATTTTGATTGTTTCATTTTGATCTTGGCGGGTATGTAAACAAGCAAAATTGTCGCATTTGGGGCACAGAAAACCCGCACGCATACATTGAAAAGCCGATACACCCAAAACGAGTCACTGTTTGGTGCGGATTTTGGTCCAGAGGCATAATTGGGCCATATTTCTTCGAAAATGAGCAAGGAGTGGCCGATACAGTCAATGGCGATCGTTATCGGGCCATGTTGAATGAATTTTTGTTCGCAAAAATTGAAGAGGAGGATATTGACAACATTTGGTTTCAACAGGACGGCGCTACGTGCCACACAGCCGAAGCTACACTCGATGTTTTGCGCCCTGTTTTTGAAGATCGCATTATCAGCCGCAGAGCTGATGTCGTTTGGCCACCTCGGAGCTGCGATTTGACACCGTTGGACTATTATTTGTGGGGTGCCCTCAAAGATAAGTGTTACGTCGATAAGCCGGTCTTCGGCCAACGATCATTTAAAAGGGCATTGAATCCATTCAGTGACCTTTAATCCTATTTTTCTTTGAAACCTGTAAGGAAAGGCAGAAAGTCGGGCGGGGCCGACTATATAATACCATACACCTCACTAACAATGCGATAAAGGTCATTGCGATAATAATTTGGAATAATTGGTAAGTAGGCAGGAACATATTATCTAATTCTGAGCCGATAATCGCTAAATTAAGCAATATTTGTTCCTAAATTGAGAAACATCTTTCCGGAAAATATTAATGATCGGAAGTAAAGTACAACTTCTATAGCGCTTTGATACCAAATCAGGAGGAACATATATATGGAGGTTATATATAAATCTGAACCGATTTTCCCTGAATACTCATTCATGTAAAAAGACCTCTTTCGTACTGATCGGATATAAAATACAGTCTCTACAGCGGTTACATGTCAAATCGGTGGTAACATATATATGGGGGCTATATCCAAATCTGCACCGATTTTAACCAAATTAAATAGGGATCGTCCTTGGGCCAAAAAAAAGATATGTGTAAAGTTTCGTCAAGATCGGGCCATAATTGCGACCTGTACTTTGATTACAAGAATACATTTACAGACGGACAGACAGACGGACATAGCTAAATCGACTCAGAAAGTGATTACAAGTCGATCGGTATAATAAACGATGGGTCTATTTCTTCTCCTTTTGGGTGTTACAAACAAAGGCACAAAGTCATAATACCCTGTACCACAGTGTGGTGTAGGGTATAAAAATCAAAATATATATTTCACGTTATTACACTGTTTGTATGAAATATTTAGAGGTGTTAGCTTTCATGAAAATACAGGGTGGCTGATATGTAATGCAACAAAGTAAAGCGCTATATTTTTTTATTTTTTTTTAAATTTTATTGTTCAAAAGCAAAAAATGACGGAAATAACATAAAATTTTAGAAACAGTTTAGATTTGTTCGAATTGCCCACCTTTGCCACGAATTATGGCCTGGCTCTGCTGGCCCATTCCCGGCGAAGCGCCGTCTTGAGATGATCGATACTTTGGTATTTTTTAGTGCGAACCTTCTCTCTAAAATGGCCTCAGGCGCAAAAGTCCAACGCATTGAGATCCGGAGATCTTGGTGGCCATTGTGCGGTAGAAATGAAGCGAGGAACCTCCTTTTTAAGCCATTCTTGGTTGACGCGTGCTGAGTGCAATGGTGCTGAGTCCTGTTGGAATGTCCATGGTCTGCGGGCGAAATGTTTGTCTGCCCAGGGCCTCAATACAGTCTTTTGGACATTTTCCCGATAATATTCGGCATTTATTTTGACCCCATGGTCGATGAATACGAGCGGGGAGCGATCATCGGCCGTTACGGCGGCCCACACCATTACCATCGGCGGCGCTTGAGTTCTGGTGGCCAATCGAAGATGTAAATTTTCAGCTGACCTCTTTGGCAAGTAAACCCGATCATTTTGTTTGTTCACAAACTGCTCAATTTGGAATGGCTTCTCGTCGGAGAAAACCAAATTCGGTAACTGGCCACTTTCGTGCAAGCGAAAAGTCTAACCAACCTTTTTTCCATAACAAAGATAAACAATTAAAAAATTGCGTTTATTGTGTAGGTAATGGAAGTTAAGTCCCTTAGTTTTTTATTCGAATTTTATTCCTAAATATAAATGTGTACTTTAGTACGAGATCAGTAAAACTTTTTATAATAAAATACGTTAAAAATATATCAATTATTTCATCGATTTTGACTTCATCTTTGTATCTCCTTCCATTCTGTTCCGGAGATAAGTTTTTATTCTTCTTAACGTCGAAAAACTTCGCTCAGCAGATGCCGTTGTCACAGGTATTGTGGCCAGTATCTGCAAAAGGGTAAAAACGCTTAGGAACATGTCCTCATCACAAACTGAAATAGCATCTAATGTATTTGATGGCTTATCATTCTTCTGCTTCCAATAATCAATTCATATACTTATTTCAGCTAAAAAATATTTTGCTGAATTTTTTAATCTTTTTTGTAAAAAAGTGTGACTTCTTCGAAATCTTCCTTTATTAGATTTATAACTCGTATCGGAACGATATTAAACAGACTTGTAATTATAGCTTCATGTTCGGAAAATCTATTATTTAAATGTGATATTACTTCGTCCAGATATGGTATGAACAATGTTGTCCTAAAATACGACTTGGCATCCGAACCAGGAATATTAGCCCTACTACCTCTTCTAGGTAGTGCAGCTTCTATTCCAAAACTTCTTGCAAGTTGTGTGGATTCTTCAAACAGTTTATCAAACTCCGCATCTGAATTTCTACGCATGTCACTTAATTTAGTCGTTGCCAATTTTATGATTTCGTAAGCCTTCATTATATCTAGTTTAATCGTTTGCAAATACCGTGATAAGTTCTGTATAATGGCCAATATAAATATTACCACACCCAATATGAAGTCAAATTTACATACACGGTTGTGCAAACTCATTCCATCACTGCAATCTACATGTTAAAAAGGTAGATAGATAAGAAATCATAAATGTTTATACCCTACACCACACTGTGGTACAGGGTATTATAACTTTGTGCATTTGTTTGTAACACCCAAAAGGAGAAGAAATAGACCCATCGTTTATTATACCGATCGACTTAGAATCACTTTCTGAGTCGATTTAGCTATGTCCGTCTGTCTGTCTGTCCGTCTGTGCATGTATTCTTGTAATCAAAGTACAGGTCGCAATTATGGTCCGATCTCGACGAAACTTTACACATATCTTTTTTTTGGCCCAAGGACGATCCCTATTGAATTTGGTTAAAATCGGTTCAGATTTAGATATAGCCCCCATATATATGTTAGCCCCGATTTGACATGTAAGCGCTGTAAAAACTTTATTTTATATCCGATCAGTATGAAATTCGGCAGGAAAAAGGTTTCTTATTACATGAATGAACTCTGTTAAATTTGGAAGAAATCGGTTCAGATTTAGATATAGCCCCCATATATACATTACCCCCGATTTGACATATAAGCGCTGTAAAAATGTTATTTTATATCCGATCAGTGCGAAATTCGGCAAAGAGAGGTTTCTTATTACATGAAGGAATACCGCTAAATTCGGAGAAATTCTGTTCAGATTCAGATATAGCCCTCATATATATATTTGACATGTAAGCGCTGTAAAAACTGTATTTTATATCCGATCAGTGCAAAATTTGGCAGAAAGAGGTTTCTTATTACATGAAGGAATACTGCTAAATTCGGAGAAAATCGGTTCAGATTTAGATATAGCCCCCATATATACGTTACCCCCGATTTGACTTGTAAGCGCTGTAAAAATGTTAATTTATATCCGATCAGTATGAAATTCGGCAGAAAGAGGTTCCTTTTATATGAATGAACACTGTTAAATTTGGAAGAAATCGGTTCAGATTTAGATATAGCCCCCATATATACGTTACCCCCGATTTGACATGTAGGCGCTGTAGAGACTGTATTTTATATGCGATCAGTACGAAATTCGACAGAAGGAGGTCTTTTTACATGAATGAGTATTCAGGGAAGATCAGTTCAGATTTATATTGATTGTTCCTCCTGATTTGGTATCAAACCGCTATAGAAGTTGTATTTTACTTCCGATCATTAAAATTTTCCAGAAAGATGTTTCTCAATTTAGGAACGAATATTGCTTAATTTAGCGATTTTCTACCCATTTACCAATTATTCCAAATTATTATGGCAATGACCCTTATCGCATTGTTAGGGTAGTGTAGGGTATTATATAGTCGGCCCCGCCCGACTTTCTGCCTTTCCTTACTGGTTTTAACTTAATTTTCGCCATATCTGGTTATCATAAATTTAAAGCCAACCAATAATTACACCGGTCGACAAAAACAACATTTTTTCTTGGGTTTCTGTTTTAATGCATAGATTCTGATTCTAGACGTCAAAAAACGTCAAAATCTTCAATCTTAGCTTTTAAAGTTTGTTTTTGTAAATTTTACATCGATAAGAAAGTTTTAAAGTTAAAACCTTACTAAATTAGCTATATCTTTTTATATAATGCATCGATTTTCTTCGGAATGGGCTCGCTTAATTCGTGACCGAACAGACTTTACGATAAAATCATAAAAATATAACATAAGTTCTTTTTTAGATTATTTTATGGGAGTTTTATTTTAAAAATATTAAAATTTTATCAAAAAATCACATTTTGTTGCAATATTTTGTAATAATCGTATATCGTCGAAACCGCTGAACGGATGGAAAATGGTATTATATGAAGTTGAAGGCTACTTAATATTTAATTCTTTAAAACTTTCCTCAACCAAATCGGATAAATGGTTCTCGAGTTATGCCACTATATGTGGTTCAACCACTAATTTCTTTCGCGAGAATTTAAAGAGACAACCCTTTAGGCTAAGAAAAAAGAGAGGTTGAACCACATCCCAGCAAAATCCTGGTAAGTACCTGGCATTATTCCCTTCATTACCAAATAATGACATCTCATTATTCGCTGCATTACTTTCTACTAATAATGACTTACCAATAATAACAGAAATAAGTGATTTTTGTTATCAACATCATTTTGGCTAATTTTAATATAATGCGATTTTGGCTATATGTGGGTTACTGTACAAGATTAATTTATTTTTCAACATGTTTTGAAATAATACGTGCAGATTTGAATGAAAATACCATTAATATTTAGGTATATCTTATGATGTTAGAGCATTGAAGAATTTTTCACATGAGTGTTTGGGTTGAGAAATTCGAATCTGGCATGAGGAAATTCTTTGTTTCGAGAAATATACGCTACAATATGCAAAAAATCACTTTAAATTAACATTTCTACATATCTACCATAACTACTACTTATTTTATAACTTATTGGTAATGCATTATTCAAGTACTTAAAATCGTGAAAATATAAGCACATATTTAAGTGGTATGCCTATGCTACAAATAAGTACTTATTATGCTAATTTATTGTATGCTTCTGGGAAGTACTTTCCTCCAAATACATCCCCATGTTAAAATAATGAGAAAATTGGCTAAATAATAGGTACTTATCATTATCGAACTTTGCTTACTCGTCGGATTATTTTGTAATGAGAAATTTTGCTGGGATATTATGGCATAACTAGAGAACCATTCATCCGAATTGGTTTAGGTAATCTTTAGAAACTTCAGAATTAATTAGCCTTCAACTTCGCACAATTGCATCCGTTCAGCGGTTTCGACAATATCTTACAAAGTATTGCAAAAAATCATATTTTTTGAGAAAATTTTAATAATTCTTAAATAAAAGCCTCATAAAAACATCTAGAAACGCATAATTGTCATATTTTTGTGATTTTATCGTAAACTCTGAAAGGTTATGAATAAATTGAGACAATTCCGAAGAACATCGATGCATAATTTAAAAAGTTTTAGCGAGGAAACCATGAACTTTTCTTATTTTTAGTTGTTATTACTTTTACTGTTACCATTTTTTACGCTTTTGTATTGTTTTTTTTTAACGGCCTTCCAAATATTTTTCGTATTTTTTTTTTGAGTGATTTTGAAAATTGTTTATGCCTACGTATCCCCTCTGGATACGTCCCTGCTTTGATCGCCTCTCCCGAAAAATTATACTTTTGCACTTTCTATATCGACTTATTTAAGAAAAATATTTGTCAAATAGGATTATATTTGCTCGATTCTGTTGAATTCTGCAGTAATACATCCATTGTATACTGTTATGGGGATTATATTTCATTTACTCCTTCCCTGTTTTCAATTTTAATAATACAACATGCAGGAAACATCGAGAACACGTACACACATACCCGCAAACGCATAGGGTCTTATAAAGGGTGTCCCAAGAAGAACGCAATTTTTAAATCTCGCAACATTCGAAGTGTCATTGTTTGACATTTGAATAATTGTTATTGTTTGTTAGTAGAAGGTACGAGGTTAGTAAAAATGGAGAAGGACAGGGAAGGGAGTTCGTTAATTGGGTATTGGAGAGACAACATGAAAATGCTGATTTTGCCGATAAAATCATCTTCAGTGACGAGGCCCATTTTCATCCCAGCGGTAAAAATCATGGCTTAGGCGGCAAGCTATCAGGCCTGATTGAAGAGCCACGAGGCCTGCCCGCCGCATTCAATCTTTATTTCTTTTTTACATGGAGTGACATTGTGAGGCCAGGCCTTGCATCTCGCGGTAAAAAACATGCCTAACGCGGGCTTGTCGGAAAAAGGACTGATGAAGAGCTTCGAAAGGAAGGCCTTAAGAAAAGCTTCGAAATAAATGTCTGATCTAGAGCTTCGAAATGAAGGTCTGATCTAGAGATTCGAAATTAAGGTCTGATCTAGAGCTTCGAAATGAAGGTCTGACCTAGAGTTTCTAAATGAAGGTCTGATTTAGACATGCGAAATGAAGGCCTGATGTAGTGCTTCGAAATGAAGGTCTGATTTAGAGTTTCGAAATGAAGGTTTTATGTAGAGCCTCCAAAGGAAGGCCTGATATACATACAGCTTGATTAGAGTCTAACTAAAGCATCGCAAATGAGAAGACAATAAATTCTGTATTTTTATACTCTCCACCATAGGATGCGGGGTATATTAATTTTGTCACTCCGTTTGTAACACATCTAAATATTGATCTGAGACCCCATAAAGTATATATATTCTTAATCGTCGTAAAATTCTAAGACGATTTAACCATGTCCGTCTGTCAGTCTGTTGTAATCACGCTACAATCTATAATACTTGAGCTAGGTGGCTGAAATTTGGTATTGATACTTCTTATAGCTGCAGGTAACTTGTTCCTACTGTTCTCATCTACTATATTTTTTGTGTTTTTCGGTGTTATTTTCTTTAGGTTTGAGTTATTTTGTGAGGTCAAATGCTATACATGGTGGAGGATATATACGATTCGGCATGGCCGAACTTAACGCTTTTACTTGTAATTTTTTATTTTTTATGTGTTTTTTAAATAAATTAAATTTATGTGAAACTTAAAATTTATGTGAAATTTAAAATTTCAACACAACTGAACTCTACAAAACCTTTGAAACGACTAATTGTTTGTTAATTTGAATTGTCTTCATCACCCTCACTTTTCAATTTGTGTAGCGGTATTTCTTTTTTTTGCATATTACTGGTTTTGAATGCTCGCAGTAGCAACAAAGTTCAGTGGTTGGTTGTCGGGGGTTGTACACAATTAACTATTCATACATGAGAAACTTGAGGGAGGGAGAACGAATTCGCGTACACTCTGCCTTCCTTCTCCCGTCTTTTATCATGCATGATTATGTCCACACAAGATTTAAATGTTGTGTTCTGAACACCTTCGATCTGATATATTTTTAGAAGGACAGAATCATGCCTGATAAAAGATGGGAGAATGAAGGCAAAGTATACATTTTTCTGCATTTGCAAAAACTTGAGAGAGAGAGAACGAAACATATCAATATATGAACATATATCGGCGGTGGTTGTTCATGAGTCAATTTGACTGCTGACCATGAAGAACGACTTTTCTCTGACATCTTTTAGAAGGCGTTAGATATGCCTGATAAAAGACGGGAGAAGGAAGGCAGAGTGTACATTTTCCAACATTTGCAAAAACTTGAGAGAGGGAGAACTGCTGACCATGAAGAATGACATTTCTCTGACATCTTTTAGAAGGCGTTAGACATGTTTGATAAAAAAGGGTAGCGGGATGCACGGTTACTTTTTTAGAACGTCTTTTCTCTGACATCTTTTAGAAGGTGTTAGAGATGTTTGAAAAAAGACGGCAGCGGGAGGCTCGCTTACTTTTTTAGAAGCGGCAGATTACACATTTTCCAGGCCTTCACAATGAAGGCATGCGTGCCTTCCAAAAGAAGGTGATGGAAGCCCTTCTATCAGGCCTGATACCAAGAAGGCCTGGACCATTTTACCGCTGGGATCTTGATGGCTTCGTCAATAGGCAGAATTGTCGCATTTGGGGTGCGGAAAATCCTCGAGTGATTCACGAGAAGCAAATGAATCCTCAACGTGTCACTGTGTGGTGTGGTTTTTGGGCTGGAGGAATCATTGGACCTTTGAGGCAGGTCAAGCGCAAACAGTCAATGGTGTTCGGTATCGTGAAATGATAACCAGTTTTTTCTTGCCTAGAATTGAAGAAATGAATGTGGAGGGCATGTGGTTCCAACAAGACGGCGCCACATGTCATACAGCCAGAGAAACAATTCAATTGCTGCATCAGTAATTAAAAAATTGCGCTCTTCTTGGGACACCCTTTATCAACAAACACAATGCAAGGATTGTTTAGTTTGCCCTTTATGTGGGCGTGTGGGCATGTGTGCGTGCATACTTGCATTGTCATTGTGCGGCTCTTTTGTTCTTATTAATTCTTATTACTCGTACTTTCTGTTACAATAGAATTGTGTACCTAATTAGCTACTAATGGTGACTAATATGCACACAAGCTGCTCCAACTCTTGCTCTTTCTCCCACACGTATTGATGCTGCGTCATGATTACAGGGGAGATATATATATATAATATAATGGCTTAATCCCATACACGTTAATGACATATGTCGGCTAAAATCTTACGGCATATGAGAAGATATAGCTATGAACATTATTCAGGATTTTTTCTTAACAATTGACAGGGCAGGGCACTTTGTGATGAAAGGCTGGAAGATTAGTTTCATATATTAATTAATATTTTGGAAAATGTTAAGAAAAATTAGGGGAAAAAATACTAATAACTGCATACTAATAAATTGAAACGAAGGGTATATTTTAAGAGAATAGTTAACTTATATTGCTAATATTGGCGCTAGAAGACTATAGGGAAATATAAAACATTTCTCAATTAGCAAAGCTAAATTAGCCACAATCCATCAAAGTAAGCTTAAAGTCACGCTGTATAAAATTGGCTACACTAGATGACCATACCCTACCATTTAGAAAATTTGATAAAAAAAACAAGTAAGAAAGTTTTAGTCGGGTAAACCGACTAAGGTATACCCTCACTTTGTGAGTAATGTAATATTGAATATTCCACGAATTATTCTGTCAGTTTGTATGGGAGGTACTAGAACGGGTTTAACAAATACACATATTGTTCGCTAAAAAGTAGATGTACTTTAAATAGATTGCACTGTGCCGAATTATAAGCGTTTATGTGCACTGTAATATTAACGCTATGAGATATTGAATTGTCGTATTATTAGGCCATTTTGTGTGGGAGGTACATACACGGGCGAGGTGATTACGCCCACATGGCTATAGGCACTATAAAAGAATTACACTGTACAAAATTTCAAGTATTTGTATACACTGGTATTAGGTTTAGGTTAGGGTGACAGTCGTATTTTTTTTTTACAAGCTCACATAGACCTGTTTAGGTCCCTAGTGTTACCACGGGCTGAAATGCCCCTCATCGAAACCAACCTGTTTGATATAAAAATGTATCGATAGTACGAATATCGGTACTGGAAAGATCTGTTAGGCTGCCTAGAAAGGCCGACCCCAGTATGTCCAGTCGCCGTTTGCTCAGAGCGGGGCAGTCGGATAGCAAGTGATCAATGCTCTCCACTTCTTCCTCATCTCCACAGCTTCTGCAGAAGTCATTGGAATCAATACCCAATCTTTTGGCGTGTTCGCCGATCAAGCAGTGTCCCGTCAGAATTGATACTAACGTGGACAATCTTTTCCTCTCTAGTGCGAGGAGATATTTTGATCTTCTTAAGTCATACCTTGGCCAGATTTGTCTAGCTACCCCGCAGGTTCCGAATTCTGACCATCTTTCGTTGGACTGCCTGATTGTCTTTTGCCTAAGCCAAAGCTTGCACGTGGATAGTGGCGCACTGGTATTAATATTATAGGCTTTGTTAACTTTTGGTGCAAAATGGTACCTTTGTGTGGTAGGTACAAAAAGGGGCGTGGCAATGACGCTCATTTTTCAATGGAATGTAGGCACTATAAAAGCATTACACTGTACAATATTTCAGGTATTTTTATACACTGGTATTAATGTTATAGGATGTTAACTTTTGGTGCAAAATGGTGCATTTGTGTTTATAAGTCGTTTAAAAGTCGCTTTCGAGCTAAAAGCGACTTATAAACTAATACTATGTGTGGAATTCAGAAGATTCGAGTACGTAGTATAGCAGTTATTAAAGAATCAATATTTCACAACATTTTAACCCTTTGTGGGGGAGGTACTGGAAGGAGTGGGCCAATATGACCCATCTTCTAACTTAGCTGGAGATAGAAAAAAATATTAACACATACCAAATTTGAAGTCAATCGGTTACTCCTTTCGAGAGTTCTTGTGCGCACCAGCCAGCAGACAGACGGACGGACATTTCTCATTCGACTTAAAATGACCCAAAACGAATATCCGCCTAACATACTTAGGGTGTTATATCACTCCTTCGATGTGTTACACTTTTGGCCGTAGCAAATGATATGTACCATCGTATCACTACAGTGAGGGTATAAATATCTAGATATCTCGGAACTATGATAAAACTTTAATGGAAAATAGTTTGTCATACAAGAGTAGACTATTTTGAGGCCACTTAGCTCCACGCCTTTACAATCATTATCTTGACAATATCTCGACTATAAGTTTGTGAAGTCTCTTGGCCAATTTGTGGACTGGCAATATCAGATTTATTTCCATGTCTTCGACACATAATAATGTTGATCAGACCCACCTATCATCAACAATCAAATGTATACGCAACCTATTCTCCATATATAATTTTTTACACAATCTCCAAAATTTTTCAACAACTATGTAGTATTTTTATACCCTGCTCACAGTGGGAGGAATTAAAAAAAGGGAAATAATTTGGGCGTTTATTAAATTAAATTATTTATAAAACTGATTGCGACAAAAATTGAAAACTTCGCATTCTTGAAGAAGTGGTATTAGATATGGTACATAGGAGCGGAGCTACAGACCCTCAAAGATGGCCACCTCGGATGAACAAAATGTTAAGAGCGTGTAACTTTTACCTGATTCATAAAATCTTTTTTTGTATACATTCTACAAAAAACGTTTAACACTTATGAGTTATCTCTTAGTTACCGAGATATCTGCAATTGAAAATATATTTTTTATTTTTCCCGACCCAGTCTTAGTATTTCTTTGAAAATCTGGGCAGATTATGCTCCGAGTTTTTTAACATGGACTTTTCTGAATTGACAAAAAATGTTCTATATGATAAACAAAAATTCGATCTGATGTACCCAATATGACAAAAGTTATTGCCATTTGAAAATTAATTAAAATAAAAATCAAAAATGTGATTTTTTGTTATTTTTTTGGGGAACCAAGTATACATATGGGCAAATCCGAAAAACTGTATACCAAAAATGACAAAAATGCCAGGTGTGTAATGAAATCATTATTTTGCGGTAAATTCTAACAGTCTCACCATTGAAAAGACACGTTCAGCGGGTTGTATAAAATATAAATTATAACATTATATAAAAATTTCCACCGAACGTTGTCGTTTTAACGTGTTAAAATTGTTGTGTAATGTCCGCAACAGACGAATTTCTAGTTTTTGGATGAACCACAAAGTTTTTTATTGTAATAAGATATATTTTAATATCCTTAAATATTCCGTTTTCTTTAATGTACTTCGATACTTCTGATTACTAAACAAACTTAGCTAAAACCAGTAAGGAAAGGCAGAAAGTCGGGCGTGGCCGATTATATAATACCCTACACCTCCCTAACAATGCGATAAGGGTCATTGCCATAATAATTTGGAATAATTGGTAAATGGGTAGAAACATATTATCTAATTCTGAAACGATAATCGCTAAATTAAGCAATATTCGTTCCTAAAGTGAGAAACATCCTTCTGGAAAATGTTGTTTGATACCAAATCAGGAGGAACATATATATGGAGCTTTAATATAAATCTGAACCGATCTTCCCTGAATACTTATTCATGTAAAAACACCTCCTTCTGTCGAATTTCGTACTGATCGGATATAAAATACAGTCTCTACAGCGCTTACATGTCAAATCGGGGGTAACATATATATGGAAGCTATATTTAAATCTGAACCGATTTTCTCCGAATTCGGCAGTATTCCTTCATGTAATAAGAAACCTCTTTCTGCCGAACTTCGCACTGATCGGATATAAAATAACATTTTTACAGCGCTTACATATCAAATCGGGGGTTACGTATATATGGGGGCTATATCTAAATCTGAACCGATTTCTTCCAAATTTAATAGTGTTCATCAATATAATAAGAAACCTCTTTCTGCCGAATTGCATACTGATCGGATATAAAATAAAGTTTTTACAGCGCTTACATGTCAAATCGGGGCTAACATATATATGGGGGCTATATCTAAATCTGAACCGATTTTAACCAAATTCAATAGGGATCGTCCTTGGGCCAAAAAAAAGATATGTGTAAAGTTTCGTCGAGATCGGACCATAATTGCGACCTGTACTTTGATTACAAGAATACATGCACAGACGGACAGACAGACGGTCAGACAGACGGACGGACAGACAGACGGACAGACAGACAGACGGACAGACGGACATAGCTAAATCAACTCAGAAAGTGATTCTAAGTCGATCGGTATAATAAACGATGGTCTATTTCTTCTCCTTTTGGGTGTTACAAACAAATGCACAAAGTTATAATACCCTGTACCACAGTATGGTGTAGGGTATAAAAAGCAAATTCACGTTCACCTAAAAATCTACTGCCATTTTTTTATCAGCAACGGAACTTTCGCCGCGAATATCGCATTCATCAAAAGTCAAAATGATGAAAGATAGAATATCAAAACCTTTATAATATTTGTAGTTTGGAATTTGGAGCCCGACTTTTAGTATGGTAGATATGGAAGAAAATGTAAAAATTCCCATTTTTGGGGACATTCGAAATTATATTGGGAATTGTGGGATTGACGTTTGCAAATATAATAATTCGCGAATTACTTTCGATTTATGATGCTAAGAAATACAAGGTAATCATATTTCATTGTAATATATTAATTTTTTAAATATCTTATGTTATTAGATTTCGATCTGCATATGAAATTTGATTTTTAGTTATGGCCTTTTGAAGTTATATTTTACAAAAATACAAAATATGGCAAAAAAATATTTTTTGGAAAGAATAAATTGAAATGGCAATATCTTTTGTCTCAGCGGGTATATCTAAGACAATATTTTCTTGTCCATCCAGAAAATACAATGAGAAACGAATCGGTATATATCCGGATCTAATGGAGACCGATTCGTTAGGAAAGCATTAGGAACAAATTAAAAACAAATATTTTCAAACACAGACGGAATATTTATAAATTCGTAAAATATTTAAAATTTTAATTATTTCATTATACCGCTACCTTAGATGGTAAAGGCGCTAAGTCCACTTTTTTCAAAATTCATTTTTTGATAAATAACGAAAGAAGAGATGAGAATACATCGATTCAACAACAAAAAAAACAGTTATGTCGTATCTAGTTATATTTACAGGGTGATGCGTAAAAGTGACAAGTACGAAAGCTGCCACATTACTTGCGAAAACGTGCTAAGTGAGAGAGTGCTGTCATTTTGTGTATATGTATCTGATGACAATCCACGCGATTGTCCTGAAAATAGTTATACATGTTTCTTTCAAAAACACGTGATTGTTCCATATCGCTACCTTAAAGTGTAAAGGCGCTAAGTCCAATTTTCGGAATTTTGACAGGAGTGATAAAAAAATAATTTGAACGGTATCATATTTAAACTTTTGCCCTACTGTATCATACTTGAATTTAACACTTTTTGTTCTACTGCAAATTTAACCATTTTTGCCCCACTGTACAATATTTAATCCTTGTTCTCCATTGTACCAAATTTAACCCTGGAAGGTTACTCTTCATTTTAGTAAATTAAGGTTACTCTTCGTCGAATCGACGAACAATTTAAAAAAAAATTCTACCGAAAATATTTTTAAAGTAAAAAAACAAACATTTTTTTAGTTAAGAATTTTATCTATCTATCTATCTATCTATCTATCTATCTATCTATATATATAAAAGAGAGTGTCTGTTTGTGGGTTTGTTTGTGTGTTTGTATGTTTGTTCCGTATAGACGTCTAAACGGCTAGACCGATCATCTTGAAATTTTCACAGAATGTACATGTGAAGGGGGTGCTGAAAATAGGGTACTTGAATTTTCGATATATCAAGTGGGCGTGGACCCGCCCATAGGGGTCCAATTTTGATATTAAGAAAATTTTTTAGCTAGAGTGCTGAAATTTTTTGTGTATGCATTTAGTGGCAGATAATGTGAATTTTCCAAAAATGGGCGGAGTCGGACCAATGGGCGTGGCCCCGCCCATATAAGCCAAATTTTGAAATTCAAATATTTTCTACAATTTATTAGAGAGAGTTCTGTATTTGAGTGTATATGTATCTGGTGACAGTCTACGTGATTGGTCCAAAAATTGGCGGGATCGGCCCAATGGGCGTGGCCCCGCCAACATAGACCAAATTTTGAAATTTCGATATCTTGAACAATTTGCTAGCGAGAGTGCTGCAATGTTGTGTATATGTATCTGGTGACAGTCTACGTGATTGGCCCAAAAATTGGCGGGATCGGCCCAATGGGCGTGGCCCCGCCCACATAGACCAAATTTTGAAATTTCGATATCTTGCACAATTTATTATCAAGAGTGCTGCAGTTTTGTTTATATGTATCTGGTGACAGTCTCCGTGATTGGTCCAAAAATGGGCGGGATCGGCTCAATGGGCGTGGCCCCGCCCACATAGACCAAATTTTTAAATTGAGATATCTTGCACAATTTGCCAGCGAGAGTGCTGCAATGTTGTGTATATGTATCTGGTAGCAGTCCACGTGATTTTTCCAAAAATGGGCGGGATCGGACCAATGGGCCTGGCACCGCCCATATAAGCCATATTTAAAAAATGTGATATCTTGCACAATTTTATACCGAGAGACCTGGAATTTTGTGTATATGTATATGGTGGCAGTCTGCGTGATTGGTCCAAAAATGGGCGGGATCGGCTCAATGGGCGTGGCCCAGCCCACATAGACCAAATTTTGAAATTTCGATATCTTGCACAATTTGCTAGCGAGAGTGCTGCAGTGTTGTGTATATGTATCTGGTAGCAGTCCACGTGATTTTTCCAAAAAGGGGCGGGAGCGGACCAATGCGCGTGGCCCCGCCCACATAAGCCAAATTTTGAAATTCATATATATTGCACAATATGTTAGCGAGAGTGCTGGAATTTTGTGTATATGTATATGGTGGCAGTCTGCGTGATTGGTCAGAAAATGGGCGGGATCGGACCAGTGGGCGTGGCCCCGCCCTTATAAGCCAAATTTCGAAATTGATATATCTTGCACAATTTTTTATCTAGAGTGCTGTAATGTTGTACATATGTATCTGGTGACAGTCCACGTGATTGGTCCAAAAATTCGCGGGATCTGACCAATGGGCGTGCCACTGCCCATATAAGCCAAATTTTGAAATTGAATTATCTTGCTCATTTTGTTAGCGAGAGTGTTGAAATTTTGCGTATATGTATCTGGTAGCAGTCTACGTGATTGGCTTACAAATGGGCGGAATAGGACCAGTGGGCGTGGCACAGCCCATATTTTGATATATCTTGCAAGTATACATGAACATAAATGCTCGGTATGCGATAATTACAGCTGCTCACTCCAATACAATCGCAATATGATAATGTGATGCATGACCAATGAAACAAGAATTTGGAAATTTTATAAGTATACATTTCTATTTTCTGGACTTTCCACTGAATTCGGTATTTTTTCATTCAGTGAATTTATCACTAATACCAGTAAGGAAAGGCAGAAAGTCGGGCGGGGCCGATTAGGGTCATTGCGATAATAATTTTGGAATAATTGGTAAATGTGGTGTGTGTGTGTGTATGTATATCTTATTTTGAACCGATAATCGCTAAATTAAGCAATATTCGTTCCTAAATTGAGAAACATTTTTCTGGAGAACTTTGTAATGATTGGAAGTAAAGTACAACTTCTATAGCGCTTTGTAACCAAATCTGGAGGAACATATATATGGAGGTTATATATAAATCTGAATCGATTTTCCTTGAATACTCATTCATGTAAAATAGAAACCTGTTTCTGTCGAATTTCGTACTGATCGGATATAAAACACAGTATCTACAGCGCTTACATGTCAAATTGGGGGTAACATATATATGGGGGCTATATCTAAATCTGAACCGATTTTCTCCGAATTTTGCGGTATTCCTTCATGTAATAAGAAATCTCTTTCTGCCGAATTTCTTACTGATCGGATATAAAATACAGTTTCTACAGCACTTCAATTTCAAATCGGGGGTAACATATATATGGGGGCTATATCTAAATCTGAACCGATTTTCTCCGAATTTTGCAGTATTCCTTCATGTAATAACAAACCTCTTTCTGCCGAATTTCGTACTGATCGGATATAAAATACAGTTTCTACAGCGCTAATTTTGACATGGGCAGCGAAGCGCACCGGGCTCAGCTAGTTAAAAAATAAAGAAAAAAATAAAAATTCATTTTCTCTTTTGAAATTCGATGCGAATTTGAACTCTTTTTTGTATTACATATGAGAATGAGTAAATGAGCTTCGTCGATTGGACGAACAGTAACCATCCAGGGTTAATACCTTTTAACCATCTTTAATAGTTATCCATTTTTGTCACTCTGTACCTCACTTAATTTGTTGTGCCCCACTGTACCATAGTTAACCCTTTTTACCCACTGTAACATATTTAACTATTTTTACCATACTACACCATATTTAACCCTTTTGTCTCACTGTACCATATTTAACAATTTTTGTCCCCACTGTGCCATATTTAAAACATTTTTGTCATAACGTGCAATATTTGTATAATGTGTCCCCCCTGTACCATACTTTTACCCTTTTTGCACCACTGTACCATACATAAGAGTTTTTCTTCACTCTACCATATTTAAAACCATTTAGTCCTACTGTATCATACTTAACCATTTTTGTCATACTATAGCATATTAACCCCTTTTTGCCCCTCTGTACTCTACTTAACACATTTTTACTTCACTGTGCCATATTTAACCTCTTTTGACTTACTGTACCATACATATTTAACCCTTTTGTCTAACTGTACCGTATTTAACACTTTTTCTCCACTGTCCAATATTTAACAAATTTGTGTCCCAGCGTACCATATTTAAAATTTTACCCTATAGTACTACACTTAACCCCTTTTTGGCCATCTGGACCTTATTAAACCACATTTTCTCCCCTGCTACATTTTTACCCAATGTACGTTATTTACCTCTTCATATGTACCAATTTTGCCATATTGTTGCTTTTTTGGTCCACTTTGCACCACTGTGCCTCTTAAAGTATGCATTTCTAAAAAACACTTCAAATCTCGAGTTTATGTTTCAAGAGCTGTCATAGCACTATGGGACCATGTATAACCTGTTTTAACCCACTGTGCCATATTTTACACTTTTTGCGCCAATATGCCCCGAAAAGTACTAATTTCGGAAAAAAAACTTCCTATCCCGATTCGTTGTTCTAAGCACAAACGTCGTTTTAATTTTGGCGGTGGTACCCAAATGTACCCTTTTTTGTCCCACTGTGCCCCTAAATTTGCCAAAAAATCGCTCCATATTCTAGTCTACGTTTAAAAGCAAAAGAATAAAAATATAGAAAAATAAGTTTTCTCTAAAATTATTAGAGGAAAACGCAATGTTCTTAACAAGAAAAGTCCAATGAAAAAATGAAATAGACGTAAGCGAAATAGCGCTAAGTCACAAAAAAGCCTATAACTCGGCCGTTTATATATATTATTAATTTAGCATTGTTTAGGATTGTAAAGGGGACAAAGCTCCCCTTTTAAAGCTTATTTACACTCTAAGGTAGCGATATAGAACATTTTTTACCAATTCCGAAAAGTTAATGTGAAAAAAATTCTGCTAAGATAAAAAATTAAAAAATGTATTTTCAATTGCAGATATATCGGTAACTATCCAAAGTAACTCTTATTTATTTATATGAATTACAATACAAAGTAAAGTTATCTTCTAATTTTACGGTCCAGGGACAAGGGACAAAGACCATGTTGGAAGTTTTTGCAGCGACAGACCAGAGCCTCTGGTGGGAATCGAAACCACAACTCCCAAACTCATAGGCGAACACGCTTCCAACTCACCTACTGGGATGCTCTAGTAGTATTATGAATCAGATGAAAAAGACAAAAGTTACACGCGTTTGGTTGTCCCGAGGTGGACAACTATGTCGCCCTGTATGCAAGGGCAACGTAATTTTTTTTTAAAAAAGAATGTTTTGTATTTCGAAAACCAGTAAGGAAAGGCAGAAAGTCGGGCGGGGCCGACTATATAATACCCTACACCTCCCTAACAATACGATAAGGGTCATTGCCAAAATAATGTGGAATAATTGGTAAATGGGTAGGAATATATTATCTAATTCTGAACCGATAACCGCTAAATTAAGCAATACATTTCTTAAATTGAGAGACATCTTTCTGGAAAATTTTAATGATCGGAAGTAAAGTACAAATTCTATGGCGCTATGATGCCAAATCAGGAGGAACATATATATGGAGGTTATATATAAATCTGAACCCATTTTCCCTGAATACACTTTCATGTAAAAATACTACTTTCTGTCGAATTTCGTACTGATCGGATATAAAATACAGTCTCTACAGCGCTTACATATCAAATCGGGGGAAACGTATATATGGGGGCTATATATCTTAATCTGAACCGATTTCTTCCAAATTTAATAGTGTTATTCATATAATAAGAAATCTCTTTTTGCCGAATTTCATACTGATAAAATAACATTTTTACAGCGCTTACATTTCAAATGGGGGGTATCTTATATATGGAGGCTATATCTAAATCTGAACCGATTTCTTCCAAATTTTGCAGTGTTAATTCGTATAATCAGAAACCTCTTTTTGCGAATTTCATACTGATCGGATTAAAACTACACTTTTTACAGCGCTTACATGTACAATCGGGGGTAACGTATATATGGGGGCTATATCTAAATCTGAACCGATTTCTTCCAAATTTAACAGTGTTCATTCATATAATAAGAAACCTCTCTCTGCCGAATTTCACACTGATCGGTTGTAAAATAAATTTTTTACGGCGCTTACATGTGAAATCGGGGGTAACGTATATATGGGGGCTATATCTAAATCTGAACCGATTTTAACCAAATTAAATAGGGATCGTCCGTGGGCCAAAAAAAAGATATGTGTAAAGTTTCGTCAAGATCGGGCCATAATTGCGACCTGTACTTTGATTACAAGAATACATCTACAGACGGACAGACGGACAGACAGACGGACATAGCTAAATCGACTCAGAAAGTGATTACAAGTCGATCGGTATAATAAACAATGGATCTATCTCTTCTCCTTTTGGGTGTTACAAACAAATGCACAAAGTCATAATACCCTGTACCACAGTGTGGTGTAGGGTATAATAACTATATACATATATAAATGTTAGAAGTGAAAATATTTTACATCCATAAGGTACGGAGTTGCATGCAAATTTTCATTAGTTTTCGCTTTACAATATTTAGGTGACTTCACTAGATTTTTTATGACAACATATTATTTTTTAACGAAAATTTTTCTTATTAAAACATTTTTCTTTAGAACTTTTACGTGAAAGGTTTCCTGATCGTGTGATTTCTCTAAGAGGCGATCAGAATTGCCCACCGAGATCTTGTGATTTAACACCTTTAGAGGTAATCGATTCAAAACCATAAAGATGGAATTCGTGAGCTATCGACGACAAACAGCCGAAAGTATGCGTATTGGTGATGGAAATTGTCATGGAAATAATCTTGACATTGTTAATGATGCCATTATTAATGGCATAAACTCCTTTATACGAGTACAATGAAATAATCATCCGATGGTATAATTTTTATATATTAAAAATAAATCTCTTATTGGAAGACACTATATAAATCCAAATGCCCAAAACTTTTGTATTACCGGGAAATTCATATAAAAATTGGTTTTCAATATAGCAAATGTTGTTGTCAATTCAAAAAAGTTTTAATTCCACGATTTTGCAGATCCTACTGTAAAATTTTTTGCAAACTACAGTAATGTCTAAATCAATTTCTTATAATCAAATAATAACTTTACCTCATTTATGCTCAAACTCACAGCGAAATTTGGAGTCTTCACTTGACTTCTCAATGGCACAAAACCCTTTTATATACGATTGTTTATTATCCAAAATCAGAGCAGTTAATGAGGACATAGTAGAATAAGGCTAACATCCTTACAAATCGCAAACAAATTTCCATTTCCCACTGCTGCTGAAAAATCCAGCGCCTTCTGTCTTGATAACACAACATGAATCATCCATTTACGTGGTGGTGCTCCTCCGGTCTCCGGTAATTTTTCATTAATTAAAAGATGCACTGAAAAGGAAAACAAACAAATTCTCCCGTGACACTAACACAATTTGTTGCATTCCCTTTTCTAGGAAAAACACAATTCTACTAAGGACTATGAACTGCTTAAGATGAAGGGGCGTAACGGCAACGGTACACAAATAATACAGTAAAGATGCATTGCTGCGTTTTTCTGACAAAAACTTTTCTTTCCTCATATATTTATGGGATTTTCCCAAGGAGCGACAAACAAACAAACTACCACAACATCAGATTATATATACATATATACAGGGTGGCTGATATGTATTGCAACCAACTTCAGGTTGCTATCATTTCTAAACCGCTAGTCTGATAGCTGACAGATTTATTTCAGTGACAGTTCATTTTATTGTTTACAAGCTTACAAAAGCATTTTGATCTATTGCATTCAGAAAAAAGTTATTCGTGATGGAATCTAATCGTGATAGTGTGATTGCTTTATATTTGGGAGGAAAAACACAAGTGGCTATCGTTAGAGCCCTCCAGAATTTAAATGTGAATAAATCTTTTGTTTCTCGTACCATTGCTCGTTATTGTGATACTGGCAGTGTTGCATCGCATCCAAAAAGTGGACAAAAAAACGGTAACAACACCAGAAATGATACGAAAAGTGAAGGCCAGATTTGATCGAAATCCACGCCGCAGTGGTAGAAAAATTGCTCGTGAGCTGAACGTATCGCGAGAACGGATACAACACATATTAAAAAATGAGCTTGGACTAATGCCATTGAATTTCCAAAAAGTGCAAGAGCTCACCGATGCACAAAAAAAAGTTAGACTGGAAAGAACCAAGGAGTTGCTTCGCTTGCACGAAAGTGGCCAGTTACCGAATTTGGTTTTCTCCGATGAGAAGCCATTCCTAATTGAGCAGTTTGTGAACAAACAAAATGATCGGGTTTACTTGCCAAAGAGGTCAGCTGAAAATTTACACCTTCGATTGGCCACCAGAACTCAAGCGCCGCCGATGGTAATGGTGTGGGCCGCCGTAACGGCCGATGGCCACTCCCCGCTCGTATTCATCGACCATGGGGTCAAAATAAATGCCGAATATTATCGGGAAAATGTCCTAAAGACAGTATTGAAGCCCTAGGCAGACAAACATTTCGGCCGCAGACCATGGACATTCCAACAGGACTCAGCACCATCGCACTCAGCACGCGTCAACCAAGAATGGCTTAAAAAGGAGGTTCCTCGCTTCATTTCTACCGCACAATGGCCACCAAGATCTCCGAATCTCAATCCGTTGGACTTTTGCGCCTGGGGCATTTTAGAGAGTAAGGTTCGCACTAAAAAATACCAAAGTATCGATCATCTCAAGACGGCGCTTCGCCGGGAATGGGCCAAAATACCGCAGAGCCACTTTCGTGCAGCGTGTGATGGCTTTGTCGGCCGTTTGAAGGCCATAATTCGTGCCAAAGGTGGCCAATTCGAACAAATCTAAACTGTTTCTAAAATTGTATGTTATTTCCGACATTTTTTGCTTTTGAACAATAAAATTAAAAAAAAAATATAGCGCTTTACTTTGTTGCATTACTTATCAGCCACCCTGTATATGTATATATGGACTAACATACGTACATAGTATCCACCGAATCCGGGGCACAATAGTCTATATTTTACATTGTTCTACTTTTGCTGTTATTATTTTCATTTCCTTTTTATTTTCATTTTTTGCATTATACTTCGCTTAGCTTCTGCTTAAGATAAATAACTAAATGTCCTCCTTTCGGTGCCATAGTTTTGGAGAGGAAATAAACTCTCGTTCACTTGGAACGTCAATGCGCCCCAAGAAATGGTACTGAATGTGTCTCCAAGGAAGGGGAAGTATTCCTGGAAGCAAAACAGAATTAAATAAAAGAAACAAATGTCAACAGGGCAATAGTGACATAAATACCCTACATCCGGGGAAAATTGAAAACTGAGCGACACTTTTCGTTTAGAAAAGTTTGTCTCAGTTGCCACTGAGACACTTTTCGTATAGAAAAGTTTGACTCAGTTCCCACTGAGACACTTTTCGTATAGAAAAGTTTGTCTCAGTTCCCACTGAGACATTTTTCGTATAGAAAAGTTTGTCTCAGTTGCCACTGAGACACTTTACGTATAGAAAAGTTTTTTCAGTTGCCACTGAGACACTTTTCCTATAAAAAAGTTTGTCTCAGTTGCCTCTAAGACACTTTTCGTATAGAAAAGTTTGTCTCAGTTGCCACTGAGACACTTTTCGTAGTGACAAACTTTTTTAGACGAAAAGTGTTTCAGTGGGAACTGAGACAAATTTTTCTATACAAATTTTTCTTTTTTCTGTATGAACATACATACTTTTCCATACGAAAAGTGTCTCAATCCGGGTGCCATGACCCATAGAATGGTAGGAGTTTTAGGTAGGCTCCGCCCTTAACCAAGGGGGACGACATGCCAAAAACATGAAGTCGAATTGGTACTCGCGCACTTCGTTGTGCGGGGGCGTTGGTAGACGCATTGTATTCACCCGGTGTTGAGAGCACAGTGCGGTAAGGCCATTGCGGCGGGTACGCACTTGAAACTCGATTCCCATCTGTCTAAATTCCCACTAAGACACTTTTCGTCTAGAAAAGTTTGTCTAAGTTCCCACTGAGACACTTTTCATCTAGAAAAGTTTGTCTCAGTTGCCACTGAAACACCTTTCTAATAGAAAAGTATGTCTCAGTTGCCACTGAGACACTTTTCGTATGGAAAAATATGTCTCAGTTGCCACTGAGACACTTTTCGTATAGAAAAGTTTGTCTCGGTTGCCACTGAGACACTTTTCGTATAGAAACCAGTAAGGAAAGGCAGAAAGTCGGGCGGGGCCGACTATATAATACCCTACATCTCCCTAACAATGCGATAAGGGTCATTGCCATAATAATTTGGAATAATTGGTAAATGGGTAGAAACGTATTATCTAATTCTGAAACGATAATCGCTAAATTAAGCAATATTCGTTCCTAAAGTGAGAAACATCTTTCTGGAAAATTTTAATGATCGGAAGTAAAATACAACTTCTACAGCGGTTTGATACCAAATCAGGAGGAACATATATATGGATCTTTAATATAAATCTGAACCGATCTTCCCTGAATACTTACTCATGTAAAAAGACCTCCTTCTGTCGAATTTCGTACTGATCGGATATAAAATACAGTCTCTACAGCGCTTAGATGTCAAATCGGGGGTAACATATATATGGGAGCTATATCTAAATCTGAACCGATTTTCTCCAAATTTGGCAGTATTCCTTCATGTAATAAGAAACCTCTTTCTGCCGAATTTCGCACTGATCGGATATAAAATACAGTTTTTACAGCGCTTACAGGTCAAATCGGGGGTAACATATATATGGGGGCTATATCTAAATCTGAATCGATTTCTTCAAAATTTAATAGTGTTCATCCATATAATAAGAAACCTCTTTCTGCCGAATTTCATACTGATCGGATATAAAATACAGTTTTTACAGCGCTTACATGTCAAATCGGGGCTAACATATATATGGGGCTATATCTAAATCTGAACCGATTTTAACCAAATTCAATAGGGATCGTCCTTGGGCCAAAAAAATATATGTTTAAAGTTTCGTCGAGATCGGACCATAATTGCGACCTGTACTTTGATTACATGAATACATGCACAGACGGACAGACAGACGGACAGACGGACATAGCTAAATCAACTCAGAAAGTGATTCTAAGTCGATCGGTATAATAAACGATGGATCTATTTCTTCTCCTTTGGGGTGTTACAAACAAATGCACAAAGTTATAATACCCTGTACCACACTGTTATTAATTATATACTTTGCGCTTCCTCTTGCCCACCCAGAAGACTTTGCTCAAAACTTGGATTCTCGGGTGGATAATTTAATTTGTAACATTTAAGAAGTAACTCCCCAGCCATAATGACATTTAATTCGATAAACTGCAGAGAACAGCAACGAAGAGAAAATTTATCAAATAAATATAAGTAAATCGTAGCAATTAGTTAACGTTCTTTTTGGGCAAATCTATTGCTTCGGCAAATGAACATTAATGATTTTATCCTCTGCCGTCATAGACGGGGCCCAAGGCACATGATATCTGCTATTTCTTAGTTATCATTGTTCCATTGTTATGGAATATTTGTTCAACACTTAATTGAAACTTTGTTGTTGCTAACGATATCGTTAATTTCTTCTTCTCAAACTTCCATACAACGGTGAAATATTTATTTCTTGAGTTCGATAAGAAGTGGGCGAACGGCTGGTTTCGTTTTCATGCGACAACATTGTCCAAGATGCCAAATTCTATCAAAACAACAATAGAAACTGTCATCTAAAAACTGTTGCAAAAACATTTATTCTTAAAATGGGACAAGGGAAGAAACTTGGACATATTCTTCTTTGTTTTCGAAGTATAATTAAGTTTTCTATTAAATTCAGTGTTTGTCAAGTTTCCCCTAACGTCGTTGTCAGGAAAGTGTCGCCACGGCAACAGCACCAAGTTGTCCGGTGGTGCTGTGCAATGAGGCAATATATTATTAATTTGTCCCTATATATACATATATACTTGTAGAAGCTCCTAAAGGCATCATTCAACTACTCCAGTCATCAATATGCTAATTAGTACATATTAATTAGGACTGATATTTATATAATCAATATTTGAGGGCTTTCATTTAATGATTACCGGCGATGTAACAAAACAAATAATATTGATTATTAATTACAGTTTATGAAACAAAACAAACCAGGCAGGACCTATTACACAGAGTGGCACATTATGAACGTTATGATTTAATTAGTGAATACTTATTTTATTCCTATGACTCCCTATGAGGGTTTGATCTGCAATTGATATTATTTTATGATTTTCTCACTATTGAGTTGAGCTGGAGATCGAAGGGTTTCTTCTAGGTGAACAAGGTTATTTGGAATAGACAAAAAGAATACGACCTTGAAAACAGACACCAAGCAGTGCACAGTGCGAGGAATTAACAGAAGGGAAATAATTGGGTAGTTTCTTAACCAGACAACCGATTGCGACAGAACTTGGCATGGTTGTAGAAGAAGTATAAGATAAGTTTAAATTTAAATTCCTATGGTATACAGGGACGGAGTTACATTTATATTTTAAAATCAATAAATTTGGTTTGGAACACATATATAAATAAAATACAACAATATATATTTGGGAACTAATATTCTCAAATAAAATGTATATTTGCAAACAAATAAAATTATTGTCTGGGAATATCTCCAAAACATATTTTATTCAAAAAACCATTTTCAGAATGTTTCTTACTTTTTCGAATTTATTATCATTGATTTCGAGATATACCTTACTATAAACATTATTAATTAATATTTTCCAAATCATAATTTCTTGTCAATCCTTCAATGCAATTTGTCGTTATGTGATTTAAATTAAAAAAGACATTTAAAATTAAAAACAAGTAAGAAAGCTCAGTCGGGAAACCAGACTTAAGAATACCCTCACCTTCAGTCCCAAAAAAATATTCGTAAATTTATTTTTTTTTTTGTATTAATTAAATTATTATCAACTTAAATTACATTTAATAACATTAAAGTATGCACTGGTATTAAAATTATAAGCTGTTAACTTGTGGTGAAAAAACAGTCCATTTGTATGGGAGGTACCAAAAGGGGCGTACTGTAAAATCACTACAATTTACAAAATTTCAAGTTTTTATATTAACTTGTTTTACTGCTATAAGCTGTTAGCTTTTGGTACAAAATGATCCATTTCTGTGGGAGGTACCAAAAGGGAAATTTCAATAACTCCCATTTTTCAGTGAACTGTAAGTTCTATAAAAGCATAACACTGTACAACATTTCTAGTATTTTCATGCACTGGTATTAAAGTTATAAGCAGTTAAATTTTCATGCAAAATGGTCCATTTGTGTTGGAGGTGTCGCTATTCTCGAGGTGATAGCGACAAATAAAATAATATAATATGTGAAATTTCAGAAGATTCTAATAAGTAGTATAGATGTTATTAAAGAATCAATAATTCACTAAAAGTTAACCCTTTGTGTGGGAGGTACCAGAAGGAGTGGACCAATATGGCTCATCTTGGAACATAGCCGGAGATAGAAAAAAATATTACCGTATACCAAATTTAAAGTCAATCGGAGTATATGCCCGATCAGGTCGACTTATACGTTTTGAATTGAAGCTTTAAGCTATTAATGTGGGCTACCAATGCTACCAATGTGAAATATATAACTTAGAAACAGTGGTTTAGTAACAGTCATTAAACGAGTTGAAAAATTGAGATTTTTTCAAAAAAAAATTCCTGGGACGAAAAAAAACAAAAAATTTAATTGAAAACCAGTAAGGAAAGGCTAAAGTCGGGCGGTGCCGACTATATAATACCCTACACCACTCTCATAATATTGAATTACTCTGATATATAAATTTTGTAATTCATGTATAAATTGTTTACATAAATTTACTTTTGGGACATTTTATACTTAAATAATACCCTGTACCACAGTGTGGTGTAGGGTATAAAAACGATTGGATCTAAAGAGCCAAATCGGATGAAACATATATATGGGAGCTATAGCTAAATCTTAACCGATTTTCTTCAAATTCTGTAGTGTTGGTTCATGGATCAAGAAACTCTATCATTCTAAATTTCAACGCGATTGGATGTAAAATACAGCTTTTATAGGACTAAAGGGCCAAATCGGACGAAACATATATATGGGAGCTATAGCTAAATCTTAACCGATTTTCTTCAAATTCGGCAATGTTGGTTCATGGATCAAGAATCTCTACCATTCTAAACTTCAAAACGATCGGATGTAAAATACAGCTTCTATAGGACTAAAGGACCAAATCGGACGAAACATATATATGGGAGCTATAGCTAAATCTTAACCGATTTTCGTTAATTTCTTCTTCTCAAACTTCCATACAACGGTGAAATATTTATTTCTTGAGTTCGATAAGAAGTGGGCGAACGGCTGGTTTCGTTTTCATGCGACAACATTGTCCAAGATGCCAAATTCTATCAAAACAACAATAGAAACTGTCATCTAAAAACTGTTGCAAAAACATTTATTCTTAAAATGGGACAAGGGAAGAAACTTGGACATATTCTTCTTTGTTTTCGAAGTATAATTAAGTTTTCTATTAAATTCAGTGTTTGTCAAGTTTCCCCTAACGTCGTTGTCAGGAAAGTGTCGCCACGGCAACAGCACCAAGTTGTCCGGTGGTGCTGTGCAATGAGGCAATATATTATTAATTTGTCCCTATATATACATATATACTTGTAGAAGCTCCTAAAGGCATCATTCAACTACTCCAGTCATCAATATGCTAATTAGTACATATTAATTAGGACTGATATTTATATAATCAATATTTGAGGGCTTTCATTTAATGATTACCGGCGATGTAACAAAACAAATAATATTGATTATTAATTACAGTTTATGAAACAAAACAAACCAGGCAGGACCTATTACACAGAGTGGCACATTATGAACGTTATGATTTAATTAGTGAATACTTATTTTATTCCTATGACTCCCTATGAGGGTTTGATCTGCAATTGATATTATTTTATGATTTTCTCACTATTGAGTTGAGCTGGAGATCGAAGGGTTTCTTCTAGGTGAACAAGGTTATTTGGAATAGACAAAAAGAATACGACCTTGAAAACAGACACCAAGCAGTGCACAGTGCGAGGAATTAACAGAAGGGAAATAATTGGGTAGTTTCTTAACCAGACAACCGATTGCGACAGAACTTGGCATGGTTGTAGAAGAAGTATAAGATAAGTTTAAATTTAAATTCCTATGGTATACAGGGACGGAGTTACATTTATATTTTAAAATCAATAAATTTGGTTTGGAACACATATATAAATAAAATACAACAATATATATTTGGGAACTAATATTCTCAAATAAAATGTATATTTGCAAACAAATAAAATTATTGTCTGGGAATATCTCCAAAACATATTTTATTCAAAAAACCATTTTCAGAATGTTTCTTACTTTTTCGAATTTATTATCATTGATTTCGAGATATACCTTACTATAAACATTATTAATTAATATTTTCCAAATCATAATTTCTTGTCAATCCTTCAATGCAATTTGTCGTTATGTGATTTAAATTAAAAAAGACATTTAAAATTAAAAACAAGTAAGAAAGCTCAGTCGGGAAACCAGACTTAAGAATACCCTCACCTTCAGTCCCAAAAAAATATTCGTAAATTTATTTTTTTTTTTGTATTAATTAAATTATTATCAACTTAAATTACATTTAATAACATTAAAGTATGCACTGGTATTAAAATTATAAGCTGTTAACTTGTGGTGAAAAAACAGTCCATTTGTATGGGAGGTACCAAAAGGGGCGTACTGTAAAATCACTACAATTTACAAAATTTCAAGTTTTTATATTAACTTGTTTTACTGCTATAAGCTGTTAGCTTTTGGTACAAAATGATCCATTTCTGTGGGAGGTACCAAAAGGGAAATTTCAATAACTCCCATTTTTCAGTGAACTGTAAGTTCTATAAAAGCATAACACTGTACAACATTTCTAGTATTTTCATGCACTGGTATTAAAGTTATAAGCAGTTAAATTTTCATGCAAAATGGTCCATTTGTGTTGGAGGTGTCGCTATTCTCGAGGTGATAGCGACAAATAAAATAATATAATATGTGAAATTTCAGAAGATTCTAATAAGTAGTATAGATGTTATTAAAGAATCAATAATTCACTAAAAGTTAACCCTTTGTGTGGGAGGTACCAGAAGGAGTGGACCAATATGGCTCATCTTGGAACATAGCCGGAGATAGAAAAAAATATTACCGTATACCAAATTTAAAGTCAATCGGAGTATATGCCCGATCAGGTCGACTTATACGTTTTGAATTGAAGCTTTAAGCTATTAATGTGGGCTACCAATGCTACCAATGTGAAATATATAACTTAGAAACAGTGGTTTAGTAACAGTCATTAAACGAGTTGAAAAATTGAGATTTTTTCAAAAAAAAATTCCTGGGACGAAAAAAAACAAAAAATTTAATTGAAAACCAGTAAGGAAAGGCTAAAGTCGGGCGGTGCCGACTATATAATACCCTACACCACTCTCATAATATTGAATTACTCTGATATATAAATTTTGTAATTCATGTATAAATTGTTTACATAAATTTACTTTTGGGACATTTTATACTTAAATAATACCCTGTACCACAGTGTGGTGTAGGGTATAAAAACGATTGGATCTAAAGAGCCAAATCGGATGAAACATATATATGGGAGCTATAGCTAAATCTTAACCGATTTTCTTCAAATTCTGTAGTGTTGGTTCATGGATCAAGAAACTCTACCATTCTAAATTTCAACGCGATTGGATGTAAAATACAGCTTTTATAGGACTAAAGGGCCAAATCGGACGAAACATATATATGGGAGCTATAGCTAAATCTTAACCGATTTTCTTCAAATTCGGCAATGTTGGTTCATGGATCAAGAATCTCTACCATTCTAAACTTCAAAACGATCGGATGTAAAATACAGCTTCTATAGGACTAAAGGACCAAATCGGACGAAACATATATATGGGAGCTATAGCTAAATCTTAACCGATTTTCTTCAAATTTAGCAATGTTGGTTCATAGATCAAGAAACTCTACCATTCTAAATTTCAAAACGATCGGATGTAAAATACAGCTTCTATAGGACTAAAGGGCCAAATCGGACGAAACATATATATGGGAGCTATAGCTAAATCTTAACCGATTTTCTTCAAATTCGGCAATGTTGGTTCATGGATCAAGAAACTCTACCATTCTAAATTTCAAAACGATCGGATGTAAAATACAGCTTCTATAGGACTAAAGGACCAAATCGGACGAAAGATATATATGGGAGCTATATCTAAATCTGAACCGATTTTCTTCAAATTCGGCACTGTTGGTTCATGGATCAAGAAACTCTACCGTTCTAAATTTCAAAACGATCGGATGTAAAATACAGCTTCTATAGGACTAAAGGGCCAAATCGGACGAAAGATATATATGGGAGCTATAGCTAAATCTTAACCGATTTTCTTCAAATTCGGCAATGTTGGTTCATGGATCAGGAAACTCTACCATTCTAAATTTTAAAACGATTGGATGTAAAATACAGCTTCTATAGGACTAAAGGGCCAAATTGGACGAAAGATATATATGGGAGCTATATTTAAATCTGAACCGATTTCAACAAAATTCAATAGCGATCTTAACAGCCGCGAAATACTCTAAACTGCAAAATTTCAGAACGATCGGAGTGAAATTGCGACCTGTAGTCGACGAACAACTTTACATGGACAGACGGACGGACGGACGGACGGACGGACGGACATCGTTAAATCGACTCAGCTAGTGATTCTGAGTCGATCGGTATACGTTAAGGTGGGTCTAGCTGTGTTATTTTAAGGTGTTACAAACATCTGCCGTGAAACAAACTTATAATACCCTGTACCACAGTGTGGTGTAGGGTATACAAATATTTTATTTCATTTTTTAAAAGCGAAGAAAATAATACCTATTTGAAAAAAATCTATGGATAAATGTAGAAATAATAGCCCTTTTGGTAGAGGTAAGAGAATTTCAAAAAATCTTTTTTTTTTAATTTCTGTTTAAATAGCGATTTTATTTGTTACTTTTATTTATATTACGTACATTTGAGTTTATTTACATGTACAAGTTTCATTAGAAGTAATTGTGAGTTCTTTGTTGACGTTTGTAGATTTCGGAATCGGTTTATCTAATGAGGAACCAAATATAATCTCCCAACATTCTTTCATCCCAGTGCCCTTGGTAACGCCGCTCGATGGACTTCATTTCTTGGTGAAACCTTTCTCCATGTTCGTCACTTACGTCGCCAAGATTCTCGGGGAAAAAGTTTAAATGAGATTGCAAGAAATGAAATTTCTTACCAATTTTTTCATAATTTTTTAACAAATCATTAATCATTGTTTCATATAGCGGCCTTTTATTCGATCCAAAGAAATTTGAAACTACAAGCTTAAACGACCTCCATGCTGCAATTTCATCCGACATCAAATACGATTCGAAATTTACATCTTTCATCAGTTTCCTTATTTTAGGCCCATCAAAAACGACTTTTTCGATTTTTTGAAAAGAAAGAGTTTTAAATAAACTTGTAAATATGAGAGTGAATTGCCAACTTTCCTTAAGGCTTTTACAAAAAATTTAAAGAGCCCCAGCTTAATATGCAGTTGTGGCAAAATAATGTTTTCTTTTTGGACGAGAGGTGTGTATTTTATGTTGTTTTCACCCAATGTAATATGTTTTCTTGTTGGCCATTTCTTTATTCTGTAATGATCTTTGCGAGCACGGCTATCCCTGAGGCATAAAAAATAGCAATATTTTGTATATCCGCCTTGCATTCCACATAGCATCCCAACTACTTTTAAATCGCAACAAATTGTCCAGTCATGTTGTTCATATTTTATGTATTTTATCAATTTAGCCATTGTTTCGAATGATTCCTTAGTCTTGATAAAGTGAGCAATGGGAATCGACGGTTTCTGATTTCCGTTGTTCAAAAGTACTGCTTTCAAACTTTCTTTACTGCTGTCAACAAATAACCGCTATTCCTTTGAATTGTATGTTCCTCGAACAATCCGGGAATGTCCTTGCAAAAGCATATGTTATCCACAGTTGTATAAAATTGTTTGTAAGGTATATCACGGACTCTATAATATGATATGTTAACATCTGGGGTCAAAATATTGTACTGTTTCATCCCAGATGCAAGTAGTTCTGCTTTATCTTTGGTCTGTTCCTAATCTCTCCCTAGATCAATGAGTTGAAACTGAATTAAAAGCAATGACTTCTGACTCAAACTTGAATTGCTCAGACTCAGTTGAATTTGATGATGTTTCCGTAAATAGGCTGTTAGCTATACTTGGACACTTGGGAATTGGTATTGTTTTCGAATGTGCAACTGGCAAAGTGACAGATTTTACTTCAGCGTAATTCCAGCAAATGCTCTTTCCTACTCCAATCTGTTTACTTAGATAAAAATAGAAGTCCGCATCGTGAATGAATGGTTGTCTCCAACTCGTTGGCATTCCAAATTGCACGTGACGTCTAAAATTAAAACGTTGTATTCCACAAAACATTTTAAAGTACATACCGCATTCTTCCACTAGTCCATCGAGTAAGATTTACATGGCACGAATTACACAAAATACTAGGTGTCTACGGTTCGTTCATATTTTTAACTCCTATACCAAAATATTGCACATATATTTCTTCTATTATTTTACTAAACGCTCGTCGATATTTATACCCTCACTTTAGTGTGACGAGGGTATATATCATTTGCTACGGAAAAAAGTGTAACACGTCGAAGGAGTGACCTAAGACCCCAAGTATGTTCGGAGGAAATCCGTTTTGGGTCATTTTAAGTCGAATGAGCAATGTCCGTCCGTCTGTCTGTCTGTCTGTCTGTCTGTCTGTCTGTCTGTGTGTCTGCTGGCTGGTGCGCACGATAACTCTCGAAAGGAGTAACCGATTGACCTCAAATTTGGTATGTGGTAATATTTTTTTCTATCTCCGGCTAAGTTCGAAGATGGGCCATATTGGTCCACTCCTTCTAGTACCTCCCCCACAAAGTGTTAAAATGTTGTGAATTATTGATTCTTTAATAACTGCTATACTACTTATTCGAATCTTTTGAAATTCCACACATAGTATTAGCTTATTAGTCGTTATCAACTCGAGAAAAATGGGCGAAGTCGCCACGTCCCTTTTGGTACCTCCCACACAAATGCACCATTTTGTACCAAAAGTTAACAGCTTATAACATTAGAATAATTCGAGTAATATTCAATATTACATTACTCACAAAGTGAGGGTATACCTTAGTCGGTTTACCCGACTGAAACTTTCTTACTTGTTTTAATTACATATTTTCCGCAGATGTAGCAGAAATTGTCGGGATCATTTACACATTGAAAAGTTCTTTGCCTTTTACTCATACTTCGAAATATAACTTGTAATATTTTTCAATATCTCTTAAGGCGCTGAATTACACTAATTTATTAATAAGAAATTTCATTCATAAATTCCGGGTTTAAGATTCATAAGTTGCAGTACCTGTAGCTGACATAGTTTGCTTCGAAAGTAGACACCCAATATTTTCAAGACTGCCGCGTACTACTTTGTATTGCGTACATATAATTTTACTACATGTACGACTGGGATGTCCATGCCCCTAAAAGGCGCAACTGAATGGAAACCTCATAAATAAAAAAACACAAATATTGTTGAATGACCCTCTATCTGAGCGGATCTCATCCAATATAGCTCTCACATTGCATATCATGTTTTATGGAGGGTTACGAACGGCCATAAAACATCGTCCTCTCTATAATTTTATAATGTCTGACATCAATCCTCTTAAAATAAAATGCAAGTGCAATGTCCCTTATATGTCTCTCTCACATATCGCGAATTCAATGTAAGCAAAAACATCATTTAAAAACGAAAAAATATGAAACAAGATTTTTTTGAATTCCCCTAACTTTTACATCTATCCATAGATTTTTTTCAAATAGACAGTGTTTTCTTCGTTAGCATGCTGGCCTTTTCAAAATGTGATAATTAATTTTTTCGATTTTTTTCTATTTTTTATGGTTTTTTTTTTTTTGTACCACGAAAAAGTGTTTTTAAAAAAAAACATCATTCTAATATATTCCGATTTTAAGGAAAGGATCTGGGAAAAATTAAAAAATAGAGTCAAATGCAGACGGAAACTTTATATATGCATATAATATTTAAAAATTAATACCCTACACCAAACTGTGGTACAGGGTATTATAAGTTTGTTTCACGGCAGATGTTTGTAACACCTGAAAATAACACAGCTAGACCCACCTTTAAGTATACCGATCGACTCAGAATCACTAGCTGAGTCGATTTAACCATGTCTGTCCGTCCGTCCGTCCATGTAAAGTTGTTCGTCGACTACAGGTCGCAATTTCACTCCGATCGTTCTGAAATTTTAAAGTTTAGAGTATTTCGCAGCTGTTAAGATCGCTATTGAATTTGGTTGAAATCGGTTCAGATTTAGATATAGCTCCCATATATATCTTTCGTCCGATTTGGCCCTTTAGTCCTATAGAAGCTGTATTTTACATCCAATCGTTTTGAAATTTAGAATGGTAGAGTTTCTTGATCCATGAACCAACATTGCCGAATTTAAAGAAAATCGGTTAAGATTTAGCTATAGCTCCCATATATATGCTTCGTCCGATTTGGCCCTTTAGTCCTATAGAAGCTGTATTTTACATCCAATCGCTTTGAAATTTAGAAAGGTAGAGTTTCTTGATCCATGAACCAACACTACCGAATATGAAGAAAATTGGTTAAGATTTAGCTATAGCTCTCATATATATGTTTCGTCCGATTTGGCCCTTTAGTCCTATAAAAGCTCTATTTTACATGCAATCGTTTTGAAATTTAGAATGGTAGAGTTTCTTGATCCATGAACCAACATTGCCGAATTTGAGGAAAATCGGTTTAGATTTAGCTATAGCTCCCATATATATGTTTCGTCCGATTTTGCTCTTTAGTCCTGAAGAAGCTGTATTTTACATCCAATTATTTTGAAATTTAGAATGGTAGAGTTTCTTGATCCATGAACCAACACTACCGAATTTGAAGAAAATCGGTTAAGATTTAGCTATAGCTCCCATATATATGTTTCGTCCGATTTGGCCCTTTAGTTTTATAGAAGCTGTATTTTACATCCAATCGTTTTGAAATTTAGAATGGTAGAGTTTCTTGATCCATGAACCAACATTGCCGAATTTGAAGAAAATCGGTTAAGATTAAGCTATAGCTCCCATATATATGTTTCGTCCGATATGGCCCTTTAGTCCTATAGAAGCTGTATTTTAGAGTTAGGTAGAGTTTCTTGATCCATGAACCAACACTACCGAATTTGAAGAAAATCGGTTAAGATGTAGCTATAGCTCTCATATATATGTTTCGTCCGATTTGGCCCTTTAGTCCTATAAAAGCTGTATTTTACATGCAATCGTTTTGAAATTTAGAATGGTAAAGATTTAGCTATAGCTTCCATATATATGTTTCATCCGATTTGGCTCTTTAGATCCAATCGTGTTTATACCCTACACCACACTGTGGTACAGGGTATTATTTAAGTATAAAATGTCCCAAAAGTAAATTTATGTAAACAATTTATACATGAATTACAAAATTTATATATCAGAGTTATTCAATATTACGAGAGTGGTGTAGGGTGTTATATAGTCGGCCCCGCCCGACTTCAGCCTTTCCTTACTGGTTTTTTGTACTTTGTACATCTTGACACCAGAAATCGAGGCTAATACTAAAATTATTATATTTGTAAAGGAAAATTCCACAATCCCCAAAATAAATAAATAAAATCCGCAAAAAGGGAAACGGAGCGCCCCAGTAGGTGAGTTGGTAGCGTGCTTGCCTATGTGTTTGCTGTTCGTGGGTTCGATTCCCAACAGAGGCTCTGATCTGTAGCTACACAAATATGTCAAGTAACATGGTCTTTGTAACCTGGCTTTCCCTGGACCGTACAATTAGAATATAAATTTACTTTGTATTATAATTCAAATAAATAAAATAGTTGTTACCAAAAACTGTTATACTAAAAGCCGGTTTCGCAATGTCTTTTGCAGTTTGCCGTGAATGGTAAAGGTTTTCATATTCTAGCTTTGCGACTGTCGAATATGGTGCCATTTTTTTGAATTTTCGTTAAAAGTGGTTTGGGAAAGCGTCGTTAAAAGTGGTTAATAAAAAAATTTATCCCATTTTCTTTTGAAACATTCTCTAGAAACTTTCCTTTAAGACGAATATAAATATTTTATACTTTCATTTTATAAATTCCTCTACGGAAAATACTACATCATATACCTTTTCGCAATAAAATAACATATTTTTATACCCTACACCACACTGTGGTACAGGGTATTATAAGTTTGTTTCATGGCAGATGTTAGAATGGTAGAGTTTCTTGATCCATGAACCAACACTACCGAATTTGAAGAAAATCGGTTAAGATTTAGCTATAGCTCCCATATATATGTTTCATCCGATTTTGCTCTTTAGATCCAATCGTTTTTATGCCCTACACCACACTGTGGTACAGGATATTAATTAAGTATAAAATGTCTCAAAAGTAAATTTATGTAAACAATTTATACATGAATTACAAAATTTATATATCAGAGTTATTCAATATTACGAGAGTGGTGTAGGGTATTATATAGTCGGCCCCGCCCGACTTTAGCCTTTCCTAACTGGTTTAAAATACAAATTGATATGGCCATAACTTTTGTCTCAGTGGGTACATCTGAACTTTTATAGCAAATTTTGTTGTCAATTTAGAAAAGTGGATGGGAGCAAGATCGGTTCATATTTCAAAATGTTAGGACAGGGTCAGTAAAAAAGGAAAAAAGTAATTTTCAAATGCAGACAGTTATATAATAACGTCCTAAAATATTTAAAAACTAGCATTTTAATACCCGGTCTCTTTTAGCACCGTGATCTAAACATTGTAAAAAAAAACTTTTAATAAAAACTCCGATTAAAAGACAACATCAAAACAATGCAATTTTGAAGCTTATCCAAATTCTAGTATTATGGCGTCTACAGGGTTCTTCAAACTTGGTGGACAGATATGCCAATATTTTAAAAGTGTCTGTTTTATCATTTGGCAATCATAAAAAAATGGTTTAATATTCACGATCAGTCTACTTGAATGTCTCTCAAATTCCTGAAAATAATACCAGACCTCTTAAAAACTCAAACGGTATAAACATATTTGTTATCGCAAATTGGAAATTAGTGCGTGTGGCTGTATTCTAGCCAGAACCTACTAATGGTTGTTAGCTCTTAATCGACCATTTAAAGAAAAATTATTATTTTAGTCCCAACATATTATTATTTATTTATTCCAGCCACTCTTAACTATGTATATGTGTGCAAACTTTCTGCATAATAACTCTCAGAGCTCAAGAGGTCGCAAAACGCGTCTCGGAAAATCAAATGGTTTATTATACTATTGCATATTTCAAACAATATTATGTACGTTTCATGTTTTGATTTATTCGTTTTACTTCTTATAGCAGATTTGACCCCAGGCTGGACATAAAATAGATGATTTCGCATATCCTTGAAGAACGGTATACGTATACGAGTACACATTAATTTATAGATACTTATCTCCTAAGTGACGTTTTGAAAGATTGAAAATTATAATGGTCACTACTACACTGACCAAGGTTTAAATCGTGTGAATGTGGTCAAGAGATCGCCAAAACTTGGCGGAGAAATAAATGCTCAATATGCTATGTATGTTCCAAATTTCGATATAATTCTCATGATAATAGAAATCATATCACATAATTCAAAACCTGATCACGTACATACATATTGACCACACCTAAAAATTAGCTAAATTTTTGATGAATATATTAAAGTTGTTATTGTATAGATATATATTTCAAAAAGACTTTTGAAAGTTTTTGGTCGCGGTTTTTGTGTCCATCTCGTCCTCAGGCCGGATATCGCATTTCCTTGAAGATCGGTATATGTGTAGGTCCTCTTTATGGGATTTTTAAAGTATTGGAATAATCAAAAAACTCTTAAAGAATTTTGAAATGCAGTGACAGAATGAAAATTGCTTTGGCCACTGCTAAACTGACCACAAAAACAACTAAGCCAAAAAAATACGACTATGTGGATAGTCCGTAGGTTAAACAACACTCAAATCTTTACATATTGCTAGCTTTCAACATTTTATGGGAGCCGCAGCGGTCTAAAGTCGCTTGGTGTAAAATGGCACACGCCGGAGGTCAGTATTTACACATAAATTTGTAGGATCATAACTCTTTAGGGACTTTTAAAGTACTGAAAGACCAAAAATTTCTTTGGTCACTGCTACACTGACCACAGTCTGAGAATTGACCGAAATGACAACGTTAGATATATTACCACAGTAAGTGGTGAGCGATATGGTTTGACATTTTAAGTCGCGGTTACGTCTAGTGTGACCTCAGGCTGGACATCGAATTTCGATTTTCGCATCTCCTTTGAGGTCAGTATGTACACATGAATTTTATATTCTTATCTCTTAAGGAACTTTTATAATCAGTTAAATAAAGAAAATTATTCAAAATTCAAAATTATTTTTCGCACATATATTTGCGTTTATAGTACTTCATATTTACAAAGTTTTGATTTTGTATCTTATAAGAGGCTTCTGAAATGAAAAAAACAATTCTCAATTTTTCGATAGCGCGAGAATTGACCACAGGCTAAAAAATGTCTACATGAGTAGCCACTTGTTTATAAAACACTCCGGTCTATGCGTGTACAAAATTTCAGCTTTCTACCTCTAACAGGAGCCTCAGCGGTCAAGTGGTCGAAAATCACTTGGCGGAAAATCCAACATCGAATTGGCCTATTTTAACATCCGGGTATTGGTATATCTGTTCAGCAAGTTTCAAGAAAATCGGTTCAGCGGTTCAAGTGTGTTTAAAAGTCAATCCTACAATTGACTTTTTTTTGTATTCTTCCCCATACCTACAATACTAAAAGCCGGGCTCCAAATTCCCTTTGTCAATGACTCTTGTACCACTAAATGCTCAATGTGGTCCAGCCAGACCACAAGAGAAAAAATTAGTAAAACCAACTGATTTATTTTAACGGATCTGTTAAAATGTCTTAAAACATTTTTTATATGAACTATTGGTAATGTAATTACCGTTTCGTCACAATATTTTTATCGTAATCGGAAAAAGAATATAAAGAAAAATCGATATTAAAATTTTTTCAAAAAACCTTAATGAAAATGCTTGTGGTCCATCCAGACCACAATGAGCATTTAGCAGATTTTAACTTTGATCGATCATTTTTTCTAATACGTTGGGCTAATCAGCTCAAAATCAATATCGTTTGGTTAAGAAACCTTTATTTATAGAATTCACGGATCCAGTTTTTGGAGTTTTTGGTCTGGATAAAAATTACACTCCGTCAAAATCAAATTTGGTCTGGCCAGACCACAATGACCATCATGGGGTTAACGTGCAATACCATACCACGTATAAAAACTGTAAAGGTTTTAATATTATAGCTTTGCGATTGGAGAAAATGTGGCTTACTTTTAAAATTTGTGTAAAAAATGGTGTAAATTGGAGAAACATGGCAACAATACAAGTGAATATTTCTGACCTCTTCTTTCTCCGAGAACATTCTCTAAGGACTTTCCTTTATGATGAATATAATTATGCTTTTTTTTAATAAATTCCTCTATAACTCCAAAACAAGACATATACTTTTTCCCAAAAAAAAATTACAAAACATCGATTTTTTTTTAAATTCAAATTATTTTTTGAAATTAACTGACCTGACAATTTTCTTTCTGGGGAATTTGGGGAATTCCATGACAAATCGACGTTTTCAAAAATATTTCGGTTTTAATTTTTCCCATTTTTTTATATTTTTAGTACACCTGAAAAAAGCTTTGTGGAATTTTATGAGTTTTTTCCGATAACTCGTTCAGAAGTTATCGATATTTAAAACATTGTTAAGTATCACTCTGTGTATCGGGTTTTTGGTCATAATTTCTTAAGTTATGGTTCGTTTTGAAAAATCTTGTTTTTGAAATGTTGGAATTTTTCGGTACTTTTTAGAACAAAATTTAAAAAAAAAATATTAAAATTTGTTTGCGATTTTAAAGTTTTAAAATTTAAATGCCATGTTTTAAATTGTTTGTACTCTCCACTTTTTGCAATTTTTTATATTTTAAACTTCCATTAATTCTCATATTAATTCTCAACTATTCATATTTTTGTTGGATTTTTTTAGAAATTTTAAAAATAATTTCGCTCCTAGACACTGTGCTTGTGAGGTTCGGAATAGTTGTTCCATGTCAAAGAACAAAATAAAAGAGACACCCCTGCTCATCCCCTTAACCCTGATAATCTCCCTACAAAATAACTGTATATTAAAAGTTGTTGAAATCGATGTTTTTTTTAGGTTATGTATTCGACAAAAAGATTCCTTGTAAAAAGTCAGTATACATAGGTGCCGACAATACTCTTTTATCGCAATTAATTGGGTTTTTTAATGTATCGAATTAATAGAAGTTTAAAATATAAAAAATTTCCAAAAATCTGAGAGCACAAACAATTTAAAAAATGGCATTTAAATTTTAAAATTTAAAAATCACAAACAAAAAAATTTTAGTATTTTTTTCTGAAACGATCCGAACAATACAAACCTTTCAAAAAAAGATTATTCAAATCGGACCATAACATAAGAAGTTATGACCAAAAAGCCAATACAAGGAATGAAATCTTTACGATTTTTTTAAATATCGATAACTTCTGAACGAGTTATCGGAAAAATCTCAAAGCGTTTCTTCAGGTGTACTTAAAAATATAAAAAAACGGAATTCCCTAGACATCTTTCATCATATAGCAAATTTTGTTGCCAATTGTGAAAAATTAAAGTGAAAGAAATCGGTGCATATTCTGTTCCTATATTAAAAAAAAACTAGGACAGGGTCGGCAAAAAAAGAAATGTCATTTTGAAATGCAGATATATCAGTAACTATACAAGTAACTGTTAGGTGTAAAAAGTCTTTTGTAGACCACGGTTAGTAGAATGAATCAGATCAAAACTTAACTTCTCTAATATCTCTTTTTAATTCCTCCCACTGTGCTATGTTCGTTGTAACAGTTAAGATTTATATGAAAAATTTGTCGTTATAAATTTAAAAAAGTTCCTTCCATAAATGAAACCTGTTGAAACTAGGAAATATCAAAGACCGTGTTTTTATACCCTGACTTTAGTGATACGAGCGTATATACCATTTGCTGCGGGCCAAAAGTGTAACACTTCGAAGGAGTGACATAAGACCGTAAGTATGTTCGGCAGATATCCGTTTTAGGTCGTTTTAAGTCGAATGAGCTATGTCCGCCCGTCTGTCTGTCTGCTGGCTGGTGCGCATCATAACTCTCGAAAGGAGTAACCGATTGAATTCATATTTGGTAAGTGGTAATATCTTTTCTATCTCCGGCTAAGTTCCAAGATGGGCCATATTGCTCCACTCCTTCTAGTACTTCCCTCAAGAAAAATGGACGAAGTTGCGGCGCCCCTTTTGGTACCTCCCACACAAATTGACCACTTTGAACCAAAAGTTAACTACTTATAACAACGAAAAATACTTGAAAATTTTGTACAGTGTAATGCTATTATAGTACCTATAGTCCAGTGAAAAGTGGGCGTTATTGGCACTCCCACACAAATGTACTATTTTGCACCAAAAGTTAACAGCTTATAACTTGAATCTGGGCGAAGTTGCCACTCCCCTTTTGGTACCTCGCACACAAATGGACCATCTTGAACCAAAATTTAACAGCTTGTAACTTAAATACCAGTGCATAAAAATACTTGAAATCTGGTACCTCCCATACAAATTGACAGATTAATTCGTGTATTTCGTATTACGGTACTCACAAAGCGAGGGTATACCCTTGTCGGTTTACCCGACTGAAACTTTCTTACTTGTTTTATATTTACCATTATAAAATTCCATTACAAAGACATTTTTCTTTGCATCAATGTAAGATACACTGATGCCATGAAGTGTTTTCTTCTTTTAGTGTGCAATCTGTTGTCTGGTTAAAACACAGCAGACTTTTTATATTTTCATTTTGGATATTACAACCAAAAGCACAAACATCTTTATAATACATCGTTTGTGCTTATATATACATGTATTGCATGCAATTATTTATTTGCAAAAATATATAGAACTTAAAATAAGAGATACCTTGTAGCAAAAATAAATTTAATTATCATAGTTAATATGCAAAACTTAAGACCTCGTTGAATAAATTTGTTCTATTCAGCCTGTACTCACAGCATATAAGTATATACACAAGGATATTGCCTGTTTAAGTACAATACTCTCAGTTGCCTTTTTTAAAAACAAAACTTTTAATTGCAATTACGCCTTAGTTATTATCATGGCTTTTTTCATCATTCAAGTTTTATTTTTTCTCATTATACTCATAGAATATAAATAAATGTACTCAACTACGCGTGCACCCCTATGATATTATTGAATTGAGTTCTTTATAATTTTATTAAAACAAAGTTTCCACTGAACATTGAAACATCCTGTGTGCAAATTACCAACACATCTACACATTTTACTGAGGGTTCGTTGTTTATAGAATATGCGTCCAATTATCTGTTTCCGTTACTTAGACTGAGACTGCCGCACGCACACGCACATATTTCCGTTTCCTTCATTCCATTCTCTTGAAGGTTGTGTATTTAAAAAACGGTATAGAAAATAGTATAAAAAATCTTCAACCACTGTTCTTCATGTGTTCGGAAAAAAGATATATTATATATGGGCATTTCCTTGGGCTACTCAAAAAAAAAAATAATTTTGCAACCCTTTCTTGAGGATTTTTTAGCAATGTACTCAAAATTTGTTTGGCCACATTTAGACATTATATAAATAAACCAGTAAGGAAAGGCTAAAGTCGGGCGGTGCCGACTATATAATACCCTACACCACACTCGTAATATTGAATAACTCTGATATATAAATTTTGTAATTCATGTATAAATTGTTTACATTAATTTACTTTCGGGACATTTTATACTTAAATAATAGCCTGTACCACAGTGTGGTGTAGGGTATAAAAACGATTGGATCTAAAGAGCCAAATCGGATGAAAAATATATATGGGAGCTATAGCTAAATCTTTACCGATCTTCTTCAAATTCGGCAATGTTGGTTCATGAATCAAGAGACTCTACCATTCTAAATTTCAAAACGATTGGATGTAAAATATAGCTTCTATAGAACTAAAGGGCCAAATCGGACGAAACATATATATGGGAGCTATAGCTAAATCTTAACCGATTTTCTTCAAATTCGTTAGTGTTGGTTCATGGATCAAGAAACTCTACCATTCTAAATTTCAAAACGATTGGATGTAAAATACAGCTTCTATAGAACTAAAGGGCCAAATCGGACGAAACATATATATGGGAGCTATAGCTAAATCTTAACCGATTTTCTTCAAATTCGGCAGTATTGGTTCATGGATCAAGAAACACTACCATTCTAAATTTCAAAATGATTGGATGTAAAATACAGCTTCTACAGGACTAAAGAGCAAAATCGGACGAAACATATATATGGGAGCTATAGCTAAATCTTAACCGATTTTCTTCAAATTCAGCAATGTTGGTTCATGGATCAAGAAACTCTACCATTCTAAATTTCAAAACGATTGGATATAAAATACAGCTTCTATATGACTAAAGGGCCAAATCGGACGAAAGATATATATGGGAGCTATATCTAAATCTGAACCGATTTCAACCAAATTCAATAGCGATCTTAACAGCCGCGAAATACTCTAAACTGCAAAATTTCAGAGCGATCGGAGTGAAATTGCGACCTGTAGTCGACGAACAACTTTACATGGACAGACGGACGGACGGACAGACAGACATCGTTAAATCGACTCAGCTAGTGATCAGAAATTGTATATTTTAGGAGTAAATAGTAAATACATACTTAAGAAGTATTGCCTCTAGTATATGCAAGCAAAAAGATAGGTATTATTTACATAACAAGTTTCGTTGAAATTTTTAGATCACTCAATATACCTCAAGAATCGTGTATTTTTTTTTGTGCCGTAAGTCACGCTGTCCATTTGTCGATTTTGTTTGTTTGTTTATTAGAATTTTCAGTACAACAAGATTTTATCTTATAAATTACAGTACTGAAATTGCATTGTTACAAATTTGACATAAATAGGTTATTTAGATATTTTAAGTTGATAGATTTAACAATATATGTATAAAAAATAAATAAGTAAAATATTAGCAATAACTATATTAGTTTACAATTAATTTGGTCGTTGTGCAAAGTATTCAAAAACACATCTCTTAAAACATATTGCGTTGCGTTTGCATTGTATATCATTAGGAAGTAGATTCCAGAGACGGATAGTTCTAATAAAAAACTGTTGTTCTGATATGTGTCGCCTGTGGACAATTTGGTTTATGTTATTTCCTCGATTTGATCTGGAGAATATAAGTTTTTCGAACAAGTACCTTGGTTCGGCTGTATATATGAGTTTATGCAAGAAGATTATTGATTTGAATTTTAAGTAGTTCTCTAGTGGCATTTTTAGTATTTGTATTGAATATTGGGATACCCTATCGAATTTTTTTAATCCATATATGTATCTTGCCATGTTATTTAATGTGGCCTTCAGTTTTTTCTTGCTGTCAGCGTTACATCCCGAAAATATTTCAGCTCCATATAAGAGCACTGGTAGAATGTAGGATTTCACGAGGAGTAATCTTATGTGAACCGGGGTGAAGTGTTGGGTGATCCATAAATTTCTGAGCATGCTATAGACTTTTCCACAAGTTGCATTTATGTGGTCAGACCAGGTTAACGATTTGTTAAAAATAATGCCAAGATTTTTAGCTTTGTCAACTATTTCAATGGGAATGCTGCCGATGCGAATTGGAACTTCGTCCGTTACGTTTATGTTTCGATTACGTATCATGAGCGCTTTTGACTTATTAGGATTAAGTCGTAAGCCATTATCCGTGGCCCATTTTGAGATTCTTTTTAAATCTTCATTTAGTTTTGTTGTGCAGATGTTAATAAGGTTGGCGTGACAGGTAAAATATAATTGTACGTCATCAGCATACATTTGTATCTGTGTAAAACGTAATTGGCTTGGAAGGTCGTTCGAGTATATGGAGTACAATAGAGGACCCAGTATAGATCCTTGCGGAACACCTCGTTTTAGTGGCAGCAGACAGGATTGGCAATCGCCATTAACTGTGTATTGTACTCTGTGTGAAAGATATGATGACATAAGTTTTACAGCAGTGATGGAGAAATTGAAATTGCGAGAAAGTTTGTGGCAGAGAAGTGAGTGATGAACAGAATCGAAGGCTTTAGAATGATCGAGTAGTATAAGGAACGCGATCTCATTTAAGTCCAGTCCAGCTCGAATGTTCTCTACTACATCAGTTAGCGCGGTTATGCAACTGTGTTTAGGCCTGAAGCCCGACTGTCGTGGGGAAAGAAGGTTATTTTGTTTCATATAATTTTGAATTTGAATATGAACAATTCTTTCAAAGGCTTTGGACAAGTAGGGCAGTATTGCAATGGGTCTGAATTCATTACCAGTCTTCGGTATAGGAATCACTTTGGAGATTTTCCATTCGGATGGGAAAGAGCTCGTAGTTATTGCTGCGTTGAATACATGCGTTATATGCGGCAAAACAAAGGGCAGAATGAGTTTGATGAATTTCGGATTTATATCGTCATGTCCTATTGAGTTTGACTTTATGGAAGTTATGCTTTCAAGGACTTCTCTTTGAGAGACAGTGCGGAAGGCGAACTCATTTTCCCTTATTGTGGTAACGCAAGGACCTGCATATAATTGGGGCTCTACATCAATCGTATCGATGTTCACAAACTTTGAATTGAGATCATTTACATCGATTGTTGCAGTGGAACTATTTGAATCCAAAAAACCAATATTTTTTATTTCTTTCCAAGTTTGTTGGCCACTTATTGCACGATTGAATTTATTATTATAATATTGTTTTTTGTCATGAAGTACTTTGCTTGTTACAGCCTTTCTCAATAATTTGTATATTAAGTGCTGTTCTAAAGTTCTGTATCTTTTCCATTTATTGTATGCCGTGTCACGCTGTTGTATTAACAACTTGGTACCAGAATTAAACCACGGTTTAGTTTTTGAGCTCGTTCGACCGTGTTTTATGTTAACGTTATTGTTATACAAATGAAGTATATTATGATTTAGTGCTCCCAATTTGTCATTAACGTCTACACAATTATATACTTCATTCCAGCTTGTAGTAGAGATTTCCTCTTCTAGTCCATGCAAGTTGATATTGTTAAAGTCGCGATACGAAAATGTTGTATCAGTAGAAATAACTGACAAGTTGTATGAGAGGAAAATTATGTCGTGTTTAGAGAAAGCGGAACCACTGAGCTGATCATATTTTTATGCAAACGAAAAAAGTTTCAAATTTCTATAAATGCAGTGTAATTAATCTCGATATACATTACAAATTGTCTAATAACTTATATTATATTCCTAATGACCGTATGCATTTTTAGTAGCCAGCATATATGTATTTGTGTTACTCATCTTACAGTGAGTAGGATTATCGCATGTTTTCTGGAACGACCGATATAAAAACTTATTATGATTCTATTAAACATGTCGATTTGTATACCATACACTACACTATGGTACAGGGTATTATGACTTTGTTCATTTGTTTGTAACGCTTAAAAGGAGAAGAGATAGACCCATTGTTTATTACTCGTATACCGATCGACATAGAATCACTTTTTGAGTAGATTTAACCATGTCCGCCTGTCTGTCTATGTATTCTTGTAATCGAAGTGCAGGTCGTATTTATAGTCCGATTGTGATGAAATTTAGCACAGTGCTCTTTTTTGGCCCAAGGACGATCCCTATTGACATTGGTCAAACCGGCCAAGATTTAGATATAGCCCCCATATAAATATATGTTACCACCGATTTGACATATAAGCGCTGTAAAAACCGTATTTTATATCAGATCAGTACGAAATCTGGCAGAGAGTTATCTTATTACATGAATTAACACTGTCAAATTCGGGGAAAATCGGTTCAGATTTAGATATAGTTCCCATATATATGTTACAACCGATTTGACATAAAAGCGCTGTAGAAACCGTATTTTACATCCGATCTGTACGAAATTCGGCAAAGAGAGTTTTCTTATGACATTAATGAACACTACCAAATTCGGAGAAAATCCGTTCAGATTTAGATATAGCCCCCCATATATATGTTTCACCCAATTTGACATCTAAGCGCTGTAGGAACCAGGGCTGTGGAGTCGAGCCAAAACTACTCGACTCCGACTCCCGGAGTCGAATTTTAAAATCATTCGACTCCGACTCCAGCTCCGACTCCGGCAGTTAAATAACATAAATTTCTGAAATTATATTTCTACTAAGACGTGAGCTCATGTTATTGAAAATAAGATAAAGCTTTGTTAAAAAAACATAAAAAAAGTAGGTATTCTACTGGTATTGAATTAAATAAAATTTTATTATTTATTAATCGAGGCTTGTCCTGCAAGTTGCAACTAATATGACAATTCTTTCAACATGGAATCATGATAAAATTGTGATCAATCACTGCATCCGCTATAATATTCCGCTATTTTTGGAAACTATGTCCGCTTCAGGCAACCAGTTTATTCGTTAGTTATTATACCCTATGGTACAGGAAGTTATAAATTGTGACAGATATGTAAAAAATACTACAGCTAGACACACCTTAAAATATACCGTTCTACTCAGAATCACTAGCTGTCCGTTTGTCATTTTAAGTTGTTCGTAAAGTATTTGTACCATACTAAATTCGGATTTTGAGCCATAGCTACCACATTTTTAAAGCAATTTAGCAGAAACTTTGTAGTTTGTATTTTATTTTGACAAGAATTCATCAAAGCAAAAATTTTACAAATCGGTTCATATTTTGTTAGAGTCACCCTATAGAGGTCGCTCCAAAATATACGTATTTAAGGCATAAATACCATATTTTCGAAGCATTTTAACTGAATTTATTTTGTTGTAGTCCCCGTGTAGATGTATGTAGCTTTCAAAAAGTTTATTTAAGCCATAAATGCCACATTTTTCAGGTAAAGAGTTTGGCTAAAGAATTTGCGGCCTAAAATTGCAGCGTTCGCTTTTTTAATAATTTACTTAAACAAAAAGGATCGTTTCATGATTTGCTCCATATCCAAAGATTTTTCCAGTAATACAATTGAATGCAATCCATGTTGGAGGGTATATAAGATTCGGCATGGCCGAACTTAACGCTTTTACTTGTTGTAATTTAGTAGGGTAGAATTTATTTATTCAAGAACTTAGGAATAGTGTATAGTTTTGCAAAAATGCTTATTTTGTTAGCTAAATACATATATTCAGAGCTTTCCTAAAACTGTTTTACATAAAAACTCGATAGTTTGGTTAACTTTATATATTTTTGGCATACTTAAATATTTGGTTAAAAGCTTCGAATATTTTATCCTTCTTTTTTTACCAATTTGTTTTCCCAAAATTTGTTGAGTGCAAAAGTTCTATCACATAATTGGTATTTTTGCACAACACATCTCGGAGTCGGATTCGACTATAATTTTTCGACTCCGGACTCCGACTCCGACTCCGGGCAAATTTCCCAGACTCCGACTCCGGCTTCACAGCCCTGGTAGAAACCGAATTTCATACTGATTTCCGATCAGTACGAAATACGGCAGATAAAGTTTTCTTATTGCCGTATTTTCTTATTTTCTTATTATGAACACTGAATTTGAATTTGTCGTAAAGTTTAGAATTGCGGCAATGATTTCGAGCCAAAGACAATCGCTATAAAAGTAAGAATGTTCTGTAGTTAATTTAAAGACATGAATAGTACTTGTTTTGAGGATGCATTTCATAGAATCAAGAACTTTGGGTAATAAAACTAATTATGTTTGGTCTTAAAATAAGCACGCATGGCGTAAATTTAAGTATGACGCGTGCTTATTTGTAGTAAAATATCATTATGAAATTTAAAATGTCTGTCCTTGATGTAAGAATGTACTAGTAATTCATTTAAGGCATACATGGATTTAAATATAGTTTTTAAAATATCTATGGAAAATTCTTTACATTGTAATATTTATTATAATTTTACTCTTATTAATAAATCATTTTCTTTGAACCATTGAAATAATTTAATATTCATAGAAAATATCCTGTATGCTACTTAAAGCGTTAACTTATAAATTCAAAACACAACGCTATATCTTTCCAAAGATTATGTTTGTTATATTTGTTGTGGAAAATACAAAAAATGTATAATACATATTACGGAAAACTTTGAACATTCTATAATTTTAAAAAATATTTTAGTTGTATAAAGGCAAGCCCTCCAACTCACTATCGAAATATTTGAAGTTTGACTATGTGGTATCGATTTGTCATCTACGAGTATTCTATCTATCTATTTATTGTCCAAGAACAATTTCCATTGGAATCGACATTAATGATTCTGAACAAAGAATTTGACTGGAATTTAAATAGAAGTTGTATAAAATAAATATTATATAATTAGTTTTACATATCATAGAGTTTGTATGTTCAATTATTTGCAGCACTTTGTAAATTTCATTCCCCACTACATTTTTCATATTTCCAAACAAAGTTCATTGCGCGATCTAAAATAAAATAATCTCAAAAGAAATCGAACAGAATGATTTATATACGAAAAAGTATTCAAATAAATTTCATCATATCACAGTAAGAAGATTTTGGAAAATAAGAGATATACAGGGACTTCCAACAAGAGTGATACGATTTCTTGAAAAAAAAAACACACTTATTGTTAAGGAAATTCAAAATAAAATATCAAACAAAAAAAAAGTTTTTTATTTAGTGAGAAGTACAATCGATACAATATAAGTTATAAATAAAACGTCATTCAAATGGCCTCCACGACTTCTTCTGCAGCAACGAATTCGATTTTCGAGCACTTTTTCCTTCAAATTCGGTAGTGTTGGTTCATGGATCAAGAAACGCTACCATTCTAAATTTCAAAATGATTGGATGTAAAATACAGCTTCTACAGGACTAAAGAGCAAAATCGGACGAAACATATATATTGGAGCTATAGCTAAATCTTAACCGATTTTCTTCAAATTCGGCAATGTTGGTTCATGGATCAAGAAACTCTGCCATTCTAAATTTCAAAACGATCGGATGTAAAATACAGCTTCTATAGGACTAAAGGGTCAAATCGGACGAAACATATATATGGGAGCTATATCTAAATCTGAACCGATTTCAACCAAATTCAACAGCGATCTTAACAGCCGCGAAATACTCTAAACTGCACAATTTCAGAACGATCGGAGTGAAATTGCGACCTGTACTCGACGAACAACTTTACATGGACAGACGGACGGACGGACAGACATCGTTAAATCGACTCAGCTAGTGATTCTGAGTCGATCGGTATACTTTAAGGTGGGTCTAGCTGTGTTATTTTCAGGTGTTAAAAACATCTGCCGTGAAACAAACTTATAATACCCTGTACCACAGTGTGGTGTAGGGTATAAAAAACTTTTTTCGATATTTATATTACGAGTTTATTTACAAATAATTAAAATTTTCTCAAAAAATAGGGTTTTAGAAATATCTCGTAAGATATCGTCGAAACCACTGAACGGATAAAAAATGTATACTAAAAGAAGTTTACTTAATTTTGGATTATTTAAAACTTTCCCGAAATAATTCGTACAAATGATTCTCGAGTTATGCTATAATACGTGTCGCAACCTCTCTACATATTTTCGCAAATAGCGATTTATCGCGAAAATTAGAGGTAGTTCAAAGAAACTACATTTTAGGCTAAAAACTGTATTAAATCTATATCCTAATCGGGTGCGAACATAACACATTTCCATATTTCGAGAAAAAATTTTACATTTTGTATTATTCATGCGCTGTTAGCAGTTATTTTTAATACATATTTACTTTTAATTAAAACAAAAGTGGTTTTCTAATTCCATAATTTGCCAATAATTTTTGCTTCGGTTTTATAATATTAAATTTTAACATTTCCATAAATTTTGCTTATTACCTCTTTCAGTATTACCAAACCATTTCGTTTTTTACAGCCTGTTCAGCTAAATTTACCAAAACGCAGACGTGCGATAGCTACCCAAGCAATAATTTTCTTCTTCTTATTCTCACCCAAGCGATCATGTTTTTAATTTGGTTCATTGTCACTTATCGTTTGGGTAAGAAAGCTCTTTTCTTCATCGTCTTCCTGTCAAAGACCAATATTACCTTCATGTTGTAATGACATTTCTTAAAGCTTTTTCCACACGAAAATATCAGAACGGGGGCAACCCTATCTAACAGCTGTAAAAGTTGCAACAGCTGTTTCTAGACGATGAGAAATAATTAAAAAACCGAAAACAAACACAATTGTTTGTTTGATAGATCATTTATGTATATATGATCTATCTTAATCGGAAACCTTCTGCACCCATTTTAGTAAGTCCTTGAGTTAAAAAGGAAGTTCGTGCTAAATTTCCTAGTGATCTGAGCATAATTGTGACCTGTACTCGGTAACAAGGATACATTTATAAACAGACGGACGGACAAAACCAAACCAATTCAGAAAGATATTCTAGGTCGATAGGTATAATAAACAATTGTTTGGGTCACCTAATTTAAGGTATTACGAAAAAATGTAAAAAGCAACAGTGTAGTTGTAAGATTTCAAAACATTTTATACAAACTAATAAAAAGACATTTTTGGAAATTTTGGTGGATACTTCAGCAAAAGATACATGTGTATGTTGTTTGGTTCATTTATCCATTTTTTATTAATTTATCCAACAATGTTCACTTTATCATTCAAAAGGGCGGTAAACATAACCGACACGAATGAATTTTTCTGATCGTCTAATTTGATATTTCATTTCTTTCGTTGTTGTCTTATAAGAACCAAAATGTTGGCGATAATTGAAAGCTTCTTTGTTTACAATCAAAACAAAGTGTGCAAAAACCAAAAATTTCATTCGCTTGCCAATAGACGTGCGAAGTGACAAAAAATAAGTTACAAAAACAGGCCCTTAGTGTTCGCGCATAAATCTCCACACAGAACTTACTAACAAGAACATCTCTTTTCATAATTGTGTGTAAATCACCATAAATGACATACAGCCGAAATAACTAAGACGCACAACCTCTATTCCTTTTTCTTATCATCAATCCACAACCACATACATGCATACACACATCGCTGCAGTCAGCCATGCACCATATGTCTCTATGTCACCACTTGTTCTATAGTGACAATTGAACAAGGTAAAAAGTCTACAACTTTACTTTTATGCGCGAGTAGAAATACTTTACAGACAACTGTTGTACAGTTGTTTTTTAACAGTTGTTCTTTTTTCATTCCTTTAATTTCTTCTGTCAAGGAAGCACGCGTTCGTTTAGTGAAAATAATTTTTGTGTGTTAAAAAGATGATAACAATTATTTTATAAAAATAAAAAAATGAGTAAAAGATAAAAATAGAAGTTTGCAATGCGAGCAAGAAAACAGCGAAATGCATATTGTGGGAGAAAGTGAAGATTTTGTGGAGAATTTGGAAGATTTTGGCGTTCCGAAATTGACGTTGCGGGAGAAGTTGAAGCAGTGATACATAGAAACAACTCCTTCTAGGAAGTGTTTGGAGAAACTATTGTCAAAATTAAATGCATTTAATTTTATGTACATTCCAGAATTTATTATTTTTTGTTAATTAAATGAATAAAAGGTTTAGCCAGCCTCGAAGAAAGTGAGCATATAAATATATGTGTTTAAGTGTACTGCGCCCACCTTTATAAAGATGTAGACCAGGGTCACTAAAGTTTACTACTGAATCTTTGGTTCAAATGTCTCTATATGAATTACTTTGACATTTAACATTTACTAGTGAATCTTTGGTGCAAATGTCTACATATGGTTTACTTTGACATTTAACATTTACTGCTGAATCTTTGGTTCAAATGTCTACTGGTGGTTTTTCAATGACAGCTAATATTAAATGTCTAAAGGAGATTACATGGGCAGGGGCATATTTTGTCTGTAGTACTACTGACAATGTCACAAGTAAATCACTACAATTTTACTAATGGCATTTCCTACAGGGATGCTATGAGATTTGTCAATCTATTTATGTCCACACTTTATTTTTATTAGTTTCAGATAGCAAAAATAACTGTTGACATCCCATAATAAAATTATTTTCCGTACAATATGGAAAAGTAACAAATATTTAAATAAAATTACACTTTTATATGTAGTCGTACGTATACTTACATATTTCCAGCAATTTCGTTTTCTCACAATCCGCGACGAAAAAAACACAAGAGTTTGCTTTTATCGTTTCTCAATAACTGACGACTTAAAAGAAAATAAACGACGGAGTTGCATCAAATTTTCAGAGAGCTCTTCAACATTCCATAACAATTATTGACTCACACATTAACAAACATTTCTGATTCTCCGAAGAGAGATAGTTAATTTAAAAGTATGAATTCTTAAAAATAATGGCAAGAGTCATAAAACGTATTACCAAGACAACCTTTCTATTAAAGGGAGCATAGTCTTAATTTTATTACTCAAATATCTGATCCTGTCAACTATGGCCGATTCGGCAGTAAAACTACGACGTGTCTACGTCATTGTTTGAATGTTTTGAAATATTGCTTAAAATAATGCGGATTGTCCCCAAAATAACGATTTTTTGCTTTAATTTAAAGGGTTAAATGTAAGGAATGGCCTACACAAATCTAATAGTTAAATAGTCATTAATTCAAAATCAAAAAACTTTAGATTAAGGAAAATTTCGTAAAAAACATGGAAAATTTCATTATTTTAATGAAAATTGTGATTTAATTAATGCCAAGGTCGCATACTTAATTTAAGAATGTGTCATCATTAATTTTTTTCAGTGTATAATGACATATTCCAATTCGATTTATTTATATTCAAGAAGACACATTTTACAAGTAAATTTTTCTTAGATTTTTTCTAAAAATGTTTTGAGAGAAATTTGGGCCACATCGTTTTCAATTTTATTACAGGCTCCATACATATAATGAGTGATTTTTTGGAATCTCTCTTTCAGCTGTTTTCGTGTAACATGTTACTGTCAAACATGTTCAGTTTTATCTATAATTGAACCATGAATCGACTTACAAACGAACAACGTTTGCAGATTATTGAATTATATTTATTTTTATTGAATTTTGAGTTCGGTGAACAGTTTTTTCACATTTGGGGCCGGTTATTTTCCCGCCTAGATCATGTGATTTAACGCCTTTAGATTATTTTTTTGGGGCTATGTTAAGGCTCATGTCTATAGGGACAAGCCCGCAACAATTGACGCACTGGTATCCAATATTGAAGTATTTATTCGTGATACCGGCCGATATGTTGGAGAGAGTATGCCAAAATTGGACACAGCGTATGAACAACTTTAGGCGCAGTCGCGGTCGACATTTACATGAAATCATCTTTAAACATTAAATTATATAGACCCTTCTATTGACTCAAATAAAGATTTCATACATTTCTCTACATTTTCTGTGTTTTTCTAAATCAAATCTGAAAGCTCTTGCAAAATCAATTGTTGTGCATGTTCGTTGATCCATATTGAATTAAACCTTTATGCTCTAGAAATTTTCTCTATGCATGAAAAACCTAAATTTGTTGCATTTTGTCCTTCCGCAATCTGAAGTTTCGGTTAATCCTTTTGTTTTTTGCTATTCTAAAACGATTAAAAATGTTTTCAACCCACCCTAATATATGGGTCAGAATATTTAATATCGACCTATGTAGTTTATTTTTGGCTTAAATGTTTATAAGCAGTTACAAATATGTAGGTAAAATACGATCTCGCTATCATTTTTTTAAAAAAATTTATGGGATTTTAAATTTTTGAAAAATTTAAAAAAAAAATAAGTTTTTGTGTTTTACGAAATTTTATCCGTATCAACTATATAACGAAAAAAATTGGTTTGATATACACAATAGTACAAATAGTTATGACCACTTGAAGTTATATATGTTTATATTTCTTTCCTAAACAAATTGGCAAAAATCTGATTTGTTTTTTTGAAAATATAACTTCAAGTGGTCATAACTTTTGTACTATAGGGTATATAGACCCAATTTTTTCGTCACATAGGAAATTGTATTGCCCATCCAGACATGTTGATATAGATGAAATTGGTGCAGCACTAGCACACGGTAAGGCAAAAAATGAAAAATTCAATTTTCAATTTTTATAAATCGGAAGAGAAACGCGAGTTATACGCGCTTGAACATTTTTTTTCACCCGATGTGGCCAACTTTGAGGCCCTCTATCTCCGCCCCTGTCTGACATAGGGGGCCCACATATAAAACTTAACTTCTCTAACACCGATGCGACAGTTTGGTCGCAATCGGTTGTTTGGTTAAGAAACAGTCGAATTATTTCCCCTTTTTGAATTCGTAACACTGTGTTTTGCAAAAACAGAAGAAAATTGACAGGCTCGTCCATAACTTTTACAAATATTGAGTCTCACCAAAAATTTTCTGTTCTGGATTGGTGAGAGTGCGATGAATATTCTGTGAAAATTTGAAGAAAACCGAGGCGGGGTGTAATTTTTTCTACAACGGTTTTTTCAAAAAAAACTTTCGTAAAAAAAAATTTAAAAAAATTTAAAAAAAAATTATAAAAAAAATGTCGAATGTGTTCTCTTTTAAACAAAGAAAACTTTGCAAAAATCGGTTAGCCGTTCGAGAGCAATTACAAATTTCGTAAAACACAAAAACTCGTTCTTTTAATTTTTTCTAAAATTAAAATGCCCATAAAATATACTCCAAAAATTTTTTTTTAAAAAAATGTTACCGAGCTCGTATTTTACCTATTTGAAACTGCTTGTAAACATTTTAGCCAAAAATAAACTACATAGGTCGATATTAAATATTCTGACCCATATGCCAAAGTCATGACTCATTCTATTTGAAGTAACGTTTCATTCATATTCTCTAGGAATAAAATCGTTATTTTATCCTGTGACAAATTTAGCTAAATTCGTAACTTAAAGTGTTCAAATGTTTCGCCTTGCCAAAATTAATATCGCCTCTTTTACTTGCAGACACTTCGAACATTTATATATTCACCCAACAAAACATGACAGTTTTTCGCTACATATTTAATATAACAACACAATGTAGGCCACATCAAATATTCTCCCAAAATTTCTTCCTAAGCTCATTCGAAAGTCATCCTCCATTGTTTGTGATTGCGGGCCTTTTTTTGCCCATTACTTATCTGTTTTAAATGGTTGTCCATAAACTGCAAACTATGTCTCCGGTAAACATTAACAATTGAAACTCTGAGCAGAGTGAAGCAAACGAAAATCCAATTTTCGCAAAACATTTTGATGCTTTTCCAGGAAGGACCCAAAAAAAAGAACACAAAAGAAACGCTAGGAAAGCAAACCTTAGAGTGCATTCCCAGAAGAAATCCCAAACAATATCCATTTAGTAAGAAGTCAACCACTCAAGTCATTGGCATTATTAAAATTTGAAGAAAAAATCAGCCAACGTATGTGACATTTGCCATGGATATTTCCTGACATCCTGTACATATGGAGTGATCTCTCCTCCGGCGTTAGTATGTTCCCTCCTTTGTCTCTCTCTCTCACTCTTCCTACATTCTTGGCGATGTCTATATGGATAGGAAACATTTATGAAGTGTTCTTTTTGTCCTCTTGAGAGCGAAGTATTCAAACAAATCTCTGTTTCCAAGACGATAAGATGGCTGTCGACTTGAATTTTTACAATTGAAGACGATAGTAATGCATTTCCAGTTGCGGTTAGAAACGAAAGTCAACTGTTCCCTATTCTGATAAAAAAAAAACTACTGTAATGATATTTATGACAGTGTATGCTAGTCGTCTAAAGACATGCATTTTCAGTTAGACCGGTTGTGCATAAAGACTTATAATTGGGAAGGAGAGATGTACAAACTACCGGCGATCCCAAAATGATTTTTTTTGGACATATAGGGCACAATATGGGTTATCATCTTGTCCACTTTTTTTCAATTTTAAAATATTACTTTTTGAAAAAATCTAGATTTTAATTAGTGTTTTAAAAATAAGAATTTGCCATGCTGCTCCCAAACAACATCCATCTCGATATTACTAAAGCTGAAGTCTTAAGGAATCTAGGTCAAAACAAACTATTTAAATATCTCTCGTAGAACAAGAGTTATGACCATTCGAATACAAGCCCTTTTCGATAATTTTTGCCCAATTTCAAATGTCAAAATTGTATAACCTATATCAGAACACCATATTTAACATTTCCACCAAGTTTCATCAAAATCGGAGACCATCGGTAATTTTAGGCATAATACACATTGTTCTCGTCACTAATTTCAACAACTTCGTCCTCCGTCCGTCCCTGTATCCTATAGAGGGCCCAAATTAAAACTTAAAACTAAAACATATTCTAGAGATTTAGATTTAAGTTTTAAAACTCTAGAATAGTTTGATATGCAATATAATTTCTCTGAGTGTAATGGGCCGGACATTTTAACCAATCATCTAAAGTATATTACTCGCAGGTTCTAGGACCATTGAACTGTTTGCATTACTGTATCAATACGAAGTAGCAAGTTTCCAGATATTAGGTCTTATTCAAGATATTGCGTGTTTATGTCAATTTTTTTGGGTAAGATACCCAAATTGGACATTTTTAGTGGCCTATTTAGTATAGAAGTAACAAGCTGATTCGAAATATAACAATATATATACAGGGTTTTCAAATAAAAGTGATATGATTTCTTTGAAAAAACACACTTATTGTTAAGAAAATTCAAAAGTTTTTTATTTAATGTGAAGTACAATCGATACAATTAAGTTGTAAATAAAACATCATTCAAATGGCCTCCACGACTTCTTCCGCAGGAACGAATTCGATTAACCCAATTTCCGAGCACTTTTTCCACTAAATCAAGTCGTTTGTCATGAATGGCACGTTCAATATTGACTTGTAAAGCTTGAAGAGAGTCTGGTTTATTTCGAAAGACCAATGACTTCAAATAACACCACAAGAAATAGTCTAAAGGTGTTAAATCACAACTTCTTGGAGGCCATTCAATATCACAATTTCTTGAAATAATCGAATCTCCAAACTTTTCTCGCAACAATTCAATTGTTTCATTTGCTGTGTGGCACGTAGCCACAATCGGTCAATAGCAAAAAGATAGTTCTTTACGAGAGCAAAAATATTACTCATGGGTGTCAATGTCGTAGGTCGACTGGAAGGTGTTTTATTTTGGATTTAAAAAAAATGGACTTAGCATCAGAGTATGAAGCCGCCGAGCCGAGCCGCCGATTTTAGCCGCCGCCGACCTTTTTTCACCAGCCGAAGCCGCCGCCGATCTTTGCGGCTAAAATCGGCTGAAACACAGCCGCCGTTCCATAGAAAAACTTTAAAATATGGATAGATACAATTTACATTTTTGATAAGCAAATAGCTATATAGCAGATATATTGTCTTATTGCATTCTAAGAATCTACGCAATTGGTTCTATATCTGGTGAAATTCTACTTCAACAAATTGGGTTATTTTCAGAAAAATATATTATTGGCCACTGTCTATAAAATATTTTTATTGTCAATCCTGCGTATAAATATTTACAAAATATATTTTAAACATATGAAATTGTAAAGGTTTCTTGCAATCGTCTTCACCTTTGCCTAACAATCTGTCATTGTCCGTACATTTGCGGCACTTTAACAGGGTTGATAAAGTTGTCCGACCTGACAATCGTCTATACATAGGTTAAGCATACTTTGAAAATAGAGTATATCATAGAGCCGCCTAGCGGCATGGACTCGATGATTTTTTACCTCACAATATCTTACAATTAACTTCAAAGCATGGATTATTTAAGAATAAATACCAGAGCTTAACTTTTCAACTCTTATTTTAAATGTTAAAATGTCTATCATAGAGCCGCCGTATTTTAATTTTATGTCGGCTTAGCCGCCTAGCCGCCGCCAATTTTGGCTCGGCTACATTCTCTGCTTAGCATCATTGTCAAATGTGAACGGAAAGTTTATTTTTGCTCTAGCTCCTTAACGGTACGTCGGATCGGGAATCGGTCAATGGCAAAATGATTCTCGAAATTCGAAACTGTTATTATCGTTGGAAGGTGTGGATGGGACCTCAATGTTATAAAAAGTAATGTTTATCGGTATAGACGGGGTATTAGTGAAATCCTTGTTAAGATCATCTACATCATTGTCGGCATCACATCCTAGTACATCATAGTTTTACCAATAGATATATCCCGTATAGTTCTACAGGTTTTTTCGATTCTAAAACAGAGCCAAATCTACGATGGTTGTTAGCCGTTTTTGTCTATTGTTTCTATGAATTTAAATATTTTCTAGCTGACCGGAATGCCATGAAGATCAGACGTTTTAAACCTCTTCCATCTAGAATAAGCCAAGTCTCTCCTCCTTATCGCGGCTTTGATTGATTCGGAAAACCAGGGTTTAGACTTGGACGAAACTGTCTTAGTTTTGCGAGTTGTTGTAAATTTTGAATAATAAATTGAAGAAAATCTACCTGTTCGTCTACAGTTACCATATTACGAGTATGTAATTGTGATTATGAAAATCATTATAAGTGAAAGACTGCACCAGTCTACTTATATTAAAATTATAACATAAGAAAATAAGATCATGTTTGGAAAAGCATGAAGTATCTACTACTAACGGAAAAAAGATCAAGGAGTGTACTAGAAGTTTGGGTATGATGTGTAGGAATCGAGGTATTAGGAGAAAATAACCCAAGGGATGACATAGATTCAGTCAAATTGGATTCGATTAAAATATTTGAGTTGAAATCACCGCAAATAATAACATCACTGAAATCCACAAATATATTTTCCAGGACTTTAATGAAATACCGAGTATCGATGTTGTTGTTGGACCTGTAAACACACCCAATGAGCATTTTCTTGTCAAAAGAAATGAATTCAACAAGCACTTATTCAATGCAATCACCTGGGGCAGATTTAGAAATAAAATTCGTCCTTAAGTTTTGCGGACATATATGACCGCGCCACCACCGCGGCTTCCCCTATATGCTCTAAAAATCTTGTACCCATCCAGTCTAATAAAACAGTACGAAGTATCAATGTTAAGACATGTTTCGGATATACAGATTATATCCAACACAGATTTATCAAAAATGAATCGCAATTCATCGACTTTGTTGTTTATGCTTTAGCAGTTATATGACAGATTCTCAAACCTTCCCGCTTCCTCTTTAGGATTATTATTATATAAATCATCCATCACAATTTAATTTGAAATTGGTTAATAAAGAAAAAATTATCAGCAATGCGAGAAAAATACCGAATAATAAACATGAATTTAAAAATAACAATATATTGTAGAATAAGTGACAGGAAATTAATACTAATTTAAAACCTGATATTTTAGGAATAAATTGTTTGTAATAAAAAAAGCGAGAGGAATACTTATGAATTATTGTTCCATGTTGAAGTGTTGTGTTGAAGAGATTCAGAAGTAGTCGAATGTAATGTCTCCAAAACGCCTGCATGTTCAAAACATGTTGGATTGCCGTTGATTTGTTGCTTCACATATACAAGTCTTTTGAACATGTTGCGGACTGCAACAGTTTTTAACGGATTCGAAAATGCAGTAATTAGAGTTAGATAGCTTTTCATTAATATAGAAAGGGCGGTTTGAATCATAACCAATGGCATTTAGCGACAAAGTTTTGTTATTGCTCTTTCTGTAGTTGGATATAGACTAGGGAAAAAATTATTGTCGTATGGGGACAAAAGGGTAGCAATGATAACAGCATCGGGAGAGTTGTGTTTCTTAGTGTTGTTCCTATTCTTCAGGCGATGAATAGATTTTAATGAAGGAATAGGAATGTTGAAAGAGCTGCAAATGTTTGTGAATAAATTCGGAAGATTTTCATTTTCTACATAAGGAATACCATTGATTCTTAAATCTGATGCCACGGCACTATGCTCTAGCTTCATATTTTGCAATTTTAAACCTTTTGTATCAGCTTTAAGAGTTTCAATGTCATCAACTGACTGAAGTTTGGTCACTCTTTCACTAATATCAACCAGATCAGTTCTTATGTCAAACAATCTCTTATCCAGCATGTTTAATATGTATGGCGAAAATTTTATCACATGCAAAATGTGAAATCATTCGTTTACCGCCAGACGGACAGTCGGATGGATGGACGTTCTACATAGTAACTCAATTTACATAAAATGTACCAAATATTTAAATGTAAAGAACATAGCAAATTATGTATTTCATCCAATTTGTAGAGTGGTAGAATAAAAAGTCAACATTAAATCATTCATATGACAGAGAAACTTACAGACAGACAGACAGGCGTTGTTGTCCATATTTAACAACTATGGTTTCCAAATCAAATCGAATGAATACAATCTGAGCGTGTGCAGATTCAGGCACCCGCAACAGAGTAGATGAATATTCCAGAAGGACTTTAAAACCCATAACTAAGTGGTTAGAATAATCCGCAAACAAATAAAAACTTAATGCCACTTTGAATGCATTCAACTACAATCGTACGAGTAAGTATATTTTTTTGACATGATTTCTTTCTTTTGCAAAATGAATGACTGTCTTTCTGTGTGTCTGTATGACTGAAGGTTTCAAGATTTGACTTTCGTCTATATTAAAATGAGCCGCTCATGTCAGACAAACAAATGTATATACATAATATGGCAAACAATTTGCGGAAGTTGTTCGTCTACACATTACTCACTCCGACATTGAGTCCTTTTAGTATTCCGCACACACACAGAGACACACTCATATGAACACCAGTCCGCATTTCTTTGCCTGTATACATATATCAAAATTTATTTTCTTAACCAATTTATGCAGTAGCGGAAAATCTTGTAAAATTGTGACAGATACTCCGGCAAAGGATTTCGAAGATGTTCATTACTCTCTAAAATGACAACAATTTCGTAAACATTGCTTAAACACTTCCAGGACATCGAACTTTACATAAACGATGAAATTTTAATATTGAATTTCCTCTCAAAAAATACATTTGTATTATTATTTTTATAAGGATTTTCAATATTATACTCGTAACTTAGGAAAAATTAATTCGATGTCCTGCACACAGCGTGCCTCAAGCGATCCAAAGTTGGCCTCTATTGACGCCAAAAACGGCTAATGAGGTTTTGTTGAGAATCATCCCCTCTTCTCGACAATGAATAGATCCAAATCCGATCTGCTTAGTTTCGTGAGTTATCGTGAAAACAGTATGTTCACCCAAAGAGACAAAAGGAATTATATTGATTTGCAAAATGCGGAAATTTAGAACTGCAATATAATTTCCATTAAACATGAGCATTTGTGAAATGTTTTGCAATCACCGCGGAATTTGCAATTTGCATATTTTGTTTTGGCACACTGTAAATCTTTACTGAATTATTATCCTTACGATTTAGGTTTTTATAAGCTCACGTAGACCAATTTTGGTCCCTAGTGGTCCCACGGGCTAAGAAGCCCTTCATCGAAACCAAACTGTTTGATATATAAAATATCGATAGTACGAATATCGGAACCGGGCAGTTCTGTTAAACTTCCGGGAAAGGCCGAAGCCGGTATATCTCTACATAATGCGGGACAGTAACAGAGCAAGTGCACAATGCTCTCCACCTCCTCCTCTTCACCATCGCTCCTGCAGAAGTCATTGTACACAATACCCAACCTTCTGGCGTGTTCGCCGATCCAGCAGTGTCGCGGGCTCAGAAGCCCTTCATCGAAACCAAACTGTTCGATATTTAAAGATATCGGTACCGGAAAGATTTGTTAAACTTCCTAGAAAAGGCAGACCCCAGGAAATCGACTCAATGCAGGACAGTAGCAAAGCAGGTGCTCAATGCTCTCCAATTCTTCCTCATCTCCACAGCTTCTGTAGAAGACAACCTTCTGACGTGTTCGCCGATCCGGCAGTATCGCTCACATAGACCAATTTAGGCCCCTGGCATTACCACGGACTCAGAAGCCCTTCATCGAAACAAACAAGTTTGATATACAAAAAAATTCGGCACTGGAAAGATCTGTCAGACTTCTTTGAAAGGCCGGACATGCAGACGTCGTTTATTACGGGACAGATGATCTTCGCAAATTCTGCAGAAGTCATTGTAGTCAATACCCAACCTTCTGGCGTGTTCCACGATCAGGCAGTGCCTCGTCGGAACTGATACTAATGTTTTTCTCTCTAGTGCTACTTTGACATTTGATTTTCCAAAACGTCGGCACTGTAAAGATCTGTCAGACTTCTTGGAAAGGCCGGCCATCCAGACGTCGTTTATTACGGGACAGATGATCTTCGCAGATTCTGCAGATGTCATTGTAGTCAATACCCAACCTTCTGGCGTGTTCCACGATCAGGCAGTGCCTCGTCGGAACTGATACTACTCGTAATGTATAATTCTCTCTGGTGTTAATATCAGATAATATCTTGGCCAGATTTCTCTAGTTATCCTACAGGTGACAATTTTTGTCCATCTATAATTGGACTGCCTTTTGCCAAGCCAAAGCTTGTATGTGGATAGTGGCGCTCCAATATATCCAAATTCTTCGAGAATATGTAGTGTCTTCCCTTTCCTAGCAAGTTCATCAGCTTTTCAGTTCCCAGGGATATCCCTATGACCCATATGAGGTATATGTTAATATTAAGAGATCTGCGACAGTCGAGGGCTGTTAGTGAATTTAGGAATGTGGCCCCCAGAGAATTTATGGCTGGCTGGCTGTTCGAGTGAATGACAAAGCCAGTTTTGGTCAATATGTTGCGACTCAGCGCTACTTGGTGACTTTCATTTTTGCCATTGCTTCGACCAATTGCAGGAATCTGGTAGTATGTGAGCTACATCAAGTCTGAGATCCTTACAGTGTACTCCGAAGCCAACCTATCACTAAGCTTCAAACCATCCGTATGGAAGTGGAGATGGTTTATATTACCTGGTATTCTGCGAACCCATTCCTCTCTGGGAGGTATCTTAGTGGTGAAATTCCTCTCGAAAGTGTACACCATTGGTATACAGTCCGACTGCTCTCTGTTTGTTGTTCAGTTGTTCACCTCAATCAACACAGGGTGTAGTATCTTCCGCAGCCTTGCGTTGTCTGCGACATTTTTTGAGCTTTTTCGTGAGATTATGGGTACTAATATTATTGCATATGCAGATGATGTTTCAACAGCTGTCAGAGTGAAGTTTCCGAGTACTTTTAGATACATCATACAGAATTCCCTTAATACGAGTACAACCGCAAGATGGACTTCCGATAATGGTCTTGGTGTTAACCCGACCAAGACGAAATTAGTTATTTTTAGTAGGATATATAAGGTACCTACAGATGCTTTCTCTTTGGACTTAATGCGTAACCTACTTAGGTTTTTTACTAGACAGGAAGTTTAACTTCAAACCCAACATTCTGGGAAGAGAAAAGAATGCTGTGGTAGCGGTATATAGCTGTAAAAGGAAGTAATATGAAAATGTTGCGGTCCGAACTCGCGTATAGTATATTGGTTGTATACGGAAGTAGAAAAACCGCTCTGCAGAAACCCACCTTCACTAGTGCGCGGAGAATGGCACCAACTGAGACACTAAGTGTTATACTATATTTAATGTCGCTAGACATTATAGAAATGAAATGTGCCGCATGTACCACTTATTGACAAGAAGTATCTCACTCATATACCTGATAGATCAGAATAGAATGGTCGTATCCCAGGTCATATGAGATTTGTTAACGTTTATACAGACGGTTCCAAACTCAAGAACCAAATGAGATTTGGCCTCTTTCTGAGGAACTTGAGCTTGGTCAGTTGCAAAATGACTGCCTGATCACTGTAGTGTTTACCAGGCAGAAATCTTAGCTATTAAAGAGATAGCGGAATGGCTGAAGATTAATTTCAGACCAAAGTCGATTATTTTCTCTGACAGTCAGGCTGCTATCAAGTCCCTGGACACTGTATACTGAACAGTTCTTTTAACGAGATAGCTGCACAATTCAATATTCATCTGATATGGCTGTCAGGCTACAGGGACATACCAGGGAACATGAAAGACTATATTAACTACCTTACACGCTCCAGGGGAAGTGGAATTTCAAAATTCACCTTTTCTATTGAACAGACCCCGTATGTTAATCATAATCAGCTACTTGGCGACTTTCCTTATTGCCATTAATTCGGATTGATAGACACTGCAGGAATCTGGTAGTCTGTGAGCTACATCAAGACCAAGTTCATTACGGTGTACTCCGAAGCCAACCTAATCATCAAGCTTCGAAACAACCGCATAGAATTGGGTATGGCTTCTATGACCTTGTAATCTGCAAACCCATTCCTCTCTGACAGGTATCTTAATGGTGAAATTCCTCTCGAGGGCAGGAAATGAAGCCGACCAAAATTAACGGCGGCGGCGGCTGAGTCGATCCAAATTTCAACAATCGGCTGAGCCGATAAAGTTCCAACAAACGATGGCGCACGAGTGTCATTCTCAGGCAAAGATAGCGCGTTAAGTTATTTACAATTAACAATATTGATGAAAAAACTTAATATTGACACAAAAATTTAAGAAAAGTTATGGAAGTTTGTCGAAAATCGGTTCCATAAATCTCTACATATTAGTCTTAGTTGTGAAAGAGAATTTACTGTGAATAACATAGTGCCTGTTGTGTTCTCTTTAAATACTTTGTAAAACTTGGTTCGGCCTCTCAGGAGCTATTGTAATTTCCGTAAAAACCAAAAAATCATTTTTTCAATTTATAATCCCATAAATTTTATAATTTTTTTTAATAAATGATAGCGAGATCCATTTAGAAACTTTTTATACATTTTACGCAAAAATGAACTTCATTAAAAATTCTGACCCTATTGTATTACTTAGGTGGCAGCGGCGCGCCGCCGATTTGCGCCGCGTAGGCTTCATAGCCTGCTCGAAGGTGTACACTGTTGGTATATAGCAGGGATGTAACGAATATTCGCATTGGCATATCATTCGCTTTCGCATTCGCAAAAACCATCTTTCATTTATTCGCATTCGCTTTCGCAAAAATATACGAGTATTCAGTATTCGCTTCCATTTGTTAAAAGTGTTAAATCTCGTTATTGCCTTCACACACTTTGAAGATATTAATAGCAATGAAAACCTCTGCCACTTCTCTTCAAAACAGTTGAAAAAATATGTTTGTACTTGTGGTAACAGGAGGTAAAAATATGGAAAACATTCTTAACAGTTGAATATCCTGGAAAAGTATCAGTTCAGTTCCTTAAATTTGCTGGTACTAAAGGGTCAAACTGTTATTCGCATTCGTTTTCGCAAAAATTCATATTTTACTATTCGCTTTCGCATTCGCAAGAAATATATTTCAATATTCGCTTTCGCTAAAGTCACTGTCGTTACATCCCTAGTATATAGTCCACTCGGTCGGTTAGCACTCTCGTTCGGTTATATCCTCATGTGTCCGTAGTCCTGGTAGCTCCACATTGATAGAGAGTTTAAAATTAATGCCGATCCGGTTGCAACTTCTCTCGACACAATATCAATCGGCAGTAGGTGGAGTATGGCCTGTAGAGACACAGTCGCTTTAGTTCTTAGAGCTCCACACGAAAAGAAATAATCGTTTCTGCGAAACGAAAAATTATACAACTACAATTCTCGTATACGGCGACTGAAATTTCTTTTGGTCAGAACAAACAATTGCTTACGCGATATAAGTTTCTGTCACAACAAACGAAATTTCAGTTCCGGCAATCGAGAATTGTAGTTGTCTAATATTTCGTTTCGCAGAAACGAATTTTTTCTTTGCGTGCACTTATGCAAAGGCAGGCAATTCTCTAAACCTTAGATAATTGGTTGGTAATGGATCGAATTTGGGCGGACTACTGCTGTATATCCAATGGTCAGTTGTAGGAGAGAGGCCCCAACGCGATTCTACAGCTTATCTACAAGAATTTAAGGCGACGTTGTATTTCCTTACACGTTCCAGTGCATTAAGTCCGAATGACATTTTCCCATGTAGAAAAATTCCTAGAAATTCCGCCCTTTAGACAATGTAGCTCTGTTCTATTTGTCTGTTCGATGAGGGTTCACATAAGGGACCTTAACCTTGGCTAGTAAATTCTGTCTTGTCAAGGTTAACACCCAAACCGCTGCTTCTAGCCCATCAATTTGTTGAGAGCCACTTGTATGATGTCTCTAAGGACTCTGAGGAATTTGCCAGTAATTGCGATTGCCACGTCAACCGCACATGCCACAACTTTGCAGCCACAACGTTCTAGATCTAACTGGATTCCATTCACCGATTGGTTCGAAAATATTGGCGATAGTACTCCTCCTTGTGTGGTCCCTCTGTTTCCAAACTTGTTCGAGTTGTGGATCTTGCATGCAAAAAGATCATAAATAAGGAGCGCACAACAGACCACTGGCTTAAGTGTATGTCCATGGACATGATACGTTTAAACGTCTCCTCTCTTCAACCTAACCTAATCTAGAGTTGTGGACCCAAAAATTGCTGTTATACATACGTCTTCTTGTTGATCAGGCTTCGAATTAACCTAATTAAGCTAGAGTTGACCCTAAGATGTGACAGCGCTACAATTACCGCATCTGAGTGAATGTTGTTAACAGCCTAGCGACGCTTGCAGTCCACTCGCTCTCATGGAGCATGCTGTGCTCCGAGTTGTATCGGGAAGTTCCCCCGGAAATGTGTGTCGAGTAGAAGTTCATCGACTGCTCGCTGTTTTTGTCCAGTTGTTGACCTCATCCTACAGGTAACCCACTGTTTAGTGGATAGTATCTTCCTATCGAAACCTTTTTTGAACAATATTCTGCTTTCTCCGGAGATGGTGGGTGTTAAGGTTATTGCCTAAGCAAGTGAAGTTTCCGAGCATTCTTAGAGACATCCTACAGAAGGCCCTTCATACAACTGCAAGATGGACATCCGATAATGGTATTGGTGTTAACCCGACCATGACGGAACTAATTATTTTCAATAGTGTGTTTTACTAGACAGGAAGTTTAACTTCAAATCCAACATTCTGAAAACAGAAAAGACGGCTATGCTAGAGCTATATACCTGTAAACCAGCGTATAGTTTATTGGTTGTATACGACAGTAGTCAGACTGATAATGCTGTATGGCATTGTCGTCTAGTGGACAGCTTTGCAGAAATTCACCTTCTGCGCGATGCTAAACAAAGTTCAGCGAATGGCTGCTATATGCATCACTGGTGCGCTAAGAACGACACCAACTGTGGCAGATAGCTAATATGGCCGCCAGTATTTCAGCATATAAATTCAGATTAAAGCAATCAAATTGTTTCAACGAGAGAGGCTACACTCAAAAAAATGTATTTCCTAGTAAAATCCATATTCCAATTTAGTTCAATATTTTTATTCATATTGAGTTAATTTTTTCTTAAAACTGATAAATTTTATTTAGTACTGCCAAATTTTATTTTTTTGGGGGATATGCAGAATAGTTCGTTAACTAAAAATGAGGACATATTTTTACTAAAATAATATTTCTTGAAAAAATTTCGAATATTCACATATTTATCAAATTTAAACATATGCGGTGGACACCCAACATAGACATAAGGAAATTATGAACTAATAATGGAAAGCATGATTTTTAGGAAATTTTAACTAAAAATAGTCATGAATCCTTATTTTGAGTCCATGAATTTGAACTCAAAATTAGGAAAACATACTAAAAACAAGGAAAAATTAACTATTTTCGGACTATGTTGTAGTGCTAAAAACACAAAAAATTCTGTCCTTTTTCGTTCCGCAATTTTTATTTTTCCGCAAATCGTTACTTGCAGAAACTTAAATTTATGGAGAAACATTAAAAATGTTACGACCGGGACGAGAGTCGAACCGACAACCTTATGATAGTGAGCCAGACACACTATATATCGAGCTACGAAACTCTTTTGGGATTGATATGAAAATGTCATTCATAATAAAAGTTCTTCGTCGCCTATAAATATAGTATATGGCAACTCTATTTATCATTCAATGATGGCAATCCTTTTATCAAATTCAAGTGTACATAAAAATACATTGTTTCGAAAATTTTGGGATATATAATTGTATTTAAAAACAATTTTTTCATAAAAATTTAAGTGTCTACGTAGCTCAGTTGGTAAACACGTGGTTCAGAAAACGGAAGGTTCTGGGATCGAATCGCATTCGGAGGTAAAATTGTATATACATAATGTTTAATGTTTAATAAAATAAATTCCAATTCCTAAAATAAAGCAGAAGAGAGAAATCCAAAGAGGAAGTGGTAAGAGAGATATTCCAACATATAAATGGAGGAGGAAAGTGATGAAGTAGGATCGAAAATCGCAAAAAAATCGTGGACTAAAAAGTCCAAGAAAAATTTAAATTTTTCTTTTCTTTTTGCCTAAATTTAATTAAATTTTCCTAAATTTGAGGAAAAATTTACTTGCAATAAGGACAAAAGTATGCTGAATTTGCATAATTTCAAGTCAGAATTTGCTAGTATTGAGATAATTTTCCCTATTTTAATTTCAATAGTTACTTAAAGGAAGTACAAGTTAACTAGAAATAAGTTAAAAATATTTCATAATTGTGAGGAAATGTATGAACTTGATATAAGGAAAAAAAGCTTTAGCGAAATACGAAGTTCAATATTCCTACAGTTAAGTTCATTTTAACTTGCTCTAGGGTTCACTTTTTTTGAGTGTAGGGATATCTTATGTTTTCTCTAAGTGTGTTTGTTATACAGACTGTCACTCTTAATCTAACCTATCAGGAGAACCTATATCAAAAGCAGAAGGAGCAGAACAATTTAAATATTTAAAGTATTTATGGTATTTATGTTGTCAAAGATTCAGATTTTGTAGAAATAGTCAAAAACTTAAATCCAAGCAGTCAAATTAAAGCCCAATCGGTGCATATTTGTTGTTTATATAGAGTCAAGATGTGAAGTCAGGATTGTCATATGTACGGTCGCTGTTGTCAATCCGCAAAGGATAATGAGAAACGATTCGGTATATATCCGGCTCTGATATATACCGATTCCACGGTCAGGATAAAGGAAAAAAATAAAAAACTTATTTCCTAAATTAGATATCTCGGAAATTGGATGAAATGACTCCTAGATGTAAGAAGCTTTTGAAGACCTCGGTTTGGAGAATGCACCAAAAAAGTTTCTCAAAACAGCCAAGAAGAACACATGTAAACAGTTTTTATTTCCGAAGTGACCCATTTTGAGGCGCTCTCTAATCCTTCTTCTACAACAACGCCCAGTTTTGTAGTAATCAGTTGTCTGATTAAGAAACTGCTAAAATATTTCCCTTTTTTAATTCCTCCCTCTGTGCTATGATGGAGGGCACAAAAATCGACATTTCCTATTGGGATACATTCCCCTATGACATCCATTGCTTTCTGCCTCTTGAAGAAGTGTAGATAATATTGCATTGTTTCTGTTATTCCATCCGACTTTGTTTAATTTTCCATTTCCAATTCTATTCGTATCTGGCAGCGACAGATCTGGAAGACACGCGAAGGAGGCACTCTCTGTTTGCCACTACGAGTACTCCACAGAACAGCTTTATTCATTAAGTTTTGGTAGTTTTTACAACAAAGACGATGTCTGTCTTAATATTTAAATCACTGCAAAGGGATTTGAAAAATTGGCAGAAATGGATAAGCACTTTCTTTTAAAAGTTCTTGTCCAAAACACAGCGAAGCGAATAGAATTTTTAATAGTTTTTAACAACTAAATATTAAGTGGTGCAGATTGAGAGGAGCATTGGGTAATTTTTCATTTGGGCGATAAGAAAAATTTATTATTTTTCCCAAGGAATCAATGCAGAATAATTTAAAACTTGAAGTATATATTGTTGAAATTATTGTAAAAAAGAATAATTGTTCGTATGGATTACAAAGTATGGATTTTGTATAATTACAAAGATATTAAGCATCTTAATTTTTAAAATCACCAAAATTAATGTAAATCCATTGACAAATATTATCACATTGTGGTACCATACCACATGCGTGAGGTTTGCCCAGTATTTTCCTGCTGATTTGTGACGTCTCTCATATGCACTATTTTTTGTGGATTTGGTGATGCTTTCGAAATTTTGGTCATAATTAATTCCACAAAACTATGCACACACCCCCACACACAGAAATCTACTTCACTCAAACACATTTGTAATGAGTCTCATGTAGTCCCACAGAAAATCTGACAATTTTATTCGGACGTACACATGTCAAATGTGGTGGCTATGCATTGGTTCCATTAAATCAGTATCATCTAGTGAAAAATACACACAGGTATGCATACTTAATTTAAACAAAATGTATTATTTATTAGGGAAAAAGTAACACTATGCTACAAAATAAAAATATTTTCGTCGAAAGTACCTTTACTACTTTGAATGTATACTCGGAAGGTAACATACTATCTGCTTATGCGATATATCATATTAAACGTAAATAAGTAACGGTTATCATTATCCCCTCACCTTAGAGAGGAGGGTATATATCATTTGCTACGAACCAAAAATGTAACACATCGAAGGAGTGACCTAAGACCCTAAGTATGTTCGGCGGATATCCGTTTTGTGTCATTTTAAGTCGAATGAGCAATGTCCGTCCGTCTGTCTGCTGGCTGGTACGCACGATAACTCTCGAAAGGAGTAACCGATTGACTTAAAATTTGGTATGTGGTAATTTTTTCTTCTATCTCCGGCTAAGTTCGAAGATGGGCCATATTGGTCCACTCCTTCTAGTACCTCCCCCACAAAGGGTTAACATTTAGAGAAATATTGATTATGTAATAAATTCTATACTACAGGGTTTTCCAACAAGAGATGTTATTTTGAATCACCCGGTATTTCGGTAGCTGTCACTTTTGAAGCTTTTATTCTTTGACATTTGACAAGTGGAAACTACGCCATTACTAAAAATGGAACGATACACGATTCAACAACGCATTGAAATTATTAAAATTCGAAAAATCCTAAAATTATCGAAAAATCATCTTGACTGATGAGTCCCATTTCCACCTCGGTGGCAAGCAAAATTGTCGCATCTGGGGCTCGGAAAACCCAAGAGTTATTGTTGAGAAGCCTCTCCATCCCCAACGTGTGACTGTTTGGTGCGGTTTATGGTCCGGCGGAGTCATTAGACCTTACTTTTTCGAAAATGAGGTTGTTTCATTTGCTGTGGGGCACGTAACCACAATCGGTCAATGGCAAGATAGCTCTTAACGAGAGCTAAAATATTGCTCATGGGTGTCAAGGTCGTAGGTCGACTGGAAAGTGTTTTTTTTTTGGATTTTTAAACAAATGGGCTTAGCATCATTTTCAAATGTGAACGGAAAGTTTATTTTTGCTCTAGCTGCTTAACGGTACGTCGGATCGGGAATCGGTCAATGGAAAAAAGATAGCTCTTAATGGTGAATGGATTACGCTATCGAGAGATGATTAATGATTTTGTATGGTGTTGGATGGTATTGATCTGGACAACGTTTACTTTCAACAAGACGGACGGTCTACGTGCCACACAAGCAACGAAACCATTGCTCTGTTACGGGAAAAGTTTCCAGACCGTGTTATCTCTCGAAGAGGTGGTCACAATTGGCCACAGAGATCTTGTTATTTAACACCATGCGACTTCTTCATTTGGAGCCACGTGAAAGATAAGGTCTACGCCAACAGCCCAGCGTCGATTCAAGACCTCAAAGATGGAATTCGCGAGGCTATCGAGGATATAGGGCAGCCACTTTGCGATTTGGTTATGGAAAATTTCATGAAAAGGATATGGTCCTGTAAGCGTGGTCGTTGTGACCATTTGGCTGATGTTGTTTTTCATTATTAACGGCATACCTTCCTCTTTATTATGAAATAAACATCCGATCATTTATCTCAAAAAATTGAATTTTTCTTTGAATTCCAAAATAACACCTCTTGTTGGAAAACCCTTTACCTCTATTGAGAAACTCAACCATGCCAATTTTCATAATTATCGGATACGAACTACGGCTTCTATAGCGTCTATATTCCCAAACGGAATGGACATAAACAAACCCCACAAGTAATGGTCTAATGGTGTTACATTACAACATCTTGGAGGCCAGTCAACAATTTCTTGACATAATCGAATCTCCAAACTTTTCTCGCAACAATTTAATTGTTTCATTTGCTGTGTGGCACGTGCCGCAATCGGTCAATGGCAAGATAGCTTTTAACGAGAGCTAAAATATTGCTCATGGGTGTCAACTTCGTAGGTCGACTGGAAAGTGTTTTTTTTTTGATTTTAAAAAAAATGGACTTGTTTTTGCTCTAGCTCCTTAACGGTACGTCGGATCGGGAATCGCTCAATGGCAAAAAGATAGCTCTTAATGAGAGCTAAAATATTGCTCATAGGACGACTGGAAAGTTGCAATTGGAGAACAATTATGTTGATAATAAAACTGAATAATTTGTAAACGTTGTTCTTGCGTATATCTCTCCATGATGAAATTGTAAACGCTACTGAATACAATGAAAAACAAATGCCAGATCATCACATATTACAAATGGCCGAAACGTCACTTCAAAATCATATCATCCCTATTGGAAAACCCGTTACCTTAATTCTGAAAGACCGTAACAGACAACAGACTGAAGTTTTAGCCTTGAAATTTGGTGCGAAGGTAGTTAGATAAGATTATGTTTCAAAAATTAGTTAGTTTTCATATGCAATTTTTTGCATATGCAATTTTTTTAGTTACATATTCCATTTTCACATGCATTTTTCTTTCAACATATGCAATTTATATTTTGCATATGTTGTGCAAATTATCTTGCATATTTTTTTGCATATAAAATGCATATCTGGAATATGCACATTGAATCGAATTTAGAATCGAAAAATATACCGAATCCCAAAATATGCAATTGTTCCGATGGCAAATAGAGATTGCATAAAATTCCGCTGTCTAATTATTACCTATTGAATTTTGAAAATTCAATAGGTAATAATATTTTTTTAAGAAAATAAAAATATTTGCAAAAATATTTTTTGGGAAATTAAAAATTGTTTATGCATTTTTGGCAAAAAAAAAACTATATTGTAATGTTTATTTTTTTGCTCAAATGAAAACTTATGTCTTTCATTTTAATAGCTTAAAAGCAATATGAGCAACAATTTTTCTTAAGGTCCCAAAGAGTTAAGACTCTTCTAAAGTAGTTAAATATGACGTAAATCACACAATATAGTCACCGTAAAACTTAAAAACTTATTGTTTTCACTGTATCTAAATAACGAATCATCGGATTGTAAATCTGTTTACACTGTCTGAAAGTTTATGGTGATTTATTAAAATTATGCATGTGATTTTCTTCGGAATGGTCTCAATTTATTTGCGACCGACTGACTTTACGAAAAAAAAAAAATCATAATAGATGTGAGTTTTTCGATGTTATTAAGAGGTTTTAATTAACCATTTATTAAAACTTTCTGAAAAAATATTATTTTTCCGCGATATCTTGTAAGATATTGTTGAAACCGCTGACGGCATGAAAAAATTATTTTAGAAGATGATGATGGCTACCTAAGGATTCTTTAAAGCTGAACCACTTAGGATAAATGGTTCTCGAGTTATGCTAAACCAAGAGTAAGAAAGTCTCAGTCGGGTAAACCGACTAAGCTATACCATCACTTTATGTTATATATTATACACTTTGTATATAATACAAACAATAATTCCCACTGTACTGTACAAAATTTCAAGTATTTTTATGCACTTGTATTAAAGTTATAATCAGTTCAATTTTGATGCAAAATGGCTCATTTGTGTGGGATGTACTAAAGGGCGCGTTGCAACTTCGCTCATTCTTCTCGAGGTGATATGGCCCATCTTATTCAGAACTTAACCGGAGATAGAAAAATATATGACCGCATACCAAATTTGAAGTCAATCGGTTACGCCTGTCGAGAGTTATCGTGCGCACCAGCCAGCAGACGGACATTTCTCATTCGACTTAAAATGACCCAAAACGAATATCCGCCGAACATGCTTAGTGTCTTAGATCACTCCTTCGATGTGTTACACTTGCCGTAGCAAATGATATATACCTCGTATTTGGTGAAATCTCTATTTTTTCGGTGCTCATATTTGTTTTGATATACGAGCAGGTCACATCCCATAAATTGCTTTTATGTATTAAAGCAATTGACATAAGCTTCCTTCTGAGCCACAAAAAAATCAAAAATAAAAATATGTGTTTTGACAAAAATGTGGGAAAAAATTCAATTTTGCAAAAAAAAAATTCACAAAACATATTTCTGCGTATTTTATAATTTTCTGAAAAAGATTGAAGAAAAAGCTTTCGAAAACTATTTGGTCAACATTTTCTAAACACAATAGGTAATTAGTCATATGGATGGGAAAAAGGACCATTTGACAAAAACTTCAAAATTTAACATCCTCCAACTCCGACAGTCCTTAACCGATCTCGTTGAAACTTGGTGTCATAACTACTATCCAATAGGACTAAATAGGACAAATTTCATCCCAATCAGAAGACGCCACTTTTAGAATTTAGATCTGAATAATTTGTGTTTCATTTCTTTACCAAGAAATACCTCTTTATCACTAAACTTCGTAACGACAGGAATATGTATGTGTAGCATATGTATAGCTGAGTTAAAATTTTTTGATTAAAACCAACGGCGTATTATAAAGGGTCCGCCATCTAACGTTTTTTTTTCAACTAGTGCTTATTTCGTGAATGGTAACACTTAGCTCATGTCTGATTTGACTGATAATTAGTTTTATCCTTCCGCTGAACGAATATGGTTGTGTATACGCTTGAACAACGCTGGGAAATATTGCGACATTACTTTGAAAATCATGGTAATGTTGCATCTTTTCAGGTGAAGCTCATATTGATCTTGGCGGGTATGTAAACAAGCAAAATTGTCGCATTTGGGGCACAGAAAACCCGCACGCATACATTGAAAAGCCGATACACCCAAAACGAGTCACTGTTTGGTGCGGATTTTGGTCCAGAGGCATAATTGGGCCATTTTTCTTCGAAAATGAGCAAGGAGTGGCCGATACAGTCAATGGCGATCGTTATCGGGCCATGTTGAATGAATTTTTGTTCACAAAAATTGAAGAGGAGGATATTGGCAACATTTTATTTCAACAGGACGGCGCTACGTGCCACACAGCCGAAGCTACACTCCATGTTTTGCGCCCTGTTTTTGAAGATCGCATTATCAGCCGCAGAGCTGATGTCGTTTGGCCACCTCGGAGCTGCGATTTGACACCGTTGGACTATTATTTGTGGGGTGCCCTCAAAGATAAGTGTTACGCCGACAAGCCAGAGACAATTGACGCTTTAAAGGGCAATATTCGTGAAGCCATTGGTGAAATACAGCTGCACACAATCGATAATGTGCTTAAAAATTGGACCGATCGTGTAGGCTACTGCATGGCCAGCCGAGGCAGCCATTTGAATGAAATTATTTTCCATTATTAACCGGAAGGATTGTACTTTCAAATAAAAAAAGAAATTTGAGAAAATATTCAGTAGTTTTTTTTATAGCATTTTCAAAAAAAAAAAGTTATTTGGCGGACCCTTTAGTATAACTTACGATGAATATTGTGCAAAAATTTCATGAAGACATATCAAACGCCAGCATTTATTCGGAAGCGTCTCGGAAAAACGCTAAATGTCGGTGTCATCAAAACTCGGTGAAGGATTATCTAAAATCAAAACCAAAATTATTTCGTTAGCTAATCGTTTTCCCCATGTAACGATGGGAGGGTTTTTCGAAATTTCTATTTTAAAATTTTGTGGTAACACTTTGAAGTAAAAAACGTGATTTTTGCAACAAAACAAATCGGTTAATTTGCTACTGTAAAATAAAAAATATTAACAAATTTGAAAAAATGAAAAAAAAACTTACCAATACATATTTTTCTCTATTCCAGTACAAACAGCAGAGATTAACGGTCAATGGATGAAAGATGAAAGGCACCGTCTACAAACTGATTCCAGAAAAGCTGTAAGTTGCACTAAATTTAATTTCAAAAACTTAGCTTCGCAGAGACGTCAGCTAAAAATTCAAACGTAGACTGAATTATTAAATGGATCTCACTAGTGCATATTATCTCATAATATTTAATTAATATTTGTGTATGATATACGATAGTACGAATGTTGTGTTTTATTTATCCAAATAGATCCTTTTGTTACATTTGACAATTTTATTGTTAAAATTCGCAAAAAAAAATAATTAATAATTAACAAAATGTTTATTTTTTCAATTACAGCTTTTTTATTTAAAAACCAGTAAGGAAAGGCAGAAAGTCGGGCGGGGCCGACTATATAATACCCTACACCTACCTAAAAATGCGATAAGGGTCATTGCGATAACAATTTGGAATAATTGGTAAATAGGTAGGAACATATTATCTAATTCTAAACCGATAATCGCTAAATTTAGCAATATTCGTTCCTAAATTGGGAAACATCTTTCTTGAAAATTTAAATGATCGGAAGTAAGGTACAACTTATATAGCGCTTTGACACCAAATCAGGAGGAACATATATATGGAGGTTATATTTAAATCTGAACCGATTTCCCTGAATACTCATTCATGTAAACAGACCTCTTTCTGTCGAATTTCGTTCTGATCAGATATAAAATACAGACACTGATCGGATATAAAATAGCATTTTTACAGGGCTTACATGTCAAATCGGGGTAACTTATATATGGGGGCTATATCTAAATCTGAACCGATTTCTTCCAAATTTAAAAGTGTTCATTCATATAATATGAAACCTTTTTCTGCCGAATTTCATACTGATCGGATATAAAATGCAGTTTTTACAGCGCATACATATCAAATCGGGGGTAACATATATATGGGGGCTATATCTACATCTGAACTGATTTTCTCCAAATTTGGCAGTATTCCTTCACGTAATAAGAGACCTCTTTCTGCCGAATTTCGCACTGATCGGATATAAAATACAGTTTCTACAGCGCTTACATATCAAATCGGGGGTTACATATATATGGGGGCTATATCTAAATCTGAACCGATTTTCTCCGAATTAAGCAGTATTCCTTCATGTAATAAGAAACCTCTTTCTGCCGAATTTCACACTAATCGGATATAAAATAAAGTTTTTACAGCGCTTACATGTCAAATCGGGGCTAACATATATATGGGGGTTATATCTAAATCTGAACTGATTTTCTCCGAATTTGGCAGTATTCCTTCATGTACTAAGAGACCTCTTTCTGCCGAATTTCGCACTGATCGGATATAAAATACAGTTTCTTCAGCGCTTACATGTCAAATCGGAAGTTACATATATATGGGGCTATATCTAAATCTGAACCGATTTTCTCCGAATTTAGCAGTATTCCCTCATGTAATAAGAAACCTCTTTCTGCCGAATTTCATACTGATCGGATATAAAATAAAGTTTTTACAGCGCTTACATGTCAAATCGGGGGTAACATATATATGGGGGCTATATCTAAATCTGAACCGATTTTAACCAAATTCAATAGGGATCGTCCTTGGGCCAAACAAATGATATGTCTAAAGTTTCGTCGCCATCGGACCATAATTGCGACCTGTACTTTGATTACAAGAATACATGCACAGACGGACAGACGGACATAGCTAAATGAACTCAGAAAGTGATTCTAAGTCGATCGGTATAATAAACGATGGGTCTATTTCTTCTCCTTTTGGGTGTTACAAACAAATGCACAAAGTTATAATACCTTGTACCACAGTGTGGTGTAGGGTATAAAAATCCTCCGAAGGTTCCAAGGAATCTTTGTAAATGTCTTCCTTTCCCACAAATGTTTATTGTAACCCTGATTACACCGTTCGACAAAATTGAACAAAAACTTGTGGTCATAGAAATGTCTGTATAATTTTGGAAGCTCACAAGAGACAAAACAAAAATGTGTACTCAGTTTTTCATTTTCTGGCCGAGAACTCGGTAAAAAGGACTTCTAGTAAATCCCCCACAAAGGATTAATATTAGTGAATTATTGATTTTGTAATAACTTATATTCTAATTATTTGAATCCTCTGAAGTTCTACACATAATATTAGTTTATTAGTCACTATCACATCGATATAAATGGGCGAAGTTGCCGCGCCCCTTTTGGCACCTCCCACACAAATGGACCATTTTTCACCAAAAGTTAACTGCTTAAAACTTGAATAAGAGCTTAAAACCTGTGCATACAAAGACTTTAAATTGTGTACAGTGTAATTGTTTTATAGTACCTACAATCCAGTGAAAAATAGGCGAAGTTGCCGAGCCCCTTTTGTTCCTCCCACAAAAATTGATCATTTTGCACCAAAATTTAACAGCTTCTAACTTTAATACCAGTACATAAAAATACTTGAAATTTTGTATAGTGCAATGCTTTTATAGTACCTACAGTCCAGTAAAAAACGGGGGTTATAGCCACGCCATAACTTTAATATACCAATGCACATAACTTTAACTTTAATATACCAATGCACATAACTAGAGTGATCAAAACCGGTTTAAAATAAACCGGCCCACCGGTTTTTTGCTTTCACCGTCCCCGGGTTTTCTCAAAATCATGAATTTCGAACATCCGGTGCAACCGGTTTTTTCGTTTGTTTCCACCGGTTTCCGTTTTTTTTATTATAACTAAAATATTAAAAAATATTTACAACTTTATATACAAAATATCACAAATTAAGATAATAATATGAAAGATCTCCTTATATGGCCTAAAAAGACTCGGCAACTTTGCTAGAATCCGAAGCCATTCACCAATTTCTATACAAATTACAAAAATTTAAAGAAAATAAACGATTCATACGCGCAGAAGTTATGTGAAAAGTAAACGCATTCTCCCACTTCCAAACCGAAAGAAAAACAAGTAAGAAAATTTCATTTGGGTAAACCGACTAGTGTATACTCTTATATATTTATATGTATACTCGTATATACCCACCTGCACTAAAGTGTGTATATAAAATATATATGTATGTATAAAGATTTAATACCTCTATTACTCTATTTAATACCCCGAAATATTAATATTTTCTTGACTGAACTACATAAGGGGAATTTCATGTCAAGTGAGTTAATTTTTAAAAGGGATGTCTTCTGTCGGGATGAAAATTGCAGCAAGTAGCCCTATCAGATAGTAGTTATGAGAAATAATTCCAACGAAATCGGTTAAGGACTTTCCGAGTTGGAGGGTGTCAAATATTGACATTTTTGTCAAACGGTTGTTTTTCCCATCTGAAATGCTAAAATGTTTGGTTGAACGTTAATTTTTTTTCAGAGGTTTATATTTATTTTGATAGATCAACAGGTCCCATCCCATTAATAGGTCACAAAGCTTTTCAAGGAAATTATTTAAGCTATCTTTTGAGCAAAAAAATCAAAAATTAAAACATAGGTTTTTACCAAAATTTCAAAAAAGTTTAATTTTGCAAAAAATTAATGAAAATATATTTGCTAATTTTTTTAAAAGGTTGAAGAAAAGACTATCGATAACACTTTTGGAAAATTTTTCTAGATACAATAGCTAATTAGTTATAAGTATGAGATAAAAGGACCGTTTGACTCAAGTGACAATATTCATCACAATATTAAAAATCGCCTTAATATTATAAAATCGAATTTTTTGTTATTAAAAAGGAAAATGTTTTTCAAACGGCAATTTTCATACTGTTTTGTTATGCAGAAAAAAAAATCGGTTTCCCCGGTTTTCTTCGAAGAAAAAAACCATCCACCGGTTTTTTATTTTTTCAAAAAAACCGGGTTTTTGATCACTCTACACATAACCCAGCAAAACTTCTTATTACCAAATAATCCGACGAGTAATCAAAGTTCGATAATGGTAAGCACTTATTATTTAGCCACTTTTCTCATTATTTTAACATGGGGATGTCATTGTAGAAAAGTACTTCCCAAAAGCATACAATAAAGTAGCAGAATAAAGACTTATTTGTAGCAGAGACATACCACATGAATATGTGCTTATATTTTCACGAAGTTATGAAATAAGTAGAAGATGTGTAGAAATGGCCATTTAAAGTGATTTTTTTAATATTGTCGCGCATATTTCTCGAAGCAAACAATTGGCTCGTGCCAGATTCGAATTTCTGAACCCCCATATAAAAAATTCTGCAATGGTTAACCATAATACGATATACGAAAATATTTATGATATTTTCAAATGATTTCGATAACCAAAAATCACTCATATCTGTTATTATTGGTAAATCATTACTAATAAGCCGAAAGTAATGCAGCGAATAATGGCAAGCCATTATTTGGTAATGCAGGGAATAATGACAGGTACTTACCAAGATTTTTGTTTCTTATTTATACTCGTATACCTATTCAATCAAAAATGAGCTTAATCGCTCCACAAAGTGTGACGAACAAAGCCATTATATGGTAGACAATTTCATCAATTTGCAAGCGTTGCTCTCGTCTAAGTCTTTCCATGAAGAAATTGCTTACCAAACTAAATAAAAATCGACTAACAGCTGTTAAATCGGTTTTCGATTAAAGCAGTGTTACCAACTCAAAGTTGTGAACCTGTAATACCCTTTAGGTTTTTTGGGGATTTCATTTCAAGCGAGTCAGTTTTTAAAAGCGATCTCTTCTGAACGGTTTGAATTTTTCCCTAAGTTTAGTCCTAAGTTTAGCCTTTTTTTCCATCCATATAATTACCTGTTGTATTCCGAAATTTTTGCCCAAAATGTTTGCGACAGATTTTTGTTCAATGTTTTTAAGAAAAAAAAAAATGAGAGTTTTAGTATGTTGACTTAGTTCGGCAAAATACGGGTTTGGTTAGCAGTTCTTGTTAAATTCAATTTACTGCTTCCTCAAGTATTTCAGCTGATTTAAGTTAAAGACATACACTATTGCTACTGAATTCTGAAGATGATAGAGTGGTGTCTATCGAAACTGCAGTCAATTCTACCAAGCAATTAAAACTCTCTACCAATTTTTGTATTTGTTTCTATTACTTTCTTGGAATAGACAGAAAGTAAATGGAACATATGGTCTCAAACCAAATAAATTCTGACTGAATAACAAAAGCACAGACCAACAATAAATAACAACAACACAAAAAAAAAAAATTTTAAAAATATTTGTTTTGTGAATTTTTTGATAAATTAAAATTAATTTGCAAAATATTGTCAAAAACCCATATTATTATTTTAGATTTTTTTCCAAAAAAAAAAATAAAGAAATAAAAATATAATAATTGTAAATTTTTCGATGTTTTTAATAGATTTTAATTAAAAAATAATTAAAATATTCTCAAACCAGTAAGGAAAGGCAGAAAGTCGGGCGGGGCCGACTATATAATACCCTACACCTCCCAAACAATGCGATAAAGGTCATTGCGATAATAATTTGGAATAATTGGTAAGTCGGCAGGAACATATTATCTAATTCTGAGCCGATAATCGCTAAATTAAGCAATATTTGTTCTTAACTTGAGAAACATCTTTCCGGAAAATATTAATTATCGGAAGTAAAGTACAACTTCTATAGCGCTTTGATACCAAATCAGGAGGAACATATATATGGAGGTTATATATAAATCTGAACCGATCTTCCCTGAATACTCATTCATGTAAAAAGACCTCTTTCTGTAGAATCTCGTACTGATCGAATATAAAATACAGTCTCTACAGCGCATACATGTCAAATCGGTGGTAACATATATATGGGGGCTATATCTAAATCTGAACCGATTTTCTCCGAATTTGGCAGTATTCGAGTAATAAGAAACCTCTTTCTGCCGAATTTCGCACTGATCGGATATAAAATACAGTTTCTACAGCATTTACATGTCAAATCGGGGGTAACATATATATGGGGGCTATATCTAAATCTGAACCGATTTCCCTCAAATTTTGCAGTGTTAATTCATGTAATGAGATACCTCTTCTAACAATTTTTTTTTACTGATCGGATTTAAAATACAGTTCTACAGCGCTTACATGTCAAATCGGGGGTAACATATACATATATGGGGGCTATATCTACATCTGAACCGATTTCCCTCAAATTTGGCAGTGTTAATTCACGTAATGAGAAACCTATTTCTGCCAATTTTTTTACTGATCGGATATAAAATACAGTTTCTACAGCATTTACATGTCGAACATATATATGTGGGCTATATCTAAATCTAAACCGATTTCCCTCCAATTTGGCAGTATTAATTTATGTAATAAGAAACCTCTTTCTGCCGAATTTCGTACAGATCGGATTAAAAATAAAATTTTTACAGCGCTTACATGTAAAATCGGGGGTAACATATATATGGGGGCTATATCTAAATCTGAACCGATTTTCTCCGAATTTGGCAGTATTCCTTCATGTAATAAGAAACCTCTCTCTGCCGAATTTCACACTGATCGGTTATAAAATAAATATTTTACGGCGCTTACATGTGAAATCGGGGGTAACGTATATATGGGGGCTATATCTAAATCTGAACCGATTTCTTCCAAATTTAACAGTGTTCTTTAATATAAGAAGAGACCTCTTTCTGCTGAATTTCATACTGATCGGATATAAAATAAAGTTTTTACAGCGCTTACAGGTCAAATCGGGGCTAACATATATATGGGGGCTATATCCAAATCTGAACCGATTTTAAACAAATTAAATAGGGATCGTCCTTGGGCCAAAAAAAAGATATGTGTAAAGTTTCGTCAAGATCGGGCCATAATTGCGACCTGTACTTTGATTACAAGAATACATCTACAGACAGACGGACAGACGGACATAGCCAAATCGACTCAGAAAGTGATTACAAGTCGATCGGTATAATAAACAATGGATCTATCTCTTCTCCTTTTGGGTGTTACAAACAAATGCACAAAGTCATAATACCCTGTACCACAGTGTGGTGTAGGGTATAAAAAATGGGATTTATTTTCGCAATATCTTATAAGATAACTTTGAAACCGCTGATGGGATGAAAACATTATTTTAAAAAAGATTAAGGCTACTTAATTTAGGGTTAATGAAAGCTTAACTGAACCAATTACGATAAATGGTTCTCCAGTTAAACTAAGCTATTTTTACTTTTTTCGATTTTTTATAAAGTTTTCTTTAAAAACTTAAATTTTCTCACATTTTCATGAATTTGATTTAATTTTTCACACAAGTTTATCGCAAGTACTCGTATACCTACTGGGAAATTCCAAAGAAAATCGACCCACTCTGAAAATTTATGAATTTCGATATTGCTGAAATTTTGCATGCGCATACTGCAAGATGATACGAAATAATGACAGTTTACCGTGTGTCAAAATTTGTAGCGGTTTAGATTTTATAGAGTGCCAAAGTAGGACATCTACATTGTTTTGTAAAAAATTAAGCTTTGTTCAAGTCGCCATAACTTTTGAACGGAATGTCAGATTTAATTGAAATAAGTACCATCTTAAAGATATTAACGATATTTCTAAGTATTACACACATAAGGATAACTATATGTGTATTAAGGATATCAAAAGGACGAAAATGTCCTTAATCCTTGATTATACTGAAAAAAGTATTTTCAATTTTTTAATTTTATTTCTGAATATTACCCCCATATTACCCCATAAAATATAAAATTTTCAGAATGGGTGCTCAATGGGTTCAAAAGATATGACTTATTTAATGTCCGTCTTTCTGTCCGTTTGACTGGTTTATGCCAATGATGTCTCTGAAAAGGAGTGACCGAATGACTTACAAATTATTATGTGGTAATATTTTCCTCAAACCTACTTAATGTTTTGAAGTGGCCCATTTCGGACCCCTCCTTGTGGTACCTCCCTCACAAACGGCGGGCGTTATTGCCCCGCCCCTTCTAGTACCTCTCACACAAATTCTAACAATTTTGTGAAATGTTGAAAAATTATAAACTCATTAAAGTAAACATATAATTAAAAAGCTCTAACATTTCATAAAATTGTTAGAGGTACTAGAAGGGGCGGGGCAATAACGCCCGCTTTGTACTGGCCTGTAGGTACTATACAAATATTACACTGCACAAAATTTCAAGTATTTTTATGCACTGGTATTAATGTTATAAGCTGTGAACTTATTGTAAAAATTGGTCCCTTTGTGTGGTAGGTACCAAAAGGGGCGTGACATTTTCGCCCATTTTTGTTCAGCTTATAAATACGGTGAAATAATTACTATGTATGAAATTTCATTGGATTCCCATGAGTAGTACAGAAGTTATAACAGTTTTAACATGTCACAAAATTTTAACCGTTTGTGAGGGAGGTACCACAAGGAGGGGTCCGAAATGGGCCACTTCAAAACATTTGAGGAAAATATTACCACATACTAATTTGTAAGTCATTCGGTCACTCCTTTTCAGAGATATCATTGGCATAAACCAGTCAAACGGACAGACAGGCGGACATTAAATAAGTCATATCTTTTGAACCCATTGAGCACCCATTCTGAAAATTTTATATTTTATGGAGCAATATGGGGGTAATATTCAGAAATAAAATTACAAAAATTGAAAATACTTTTTTCAGGATAATCAAGGATTAAGGACATTTTCGTCCTTTTGATATCCTTAATACACATATATTTATCCTTATGTGTATAATACTTAGAAATAACGTTATTATCTTTAAGATGGTACTTATTTCAATTAAATCTGATTTTCCGTTCAAAAGTTATGGCGACCCGAACATAGCTTAATTTTTTACAAAACAATGTAGATGTCCTATGTGGCACCCTATAAAATCTAAACCGCTACAAATTTTGACATACGGTAAACTATCATTATTTCGTAACATGTTGCAGTATGCGCATGCAAAATTTCAGCAAAATCAAAAATGTAAAATTTTTAAATCGTCATTTTTGGGTCGATTTTCTTTGGAATTACCCTACTTCTATCATTTATATGGAACCATTCGAAGAATTGCAAATATATGTATGTATGTGTCTGTGTGTGTGTTTGTGTTTTTCCACATTTATCAAACTCATGCATGATTGCCTGCATTTCACTGTTTGCATTTTTTTCTTCTTCGAAATCTATTTGCTGCATACAAATGTAAATATTTGCGTAAAATATACGCAAATTATTCAATCGACATTTTACAACAAAGCCAACATCAACATGAAAAGCTTCTTAACGCATACACTTTTGCACATTTCCATGCAAACACAATCACGTCCGGGCATGTGGCTGAGTGGGGCGATTGATGAAATGCATTCACTTTAATTTAAGTAGTTGCATGTGTTACAGGGTTGCCAAAGTAACTTTCTAAGACGAAGAAAATATAAGCAGTAGATGATATATGTACAGAGAGAAAATCGTGGTTGCGATGAACGATTTATTTATTATTGTACTAATAAAACGTCATCATATTGACAGTTGTAACCATCCATGGAACAGTTAATGCGTTATTGTAGTTTGGAACTTAATTAATAAAAAAAATTCCGAATCCAAGAAAATATATATTTGTTGATGTATTAGATGTTCATGTTCTATTTTATTAAACATAACGCAAGAAGGACTTTTAAAGTATTGTACGTAAATATATTTACAAAAATGGAAATTGTATTACCTTTAACTTTTCAACATCATTTTAAAACAATATAAATATATCGAGCCCTAACCGCCAAAAAGACGTAAGCGCCATCATGATTTACTTTTAATTTGTTGATGGAAATCGTTTACTTATGATAAATGGCATCATGTTTCCGAAATTTATAGCTGTAAAATGTACCGTTATACTAAATTTCACAGTTATATAAACAGATGTATGCATTACATATGCATTCAAATAGAAAATAATCGCAAAAGAAACCTTCTCCTCTAAATTTTTGTGAGTGACACTTACGCCTTTTTGGCGGTTATGGCTCGATATAATATTTAATATTTAATGTTTGCCGACAAAAAGTAATTTTGTCCGCGCCACATAACCTAAGTTAATTTCTAGAAAAATTGCAACAATATGGCAACACTTTATGTGCATATGCTCTTGGTGTATACCGTATCCGTCCATGTACATATATTCGTACTTGTATGCGTGTACTACAATACTGCCAATGCGTTTATTTGCGAAATATTTACGATTTCCGGCCAATGAAATGTACAATTTCCGCTTCTTTGCAATTCATGTCAATACATGCACATCACGTGCGTTTTATGTTTGCTTTTGCATGAGTGAGTACCATCAACGAGAGAGCGGTAAAAAGTGTGTGTATGTATATGCCACGGCGGATGTTTGTTGTTCGTAAATATAATTACGTCAATTGATTGAATAAATGATTAACTTTGATTGATTCCCCAGAAAATTCCACAATAATTTTTAAAATGACAAATAAATGCAATAAAATTGTAATATGAATTCAGAGGAAGTATGCACATACGGTAGAAACTGAGAAAAAATTAATGGGTTTGTGTTCCGGAGGAATTTCGGGGAAAAATTATACATGATTGTTAATGTGTTTGATAGTATATGAGGGCGACCACACAGGTCGACTTTAGTGTAGAGGAGGACCACAGTGCTCGACTCTAGTATAGAAGGAAGACCACAGTGGTCGACTCTAGTATAGGAGGAAGTCCACAGTGGCCGACTCTAGTATAGGAGGAAGACCACAGTGGTCGACTCTAGTATAGGAGGAAGACCACAGTGGCCGACTCTAGTATAGGAGGAAGACCACAGTGGCCGACTCTAGTATAGGAGGAAGACCACAGTGGCCGACTCTAGTATAGGAGGAAGACCACAGTGGTCGACTCTAGTATAGAGGAAGACCACAGTGGTCGACTCTAGTATAGAGGAAGACCACAGTGGTCGACTCTAGTATAGAGGAAGACCACAGTGGTCGACTCTAGTATAGAGGAAGACCACAGTGGTCGACTCTAGTGTAGAGGAAGACCACAGTGGTCGACTCTAGTGTAGAGGAAGACCACAGTGGTCGACTCTAGTGTAGAGGAAGACCACAGTGGTCGACTCTAGTATAGAGAAAGACCACAGTGGTCGACTCTAGTATAGAGAAAGACCACAGTGGTCGACTCTAGTATAGAGGAAGACCACAGTGGTTGACTCTAGTATAGAGGAAGACCACAGTGGTCGACTCTAGTATAGAGGAAGACCACAGTGGTCGACTCTAGTATAGAGGAAGACCACAGTGGTCGACTCTAGTATAGAGAAAGACCACAGTGGTCGACTCTAGTATAGAGGAAGACCACAGTGGTCGACTCTAGTATAGAGGAAGACCACAGTGGTCGACTCTAGTATAGAGGAAGACCACAGTGGTCGACTCGATTGTACAGAAAGACCACAGTGGTCGACTCTATTGTACAGAAAGACCACAGTGGTCGACTCCATTGTAGAGAAAGACCACAGTGGTCGACTCTAGTATAGAGGAAGACCACAGTGGTCGACTCTAGTATAGAGGAAGACCACAGTGGTCGACTCTAGTATAGAGGAAGACCACAGTGGTCGACTCTAGTATAGAGGAAGACCACAGTGGTCGACTCTAGTATAGAATAAAACCACAGTAGTCGACTCTAGTATAGAATAAAACCACAGTAGTCGACTCTAGTATAGAGAAAGACCACAGTGGTCGACTCTAGTATAGAGGAAGACACCAGTGGTCGACTCTAGTATAGAGGAAGACACCAGTGGTCGACTCTAGTATAGAGGAAGACACCAGTGGTCGACTCTAGTATAGAGGAAGACACCAGTGGTCGACTCTATTGTAGAGGAAGACCACAGTGGTCGACTCTATTGTAGAGGAAGGCCACAGTGGTCGACTCTATTGTAGAAGAAGACCACAGTGGTCGACTCTATTGTAGAAGAAGACCACAGTGGTCGACTCTATTGTAGAGGAAGACCACAGTGGTCGTCTCTATTGTAGAGGAAGACCACAGTGGTCAACTCTAGTATAGAGGAAGACCACAGTGGTGAACTCTAGTATAGAGGAAGACCACAGTGGTCAACACTAGTATAAAGGAAGACCACAGTGGTCAACTCTAGTATAGAGGAAGACCACAGTGGTCAACTCTAGTATAGAGGAAGACCACAGTGGTCAACTCTAGTATAGAGGAAGACCACAGTGGTCAACTCTAGTATAGAGGAAGAACACAGTGGTCAACTCTAGTATAGAGGAAGACCACAGTGGTCAACTCTAGTATAGAGGAAGACCACAGTGGTCAACTCTAGTATAGAGGAAGACCACAGTGGTCAACTCTAGTATAGAGGAAGACCACAGTGGTCAACTCTAGTATGGAGGAAGACCACAGTGGTCGACTCTAGTATAGAGGAAGACCACAGTGGTCGACTCTAGTATAGGAGGAAGACCACAGTGGTCGACTCTAGTATAGGAGGAAGACCACAGTGGTCGACTCTAGTATAGGAGGAAGACCACAGTGGTCGACTCTAGTATAGGAGGAAGACCACAGTGGTCGACTCTAGTATAGGAGGAAGACCACAGTGGTCGACTCTAGTATAGGAGAAAGACCACAGTGGTCGACTCTAGTATAGGAGAAAGACCACAGTGGTCGACTCTAGTATAGGAGAAAGGCCACAGTGGTCGACTCTAGTATAGGAGAAAGACCACAGTGGTTGACTCTAGTATAGGAGAAAGACCACAGTGGTCGACTCTAGTATAGGAGGAAGACCACAGTGGTCGACTGTAGTATGGGAGGAAGACCACAGTGGTCGACTCTATTATAGGAGGAAGACCACAGTGGTTGACTCTAGTATAGGAGAAAGACCACAGTGTCGACTCTAGTATAGGAGGAAGACCACAGTGGTCGACTCTAGTATAGAGGAAGACTACAGTGGTCGACTCTAGTATGGGAGGAAGACCACAGTGGTCGACTCTAGTATGGGAGGATGACCACAGTGGTCGACTCTAGTATGGGAGGAAGACCACAGTGATCGACTCTAGTATGGGAGGAAGACCACAGTGGTCGACTCTATTATAGGAGGAAGACCACCGCGTTCAACTCTAGTAGAGAGGAAAACCACCGTGTTCGACTCTAGTATAGAGGAAGACCACAGGCTAAGTTCAAAGATGGGTCATATTGGTCCACTGCTTTTAGTACCTTCAAAGGGTTAACATTTAGTGAAATATTAATTTTCTCATAACTTCTAAACTACCTATTTGAATCTTCTGTAATTCCACACATAATAATATTGTTTATGTTATTATCTTCTTTATACAAATGTGGGAATTTGCCCCACCCCTTGTGGTACTTCCCACACAAAGGCATTATTTTGTATAAAATAACTTTAATAACTACTATAAACAAATACTTGCACTTTTGTACAGTGTAATGCCTTTACAGTATCAATCATCCAAATATTCTGTATTTAAGACAACTTTTGCAATGACCCATACGAAGTACCATATACAATAGTACATTACCCACAAAGTGAGAGTATACCTTAGTCAGTTTACTAGACTAACATTTTCTTACTTGTTTTGAATTATTATTATTTATTTATTTATTTATTTATATGAATTACAATACAAAGTAAATTCATATTCTAATTTTACGGTCCAGGGAAAGGCCGGGTTACAAAGACCATATGGCTAAATGTTTGCAACGACAGACCAGAGCCTCTGGTGGGAATCGAACCCACAACCTCCAAACTCATAGGCGAGTACGCTACCAACTCGCCTACTGGGGCGCTCGTTTTGAATTATGTTTGCATAATTTATTAGTTAATTTTGGACCACATTGTGGTGAATGTAAAAGTCCCATAGCCAATGTTCTTTGTATAAATTTGCTTCAGTGTTAAGTTGTTTACCATTTCAAAAACAATACATGAACATATTTATACATACTCACCTATATTCCGCATTTACTCCGCAATAATAAAATTTCTTCAAATTTCTTCCTACATTTCTTAATCTTCCTAAATCTTCCACCCACTCTTAGAACGTATTTGTTATCCAAGTACAAAACGTCAAACTTTGTTGTGGCGAAAATGCGTCAATAATTAATAACAATTATACGCCACAAAGTACTGGCAATAAACTTCTTTCCTCACCCCCGTACTCTGGTGGCCAAAAATATAACAAAACTCAAACGTACGTTCGTCTAAAAATATTTCACAGAAAAGTTGTGAAATAATTTCGAATCAACACAACCAACAGCATGTGGTCTTGTTTTTTTTCTAGAAGTTATCAAAATCTTTGTAATATATCCTAATCATTTGTACAAAAAGTAAATTCAAACTTTATATCAAAGAAAAGAACAAAACAAAACAAATCGCTCTATCATCTCATTCCAATAATAATAAACTTTAATGGTAGCGGGGGACAGAATGTAATCCCCACCTGGAAGAAAAAAGTATACACGGAAGTTGACATCAGAAGATGAACAATTAGACACCGTTATAACTTCAAATGTGTCGAGTAAATTATTGGGTTCTTGACATCATCTAAGTGATACAGTGGGTTGGATAAAGTCGTCAATAATATTACAAAGAATACATTATCTTAAATGTATAATAATATCTGACATTGCCAGATCTATAAAAAAAGATCCAAATTTTGAAAAAAGATTAAAATTTTGTGATTCTGGTATAATTCTAAATTGTATCAATATTAAAAATGGGCTCTTCATAAAAGGGGTTTGATTCTTTTACTTCGCCTAAGAAATAGGTCAAATTTTCTATGAAATTTAAAATCCATGAATTGGAAAACGGTTAGTTATTTCTTTATTTTCAACAGAAGGAGTGGATCAATATGACTGAGATATGATATGACCACATACAACATTTTAATTCAATTGGGTATAACAACCTATATTTGACAGGTACAAATACCAAACGCGTGGTAGGTCTACTGGTTTGTTTGTAGTTATCTCAAAGAATAACCGTAGTAACAGACACTTATACAAAGGAATAGATTATTCAACTGGTCGCCAACTAAAGAGTTGATAACACAATGACCTCTTAGGAGTAAATCATCCAGCTAGTCATCTCCTAGGTGATAGGTAGCCGAACAGGTCGCCAACAAGCCATATTCTAAGAAGTATGTATATAGGAGTAGATTACCGCCGCATAATAGGGAGTGAATAACCCAACTGAACATCTACTAAGGGATAAATAAACCAAATGGTCAACTAACCGTAGTAATTAGATGTCTACTAAGGTGCAAATAACCCAGTTGGCAATCTCCTAAAAATTAGATAATGAGTATATAATCCAACTGAACATACCGTCTAATAAGGCCATTTTTTAGGTTGTCAACTATCCCTCTTCTAAGAAGTAGATAGCTCAACAAGTAATCAACTAGACAACCCAACTGGTCGCTTACTAAGGAGTATATAACATAGCTTTTCTTCCACTAAGGAGTTGATAACCCAACTGGTCATCTACCCAACTGGCCATCTACTGACCGGATAATAAGGAGTAGATAACCCAACTATTAAGATGTATATAATTAAAGTAGTCATCTACCCAACTGGTCGTCTACTAAGGAGTAAATAACACAACTGACCGCCTACTTAGGAGTAAATAATTGAACTGGCCAGCTGCTAAAGAATATGTATATCCGAATTGATCTTCTAATAATGCGTATATAGCATAAATAGTTGTCTACTAAGGAGTAGATAACACAGTAGGTCCTCTCATAAGAAGTAGATAACTCAACAGGATACAAACAAACATCTTAACAAGTCATCAACTAAGGAGCATATAAATCTACTGACCGCCTGACAAGGGTAGATAACCCAGCTTGTCGTCTACTAAGGAATAGATGACCCAACTGGACATCTTCAACTACGGAGTAGATAACCCAACTCTTTGTCTATGATAATCTAGAAAGGAATGGTCGTTTACTAAGGACTAGATAACACAACATACCACCCACTAAGGAGTAAATAACCTAACTAAACATCTACTAGGGGATAGGTAACCCAACAGGCCGTCAACTAACCACCTTGTAAGAAGTATATAGGGGTAGGTAACCCACCTGACTGACTGATAAGAAGTAAATAACTGCCTGATAAGGAGTAAATAACCCAACTGGCCATCTACTGAGGAATAAATAAACCAATTTGTCGTCTATGAAGAAGTAGATAACACACCTGACTGCCTAATAAGGAGTAAATAAGCCAACTGGTCATCTTCTGAGAAATAAATTAACCAACTTGTCGTCTATTAGGAATTAGATAACCCAACTGGCCGCCTACCAGGGATTAGATAACCCAGCTGGTAGTCTACTAAGCAGAAGATAACCCAACTAGTCATCTACCGATGGATAGATTACCCAACTGGCCGCCTAGTCGGGATTAGATAACACAAATGAGGAGTAGATAACCCATCTGGTCGTCGACTAAGGAGTAAAAAAACCAACTGACATTATATTAAGTAGTAGATAACCCAACTGGTCGTCTACTAAGTAATATATTCCTCTAATGTAGTATGTAGATCCAGCATTTAACAATAATTACTTGATACAAATCATTTCTTACGTCATCAGATCAGGGATTGGTAAATTGGCACTTCATTTCCCTTAGGGAAGTAAGAACATAACTCGACATTAGGAATAAATAAACCAAGTGGACATCTACTAATCGAATATAACGCCTTAAAAGTAGATAACTCAACAGGCCGTCAACTAGCCCTCTTCTAAAGGGGTGTGTAATAAGAAGTTGATAACCCAGGTAGTCGTCTATTAAGGAGTATATAATCCAACTGGTCATCTACCAACGGATAGATAACCCAACTGGTCTTTTACTAGGGGATAAGTAGCTCAATTTGTCGTCTATTAAGGAGTAGGTAACCCGCCTACAAAGGAGTAAATAATTAAACTGGTCATCTGCTAAGGAATATTTGTATGTCCTAATCAGCCTTCAAGTAATGCGTAGATAACACAACTAGTTGTCTACTAAGGAGTAGATAATCCATTTGGTCCCCTCCTAAAAAATACATAACCCTACAGTTCGTCAATTATCCCTCTTCTAAATAGTAGATAGCTTAACGGGTCATAAAATAAGGAGTAGATACTGATGAGATAAACCAACTGGCCGCCTACTAAGGAGTAGATAACCCAGTTGGTCGTCTATTTACGAGTATATAATCCAACTTGTCGTCTACTAAGAAGTAGAATACCCGCCTACCTAGGAGTAAATAATACAAGTAGCCATCTACTGAGGAATATATATCTCAATTGGTCTTCTACTAATGCGTAGATTACACAACTCTTTGTCTTCTGAGGAGTCGATAACTCAGTTGGTCCTCTTCTAAAAAGTAGGTAACCCAACAGGTCGTCAACTTTCCCTTTTCTAAAAAGTAGATTCCCTTTTCTAAAAATTGTAGATAACCTAAGCAATAGATAGCCCAACTGGTCGTCAACTAATGAGCAGAAAAAATAACTGGCATCCCTCCAAGAAGCAGATAAGCCAACTGGGCATATACTAAGCAGTAGATAAACCAACGGACATTATATAAAGTAGTATAGGGTGATCTAAGTAGAGATACTTTTTTCAATAGCTTTTTTTGACAAATCACGTGTAAGTCGTGTCATGCTGTCATGATATTTTTGTTAATTATTGTTTGGCATTTCATCATGGAAAGACTTACGCCTGAACAACGCCTTATTCAGTTTTATTATCAAAAACTTAGCCAATTGCGCTAAGTCCATTTTTTTTTCAAAAAATATACTTTCCAGTCGACCCACGCCTTGACATCCGTGAGCAATATTTTAGCTCTCGTTAAGAGTTATCTTTTTGCCATTGACCGATTCCCGATCTGACGAACCGGAATCATCGGTCTTCAAAAATGATGCCGGTAAGAACGTAACCGTCAATGGCGACCGTTATCGTGCCATGGTAACCGATTATTTGATGCCTGAAATTGAAGCTCGTGATCTCGGCGACATTTGGTTTCAACAAGACGGCGCCACTTTATTGAGAGAACACTTCGGTGAGCAGATAATTTCACGTTTTGGGCTGGTCGATGCCAAAGAATGTTCTTTCAAATGATAATAAACATTCCCCATTCAATTTAAATTTGCTGTGTTTTTTCTTTAAAAAAGTAGGGAACCTCGAAACGGATCACCCTATATATAAATGAACTGGTTGTCTATTATATGTCTGTATGTCTATATTTCTCTAATGCAATCGTATGGATGTTGATCCAGCAATATTGTTTGGAGCACTTAACATATAAATATAACTTCAATATCGAGTTTGTTATTTTGTGCGTTAGGTGACAGAACTGGAGAAAATTTAGCACATTCTTTGTAAGACTATCTATTTAATCAAAAGTACACAATTTGTCCGTCTGGCTGGTGTGTACGACAACTCTGGAGAGGTTAAACTAGTATCACTACATAATACTAGTTTCTTCATCGCTATAATGTCGAGAAGAACGGGTGAAATTGCCACTGCCCTTTTGGTAACTCCAACACATAGGAACAATTTTAAACTAAGAATAAACAACTCATACAATTTTGGTAACATACCTAAAAGTTTAACTTTCTTAAACCTCAATTTATAAACTACAAAAATTAAACCGTGGCCCACTGCATATTCGAGTTCATGTCCTTTCTCACTAACGGAAAGCAGAGGCTACAGAAGCAAAATATTTTCCATATCTGGTAACGACATCAGAACAATGTCCAGTGTGTGTTCTTATGTTTCCGGACAAGTGATAGGTATTCGTTTTGGCTTCTTGGAAGATGTTCATGGTGACAAAAACGTCACATATCCCCTCTCATCCTGCGTCGGTTGTCTCCGACACTAACACTTAACAAATAAACAGGAAAATCCTTTTGTCAACTTTATTGTCCCCAAAGATCTAAGCCCAGTGTATTTTACGTCAGTTCTTAATGGAGGACACAAATTGATTATGGCGTATATGGAGCACACCACCCGTACGAAAAATTGAAACTTTTGTTTTTCCCCAATTTGATTGTTAATGACTGTTTGTTCATCGTCGTCGTCGATGGCACCACCATCCTTCTGAAGCATTATTATCATTGCCAACAATTGCTAAAGTGAAAGAGAGAAGGGGTGGGGGGGGGGGAAGAAGAACAATCGACACCATTGCCGAGAACAACAACACCTCCTCCTCCGTTATATACTACCGTTGTAATTTTTCATCCTTGATGTTCCTGCGCTTCCGTCTGCCTCTCAATTCACAAGTTTCCCTCGGCCGGGCGGCCAAGTCGTTTTAACAATCACGCCATTATTTTTGCCAGTTTGGAAATGTTCAAACTTTTCCAAAATGTTTGGAAAAATGTTGTGTCCTTGTCAGGATGTCTTCGCTGGTGTAGGCCACCATCCATAACCGAGCAACAGAGCTGAATCAACTACCAAAACAAAAGCAACATTTGTTGTCCAGAACCTGGATGCTGATGTTGATGGGTTTAGAGAACTTTATGTTACATTGTAACAAATCGTAAGTTTTCATTTTCTTCTCTGCTCTCCGCCATTTCGACAGACAATAACAAACAAGGATTTATTTGAAAGTCCTTTCCGGCCAAGAGATTTTAAGCTATCTGTGGCAACTTTAATCTATGAGTTTATTATCGAAACTTTGGCAATTTAAGCGATAGAGAGGGAGAGCGAGCAGAAGAAAATAGACTGCCCAAAAACAGTATTAAACAAATTGGGGTATTGAAGTCTGCCGTGAATGTACTTATGTACTTGAACAAACATTGGCGCAAAAAAAATCAAAATTAAGGGAAATCTAGATAAGAATGCTTAGGAATTTTTTAATTTTCAACTAATTGACCCAAAAATAAATAAAATAAGTAAGAACGTTTTTGTGGAATAAACTGGCTAACTACCAACAAAATTTGCGGAAAATGTAATATGGAATTGGAAATGTCAGAAAGTTGTAAAATCTTGATTGTTCTCTAGCAGACTACACTTTTCTCTGTGTGTATAGATACTGGAGGTAACAGAAGCGGTTGCTGGAGCTGATATCCGAAAAAGCTTCACAAATACTCCTATAAGTTATAAGAGATTCGCCACTCAGACAGTGCCACAGCACCGGGGGCTAAGCGTTGGTGGACATGTGTCTCCCCAATAGTAGTGGTGGTACTCAAAACAATCTCCCCTAAGTCCGGAGTGTTATGCGTACCGTGTTCATCGGACTTGTCGGTTCACAGCCAGACTCTGTCCCCTTTATGGGCTATGAAGTGATAGACCTACCTTACCCCCAACACTCGTGGATCCTATATGACAAACAAAAACAGACACATTACAAAAACTAACCGATACGTCTGTTAACGTTGCAACTACAAAGAAGATTACGACTACAACTAATACACGAGGATCTAAACCTAAGCCTGACAACAAGCCTATTGATCCAAAGTCCCATCTAAGGCGGTAGCATTACCTGACACTTCTGTTTCCTATGGAAAGCATATACGTCCTTCAAAGATGAATTTTAAGGATCGGCGCATGGCTCGCAGTATCCTTGAGAGACTTGAGAAAGCCGACCCTGCATCTCTGACCAACAAGTGATAGAATCGCTAAAGTGGGCAGGGAGTATTTCTGAAGAACAACGTACTGCATCAACTTCCATACAGCAGCGGTCTATTAAAAGGCTACGCTCTCCAGATAAACCGCCGTCATCCAAAAGTACCAAAGTGTTCTGTAGTAACCGCATGTCCCAACACAAAGTCAAGGGGCAAACAACGACCCCTATGGTGATCGTCTCAATATGTAATGCTGAGGAGGTGCTGTACGAAGCTCTATAATAAGGCAATGGCCATCGCAGCCCGAGAAGACTGGACACATACAAGAAAGAACTCAAGCGGTATAAAAAAGGAGAAGGGCTCAAACTAAATCCTGCATAGATTTATGTGGTGGTGTAGAAAACTCACCGAAGCCTCCATGTTACACAAAATTTTAACCTCAACTCCTTGTACTATTGGGTACATCAAGAAATATGATAGTTCTTGGTATAAGTCCACTGAGGAATTACTGGGAGTGCTCCTGGATACACATTGCGTGAGCAACTCTAAAGAGACATTGAATACTTCAATTGGGGATTCCCTTAAAGTGCAACCATCACAGGCCGCCAGAGAGATTTAACCGAATCTAGAATTCTTTGGCTATCAATAGCTTTAAATCTTTAAGTTGCGGGCGGAGCTCCAGGCAGTGGCTGATACAATGGCTCCCTAGCTCAGAGAGATCTACACATGTTGTATCAATCAGGCTAACGTATCAACAAAAATGGAGAGAAACCAAGGTTATTTTCACCCGAAAAGCGGGAAAGTCGTCTCATACAGAAGGTAAGATTTCCGGCCAAACAGTCAATCGTCATTTCTCCTTAATATGAGAGATTAATTACACTATGCAACAAATTAACTCTTTTTTGAAAAATACACGGACTTGACAGTATTGGTTCGATTCTACTATCAAAGGGTAGTATAGCCCTACACTCGGTTTGGCGAATTTGGGGACCAATTTTTTTTATGGGCCTCCAAAGTTTCTGAAAATCAGTGGGCCCCTCGAAAAAGGTGTCATCAAAGTTTGTCCAACAACTAATTCAGACTTGGTGATACCGTTTAACTATATTTGGCAATAATGTAGCTAAGAATATCCTGAACAAAGTTTCTTAACATTTTTGCGAAAAAAAAATTTTCCGGTACTTTTTTTTTTGAAAAAGTGTAGGGAAAAAATGATTTTTTCACTTTTTTTGGCATAACTTTCAGGGACTCGTAATTTTTCACTAACAATGTTTTGGTTTTTGTGTTAAGTTTTGGGCTTTAGTGTGTTCTGACATATATAGTAAAATTTTATGTCCAAAATTTTTGTAGAACATTTCATCCCCGCCCTCCCCATTTTAAGGGGTGTTTTTTTACGATTTGTTAAAATGGGGCCAAAAATTGCAGTTATGTGGGGGAGCTAGAGGGTTAACATGTTCCACAAAAATATTGGCCTTAATATTTTCTATAAAGTTGCTGAACATACCCTATACCAAAAAAAATATTTTTGCTACATAATAGTGAAATACTAACATTTTTGGGGTACAATGTGGTTTCTTGAACTATTTATGGTACCGAGACACGTTCACATTGTATTGATATGTTCACAAAAGTTGTTCAGATTTATGTTGGCTACAATTTTGCCAAACATTGTTAGTGTAAAATTACGAGTCTCTGAAAGTTATGCTGAGAAAAGTGAAAACAATTATTTTTTTCCTACACTTTTTCAAAAAAAGTACCGGGAAAAAATATTTTTTCGCAAAAAATTTTAAGAAACTTTGTTCAGTATATTCTTAGCTACATTATTGCCAAATATAGTTAAGCGGTATCACCAAGTCTGAATTAGTTGTTGGACAAACTTTGATGACACCTTTTTCGAGGGGCCCACTAATTTGTAGAAACTTTGGAGGCCCATTAAAAAAATTGGCCACCAATTTCGCCAAACCGAGTATAGGGTTATACTACTCTTTGATAGTAGAAATACTGTCAAGTCCGTGTATTTTTGTTCACTGTTGCACAGTGTTATTAAACCTTAGGACTACAATTCATCACAGGCTTCAATCAACTGCATGCTTACAGCAAGGGCAAGTCCCTCGAAATCGCCCCGCATGATCGAGTCAGATTTATTATAGGATCCCTTTCTTTAGGGAATATAATATGGTTGCTTTCTTACATATATTGGACGCCGTCAGTAAAATAAAGCCGGCCGCTATAATAATGGATTTAAAAACCCTGGGGGTTGATACCAGTGTGTAGGGAGTTCTCTCTCCTCTGCTATGGAATATCTCCATGAACAATAGTCTGCTTTCGCTAGAGATAATGGGTGTCAGCGTAGTTGCCTATGCAGATGAGCTTTGCTGTCCTTTCTGAGGAGTTTGAGCTATCAATTGCAAAATGATTGTCTGATCTCTGTAGTGTTAACCTTGCGGAAATCTTAGCTATTAAAGAATTAGCGGAATCGCTGAAAATTTATGTTCTGACCAGATTTGGTATCAATATTTTCTCTGCTAATCTAGCATCAAAAACTGCCCTCGTCTGTCTCAGATCTCTTAACGATATTGCTGAATAGTTGAATATTTAACTGGTATGGATACCGGGTTCACAGGGAAATACAAGGGAACTTCAAGGCAGATGAACTTGCAAGACTAGGAACTACCTTACACGCTCCAGGGGAACTGGAATATGTCGGCATGCCTCTAGCGACCTGCAAGCTCTTCTTGAGAGATACTGCCCTTACGGCAACAAATTATAGGTGGTCACTAGTCAGGAAGTGCGTACACTCCAGGCTGATGTGGCAAAACGCAACGACGCACAGCTGTTGTTGTCGAGACCGGACGTCTCACTTATCTTGTCTGTCGTGACGGGTCACTGCCTTATTGGACAGCACGCAGAGAGATTGAATAATGTATTTTGCAGAAACTGTGGGTAGGAAGAGGAGGAGGAATCAATAGAACACCTTCTGCGTATGTGACCCGCTCTCTCTAGGCGTGCAACCTTAGGCTCTCATTTCATTTGGGGAGTTACATGACTTGGCTGATCAAATTGGTTCAACAGGAGGAGCTAGCGATAACATATGTTTTCCCTTACGTCCCTGTGGTAACACCATGGATGGTATAGTCTGAGTGAGTCTGTTCTACTTAAACTGACCCGCAGTCTTTGGTCTAAAAGCGGGAAGCCCTTTGCAAAAAAAAAGCGGGATTTTGTAACAAAAAGCTGTCTTTTTTCTAAATCATTGAAATAAATTCAGTATTGATCGGTTCTTTGAACAAAGCTGAAATATATTTGTTTCATAAAAAAATAACGAAAACCAAGACAAAAATTTATTTATTTTCACTGAAAAACAACTACATGAAAAAGATTCTTTATTTTATATGGACCGTTCCAAAAAACAAGTAAGAAAGTTTCAGTTGTGTAAAACGACTAAGTTATACCCTCACTTAGTGAGTACTGTAATATGAAATATTACACGAATTAATCGGTCAATTTGTATGGGAGGTACCAGAGAGGGTTTAACAAATACATACTCCTATTTTTCGCTAAACAGTGGATACTTCAAATATATTGCACTGTATCAAATTGTAAGCGTTTATGTGAACTGGTATAATAAAGTGATGATCTTTTCAATGTTGATATGATTTGGCCCTTTTTATGTGGGAGGTACCAAAAGGAGCGTGTTGATAACATCCATTTTTCGTAGGAATGTTATCAACAACCACACTGTGGTACAGGGTATTATAACTTTGTGCATTTGTTTGTAACACCCAAAAGGAGAAGAAATAGACCCATCGTTTATTATACCGATCGACTTAGAATCACTTTCTGAGTCGATTTAGCTATGTCCGTCTGTCCGTCTGTCTGTCTGTCCGTCTGTCTGTCTGTCTGTCTGTCCGTCTGTGCATGTATTCTTGTAATCAAAGTACAGGTCGCAATTATGGTCCGATCTCGACGAAACTTTACACATATCTTTTTTTTGGCCCAAGGACGATCCCTATTGAATTTGGTTAAAATCGGTTCAGATTTAGATACAGCCCCCATATATATGTTAGCCCCGATTTGACATATAAGCGCTGTAAAAACTTTATTTTATATCCGATCAGTATGAAATTCGGCAGGAAAAGGTTTCTTATTACATGAATGAACTCTGTTAAATTTGGAAGAAATCGGTTCAGATTTAGATATAGCCCCCATATATACATTACCCCCGATTTGACATATAAGCGCTGTAAAAATGTTATTTTATATCCGATCAGTGCGAAATTCGGCAAAGAAAGGTTTCTTATTACATGAAGGAATACTGCTAAATTCGGAGAAAATCGGTTCATATTCAGATATAGCCCCCATATATATGTTACCCCCGATTTGACTTGTAAGCGCTGTAAAAACTGTATTTTATATCCGATCAGTACGAAATTCGACAGAAGGAGGTCTTTTTACATGAATGAGTATTCAGGGAAGATCGGTTCAAATTTATATTGATTGTTCCTCCTGATTTGGTATCAAACCGCTATTGAAGTTGTATTTTACTTCCGATCATTAAAATTTTCCAGAAAGATGTTTCTCAATTTAGGAACGAATATTGCTTAATTTAGCGATTATCGTTTCAGAATTAGATAATATGTTTCTACCCATTTACCAATTATTCCAAATTATTATTGCAATGACCCTTATCGCATTGTTAGGGAGGTGTAGGGTATTATATAGTCGGCCCCGCCCGACTTTCTGCCTTTCCTTACTGGTTTTTTACAGATCACGTGTGAGTCATGTCATGCTGTCATGTTAGTTTTGTTAAGTAGTGTTTGGTATTTCATCATAGAAAGACTTACTGCTGAACAACGTTTACAAATCGTTCAACTTTATTACGAAAATGCACGTTCTGTGAGGAATGTGTTTCGTGCACTTCGCTCAACTTATGGTCAACATAATCGGCCTACTGAGCGTACTATTCGCAACACCATCACCCATCGTGAACCCGGCATTCATTATTGGATAATATTCGACCGAATAGTCCACGTCCAGCACGCAGTAAAGAAAATGTAGCGGCCCTAGCTGAGAGTGTACACGAAGCCCATGGAGAGTTGATTCGGCGTTCGCAGCAACTCGGACTGACATATGGAACGACACATTTTACGTCGAGATCTTCAATTGAAAGCATACAGCTTGTGCAAGAACTGAAGCCGCCCGAGCTTCCCAAGCGACATCGCTTCGCTCTATGGGCTCTTGAAAAGTTCCAAAAAGATCCGACGTTTTCGAGCCAAATTTTGTTCAGCGATGAGGCCCATTTCTGGCTCAATGGGTATGTAAACAAGCAAAATTGCCGCATTTGGGACGAAGAGCAACCTAAAGAGATTCAAGAGCTGCCACTTCATCCAGAAAAAAAACGGTTTGGTGTGGTTTGCCGGTGAGAACGTAACCGTCAATGGCGACCGTTATCGTGCCATGATAACCGACTATTTGATGCCTGAAATTGAAGCTCGCGATCTCGGTGACATTTGGTTTCAACACGACGGCGCCACTTCCCACACATCGCATCAATCAATGGATTTATTGAGAGAACACTTCGGTGAGCAGATAATTTCACGTTTTGGGCCGGTCGATTGGACACCAAGATCGTGTGATATCACACCGTTAGACTTTTTCCTGTGGGGATATGTAAAGTCTAAAGTTTATGCGGACAAACCCGCTTCGATTCAGGCCATGGAGCAAAACATCACGCGTGTCATTCGCCAGTTACCAGTCGAAATGCTCAAACGAGTCATCGAAAATTGGACTCATCGTATGGACCATCTGAGACGTAGCCGCGGCCAATATTTGATAGACATAATTTTCATAAAATAAATGCCAAAGAATGTTCTTTCAAATTGATAATAAACATTCCCCATTCAATTTGAATTTTCTGTGCTTTTATACCCTCCACCATAGGATGGGGGTTATATTCAGTTTGTCACTCCGTTTGTAACACATCTAAATATTGATCTGAGACCCCATAAAGTATATATATTCTTAATCGTCGTAAAATTCTAAGACGATTTAGCCATGTCCGTCTGTCCGTCCGTCCGTCCGTCCGTCCGTCCGTCCGTCTGTGGTAATCACGCTACAGTCCGCAATAATAGAGCTAGGTACAAATACTTCTTATAGTTGCAGGTTGTTTGGGATTGCAAATGGGCCATATCGGTCAATGTTTTGATATAGCTCCCATATACATATAGCAGCTTACTTATTGTGGTTCCTACTGTTCTCATCTACTATATGTTTCCTACTGTTCTCATCTACTATATTTATACCCTCACTTTAGTGTGACGAGGGTATATATCATTTGCTACGAAAAAAAGTGTAACACATCAAAGGAGTGATCTAAGAACCTAAGTATGTTCGGCGGATATTCGTTTTGAGTCATTTTAAGACGAATGAGCAATGTCCGTCCGTCTGTCTGTCTGTCTGTCTATCTGTCTGTCTGTCTGTCTGTCTGTCTGTCTGTCTGTGTGTCTGCTGGCTGGTGCGCACGATAACTCTCGAAAGGAGTAACCGATTGACTTCAAATTTGGTACGTGGTAATATTTTTTTCTATCTCCGGCTAAGTTCGAAGATGGGCCATATTGGTCCACTCCTTCTAGTACCTCCCCCACAAAGTGTTAAAATGTTGTGAAATATTGAATCTTTAATAACTGCTATACTACTTATTCGAATCTTCTGAAATTCCACACATAGCATTAGTTTATTAGTCGCTATCAACTCGAAAAAAATGGGCCATGTTGCTACGCCCCTTTTGGTACCTCCCACACAAATGCACCATTTTGCACCAAAAGTTAACAGCTTATAACATTAATACCAGTGCATAAAAATACTTGAAATTTTGTACAGTATTATGCTTTTATATTGCCTATAGCCCTGTGAAAAATGGGCGTTATCGCCACGCCCCTTTTTGTACCTCCCACACAAAATGCCCAAATCATACCACAATTTAATATCTCATAACGTTTTTACCAGTGCACATAAATGCTTATAATTCGGCACAGTGCAATGAATTTAAAGTATCTAATGTTCAGCGAAAAATAGGTGTATTTGATAAACCCCTTCTGGTACCTCCCACACAAATTGACAGAATAATTCGAGTAATATTCAATATTACATTACTCACAAAGTGAGGGTATACCTTAGTCGGTTTACCCGACTGAAACTTTCTTACTTGTTTTTTGTGTTTTTCGGTGTTATTTTCTTTGGGTTTGAGTTACTTTGTGAGGCCACATGCTATCCATGGTGGAGGGTATATAAGATTCGGCATGGCCGAACTTAACGCTTTTACTTGTTTTCTTTAAAAAAGTAGGGAACTTCGAAATGGATCACGCTATATTTGCATGAAGTGATATTATAGTTTTAAGCATTTAACTTTTGGTGCAAAATGTACATTTGTGTGGGAGGTAACAAAAGGGGCGCGGAAACTTCGCCCATTTTTCTCGAGGTAATAAACTAACATTATGTGTTGAATGTCAGAAGATTCGAATAAGTAGTATAGAAGTTATTAAAGAATTAATATTTCACTAAAAGTTAACCCTTTGTGGGGGGGGGGTACTAAATTAATTTAAAATTATAATTATAATTCTAATTCAGTGTTTTAAATTCATTATAAAAAGACAATCAAAAATGTTGAAGAAGCGGGACTGGCTTTAATTTAGGCGGGACCCGAATGCAAAAAGCGGGATGGTCCCGCAAAAATCGGAATGGATGACCACTTAAGTTATACTGCCAGTCACTCTTAACCTAACCTAAGGACGTTCTCTATTTAATATGCTGAAAATCGGTTCAGATTCAGATATAGTCTACATAGAAATATATACTCCTCCCGATGTGGCATCAAAGCACTATATATGTTGTATTCTACTTCCAATCCCTACGAAATTTAGCAGAAATATGTTTCCTAATTCTCCTGAATCGGTTCAGATTTAAATATAACTTCCATATATATATTTCCTGCCTATTTCACATCTAACTGCTACAGAAGCTGTACTTTATATCCGACAGAGGTTTCTTAGCCCAGGAAATAATACTGATAATTTTAAGAAAATTTTTTCAGATTTAGTTATATCATCCAAAAATATGTTACTCCTGAGCGCCCTAGTAGGCGAGTTGGTAGCGTACTCGCCTATGAGTTTGGGGGTCGTGGGTTCGATTCCCACCAGAGGCTCTGGTCTGTCGCTGCAAAATTCAGCCATATGGTCTTTGTAACCCGGCCTTTCCCTGGACCTTAAAATTAGAATATAAATTTACTTTGTATTGTAATTCATATAAATAAATAAATAATAAATAAATGTTACTCCTGATTTCATATAAATAAATAAATAATAAATAAATGTTACTCCTGATTTGGCATCAAAGCGTTATGGAAGTTGTATTTTATATCCGACCAGTTTGAGAACTAACACTGAAAAATTTAGCGAAAATCTGTTCAGATTTACATCCGACCAGTGCAAATTTCGACAGTGAGTAGCTTCTTGGTACAAGAAAGAATACTGCAAATTTGTTTAAAATTTAGATATAATATCCACATGTATGTTCTTCCCGTTTTGGTATTTAAGTTATATTAATACTATGGTTTACATCCAATCTTTATGAAATTTGGCAGAATGTTGGTTTTGACGCATGAGTGACTAAAAAGTTATTTTGCTCTACTGTGTCTCTAAAAATACGAAAACAGTGGCCCTACATTACCATACTTAAGACCTTATTGAATTATTATTATGTCTCATGTTATAAAAATACGTAATTTCAAGCGTTAGTTTTTTGTTCCACTTAAACTTATACATTAACTACCAGTACTAGTTACCACATTTTCAACTTATTCCCATGTAGGTAAGTGCGCTCTGTCAGTCATTCACCTCAATCTCTAACTAACCTGTTTATATCAGCACATACATAATCCAGTTGAAACTTTTTGACAAAGTTCTTCGCGACGTATGATTGATGTACCACTATTCAGAAAACTTTATTAAACATACGTCACCATACACATGCAATATGTGTTGCGAGCTAAGTAGTGCAGATGTTCGTACAAATAGTAAACGTTAAAAGTGAATAAAAATCAAACATTTTGTGATTTTCTCAAAGCTATCAGCAGCAAAACGTACAAAAATATAATACAAATCTATAATAATCAATTATTTTTCCCCCACGAGTTAGAAATTTGTAATTTCTATATAATCATTGACGAATCACTAACGTGGTTATCATATAAATTAAAAATTGAAGAAAGTTATCGTCGCTCTTGACACACTTTTGGCACTTACTGTATATTCCTTAAACTCGGTAATGTCGTGCAAACTTTTTCCATTTCTAGTCAAAGTTTTGCATATTACAAAATCCGTATAATTTCTGCTCATGCAAATAGTTCACAAACATATTTACCACCATAATGGTGTACATGTTTCGTAGACGTTTGGCAATTTCTGTTCACATCACACGCGCGAATCTCTTTTCGAAACACCGCCCCAAGTCACCCACACTGAGCTATCACCTCCAATTTCATACTCAGACACAAATTATGGTACTTTTGGCTGTAGAATAATTAAATAGAAGTTCAGCAAGTTCATGGGGAAGAAACAAGACGCGGAAAGAATAATCTAAAACATATTTGCATAGACAATTTCCTTGGGGAGACATCGATTTTTTTTTGTTCCCAATATAATTAAACTTTGTTTGCGACAAAAAATTGCTTTTGTATCATTTGAATTGAATTTACAATGACTTTATCATAGCACAGTGGGGAGAATTTCGAAATAGAGGAAATAAAATTGTAGTTTCATAACACTGGGCAACAGTGAAAAAAATACACGTACTTGACAATTTCGATTCGATTCTACTACCAAAGGATAGTATAACCTCGGATGGGGGTCCACCATAGGATGGGGGTTATATTCAGTTTGTCACTCCGTTTGTAACACATCTAAATATTGATCTGAGACCCCATAAAGTATATATATTCTTAATCGTCGTAAAATTCTAAGACGATTTAGCCATGTCCGTCTGTCCGTCCGTCCGTCCGTCCGTCCGTCCGTCCGTCTGTGGTAATCACGCTACAGTCCGCAATAATAGAGCTAGGTACAAATACTTCTTATAGTTGCAGGTTGTTTGGGATTGCAAATGGGCCATATCGGTCAATGTTTTGATATAGCTCCCATATACATATAGCAGCTTACTTATTGTGGTTCCTACTGTTCTCATCTACTATATGTTTCCTACTGTTCTCATCTACTATATTTATACCCTCACTTTAGTGTGACGAGGGTATATATCATTTGCTACGAAAAAAAGTGTAACACATCAAAGGAGTGATCTAAGAACCTAAGTATGTTCGGCGGATATTCGTTTTGAGTCATTTTAAGACGAATGAGCAATGTCCGTCCGTCTGTCTGTCTGTCTGTCTATCTGTCTGTCTGTCTGTCTGTCTGTCTGTCTGTCTGTGTGTCTGCTGGCTGGTGCGCACGATAACTCTCGAAAGGAGTAACCGATTGACTTCAAATTTGGTACGTGGTAATATTTTTTTCTATCTCCGGCTAAGTTCGAAGATGGGCCATATTGGTCCACTCCTTCTAGTACCTCCCCCACAAAGTGTTAAAATGTTGTGAAATATTGAATCTTTAATAACTGCTATACTACTTATTCGAATCTTCTGAAATTCCACACATAGCATTAGTTTATTAGTCGCTATCAACTCGAAAAAAATGGGCCATGTTGCTACGCCCCTTTTGGTACCTCCCACACAAATGCACCATTTTGCACCAAAAGTTAACAGCTTATAACATTAATACCAGTGCATAAAAATACTTGAAATTTTGTACAGTATTATGCTTTTATATTGCCTATAGCCCTGTGAAAAATGGGCGTTATCGCCACGCCCCTTTTTGTACCTCCCACACAAAATGCCCAAATCATACCACAATTTAATATCTCATAACGTTTTTACCAGTGCACATAAATGCTTATAATTCGGCACAGTGCAATGAATTTAAAGTATCTAATGTTCAGCGAAAAATAGGTGTATTTGATAAACCCCTTCTGGTACCTCCCACACAAATTGACAGAATAATTCGAGTAATATTCAATATTACATTACTCACAAAGTGAGGGTATACCTTAGTCGGTTTACCCGACTGAAACTTTCTTACTTGTTTTTTGTGTTTTTCGGTGTTATTTTCTTTGGGTTTGAGTTACTTTGTGAGGCCACATGCTATCCATGGTGGAGGGTATATAAGATTCGGCATGGCCGAACTTAACGCTTTTACTTGTTTTCTTTAAAAAAGTAGGGAACTTCGAAATGGATCACGCTATATTTGCATGAAGTGATATTATAGTTTTAAGCATTTAACTTTTGGTGCAAAATGTACATTTGTGTGGGAGGTAACAAAAGGGGCGCGGAAACTTCGCCCATTTTTCTCGAGGTAATAAACTAACATTATGTGTTGAATGTCAGAAGATTCGAATAAGTAGTATAGAAGTTATTAAAGAATTAATATTTCACTAAAAGTTAACCCTTTGTGGGGGGGGGGTACTAAATTAATTTAAAATTATAATTATAATTCTAATTCAGTGTTTTAAATTCATTATAAAAAGACAATCAAAAATGTTGAAGAAGCGGGACTGGCTTTAATTTAGGCGGGACCCGAATGCAAAAAGCGGGATGGTCCCGCAAAAATCGGAATGGATGACCACTTAAGTTATACTGCCAGTCACTCTTAACCTAACCTAAGGACGTTCTCTATTTAATATGCTGAAAATCGGTTCAGATTCAGATATAGTCTACATAGAAATATATACTCCTCCCGATGTGGCATCAAAGCACTATATATGTTGTATTCTACTTCCAATCCCTACGAAATTTAGCAGAAATATGTTTCCTAATTCTCCTGAATCGGTTCAGATTTAAATATAACTTCCATATATATATTTCCTGCCTATTTCACATCTAACTGCTACAGAAGCTGTACTTTATATCCGACAGAGGTTTCTTAGCCCAGGAAATAATACTGATAATTTTAAGAAAATTTTTTCAGATTTAGTTATATCATCCAAAAATATGTTACTCCTGAGCGCCCTAGTAGGCGAGTTGGTAGCGTACTCGCCTATGAGTTTGGGGGTCGTGGGTTCGATTCCCACCAGAGGCTCTGGTCTGTCGCTGCAAAATTCAGCCATATGGTCTTTGTAACCCGGCCTTTCCCTGGACCTTAAAATTAGAATATAAATTTACTTTGTATTGTAATTCATATAAATAAATAAATAATAAATAAATGTTACTCCTGATTTCATATAAATAAATAAATAATAAATAAATGTTACTCCTGATTTGGCATCAAAGCGTTATGGAAGTTGTATTTTATATCCGACCAGTTTGAGAACTAACACTGAAAAATTTAGCGAAAATCTGTTCAGATTTACATCCGACCAGTGCAAATTTCGACAGTGAGTAGCTTCTTGGTACAAGAAAGAATACTGCAAATTTGTTTAAAATTTAGATATAATATCCACATGTATGTTCTTCCCGTTTTGGTATTTAAGTTATATTAATACTATGGTTTACATCCAATCTTTATGAAATTTGGCAGAATGTTGGTTTTGACGCATGAGTGACTAAAAAGTTATTTTGCTCTACTGTGTCTCTAAAAATACGAAAACAGTGGCCCTACATTACCATACTTAAGACCTTATTGAATTATTATTATGTCTCATGTTATAAAAATACGTAATTTCAAGCGTTAGTTTTTTGTTCCACTTAAACTTATACATTAACTACCAGTACTAGTTACCACATTTTCAACTTATTCCCATGTAGGTAAGTGCGCTCTGTCAGTCATTCACCTCAATCTCTAACTAACCTGTTTATATCAGCACATACATAATCCAGTTGAAACTTTTTGACAAAGTTCTTCGCGACGTATGATTGATGTACCACTATTCAGAAAACTTTATTAAACATACGTCACCATACACATGCAATATGTGTTGCGAGCTAAGTAGTGCAGATGTTCGTACAAATAGTAAACGTTAAAAGTGAATAAAAATCAAACATTTTGTGATTTTCTCAAAGCTATCAGCAGCAAAACGTACAAAAATATAATACAAATCTATAATAATCAATTATTTTTCCCCCACGAGTTAGAAATTTGTAATTTCTATATAATCATTGACGAATCACTAACGTGGTTATCATATAAATTAAAAATTGAAGAAAGTTATCGTCGCTCTTGACACACTTTTGGCACTTACTGTATATTCCTTAAACTCGGTAATGTCGTGCAAACTTTTTCCATTTCTAGTCAAAGTTTTGCATATTACAAAATCCGTATAATTTCTGCTCATGCAAATAGTTCACAAACATATTTACCACCATAATGGTGTACATGTTTCGTAGACGTTTGGCAATTTCTGTTCACATCACACGCGCGAATCTCTTTTCGAAACACCGCCCCAAGTCACCCACACTGAGCTATCACCTCCAATTTCATACTCAGACACAAATTATGGTACTTTTGGCTGTAGAATAATTAAATAGAAGTTCAGCAAGTTCATGGGGAAGAAACAAGACGCGGAAAGAATAATCTAAAACATATTTGCATAGACAATTTCCTTGGGGAGACATCGATTTTTTTTTGTTCCCAATATAATTAAACTTTGTTTGCGACAAAAAATTGCTTTTGTATCATTTGAATTGAATTTACAATGACTTTATCATAGCACAGTGGGGAGAATTTCGAAATAGAGGAAATAAAATTGTAGTTTCATAACACTGGGCAACAGTGAAAAAAATACACGTACTTGACAATTTCGATTCGATTCTACTACCAAAGGATAGTATAACCTCGGTTTTACAGATTTGTTGACCCTTTTTTAAGGGCCTCAAACGATTCTGAAAATCAATGGGTCCCTCGAAAAAGGTGTCATCAGTTTTTGTCCAACAGCTAATTCCGACTTGTTGATACCGCTTAACTGTATTTGACAATAATGTAGCTAAGAATATGTTGAACAAAGTTTGTTAACATTTTAGGCAAAAAAAAATTTTACTGCATTTTATTTTTGAAAAAGTGAAGGAAAACATATTTTTTTTTCAGCATAGCTTACAGGGACTCCTAATTTTTCACTAACAATATTTGGCAAAATTGTACACGCTGAAAAAAAATCGCTCCTGTAATATATTGTCCCAAACATATTCGGCATGAAACATATATATCTTTAGGATACACTATAAACATATAATATTTGGTACACACAAAAATTATATATTTGGGAAGATGTTGTTCTAAACAAATCTTTGTTTACATCACAATGTGTTTATTTTGGACTATTTTTTCCGAAACAAATATTTATTTTCATTTAAGTATTCAGAAAATATCTAAATTGTGTTAAATTTTTCAGTAATTTAAAGTTAATTTTTTAAAAAAATTTAACGTCTTAAATATAAAAAATAATAATAATTGAAATCATATAATCTTGGATCGAAATATATACTTGGAGGATTGACAACCAATGCTGGCTTGGAATACTCAGAAATTTTAAATGATTGGTTTAAAACATAAGATATTGCTGCATTTGGTATCATAACTGGGAGGTTCAAACCAAAAAACAAAACAAAAATTAAATTTTAATTCGAAAAATTCAACAAAAGTTTCGAAAATCTTTTTTAAATAAAATATATTTGGAGAAATTCCTAAACAATCATTTTATTTGTATTCAAATACATATTTTATTTGAGAAATTTAGTTTGCAAATATTATATGTTGTAACATATTAATATACGAGTTCCAAATATATTTTATTGATTTTCAAATAAAATGTATTTGCTCAGAAATACATAATATTTAAAAATTAGTGTTCCAAATATATTTTCTTTATATTCAAACATATCAAAAAAGGCGATTTTGCCTCGTGTAGCCACAGTAAATCTGAACAGCTTTTGTGAACATATCAATATATTCTGGAAGTTTCTAGGAACCCTAAAGACCACATTGTTCCTCAAAAGTTTTAGTATATCACTTTTTTTTTAAATTCTAAAACAAAAATATTTTTTGGTGTAGGGAATGTTCAGCAACTTTGTAGAGAATATTAAGGCCAATATTTTTTGGAACATATTAACCCCAAAGCTCTCCCACAAAACCGAAATTGTTGGCCCTTTTTTACAAATCGTAAATAACACCCCTAAATGTGGGGAGGGCGTGGATGCAATGTTCTACAAAAATGTTGGCCATAAAATGTTACTATAAGTTTATATGTCAGAACAAAAATCGACACAACACCATTCATTTCCTTCAATCATTTTGCGTGCCTTCTAACAAGGCAGTGATCCATCATGACAGACACGTTAAGTTAGACGTCTGGTCTGAATAACGGCTGCAGAGTATTGGTGCGTTTGCAATTTAGGCAGGGCCACATCAGCCTGGAATACAGGCAATCAGTTGTTTCCTTAAGTGTGATAACCCCAAAGAAAAGCCTGTAGGTTGTTAGAGGCATGCCTACATATTTCAAGTACCCCTGGCAAGTTCATCTGCTATGCAGTTGCCTGGTCTCTGTCGCCCGGCACCCATATCAGGTGAATATTGAACTGTTCAGCCATCTCGTTAAGAGATCTGCGGGAGTCGACGGCTGTTTCTGAAGTGCAGTAAGATAGTTCCCAGGGACTTTATAGCAGCCTGACTAACAGAGAGAATGTTGATACCGACTTTAGTCGCAACATGAATTTTCAGCCATTCTGCTACCCTTTCAACAGCTAAGATTTCTGCTGGTAAACACTACAGTGATCAGCCAGTCTTTTTGCAATGGATAGCTCAATTGGGAAGCAATACAATTCTGATCAATCAGGTATAATAGTGAGATACTTCTTGTCAAATAGTGGGTCAGTCATAGTGTAATCAACAGTGCCCAGAAGGTCAAGTATTCTCTCTAGAATGACACTATGTCCGTAGCCATTTCCTGACCATAGTGACAGATCCCTGAGTCTAATCGTAGTTCATTCGTCATATTGCACTGCTATAATGTCTAGCGGCGTTAAATGCATGTACATATAGTAGCCATTTGCTGAATCGTGATTAGTATCGCGCAGAAAGTGGATTTCTGCAGAACTGTCCATCAGACAGCATTTTCCGCGTACTTTTCATAATAAATAAATAAATAAATATTTTTTTCGGTCACTTTTCGCGGAAACAAAAATATAAATTGCGATATCTCAGAATCGATCTAATTTTTTTTTTTCCTTAAATTTTTTGTAAAAAATGGTCCATATGGTACTCTACCGATGGTGTATATTTTGGAGTGGGGACGACATAGGTTCAGAAATTACATTATAATAACTGAAAATCTTCACCAAATAACAAAGAAAACATATTTGAAAAAAAATCAACAAACAAAATATAATTGAAAACACATACAAAATTTGGCCTGTGACACTTGAGAAAGACCTACCCATATATATTAATTCCTTTTACTCCCCGGCTTATACAACCACCAAACTATTCGCGGGTTCAGACCCAGGCGTTTTCATATTGACCTTTTACAGATACCACAGCCTACTTTGCTCTTTCCAAAATGTTGAGTTTGAAGTTGAACTTCTTGTCTAGTAAAATACCTAAATATTTTCCGCTTTCAGAAAAGGGAATTTCAATACCCCTAAGGAGACAGGTGCAAATGTTGGTAACTTATAGCTCCTGCTGAAAAGAACTAGTTCTATCTTGGTCAGGTTCGCATTAAAGCTAGGAAATCCATCTTGCTGCGGTATAACGGGCCTGCTGTAGAATGTCTCTAAGAGTGCCCGAAAAATTTCCCTCTAACAGCTATTGTCACGTCATCTGTGTGGGTAATAACCTTAATACTCATCTTTTGCAGAAAAAGCAGAATATTTTTCATGCTGAGATTCCATAGCAGAGGAGACAGAACACTCCCTTGGGTCGTTCCCCTGCTGACAAATCTATGTAGGTCTGTTGACCCTAAGCTAGCAGAAATACATCTCTTAATCAGAAGGTTATGAATAAACCTTTGTATATTGTTAACAACCCCAGGGTAGCTAGAGCCGAAATTAAAGCCACTGCATTGATGTTATTAACTGAGAGGGATCCTTCAATAAAGCGGACTAGGTCATGCAGGGCAGATGCTGATTGGACATAGGAGTCGAGTGTTTTAAGTTCGTACCCGCCGCAATGGCCTTACCGCACTGTGTTCTTAACACAGGGTGAATACAATGCGTCTACCAACACACACAAGTATATGAGCACCAATTCGACTTCATGTTTTTGGCATGTCGTCCCCTTTGGTTAAGGGCGGAGCCTACCTAAAACTCCTTCCATTCTATGGGTCATGGCACCCGGTTGAAAATGCAACTCCACATCGAGCTTGCGCTCTCCCCGCGGCAATTGTATCAGCCCTGCCTGTAGGTCCGTAGGCCGAATATTGTCTAGTCCAGGAGATTTCTGTTTATAGCCTAAGCCGTAACCTTGTGGTTGCTGAAATTATCCAGAATATATTTTGATTCCTCTTATTTATACTGCTGGAGTTCTTCATCATATGTGTCCCAGTTCTGTGAATCTCTTGTGACATTTGCATTATTAAAGAGCTTATTGCTGCACTTCCTCAGCTTAATTAATATTAGAGACGATCACCACAGGGTGAATACAATGCGTCTACCAACACACACAAGTGTATGAGCACCAATTCGACTTCATGTTTTTGGCATGTCGTCCCCTTTGGTCAAGGGCGGAGCCTACCTAAAACTCCTTCCATTCTATGGGTCATGGCACCCGGTTGAAAATGCAACTCCACATCGAGCTTGCGCTCTCCCCGCGGCAATTGTATCAGCCCTGCCTGTAGGTCCGTAGGCCGAATATTGTCTAGTCCAGGAGATTTCTGTTTATAGCCTAAGCCGTAACCTTGTGGTTGCTGAAATTATCCAGAATATATTTTGATTCCTCTTATTTATACTGCTGGAGTTCTTCATCATATCCCAGCAAAAAATAAAAGAAGTACTTCCAAAAGAATAACATTATAAGTACTTCCAAATCATAAGTATGAACATTTTTTCGGCATTTAGTGAAGTTCTTCTAAATAACTAACCAAAATGCAATTTCGGAATATAAATTATTAACCCAAGAATGCATAATTTCAAAACGATTGGATGTAAAATAAAGCTTCTGAAGTGATAAACGTCCAGATCGGAAGGAACTTATATATGAGGGCTATGAAATATAAGTAAAATATATTAGATTTAATACTTTGATTGCTTCACAGGTAATATACAGGGTTTTCCAACAAGAGGTGTTATTTCGGTATTCAAAGAAAAATGCATTTTTTTGAGATAAATGATCGGATGTTTATTTCATAATAAAGAGGAAGGTATGCCGTTAATAATGAAAAACAACATCAGCCAAATGACCACCATATCCTTTTCATGAAATTTTCCATAACCAAATCGCAAAGTGGCTGCCCTATGTCCTTGATAGCCTCACGAATTCTATCATTGAGGTCTTGAATCGACGCTGGGCTGTTGGCGTAGACTTTATCTTTCACGTGGCCCCAAAGGAAGAAGTCGCAAGGTGTTAAATCACAAGATCTCGGTGGCCAATTGTGATCACCTCTTCACGGTCCGGTAACTTTTCCCGTAACAGAGCTCTGTCTTGTTGAAAGTAAACGTTGTCCAGATCAATACCATCCAACTCCGACCATAAAAAATCATTAATCATCTCTCGATAGCGCAATCCATTCACCGTAACTGTTGATCCAACCTCATTTTCGAAAAAGTAAGGTCCAATGACTTTTTCATAATCGATTAAAAAAAATAACATAGTCATTTCAAAGTATGCTGATTTTCTTCGAAATATGTTAAATTGTGGAAATTTAGTACATTGGATTGCGATAAAAATTTATTAATAACACTTTATACTTTCCACAAATGTTGATATATCGTCACCAGAAATGCCCAAGAGCGTAACCCTCAAATTCGTTTTTCGTCCAAAAATCATGATTTTATTGAAGAAAAAAAGATGTAACATCAAGTGCTCGTTTTTGTAAAGCACAAAAGGCGTAACCCACATTGTATTAAACAGAACGTACTGTATTCATCTATATAGCCTTTGAAGTAGTTCTCTTGTTGCTGTATTGATTTTTGTCAATCGTGTTTGACAGCTATTTTAGATGCAAAATTCTATATGGGGTCTGTATTTAAATTTGGCCTTTATCTGAATGGTATCTATTTTTTTTATCAAATTTCGCAGTGTTCATGATTCTATAAACTAATCTATGCCAAATTTAATAATGATCTGAAGTAAAACACGGAAACACATTTTTCCAACCTTGCTAGTGACCGTTTATTCTCGGATTAAAAAATCCTTTGTGCAAAATGTAGTACATTTGACTAAAATATGACTTCTATGGAGTTTAGATGCTAAATCGGAAGGAACACTTCCATGCGAGTATCTGCGGCTATATGTAAATTTGAACCGACATTGTTCACACAGATATTAACTGTTAAAATAAGATACTCTTCACCAAATTTCATGAATATCGAAAGGAATTTATATCTTCTATAGAGGGTATAAGCTAAATCGAAGTACATTCATATATATTAAGATATCTGGTTCTAAACTGATATTCAAATAGTTGAGAGATTTTTGTTCGTTCGCCCTAGCCGAAAGAAAATAAGTAACAGAAACAGTCCCTATATCTAAATACGGATTGTCTTTCAATTTTAATACGAATTGTCTTGTCCCAAAATAAAGAAATGTGCAAAATTTCTTTGAGATGGGACTATATTTGTGACCTGCACATTGATTACAAGAATGCATGCACAGACTGACATAGCTAAATCGGTTCAGAAAGTGATTCTAAGTCGATCGGTATAATAAACGATCGCCCATGTGATGGCAATCGCATTTCCCCTAAAATTGGCGATTGTGATTTAAAGTCGCAAAATGTGTGTCCTGAATTCTTTTTTTAGCACAACAATTTGGATTTATTAAAATCAAATTATTAATTACAGTGAAAAGTAACTATACCCATGTGTGCATTTTATTAAAATTTAATTTCGAAGACCATTAAAATTGACGGGGAAATTTTTTCCGTTTTGCGATTTGAACTCACGCGATTGTCATCACATGGGCGGATGTTGACCATTAAAATTGAAGGGGAAATTTTTTCCGTTTTGCGATTTGAACTCACGCGATTGTCATCACATGGGCGGATGTTTCTATATATCTCTTCTTATTTGGGGTGTTAGAAACAAATGCATAAAATTATAATAAATTGTGCCACAGTGTGGTGTAGGTTATAATTAAATAATTTTAAAAGAAATTATGGTAATCAAATATACCATACCATACTTACTGTACCACACTGTGGTACTTTACTACTTTTTGAACCGGGGCTAGGGAAAATACATAGCGCCGCACAAATGTGCTATGTATTACAGTGTAAAATAAAAATCCCTTTTTATTAGTGAAAATGTTGATCACTAGCGAAAATGTTACGAATGACCCCATAGTGTACTATGGGGTCATTCGGTCACACTTTTCAAGAGCCAGCTACACCATACAGATTACAAACATCTTCAAATTTCCTAAACATACATACATATATATCATCGTTGATCTCTTTGGCCAATAGTATATTATTTATACGTTCCCTTCCCTATGTCAACATTTGTATTCCTTTAAAATAAGAGATCTCTGGACCCAAAGATGTTAATAAAAACGACATGCATTCATCAAATAAATACAACGCCAAAAAAGCAAATCTTACAGTGCTTTAAAAGGAGTTGTGCAAAAGTGGTGACAAAGAAGTACTTCCCCGGCGCGACAACCCCTTGTTAAATTCATTGGTGAAAATCCAAATTAGAACAACTTCCGGATCACAGGTTGGGGATTTTTATTGCTTCTTTGGATGCTCTTTTTTTGCTGGGATGTGTCCCAGTTCTGTGAATCTCTTGTGACATTTGCCTTATCAAATAGCTTCTTGCTGCACTTCCTCAGCTTAATTAATATTAGAGACGATCACAATGGCGGTCGTTATTCGGCTCCTCCTTGGCTTTAGTTGGGGACATGAGGCTTGTAACGAGCATTTAAGGTTTGCAGTGACTCGTTTCATCGTTTCTGCTATACCTCCGATAGTTTTCATCTTAATTTCAGGTCTTTTTGAAAGAGATCTCAACGTATCTCCTTAAGTTGCCCCAATATTGTATCGGATGACGCATTAATGAGGCTTCTTTTTCATGCAAAAGCTATTAAATATATAGTCGGAAAAGCTATGAACATCTAAAATCTTCCAACCAGAAATCCTTTCGCTTAAATTCTTGTAGAAAGGTGACATCGAACAACTCTTGTCTGTAGGTTGATGCCCTGAAGGTATGTTCATGCCCTCTGTTACAAATCACAAGATTATTACTCATAATATAGTCACACGTGCAGGTCCTTATTTTCGTTTGCCGCTACTACCAGAAATTTTAGTGCACAGGGTGGCGTCTCATTGTTATGGGAAGCAATACAATCGGAAGCCAACAAATAAGACAGTTTCTCAACTTCAGGCTAGCTTCTGCTATGTCTTCGCTACTGAAAGATGGAAAAAGATAACTATTATGGTTGCTCTTGGCTAGTATACAGGTTCTTCCATAACCTGCACCTTAAATCAGCTTAAATCCAGACATCCTAAGTCCACAACCCATATGGCCTCTCAACCATGGTTCTTGAATTAGAGCCACATCTGCCTATCCTGGCATTAGGATGGATTTTAGGTCGACGAATGCAGCCTTATAGTGGTAGAGGTTTATCTGTAGAAGCCAGGATTCGCCATCACCGTTATATCTGCCTCTTCGTCTATGTCCGTTAGAAACTCATCCACACGGTACTTATTCTTCCGATCCTGTGATAAAGCTTCTCCACGCATCCAAGCGCATCGGAAACGGGTGAAAAGCTACTTGCAAAGAGGAAGGTTGATCTTCAGATAATACGCCAGTGCTAGATGATTATGTATTGCACTTGCCCCTGATGTTGTAGCCGCCTTCCTCTCCTCTGTTGGTGACTTTAAAACTTAAGCTCAACAATACCTCTTCACAATGCGTCGATTTTCGAAATTCTCCCACTGGGTGGTTCAAAATTGGCCGACCTGACATCTAGATGGCGGTAGTTGTTTGAAAAAAATACTTTTGTGAAAAGTGGCAACCTTCTCAAACATACGTTTTAAGTTTCAAGACGCCACGTTGTTTAGTTCTTTTTTTGAGCTCTCAAAAGTAAACGATCTCAGCGAATTTCTACGAGTAAGCATGGAAAAATTGTTATGTTAAACAATACTTTCATTTGAAAGGTCTCAGTCCAACCAATATTAAAACCTAGATTCTACTTTGGGGGTGTCTGCTCCCAACTTACAACTATAAAATATTGGGTGACAGAGAGGGCTGCCAAGACGAACACCGTAGTGGTTGACCACTTGAGGTGTCCACGCCATTAATGGTTAAAAAATCCACGAAATGTCATTGGATGACCTTCGGTTGAAGGTTCGTGAGCTACCCAGCAAAAACTCTCATTACCAGGTAACCTGGCGGGTAAGTGAAATTCAAAATAAATAATGACTTACCATTTAGCCACCCTTTAGATTATTTTTACATGGGCATGATATTGGAGGAAAGTACTTCCATGCAAGCATACGAACAGCTAACAAATAACTACTTATCCCACGCTTACGAAGATCCAAGATATAAGTAGTTATTATTGTCATTTTAATAAGGGGTTAAATAACACCTTACCAGCATCGATTTTCATAACCATTTACTTAGCATATATAATAAAAAACGACGAGACATGTCCTTGTACATTGGATTAGCATGTAAGACATGTCATTACCCTCTGCATTACATGTAGTCTACAAATAATGACTTATATTGATATGTAATTGTAAGTCAATTTAAGATGGGTATTGTAAAATATGCAACAACAACAGTTTTTATTGAAGAAAAGATGATTTGATAAGAAAATAAAAATTGGTGTTGTCGCATATTTTACAATACCCGACTTAAAATAACTTACAAATAAGTACATATTTATGGCAATATAAGTAAGTCATTATTTGTTGACTACATGTAATGCAGGGGGTAATGATATGTCATTACCTGGTAATGCAAGTGGTAATGACATGTACTTACCAAGTTTTTGCTGGGTAGCAGAAATCATAGGCATTTCAAAAAGTGCTATACATTGCACATTGACGTAAAAGTTGATGATGAGGAAGCTGTGCGCAAGATGGGTGCCGCATTTGCTCGCAATCAAGACAATGTACCAGTTCACTCATTCACTATTGCGATGGCCAAAATCAATGAAGTAAAGATCGAATTGCTTCAGCACGCACCTTATTCGCCAGATTAAGCACCCTCGGATTATTTTTTGTTCCCAGACTTGAAAAAATGGCTCGGCGGAAAAATGTTTGCCATCAATGAAGAGGTTGATGGCTATTTTCAGAAGCTATACATTTCTTACTGTAAACAGGGTATCGAAGCTATTGAAAATCGAAAAAATTCGAATTAGAACCAGTTATTTTCCATAATATTGAAACTACCCAGCAAAATCTTGGTAAGTACCTGTCATTATTCCCTGCATTACCAAATAATGACATCTCATTATTCGCTGCATTACTTTCGGCTTATTAATAATGACTTACCAAGAAATAAGTGATTTTTTGTTATCAAAATCATTTTGGCAAATTTTAATATAATGCAATTTTGGCTATATGTGGGTTATTGTACAAGATTAATTTATATTTCAACATGTTTTCAAACAATACGTGCAGATTTGAATGAAAATGCCAGAAATTCGAATCTGGAATGAGGAAATTGTTTGTTTTGAGAAATATGCGCGACAATATGCAAAAAAAATTATTTTAAATTACAATTTCTACATATCTACTACTTGTTTTATAACTTATTGATAATGCATTATTCAAGTACATAAAATAGAGCTACAAATAAGTACTTAGTATGCTACTTTATTGTATGCTTTTGGGAAGTACTTTCCTCCAATGACATCCCCATGTTAAAATAATGAGAAAAGTGGCTAAAAAATAAGTACTTACCATTATCGAACTTTTCTTACTCGTCGGATTATTTGGTAATGAGAAATTTTGCTGGGTATGAACTATATACAATAATTCAAAGTAAACAATATGTACGCCCTTCTATTTACAAAAAAAAAACACATTCACCCAAATATACTCGTATATTCCATACACAATATTCTTGTCCTCGCAGATTTAAGCCGTTTAAATTCCTCGAAAATCCTTTTAACCCTCCATCCATAGTGCCACATAACAATTCTGACACTTGCCAATTTATTTATTGTCATTATTAGTCTGCGGAACCCAAAATATTTGCCGGGCGAAATAATGCCCAATTATGACGAGTATTTCCCGGAGCTCCCTTGGGCTGTGCTGTGCTGTTCTTTGGTTTGATTTGATTTGATTTAATGCTGCTGTGCGTTAATAGGATTTGATACGGCTCAATTATTTAATAACTTAATTTCTGGCCAGCATCGAAAGTTCATAATTTACTGATTCCATCAGCGAGGATGGGTAGTAATTGAAAATCTGTTTCATTTTAAAATGGGGATTTTGGGATTTAACGGGTGTGAAACTTTAACAAACTGACAAAACTTTATAAAAGAAATTAAATTTACTTATAGATATTTAAACTGAAATAAAGTAAAATATGTAGTGTTAGATGATAAAAATAAATGTCTTCATAAATGGTTATACACTGACACTCAATGGGTTTATTCGCTTTGTGATAGTTAATGTGATTCCAACATAACACTGATTTGTAATGAACTAAGGTACCATTAATTGAAGCATTTTTCCCAAAACTTCAGAGACAAAAGCTGGTTAGATTTTAAATTAAGAAAAGTTTATTCTCAACAGTATGAAAGAGAGTAGCCCCACTTGTTTTACCAGTACATTTAAAGTAAGGAATTGTCACAATATCACACGGTACAGAAGTACCGACGGCAAACAAGTTAAATCTCTCAGAAACTGTTGTGAGAAAACAAAAAAATATTTTTGGAATTTTCGAATTTATTTTTGAAATTGTACTATTAAATTTTGCAATTATATGAATGTCGATCATATATACCCACTGAGACAAAAGTAATGTTATGTCCATATTATTCGGTATCTCTCGTATTATGATGGGTCACATGAATTGTATACTAGGGTGGAGTGAAAATGGCAAAAAAAAATTTTTAAATCTCCTGTATTGCCAATCGATGACCCTATAAAAAAGCTTAATTCATGCAAAATATCAAAGCATTACGACATTATCTTCAGGTGGCGCATCGAGAAAATTGTTTCTAAAAAACTAATATTTTTACTTATACGCTTACCCTCATAAAATATTTATCCTTACATACTTTGCCTCTAGATATACTGTTTTTAACTTCGTCTAAGTGTTATCTCGTACACAAATAAAGTATTTTCTTATAAAACTGTAATACATATTTAGTTTTGGAATAGTAGAATAGCACTTTGCACTGCAATACAGCATTACACGCGTTTTTTATGTATATATTTTGTAATAAATATGTTGGTGTTACTTAAAAACTATCAATAAACTAGATGTAGATTCTACATCACCCATAGCAACAGTAACGGCTAAAGCAGAACAACATGAAATGACGTCACATTTGCAACCCCTAATTTACTACATCCAGATCACCCACAACAGCACATGAAAATACGTCTCATCTACAACCAAACAAGAGGCACACTAGAACAGAAGAAGATGTCGATCATTTGTGTATAAATACATACCTATCTGATAAGTTTAATCAATAAGGACAGACATAACTTGTGCTTTGAAGTAGAACAAACTACTTAAGGCCCAACTATAATATGCATAAGCAATTCCGTACGGAATGTGCGTTAAGTTTCGCACCCTTCTTAAGCAAATGGGAACTGAGAGAACTTAACGAAAAGTTCACTTAAGTACATTATAGTTTGGCACATACGATTTCATGCATTCGCACAGTTGCTTAAGCTAGCTTATGCATATTATAGTTGGGCCTTTAGTGTTTTATTTGATAATAGTGACTTCTTTGGTGTAAATATAATAGTGAGTACTTTTGTGTAAATATAACGGTGCTTTTCTCTCACATATTTCCCATTGTCAGGTGTCCTTCTAAACGAACAGTGGCGCTATCTGGGTTAAGTCAAACTTAATAAAAAATGCCTAAGACGCGTAAAGATTTGCGGTGTCCTTTATTTGGTGATCCAATCAAATTCAGTGACAATATGTTACCTACATATTGTGATGTGATCAAACATTACTTATGGATAAGAAACGAGATGTTAGAGTTGAATAATGGAAAGGACCCATCAGTCAAAGATTTATGTGAAATGATTGCTTCCGATATTGAAGCAATCTGGAGTAAAGCATCTATCCCTACAATTACCCATCAACAAGTCCTGTCTAGGCTGATTTTGTATTATCAAAAGTACAAGAATGTGAAAAAATTACGTAATGGCTCGAAAAAGCAGATATTCTACCAAGATTCAATAAATAAACTGTTTGATATCGCAACATGTAAATGTATATCCCGAGAACTATGGAAATGTGTGACTAAAGTACCTGCTGCTGAGGAAAAAATTCTTAAAAGATCAACGAAATGAGCGCAAAATGTATATTGGTTCTATGGATAAGGTGACAACTCAATCTATGCGACGTCGTGAAATCAGGAAGCGAAAATATGAAGAGTTTGCTGCAAAATGTAACGATATTCCAAGTACATCATCATCTGCCCCAGCTATAGTTTGGACCTCTGACAGTTCTTCTGCTGAAACATCAGATGAGGACGATGAATTTCGCACTGCAGAAGTAGTAGTATCTAAACCATCCCTTACAAAAACTCAACAGATGAGAGATAAGCTGAAAAATCTTGCTACAACGTGTGATAGAACTGGTGTTTCTGATCGATCTGCAGCATTAATTGTAAATGCTGCTTTACATGACTTAAATGTTATCAGTACTGAGGACTCAGTGAAAGTAATAGACAGAAGCAAAATACGCAGAGAACGGCAGAAGGTTCGTAGAGAATTGCAATCTATAAAAGAACATGAACCTTTAACGGCTATTTATTTTGATGGTCGTAAGGACAAAACTTTGACTATAACTAAGGCTGATAATATATCCCAAAGGAAGATTAGAGTTGAAGAACATATCTCAATCATATCAGAACCCAATTCTGAATACGTCGGTCATCTTTCTATTGGTTCGGGTAAAGCGGCTGATATTGAGAAAAGTATTTTCGAGTTTCTTGAAAATAAGTATGACTTTCGTTTTTCTTTGGCGGCAATTGGATGCGATGGTACTGCAGTTAATACTGGTCGGAAAAATGGAGTCATTGTTTTATTAGAAAAACATCTGAAGCGCCCTTTGCAATGGTTTGTGTGCTTGTTGCATGCAAATGAATTACCACTTCGCCATTTGTTCTGAAGTATCGACGGTACTACTACAGGCCCCAATACTTTTTCTGGCTTGTTAGGAAAACAGCTTGATAATTGTCTTGACTTCAAAATAGAAGCATTCGAACCCATCTCCACCGAATTGCCGGATTTGAATATTGATTTGTTGAGCACCGACCAAATATACCTTTATCAGACGTGTTCTGCTATTTCTTCTGGTACAGTTCCACCAAACTTAGCTTACAGAGACCCAGGAAAACTAGCACATTCTCGATGGTTAACTTGCGCTAACAGAATTCTTCGGTTGTATATTGGTACAGCTAAACCGACTAACAATTTGAAAGATATTTGATATCAAGTCAAAATCCTCATGTAAGTTTGGTCCGATTCACATCTTTAATATGGTCAAAAGATGCTTGTATTTGCGAGATGACTTAAAAAGTATTGTCTTAAATACTATTCAAAGAAATGCTTTCTTCATACACCCAGAAAATCTATTGCTGGCTATGTTGCAAGATGATGTTCAGCATGTACGAGAGCTGGCTCTTCGGAGAGTTTTAAAGGCAAGAACAGAGTCCAAAGGCAAGGAAGTACGTGAATTCCAATTGCCAGAACTTAAAACAGATGCGACAAATTATTATGATTTGATAGAATGGTCGAAAGAGAAGATAACAGAATCTCCTGTAACAATGAAATACAGCGACTCGGAAATTACTTCAAAAATTGCATCTGGAGGTAAATTGTTGGATATTGAAAAGTACCCTTGCCACACTCAAGCAGTCGAAAGGTGTGTCAAACTTGTAACTGAGGCTTCGGCATCTGTTTGTGGGCCCGTTGCTAGAGATGGTTTCATTCGTACTAGAATAAAATCCAGGCAAGAAATACCTGTTTTTGACACCAAATCTCAGTATTTCCGTCAAAAATAAGACACTCGGACTTCTTATACTGAACATTAAACTTTTATTTTTATGGTAATTTCATATAATAATTCATTGGACTTGTAGTTTTATGTATGTATAAATTCAGTAAAATATACGATTATAATGTCAAAAAAAAATGTTTATTTGTAAGTCTATTTTTTTCTTATTTATCAACCTTCATACCTAATGCGCCACCTCAAGATATTGAGTTAGGAAGCTGTAATTTTGCATGCACATTTCCATTACTATGGATCAATGTTTGAGAAGGCAGGAAACTTAAAATTAAAAAAAAAAAATTTCACTCCACCCTATTGTATACAGCCATTTGAATTTTGCAAAGAAAATGCAACATCTTGACTAAAAAATAAGTGACATCAAATTATCGTGTTTTTCCGTCTAGGATGCTTATTTAGAGAAATACAGCCATTTTAAGTTTTGGTAAGAAAATTCAAAATGTTTACTAAGAAATAAGTGATAACCAATTACACTATGCAACAAAAAAAAATTTTTTTTTGTCCCAGACATAAAAATTATTTTTTGTATAGATTGTGGCATACTGTTATATAAAATCAAAACCAAAAAATTTTTTAAGGATACATTTTTTTTAAAAAAATTTTTTATTAAAAATGCTATTATCGTCGAAGGTACCCTTAGTATTTGCACAATAATTTTTTTAGTATATGCCCGATAAGGTCGACTTATACGTTAAATTGAAGCTATTAATTTGGGTTACTAATGTTGGAAATACCTCTTTCACTTAGAAACAGTGGTTTTAGAACAGTCATTAAAAAACTGGAAAAAGTAGATTTTTTTCAACAAAAAAAAAAACAAAATTCTTGAACCGAAAAACAACATAAAAAATAGAAAAAAAAATCGAAAAAAAATATTTTATTTTTTAAAAGTTTGCATCCTAGCGAAGAAAATAATGCTTATTTGAAAAAAATCTATGGATAAATGTAGAAATTATAGCCCTTTTGGTAGAGGTAAGAGAAATTCAAAAAATCTTTTTTTCAATTTCAGTTTAAATAGCGATTTTATTTGTTACTTTTATTTATATTATGTACATTTGAGTTTATCTACATGTACAAGTTTCATTAGAAGTAATTGTCAGTTCTTTGTTGACATTTGTAGATTTCGGAATCGGTTTCTCTAATGAGGAACCAAATATAATCTCCCATCATTCTTCAATCCCTGTGCCCTTGGTAACGCCGCTCGATGGACTTCATTTCTTGGTGAAACCTTCGTCGCCAAGATTCTCGGGGAAAAAGTTTAAATGAGAATGCAAGAAATGAATTTTTAGGGACATATTTACACCTGTTGGAATACATAAAGCAAAAAATAAGTTGGAAGAATACATACATATGTGTTATATACATAAATATAGAAAAATATATTTCTTACCAATTTTTTCATAATTTTTTAACAAATCATTAATCATTGTTTCATATTGCGGGCTTTTATTGGATCCAAAGAAATTTGAAACCACAAGCTTAAACGACCTCCGTCCTGCAATTTCATCCGACGTCACATATGATTCGAAATTTACATCTTTCATCAGTTTCCTTATTTTATCAAAAACTTCGATTTTTTGAAAAGAAAGACTTTTAGATCAACTTTTTAAATATGAGAGTTAATTGCCATCTTTCCTTAAGGCTTTTACAAATTTTTTAAAGAGCCCCAGCTTAATATGCATTGGTGGCAAAATAATGTTTTTTTTGGACGAGAGATGTGTATTTTATGTTGTTTTCACCCAATGTAATGTGTTTTCTTGTTGGCCATTTCTTTCTTCTGTAATGATCTTCGCGAGCACGGCTATCCCAGAGGCATAACATACCAACTACTTTTAAATCGCAACAAATTTTCCAGACATGTTCATATTTTATGTATTTTATCAATTTAGCCATTGTTTCGTATGATTCCTTAGTGTTGACAGCAATGGGAATCGACGGTTTCTGATTACCGTTGTGTAAAAGTACTGTTTTCAAACTATCTTTACTGCTGTCAACAAATAACCGCCATTCCTTTGAATTGTATGTTTGATTAAGTTCCTCGAACACAGTTGTATAAAATTGTTTGTAAGGTATATCACGGACTCTATAATATGATATGTTAACATCTGGGGCCAAAGTGACTGATTTTACTTCAGCGTACTTCCAGCGAATGCTCCTTCCTACTCCAATCTGTTTACTTAGACAAAAATAGCAGTCCTAATCGTGAATGAATGGTTGTCTCCAAATAATTGGCATTCCAAATTGCACGTGATGTCTAAAATTAAAACGTTTTATTCCACAAAACACTGTAATACATTAATTGTAAAGTACTTATCGCATGCTTCCACTACTCCATCGAGTAAGATTTACATGGCACGAATTACAAAAATACTAGGTGTCCACGGTTCGTTCATATTTTTAACTCGTATACCAAAGTATTGCACATATATTTCTTCTATTATTTTACTAAACGCACGTCGATTTTTTTAATTACATATTTTCCGAAGATGTAGCAGAAATTGTCGGAATCATTTACACATTGGAAAGTTCTTTGCCTTTTACTCATACTTCGAAATATAACTTTGTTATATTTTTCAGAAAATCGACTTATCTCTTTAAGGCGCTGAATTACACTAATTTATTAATAAGAAATTTCATTCATAAATTCCGGGTTTAAGATTCATAAGTTGCAGTACCAGTAGCTGACATATACTTTGCTTCGAACGTAGAAACCCAATATTTTCAAGACTGTCGCGTACTACTTTGTATTGCGTACATATAATTTAACTACCTGTATATACGGCTGGGATGTCCATGTCCCTAAAGGGCGTAACTGAATACATAAAAAACCACAAATATTGTTGAATGACCCTCTACCTGAGCAGATATCATCCTATATAGCTCTCACATTGCATATAATGTTTTATGGAGGGTTACGAACGGCCATAAAACCTCGTCCTCTCTATAATTTTATAATGTCTCACATCAATCCTCATAAAATAAAATGCAAGTGCAATGTCTCTTATATGTCTCTATCACATATGGCGAATTCAATATAAGCAAACACATCATTTAAAAACGAAAAAACTATGAAACAAGATTTTTTTGAATTTCCCTAACATTTACAAAATGGCTCATAACTTTTACATCTATCCATAGATTTCAAATAGACAGTGTTTCCTTCGTTAGCATGCTGGCTTTTGAAAAATGTGATAAAATAATTTTTTCGATTTTTTTTTCTATTTTTTATTGTTTTTTTTTTTTGTACCAGGAAAAAGTGTTTTTAAAAAAACCAGTAAGGAAAGGCAGAAAGTCGGGCGGGGCCGACTATATAATACCCTACACCTCCCTAACAATGCGATAAAGGTAATTGCGATAATAATGTGGAATAATTGGTAAGTAGGAACATATTATCTAATTCTGAGCCGATAATCGCTAAATTAAGCAATATTCGTTCCTAAATTGAGAAACATCTTTCGGGAAAATATTAATGATCGGAAGTAAAGTACAACTTCTATAGCGCTTTGATACCATTTAATTATTACATACCATTTATTTATTATATATATGTAAATCTGAACGGATTTTCCTTGAATACTCATTCATGTAAAAAGAAACTTCTTTCTGTCAAATTTCGTACTGACCGGATATAAACTACAGTCTCTACAGCACTTACATGTCAAATCGGGGGTAACATATATATGGGGGGCTATATCTAAATCTGAACCGATTTCCCTCAAATTTAGCAGTATTAATTCATGTAATAAGAAACCTCTTTCTGCCGAATTTCGTACTGATCGGATTAAAAATACACTTTTTACAGCGCTTACATGTAAAATCGGGGGTAACATATATATGGGGGCTATATCTAAATCTGAACCGATTTTCTCCGAATTTGGCAGTATTCCTTCATGTAATAAGAAACCTCTTTCTGCCGAATTTCACACTGATCGGTTATAAAATAATTTTTTTACGGCGCTTACATGTGAAATCGGGGGTAACGTATATATGGGGGCTATATCTAACTCTGAACCGATTTCCCTCAAATTTGGCAGTATTAATTCAAGTAATAAGAAACCTCTCTCTGCCGAATTTCGTACTGATCGGATTAAAAATACACTTTTTACAGCGCTTACATGTAAAATCGGGGTTAACATATATATGTGGGCTATATCTAAATCGGAACCGATTTTCTCCGAATTTGGCAGTAGTCCTTCATGTAATAAGAAACCTCTTTCTGCCGAATTTCACACTGAACGGTTATTGTAGGTATACTACATATTTGATACTTTGCAATAATATTTTAATTTTATATAGTACGCATATCAATTTTCTGTATTGTTCGTTTTGAAGTTTGTTGAAAATTATTATTCAATTTTTGTAGTTCAGTCAATAAACATTTTAAATATTAAAACTGCGTGTATCCACTACAATTGGCGATCCTGCCAGATTTATCGTGAAGCTCAAGATTACATATGCAGATTTGCGCAAAGGACATTAATAATTTGGCCGATAAAATAATACTCGTAGCACTAAATACAATATTTCACACCATAATTTTCATTCGGATTCACAGCAGCAAAATCAAAAACTAATGCCAAAGAAGCTTAAAGGTCTCAATCAGCAAATGGATTAAGTCTCACCTAAACAAGATTCCTTTATGTATATTGACTTCAATTTCAAGGTCGATAAGAAATATTTTACGAGATTTTTTTTTTAAAAACAAAAAAAAACAATTCCGATAATGCTGGAACTTCAAGAGCCAGCAATGCCCGATTATCTTATGCTGGTGTAATTGAATTTGAGCAATTTCAGTCTGGACTATGATTCAATCATAAAGCTAAATATAAATTGGGAGATTTTTAAAACATTTTTAAGGAGCTATTTAATATATTGAAGAACTTCATATTATACGAAACTCTGCGAAAAATCAAATAGAAAGAGCAATTTATTAAGAAGAATTACGGAAAACGAAAATCCGGCAGTCACTGGAAGATAATTAATATAATTATTCATAACCCTGTAAGTTTAAGATCGTATACAATATTTACAATCTAGTATTAAGTCTTAGATTTTACTCGTATTTACAATTACATTCAATTTTTTTTTATGTAAACTCCCTCTTTGAAGTTATATCATGTTGCGAACGCCACAGCATAACAACGGACAAAGTCTTAACGATGGCAATTCGACTTCAGCTGAAACAGTTGCTGCAGAAACTTCTAATCGTCCTAACATCTCACAAACATCTCCGCCTGACATTGAAATTTCCGCGGCATCGATAAAACTTTCGCAGTTCTGGGAAAATTTCCCTGAGGCTTGGTTTATTCATACCGAGATGCAATTTGCAACCAGGGGGATCTTGCAGGATAAGACTAAATATGAGTATGTTGTGACTGCTTTACCTCAAGAGGTGGTTATGACGGTCATCGATGTGATCCAGAATCCTCCTGATGAGAATAGGTATGGGAATTTGAAGGACGTTTTGATTAGTCGACATACTATTTGCGAGGCTAGACGCCTGATCGGATTCCGAGATCGGAGACCGAAGACCATCGGAATTCTATCGATCGATGGCATTGCTGGCAAGCAATGGGATAAGCCAGGATGTTTTGATAAGACTTTGGGTGAGGAAATTGCCAAAGGGCCTGAATGTGGCATTGACGGGATCGAACATAACCGATGTGGACAAACTTTTGCAGTTAGCGGACAATATCTGGGATGTTTTGCAAAGAGATGAATTGGCCGTTGTAGGTATACCCGCATCTGGACGAGTGCCAGACATAGGGAAGGTAGTTGAAGGTTTAGTTCAGGCCACGACTAACTTATGCGAGGGATTCAGGAATCTCTCATTGGATGTATCTGCTATGAGAAAACAATTTGAAGGGTATAAATTCCGAGAATCAAGTGAGAATTTTGGTAGTGGAAGGTCACGGTCCAGAAATAGGTCAAAGGAAAGGAATTGGTTGTGTAGATTCCACTATAGGTACGGTAAGGATGCAAGGAAAATGTTGATGGAACAAATTCAACAAAACTAATTAGACCCATTGTGGGGGCGACTGACAATGGGAACATACACTTATCTACACGTCGCCTTTTTCTTTATGATAAGACAAACAGATTAAGATTTTTAGTGGATAGTGAAGCTGATATATCAGTTTTACCTGTGGCGAAGTTTAGGACTGACAAAAGACAATCGGATGTAGTACTGACGGCGGCTAACGGATCGGAGATTCACACATATGGAAAGAAGATGTTAAATGTGAATTTGGGATTACGTCGCGAATTCCCTTTTATATTTACTATAGCTAAGATAGATAAACCTATTATAGGTGCTGATTTTTTACACAGATACGGGCTTCTGATAGATATCAGAAACAAGGCATTGATTGATCCCCTACAAAGCTGTCCATTGGAGCATCTTCGTCCATTGGAGCATTTTCTTATGACAATCAGTACACGAATTTGCTGAAGAGGTTTCCTTCACTTACATCGGAACCGGATTACTCTAAACCCGTTAAACACTCAACCGTGCATAGAATTGTGACTAATGGACCTTTACCATATTCGAAACCGAGACGGCTGGATCCTGTTAAGTATAAGGCCGCCAAGACGGAATTCGATTTCCTGGTCAAGGCAGTAATCTGCAGGCCTTCTGACTCTTGCACTGCTTCTGCTTTGCATTTGGTAACTAAAAAGGCGGTCGTGCGGCGACTTTAGACGTTTGAACTCAGTTACGGTCCCTGATAGGTACCCATTGCCTCATATACAAGACTTGAATATAAATATGCGAAACAAACGGATTTTTTCGAAGTTAGATTTAGTTCGAGCATATCATCAGATCCCTATGGCGACAGAGGATATATACAAAACGGCAATCACAACATCATTTGGAATGTTTGAGTTTATACGGATGCCATTCGGCTTAAGGAATTCAGCACAGACTTTTCAAAGATTTATAAGTGAGGTATTTAAGGGACTAGATTTTGTTTTTGTTTATATTGATGACGTGTTGGTTTTTAGCGAAAATGAGGAGGAACACTTACGACATTTGGATGTGATATTCAAACGGTTAGATGAGTATGGTCTGAACATTAAGCCAGGAAAATGTACATTTGGGGTTCCGAATATAGATTTGCTGGGACACAATATATCGGAACATGGTATTAAGCCATCCAAGGAGAAGGTTGCGGCGATTAATGAGTTCGAAAGGCCTGCTACTGTAAAACTGATGCAGAAATTCGTAGGTATGGTAAACTATTGTCATAAATATATACCTAGACTGGCGGACTGGAAATATATACCTAGACTGGCGGAAAACTTTTGACATGGGACGTAAAGTCGATAAATGCTTTTGACAGTATTAAAACGGCGTTCGCTGCACGGGTCTTGTTAAATCACTTTGACGAAAAGGCGAAATTGACATTGACTGTAGATGCGTCTGGCATTGCAATAGGTGGGGTTTTACAACAGAGCCGTGATAATGTCAGTGAACCATTGGCATTTTATTCAAGGAAATTGACTGAGTCAGAAAGGAAATACAGTGCCTTTGATAGGGAGTTACTTGCAATTTATTCGAATATTAGACATTTTCGTTACATGCTTGAGGGAAGATGTTTCACGATTTATACAGACCATAAGCCTTTAATACACGCTATGGATTCAAAAACAGAGAGGAGCCAAAGACAGATTAGACACCTAGAGTATATATCACAATTTTCTACTGATATTCAGCATGTGAATGGGAATTCTAATGTAGTGGCAGACACGCTATCCAGGTCTTTCGAGTTAGATGCGGTACAAAACTCCGATTTGAATTTGAAATTATTATGTTCCGAACTGCTGAAGGATAAACACCTTAACTTGAAATTAATTCCTATTCCTTTATTCAATGTCGATTTATGGTGTGAAGTCTCTGATGTTGCACCGTGCCCATTTGTACCTGTAGGGCTGCGCAGAATAGTTTTCGAAAAGCTACATAACATCTCACATCCAGGTATTATACCCACTCGACGTCTGATTTCTCGACGATACTATTGGCAGGATATGAGTAAGGAAATTAATGATTGGTCAAGAAGTTGTATTAGTTGTCAGAAATCTAAAGTTACACGGCATACGAAATCACCAGTGGTTAGGATAGATATACCAAAGGGTAGATTCGAACATATCCATATGGATATAGTAGGGCCTTTACCACCGTCTCGTAACCATTGCTACTTATTGACAGTTATTGACAGGTTCACCCGTTGGTCGGAGGTCTACCCACTTAAAGATATTTCGGCGGAAACCATTGCTCGAACATTTTTTTCTAATTATATTAGTCGATTTGGTGTACCACAATTACCACGGACAGGGGGACGCAGTTTACATCGACAATGTTCTCGGAGTTGACCAGATTACTTGGTAGCCATAGAATTAGTACCACAGCATATCATCCACAAGCGAATGGTATGGTTGAAAGGTTTCATCGCCAACTTAAGGCTGCACTTGGGACAAGTGATTATTCGGAAAATTGGTACGATGGTCTTCCAATGGTCTTATTGGGGCTCAGGTGTCTTTTTAAGGAAGACTTAGATTCAACACCTGCGCAGATGGTTTATGGACAGGATGTACGTTTACCCGGAGAGATGGTCGTCCCTAGTTCAGACGCATTTTCGTCTGACTTTTTAGATAGATTAAAAGAATATTTTAAAAATGTTCGGTCAGGCTTATCTCATCATGGGAACACTAATAGGGCGGGATATGTTTCCAAAGACCTCGCTGGTTGCAAATATGTATTTCTTCGAGTTGAACGTAAGCGATCGTTGCAACCTCCATATGAGGGTCCCTATAAAGTAATCGAGAAAAATGAAAAATACTTCAAGGTTGAAATGAACGGAGATATTAGAACGATATCAATTGACCGACTTAAACCGGCTTTCGTCGAGGCGTCAGAAAATGAATATCGTAACACTTCCAATAATTTAAATAGTCCTAAGAAGGTAACTTTCAATTTATTGAATATAAATACTTCAGAAGGGGGAGTAATGTAGGTATACTACATATTTGATACTTTGCAATAATATTTTAATTTAATATAGTACGCATATCAATTTTCTGTATTGTTCGTTTTGAAGTTTGTTGAAAATTATTATTCAATTTTTGTAGTTCAGTCAATAAACATTTTAAATATTAAAACTGCGTGTATCCACTACAGTTATAAAATAAAGTTTTTACAGCGCTTACATGTCAAATCGAGGCTAACATATATATGGGGGCTATATCCAAATCTGAACTGATTTTAACCAAATTAAACAGGGATCGTCCTTGGGCCAAAAAAAAGATACATGTAAAGTTTCGTCAAGATCGGGCCATAATTGCGACCTGTACTTTGATTACAAGAATACATCTACAGACAGACGGACAGACAGACGGACAGACAGACGGACATAGCTAAATCGACTCAGAAAGTGATTACAAGTCGATCGGTATAATAAACAATGGACCTATCTCTTCTCCTTTTGGGTGTTACAAACAAATGCACACAGTCATAATACCCTGTACCACAGTGTGGTGTAGGGTATAAAAATCATTTTTTCTCATATTTTTGAGGACTGTTACTAAACCAACGATTCTACGTGAAAGCGATATTTGCAGCATATGTAGCCCTCATAATTCCCTTTAATTTGACATAACACGGCTCAATCAGGCTTATACTTGAACAATTATGGTCCAAATACTGAATGTACATTCCATGAAAGCTGGAATTTAAAAAAAAATTTGCCATAAAAAAGTTTTTTAATATTTTTTTCGTGTTTGTGACACCTAATTGCGCCAGAAACTGTTATCCACATCCGTTGGACAAAAATGTTGTTGCATAGTCTTATCGTTGTTTTTCGTCTAGGAGGCTTATTTAGAAAATTAAAAAACGTGATATCAAATTATCACCCTCTTTAGTCTAGGATACTTACTCGTATTTAAGGAAATACAGCCATTTTTAGTTTTGGTAAGGAAATTAAAAATGTTTACCAAAAAATAAATGATGTCCAATTACGTATTTAAGGAATTACGGCCACTACTTTCTGAGACACAGACATCTTCTTTGGCTCAGAGCTGATTTATGTTTTGAAAATCGGCTCAAATTTAGATACTCGTATGTCCCCATATATATTTTCAATCCTATATGACATATCAGCGGTATGAATTAGTAGAGCTATAGAATAGTTTACATTCGAACATTATGAAATTTCGAAGGGTCAAGTTTTTTATATACAACTTTATACTTTAAGATGTGAAGAAATCCTCTCCGATTTCGATATATCTCACGTCTACGAGTATGTATATGTTTCTTTTTATTTGGCCTCTAAACGCTGTGACGGCTATATTCTACATCCAATCATTTTGCAATTTATGGAAAAGGAGTTCCCTTATCCAAGGACAAACATTGTTGAATTTGAAGAAAATCGGTTTAGATTTATTTATACACGCTGAAAAAACTCGCTTCCGTAGTATATTGTCCCCAACATATTCTGCTTGAAATATACATATGTTTAGGGCACACTCCAAATATACTTATAATATATACATATAATATTTGACACATACAAATATTTTATTTTTGGGAGGATATTATTCTAAACAATTCTATGTTCCCACCTCGAATGTAAATATATTCCGATTTATCATGTAAGCGCTGTATAACTTGCATTTTCTCATCGATCTTAATGAAATTGTGTATAACACAATTTTTTGAGCCTAATTTGAAATAAATCGTTTCAGATTTAGATATAGCCTCCCTATATATACGTATACGTTCCTTCCGATTTGACATCAAGGTACTACAAAACCTTTATTTTACATCCGATCAATAGTGAAATATCCATTTTTGCGAAAGCGAATAATAGTTTGACCTTTTAGTACCAGCAAATTGAAGGAACTGAACCGATACTTTTCCAAGGTATTCAAGTATTAGGAATGTTTTCCATATTTTTACCTCCTGTTACCACAAGGACAAGCACATTTTTCAACTGTTTTGAAGAGAAGTGGAAGTGGTTTTCATTGGCATTAATATCTTCAAAATGTGTGAAGCGAATAAGAAGATATAACACTTCTAACAAATGGAAGCGAATACTGAAATATGTTTTTGCGAAAGCGAATGATCCAAAGATGGTTTTTGCGAAAGCGAATGTTATAATGTTGCGAATAATTCGCGTTTGCATATGAGAATGCGAATATTTGTTGCATCCCTAATCTCTATCAATGTTGTGAATTTGACTCGTAGCGTACCTATTCTGCTAACAAAGTGTTGTGGGGTATCATATAGTCGGGCCCGCACGACTTTAGTCTTTCCTTACTGGTTCTTCTGTTCTCTTCTGCTTTCAAATTATTATTAAAATCACTCACGAAGATTTATTGTTAAATTGAATCGTCCATTTATTTTTTGTTTAGCATTACAAAACCAAATAAATAAAATTTCAGAATTTACAAAACCATCAAATAACCAATCAAATAGTATCATTTATCACAAAATGAAGCATTATTCTCGAACTATGTTAAAATAGTATTACTAACTATAGAAGAAAACATCAAGTTTATATCGCATACTATTTACTATTGATTATTGATTTAACAAAAGCTTAAAATAGAATTTATTTGCGTTTTATCTTTCTAACCAAAATTGGTAAACTTCTTGAGGATATAGCTCATGGCAGCTGGATTATCAGCTGGAACCATGTGACCGGCGCGATTGACCCAGAACATAGTGAATTGGCCGGCACTCTTTTCGTAGCCTTCCAAAACACGATCAACACTAATGCCCAAACGTGGAGCGTTGACATACTCATCACGATAGCTCCATCGCATTTTCTCGATCCAATTAACGGTACCTGGAGTAGCGCAGATCAAATCCAATTGACCCGAGAAAACACCAACTTTCAAATCGGTGTTATCCAAAAGTTCGCTCACTAAAAATAGGCATTTTGAGAACATTTAAATGAGTGTATTTTATTTTTTTATTTCGTTTGCTTACCAATATGAATGACGGGCTTCATGAAATCACCCATTTGACGAGTGAAGGTGCTGCCACTTTGTGAGCCCCACTTGACATTGGAGGGAATGCCTAAAGCTTCACTGACGGGACCACGCATAAGATCATCCAAAATTTGATCACGATCTTCATCAATGTCGAATTTAACAAGGGTACGATACATTTGTTCTACCAAAGGAAATTATAGAGAATATTATAGTTTTTTCATAGTTCTGAAGTTTCGAAAATGTACCTTGATAGTTGTTGCTTCTCAACAACATGCGTGTATAGGCATCTCCTTTGGTGGGCTTTTCAACGTTATAGAAATCAACACCCTTTGATTCTCTCAACAAAACCGATTGGGTAGAACTCCATTGGATGGTGGCTTGGGTCCATTTCTCTTGTTCAACAAGTTCCAAAGTCTTATTGGCTGAGACCATAATGTTTTCATAACCGGCATGATCAACAATACCCTGTGAATGAAAACAAACGTCATAGTCATTATATTGTTATTACGATACATGGATTTTGTGGTACACTTTTCGGTACTTTGGTACCTCAAATGATACCAAAATGTACATCAGTGGAAAACCCATTTTCCAAAGATATGTAGAGTTATTTAAAATATATATTTTCTCATATATAAAAATGAATTTAATATTGGAAGCAATCAGAAAAGCAGGGATTTTTGTGATACACGTTTAGGGTCATTAATGACTTTATATTACAGTAAAATGTATATCATTCAAATAAGTGTCAAAAGAACACTTCTCATTCATGTTCCTCTACATGTACTTACCATATTCAAAAGCAGAGGAGCCCAAGCCAATACAGAATCAATGGGCGACGTCCATGGATCTCCCAAGGCCACAGATGTTAAATTACTCTTCAGCTCTCCGCGTTGTATGGCATAGTACAATTCCAAAGCAAATTCAGGAGCCATTTTACCACCATAACTTTCACAGAAAATGTGCAATGGGACATCTTCGAATTCTGGATGCAATTCATAAAATCCCTTCATGAACGAAACCAAATCCTGAGCAATAGCATTATTGGTTGAGGTCAATTGCAAAATATTGTCGACATAAGAGAAACCACTGCCCACTGGATTATCGATGAACAGAACATTCATATCTTTCACCCAAGTCCAATCACGGTATTCTCCTTCAAGAGTTAGAGGGCCCAATTCTTCAAAATTACCATAACCGGTGGAAGAAGCACCGGGACCACCTTGCAACCAAATGGCCAAGGGGCGTTCAGTGTAATTGGCCACCTCAGCAGTGGTGTAGTACAGCCAATAGAACATATGGGCGCCAGTGCGGACATCAACGTAGCCCCAATCCTGTTCACCGGGACCATAACCAGTTTTAGCTGAAATAGAAGGAAATAAATAAAATGTTAAACTGATTTTAAAACTAGATTTGGAAATCTGACTGAACACAACTTTAAAATCTGAGATAACTTTTATTGAAGTCGGCGGGGCGGCTTTAGAACTAAACCGATTACCCCAAAATTCTCAATGTTCGCTCTTGGAGCAAGATACTTTTTTCCTCAAAATTTCATAAAAGTCGGTTGATGTCTTAATTCCAAAGTATTCTAACCTAACAATTCGGATTTTATCGTATCGTGAATATTTCGACTAAAACTTAATTTTGAGCATTTTTGCTGAGAAAATTTAAGTTTTAAAACGGCTATATCTAGTTTACCGATGGGAATTTAGTTTTACGGTCCTCATATAATTGTAGGTATAGACTCGGAGAAAAAATATAAACACAACAAGTAGGGCCTCTGCAGGTTCTACTTGTTGTTTAACTATCTAGATCACCAAGTTACGTATTAATCACTAGCTTAGAGAGCACCGAATATCGAATTGCGATATATTCCTTCCTGATGCAATATGGTTTTATGGTTCACCTTCATTTTCAATTTTGATTTGTTTTTAATTTTCGTTTTTGGATTTTTATCACATATGCATTTTGAACATAGTAGTAAATGTTCAAAAAAGGATTTAGTTTTCCATAATATATTTACAGCAAATCATAATACATTTTACACACTGCGAAATGAACTTTTTATTTATTTGAGATAATATGTAATAAATACAGATATATTCGTAAGTACGAACAAATATACTACTCACTATGCTGTTAAATTTTGGTCTAAAATGGTCCATTTTTGTGGGAGGTCCCAAAAAGGGAGTGGCCACTTCGACCATTTTTCTTGGCGTGTTAGCGACTAGCAAACTAATACTATGTGTGAAATTTCAGAAAATTCGAGTAAGTAGTATAGAAGTAATTAAAGAATCAATATTTCACTAAAAGTTAACCCTTTGTGGGGGATGTACTAGAAGGAGTGGACCAATATGGCCCATCTTCGAACTTACCCCGATAAAGAGAAAAATATTACCGCACACCAAATTTGAAGTCAATCGGTTACTCCTTTCAAGAGTTATCGTGCGCATCAGCCAGCAGACAGACAGACAGACTGACGGACGGATGGACGGACATTGCTCAAATGACTTAAAATGACCCAAAACGGATTTCCGCCGAACATACTTAGGGTCTTAGGTCACTCCTTCGATGTGTTACACTTTTGGCTCGTAGCAAATTATATATGCCCTCCTCTCTAAGGTGAGGGGATTAAAAGATTCATCAATAAAATTTGTGCAGAGCTGTGCAGCTGAGACTTATATATGTTAAAATACATACTTATCGCTAAAAAATATCAAAAAATTGGAGAGATGTTTTTTGATGTTTTTTTTAAATTGTCTACGCAAGTTTGTGTATATTGCCAAAACCTGACTTCACACCAGACCTGTCTTCTGGCTAACGGTACATCACATATGACCAATATTTGTAAACTTTAATAGTGTTGCAATTGTAGCAATGTGTATCACACTTGTTTTTCAATTGCATTTTGTACCAACCGTTAACAAAAAATTTGAATTTAACCTCTTGTTACTGGATACGAAATTGCATTGTGTTTCTTAACAATTATCATTTTACAAACAAACCACAACTTTGAGCCACAATAACTCAAAAACGGTTCAATATTTTTGGATAATATTTTACACTTTTTTTAGTTGTTGTGTTTTTCATAAAATTGTTTAAAAATAAATCAACAATTCCAACATCAGCTCTTACTATTTTTGGCCACGCTCGTGACACTGTGCGACATCAAGAGAAGGAGTAAAGCCGCTTGACTCAAGGAATGTCAGATCAGCAGAGCTATACAAGACTGTTCTGAGCCGCGCGTCCCGGTGGAAGTCGTCCAGTACTTCGACATCTCAAATCGCCCCAGAGCCCTCATCTGAGTATATGGAATTGATGGGGATCGTCGCAATATAGATCTACCAAACCGCATTGGGAGGATTTGCAAATCGCAAAAAAATAAGGGCCCAGAAGGTAAGTCGTTCTGATCGCCAATGGCGAGACCCTACCCGGCATCAACCGGGCTAACGAAAGCATGCGATATAACTTTTGATGTATACCACCATAACGTTGCACAAAACCTCGAAGGCATATGGTGGCGATTACTCGTATTCAGATACTGAGGAAAGATTAGTGGAATTGTCGGATTGTACATTGTATCCGAGGGCATGAACATGAGCACGTAAGCCTCATCACAGTAGGGCCTAGAGCGTAAGTCATTCTGATCGTCAATAACGAGTCCCTTCCCGACATCAACATACTAACGGTATCATGATTTTAAGGCGATGAAACGGAATGTAACTCAACTCTTGCAGTCCTCCTCATTTCCGTACGCTGCCGTCCAGTAGTTACAAGTCGTCGCGTAGTTCGATATCCCTAGTTGCCTCAGAGCCCTCATCTCAGACTCAACCGACTCGGCTAGTATACTGGTAATGATCTACCAACCCAGAATCAGAGAACGTGCAAATCACAAAAAACTGAAGGACCTTAAATTACCGTCCCATTCTCAGCATCAACCGGACTAACGGTAGCATGAGATTTTATTTTTGTTGCTCCTCTTCACTACCGCACGCAGCCCATACTGCACTATATGCCACCGAAGTTGAGTACATGCCTCCAAAAAAAGGGGGATTATGGGGAGTTGTTGAATTGTTGAATTGTACTTTGTATATTAGGGCATGAACATGAGCATAAACGGCAAAAGAGTCAGTTTACGTGTTTCAACGAGTTTCCGAAAGAGTGGTTCTTTGCGGTTGTTTTCGACATATAAGATGTGGATGTGAATTACACTATCACTAAAGTTATTTGGGGCTATGTGCTACTATAGCCCAATGCTCGGATGTTTTTTGGAATGTTTCTGATACAGGGCATCAAAGGAAAGTAAAGATACCAGCCTTCTGGCATTCCAGATCAGCAGAGCTGTACAAGGCTGCTCTGAGTCCTGCAGATGATATAGGGAAATTTTTACAGCAGGAAATCGTCTGGAGTTGGACATCACTGGTCGCCCAGATCCATCATTTGGATACCAAAATACCCATCCGACCCGGCTGACATATTGGAATAGATCTACCAACCTGCAATTTGAGGATTAGCTAAATAGAAGGGCCTAGAAGAATGTAATCATCAATTTTGAGTCTCTTCACATCATCAAGCGGGCTACCGGGAGCTTGTTGTATTGTTTCGTGGCGATGAAGCTGCATGTATATATGTAAGGATGACGAAGCATAGGAGGCCTACTCACTTCCGTACACTTCCGTACACCATATGCCTCCGAGGGCGAGTGCATGGCTTTAGACACTGAGAAGCTTATGGAAGTTGCCAGATCTATCAGAGGACACTAAACTTGCAGATGTGCTGGCTAATATACCAGCAACTAATAACTTTAAGAATATTGCAGATTAACCAATTACACTATCTTTAATGTATAAACTGTCTTCAGAGGCAAGATTCTCTCAAACTAAACTCATAGGAGTGTTTATGAAAAAACTTCGCCCAATATTCACATAGGAATAGGTTCTCTATTCAATTTACACATCAGTAGGTCGACAAATTCTGATGTGCGATACTGTTGTGTAGTGGACGAGGCCAAAAGGAAACAAAACAACATCAAGAAACTGATGAAGGAGAGAATTAGCAGAGAATTTAGGACTGCATCTACAGAAGTTCTGCAGGTCTGCAATATCTCTTGCCGATAGACATTGCAGACTTGCAGGCTAGAAAGATAATGAGACCGCATAAATATTTCACAAAATAGTGCTCTAGGAAACAACAATGTTGAGTATATCAGATCAGTATATATAAATTCGAGAGGTATTTTACGACGGAAATGCATTCCAGAGACCAAGGAACTGGCTAGGAGGTATATTTACTTCTACGCAGATAACTACTCTAAACTTGACGGACTACATACATTGAAAAGAGCTAAACATAAACCTTTCTCGAAGTAATGGAAATTTTGAAGTCGCCAAGTGGCGATGTTTTGACGTATACTGTCGTCATCATAGATTTGGATAGCCTTAGTCTCCCTGGAGACTATCTCCCTTAAATTAATTACAGTTGCAGATATCTTAACGATATGGCGGAGTAGCGGATATCCAGCTCAAAGTGCCAAATCCCAGGAAACTGCAGAACTGATAAGCTCGGGGACCGCATTTTTTGAAGAATTGGCATTTAGTGACTCGGATTAGATATGCTATCAAATAAGGTATGGTCAAACAGATCTGAGGATAATATGACCTAAAAATATCTTACTAAAAATCAGTTCACGCTGATATCGATTCTGAGAGGACACTGCCTAATCGATGCCCATATTAAAAGGCTGGACAGTGAAATTATTGACTTCTGAGGAAGTTGCGGGAACAAGGAAGAAGTAGATAGCGTCCATAATCTAGATTTCTCCAACCCCACAGTATGCACTCAGCATCTGGACATTCTGGGATTAGCTTTCTTGGGGAGTCTGGCAAGCAACCAGGCCCATGGTAAAACAAAGGACATCATTGGTCTAAGTTGGTCAACTTCTCCAGCTGCCACACCAACCTAATCTATCCTTTTTTGTATGGAGAAACTCCTCTCTATCTTCAAAATCATTTGTCAAATTTCAAAATTGTTTTTCTTTAACGCTATTATAACAAAAATGTAGATATGTATACGAGTATACTCGTATATGGAGGCTACATCGAAATCTTAATCGTCCTGCACTTTGATAATAAGAATAGATCTTCCAAAGGGCATGGCCAAGCCCAGGGATGGTCCACGACATGATTTTGTAGGTTTACGACTGTCAGAAACGTGTAAACGTCACATACGTCATAAACCCGTCTGAAATGTATGAAAAGTCGTAAACTGTTATATCAATTATAAGGACGCTGCAGACTTCATCCCTTCACGTAAAAATCTGGTAGACACCACATAAAAACTAATCGAAATACGAGATACAACTTTATATATTTTTTTTTTGAGAAAATATATGTTTTTCATCGAATACCAATATTTACGCAATGGTATGATATAGTGTACAACCCGAACATTATTTAAATTCAAATCGGAAAATCAACTACTTTCGGCGATAAATCTAGTTTTTCAACAATGGCAGGCACATCTTTTCAGATCATAAAATTCACTTTTCTTCACATCTTTTGTAGACCATTTAATTTATATTCTTGACGAACAATAACGGCCGTTTTCAGGTAGCTCCGTTAGTTATTTTTATTGGAAAAGTTAGCTAACAGTCGGTTAGCCTAACGAACAATTTTCGTTTTCAGGAAGGTTCCGTTAGATAACTTTAAGTTTATTACTATTGTGAATGACTCCTAAAATATTTTGACATATTTATATATTTTTTAATTTCTGAAAATCGGGCACAATGTGTTTATCAAATATTAAAAAGTGTTATTTCATTGAATATACTCGTACATATGAGTTATTTTGTTGCAGTATGATTTGGCTGCTTTGCGAGGAAGGTAGCAGAAGGGACTGGAGACCATTTTTAGTGGAGGAGGATATACATACATACATATGCACGTATTTCGTCTGAATGAATGATGAATGATATACGTATTGAAAGAAAACTTTTGAGGACATTTTAATTACTTCAGCGTTGCCCTTCTTCCGACTGCCTGTCTGCATGATGCGCACTTTAACTCTCGAAAGGGGTAACCGATTGACTTCATGTGATAGGTGGATTAAAGACGTGCCGAATTGTCCCACTCCTTCCAGACTTTACCCCTCCTCAATGTGTAAATGTTTAAAAGAGGATGTGCATTTTTCTTGTCTGTTCCGTATAGGCGGCTAAATGGCTGCATTTAGCGGTAGTTTATGTGATTGGTCCAAAAATTGGCGGAATCGGACCAATGGGCGTGGCACCGCCAATATAAGCTGAATTTTGAAATTGAGATATCTCGCACAATTTGTTAACGAGAGTGCTGGAATTTTGTGTATATGTATCTAGGGTGGGATCGGAAATCAGCGGCAACGAAGTAGACCAGGCTCAGCTAGTACTCTTTACCCGAATCTTGTGTAACTTTTGGTACTTCCCACAAAAAGTGACCATTACATTCAAATACTTGATATTGTATGCAGTGTACATTTTGATAGGGCCCATAGCCTATCCTAGTGACTCCACTCCCTTTTGGTACCTTCCGCAATATGCGGCCAAATTAGACCAACATTTAGTAGCTCGAAACATTAATATTAGTGCACACAAACGCTTGCATTGTCTTACAAGAACGTTCATTGTCTTACAAGAACCCATTGTTCAGTGCAAAATAATCGAATTTGTCGATCCCCTTCTGGTACCCCCACAAATTGACAGATTAATTCCAAAACAATTGCCCCATGAATCATCTAAACATTTTTATATTCCCTATTTTATGAATCTTTGCTATGCCTATTGACCTTACTGGCTTTTTTAAATATTTTTTTTTGACAATTCATATTTTTCTCCGGTTAAAGCACTTAACTGGTGAAAATATACCATGTAAATTTAACGACTTATTTTCAGTTAAAACTGTCAGTTAAATTTTAACGGAGCTTCATGGAAATCATTTTTTCTTAACGGGTCCGTAATGTACCAGTTAACATTTAACGGAGCTACCTGAAAACGGCCGTAAATCGTTCAGTTTCAGTTTTTTTTGCAAAATATTATATAAGTGCTGATTCACACGAGACAATTTTTTCAAAGCATATATCAAAGTTTGTAGTTTGTCTACCGCTCTCCAACAAACTTTGACACCCCACCCATTCCTGTGCTTGCTTCAAAAAAATAGAAGGCCTGACTTATTCTGGAATATGGCAAAATGTCGACATAACGCATTGGCATCATTTGCTCTTATATTACTGATGATCCCAGCGTCAACTGCATAATTAGAAGGCATTTTCTCCATTCGGTCTCATGTGCATTCTGATTTTCGAAATCTATTAGAATCGGAACGATCTAAAAAGTTGATGGAAGTTTACTTTTCACTTAAAATACGCGAAAAAAGACAACTTTGAGCATTGAAGAGATTCGAGATTCGAGTGAAGAATATACCTAATTTATAAACAAATAATAATTTATTTGAACCAATATATAAACTTGAAAGTTCAAAATAAATATTTTTTCTTTTCTATTGATTTGCTAATTATTTACTGTTAGTGACAAAGTCAAGTTTCCGACATTAGGTTTACGACGTTATATACGTATGTCGAATACGTCTCAAATGTATGTCATATACGTCACAGTTTACGACGGACCATCCCTGGCCAAGCCGAAGCAGAATATTATCTCCTCATCTATGAATCTATCTCTTCCCCTTGGGTGTTACAAACAAATGCTCAAACTCATAATACCCTGTTCCACAGTGTTGTGTGGGCCGTACAATATAATGATTATTGGAACATATGTTTGTTGTTGCATAGTGTTTTTTTTAGATCACTTTTACCTCTATCGATGTTAATCTAATCATTATTGTTTCGGTCACTACTGTTGATTTGTCGCATTTTTGTAATCAATTGAACAGTAGTACTCTGAATAAATACTCGTTCGTACTCGTAGAAGAAGGTCTTATCTTAAGTTTTGCAATGAACTACAATCTAATTGATTATTGGAAATGATTTGGAAAAAATCAATAAATTTAACTGATAAGAAAAAAATGATTTAAAGACTGAAAGAAATTCCAAATTTAAACGAGTAAGCCACAGCAACTGAGTTATATGTATATTGACTCTGATATTGCATATTTGTGGTGGTGGTCAATAATTTAAATCCGCTAATAAATTTTGTTTTGATTTGACTTTATAGCGAAAGTCCCACACATTGCAATCCTTTTCTTTTTAAATTGACGTCATTTGAAGATATCTTGACACAAGCTGATGTTTAAAATATATATGCAATTGCATTCAGAAAAATTGCTATAAATGCAGAAAGTTGTGGAAAATTCGAATTATAAATTATTATGATGGAGATTAAACAAAAAATTGGTGATATTTTTGTAATGTTTCCCGATAGGTTAAACTTGTACATATATTTGTCATAATACTTATAGGATTATAAATAAATAAATTAAAACAGAAAATGGCCGCAATATGCAACAACACATTTTTTTTCCGAAACATAAAAACTTTTTTTGTATAGATTGACCAAAACATAACATTTTTGCGATTTTTAAGGCACTGGATGCACTTTTTTCGAAGTTTGTTCCGGATTTTTTTCCTATTCAATATCTACAACTTTGCTTCAGACACAAAAGAGATATTTCGTACGGTATACCGAGAAAAAAATATAGAAAAATTGCTAAAAATTCACAATGAGCAAAAAAAATCGTATGGCCATTAAATTATTAATTGAGTCAACTTGATGCAGAAGTTCTTATTTTTGGGGCTAATTTCATGTCCATTTCTCAGAATTGAGTCCCAAAGTCATGTGTTGTACTGTGTAATTTATGACCCATATTGTAAAAATAGGAAAATTCAAAAAAAAATTTTTTTTTTATTTTGGCAATTTCGTTTGGGAGGTACCAAAAGGGGAGTTGCATTACGCCCATTTTTATCCCCTCACCTTAGAGAGGAGGGTATATATCATTTTCTACGAGCCAAAAGTGTAACACATGGAAGGAGTGACCTAAGAACCTAAGTATGTTCGGCGGATATCCGTTTTGGGTCATTTTAAGTCGAATGAGCAATGTCCTTCCATCTGTCTGCCCGTCTGCTGGCTGGTGCGCACGATAGCTCTCGAAAGGAGTAACCGATTAACTTCAAATTTGGTATGTGGTAATATTTTCTTCTATCTCCCGCTAAGTTCGAAGACGAGCCATATTGGTCCACTCCTTCTAGTACCTCCCCCACAAAGGTTGAACATTTATTGAAATATTAATTATTTAATCCTCTGAATCCTCTGAAATTCTACATATAGTATTAGTTTATTAGTCACTATTACCTCGAGAAAAATTGGCGAATTTGCCACACTCCTTTTAGTACATCCCACACAAATGGACCATTTTGTACCAAAAGATACCAGCTTATAACTTTAATACCAGTGCATACAAATACTTTAAATTGTGTACAGTGTAATGATTGTATAGTACCTAGAGTCCATAGAAAATGGGCGTTATTGGCATGCTCCTTTTGGTACCTCCGACATAAATGAACCTTTCTGTACCAAAAGTAAACAGCTTTTAACTTTAATACCAGTGCATACAAATACTTGAAATTTCGTACAGAGCAATGCTTTTATAGTACCTAGGGTGTTAACTTTTGGTATAAAATGGTCCATTTGTGTGGGAGGTACCAAAAGGGGCGTGCCAATTACGGCCAGTTTTCTCAAGATGATAGCGGCCAAAAACCTTGTACTATGTGTGGAATTGTTAAAGATTCTGAGTAGTAGTATAGAAGTTATGCGATAATCCCCCCTTCGTGGGGAGGTACTCGAAGGAGTAGACCAACATAGTCCATCTTTGACCTTAGACTAAGATAGAAAAAATATTGACACATACCAAATTTTAAGTCAATCGGTTAATACTGTCGAAAGTTATCGTGACTGACGGACATTGCTCAAATGACTTAAAATGGCCCAAAACAGATCTCCGCCAAATACTCGTATTCTTGTGGCCTCTTAGGTTAATTAGACTTGTATTACTCATCAAAGAATCTGTGGAACCTACTCTAACTCGGCTAGCCCAGCAAAACCTTTTGTTAGGCACTAACTCAAAACATACTCGCATACTGGGGACCTCTCAATAGTGTGCGCCGAAACAGACTCCATTATTAGACATGACGTGGTTGATAAAGGTTTTTTGATTAAAATTCGCACCCTGGCAGAATGGCTGCATGATCTTAATGCCTTTACAGATAGCTCCAAAATTGATAAGGATTCTGGATGTGGAGTTTTCTGCAGCGAACTTGACATGGAGGTTTCAACGAATGCAGAATTTTTCAAGCGGAATTATGTGCGATTGCCAAAGCGGCTGAACTTATCTCGCTGATGCAAATATTTAGAAGCCATATTTGCTTTTTCATCGATAGCCATGCCGCTTTAAAGGCTCTACTGAGTACGAATATTAGGTCGAAGGTAGTCAGCCACTGTAGCAGAGAGCTTAAGGTTTTCGAAGAACAGCATAATATTACCCAGTGCTGGGTACGGGCCATAAAGATATATTCGGTAATGAAGCTGCAGATAAACTCTTTGCGGGCAATTTCATCGAGCAACATCGAGACCTTTTGTTAATGTTCTTGCATCAGAATTTGAAATCGTCAGCAGGATGTGAGCAAATAAAAGCTCTTTGGGACGAACTGTCTTCATGGAATACTGAGTTACTGTTAGGCCTAGATAAAGCGAATATACGACATGTTGTAGGCCTTATCACAGAACACAATAGCCTTGGTAAGCATATGCATACAATTGGACTAAGAATGACGACTAATGCCGCTGGTGTCAAGACCCTGACGAAGTAGAAGATACTTGACATTTTCTTTGCAAATGTCCATTTTTATCACATAGAAGAAACAAGATACTTTAATTTAAATATTTGAATTTGTAGCAAACATTATTAAGTCTCAGATTTTACAAAAAAAAAAAAAAATAAAGCAGTAAGGAAAGGCTAAAGTCGGCTATATAATACCCTACACCACTCTCGTAATATTGAATAACTCTGATATAAACATTTTGTAATTCATGTATAAATTGTTTTGTAATTCATGTATAATTGCAATGTTGGTTCATGGATGAAGAAACTCTACCATTCTAAATTTCAAAACGATTGGATGTAAAATATAGCTTCTATAGAACTAAAGGACCAAATCTGACGAAACATATATATGGGAGCTATAGCTAAATCTTAACCGATTTTCTTTAAATTCGGTAGTGTTGGTTCATGCATCAAGAAACTCTACCATTCTAAATTTCAAAATGATTGGATATAAAATACAGCTTCTACAGGACTAAAGAGCAAAATCGGACGAAACATATATATGGGAGCTATAGCTAAATCTTAACCGATTTTCTTCAAATTCGGCAATGTTGGTTCATGGATGAAGAAACTCTACCATTCTAAATTTCAAAACGATTGGATGTAAAATATAGCTTCTATAGAACTAAAGGGCCAAATCGGACGAAACATATATATGGGAGCTATAGCTAAATCTTAACCGATTTTCTTTAAATTCGGTAGTGTTGGTTCATGCATCAAGAAACTCTACCATTCTAAATTTTAAAATGATTGGATGTAAAATATAGCTTCTATAGAACTAAAGGGCCAAATCGGACGAAACATATATATGGGAGCTATAGCTAAATCTTAACCGATTTTCTTCAAATTAGGTAGTGTTGGTTCATGGATCAAGAAATTCTACCATTCTAAATTTCAAAATGATTGGAAGTAAAATACAGCTTCTACAGGACTAAAGGGCAAACTCGGACGAAACATATATATGGGAGCTATAGCTAAATCTTAACAGATTTCAACCAAATTCAATAGGGATCTTTACAGCTGCGAAATACTCTAAACTGCAAAATTTCAGAACGATCGGAGTGAAATTGCGACCTGTAGTCGACGAACAACTTTACATGGACAGACGGACGGATGGACGGACAGACATGGTTAAATCGATTCAGCTAGTGATTCTGAGTCGATCGGTATACTTTAAGGTGGGTCTAGCTGTGTTATTTTCAGGTGTTACAAACATCTGCCGTGAAACAAACTTATAATACCCTGTATCACAGTGTGGTGTAGGGTATAAAAAAACTTCTCCATAGAAATTTAAAATATTTTTGTTTTCTGAGGACAAATTCACTAATTTTTAAACATTGTTTCATAATAACATTACAAAATTTCTTTGAAATTTCATTATTTCATTCAATTTAATTTGCATTCAAATGAAAACATTATTTCACCTTCATAATGTGATGGTGCAGTACATTAATCCAATTTTCTTTGAAACAAGTGTGAACAGCGATGTCGTAATTTTATGACCCGTATTTCGATAGGCCCCATAAATTACAAAACTTCAACAATAATTTCTTAGGACACAAATAACATTTTTCAAGGTTATTTAAACGAATTAGCGATTTTGAGAACTATTTTTTGGCACATAGAATTAAAGGCAACAATTGAAATTCCCGTTTTTAATTTAAATGTTTTGAAAATATTTTTTTTTTCAACCAACCCCGCATATTTGTTTAATTCAAATCGCAACTACTTGTTATTCATTTTATTTTCATAGTTTTTTTCTTTTGTTTTGTGTTTTTTTTTTTCATTTAAATGGGTCACTGACTTTTCTTCCATTTCACATGTTCGGTCGGTCGGTCGTTAAGTTTAATTGCTTCTATCTAATTTTTTTTGTGTATGATAATTAATTGTGAATTCATTTCATATACGACTATTCACTGTTTCGAGTGTTACAATTTTCACTTTCGTTAAGTTTCGTTTCTAGACTCGAGTGAATTCTAAAGCATTACTTTAACTTACCACTCACAGTGGTAATGGCAACAAGGGCCACTACGGCTAGGAGCAGCTTTAGACCGCCACTCTTCATGATGATGATGATGTTCTTGTTGTGGAACTTAGTTCGTCGATTAGCAACTCGATCACGTCTTCACGTCTCTTTTGTGGGGCGGCAATCGATGGATCGAACAAATCGATCTATTGTTGAGATGCGTTGAAAAGAAGGTAGTGGTGTTGATGAAACGAAAGCACCGATTGTTGGTAGCCTTCTGATTCGTTTCGGAAATGTTCACTGACTTTTATATATAACCATTGTTACAAACTTATCGTAGCGTTATTCTTACGGTCTTTGAAAGTGTTTTGCTGAATTTAATCGTTAATCTTCGGTTTAAATAGCGCCAAAGAGAAATTGCTTTGTGGTGTTACTACACTTTGTTGTTTGAAGAGAAAATGCTTTGTGGAGAGCATTTTATTTGCTGGGAGTTATTGTGATATGTGGGTTGCCTGTTGGGTAAATGGTATATTAAGTTGGGTACACGACTTGGAGTGGATACACTTACAATTATTTTTTTTCGTGAAACGTTCTTTGTACTTATGAAGCGTTTTGGGTATAAATATACATAGGATACCAATTTTCAGATGATATTTGTCTATGACGTTAAGTAGTCAATTCGGAGAGATGCTATATATGGGGACTATATAAAAAATGAACCGATATTACCCTATTTCAATCCCAATTTTCCTGCAGTTTTAAGAAACATCGGACTAAAATATGACTGTGTTTTGGAGTTTGTGTTAAATTTTGGGCTCAGTCGTGTTTGAAACATATAGTAAAATAAAGGGTCCGCAATGTAACGTTTTTTTTCAACTAGTGCTTATTTCGTGAATGGTAACACTTAGCTCATGTCTGATTTGACAGATAATTAGTTTTATCCTTCCGCTGAACGAATATGTGTATATTGCAAATATTGCGACATTACATTGAAAATCTTGGTAATGTTGCAGAATGTGTGCGAAAATTGTGTACAGATTTTGGAAGAAGAGAAGCACCGTCAGTTTCGTATGTTCGTTATCTTGTGAAAAAAGTGAAAGAAACTGGCATCCTCATCGATAAACCAAAGCGTGAAAAGGAAAAAACAGTGCGTACACCCGAGAATATTGCTGTTGTGGCAGAAAGTGTGTGTGAAGCGCCATCAACATAAATTCACCGTCGTTCTCAACAATTGAACATTTCGGAGACATCATTGAGACGAATTTTGCATAAAAACCTTGGTATGACGCCATACAAAGTCCAATTGGTTCAGGAGTTGAAGCCAACTGACCATCCAATGCGTTTTCAGTAGTTTTTTTTATAGAATTTTCAAAAAAAAAAGTTATTTGGCGGACCCTTTATTATGGCTAACATTTTGGTAGAACATTTCATCTCCGCCTTCCCCATTTTAGGGGTATTATTTTACAATTTGTTAAAATAGAGTCAATATTACCGTTAGGTGAAGGAGCTAGAGGGTTAGCATGTTCCACAAGAATATTGACAATAATAGTTGCTGAACATACCCTACATCTGAAATGTAAAGAACACATACATAGTTTCATATGCCGATATGCAGCACGAACTGCCTGAAGGGGGGGAATTTAAGCCCCCCTTAAATAAAATTCCGATGTGATATTTTAAAACGCCGATACATATATTTTATTGGTCTTTTCTACCGGAATCCTTTGTCAGATCCCCGTTCTTTTTTCTTTATTTTCTTTATGGGGTATCTGATTAATATTTCGAGATGCTACAAACGAAGTGACAAAAAAGGTATACCGCCATCCTATTTTCTAAAATTCCTTCGTAAATTTCGATTAATTTTGCACAATATAAGAGCTGTTTAATGCTCGATGAGCGGGATAAAGGTCGTAGGTCACTGTCGGTATTAAGGGTCGATAACCGGGTCAAAGGTCGGTGAACTGAATAAAGTTCTACGACCACACATTAATGGTCACTGGCTAGATTAAAGGGTACTAACTGCAAATTTTGTAAAAAATGCAATTTTGACAAGATTTTAAAGAAAAATAAAATTTCAATAACATTTTTAGAAAAATTAAATTTCAAAATAATATATCTTGAAAACTGAAATATCTAAAAAAATGCAATTTCAAAGAAATTTTTTAGAGAAATAAAAATTTTTTAGAGAAGTAATTTCAATTCAATTTTTAAGAGAAATACAATTCCAACGATTTTTCTAGAAAAATGTAATTTCACAAAAATTAAATGTTAACGATATTTTCAGAAAAATTAAATTTTAAAAAAATTTTGTTGAAAATGCGTTTCAAAAAAAATTGGATCAAAGGGTGTTAACTGGAAATTTTGTAAAAGATAATCGAAAATATTTTCGCAAAAAATCCTATTTCAACAAACCAGAAAAATTTTAAAAAAATCTTAAAAACTCAATTTTTCTAAAAAAAATGCAATTTCAACGAAATTTTTTAATAACATTTAAAAAACCAGTAAGGAAAGGCTAAAGTCGGGCGGGGCCGACTATATAATACCCTACATCACTCTCGAAATATTGAATAACTCTGATATATAAATTTTGTAATTCATGTATAAATTGTTTACATAAATTTACTTTTGGGACATTTTATACTTAAATAATACCCTGTACCACAGTGTGGTGTAGGGTATAAAAACGATTGGATCTAAAGAGCCAAATCGGATGAAACATATATATGGGAGCTATAGCTAAATCTTAACCGATTTTCTTCAAATTCGGCAATGTTGGTTCATGGATCAAGTAACTCTACCATTCTAAATTTCAAAACGATTGGATGTAAAATATAGCTTCTACAGGACTAAAGAGCCAAATCGGATGAAACATATATATGGGAGCTATAGCTAAATCTTAACCGATTTTCTTCAAATTCGGCAATGTTGGTTCATGGATCAAGAAACTCTACCATTTTAAATTTCAAAACGATTGGATGTAAAATATAGCTTCTATAAAACTAAAGGGCCAAATCGGACGAAACATATATATGGGAGCTATAGCTAAATCTTAACCGATTTTCTTCAAATTCGGCAATGTTGGTTCATGGATCAAGAAACTCTACCATTCCAAATTTCAAAACGATTGGATGTAAAATACAGCTTTTATAGGACTAAATGTCCAAATCGGACGAAACATATATATGGGAGCTATAGCTAAATCTTAACCGATTTTCTTCAAATTCGGTAGTGTTGGTTCATGGACCAAGAAACTCTACCATTCTAAATTTCAAAATGATTGGATGTAAAATACAGCTTCTACAGGACTAAAGAGCAAAATCGGACGAAACATATATATGGGAGCTACAGCTAAATCTTCACCGATTTTCTTCAAATTCGGCAATGTTGGTTCATGGATCAAGAAACTCTACCATTCTAAATTTCAAAACGATCGGATGTAAAATACAGCTTCTATAGGACTAAAGGGCCAAATCGGACGAAACATATATATGGGAGCTATAGCTAAATCTTAACCGATTTTCTTCAAATTCGGCAATGTTGGTTCATGGATCAAGAAACTCTACCATTCTAAATTTCAAAACGATTGGATGTAAAATACAGCTTCTATAGGACTAAAGGGCCAAATCGGACGAAAGATATATATGGGAGCTATATCTAAATCTGAACCGATTTCAACCAAATTCAATAGCGATCTTAACAGCCGCGAAATACTCTAAACTGCAAAATTTCAGAACGATCGGAGTGAAATTGCGACCTGTAGTCGACGAACAAGTTTACATGGACAGACGGACGGACGGACGGACATCGTTAAATCGACTCAGCTAGTGATTCTGAGTCGATCGGTATACTTTAAGGTGGGTCTAGCTGTGTTATTTTCAGGTGTTACAAACATCTGCCGTGAAACAAACTTATAATACCCTGTACCACAGTGTGGTGTAGTGTATACAAATCAATGTCAATGCAATTTTGTATAGAAAAGCAATTTGATCATTTCAAAGAAATTTTAATTTAAATGCTAAGTTAGCTACAACTTTTTAAATAATAACGGGCGATCCAAGTAGAGATATTTTTTTCAATAGCCTTTTTTGACAGATCTCGTGTGAGTCGTGTCATGCTGTCATGTTATTTTTGTTAAGTATTGTTTGCCTGAACATCGTTTACAAATCGTTCAACTTTATTACGAAAATTCACGTTCTGTGAGGAATGTGTTTCGTGCACTTCGCTCAACTTATGGTCAACATAATCGAGTCATCGAAAATTGGACTCAACGGATGGACCATCTGAGACGTAGCCGCGGTCAACATTTGATAAACATAATCTTCAAAAAATAAATGCCAAAGAATGTTCTTTCAAATGATAATAAACATTCCCCATTAAATTCGAATTTCCTGTGTTTTTTTCTTTAAAAAAGTAGGGAACCTCGAAATGGATCACCCTATACACCGATTTTCTTCGGAACGGGCTCATTTTATACATGACCTGATCGGTCTTTACAATAAAATAAAAAAATATAGTGGTTGTGAATTTTCAATGTGGTTTATGTTGCTTATATTTTCAAATTATTCAAATTTTTCTTAAAAAAATAGGATTTATTTCGAAATATCATGAAAAAATTTATTTAGAAGAAGTTGAAAGCTATTTTACTCTACTCTTTAAACTTTCTTGAACCAATTGGGATTAATGTTTCTTGAGTTATGCTAAAATATATCTCTATTTTTGCATATAACGGTTTATCGAGAGAACAATTCAAAGAAGCCACCTGCTAGGCTGAGAGTTGCATTATGTCATATATCCATATCGACTGCAAAAATGTTGACCAGGGGGGTACTTTATGAGGTCTCTGATCAATATTTCCATATGTTACAAACGGAGTTACAAAATTATTATAGCTCCCCCATCCTATGGTGGAAAGTAATTTTATGGTGGAGGTAATTTTTTGATAAAAATTTCAAATGATGGGGCTGAAATATTAGTTTATTTATCCCCGTAACCATGCGCACGAACAACGGTCGCCATAGGTCCATTTTTTTGATGTAGTCACCATACAAAGGTCCTTCGATTAGACTTCTTGACGCTATATTTCTTTCTTATTTTCACATATTAAAGTGAAGTTTGCATAGTTGTGCTTAATATGGAATAGATCCATACCCAACATACTGGTCATACTTGATTTAAAAAGGGTGATCCAACCATAATGCACGATGTTAATTGTGAGTCACAGTGACAAGCATTTGGCCGATATTTTGTTTCACACATAATTGCCATAGATCCTTCTGTCATAATAAAAAATATTAAGATAATTCTCTGAAAACTTTTTGTATTATTTTCAATTTACATCGTGCGTTTTATATGGACCACCGTGACAATTTCAAAGAAATTTAGTAATTGTGGGTCACACGTGGCGAGTATTTGGACCATAATTTTTTGCACACATAATTGCTATAGATCCTTCTGTCATAATAAAAAATATTAAGATAATTCTCTGAAAGTTTTTTGTTTTATTTACAATTAACATCGTGTGTTTAATATGGACAACCCCGTATTTTTTATAACCCACAAACGAAGGTCGCTTCCGACTTTATTTCTAGGTGCTGTATAAGCCACAAAAGAAGCAAATTTCCGCCGATTCTGCTACAAGTTTGACAGTTTTCGTTTAATTCTGAAGAGATAACTGGTCCACGCTTTGATTTAACCCCCATACAAAGGGGCCAACCGATATAGCTTCCATAGAAAGGATTCAACCGACTTGACATCTTGGCGCTATAGAAACAAATTGCACTCCACCGATAGGGCTGAATTATCACCTACATCTGTATGGCGACGTCCAAAGTTAGAGGATTTAAAAAAATACCAAAGTTTCCATAGGGAAATAACTATTTTTTTTAAATCCTGATTCTTGTTCTGCCCTCTTTAAAGTACATATCTGGAAAATTTCCTCACAATAGGAGAGAAGAGCCACACCCACGAAAATAATTGGTTGGAATTCGATTGTAACAATAAAAAAATAGTACTAGCAACAAAAAGTATGTAAATAGTTGAAACAACAATAATAACGTGTGAAAATGCTTACAACTAAATCGATGGTTGTATCAATCAATTTAAGATTGTTTTTTTCATTAACACTCGGTTAGTTGTGGTAACTACTTTTAATTTTTCATTATAGTACCATATGATCGATTTTTGGTTGTGACAACCAATGTTTTATTCTTGACAACAGAAATTGTACCAATAGACCAAAGATTATTATAGCAACGAATAATTGGTTACTACAACAGAAAAAATATGAATAAATAATCGTTTTTAAATAATTTTCCAAATTTAGAATAATTAAATGTATTTTGGGATATACAACCAAAAGATTGGTTGCTGTCCTTTTGCTGATACATGAAAAACAAAAAATAAAATTACTCGATATAAATAAATCTTCAACATTTTGTTCAAGAACGGTATATGTAGTCAAAAATAATCTCGTGTGGATAATAATGTTTGGAATGCAGAATATGTTGTTCAAAATGTTTTACATAAATAAAAAATAAAAGTAACAATCATGAAATTGAAAGTACAGTGTTAGGCGATATTTGCATTAAAGTTTTGTGTTTTTTTCGTGTACTAAAATTTGTGTCAAATATTTCCACATCTCATAATAGTGATGAATTCATAATATGGATTTTTAATTTTGTTATGAATTGTTTGGTTTTTTGTTCAATAAATAGAATAAAAATTAATGAAAACTGTTTTTAATTAATTGTCGGTAGTATACTCGTATGACTGACAAATTGTCAGAACAACCAATTTTTAAAACAGTTGGTTGTGGTAATATACAACAGATAATTTTAGCCACCATTTTCGTAGTTGGCGCAACCAAACATGATTGTTGTCACCATGGAAGCAGAAGTATAGCACAACCAAAATGTTGGTTGTCCTGATGGAATCGCATGATAGTAGACAGAACTACCAAAAGTCGGTTGGCAAATAATTAACTGTATTCTGTGTGCAACATTTCTGTCATCGCTTCACATACAATTAATCTATGTATATAAAAAATGGTTCGATGTGTTTGTTTCTTTTGAAGAAACCTTTAAAGGAAAAAATTTAATTCATAGTTTCATTTAATATTTTTGAAAAATGTAACATATACCGCTTAGGGGACTATATTGAAGAGGGACCTCTGCAGAAAAGCTATATCAAATACATCAGAACATGTACCGTTATGGTCAAATTTCCTTGTGTAGAATTTAAGTAGATATGACACACAAATGACCTTATTTTAGTCCAATATATGTATTACCAAATGTAATATTTATGGTATAAATAAAATATAAAAAATATTTGATAGCGACCTCTATATGGGGGGACTATAAAAACATATGAACTGATTTGGGCAATTTTTGTTGTATTGAATTATTGTCAAAACAGAATACAAATTCAGCTACATTGCTTAGAAAATGTGATTTTGTAACTTACGAAACATATTTAGGAGTGAACCCTATAGCGGATTTAAATCAAAACATTAACCAATACGACTAGTTTCCAATTCCAGATTACCTGCAACAAAAATATTTTTTTTTTTCAAATTTTATCAAACTAGCTCTATTATTACTGACAGTAGCGTGATTTAAACACACAGACGTACATGTCTAAATCGACTTAGAGTTTTGAAATGATCAAGAATATATACTCATATACATGTATACTTTATATGGTTTCAGATCAATATTTCAAGGTGTTGCAAACGCAATGACAAAGATAGTATTGCCCATCGTGTGGTGGAGGGTATAAAAACAATGGAACACTCCTAGTAATAGGAACAATGTGCAAAAATTTAATTTTTAATATAATACAAAAACTTACGTCATATCATCTTAAACTAAATTCATCCTTTCAACCAAACGATGTGACTTTCTTAAGAATATAGTTCATGGAGGCTGGATTTTCGTTTTTCACTATGTGACCGGCTCGACTTATCCAGAACATACTAAACTTGCCTCCACTCTACTCATAGCCTTCCAAAATTTAATATATCCCCATCCTATGGTGGAGAGTATAAAAACGATTTGGAACACACCTATGGCTATCTAAATAAGTACGATGTACAATAAAAAAAAATGTTTGACCGCCAACAAAATCCTGTTGAACATACATATTTAATATGTTTTTTAATATCTTAATGTAATACAAAAACCTACATCATATCATTTTTAAACTACCATCATCCTTTCAACCAAACGAAGTAAATTTCTTAAGGATATAGCTCATGGCGGCTGGATTTTCGGCTGGCACCATGTGACCGGCTCGATTAATCCAGAACATACTAAACCCGCCTCCACTCTTCTCATAGCCTTCCAAAACATCATTGACTCGGATAGGCAAACGTGGAGCTGTGATATAATCATCACGATGACTCCATCGCAGTTTGTTGATCCAATTAACAGTACCAGGAGTGGCACAGATCAAATCAAATTGTCCAGAAAAAACACCAACTTTTAAATTGGTTTTGTCCAGGAGTTCTTCAACTGCAAAAAAGTAGAAACAAAATCTGTATTCGATACTATTTTTACCGGAGTGGAATTACTTACATACCAATGTGGATGACAGGCTTCATAAAGTCACCCTTTAGTTGGGCAAAAGTACTAAGACGCTGTGAGGCCCACTCTACATTTGGGGGTATGTCTAAAGCCTTGCTGACAGGTCCACTCATAAGATCTTTCAAAATTTCATCACGATCTTAGACGATATGAAATAGAAAATTGTTATATAGTTTTTCTGGAACTGGATCAAATATGACTCACAGTTGATATGGGGAGTGATATCAATTGTAAGAATAAAAAATAAAATGGTCTATTTCCCCCTCACCTCGATTATTATTGGAGCTGGTTATCATGCGAGTGTATACAGCCTTTTTCATGGGCTTTACAAAGTTATAGAAGTCAACACCTTTCGATTCATTTGAGGCAATAAATGAGGTATGTGCCCATTGAGCGGTGGCCTCAGTCCACAGTTCCTGTTGCACAAGCTGTAATGTCTTATTGGCCGAGTCCATGATATTTTCATAACCAAATCGATCAACAATACCCTAAAATAGGAAATAAGTTTATTACATTTTCGAAAATTCTTCCTCATGTCCCTTCCATACTTACCATATTCAAAAGTAATGGAGCCCATGCCAATATAGAATCAATTGGTGATGCCCAGGGACTACCCAATGCCACCGATTTCAAATTACTTTTCAACTCTCTCCGTTGCTGGGCATAGTACAATTCCAAAGCAAATTCAGGAGACATTTTACCACCATAGCTCTGACAGAATATATGCAGGGGAACTTCTTCAAATTCTGGATGCAATCCATAGAAGCTTTTCATGAACGTTACCAGATCTGTGGCAATTTGTTTATTGTTTGTGGCCAATACTTCAATGTTATCTGCATAGGAGAAACCACTGCCCACGGGATTATCAATGAATAGAACATTCATATCTTTGACCCAGGTCCAGTTACGTGGTTCTCCGTATAGATCCAAAGGACCTAATTCTTCAAAATTTCCATATCCGGTGGATGACGAACCCGGTCCACCTTGTAGCCATATGACCAATGGGCGTTCAGTGTAATGTTCGACATCAGCTGTGGTATAGTACAGCCAATAGAACATGTGGGCACCGGGGCGGACATCAACATAACCCCAATTCTGCTCGCCGGGACCATAGCCAGTTTTACCTGTAACTGAGAAAAATAAATATTATATTTTGTTGTAACAAAGATCTGCAACAACTTTCCGCTTTTTCCGTTTGTCCGTTCCGTTTTTTTCATATTACAGTCAAAGAATTACAGAAATAAAACATAAGGATTCCTCTAGCCCCTCCCGATTGATTGCGCTCAAATGTTGGCAGATTTTAACATCAGCCAAGACTGTTAATTCCCCAAAGAAAAGAGAGCCTTAGGTGGCCTGTCGCCTTCAAGAGAGAGCGGGGCACAGACACAGAATGCGTTCCATTGATTCCTCCTCCTCCTTTTGTACACAGGTTATGCAAACGTTATTTCTCCACACCTTCAATCTCTCCTCGTGCGTTCCAATAAGGCAGTGACCCGCCATTACCGGACGTCGCATTCACGTCCGGTTTCGATAACGACAGCATTGCGTTTGGAGTTTAGGCAGATTCACATCAGTTTCTGACTAGTGACTACCTGTTATTTATTTCCGTTAAGGTACTATATGTATGAAGAACTAACAGGTCGTTAGAGGCATCTTCACATATTCCTAGTCTTACAAGTTCGTCTGCTTTGCAGTTCCCTGATATGTCCCTTTGGACAGACACTCATACCAGGTGAATATTGAACTGTTCTGCCATCTCGTTAAGGTATCTGCGACAGCCGAGGACAGTCTTTGAATTCAGAGAAACAGTTTCCACGAAAGTGTTCCATTGATTCATGCTCATCCTCCTTGTATACAAAGCGTCTGCAAAACTTATTTCGCAACATATTCAATCTCTATGGAGCGTTTGGAGTTTAGGCAGGGTCACATCAGCCTGGAATGTACGCAGTTTCTGACTAATGACCATCTGTCAATTTTCCCTCGAGAAGAGCTTGCAGGTCGCCAGAGACATGCCCACATCCGTTATGTCCCTTTAGCCAGGCACCCGTATCAGGTGAAAATTGAACTGTTCAGTCATCTCGTTAAGAGATCTGCGATAGTCGAGGGCAGTTTTTGAATCCAGGAATACAATTTCCTGGGACTTTATTTATTATTTATCAGAGAAAATATTGATACCGAAGTTGGTAATGACTTAAATTTTCAGCCATTCTGCTTACTCTCCAACCGCTAAGATTTCTACTGGTAAATATACCAAAGTAACCAGGCAGTATTTCTGCAATCGCAAGCTCCAGTTCCCCAGAAAAGACACCAAAACTTGATTGTTGAGTTTGGAACCGTCTTTATAAAAATTCAGAATCTCATCAGGTATGACAGCGAGATACTTCTTGTCAAAAAGTGCAGACAGGTCAGGCATTGTGTCTAGAATAACACTATATCCATAGCCATTTCCTGAGTAGAGTGACAATTCCCAAAGTGTAAAACAGTAGAAGGTTCATGGATAGATTACATAGCCGAAGAGGCAGAACACCCCATTGGGGCGTTCCCCTTCTGAGAAATCTATGGAGGTCTGTTAAAGCTAAGGTGTCTCTTAAACAGAAGGTTATGAATGAACCTTCGTATACTGCTATCAACCCCCCAAGGTTACTAGAGCCGTAACTACAGTGGCTGGGTTTTTCTTATTGAGGGCTCCCCTATATCTAAGAAAGCTAAGAAAGCAAGATCCTTCAAAAAAGCTGACTAGATCATGTAGGGCGGTTTAGGTGCATTTGTCCTTTCTGCTGATTGGATAATATCCTCTGATCAATTTTAGTCCTAAGGTAACTATTAATCTCTACAGGGATTTAAAAATAAATGAGAAAGAGAGAAAAAATAAAAGATCGTCTAATTGCTCGAAAAACTTTAGCTCCTGTATGGGGCGTCTTTCTCGCTTTTGGGATGGAAACACGCTTGGTTTCTCTCAATTCTGTCGGTATATCTTTGAACCAGGAAACAATTCTATCAGCCACTGGCTGCAGCTTCGCCGGCGAGACATTGTCTGGCCCTGGCGACTTAAAAGGTTTAAAGCTTTCAGATTCGTTTACAATCTCGCTGGCTATCTGTAATAGCTGTACTTCGCAAATTGTTACAATTTTTTACTTTTTAGCAACTATCGTTGTTCGTTTAAGAAATATCGAATCTTTAATTATAAGTTTAATTATTGTATCTATACTGATATACATCACTGTATTTATATCTATATTTTTGTTTATTTTCGTTTATCACATATTTTATTTTCAATTCCACTTGATGCCAATCAGCAAAATTCTCTTCGATCTATTGCAATAACGTAAACAATTCTCACTTTCGATTCCAAAAAATCTAAATCACCCACTCACTACAACTTACCACACACGGTGGTGGCAATAAACGTCACTAACAGCATAAGATCACGGAGACGATATGCACACTTCATGACGATTGAATGTTCTCGTATTGTTATGCTGCGGAAATGCGAAGATCGCGCTTCTATCTATACGTTTATCGAATGTTTGATGAGACGACCAGTCGCGTATGTATGAAACGAGAACATTGATTGTTGGTAGCCTTCTGACGAATGGAAGATGACATGGTTTCGGACTTTTATATATAACCGCAGACAAACCGAGAGAAATATCATATCGAAGTTCTTAGGCGACCAAAGATCGCATTTTTCTGGATTTGTCTCATTTTCAAACAGATAAGAGAATTTGTTTATGTTCAACAAACATATTATGTGTTTCTTTGAAGAGATAGTAACGATCAAAGAGAGATGCATTTTTGACACTTTTGAAGTACAGATTACCTAAACTATATTAAAACATGCAAAGAAAGGCTAAATTCAGGCGGAGGCGACTAACTGAGAGAAGAAAATACCAAATCGCAAGGAATGTATCTGTGATTTTCTGGAATAACAGCCTATTCAGCTAATCATTATCTATCTATCGATCGATATACGAGACTCACATGTTAGTCCATTTTTTGAAGACTTTTTCCAACATTAAACTATGCACATTTTGTATCAAATGTACTACGAGAGAAAAAGCATTTTGGCTCTCCTGAACATTTTGATTTTTTGAGATGTGCTGTTATGTTTGAAAACCACAGATATATGGGGACTATATCTTAATGTGAAACAATTTTGCACCAGCGCTGCCAGTTTAGGGGATTTATCCCCAATTTGGGGATTTTTCTTCGCGAATGGGGATATATTTTTTGGTTTGGGGATCCGGCGATTTGGCGGGGATTGACATTTTTTATAACTACATGTCTTTATTTATGTTAAAATTTTTTCTGTTAAATCAATTTTTTTTAGAAAATGCGTCCGTAAAAATTGTGTCAAAAGTTCCTACAAAAAGTAGCTTGACTCGCAGTGTATTAGAGTACGACTTAAATAGACAACCTGTACATAGTAATTGCCAATACGTATTTCTATAGATATTTATAAATCTTAAGTGAAGCCAAATTGCGTTTATAAAATTCTTCCGAGATGACATTACGAACAATTTAAGCTAATTTTGGAGTAAAGTTTACTAGTAAAAGGATTCTGCTTGTACAAACAAAATGAATTTTAGTACAGAGTACATTGAATTGTAAAATACACCATTCACATAAGTTAAAATATTTTCTGGTGATTTTTTGGGGATAAGAAATCTTTTTTTGGGGATTTAGGGGATAAAAAATACAAATTTGGGGATTCGGCACTAAAAAAAACTGGCAAGCCTGTTTTGTACACAAATCGTCTTTGAGGCAAGCAAGAAGCGTTTGTCATTGCATAATTGAAACCAGTATATTGATTACATGTAAAGCGTTTTCCTACAAGAGGTGTTATTTTGGTATTCAAAGAAAAATTCCATTTTTAGAGATAAATGATCGGATGTTTGTTTCATAATAAAGAGTAAGGTATGCCGTTAATAATAAAACAACATCAGCCAAATGGCCACCACGACTACGTTAACAGGACCATATCCTTTTCATGAAATTTTCCACAACCAAATCGCAAAGTGGCTGCCCTATGTCCTCGATAGCCTCACGAATTCTATCTTTGAGGTCTTGAATCGACGCTGGGCTGTTGGCGTAGACCTTATCTTTCACGTGGCCCCAAAGGAAGAAGTCCCAAGGTGTAAAAACACAAGATCTCGGTGCAAATTGTGATCACCTCTTCGAGAGATAACACGGTCCGGAAACTTTTCCCGTAACAGAGCAATGGTTTAGTTGCTTGTGTGGCACGTAGCGCCGTCTTGTTGAAAGTAAACGTTATCCATCTAACTCCGACCATAAAAAATCATTAATCATCTCTCGATAGCGCAATCCATTACGGCACCAAACAGTCACACGTTGAGGATGGAGAGACTTCTCAACAATAACTCTTGGGTTTTCCGAGCCCCAGGTGCGACAATTTTGCATCTGGGGGCTCATCTTGACTGATGGGCCTCATCAGTCAAGATGATTTTCGAATTTTAATAATTTCAATGTGTTGTTAAATCGTGTATCGTTCCATTTTTATAACCTACACCACACTGTGGTACAGGGTATTATAAGTTTGTTTCACGGCAGATGTTTGTAACTCCTGCAAATAACACAGCTAGGCCCACCTTAAAGTATACCGATCGACTCAGAATCACTAGCTGAGTCGATTTAACGATGTCTGTCCGTCCGTCCGTCCGTCCATGTAAAGTTGTTCGTCGACTACAGGTCGCAAATTCACTCCGATCGTTCTGAAATTTTGCAGTTTAGAGTATTTCGCGGCTGTTAAGATCGCTATTGAATTTGGTTGAAATCGGTTCAGATTTAGATATAGCTCCGATATATATGTTTCGTCCGATTTGGCCCTTTAGTCCTATAGAAGCTGTATTTTACATCCGATCGTTTTGAAATTTAGAATGGTAGAGTTTCTTGATCCTTGAACCAACATTGCCGAATTTGAAGAAAATCGGTTAAGATTTAGCTATAGCTCCCATATATATGTTTCGTCCGACTTGGCCCTTTAGTCCTATAAAAGCTGTAATTTACATCCAATCGTTTTGAAATTTAGAATGGTAGAGTTTCTTGATCCATGAACCAACATTGCCGAATTTGAAGAAAATCGGTTAAGATTTAGCTATAGCTCCCATATATATGTTTCGTCCGATTTGGCCCTTTAGTCCTATAGAAGCTATATTTTACATCCAATCGTTTTGAAATTTAGAATGGTAGAGTTTCTTGATCCTTGAACCAACATTGCCGAATTTGAAGAAAATCGGTTAAGATTTAGCTATAGCTCCCATATATATGTTTCGTCCGATTTGGCCCTTTAGTCCTATAAAAGCTGTAATTTACATCCAATCGTTTTGAAATTTAGAATGGAAGAGTTTCCTGATTCATGAACCAACATTGCCGAATTTGGAGAAAATCGGTAAAGATTAAGCTATAGCTCCTATATATATTTTTCATCCGATTTGGCTCTTTAGATCCAATCGTTTTTATACCCTACACCACACTGTGGTACCTGGTATTATTTAAGTATAAAATGTCCCAAAAGTAAATTTATGTAAACAATTTATACATGAATTACAAAATTTATATATCAGAGTTATTCAATATTACGAGAGTGGTGTAGGGTATTATATAGTCGGCACCGCCCGACTTTAGCCTTTCCTTAGTGGTTAGTAATGCCGTAGTTTCTACTCCTCAAATGTTAAAGAATAAAAGCTTCAAAAGTGACAGCTACCGAAATACCGGGTGATTCAAAATTCTTGTTGAAAAACCCTGTATACGTAGCATATAGACGTACATAGCTATGGTCCCAGAGTTCGAGAGTAGCTCTTACAGTACAGTAGCTCTTAGTAACTGCATTCGACTTCTCGAAGGTATTCGATCTAGTGGACCATGGTATTTTGTGCCAGAAACTGGAGTATTATGGTATAAAGGGAAAAAAAATTTCACATTCTAAAGAATTAATTGGAAGGAAGAAAACAGTGCGGTGAAATTAATGGCATCAAAAGTTTCATGGGTGATTTAGAACGTGGTGTACGTCAAGGCAGTGTATTGGGGCCTCTTTTGTTTGCAGTGTATGTCAATTATATTATGAAGCTTGACCTTTATGGAATATTGTATATGTATGCAGAAGACATATCATTGTTTTATCATTATAAAAATAAAACAGCTTTGAAATCGTAATGGAGAGAGGCGCAGCTTTAATTTTTGAGTATGCACGTATTAACAAATTGTTTATTAATAAAGCCAAAACAAAAATCGTACGTTTTAAGCCCTGTAATGATGGCGAAGAAGTCTATAAAAGTCAGTCAATAAAATACCTGGGGGAAAATTTGCAGAGTAATATCACGTGGACCTTACACATTCAAGAGTTTAAATCGAAAATATCCCCAGCAATTGGCTTGATGTACGAGTTGAAAAACAAGTTCAATGAAAAAACAAAACTACTGCTATACCAAGAACTGGTCCAAAGTCATCTAAACTATTTAGTTTCTGTCTATGGATGTAAAAAACCTGCAGAACTGAAATCCTTGCAAAGGATGCAAAACAAAGCTCTGAAGTCGGTGTATAGCTTACCAATTCTAGTTCCAACATTATCATTGTACAAAGATGTATGTAAGAATATTTTACGTATTCAGGGGTTATGACGGGTTTTCCAATAGGGATGATATGATTTTGAAGTGACCTTTCAGCCATTTGTAATATGTCAGATCTGTCATTTGTTTTTCATTGTATTCAGTAGTGTTTACAATTTCATCATGTAGAGATATACGCAAGAACAACGTTTACAAATTATCCAGTTTTATTATCAAAATAATCGTTCTCCAATTGCAACTTTTCGCGCGCTAAGTCCATTTTATTTTTAAATCCAAAAAAAACACTTTCCAGTCGGCCTACAACCTTGACACCCTTGAGCAATATTTTAGCTCTCGTTAAGAGCTATATTTTTGCCTTTGACCGATTGTGGCTACGTGCCACACAGCAAATGAAACAATAGAAGTGTTGCGAGAAAAGTTTGGAGATTCGATTATTCCAAGAAATTGTGATATTGAATGGCCTCCAAGAAGTTGTGATTTAACACCATTAGACTATTTCTTATGGTGTTATTTGAAGTCATTGGTCTTTCGAAATAAACCGGACTCTCTTTAAGCTTTACAAGTCAATATTGAACGTGCCATTCATGACATACGACTTGATTTAGTGGAAAAAGTGCTCGAAAATTGGGTTCATCGAATTCGTTCCTGCAGAAGAAGTCGTGGAGGCCATTTGAATGACGTTTTATTTAGAACTTAATTGTATCGATTGTACTTCACATTAAATAAAAAACTTTTGAATTTCCTTAACAATAAGTGTGTTTTTTTTTCAAAGAAATCATATTACTCTTATTGGAAAACCCTGTATAAGATGCAAGTTTTGCTATTAGTTTTTAAGATGCTGCAAAACGTTGGTCACATTTGTATAAACTTCGAACGAAATCAGAGTGCAATCCAGACTAGATATAACTTGCTGGAATTTAACAATCTGCCTGAAAACATTTAAAATGTGGACCGATGTTAAGCTTTTAAATTGAACTTAAAAAGGTCTTTCATAAGTAATCTTGATATTCTTTTAGAATAGCTTCTAGTAAAGTTGATTTTATGATCTCCCTTTTTTCTAAATTTATGAATGTACTTATTAACATAATTTGTTAACCAATCTTTATATTAATTAATATAATATATTTAGATTTACTATCAAGCCTTAATTAATGCCAACTCGCATCAATAAAGTCATCTGACGCTGAGGCATACTTATCTGTAAATTGGAATTTGTTAATAAATTAATTAAATTAAAAAAAATAAAAAAAATCTTAGCTTTATGGACACTGTAAACACGGTCCCAGATTGAGAAGGTTGATACTGGGTATAAACTGTTGTGATATACAGTGATGCCAACTTCTTCCGAGTAAATTCCAAACAAAAAGGCGTAAAACTATAGCATTGCTTTAGTCAGGCGGAGACGACTACATTATACCCTACACGACCCCAACTGAGCAGAATTAAAAAAAATATGTTTCGAAAATCGTTATCAGTTTTGTTTTCCCAATGAAAATAATACGTCCAAAAATTTGTATTTTATGGCGCTTACATTCAAAATCAGGATATAGATACACATAGATACTCGTATCTGAAGCTGAACCTATTTTCGTCAAATTTTACAACGTTCCTCTTTATTTCAAGAATCTGTTATCTGTTAAAAATTATAGAGATCTGTTGACAATGTCTATTTTAAAGCGCCTACATTCAACATCGGTGTATAGGCGTTATGAAGTCTATATCTAAATCTGAACCAATTTTCCCTAAATTTGGCAGTGTTCATTCCTGGTTGAAGGAACCGTTGTATACTAAATTGTATGTAAATCTGATGAGAAACGGGTATTTTATGGCGCTAAGACTCAAAAGATTTAAACCTGCAAGAATGACGTAAAATTTGCCAGAGTCTATTATACGCTCAAACTACTTTCCAATACCGAATTTAGTAAAGATTTGATACAAATTGTGGCGTCTATGCCGCGTTGATGCCAAAGCAAAATAGTCTAATTTCTTTATGTTACCAGATGTGATCTGACAAATGTACAAAAAGCGTCAAAAGCACTAACGAAAAATTTTAAAAGCGTACAGTTAGTGTTTTTTTTTTCGTTTGGCAATAACTGAACACTTTTCGCGTATTGGGTAGTATGAAAAGCACTAAATCTGGTGCGAAAAGCACTAAGTTGACATCCCTGGTGATATACCCGCCATACAAAGGGTATATCACAACATGGATCCAAAAATGTCAAAGGATTGCGGTAAAATTTGGTAATATGAGTTTATTTGTACCCGAAACAATTCACACAAGGGTAAATAAGATTCGGCCCGACCGAACTTAACACCGTTTTAACATGTTTGCTATTCCAACATATGTATTGAAAATATACAATATACAAAATTGACCACATCAGAACATGTTTTGACATAGTCCTCCTACAGGAAGCTATCTAAGAGTATACGCTACACTTTCAAACAAATTGGCTGAAACTATGTAGTTTGAACATATTTTTACAAGAATTCACCACAACAAAAACTAACCACATCGATCCATTTTTTTGTGGGTCCCCAATAAGGGGTCGATCTCAAATATGATTATTTATCCCATAAAACCCAAATATTCCAGTGGTTTTTTTGAAATTTTTCAGTTTGTGTTTTATAACTAAAACTCCGCATAGTCCGCATATGGTGGTTGATCTTACATATTTTTCTAATTCATTTGGCTTAAACTTGACAGCCTTTGTTTTTAATTGTTAAAAGTATTTGATACAATAAAAAAACATATCGGTTCATAATGTGCTTCTCTTCAAATTCACAGATTTTTATTGAATTGAATGCAATAGAGACGATATGTACGAACCCTTCGTACGAACGAACTTATTATTTTTCGTTAGGGACGAAGTTAACATAACACATTGATACCCACAGACGTATATAGAATAACAAAATTCACCGTGAGAATCCACTAAAATCTACACATAGTAAATATACCCGTATGTACATATCTTTTTTTTTTAAATTAGATAAGTGAAAAAAACGCACAAACATCTAAATTGAAAAAGAATTAAAATTAATTGTGGTAAAGCATATACCTAAATACAGAATAAATCAAAATCTTTTTAAATTAAATAAAAGCGAACAAGAAAGACACAACAATGTAACACTAAATAATGTCTAAAATTAGACTATTGACGAAAAAACACAAAAATGTTAAGCTCGGTGGTGTCAACTCCTATATAGCCTACACAATATGCAGCAACTCAAAACAAGTAATCACGGTGTTAAGTTCAGCCATGTCGAATCGTATACGAGTATACCCTCCACCAGGGTAAATTGTGGTTTTTGTTGTTTTAAAGAGTAAAATCATGTGAAGGGCTATATCAAGACATGGATCTATGGCTCCCCTTGTTCGTGTGATTCTGGTTATAAATCAGGCTATGAAGCCGATGCGGCGCAAATCGGCGGCGCGCCGCATCCGGCCATTTCTATCAAGCTGACGCCGCCGCCGATTTTAGCGGCTCACATCGGCTGAAACTCAGCCGCCGAAGTGTATTTAGTGAGTCAAAAATATTTATTTTATGCAACCATGAACATTAAGAAAGACAATACGGTCAGACTTTTTAATATCGACCTATGTAGTTCATTTAAGCGTAAAAAGTTTATAAATAATATCAGATCGCTCATTTATATTTAAAAAAAAATCAAAAAATGTTATGGGACATTCAAATTTAAAAATGCGTTTGTTGGTTGTAAGGAAATTGCAATAGCTCACAACAGGACTTTTTGTGTAGACATTTTTTTTAAACAAATGTACCTTTTTGATTTGAATTATTTATTATTATTTCATCCATAACTTTTACAAATATTGAGCCTCCAAAATCTAAAAAATTTTACTTTTTGGTTGGGCTAAAATATATATAAAATTCGAAATGACATTCGTGCACCATCGCTTGTTGAAACTTTATCGGTTCAGTCGATTGTTGAAATTTGATCGGCTCAGCTGATCAGCCGCTGCCGCTCGAAATTTAGCAATGCGCCGCCGCCGCCGATAATTTTTGTCGGCTTCATTGCCTGGTATAAATATACCCAAAACATATTTAAACATTAATGTCAAAAATTGTCTATTATTTACTGTTGCTCCATTTTGTACTGGATATTATTTATCTAAAAAAAATATTTTCGGCAGATTTTTTAATTTTAATATCCATACATCCATTCTAAACTATGCTAAGTGCAAAAAGGAAGTTTTTCAAGAGAGGCGATCAAAGTTTGATGCATTTTGTGGAATTACTTTGTAATGGAATCCGAATGACCTGTACTATTTTGTGAACAACTTTTGATTGTGTTCACGGATAAACACCAAATTTTGACTGAATATAATTTGGAATATTTACCCCCATTAACACAAAACAAAATAACCGAGCGTTAGAGCTAACGAAAGTTAAATTGTATGCTATTTGACAGCTATAACCGGTAGTTAGCTTTTAAACCTAGTCTATTTATTTATTGTTAATGGCCCTTAGAAATTAAAAATGCTAGCAGCCAAAAAACATGCTAAGTCGACCTATCATGTTTTAGAGTGAAGGTATCGATATGTCAATGTGCGTCGTCCAAAATTGTTACCTTAATTCTACAAGGGCGTAACTGACAAGCTTTAATCTTGAAATTTGGAGCGATGTTAGTCCTTGGGATTTAGAGGCTGTTTAAGGGGTATTTCCTGCTGTTATCGATGTAATTTCTAATTTGCATATGTATTTTTCATTTAACATACGGACATTAATTTTTGCATATGTTGTGCATACTCCCTTGCATAATTTATGCATGTAAATGCATATATCGAATTCGCAGATTGAATCGAATTTAGAATCCAAAAATACACCTAATTCTAAAATATGAACTTTTTCAGATGGCAAATAGAGTAAAAGTAAGGGAAATTAAAAAATCGTTTTTCATTTGTTTTATTTTTAAAATTTTTTTGGGAAGTTCCAAAAGGGGCTTTGCGACTTCGCCCATTTTTCTCAATGTGATATCGACCAAGAAACTAATGCTATGTGTAAATTCGTGTAAAAGTAGCACAGATTCTGATAAGTACCACAGATCCTTTGTGGAAGAGGTACACGAAGGAGTGGACCAACGTAGTCCATCTTTGATCTTAGCCTGAGAAGGAATAAAAAATATTTCCACACACCAAATTTGGAATCAATCGGTTACTACTTTCGAATGCGGTACTATTTTTCTCAATCTCAAGCTATGTGCGATGATGGACCATATTGGTCCACTCCTTCTAGTACCTCCCTAACAAAGGGTTAACATTTAGTGAATTAATGATTCTTTAATTACTTCTATACTACTTACTCGAACCTACTGAAATTCCACACATAATATTAGTTTATTAGTCGCTATCAACTCGAGAAAAATGAGCGAAGTTGCCACAGCCCTTTAGTACCTCCCACACAAATGGACCATTTTGCACCAAAAGTTAACTGCTTATTTCTTTTATATCAGTTCATACAAATACTTGAAAGGCTTTTATAGTACCGTGAGTCCAGTGAAATGTGGGCGTTATTGCCACGTCCCTTCTTGTACCTCCCACACAAATGGACCATTTTGCAGCAAACGTTAACAGCATATAACTTAATACCAGTGCATAACAATAATTGAAATTTTGTACAGTGTTATACTACGAGTTGTAGGTTATCGTACATCTCGATTAGACATCTTGAAGCTCTAAGGGACACATTTGTAACAAATCTGGCTAGAATATACAAGTTTTTTTCCTAAAAAAAAGTAGTAAAAATTTGCTATTCCGGTTCAGCAAAAATTGACGCTATAGATGTCAGATTTTTAACCAATCCCGATGATATTTACGATATTAACTTTTTTTAGCATACTATATAATAGTACAACTGATATATCGGTCACAGTTTTGTAGTAACACCTTCACCTAGAGTTCCCGCCGATTTGACTTCTGCATGCTCTTGATTTGGGGGTATTTATTTACAGGCGACCCTATCCTTCTGCCGTCTTTCTTTATGTGGTTATGTCCCCAGATAAGGGAGAAACCAGCTTTAGAAAAAGTCTCCAAAAACATTTTTTTGGGGAAAAACATAGGCGAACATTTTGTATCTAACCTTTTTGCTAAGCCCTAACCTTTTTCCTAAGCTTTCCAATGATAATAAAAATTATAAAATATGATGGAAATATGCCAAAAATTATATTATTATTAATAAATACTATTTAACTATTTAATTAGATACTATTAATTCTTATAGTATCTAATTTATGTATGTTACTATCTAATTTATCCTTTTTTGAAATTCGAACTATAGAGGCATAAATATATGGTACAGTGGGAAAAATGCTTTAATGTGGTACAGCGAATCAAAAAGGGTTAAATACAGCATAAAAGTGTTAAATATATTACAGCGTAGCAAACAGGGTTAAAAATATGGCACAGTGTGACAGTAAGGGTTAGATGTGACACTGTGGGACAAAAAGGATTAGATATGGTACAGTGTGTCAAAAAAGATGTTAAATATTACAATGTGGTAAAAAAAGAGTGGTTAAATTTTAAGGGCCGATGTTTTTTTAATAAAACACAAATTATTTAGGAAATTATTGTCATTTCTTTTTATTATGATAATATTGGTATGGTTTACTTATGTATGGAACAAAATATCGGCCAAGTGGCCGCCGCGACCTCGGCGGCACACCTCCATCCGATGGTCCAAATTTTCGATGACGCTGAGGTATAATTGAGGTTCTATGCCTTCAATGTGCCGAATTATCTCTTCCTTTAGCTCTTGAATTGTTGCTGGCTTATCGACGTACACCTTTTCTTTCAAATAACCCCAAAGAAAGAAGTCAAATTACATTACCAAATTGCCATTGAATTTGTTGCGCAAAAGAGCCATTGTTTCGTTAGCTGTGTGGCAAGTGGCACCGTCCTGTTGAAACCACATATTGTCCACATCCATATCTTCCAATTCGGGCCATAAAAAGTTCGTTATCATATCACGATAGCGAACATCATTCACAGTAACTGCCTGCCGAAGAAGTATGGCCCGATGACGTCGCCAGCCCATAAGCCGCACCAAACGAACTGGGCGAGCATGCACATGTGTTTTCACATCTCCTACAGACCCCATTTGCTGAAGTATGGTACAATGGGGGCAAACTGGATTAAATATGATATAGTGCTCAAAAAATGTTAAATATGATCCCAGGGTGCGAAGGTAACTCTTGAAAAATGTATTAGATAGTCCTGATTCACACTTGGCAATTTTTTCCAAGCAAGTGTCAAATTTTGTTGGAGAAAGAGGCAGGCGGAAAGAGCTCTCTGCCGAGTGTGGATCAACCCTTTAAATATGATACGGTGGGTATAAAGGGTTAAATATGGTGCAGTAGAAAAAAATACTTAAATATGGTACAGCGGAACAAAAAGTGTTAAATACGACACATTAAGGTTATATATGGTACAGTGTAGCTAAATGGGTACAGTGTAGCTAGTGGGGTAAAAAAGTGGTAAATATGATACAGTGGGAGAAAGTGTTAAATATGGTCCCAAGGCCAAAAATTTGTTAAATAGTGGGTGCAAAAAAGTGTTAAATATGGAACAGTGTGACAAAAAATTTTTAATAATCACTGGGGAGCTCATTGATCTTACATTAGATATAAGAAGACATTTTTCGAAATTCTTACTTTAGAGGCACAGTTGAGCAATAAAGGTTAAATATGGTACAATGTGGTAAAAAATTTTAATGTGGTCCCAAAGTACGAAGGTAGCTTTTACAACATAAACCAGAGATAAGAAAAGTTTTTTTTCTAAATTCGTACTTTTAGGGACACCGTAGGGCAATATAAGTAAAATATGGTACGGTGGGTTAAAAAGGTTTAAACATGGTACAGGAGTGGGACAAAAATGGTTAAAGTGGTACAGTGGTATGTTGCTCTTGAAATAACGGGTTTTCCAATAGGGATGATATGATTTTGAAGTGACGTTTCGGCCATTTGTAATATGAGATGATCTGTCATTTGTTGTTCATTGTTTTCAGTAGTGTTTACAATTTCATCATATACACGAGGCAAAGTCGCCTTTTTTGATGTTTGAATCGAAAGAAAATATATTTCGAACACAAATTTTTAAATATTACATATTTCTGAGTAAATAAATTTTATATAAATATATTTGGAACGCATATATTAATATATTACAACAAAATATATTTGCAAACTAAATTTCTCAAATAAAGTATGTTTGTAAGTATAAAAAAATTATTGTTGATGAATTTCTCCAAATACATTTTATTTAAAAACGATTTTCAAATCTTTTGGTTCCCAATTGGGGTGCACAAATTATGATACCATATGCAGCATTGACTTCTGCTTCAAATCAATCATTTCAAATTTCTGAGTATTTGAAGCCATCATTAGTTGTCAATCCACCAGATAATTTATTTTTATTCAAGATTATATAATTTCAATTATTATTTATTATTTTAACGAACCTTAAAAATTAAAAAAAATTACTTTGAATTACTGAACAATATAACACAATTTAGGTATTTTCTGAATACTTAAATGCAAATTTTGTATTTGTTTCGGAAATAAAAGTCCCAAATAAAAACAAATTGGGAGTAAACTCAGATTTGTTTAGAACAACATCTTCCCAAATATATAATCTTTGTGTGTACCAAATATTATATGTTTAGAGTGTACCTTAAACATATATATGTTTCAAGCCGAAAATGTTTGGGACAAAATACAGAAGCGATTTTTTTTCAGCGTGTAGAGATATACGCAAGAACAACGTTTACAAATTATTGAGTTTCATTATCAAAATAATCGTTCTCCAATACTTTTCGTGCGCTAAGTCCATTTTTTTTAAATCCGAAAAAAACACTTTCCAGTCGGCCCACGATCTTGACACACATGAACAATATTTTTGCTCTCGTTAAGAGCTATCTTTTAGCCATTGACCGAATGTGGCTACGTGCCACACAGCAAAAGAAACAATTGAATTGTTGCGAGAAAAGTTTGGAGATTCGATTATTTTTAAGAAATTGTGAATGGCCTCCAAGAAGTTGTGATTTAACACCATTAGACTATTTCTTGTGGGGTTATTTGAAGTCATTGGGCTTTCGAAATAAACCATACTCTCTTCAAGCTTTACAAGTCAATATTGAACGTGCCATTCATGACATACGACTTGATTTAGTGGAAAAAGCGCTCAAAAATTGGTTTCATCGAATTCGTTCCTGCAGAAGAAGTTATTTAGAACTTAATTGTATCGATTGTACTTCACATCAAATAAAAAACTTTTGAATTTCCTTAACAATAAGTGTGTTTTTTTCAAAGAAATTATATCACTCTTATTGGAAAACCCTATATAAAACATGTTTTTTTCTAAATACATAGTCCCGATTCACACGAGGCCATTTTAGTTGCGGCAATTCGGTAGTTCATAGGAGAGACTGAGGCAGGAGGAATAGAAAAATAGGAATTCCCCTTGAATCATTGCGGCAAAAAACTGTTAAATATTGTACAATACGGTAGAGGGTGGTACAGTGAAGTGAAAACTATCTTGCATCATAAACTTCACCGGAAAAAATATTGTCATTACACTGTGGCGCAAACATGGTTTCATATTGTCCCAAGATGTCCGGGATTGGAACATAAACTTGGGCAACATTTTAAAATATTTCACTTTTATGGCCAATTCTACAAGCTCCAGTTATCCTACAGTTAGAGCTACCCTACAGTTATAGATGTCAAATTTTATGAAATTTTTATTTTTTAACTGTGAGTGAGTAAGCTCTAACCGGAGGTTGTGAAATTGGCGATTGGAGGCATAGTGGGGAAAAGGTATAAATATGAGGGTTTTAGGTTTATGATGTATAAAAAGAAACGACTCTGCACTGTATAATCATTTGTTTTTGTAGACAGGAGTATAACTATTTCACAGCGCACTAAACATAAAACATAAAAACGCGCTGTCATGTTATTTTTGTTAAGTATTGTTTGGCATTTCATCATGGAAAGACTTACGCCTGAACAACGTTTACAAATTATTCAGTTATATTATCAAAATAATCGTTCGCCAATTGCGCTAAGTCCATTTTTTTTTAAATCCGAAAAAAACACTTTCCAGTCGACCCACGACCTTGACACCCATGAGCAATATTTTAGCTCTCGTTAAGAGCTATCTTTTTGCCATTGACCGATTCCCGATCCGACGTACCGGAATCATCGGTCCATATTTCGTCAAAAATGATGCCGGTGAGAACATAACCGTCAATGGCGACCGTTATCGTACGATGATAACCGACTGTTTGATGCCTGAAATTGAAGCTCGTGATCTCGGAGACATTTTGGTTTCAACAAGACGGCGCCACTTCCCACACATCGCATCAATCAATGGATTTATTGAGAGAACACTTCGGTGAGCAGATAATTTCACGTTTTGGGCCGGTCGATTGGCCCAAACGTGTGATATCACACCGTTAGACTTTTTCCTGTGGGGATATGTAAAGTCTAAAGTTTATGAGGACAAACCCGCTTCGTTTCAGGCCTTGGAGCAAAACATCACGCGTGTCATTCGCCAGTTACCAGTCGGAAAGGTACTTAAGGTAAGTACAGACGATTTGCAGATCGGACAACATTGCCAGAAAAATGGCGGAAAAATGCAACCCTGTGAATTTACAACCGTGTGAACATACAATTTTTGTTTTGCAACGTTAGCAGAAAAGTCATTGCGAGATAATTTGCTGATTGTTATATGTTCGAAGTTTATGCAAGTGACAACGGCGCCATTGCCAGAAAATCATTTTATTTGCAACACTGTCTATAATGTATTTTTATTGGCAATCCTGCATATAAATATTTACAAAATATATTGTAAATATATGAAATTGTAATGTTTTCTTGCAATCGTCTGAACAGTCAATTCACCTTTGCCTAACAATCTGACATTGCCCGTATATTTGCAGCACTTTAACAGGGTTGATAACGTTTGCCGATCTGGCAATCGTCTAAACTCAGCTTAACCTTTACCGATGTAACAGAAAAAAGTCGCTATCCCACAAAAAGCTTTGGAGCGCTCAATTGGCATAACACAATTCAGTCACTGTATTATTTGAGGGCGAATCTCTTCCAGAGAAACTTCTTGGCAACCCTGTGAAAGTATTTTGACATTTGTCGGTTTCTCTAGCATTCTCTTCTCATTCATAACAACACAAAGTTTCTTCATTCTTAATTTATTCGTCAAATCAAACATACCTACAAAACAAAGTTTTTATTAAACAAAAGTTGTTTATAACGGCAACATTTTTAATTGAAGTAAAGAAAAAAAGTTAAAAATAGTCCCCGTGCCAATAGAACAAATACCGCATATTTCAATGGCCAAAGTTCGAATTCCAAAGCAGAAGGTGATTCTGTGTGGCGAATATGGTGTCGGGAAAAGTTCTTTGTTCCGTCGCTTTACCAATGATACATTCATTACCAATACTGACCGGAAATCCACATTGGGTTTAGATCACATCGAAAAAGACTATCGGGTGGATGATAAACAGATTAAGGTAAGCTAAGCTAGAGCTGAAGATGTATGCAATTAAGGTGTGTCTCAATCGTTTTCTTTTACAATTACAAAAACAGCTGCAGTTGTGGGATACGGGTGGAATGGAACGTGTTGCCTCAGTTACTTCGTCGTATTATAAATTTGCAGAAGGCGCTATTTTGGTGTTTGCCCTCGACAATGCAGCATCATTTCACTCATTGTCACAACATCTATTGGACATTGTCACCTATGCGGAGAACGCCAAGATATTCATTTGCGGCAATAAATCCGATTTGGAGGGTCGGGAACCCGAGGTGAGCGATGCCGATGTGGAAGCTTTCTGCGAACAATGCCATAGTCTTATAAGTGCCACCTATAAAACATCCTGCAAGACAGGAGAAGGCATAGAGGAAATGTTTCAAGACATTTCCAGAATTCTAGTAGAATCGAATCGTTCCAAAATGGACCTTCAAGCCAGTATGGAGCAACATGGCTTTCAAATTGTGGCCGGTCAAGTGGAACTTGTCAACACTGTCGATGAGGCAGATGAAGCCTCGAACTGTGTTTGCTAGCAAATGGCCGAACTGGAGTTTGGTTAGAGAGGGAAGGGCATTAGAACGCCGTAGCAAATCAGGCATGGAAAATGGGGGCATATAAGTATATATAGATAAAAACGACACAAATAACTCAATATATACATACATATGACTTGTGTCTTTTCTGGTAATCTCTAATCATAAAGCTTTAAATTCTTTTTTATAATAAGCATAATTTAATCAACCACCACATAACTTATACACCCCCTCGAACTTGATTGAAAATATGTATTTTTAAAAACATGTCTCACTTTTCATTTCCTTTATAAGTTGTAGTGAGAAAAATGAAACGTCCATATTTTGATTATTAATCATGACTCGAATTAATTTTAGACTTAATGCAAAAAACATTTAAGTAATACGCGTTCAGCTTGAAAGTGTAGATAATGCCACACACGCTTTAGCATGTAAGTTTACAAAAGAACATATATATGTATAACAAATTATTAATTAACCCGGCGTATGTGACAAACTGAGATAAGGAACTGCGGCCCACGTTTAGTGGAAGGAAGAGGAAAAGAAGAAATTCTGGTAACTGTAAAGATCTACATTAAAAATTGGAAATAAAGTTATCAAAAATGTCATAATTTTTTACAGCTGAATAGCTAAAACTAACCGCTTCGGTGGATAGTCTTACAAACTGAAGTTGCTGGGTTCGATTCCCAGCCCGGTCACTAAAAGAATTGAAAATGGAACAGTTCTTGTTTTCATCGTGTATTCGATTTTCTGCATTTTAAACTAATTCATACGAATGTCATCCAAGGAAATACACATCTGATTGCCAAAGACCAAAGGAATGCTAATTAACAGTCATAACATCTTGAAAACTATTAAAATAAAATATGGGCAATAGGACTATAAAACTTAGATAAATCCCATTTCCTAAAGTCAACTGCATAGTCGGACATATGCCGGAAATAGTTCTGACAATAGGACTATAAAGATAAATAAATCCCATTTCCTAACGTCAACTGCATAATCGGACATACTCGTATGTATGCCGGAAATAATTCTGTAATAAATAGAAATAAATGTACAATAACAAAAGTTTTTTAACAAATTAATTTGAATTTTGAAAAATTAATTGTAACTCGTAAATCACAAAAAGGTTGCCATAATAAATTATCTGTATTATTTTTTCGAATTTATAAAGCTATAATACACCCCAAATTTTGTATGAATATCTACAAGACAGCAAATAATTCTTGTTGCATAGTCGAGCTGACATATTTAATGTTTAATCAACTACTTTGCAAGAAAAATAAACTATAATTATTCGAATACAATTATTATTATCGAACAAATAAAAACACAAAATATTTTGGAAAACTAATTTTAAATATTGCATAGCAGAAATTTTCTTTATTTTGAATTTTATTTTTAATTTCTTACATATTCATCTATTAAAAAATGTAAATTCCATACAAATGCTCCTAGATGTGCTTTGTGATCTATGAAGAACATATGGCGGTTATTGGATTCGAATTTTCGTGCCTTCAGCTTTCAAGGAAGAGGGTATAACTTTGACCATTTCATAACGTTCCCCAATGGCCAGAACTCCGAATGTGAACATTTCGATAACCAAAAATTAAAAATATCCAAAAACCCATTTACGGCCTATTCCACAATTTCCGGTTATCCTACAGTTAGAGCTAACCTACAGTTATAGCTATCAAATTGTATGAAATTTTTATTTTTTAACTGTGAGTTAGCTCTAACCGGAAGTTATGAAATTGGGAGTTAAAGGGCTTTTGATTGATGGTTAAATTTTAAATTTTCGGATACATATAAGCCATAAGCATCTTTTCCGTTCGATTTGATATGGAATGACTCTTTCGAACTTATCGTGAATTAAATTCCACACTGGATTTATTCTCTAAATTGCACAAATGCATGCGTGGAAGAACTCCATTTCCAAAACATTTGAAGATAATCGACCTTATTTTTAAATGGAGTGAAACACTTTCCTAAATATCATTTAGAAGTATCTTATGTTCGTGATGACATTAACGTACAATTTTTGATTTTTTTCTTACAATCCATTCACGATTTGTCTGTCGAGAAAACGACGAAAGTAATCTCCCCAGTATTGAAACTTTTTAAGGCATTTTATATTTAACGAATATACATTTACATATGAAAAAACGAAACAAATGCATACATATATGTATGTATTTATATACGAATATATTTTCATTAACTATAGCCTATATATAACTAAAAAATAACACGGAATGTTTGTAAAATTAATAATAAAAACAGAATTAAATTAATCAATAAATATGCGCCATAACTAAGGACACCCATGTCCTATACGTCTGACGCCTGGCATACTAGCTAAGCCTTTTTTTTGTATTTAGGAATTTGTAGGTGTCGCCGGCGAAGAAAACGTTAAATATAAACTTACTACAACGGCCACTACAAAAACACCTCCCACCACATATAGGACGGCTTTCTCTCTTAACGCCGTCAACATCATGGTGTTCAATGTTCTGGAAGCCCTACCCAGCTCGGCATTGGTTTCCCTAAGGCGTGCCCTCGAGTTTTGTATAGTTTCACGTTGCTGTTGCAAATCTGATCTGTAAAATTATGATGACGCATGACAAAATTCAACAACATACTACATGTAATTACAACTTACAGTATGTGAGCACCCATAGTTTCCGTCTCTATGACCACACGATATCCTTCCTGCAGACGATTGCCCGTCCTTTCAATTGTTTCAGAATTATCCAACAGCCTTTGACGTTGATCGTTACTTATGGCCACATCCTCATAGTCGTCGTAGTCACCTGCGGCTTGATGATAGTCCAAAGGATTATTTTTCTTTTTGGTGTTTTCCTTCGCTTTGGAATACTCGTTTTGTAGGCGCTTTAGTTCGACCTGAGCACAGTTTAATTTACTTGTCGCTGTTGTCCTTTGAGCTGGATTTAAATCTCTTATTTCCAATCCCATTTGCTCCAGTAACTCCTGTGCCTCCGTGAGAGAAGCATCGATTTTAGCACACAACTCCTTACGTTCATTGGTCAGGGCAAGTCGACTAATTTGACTGGTTATTTCTGCAATTAATATTGAATATTGCTTCTCATATTGCTCCAGCAGTGACATGATGTAATTTTATTGTTTTTAAAGAATTCTTTTATTTTTACTTTAGAAAAATATGTTTATAGTTTATAGAACTTTTCTCTATTTTTTCTTCGCTTTTGGGGCTTTTGTTTTTGGGAATCAATTGCAAACAGCTGTTTTACGTTGAGAAGCAGTGTTGGGGGTTGGTTAAAACTAAACCGCAGCGACGACGCCAGCGGCAGAAAAACAGATTGTATTTTAAATATATTGCAGATACTTGTATTTTTTTGTTTATTTAAGTATTTTAAATAAAAAATATTATTACAAAGAAGTTCTTAATTATTTTACATTTCAAAAGGCATTTTAAGCTTATTCTAAAAACAAAATTTTTACCTGCATACAACGCATTCTTACTTCGTCGTCATCGCTTATAATTAGGTCGATCTCCAATAAGAAAATTCATATAAATAAGTCTGCATTTACATGATACTTTTTTTTAAGTAACTTATCGGCTTATTCTCTTTTGAAAAAGTATTTACGTTCACACGCGTACTTTTTTTTCAATACTTAACTTATTTTCATTTGTTTTGTTTCGGCTTTTCCTGTGTGAATTGTTGTTGTTTCCAAGTGCGAACGAAAAACACAAAACGATGAGTACGATAAGTACGAGTACGGCATACTTTTTTTCCCCCCGTTTCCGACTGCCTCTCTCGCCCACAAAACGCCGATAAGTATGCTTAATACTTAAAAAAAAAGTATCATGTAAATGCAGACTAACGATATCACTTCAGATCAGCGTTGCCGTTTTGGTCATTTCCGACCAAATTTGGTCGGAAAGATTTAAAATTTTTCTTTCTGGTCGGATGGTCGGACCAACACAATTTTGGTCGGTTTTATTCTGAAATATTTAAGTTGTAGTATAATACAGAATAAATTGAAGATTAATATCAAAGTAAATTACTGAAAGTTAAACCTTTTCACTGCTGGAAATACCTTGAAATGTTTATTGTCAATCCCAATATATTTCTTAATCGCTGCAAGCATTATCGACATGTTGATCGAAATTGTAGACAACTACATTGTAATACAATTTTATTAGAATTTTATTTGGCTCGGCAATGGAAGTTACATTTACCGGAAATGTGGTTTGTAGTTGTCGAAATTATCTTTTCTGGTGTAAGAAATTATTTCTTTCATTCCTGTTCTGTAGGCCGAGAGTAGATTAATGCCGAAATTTTGGTTCATAAATCTCAGCATAATTGCGGAATTTCGCCATTTGTGTTCAAAGAAACAAATTATAAACTTTGCTTATATGTATAGAGTACACTCATAAATTATTCAAGCAGATTCGACCTTCTGCATGACTTAGGACTTTACAGTTTAGTCTACTTCAGCTATTTTGCTGAAATTTTGTAAATATCCGACCATCACTGATTTTTTCAACTTTTAATATACCACAATAAACGAAAGTTCGTACTATTGTGTTCTAGAAATCACAGGCTTTAGTCATAAATGATGGAAGTTAAAAATTATTTTTAACGTTGAAATCAGTTCAGCAAATCTTTACTTTTTATAAATAAGGCTTTCTATAAAAAATTTTGCATCCTTTTTTCCGTTTTTGAAAAATTTTGTTATTTGTCACAAACTAGGTCATACAACTTCAGAATATTGTTTCTTTAATTCATAAAATAAGAAAAACTCAATTCAAATTCCAAAAGATATGTTCAAATGTATATTGAAAGTTTTATAAAAAAAGTAGAAATTAACTTGAGTCGGTTAACTCCCTCTGTATTAATAACAAACATGTGAAAACAAACAGAAATTATTTATAAATGCAGAATTCCTTTTTTAATGTTACACAGTTCTTGTAATTTATAAATTGACTTTTAGCAACTAGGATTTATCCATATTCCTCAGTCACGGTGTAATCTACAATAATAAAACCAATAGTTATTTGGGGTTGGAAATGGACCATATCTGTCCATGTGTCGATATAGTCCCCACAGAAGGATACTAACCGATTTTATTTCTTTACACCATACTTCAAGTAATTGAAGTATGGCGTATTTTGTCAAAAACTTAGGTCTAGTATCATAGATATTTAGGCATTCTTTCAATAATTCTTCCATCGCGATATCAGCTATAACGGGTGACGCTGATGAACCCATGGGGAGACCCCGTTTTTGTTGGTAGAATTTGTCCTTATATTGAAAATACCTGTTGTCCTGGATACAGAATTTTAAGATTTTCATGAAGGTTCCTTTTGTCATCTTTGAGTGGTTTTCTATTATTGGTCATTTTTTGTCAATAATTTTTGTTTATTTACATATTTTTCGTAAGATAACGTCATTTATGTATCATCTAATACAATTAATATATATACGTTTGTAGAATATCCTGAAGATGATCCTCGATGAGGATCGAAATATTGAGAAAAAAAAATTCAATAAACAATAATAGGCATGTTTTCGTTACAAGCTAGCACTTTTAGTTTAGCACTTTGCAACGAAAACAACTGACTTCCACTAACTGGCACATAAGCAATAAGTGGCGGATTTTCAGTATCTGGTAGCAATGGTGTCACGAGTTGCGAAGAAAGAACAGTGCGAAACAGACAAAAAACTCGTGAAAAGTATTTTTAAAACATATATTTACTATTCTATGTTCAATTGTTTACACTCTTTTGCAAATATTAAAATAATTTCCCATTTTTGTTCTTCTTCTTCCCTTTAATTCACAATAATTGATAAAATCTCTCCAAAAATGGGATGCCATATTGCTAAATATAGGGTGCCCAATCTGGCAACATCATACTCGATTAAGACATGAACACAAGCACCAAACTTCATCGGGAACTAATAGTGCTTAAAAGTGCTTAGCTCCCCATACAAATTAAGCACTTATGGTGTAACGAAAACACGCCTAATAATATACCGACCTCGAGCTCAATTAAAATAAAAAAACAATCAAAATTTAATAAATAGAAAGGTCGAATATAAAAACAACACAAATATTCAAAATAATTTATAAATTTATAAAATGTATGGCAGGTTTGTTGAACTGATTTTATGGTTAAAATGTATTTAAGCCTTTAGTATTATATATGAATAAAGTACAATAATATAATAGCGAGTTCAGACAGAATTCTCGGAATTCTGGTTTTCTCACAGTGGAGTTGAGCTGAAGATCAAAGAGTTCCTTCTACGTGAAGGAAGGTATTTTGAATAGTCAAATGAAAAAGAGAACGACCTTGAAATATATTTCAATTCATGTTTATTAATTCGAAAAATCCTTATTATAATGGTAAATTAGGTATCTTACAAGTTATATATATTTAATTTCTTAAAATTATGTATTTCTACATTTCACTTATACTACACCATTTTCAACAGTAATTGAGAAAATGTCACTTGAAATTGAGATTTTACATTTGAAATTGGCTAAATTTCATTTGAAATTGAGATTTTTTATTTGGAATTGACTAAATTTCAATTGAAATTGAGATTTTCCATTTGAAATTGGCTAAATTTCTATTGAAATTGAGATTTTACATTTGAAATTGGCAAAATTTCATTTGAAATTCAGATTTTCCATTTAGAATTGACTAAATTTCAATTGAAATTGAGATTTTCCATTTGAAAATTACTAAATATCATTTGAAATTTGGATATTTCCATTTTAAATTGAGAAGAATTTTCTTTGAAATTTTTGATATTGTTTGAAATTATGATATTTCCATTTTAAAATGAGAAAATTTTATTTGTAATTGAGAAATAATATTATGGTAACAAATAATAAAGTTAAATAATAATCTAATATACCCGCGCGGGACCAGCCATATCCTCTTCGGCAAAACAAATTGAAGTTTATTTCGTCAATCCAAACTGTTTCCCTGCTCTAATACAATCCACCGATTTTGAGACGTATGATGAACGGGCGATTTTATTCACATTGCTATTCATGGGTACAGACTGGGTATGAACAGCTTTTATTGTGTACATTTTACCATGAAGCGTATTAGCCAATGTCGACAGGGCAATTCGTTTTTGGTATTCGACAAACACCTTTTCTTTCAGTTCACGAAGTGTAATATCTGGCTTTTTCTCCACCCATGACAATGCGCTGCTTATTTCCACTGTATTTAGCTTATTGCCGCCCCTTTTTGATGGAGTTTCAAGTTCGGACCAATTGCTCCCGCGTCTGGCTGTTTCCTGCAATCGATTCCGATCTTGATCAGTATGCTTTTTGAATGTTTTTCTTGCAATTTGTTCTGAACCTACAGGAATAATAATTTAATTTACACACATACAAACAAATATAAAATCGGAGAAATCGACGGTAAAAATATACTTACCATCGATTTCTTCTCGACATAGCGGACATGTGGAATTGACAGATGACAAACATTTGGCGTGGAACAAATGACGACACGGTAGCAAACGGTTTACGTTTCCACGGGTCATATTTACCAAGCAAATTGCGCATTTATCCTTCAACTCCATGTTGTCTTCCGAGACTTTTATATTATAATGTGGTCATGTATATATAATTTGCATTTCAAAGCCAACTTCATTAATTTTCCCAGCTTTTAATATGTATTTCAAAATCAAAGTTAGGTTCATAATTTCAAAACAATTTCTCAATTTCAAATGGAAATATCATAATTTCAAACGGAATGTTCTGAATTTCCAATAGAAATATCCTAATTGCAAATGGAATTTTCTCAATTCAATATGGAAATATCCTAATTACAATTGAAATTTAGTCAATTTCAAATGGAAAATCTCAATTTAAATTGAAATTTAGCCAATTCTAAATGGAAATATCCTAATTTGAAATGAAATTTATGCATTTTCAAATGGAAAATCTCAATTTCAATTGAAATTTAGTCAATTTCAAATGGAAAATCTCATTTTCAATTGAAATTTAGTCAATTCTAAATGAAAAATCTCAATTTCAAATGAAGTTTAGCCAATTTAAAATGTAAAATCTCAATTCCATGTAAAATTTTCTCAATTACAATGAGAAACTTCTCAATTACTTCTGAAAATGGTGTAGTTACAATGCTTTGTCGTTATATTTAATATTTTTCAAAAAAATCGAATTATAAAAAGGGAATTACTCATCACAGTTCACGAAGTGTAATATCTGGCTTTTCCTCCACCCATGACAATGCGCTGCTTATTTCCACTGTATTTAGCACATGTGGCTTATTGCCGCCCCTTTTTGATGGAGTTTCAAGTTCGGACCAATTGCTCCCGCGTCTGGCTGTTTCCTGCAATCGATTCCGATCTTGATCAGTATGCTTTTTGAATGTTTTTCTTGCAATTTGTTCTGAACACAGGAATAATAATTTAATTTACACACATACAAACAAATATAAAATCGGAGAAATCGACGGTAAAAATATACTTACCATCGATTTCTTCTCGACATAGCGGACATGTGGAATTGACAGATGACAAACATTTGGCGTGGAACAAATGACGACACGGTAGCAAACGGTTTACGTTTCCAAGGGTCATATTTACCAAGCAAATTGCGCATTTATCCTTCAACTCCATGTTGTCTTCCGAGACTTTTATATTATAATGTGGTCATGTATATATAATTTGCATTTCAAAGCCAACTTCATTAATTTTCCCAGCTTTTAATATGTATTTCAAAATCAAAGTTAGGTTCATAATTTCAAAACAATTTCTCAATTTCAAATGGAAATATCCTAATTTCAAACGGAATGTTCTGAATTTCCAATAGAAATATCCTAATTGCAAATGGAATTTTCTCAATTCAATATGGAAATATCCTAATTACAATTGAAATTTAGTCACTTTCAAATGGAAAATCTCAATTTAAATTGAAATTTAGCCAATTCTAAATGGAAATATCCTAATTTGAAATGAAATTTATGCATTTTCAAATGGAAAATCTCAATTTCAATTGAAATTTAGTCAATTTCAAATGGAAAATCTCATTTTCAATTGAAATTTAGTCAATTCTAAATGAAAAATCTCAATTTCAAATGAAGTTTAGCCAATTTAAAATGTAAAATCTCAATTCCATGTAAAATTTTCTCAATTACAATGAGAAACTTCTCAATTACTTCTGAAAATGGTGTAGTTACAATGCTTTGTCGTTATATTTAATATTTTCCAAAAAAATCGAATTATAAAAAGGGAATTACTCATCATTTTATTGTTTTATACTTAATACTATAACTTAAAAATAACACTTAATAATAATATATACAAATGGGTGGGAGTGCAAAGCCAGTCCCGATTATTGGCGCGTACTATATACGGTGTCGTCCAAATCGTAGCTACCTATCCGGCGATGATAGAATAGCAGTTGGTCTCCACGGTATAGCCCGCCGTCTCTATTCAGAGTTAAAAGACCAACAGGAGGCTGGTAGTTTAACTCGGTAAGCCTGTCTAGAGTGGTGTCTAGATTTAGGCATGTTCTCATCAATTCATTATCAAGAGAGGATGAGTTCTCAAGATGTCGAATTGGTGTTTTGTTTAAAAACACGTCAATACGATCGAAGTCAATCGCGCCTTAAAGAGACCGATTCGAAGGTTTCCGTACCGTACAGTCGTCCGCGATGGTGTTTCGAAGACCGAGGGATGTTACGAGAATTCGTCGTTCTCATCGCCTAAGCCTTTCCATTTGGCTGGAAGAGATTCCAAACCAAGACGGAAAAGCATAGGTCTTGATGGGTCTGATGATCTGTTTGTATATCAAAAGTAAAGGAGACGTAAGAAAGGAGACGTAAAGGGAAAATAATCGATTGACTTTTGGCAAAATGTGATCCATATGTCTAACAAATTTGAAGTCCATCGAAAAGACGACGCCAAGGTATTTTATACTGTCTGACGTCCGAATTATTTCATTTCCTATGTTAATGACAGGAATATATTTTTTCGCATTAGAATAAAGGAGCTTGCGCTTGCCTTTAAATATGATGCTATCACATTTTGATATATTCAATCTGAGTCTCCATCTGTCGAAGTAGTTCGACAACTCTAAAAGATAAGAATTTATCCTAGAGTTTACAGTTGAAGCTACTGGCCCGGAAGAGGCAATGAGTATATCATCTGCGTAGATAAAAAACAAGTCACCAGAAGGAGGTTGCGGAATGTCACACAGAATAATATTGTAGAGGACTGGACCGAGGAGAGAGCCCTGCGGAATCCATCCGACAGGTGTTGCCACCAAAGCCGAGGGTCAACGTTTTGAATAAGATACCAGCGTGCCATGCAGTGTCAAACGCCTTGGAAAAATTAAGACTAACTGCAATGGTCACATGGCGCTTATTCAAGGTCCTGGCTACGTGATCGGATAGCACTGAGAGTGCATGGGAAGTGGAATGACCCTTGCGACAACCGAATTGGTTGTCCGCAAGTATTCCGACATCTTCTATCGTGTTCCTTATTCTGCGCAACAGGAAGTCCTCCAGAAGTTTGCCAAATGCTGAAAGTAGGGCTATTGGTCGATAGTTGCTGCTTTGCTTGGGATCAGAACCAGGTTTTGAGATAGGAATCGTGAGTGATTCCTTCCAAGCGCTGAGGAAATATCCCAAGTTTCAGCAATGATTGAAGATGATGGACAAAAATGTCCAAATCATTATATTGGTCTTTTTCAAGACAATATCCGGAATTCCGTCAACTCCGGCTGATCGACCGTTGCGTTTACCTCTCGAGGCCTATCCGTCCTCTTGAGGTGTCACAAAGCCAACGTTTCGCCAGATCGTTACCTCGCCGTGGATTGAAGCATGCGCAGACCTTGAAATCTAACACCAACTAAAGCGTGGTACTATGTTCATTTTTCGCGTTGAAATCCCATATAATAACAAAGTCGCGAAAAAAACTGCGATTTTTTTTCGTTTGTGGTACTATGTTTGCGCCACCACAAAATTAACGCCGTTACAAATTGAACGCCGCAACAAATTTAATGCCGCCACCGTCACACTCCCATTTGTTTATATTTATTTTTGTCCGCAAGAAACTCAACTTTTGTAAATATTAGAAATAAAATTTCCTAATAAAGAATAATAAATTAAATTATCTTCCGAAATAAAGAAAAAAGAATGCAAAGATGTGAAAGGCTAAATAATTATGTTTATGGAATAAACCAGAAGAGCGAAATTCCAATTGGATTGCAGTGCAAAAGCAAACAAAATTTGCAAAACAGTGGAAGGACATGTAACTAATAGTAATAATGTGAAATTTGTCTTCTAATTAGATATGTACATTTATGTTTAGAACAATTGTGTGCAAAAGCCTAAGGAAACATTATGGACGACTAACACTACTAAAGCAGTAGGACAATGGAATTGCACAGTGCCTGTGTTCTCGATTTGGAAATAGTTGTAAAGAACATACAGAGTTAGTTCTTGCCAGCCATAAAAGTTGGAAGAAGATATTCCGTTTATGGATGGAAGTATAATTTATATATGTCAACAAATAAATGCTTAAATATAATAATAAAACATATTTTTCGATTAATCAAAACATCATTTTATTTATTTATATTTGTACAACAGTAGGAAATTATTTCGTTATTTATAAAATTGTACTACCCTGACTTTTCATGTCTCACAAACATCGCCACCGCAACAACACAAAATAAATAATTTATGTATGACATTAGCACAATGATCTCCAACAATATTTCCATTCTGACATTTAAATTAACTATTTTCTAAGTCGGCATTATTCCAATTGTTTATTGATTAGAATTTTATCTTTTGTTTGTTTTCAAGAATGTTAGCAAAAAGAAAAAATGCACATGCATATACACACATACATACATATAAAAGTGACACTTTGACACACACTTCCAAATTGCAATGCGATTTTGTAAAAAAAAGCGTTCCATTTTTCAACTCGAAATAACATTTTGCGAAATTTGTTCGTACCGAAAAAACATAGTACCCACCTTAAAAACAAAGTCGCGAAAAAAGCGCGAAATTTTTTCGTTTGTGGTACTATGTTCATTTCAACGTGAAAAATTTACTTTTTGCGCCGCTACAAATTTAACGCCGATACAAAATGAATTCCGCCACCCTTGTACTTCCATTTGTTTCTATTTATTTTTTTCCGCGAGAAATTCAGCGGTTGTAAATATTAGAAATAAAATTTCTTAATGCAGAATAATAAATTAAATTATCTTCCGAAATAAAGAGAAGGAATGCAAAGATGTGGAAGGGAAAATAATAATGTATATGGAATAAACCAGAAGAGCGATATTCCAAATGGATTGCAATACAAAAGCAAACAAAATGTGCACAACACTGGAAGGGCATGTAACTATATGTAATAATGTAGAATTTGTCTTGTAATTACGTATGTACATTTATGTTCGTATGTTTAGAACAATTGTGTCGAAAAGCCTGGAGAAACATTGTGGACGGCTTACGCTACCAAAGCCGTGGGACAATGGAATTGGACAGTGCCTGTGATATCGATTTGGAAAAGGTTGTAAAAAACATAGTTATTTCTTGCCAGCCATATAAGTTGGAAGACGATATTCCGCTAATAAATGGAAGTATAATATATGTATATATGTCAACAAACATAATGTAAATCCTTAAATATAAAACATCTTCGGTTCATCAAAACGTCATTTTATTTATTTTTATTCTTACAACAGTAGGAAATTATTTTATTATTAATAACATTGAACTACCCTGCCTACAATCATCGCCATTGCATCAAAACAAAATAAATAATTTATGTATAACATTAGCACAATGATCTCTAACGATATTTCCTTTCTGACATTTAAATTAACAATTTTCCAAGTCGGTTTTATTCCAATTAATTGTTTATTGATTAGAATTTTAACTTTTGTTTGGTTTTCAAGAATATTAGCAAAAAGTTAACAAGCACATGCGTATACACACATCCATCCATTTAAAAGTGACACTTGACAGACACACTTCCAAATTGCAATGAATCTTTTGTAAAAAAGCGTTCCATTTTTCAACTCGAAATAACATTTTGCGAAATTTTTTCGTGCCGATAAAACATAGTCCCCACCTAAACTTTGCAAAAATGCTTTTCCATATTCTAAATTGTAATTTTAATATTTATTTTTAACGATCCCAACCCCTGACTTAGAACTGAAACAATAAATGCAACACTATAAATACTGCTTTACCTACATTCAGCAATTTTTTGACACTGACAGCTGTCAAAAACTGCAGCCAACTTCTGGTGGCTTAACGGCAATACCGACAACTTCCTTTCTAGTTTTTTTCTTGAAGGTATGCGTACTAAAAATTTTATGAATAACGAAAAAATCATGAATTATCAAAATAAAACCAACAAAATCAATAAATTTGTACAGTGCATTAAAGAAACCACCTATGAAACTGTGTGAAACAATGTAACTAATTGAGATTCTATATATTTTTCTATATTTCCCGATCAATTCTTTGCAATGACAACAATATTTCGAAATCTGTGTGGTGTTAACAAACCAAATGCTGCAATGTATTATTATGATATGGAAATTGAATCAATGATTGTGATGATAAATAGCCGACAAAATGGTTCAACGTTTGACTTTGAGAAGACGTCTGTCCTACAACACCAGATCCAACAGGAGGCGTATGTAAGTACATAAACAAACTTTCAAACATAAAACCCAGCCAAAGCAGGGAGTGATGGGGGAGAGTTTTGTGACCTTTTGGAGGGACATACTCTTCCGGAATGCTTTTCCCGGTTTAGGGAATTTTGCGTAGAATTTTCATACTAACTTTTGTTTACTTTTTTTATTTTCTAGTGTTCGCACCCCTGGCGGTCGCTTGGTCTACCAATATGTCAAGAAAAACAAGACTGTCCCAAAGTGCGGTCAATGTAAAGAGAAGTTGAAGGGTATCCAGCCCTCTCGTCCTTGCGAGCGTAGCCGTATGTCCAAGCGCCTCAAGACTGTCGCCCGTACCTATGGTGGTGTTCTCTGCCATGGTTGCTTGCGCGAACGCATCGTCCGTGCCTTCCTCATTGAAGAACAAAAGATTGTCAAGGCTTTGAAGAGCCAACGCGAGAGTCTCGTTAAGCCAGTCAAGCCCACCAAGACTGTTGAGAAGAAACCCACAAAAGGTGCTGCCACCAAGACCGCTGGCAAGTCGGCAGCCAAGAAGCCCGCCCAAAAAGCTACCGGCAAATCCAAGAAGTAAACTTGGAACGTTTCCCCCAGAATCGTCGCCCGTGTAGTGTATTTTGAGTTAAAGATTTCTTTCATTTTAAAAAAGAAAATATGGTTTAAGTGACGCGTGTGTTTCGTATACAACAATAAAAACAACAACATCAAAAACAAAATACAAAAAGTATGTGTGTATATATATATAAGAGAAGGAGCAACGCAACCGTTAATAACAAAGTGGAAAAATTAAGTTATTAAAAAATTGTAAATCTTTTTTAAAGGAACAAGTGTTTTTCATTTAAACAATTGAAGATGAAATAATATGAAATCTCTGGTAACAAGAGTAATGTGACACTACTGATCGGGAGTATATTTATTGAATCGAAACAGTGTCTGGTATTTCTCTAAAGATCTGAGGCGTGCAAAATGTCTAATGAAGTGGAGCTAGAACAAAAGTGAGCAAGTAAGGTTTATTACCAAATTAATAACCTCCAAGAAGAATCACTTCCTCTGAACTATTTTTAAGGGGAATGTAATATATATTTTTATACCCTACACCACACTGTGGTACAGGGTATTATAACTTCGTGCATTTGTTTGTAACACCCAAAAGGAGAAGAAATAGACCCATCGTTTATTATACCGATCGACTTGTAATCACTTTCTGAGTCGATTTAGCTATGTCCGTCTGTCTGTCCGTCTGTCTGTCTGTCCGTCTGTCTGTAGACGTATTCTTGTAATCAAAGTACAGGTCGCAATTATGGTCCGAACCCGACGAAACTTTACACATATCTTTTTTTTTGGCCCAAGGACGATCGCTATTGAATTTGGATAAAATCGGTTCAGATTTAGATATAGCCCCATATATACGTTACCCCCGATTTGACATGTAAGCGCTGTAAAAATGTTATTTTATATCCGATCAGTATGAAATTCGGCAGAAAGAGGTTTCTTATTATATGAATGTGCACTGTTAAATGTGGAAGAAATCGGTTCAGATTTATATATAGCCTTCATATATACGTTACCCCCGATTTGACATGTAAGCGCTGTAAAAATGTTATTTTATATCCGATCAGTGCGAAATTCGGCAAAAAGAGGTTTCTATCTACATGATGGAATACTACCAAATTCGGAGAAAGTCGGTTCAAATTTAGATACAGCCCCCATATATATGTTACCCCCGATTTGACATGTAAGCGCTGTAGAGACTGTATTTTATATCCGAACAGAACGAAAATCGACAGAAAGTGGTCGTTTTCGTTCTGTGTATTCAGGGAAAATCGGTTCAGATTTATATATAACCTCCATATATACATATGTTCCTCCTGATTTGGTATCATAGCGCTATGGAAGTTGTACTTTTCTTCCAATCATTTAAATTTTCAAGAAATATATTTCTCAATTTAAGAAAGAATATTACTTTAGCGATTATCGGTTCACAATTAGATAATATGTTCCTACCCATTTTATATGTTCCGACCCAAAGAAAGGTTGAACTCGGTTTCGACCCTTCCTATACGTCTTATTAGATCCATACATCGTTCAACCACTCAAGTAGAGGAAAATTGCTGTATGTTAAAATTCTGGTTATGGCCAATGATGGATACGCTGATCAAAGACCTTCGGCGATTGTTAACAATGTTATCTTATGGGATATGTCCAAAGACGGGCTACGCTGATCAAAGTGTGACTGGCCTATGCCGGAAACAAGTTATAGATCCCTGCCAGCAACCTTCTGGGAGTTCTTGCAACCACACAAATCAAAGGAATGTTCCATACATTACCAATATATTGGAAACAACTTCTGGTTCAAAAGCGAAAGCCTTCTAAAGGATATAGAAAAATGGGTTTTGGGAAATTTCTAATATGTTCAAATTATGGTTACGCACAAAGGTTGGTAGATGGACCAAAGTGTTTTTTCCTGGTCGGCCCTTAGCTTGAGTCAAAGATGTTCTGCCTCGTCCAAAGTTTTACTGCGTGGCTGGCCTTCGGTATGTATAAAGAGTTCCTTCCCAGGGGAATGTTCCCAGACGGCTACGCGGACCAACGTGTTCCTGCGTGAGCGGTGTTAAATATTTTCTATTATTGCATATGTGGTAAGTCTCTCATCCTAGTGGGTTGTTGTTCGCATGGAATGTGGAGACAAAGATAAAATTGCACTTTTAGGGGGCATCACGAAAATTTAAAAAATTGCCTATAGTTGGTGCCGTGACATAACTCCCAACGGACATAACGCCCAAAACGATTTTGGGAGTTATGTCCGCATATAATCTTGGACATAACACCCAAAATTTATGGGACTTATGTCCAACGTTATCGAGTGGACATAACGCCCAATGGGAGTTATGTCCTTTTTATTAATTTACATAATTTTCTTAGGGAAATACAATTTTATTCCGAATGTATAATTTAGATCAAGTAAAGGAGTAAATATGTATAATATATTTATAATATGAAATATAATACTCTTAATAATATATATTGCTCTATATTTAAAGGAAAAAATAATTTAAATTAAAAATTGTTCAGCGCAACAATCTGCCTGCAGATTGGTTTCAAAATATTATTTTCTCTATTCATATATTTCTCAAAGTTTGTAGTAAAAGTTTTTGGTTTAAGTTTTAAAATGTTTGAGTCTATGAACTGTAGGATATGCTCATATGACTTCTGTTTTTTATTAGCCATTAGTATGAACGCATAAGAGCAAACCTACAAATAAGTAATTAACATAAATGTAATTATCAAAGATGAAACGATTTGCAGACAATGTAAAGTTTGAAGAACATAGAAAACCCCGCAGCAGATTTTTTAATGCTCGATTTAAAAATTATTCATTGAAATCAGGACCTATGGCGAATATTTTTTAAAAAATCGCGCGATTTTTAAATAAATATTAGTCATTGGTCCTTAGTTCAATGATTTTTTAAATCGCGCGATTTAAAAAAAAATATTGAACTTAGGACGGAAAGCGAAACATTAAAAAAAAATACAAATAAATAATTAAAATAAATTGTTGTTATTTATTGTTGGTCTGTTGTTTTGTTATTCAGTCAGGATTTATTTTTTTTGGTTTGAGACCATATGTTCCATTTACTTTCTGTCTATTCCAAGAAAGTAATAGAAACCAATTTTTGTATTTGTTTCTATTACATTCTTGGAATAGACAGAAAGTAAATGGAACATATGGTCTCAAACCAAAAAAAATAAATTCTGACTGATTAACATAAATTTTTTTATCAAGGATGAAACAATTTGTAGATGATAGAAAATTTTTTAATCGCGCGATTTAAAAAAGTATTCATTGAATTTAGGACAGAAGGTAAAACTTTTTTTAAAAAAATCGCGCGATTTTTTTAAAAAAAAGTTTTACCTTCTGTCCTAAATTAAACGAATTCTTTTTTAATCTATAATATTTTGTATATGTTAAAAATTTGAATACTTACATGTCTATCTTGAGAAATATAGAGTTTTGATAATTGCTTGTATCCACTGTTTGGGACCACCGAAAAAGTCGCACCCATCATACAGTGACGATCAAGTCGCATCCATCATATAGTGGCGATTATTAGGATCAATATTCCTTTAGATTCATTTGATGATGGATGGTGAGAAAAGAATGTGTAGGAAATATCTTCTTCGATATTGTTTTGTAAAATTTTTCCGTGCTGTTACTTTGGCACATCAAAAATATGTCATAAATGAGTAATTTTTAAATAAATTTATTACGTTGCATTTTATTAAAAAAACCAATTGAGCGGCATTTTCATCAGTTTGGGTGTTAAGACCGCGGTTAGTTAAGGACATAAGTCCCAATATACATTGGGTGTTATGTCCGCGTTTTTTTGGGTGTTATGTCCGAGAACGCTCCGCGGACATTACGTCCAACAAAGTTTGGGAATTATGTCCGAGTATACTGAAGGACATAAGTCCCAAAATCGTTTTGGGCGTTATGTCCTTAGGAGTTAAGTCCGGGCACCCCTATAGTTACGAAAATAGTGTTAAAAAATTGGGGCTCAGGACCCGGTCCCTGATATGGTCAATATTGTACATAAACGAAAGGAAATTCAAGAAGAAATAAAACGCATATAATTTAATGTTATGGCCAAGAATTTAGCTCATTATAAAAATAAAGGTTTGCCATCATGTCTTAAAAATGATTTCGGGCAAGTGGCCCAATTTTCGACCACTTTTTCATTTCATTTAATTTTATTAATGTTATTTAAAGCCAGTAGGCCAACTAAAGGTAAATTACAAAATTCTTCAAAAATAACTGTTTTACGCTAATAATTTGACTGTAGGTTTGATACTTAAAGTTTCTACTACTACCCAGCCCGAAAAATACCATCCTCAAAGCGTCGTGAAAGCACTGTGCACCGTCATGACACGGTGGGATAAAGCGTTGTAAAAGCGTCAAAATGATAACACCGATATACGGTATGACGGCGGTATTTTACAACGCTTTTGAAACGCTGTAAAAACAAAATTCATGACGGTTTTCCAATGGTTTGAAGGTAATAACTCCCAAAAAAGTCGTATTTAGAAATCAATGAATCAAATGAAATATATTATTTTTAAGATATTTAAATGAATTCATAAGTTAAATTGTCCCTGTAACATGCTAGGTAGCACTGGGTTTTTGCATGTCAAAAATGCGCTGTAAAGGCGAATCCTGCAGTCTTTTAAAGAAAAGACAATTTCCACCTTAACAAAAAGAATAGTTCCTTATAGGAACTTCTAAATTTTGATAACAAAATCGTTTATTTAAAAAAATCGTTTTCTTTTTTTCGCAATTAAGCCTATTTTTTGCAGGAAAAGATGTTCCACATAAATTTCATAGAAAATCGTTTAATTTATTGTACTTAAATAATCGGAAAGCCACACAATTCAAATGTTTTGCTGTATGCTGGTGACGTTATTTTAAAAATTTTATTAAGTTCGATTTTTGCTTTTTTCGACTTAGCATGTTTTGGAATGGAGATATGGATTTAATGACTTACTTTACAAAAACGATTCTTTTTTAAAGAATTGTAAATCCATCATGAAACAGCGCTTTAAAGACATTTTAAGCAAGCGTTGTGAAAGCGTCCCAAAACAGTGCTTTCACAACGCTTTTTTCGTGGTACCGTCATAAATTTCTGGCTGGGTAGTTTGAAGCATGTGGGGCATTATGTCAGCAATAACGCGCCGAATATTCTCTTCCAAGGCGTCTATCGTGTCGGCCTTACAGCGTAGACAAGCGACTTCACATAATCCCACAAAAAATAGTCCAGCGGTGTTAAATCGCATGATTTTGAAGACCAACAAAAGTTTCCTTCAATAAATTGTTTGTTACGTTGGCTGTATGGCATGCAGCCCCGTTTTGTTGGAACCAAAGGTCGTTCACATCAACATCCTCTTTTGTGGATGTAACAGAGTCTGAACAATGGCTTGTTGATTATCATTGCTCCAAATGCGACTATCTTGTTTATTAACGTACTCGTTCATCCAAAAGTGAGCTTCATCGCTGAACAAAATTTTCTTGTTTTCTTAGGCGATGTGTCGCGCGAACCGAGCCATTATGTTGGTAATAAATTTGAACGATTTGCAAACGATGTTCATGTATAGTAAGTCTATTCATTATGAAATGGCAAATCAAACTGAGCATAATTCAAGGGACAACTGTCAAAAATAGCAACTGCGAAAAAAGTTTTGCAGATTGAAAACTCCCTATACTTGAAATTTTTTACAGTGTAATTCTTCTATAGTGCCTACAGTCAAGTGAAGTATGGACGTTATTGACGCGACCCTTTTGGTACCTCCCACACAAAGGTACCATTTTGTACAAAAAGTTAACAGCTTACAGCGTGAGTGCCAATGCACATATACATATGGGCATTTCCGCCGAATGGTCAACCAGGGCCGAAAAATAAAATGTTGGTAATCATCGTATTTTATTTTAAATAATTATAAAAAAAATGAATACAAAATGTCTAGTTTTTTAAAATATAATGGTTTCATAGCATATCTCAGTTGTTTTCATGAAAAAATTTGCCTAAAAACTGAAAACTTGTATTTTTTCCATTTTAAGCTATTTTTACAGACATTTTTATATTTAATTATTTTACATATAAAAACATATGTTATGCTTGCACTCTTTCTACAAAATTTCTTTATTACAATCAATTAAGAAGAGAAAAATGCAAGGAGACCAAAAAAAGTTCGATTAACGATTAATTTAATGGTTAAAACAGATGGAAAAATCGTACGTTCGCGACCGGCACCTAAGCCAATTACAAAAAAAAACCAATAGAGATAATTTATTGTGTAAACACTCGATAGAAAGCTACATTATTCCTCTTTTAAAATAAATTAATAGCTTCCGAATATTCCGTTGCTTTTCGCAGATTTTTGCATGTTACTAGATTCAGCCAAAGTTGACTTCTATTTCGCGTACGTTCGTGACCACATATTTATTGCTATTATTATGAAAAGTAAAACTCGATGAAACCCATCTTTTGCACCTAACATAGAGCTGCCAATATGCTATCAAATCACCAATAAAAATGCGGGGGAAATTTTTTGTACATCAAAAGCGTACGAATGTACGTTCGCGACCTGCGGAAATGCCCATATACTACCAAATTGTGCACAGTGTAATGCTTTAAAAGTAGATATAGCCCTGTGGAGAATGGCCGTCATCAACACTCCACTTTTGGTACCTTCCACACAAAATAGCCAAATCATACCAAAATTGAATAGATTATAACGTTAATGTACATATGTACTAGTCCATAATACATTATAACAAATACATACCTTTTTAAATACTGTAATATGGCTGTCGATAAACTGACTTTTTTTTATTTTTTTTCATTCGAACATTAAATACATACATACATGGGAAACAATGATTCAAAAAACAAATGATTCAAATAATATAAACAAACTGTTATATTAATCAAAGTACATTACAGTTCGGCCAATCTGATAAAATGATTGTCCACAATCATAAATAAACAATATTGAATTTAACAAGTTATCTATTAAAAGTGTGGCAAATAATCAAGATATAATTACTTTGGTGTCGACCATCTTCGAAGTCTCTTAGCTTCAACTATACCCGTATATGGTATTTGTGTTAACTGACAATTCTCAACGTCTTTTATCACATACCGATCATTTTCTAAAGCCTTTACGATTACGTAGGGACCTCGATATTTCTCGCAAAATTTTTTATTTTTGCCAACAGTATTATCAATATTCATAACCACGACAAATTCTCCTGCACTATACTGTTTTGCCGGCCTATGATGTCTGCCAAAGTACACCTCATTGTAATTCTGCGAGCAACGTATTGCTTCCAAGGCCTTATTTCTCCTAGCTTCGAGATCTCGATTCTCTTCAGAATTGACCTTCTCATCTAAATATTCAGACATTTCATCAACTATTACGCCTCGTTGAGGCACACCAAAAAGTAACTGAGCTGGTGTGTCTTTTGTAGAAGCACTCACGCAATTATTTAAAGCATACTCAACTTGAGACAATTTCAAAGACCAATCTGAATCGTCCATTGGATCAGTTAATTTGCTCAAAATTGATTTAATTACTCGGTTCACCCGTTCTACCTGACCATTCGCCTGAGGAGATGCTACTGCTACTTTTATATGTTGTACATTGTTCTTCAATAGAAATTCCGAAAACTCATGTGACGTAAAACACGATCCCCTATCCGAGATCAAACGTCTGGGTCTACTATAATAGCTGAAATATTTTTCTAGTGCACAGCAAGCCTCCTTAGTACTTGTAGAATTTACAGGATATAAACGAACAAATTTTGTAAATGAATCAACAACAACTAGAACATGTTTACGCTTCGACCTTAATGAAGGAAGTGGCCCAAAATGATCAATATGAATTGTATCGAAAGGTATGGGTACTGTAGGTATACTATGTAAATTTTGCTGATTTATATGTGCCGGAGCAGAATAAATTATACATTTAATGCAATTGCTTATAAAAGCTAAAATCTTCTCCCTCATTTTCGGAAACCAGTAATTTCGTCGAATCTTCTCGTAACATTTGTCAACGCCGAGATGACCCACTTTCTCATGAATCATGCGGATTACGTTATCCTCCATTTCCTCTGGAACATACAATAACCTATTATATTCACATTTTCGAAAAACAAGTCCGTCGATTAATTCGAAGTTATCCATTTCCTCATTCTCAAGTCTAGTTAACAATGTTCTAATATTTGCATCTCTAGCCTGTGTTAACTGTATCTGAACATCTAATTCATTTGAATCTATTGCACAAACCACCTCACACCCTTCCGAAACAGTACTCACGCTTGAATTTTCATCATATATGCACCTTAGGGTGTCCCAAAAAAACTAAAGTTGTTATTTTGTAACGCATACCTTCTAGTTTTTTTATATTATATCTAAAAATGACAAAACAAAAGTTTTATTGCGATTGGACAATGATAAGCCGTGCCGACTTGACGCCAAAGTTTGGAAAAATCGAAAATTTTAAAGTTTTTTCCTATGGGGTACCTTTGCAAGAAATTAACAAAAAAATTATCCATCATGTTTCTTTTATTAGATAGAGGACACAATTGCTGATCCAAAATGCATTTATTTATTGATATCGGGTAATAGTTGGCAAATATATGATGTTTTAAACACAAGTACAGCTTGTTAAAAACAGAGCAATGGTAAAACGAATTACCATAGTAAATATTTATATGTGTTTGGTTTAATAATGCTCCACAGTATCGAAACACGATATTTATAACAATTTCACAATAAATCAATATTATTTTGGATATGTTCGTTTCATTGTATCTATTGTATCTTTGCATTAATTTGACTGCTCTTTCCGCTGTATCATTTACTGATCTTAGCATTGCGACGGTCTTTTTGGCATGTAAAAACGCTGAATTATTCTTCCATGAAGAAGGATGATACCTGAGAAAGCTATCGTCCATGTTAAATCGCGAGAAGAATCACTTGCTTTTGGCTGATATGAAATCATCAAGATTTTTTTCTAAAAAAAAAGCAATGTTTAATAAAACCGTTTTATGAACGTGGCGAATGAGCTGAAAAAAGACAAGGAAGTATTTTTTTAAACATGTAAAACTAACCGTATAATGCGCCATAAAGTTCTTCCTTTGACGGAATGTATCGTTTCCCACTGGCCACACAATTGTCATTGCTTAAATTTGCCACCATTTTTACCTTTGTATCTTGATCGACATCATCGTCAAGGTAGCTATTTCATCAATTAAGTACCACAAATGTATCGTTTCCAATGGCCACACAATTGTCATTGCTTAAATTTGCCACCATTTTCACCTTTGTCTCTTGATCGACATCATCGACAAGGTAGCTATTTCATGAATGTATCGTTTCCCACTGGCCACACAATTGTCATTGCTTAAATTTGCCACCATTTTTACCTTTGTATCTTGATCGACATCGTCGACAAGGTAGCTATTTCGTCAATTAAGTACCACAAATGTCCAATAAACTTTTGCAAACCTGCTTTCGAAATGGACTCATCTACGTTCTCGTAAGCTTTTAATGACTTCAAGAAGCACAAATCATTATAAGGTGCCTTGAATGCCAAAATGCACTTCAGCCACGGCTTCACGTAAATGGTCACAATAAATAAACTAACGTCTAATAGTGATTTTTTTTATCTGTAGCGTTCAATTTTAGCTGAGAACTGAATAGTGACATTTTTAAAGCATAGATTGCTTTGGCCATCCACCGGGCGCGGTGCGTAGCCCCTGGCCTGGTTTCATCTCCACCTAAAAATATGATCGAGATCTCGATCAGCTCTCGGTAGTCGTCTCTGGCCACTTTTTTGGTTAGTTCAGATCGGTAGAATTGAAGTAGGTTGCCAATTTCAGAAGCAGTTAGGCATGATTTTACCTTTTCTTTATAACATTGTGTTTTAAGAATATCAACATTTTTCCAATTATCTCTAAAGTTGTTAAATAGTGGTATATCTGGGCTTGTTGGTTTTTGTGTAATTTTATCTTCGAATACCCCTTTTAACACTAGCTCATATATGTGATGTCGGCAAGCGAAAACTAGAATATTTGTTGCAAGTTTAAGTTCAAGTAACACACAAGCGCCAGTGATATGACCTGTGTTAGAAGCCGTTGTATCGCAACAAAGAACTTGCACTTTGTCCTCAAGATTCCAATCTGAAATTGCCGCCCAAACAGCGAGTGCATTTTCCTTTCCTGTTGAATTATCCAATTTCGATACAGCAATAAGTTGTTCTTCATTTTCATAAGAAATCACTATAGGTAAACGTTTTCTTGAGATTTTCGGGCATCTAAAGCGGGTAACAATTTGCCATCCCAGTGAACAATTACTGCATGCGGAACATTGTTTTGAAAATCAATTTTTATGGCTTCAGCGCGTTCCTTTCTTTTCTCTTTTCGAATTCGTCATTATTGAACCCAAGTGCCTCAACAGTAGCTTCAATAATAAACATCGAATCTCTTACGCCCAACTGACACCTGTCTAATGCAGCTACTAATTTTGGAGTAATGCAGATGTTCTTCCTTGCTTTTCGACTAGTATCTGGCTTTGCTCTGGTGTTTTCGATATCATAAGTCAAATCGTCTTGCGATTTATGTATAAGCTACATTCGGAAGCGGAGTCAGCTGACACTGGTTCTTGTAATTGCGCTTCCAAAGACGTGGAACACAATCATATTTTATTCTGGAATTTTCTTCTCTAATAGTTCGCATTCGTGACCTTTCCTCCAAATCAGCGAGCTTCTTATCAGTTCCTCCTAAATGGCCCGGTCGGCCCGGCTCTCTCTGGCGTTGTAAGAACAGTTTATCTTCATCTATTTTTATCAAATGAAGTGCATCGGCATGCGCAATATCAAATAAACCGTCCAGATTCCTTACAAACTCCTCTTGACGCTGCATAAAAACGTGTTGTGACTTCTTTGAATTTTTTTGCAAATCTCTCCTTGAAACAAATTTAAAAGTTTTTTTACACAGTTTGGTAATGATTTAATAGGTATTCGTGCCTTTTCCCAAAAGATAATGCATTCGCGAATAGTGAGATTAGCGCTTGCATTGACGGTTAAGTTCACTTCACGTATATTATAAAATAATACTGCGAGGACTTGTCCATTTGAGGACAGTTTCGATCCCCTTAATTTGATGGTTTGTTACACCTACTAAATATATACATATTTTTTTTGTATCACTACGCAATTTTGCTGACATTATTATAATTAAGTTTTTAGTTTTTGAACAAATAAAACCACTTAAGGAAAACCCGTGTTCTCTCTAACGTGACAAATAAGCGATTAAGTTGTCTGAAAATATTTCAACAAAATTGTCTGGAGTATGGAAGATTTTGTTATTTTGTACTAGGAAAAATAACGGATTGACAGAGTCGTAGCCGAACTATCTGCGTTGGGGGACTAAAGTGTTGAAGTGAGAACTTGCCACTTCGAAACGTCTTGTATGTCAATGTGTCTATGGTGGTGGTGATAACTGTAAATAAAGAAAACATTTTCGGGCCTTCTGTTTTTTGCATCGCAACATAAACAAAACATAAATTATAAGTTCAAACGTATGTGTCGTTGTTAATCTGCACGGGTTGCCATGGGGCATATTACTTAGTTTTAACCTCTTCCATGCATATAGGATCATCGCACTGTTGTACTTATGTTTAAATCATCATATCTTTGCCAATTATTAACCGATTTTAATAAATAAATGCATTTTGGATTTGTAATTATGTCCTCTATCTATTAAAAACTGTATGAATAACTTTTTTTTTGTTAATTTCTTGCAAAAGTACTCCAAAGGACAAAAAAACCTTTAAAAATTGTGATTTTTCCAAACTTTGTCGTCAAGTCGGCACGGCTTATCATTGTCCAATCATAATAAAACTTTTGTTTTGTCATTTTTAGATACAATATAAAAAAACTAGAGGGTATGCGTATTTAATTTCGCGAAAAAAAACTCTCCCTTGTAACTTGGGACACCCTAATGCACCTACTTAAAGCGTCTACATGACCCATAGAAGAACCCTTGCGGTGTACTATGGAGTAGTCATAATTTTCCAATTCTAAAGCCCAGCGGGCGATTCGTGGATTCACATGTCGCTTATTTAAAGTCATCGTTAGCGAATTGCAGTCTGTAATAATAGTAAAGTGTATACCCTCTAAATAGACACGGAACCGACGTAGAGCATAAATAATCGATAGTGTTTCCAATTCAAAACTATGGTATCTTGATTCCGGTCGAGACGTTGACTTTGAAAAGTACGCAACCGGGTGAAATCGGTTATCATCTTGACGTTGCATTAAGATTGCTCCAAATCCGCGGGTACTTGCATCGCAATGCAATTCAGTTTCCTTTCTAGGACTATAAATGGCCAATATAGGTGCTTTAAGCAATCGACGTTTTAGTTCATTAAATGCCTGGAGACATTCGTTAGAAAATTCGTATTTCTTCTCCTTTCTTAATAATTCCAACAATGGTCTGGCTATGGTAGAAAATGATTGCACAAATCGTCTAAAATATGAAAAGAGCCCGATGCATGTCTGTAGCTCCCTCTGGCTAGTCGGTACTGGTAGTTCCCGTACCGAAATTAAATGGTCCTCTGTTGGTCGAATGCCCATTGGACTTACCAAATATCCTAAATATTCTAGTGTCTGATAACCGAATTTACATTTAGCCAATTTAAATCGCAACCCATTTTCGCGTGCACGTTTCAGCACAGCTCCTAAGGTCTCCAAATGAGACTCAAAATCTTTAGATGCTATAAGAATATCGTCTATGTAAATCACTACTTTGCGTGCATCGATAAAATCTCTAAATATTCCATTTACATATCGTTGAAAATTCGCAGGAGCATTTTTCAAACCGAACGGCATTTTCAAGTACTCGTATTGACCAAAAGGGGTAACAAACGAGGTGTAAGGCACAGAATCCTTGTTCATTCTCACATGATAGAACCCATCTTTCAAGTCAATCAGTGTAAACCATCTTTTACCCGCCACATGTTCTATACAATCCTCAATAAGCGGAAGTGGAAAATTATCTCAGACAGTTTTCTTGTTTAATGCACGGTAATCGACACACATGCGAGTATCACCGGATTTTTTCCTAGTTAGTACAATTGCAGATGCGTATGGGGAATTACTCTGTCGAATGATTTTCCTTTCTAATAAATCCTTTACAATTTTCTGGACTTCCTCACGGTCTCGAATAGATAGTCGGCGAGGAGAACAATAAACAGGAATATCATCCGACAATCGAATCTTCATCTCGTAGTCCTGCGATGTCCTCATAATTCCTGTTGGTTCAACATAACAATTTTGAATGACTTTCTTCAAATCAAGTCTTTGCTGTGAATTCAAATGTGGATTTAAATCTAGATCATTAACATTATCGTCTAATTTTTCCTGTCTTTCAATATAAAATTTGCCGATGTTACTTTCAGACACCAACGATATTTTATCTTTATTATTATCTTGTCTTGGGGAATCAATTATAAATACTTCCGATTTTACAGTCTCATTTATACAGATTAGTTTTACATTAAATATATTCATAAAATCTCTTCCCAAAATCAATGGAATTTTAATATAATGATCTGGAATGACAATCAATTCAATTGGTTTAACAATATTTCTAAACATAATAGAACATCTAAGGACACCATGCATTTTCAGATCGTGATTACCAACTCCAGAATAAGCAGTTGGAAAGAGTTTTTCTGAGAGTTCGATATTCTCTGGTATCCTTGATTTCGCAATCAAATTAATTGGGCTACCAAAATCAATTAGAGACAACATATTCGTATAATTAGTATATTTGTTCCCGCAAGAATACTTAAATGCCACACTTACCGTTTGCATCGGATTTAAAATTTCATTTATACAATTATCGGAAAAAATTGGAGCTATAACTGGTTTACGATTCGGACAGTTATTGTGAAAATGACCCATTGAATGGCAGATGAAGCAGGAGCCTGGTGGACGTATAGGTTTTGTACAAGCACTTTTAATGTGACCGTATTGAGAACAATTAAAGCAGCGAATCATCTGGGCATTACTGTTATTTTTGACGTTTATTCTTGCATCCATTTTTCCTCGGCGTTTCTCGTATCTATCAATACTTTGTATTAGTCCTTCTACTGTTGTACATCCAAATAGCACTGATATGTTATTCGACTTATCTTCCATGCCATCTATTATGATATCGACTAGTTCCTGTTCCTCGATTTCTGCACCATATGCTATTGTTTGCATTGAAATAATATATGAAATGCACGATTCGGATGATTTTAATTTACGCGATCGTAACTGGCGATAAACCTCTTCACGGGTGGCTGTTCTTTTAAAAGTTTTAAGCAGAGCCATTTTAAGGTCTTGGTATGCACAGAAGGTTGAGTTTTCCATGAATTCACGGGCAGATCCTTCTAATAGCAACTTCAAACAGATTAGTTTTTCTTTATCACTGAGGTTGCATGTATAGTTTTCAAACTGTGTAAACCATTTTGAAACATTTCGGAAACATCCGCTAAATTTTGGTACCATAATTTTTAGTTCTTCAAAATTTACACGCCGAATTTGGTTTGTCTCGTTACTTTCCAATTCTTCAATCTGTTTACGGAGGGACAACATTTCATGGCGCATTTTCAGCATCTTCAATTCGTTTTCCAATTGTTGACATTCTGTCGGTAACACAATAGATGAAGCAAATGAAGATACCCTTGGTGATATGTTTGAATAAACTGCATTACACGTAGATGAAGGTTTTGAAGCTGATATTGAAGCAGCTGAAGATACATTAATAATCATATCGGAAGTAATAGGGGCGGAAGCATTCAAAATTCCTAATCTTGATGTTTGCGCTGAAACGGTGGTAGCGGGAGATGTATTAAAAATTGCATCGGAGGTGACAGGAACGGAAGCAATCCTTTCGGGTGGCATTACAGCAATATTACTATCAATGTCAATAATATCGGATTCGTTAATTAAATGGTCGGCTCTCAATTTTTCGGGATTTGGATTGTTTGGCAACGACTCATATAAAGCTCTTAATTGAACAATTGTTGCAGTTTCCGGAAATGGAATATTCGCTTCTATTAAAGCATTAACAATTTTTTGACGAGAATTGCGTAAATCCATTGTAAGAAAAAAAATATTTATTTTTTTCAGACCCCACACCTGAACTGTAATATGGCTGTCGATAAACTGACTTTTTTTTATTTTTTTTTATTCGAACATTAAATACATACATACATGGGAAACAATGATTCAAAAAACAAATGATTCAAATAATATAAACAAACTGTTATATTAATCAAAGTACATTACAATACTGACTACCAGTAATTTATTAGAATAATCACACATAAAATTAATGATCGCTACATGAACTGTTAAACATTTTCTTTAATATATCAAATATTTCATATAGTTTGTCACCATCTTCCTTGGCGGAGATCCCATGAATTCTCCATTTTTGCTTTAATTTTGGCAAATTTAAATGTTCCGCCAAACTTTCAATCTTAAAATCCGCTACTAAATCCATTTTATTGGCTAAAATCAAGAAAACTGTTTCACTTAAGTTGGTATTCTTTTCTATGACATCATCTAAATCTTTGCGGGCTTCTTCAAAACGTTCACTATCGGAGGCATCCACCACATAAATTACGGCTGATTTATTGTCGGTGTAGAAATTGCGTAGAATACGTATGTTTTTCTGGCCCCCAATATCGTAAATAGTGTACTTGCTTCCCTTATGTTCAATCGTCTCCACGTTATAGCCAAATGTGGGTATAATATGCTCGACACTGCCAAGGTGGAGGGTATACAGCAATTTAGTTTTGCCAGCATTATCTAAACCCAACATCAACAGTTCAACTTCTGGAGGATCCATTTTCCAAGATTTTGTTTGGAATATACACCGAGAATTTTGGCTTGTTTACAATTGTACTTTCTTTTCTCGACTGCGGTCGTCTTCTACTGCTGCCGGTGGTTCGTCATACAAGTTGATAGTGTTTATTTGTGCAATAATAAAAACAACTGACGTGTTTTTCTTATTGTTTGAATGTGCATAAGTGCAAAAGCACTGTAAAATGCTTACGACTTTACCTGAGAACAATTATGAAATTCGAATTGTATTTACAAACCGGTTTTGGTTTTGTGGTGGGGCAAGTGCAATGCAAATAGTACAAGGTGCCCAATAAGTGAAGTTCTAACAATTAAAGTGCTGCTTTTACATTAGCCAATAAAATGGTTTTAAGTACCGAATTTGGAGATCGAAGATTTGATGGAACATTTGCCGAGTTTGTAGCAAAAATGGCAAATTCACGGGATCTCTGCCAAGGAAGATGGTGACAAACTAGTATTGTTAAACAGTTCATGTGACGAGGATTTGTTATATTGTGTGTCATTATTGTAATAAATTCCTTAAAGTATTTTATCCAAAATTTGAATATATCTATTATGTTCCTTTCGATCTGCCATCATGTAAGCGCTATAGAAGAAAAAAGCGGACAATGTTCAAAGATTTTATGAAAATTTGACTTGTTTTATATAAACATATTCTCAAAATATTTCGTTTATACGATTGTCCATGTCCAATTGTTTATTTATACTTTTCAGTATTACTAAAATATATTAACGGAGCCGTTTTTGGCCTCTACTGAATTTTTTTAAATTTTGATTTGTTAGCCTTTTTTGAGCATAATCGGCTGGCTCCCCAGGCATAACTACATACACAAAAAACTAAAGACTGAGTCGTAGTCAGCAATAAATATTGTTATTCTCGAATTCAATGGAATTTCACATAGTACAATTATTTTACTTCGGTGTCATCTAATTCTGTGTCTAATATAAGTAATGTGATTCCCACCAACGATCGTGATGATGATCTTAATTTAAGATATATTGATTCATATGAATTACAAAGTGCAATATTTAGTATTAAGTCAAACGCAATAAATTGGAATAATTGGTTTCGTTTCAGTTAACAAAGTACTTAGTTCCACCTCCTCATCAAAGCTTATTCCAAGGAGGAGTTGAAGACGTTGATCATAATAAACTAGATGTGAACCGATAACCTTAAAATGCGTAGCATTCTTTCATAAAGCGTTTTCCAACAAGAGATGTTATTTTAGTATTCAAAGTATTTTTGGTATTTTTTGAGATAAATGATCGGATGTTTATTTCATAATAAAGAGGAATAATGAAAAAAAACATCAGTCAAATGGCCACCATGACCTCGCTTACAGGACCATACCCTTTTCATGAAATGTTCTATATCCAAATCGCAAAGTGGCTGCCCTATGTCCTCGATAGCCTCACGAATTCTATCTTTGAGGTCTTGAATCGACGCTGGGCTGTTGGCGTAGACCGTATCTTTTACGTGGCCCCAGAGGAAGAAGTCGCAAGGTGTTAAATCACAAGATCTAGGTGGCCAATTGTAATCACCTCTTCGAGAGATAAAACGGTCCGGAAACTTTTCCCGTAACAGAGCAATGGTTTCGTTGCTTGTGTGGCACGTAGCGCCGTCTTGTTGAAAGTAAACGTGTCCAGTACCATCCAACTCCGATCATAAAAAATCATTAATCATCTCTCGATAGCGCAATCCATTCACCGTAACTGTTGATCCAACCTCATTTTCGAAAAAGTAAGGTCCAATGACCCCGCCGGACCATAAACCGCACCAAACAGTCACACGTTGAGGATGGAGAGGCTTCTTAACAATAACTCTTGGGTTTTCCGAGCCCCAGATGCGACAATTTTGCTTGTTGACGTAGCCACCGAGGTGTTAATGGGCCTCATCAGTCAAGATGATTTTTCGAATTTTAATAATTTCAATGCGTTGTTGAATCGTGTATCGTTCAATTTTTAGTGATGGCGTAGTTTGTACTTGTCAAATGTCAAAGAATCGCCCTTATTTCAGTTGGCGTCGTCACATAATTTTCGTCATATCTATGAAGTTCTAGCTTTGTCATCTTTAGGCCAAAACGAATGTTTTTGGTATCCATGAACTAACAAAAACCCTTTTTATAACTTAAAAATATTTAAAAAAATTACAAAATTGTTGAAGTCGTCAATCGTCGACTAAGTCAGTGTCGACTAAGAATCGACGCCAACTGGAATAAGGGCGAATAAAAGCTTCAAAAGTGACAGCTACCGAAATACCGGGTTATTCAAAATAACACCTCTTGTTGGAAAACCCTGTATTTAACCTTAATATTTGCGGATTTTCTACATACTCAAAATCCCTTGCGGTATTCATGAATATGTTTTAAATATTTAGTTCAATTATAATAATAAGAAAATATTTATTTTAAAGTGACGCCCTTAAGGCCGGCCATCAGTTTAGTTAAAATAAAATAAGAACATAAATTTCATTTCATTTATTAAAGGATAACAATTAAAAAATGTGGATGTCTTTTCCACATAACATAGAAATCAATAGAATTGCAAATAAATATTTTACTCTTTATAAAATCCTTATTAACTGCTATCTGAGTCGGTGTCCAGAAATACACCAGGTTTGACTTTATCATTTACAAGGGGACCAACGGTAAAATTCTTGTCCCGTGCATCCTTCGTTGATTCGGTATCTACAGCTATGGAATTTCTGAAAAGATAAGAAATTAATCGGCAAATAAAATAAAAAGCTTATCAAAAAAATTTGCAATTTTAAAAATTCGGTATTTGCAAAATACCAAACATTCTAAGCGATATCGGAGTTAATAATCTAAAAGTTTTGAAACGTCATCGTAATTTTAATATTTCTTTGATATTGATTAAATATACTGTTTGCTAATTTAGACCCGTAGCTGTTACTTATACTTCGACCTAGCTAGGCAAGCATTTAAAAATGTCAATGACAAATTTTTATACATTTGGTTCTATACATTGTCTTCGAATATGTATGTTTTATTTTGTTCAAAATTTATCTAAATTTTAGAAAATGGGAAATTAGTCCCTTTTTTATACCCTACTCCACTGTGTGGTACAGGTTATTATGTTCGTAACGCCTAAAAATACTGCTGTTAATCTACCTCTTACGGTATACCGAACGACTCATAAATATTACAAAAATCTGTTCAGGTTTCTATATAACACTTCAGTACTTTTTAACTTATCCTGATTTTAAGGCAATATACCATGATGTTAAGGCAATATACCAGTGGTTGCATAAGAATGCAGAATTAAGAACACATTGATTTTTAGACAACTGAAACATAGCCGCAAATAACGTTGCAAACGACAAAATTAAAATGGTAAAAAATGTGTAACAAACGTTTTAAAAGTAGCAGACCCTTTAGGTTAGGTTAGGTTGAAGAGAGGAGACGTTTAAACGTCTCTTGTCCATGGACATACACTGCGCTCCTTATTTATGATACCTCACGAGTTACAGAAAATCGGTACTAGACACGAATTTTCTCAGTATCTTCCAGTCGTATTCTCTGAGATGAGTCAAGTCTGGTAATATGTCGGACCCGAAATGTTGGGATCTTGCATGTGTGAAAGCCTGGCAGTGACACAGAAAATGTTCCATCGTTTCGATGTTTTCTCTGCAAGCCCTACATTCGTTTCCTGCTAGTCCTATGCGATGAAGATGTGCTTGTAAGCTTGAGTGTCCCGTTAGAACACTCATCATCTTACTAATATCGATCTAGTTTAGTTTCAGAAGACTTCTTGTTTTCTTTTCATTTGGGTCACCCCACAGTATCTTTGCAGTTGCTCCTACTGTTCCGCTATTCCACACAGTTTTGTGAGCCATCACTGCCCAGTGCTTCAACTCATTTTTCGTGGCTTCGAAAGGTTTCCAATTTTCCAAGTTTATTACTCGAAGTTCTCTGCCCTTTGAAGCCAAGCTGTTTGCCCGTTCATTTCCAATCACTCCGTTGTGTCCTGGTACCCAGCAAATACGCAATTTACCATGGGCTGAGTAATCACTTATCGTTCTTTTACAGTCCAACACAGTTCTGGATCTGACCCTTTCCGATGTTATTGCTTTAATCGTCATTTGGCTATCTGTAAAGATGTTGGCATATTTAGGCTTTGTCGTGTTACTGAGCCAGTTCACACAGACCCTTTAAAATTTTATTTTTTTTCACTCATAGACATAGCATTAAAAATCTATTTTATAAAAAAATGTTTCTTAACAATTTAATGTATTTAATTAATTACAAATTATTTTTGTTCGCACAACTTTAATGGCGTTTACAGCGTTATTCGCGATTATGCTTCTATTATATAAATTGTTAATGTTTCAATATCAAAAAATCAAGAAAATAAAGTGTCATACCTCAATTTCTTCTCTTGTCCACTCTCTGAATATTCCTCATTCCCAACACAAAGAGCGATTAGGTACTTCGGTACATTTGTATTAATATTGTTCGTATCGATAATGCCATATATACGCTTCGGTCTGATCAAGGCACAAAACATTTGCAATACAAATGGTGATGGTTCAGGTTTGTAGAATAATTCATAATAAAACTTTGCAGGTTCCAGAGAAAATTTCAAGGCATTTTTCCTTTGCATTTTCACAGTTATTCTATTTTGCAGTTTGTAAAATCTGCAAATAAATTAAAATTAAAATAACGATTTCTAATTTATTATGTACATATCGCAATGTATTACAAAAAAACTTTATTAAGTCAAAATGTTATACTCTCAATAGAGACATAAACCACAAATAGCAATTATGTCTTAGATTTTTGGCACAGTATTGCATTTTTACCCACAAAATAATCTTGTGTAATCTTCGAAAAATTGAAGAAATTAAATAAAGAAGAAATAATTAAATAATCTACCGAACTACTACAAGGAATTTTTGAATTTAAATTTAACCTAATATTTTTGAAAAAGTAAAATCGAAATATTTTTTTTGTGAGTATCTGTCCAGAGACCATAAACATTTCGAAGCTCTATATCGCGGAAATTTTAGGAGGTAAATGCATAATAGTACAATTTCTTTGTAAATAACCAAAAATCGAAAATATTGGTGAATATTTGCGATTCTGTTATGTTTTAATCTTTAAGACCCTTTTAAGGAAACCAAAAACAAATAAAATTGACATTTTGGTATAGTGAAATGTTATGATTAAGTTTTTTAATTACAATTTATCTTCTTCTTGTAAATAATCATCATATTGACTTGCTACGAGTACTTTTGCAAAAATCAAAAAAATCATAGTCATCCCAAAACGAATAAGTGTCAGGTGCGAACGATTAGGAGCTCCAACGAATAGGATTGCAAAGTGTGAGGTTTTTCCGGGATTTTCCTGAATTTTTTGTAATTGTTTAAATAAAAAAATGTATATTAATTGATAAGTGAAAAAACAGTTCAAAAAAGTTCCTCGTGAACAGTTTTTTAGCGTGTGACAGTTCATTTCTATTCGTTCGTACCTGATAGATTTTGACGTTTCGTCCGGAGGAATGTCTTCTTATTGTATTTGCCTTTGCACTTTTGAGTAAGAGGAGGAATGGATAGGTAGTTTTGACTTACTGCCGAGTATCATTGTAATTAGGTTCACCAGGATACAAAATAATTTTTGCATTTTCTGTAGATTTCAACAAATAGTCTAAAGCATCACTATTGGGATGGAAGATTGTTTTGAAATTCGAGGATAATGCAACACGTTTGGAAAATGTTTTGGCTAATATTTGTATGAAATACTCATAGCCAAGTTTGGGTACATATAAATTAATTCCATAGTTAAGATGGTTTCTGAAAAATTAAGAAATTTTTATATGAATTCACATACATACATATGTTGGTTGGTATATATGTAAGTACATAGAAAGGGATTTCTGATGATTTGTATTGCTTCAGTTGCAGCAAATAAATAAACTAAAATATGTACACATACATATAAAAAAAATAAAGCAACAATCAAAATATAATATTTCGTCATCAGAAACGAAAAAGGGCCTATCATCATGTTGGAAAATTTTACAGGAGAAGCAAAAAACTAAATAAAATGAAACCTGTTGCCGTTAGAAAAACGTGGTTTTCAGGATAATATCTAAACATAATGATGCATATATAAAATCACACAAACATGATTTATAACTTGTTTGTGAAAATTGCGTGAAATAGGATTTTTTTAACTATGAAAAAAGAAATAATTTGTTGTTAGGCCCTTGAGAATATCGTCCATAAATTCGCCAATTTAAATATTACGCCGCTAAAAATTTGTCAGGATGTTTATTTTGATGCAGGGTACCGAAATCTATCAAAAACTGAGTTTCAATGTTTCTTGTTGTTACGCCCTTTTTCGTTTCTGATGACGATATGTAAATATTTTTTAAATAATGCTTACTCTAATATCTTTTGAATATTATTGAAGACTTGTTTGATATCATCAATATGCTCGGCTAGATGATCTTCTTCACTTCTTTTCAAATTAAGATATAAATATTGAGGTGGATTGGGTTCAATCCATGAAATATATGTTTCATTTAATACAGCAGTGCGTATATCCGTAAAATTACCAGCATAAATGTAATTTAATTTGTTGTCTTGAAAATAAAATAGATGACAAACGAAGCAATTAAATTATTATAAAAAGACCTGAGGATGTTTTTAACTCAATTTCAATTTAGACATATATTATTAAATTTTTACAATTTGATATACATACATACCTTCTTTAATAAGAACCATCAAGTTTCCCGAAAGATCATCAGATTCACAAAATAACATTTTTAAAGGACGATGTCGATCTACGACTATAGACATCTCCGTGTAAGGCTCCACATAGGAAAAACTGGCTTCTGTAAGACCCTAGAAAGTAAATGCAAATCACTTTATATCCATAATCGAAACTATTTTTTTTATAAACCATCTACTAACCTTATAACCCTTTGAATGACAATAATTTTTAAATCGTTGAGCTATATTTTTGGTTGTGATCATTTTGCACATTTTTTCTGGTAAAACTAGTTTATCAATGTACAATAAATGTGTTAATATAATTCGTTTCTTTGGCTGAAATTGGAGGAAATATGGGAAAAGAATAACAAAGGTCGACATTGGTGGCACGATTTGAATATATAGGATAATACTGTTCTCAGCTTATAAGGTCGTTTTTTTTACTCATTTTGTTTCATTTTGAATAGACAGTTGTCATGACTCAAGCCGTAAATACTTCACAGATAACAAGTAAAAACTATGACATCCACAAAAAGGAAACGATATACGCTTTAACAAAGCATGCACTGGAGGTGTGTGTAAATTGGATTTTCAGATTGCGCAACGTACGCACAGTCGTGGCGGCCACATCGCCCAAATCATATTTAAATATTAATGGCAAATAATTATCTATCCACTTATTTATATTCAAAACATTTGTCTTTGCTTAATTTTATCTTAAAACTCTATAAATATAAAAAAAACACCCTTTCGATCGTTTGAGATCGGGCTGAAATTTGTCAGTTTACGTTTTATTATGTTCGTTCCAAGTTTTGATATAGCTCCATATAAAGTCACATAGTACCGCCGTATGCAACACAGTAGTGGTGTAGGTTATCACATAGTCGACTCGGGACGACATTGAGCTCCCATTACTTAGCTTAGAAATAAGCCCAAATTAACGAAACCGATAATCGATGGCTGGTATTGTAAAAACCCCATAAGTCTTGTCAAAGAATTTCTTTGGTTTTTATTAGGTTTTTCGTGCACCTGTTAAGGAAAAACAAAATCGAGATACGCCCTTTTTATATTAAGCCATCGTAATGCATTGCACGGTACCAACAATGAATAAAAATCAGATATTGCTGTAGTGGTAGTGATTTCGGCATGTTACTTTTAGCTGCAAAACTCGAATTATGATGATTGATTTTGTATGGTCGGAATTAATTATAATGTGATTTAACACATTTATGTAGATTTTTTTCTTTGGGACTACGTGAAAGATAAGGTCTATGCCATTAGCCCACAATCGATTGAATACCACAAAGATTGAATTTGTGAAGTTATCGAGATATGGATTAAAAATAATATGGTCCTGCTAGCGTGGCCGTGACTGCCATTTGACTGATATTGCTCTTTGTATGTTTCTACAACAGGACAATCCATTATGGCTCAATACATACATATGTAGAAGATTATGTATGTAGAAGATTGGACACTGTTTATCAGAATCAAAGGGCTCTGTATGTTTCTACAACAGGACAATCCATTATGGCTTAATACAATAATAATGACATACCCCCCCTTTACAATGAAATAAACATCCGAAGATTTCTCTTAAAAATAAAATTTTTACACTGTGCTCATGAGTTTTAGACCATGCCTATTTTAATTGTGCCCGCAACAAAATTCGCTTTTTAAAAGCCATTGTAAAGCAATATCAAACATTTTGGAAATTTGACGAAAGTGCATAAATATGTACATATATTGACTAGACTAAGTTTTTCAAAAGTCTAAACTTAGTAGTTATCTCGGAAACTGGGCCGCAACGACAAATCCAAAAATTAACCGAATCGCTTGACCGTTAATAATCTTGATTTATGCGGCAACATTATGTATGAACCAAATAGTTTTCCTAGCGTGGGTAGGGTATACACAGACGCGGGCTTCCTAAAATCAGGCCGTATGTTTTAACGTGTCTTCTTAAGGAAAAAAAAAACTAAACTTACATCATAGTGCATTGGCAAAATATCGAATAGAATTAAATCACCCAAATCTTTCAATTTCATTTTGTATTTTGTACTGCAATTTTTTTTGTTTTGACAATGACATTTAGTTTAGCCAAAATTTCTGTCAGCGAGCTGTCATGTTGCTAAAAATGCTGTCATGTTGCTAAAAATGCTGTCATGTTGCTAAAAATGCTGTCATGTTGCCAAAATACTTTTAGTGGAAACGTATCGTACGCCTCCGGGCCCCATAATCAGAAGCATTAATTTTTGTTTACTTTTTGTTAGTGTGAATGCCGATACAGGATTGTATTTATATGCCTAGGGTTGCCAATCATATGGATTGGTGGCAACACAGAGTGAAAATGTGATGTTAGCGTATCTCTAAAATATCGGGCCTGTCAATAAGAGCGCTACAAAAGTTTTTTAAATAAAACAAAAACGGTATTGGATATCAATGAAATTCTTTATTCCTGTGAAAGTACGTTCGATGACATTATGCATGGAACTCCGTTTCTTTTGCATGGCCACCACGGGCACGCTTGCATAAGTCCAGAACCCAATTTTCGACGGTTTTCAAGCATAAACCGGCCGATACGAATTTCACGTTCGATATTCGTACGAAGTTCATCAATCGTCGCTGGCTTGTTGGCAAAGACCATAGACTTGACGTAGCCCCACAGGAAATAGTCTAACGGCGTCAAATCCCACGACCGAGGCGGCCAATCGACCGGACCATTTCGTGAGATAACACGTTCTCCAAACTTGGTTTCCAATAAATTGATTGTGGCTTGGACATACGTCTGGCGTTGGACCGCGTCGATATGGGTTTATTTGCTGTGTGGCTTGTTGGAACCAAATGTCCTCCTAGTCCATATCATAAAATTGGGGCAAACAATATTCGGTTATCATTGAACGGTAGCGATTCCCATTCACAGTAACGTGCCGGGCTTAAAAGCGTTCCATTTTTCAACTTGAAATAACATTTTGTGAAATTTTTTCAAGCTGAAAAAACACAGTACCCACCTTGACTAATAACGCATATTTTGTTTATTGACGAAGCCATTCAGTCAGAAATGAGCCTCATCGCTGAAGATGATTTTTCGCGATCTTAACGTTGAGGCTACTGACTCCGATTTTCGGTAGTAAATTTTAATAATTTCGACTCGTTGTTGGCTCGTATATCTTTCCACCATGAAATGGCAAACCTTACTGAAGAGAAATGTGAAAAGAGCGGCAAAAAATATGGCGTCGTTTGCTGTCCCTGTCGGTCTACTTTTGTAGCGTCCCTGTTGAAAAACCCTTTATCAGTGAATGCGTCCGGCTTCTGTCAAACTCAAATTCCATCCTATTGTTTTCTGTGCATATAACAACACTTTGACAGACGTCGGACGCATTCACTGGTGTTTAAGAGATACCCTTACTTCCGATTTACCCTGGGTGACTGTTCAGCAGATTTTCGGGGTCTTGTAGGAGAGGCATTTATACTAGGCAAGTTTTTTGAGCAGCTTATCATCAAATTCTATTTTGAACTTGCACGAAGATCGCAAAACTTTCAGGGAGAGTTTTTCCCCCCTCAAAACGACGAATGCTGAACATTCAGCCAGTGTAAATCGGAACATAGTGGAAATACGCCACTTACTGCTTGTGCGCCAGTTAGTGAAAGTTAGTTGTTTTCGTTGCAAAGTGCTAAACTAAAATCGCTTGTAATGCCTTGTCGGGCACCTGGTCCATTTTTTGAATCCTGTGGTTCCCTTTGGTGCCGAGTCCCAATTACGAACACTATTTTCGTTACTTTGGGACCAAACTGAACAAGACATGCTTATTTTTTTATTTTTCGTGATGCCCCCGGTAGACTAAACTTTATCCAGTTTTCAAATAAGATGGACAAAATCATAGTTATATGTGTGCGCGTAGTACGTCATCCGTCGGCGCTATGATTTAAGGCATACCTCAATTTACTGTTGAGAACGAAAAAACAATAGAGTGGCATGCCTGTAATTTCTCAAGAGTACAGCGTGTTTTTGTTTACAGTTTTAGATTCATATTTTCTGAGTAGAAATTAAAGATTTTAAATAGAAATTGAAAATATCTATTAAAATGACCACAAATGTCAACATACGTCTGGCTTTGGACCGCGTCGATATGGGTTTATTGGCTCAAAATCAAGCCACAGCTCCTCGCCTTTACACACCCGGCGAAGTGGTTACTGCCCAGTATGGATTTATGAAAGGTCATGGAACTTATGTGGAATCAGATGATATTAAAGCTTCCGTTGCTGGCGTCATGGAACAGGTGAACAAATTGGTCTCCATTAAACCGCTGAAGAGTCGTTACGTTGGAGAAATTGGCGACGTAGTGGTGGCACGTATCACTGAGGTACAACAGAAAAGATGGAAAGTTAACACCAATTCAAGACTAGATTCTGTGCTGTTGCTCTCCTCCGTTAATTTGCCGGGTGGAGAACTGAGAAGGCGTCAAGCTGAAGATGAGCAGGCAATGAGAAAGTATCTGCAAGAAGGTGATCTTATTTCTGCTGAAGTTCAAAACATTTATGATGAGGGCACATTATCGCTTTACACCCGATCTTTGAAATATGGCAAATTGTCGCAAGGTGTCTTGGTGAAAGTTTTTCCTTCTTTAGTCAAAAGACGTAAGACACATTTCCACAACTTGCCCTGTGGTGCCAGCATAATCTTAGGTAACAATGGTTTCATTTGGATATCACCTTCTTCCCGTGCTGATGGCGAGGGCGGCGATGGTGGTTTCTCACAAAATTTGTCAGAGGTTATACCACGCGGAGATCGTGAAGTAATTGCTCGCCTGAGGAACTGTATTTTGGCTTTGGCCCATTGTAAAATGATGCTCTACGATACAAGCATTCAGTATGCCTATGAGGAGTCCATGAAATACGAGGTCCCTGAATTGCTGCAACAGGAGGCGATATTTGATGTGGCTTTTTTAACTCAACATCGTTTGAGATTACAGGAGGAATAGGAGGAGGATTAAAAATAATAATAAAACATATTTTTTCCACAAAAACATTTTATTTATTCAAACTCGTTTTGTTACTTATAACATTGTACTAACTATTTAATAAGTCGACATTATTCCAATTAATATTTTATCGATTAGAATTTAATCTTGTGTTTGTTTTCAAGAATATTAGCAAAGTTCATATTCACACTTACAATTTTCCCCCGCATAATTGCAGTGTTTGTGGGAGAGGGACGCGGTCGGTTACCCCTTTTCCGAGTGCGTCCCTCTCCCACAAACACTGCAATTTTGCGGGTGGGGGAAATTGCAATTGGGAATATGAACTAACAGAAAAAAATCACACACATACATATAAAAGTGACACACACACTTCTAAATTGCAATGCAACTTTAGTAAAAAAGCGTTCAATTTTTCTACTTGAAATACATTTTGTGGAATATTTTTCACAACCAAAATTCAAAATCCTTATTTTATATTCTCATGCTCTTATTTCAATGCTTTATTACTAATTTATCATTCCATTTTAAAAGATTCGTATAAATGTCTTATTTTTTGTTGTTTTGCTGATTTTGTTTGCAAATGCACGTAAACGTACTGCACAATTCATATTTCAGCAGATTCAGCCGTCCGTTTACATTCAGTTGGGCGCGTTACGAATCAGCTGATTCAATCTGACATATGGAAATCAGTGTAAACGATTAGCCAACGAAACGTAAACGGCCGTCTGACTGAATATGCTAAAATTTGAATTGGACGGTACTTTTATGTGCATTTGCGAACAATATCAGTACAACAGAAAAAAAAGAACACATTTATGAGAAACTTTTGAAATGATAAATAAGTAATAAAATGTTAAAATAAGAGCAAGGAAATATAAAATAAAGATTTTAAAATATTTGTTGTGAATGAATGTGTCATATGGCATGTTTTGGGCAATTGCTCCAGCGGGCGACGTTACGGCAGCGTTAAAGTAATGTTACGGTTATGTTTACCTAACCGGTCCTCCAGTCTTTAGGGCCGGCTTACATCTAAACGATCTGTCACGTGACTTTCCAGTGAGAATTTGCATTTGATCCTCCCGATTTTTCAAAATCGCACGTAAAATTCTTTTTGCAAAAGACAGAGTCGTACAACAAGCAGGGATGGAAAAAGTTAGTACTTATTCCTTTTTTTCAGTATATTTTCACTTTCAAAAGTAACAACGTATCCCCACAACCGATTCAGTACTATTATATTTAATCTATCTATTGTTTAGAAATTATTTATATAGACAAACACCAAATGACATTTTGTTTTCCTAATTCACACATACTCGCCGTACGTTTTATATCACAATTAATTAATTTAATTTGAATACAATTTATCTCGATGGTAACTAGGTACGGGAGACAGCATTTTCCAAAAATGTGTTTATTTTTTATTTATATGAAGAGAATATGAACTGTAAGATTTGTATTAATAATAATTTTACTATTCTAAAAGAATAGTTCTTTTAGAATAACGATCGCAATTTTCTAAAATAAATTTAACAATAATACATAGACAGACAGACGGACATGGTTAAATCGACTCAAAAAGTGATTCTATGTCGATCGGTATAATAAACTATGGTACTATTTTTTTTCTTTTTGGGCGTTACAAACAAATGCAAAAAGCCATAATACCCTATACCACAGCGTGGTGTAGGGTATAAAAATGCAATAAGCGGAATGTCTAATTATAATTGTTGTAATTGTAAAAAATGCAAAATCATCAGTTATCTTGAAAATTTTCACGAAATTAAATTAATTCAATTAGTACCACTTGAACTTAAAAAGTATCAGTTTAGTACTTTCCAAAAAATTAATTTTCCATCCCTGCTTGTTATTGGCTGCCAATTTTGTCGTGCGATCCTCGTTTACACCTAAAAGACAGATCGCGTGACGAAATAAGCCCTAACACAGTCTTGAACAATGCATTTCCTATGGCGCATTAAGACAAATGTCATAAACATAAAAAAGTCGCGTTTCAAGCAACAATTCTACAAGTTTTTACATCTGTTAAAATTGTGTAAAGCCCTTGCGGGCTTTAAAAAAAACCTTATTATTAACCAAAAATTAAAATATCGACGCTTTTTAAATCCGAGAAATCACATGGCACCAAAAAATGTTAAATGCTTTTGATTTATTTTCCTAGAATTTTATTTTAAAAATCTTGTAATGAATGAAAATCGCTTTAATTCAAAATTCGGATCCCCATTTAATTTTTTATCACAATGATCCATCTGAGGGTGTAAACGTTTGCTAGGCCTCATACGATACGAAAGACAGTAACTGGTAAATAACAGCCTACCGCAGAGATGTCACGGACTGGCATCAGTAGCAACGATAACACAAATAAATTTCTGTTTTGCCATCACTAGTTTGTTAAAAAATGGCCGAAGGAATATTTTGTTCTCGCGACGGTCGCAATTATTTTTCGCGTTTTGTGCTACTTTTGAACATCTTTTTACACTTTCAAACAGGTTAGTAGAAGGTCCACCCTTCACAGAATCGAATATCATCAAAATTGTATGCAAAATATGCCGAGATTAAGTGAGAAACGTTGAACATTTTTGTGGCTTCAGTTCGTGTTTTTTAGTTTTGTTTTATTTTTTCATTCCCAATTCGCAAATTGCCAATCGAATATATTGTGTTCTCTTTTACTCCAATAGGAATGTAAACAGGTGTTGACGGGCTGTTTAAACAAAACATCGGCGTATTGGTTTTGTGAATTATTGTTTTTCGAAGCATTTGTTAAAATCGGTGTGTTTTGTTTGTTTGATTAGTTAATGAGATAGACGGTGGTCTTTGTTTGTAGTGGTGGTAATGTTTTTATGCAAATTACGGAATTGGTGTGAGTGAATGCAATTGAAAGTGTGTGTTTCTCATAGAGCGAATGCAATTGGAATTTGTTCTTGTATGTTCTTTTTGTGCATGCCGCTCCCTGCTTCGGCTATTGTCCGTTAGGTGGCGCCAGTATTTATGTTTTAAGTATGGCATTGTCAGATGTATAGGAATTTGAATCGGGATTTAAAAGCTTTCAAATCAAATTACAATAGGCATGTTTTCGTTACAAGCTAGCACTTTTAGTTTAGCACTTTGCAACGAAAACAACTGACTTCCACTAACTGGCACATAAGCAATAATTGGCGGATTTTCACTATCTGGTAGCAATGGTGTCATGAGTTGCGAAGAAAGAACAGTGCGAAACAGACAAAAAAATCGTGAAAAGTATTTATAAAACATATATGTACTATTCTATGTTCAATTGTTTACACTCTTTTTGCAAATATTAAAATAATTTCCCATTTGTGTTCTTCTTCTTCCCGTTAATTCACAATAATTGATAAAATCTCTCCAAAAATGGGATGCCATATTGCTAAATATAGGGTGCCCAATCTGGCAACATCATACTCGATTAAGACATGAACACAAGCACCAAACTTCATCGGGAACTAATAATACTTAAAAGTGCTTAGCTCCCCATACAAATTAAGAACTTATGGTGTAACGAAAACACGCCTAATATGTCAATCAATTAATGTCACTTCACACTCTCGTAAACTATAACTGTGTTATTGATCTGGCAAAATAATGTCCTTATAACCAGCTCGCTATGAGTTCTACTAGAGGCCTATGTTTTGATATAGCCCCCATACAGTAGCGTACCAATATACCTAGGCAAATTCTTCGCGAATTTGTGTCCCTTATAGCCTTTATGTCGTTTGATTGACTCTGCTATTACATGTTAGTCGGATAGTGACGGCTCTGGAGAGGTCTGACTGGGCGACCAGTCAGATCTCTCCCACTCGAGCATCCTTATTTAGATCTACTGATCTGGTTTCACTGAAAGCCAAGAGCTTTACTCTCCCCAGATGTCAACCGGCATCGTTGCAGATTGCTGTTGTGACTGGCATTTCTGTAAAGAGAGCGATGCTTTGGGCAATAGTGATCTGATTCTTTGGACATTTTTACCATCCGTTAAAACAGACGAAGTTGTGATCTGATCAGCCGACACAGTGGCTTTGAAAGTATCCAGGAGGTTCTTAGCTCAGGTAATTGACTCCGCTACTCGTAGTTTTGACAGTCGGACGTCACTCTCCATTTTTACATCACCACTTTTTGTGAGTAAATTGGCTGTGGATTGGCCACATCTTAAGGAAGCCTCATGTTGATATCACGCGAACTGCACTCGACTTGAACGAGCAGGGTGGTCTCAGAAGAAATAAGATATTTAGGTATGATAAAATCAAATTGAATACATTTGTAGCAACCCTACGTTCCTCCTAGGAATTATGGGAAATTATATATGGGGGATTTCATGACAAATGAGTCTATTTAAAACCGATGTCTTGTGAACGAAATGATATTTGCCTCAAGTTAAGTCCTATTTGATAGTAATTATGGCTCAAAATTTCTACGAAATCGGTTAAGGACTGTCCGAGTTGGAGGGTATTGAATTTTGACATTTCGGCCGGACGGCCCGGTTTTTCCATCCATATAACGAATTACAAGACGGCGGAATTATATGCAATTTTAAGATAGTGTCGGATTTCAGTTCCAGCTGTATATTTGAAATATGCACTTTTCATTCAAAATAGATATAATAGTAATATGGTAACTGGATAATTCTGCGCGTAAAAAGATCAAAATTTTAATATGCAGCCGGATCCAGAGGAAGTTGAAAAATCAAAATTGCATATAATTTCGCTGTCTACTAATTACCTATTGTATTAAGAAAATTGAGACCAATTTTTTTCGATAGCTTTTTCTTCAATCTCTTTAGAAAAAAAAATCGCAAAAATATTTTTGTGTTTTTTTTTTGCGAAATTAAAACTTGTTTTGGCATTTTTGGCAAAAAAAAACTTCTTTATATTTTATAACGAAAGCTTAGGTCATTTCCTCTAAGAGCTTTGTGGTCTTTTAGTGGGATGGGAAGTGTTTACCTATCAAAATAAAAATAAACATTTTAAGAAAATATAGGTTGAACCACATACTTTAGCATAAATCGAGTACCTTTTATGCTAATTGGTTCAGGAAAGCTTTAATCAGTCTTACATTTTGTAGCCTTCTTCTTTTAATATATTTTTTTTCTTCCCATAAGCAGTTTCAAAGATATTTTACATATATTGCGAAAATTTCCAATTTTTGAGTACATTTTCATTATTTTTTTTATTTAAAAGCAATTAAAAACATTACGTCGGATCGGTCATGTATTAAATGCAACCATTCCGAAGAAAATAGATAAATAATTTAAAAAGTTGTATCTAATTAAGTAAGTCTACAAACATTTTTCTAAGCACTTTCCAATTCGGTTGAGACAACTCTAAAACATGGTTTTTGAACGCTTCAACAGCTGCATCGGGCGTCGAAAAACATTGACCACGCAGTTTTTTCTTGATGTGAGGGAACAAGATGAAGTCACTGGGTGACAAATCAGGGCTGTACGGCGGATGACCCATCAATTGGACATATTGAGTGCTCAAATAGCAAATTGTTTCAGCTGATGTGTGAGAGTTCGCATTGTCGTGATGCAAAATGATCCGTCTTCTCTTATTTATTTATTTATATGAATCACAATACAAAAAAAGTAAATTTATATTCTAATTTTACGGTCCAGGGAAAAGCCGGGTTACAAAGACCAGATTTAGATTTTTGCAGCGACAGACCAGAACACGGTTGACAGACATATAGTTGTGTACCACTCAGAATTTAACGTCCTACGTTCTACTAATGGCACTGTGGCCCCATCACCGGCTGTACCGAAGAAAAACGCGATCATTTGCTTCAATGTGATTCCTCAACGAACCAGTCATGTTGGATTTGGCTCGTCTTAAAAGACCCACACGGTCCATTGCTGTTTTGTTTCGGTCTCATATGCATAGATCCATGATTAGTCACCTGCGACGATGCTGTACACTGTATTTGAACTACCGCTGTTGTATTTTTTCCACATTTCTTTGGTCCAATAGATTCGAGTATTTTTTTGAGCATTCGTGGGATCCAACTAGAACAAGTCTTATTCACGTCCAAATGAACATGTAATATCTTATTGATGCTTGTCATACTAATGCCTAAGGATGCCTCAATCTCAAGGTATGTCACATGTCGGTCTTGCTTCAGTCCACGCACATCATCGATGGTTTCCGACAAAACGACCAAAGTTGGACGACCTTCACGAAATCGTGCTGGGGCGAACGGCGTCCGAGACAGAACTCGTGGTACCAGCGATTTACAGTGGTTTCTGATGGGGCTTTATCACCAAAAGTCGAAACAAGTTGATTGAGACGTTACCCATCGAAGGGTGCACTACATCGAAGCGGTCTACAGTCACACCCCAAATGTTTTTTACGAAAGTGCGTCCAGATGAACTGATTCTTTAAAACTATGAGGTGTTCAGATAAACTTTTCATCAACTTATGGCTATAGGTTGCACAATTTGAGACTTTGAGCCGAATTCTCTCGAAGGCCTTAAGCATACACAATAGCATAAATTCTTGGAATTCTATATTCTGGGAGTGGATTCAAAATTTGCTAAATTATTAAATTTTCGACTGTAGACCAAAAGCAAGCATACAGGCCTCGCCTACATAATTAAAAAATAAATAACTACTGGACATACATACATATCTATGGTTTTATTCCAATATATGTGTTTTTCCTTCCTTAGAATGGAGTGCACCAGACGTGAAGAGCCATAATAATAAGCTAAGAGATCTCGTTCCCATAACAACGAGGCATTACAAATTTCCAACACGTTTTAAGTTTTTGCAAAACTTACAACACTCTCAGGAATTTTCCTCATGTTTTGGTTTGGTGTTTTCTCTTTGAGTTACACATAATATTTTTCTGCAAACCAAAAAAACATATTTACAGACTGAAACAAATAAACGTGAAAGAAATTAAATATAACAAATCACAATTCCCGACGATCCGTGACTTTTTGCAGAGCAATGACAACCGCAGCTACATCAGCAGCATTTACTGTGCGTCAGTGGACTTTTCTCCTCACATGTCCACAAATTGATTTCTTGTTATAAATCACACCAAAAATGTTGCACATTCTATGGTAGTCGCTTGCTCGTCGATAGTCGATAGTCACTGGTATGTACATCATACTTGTCTACCAAAAAGAACATGCCACTGCCACTAATGGAATCGTCTGAGCAACCAATCAACCCACCATAACATAACGAACCATTCATTGCATTACAACACATTACCACAATTGTGGCAATAACTACGTATTTGTGCCATTGAACAAATAATTCTGTAAGAGGAAAGAAACAACGTACCCATGTATTTATACGTGGATTAGATTGTGGCATAATGTTCCCACAATTATAGGCATTTATTTGTTGCATTATTTTTCGCCAAATCAGTAGTTGTATTCTCTTAACGGCATTTATGAAGATGAACAAATATGTCCCCAATGAGGACATCATAGTATTTATGTTCATATATTTTGTAACTGCCTCAAGATGCTACTGGGACATAGGGTGTGAAGATAAGGTCAAAAGTTAGGGTCTAATAGTCGAGACAGCAAATCATGCAATCATCCTATTGGGATGCACAACAGTCAAAAGTACATACACAGTAAAAAATACTTTCTGTGTAGTGAAATTTATATACAAATTAAAGTAAATTAAAGACAAGGTTTGTCTTTGATGAGTTTATTTTAACTGATTCGTTCTTTTCAAAATATTTCTTAAACACTCTAAATGCTTAAAGTAAAAATGCTGACACTTATTTTCTACATCGCCGCAGTGCCCAGCGCAAATCATGCCATTAATCCAGGCGTTGAGTTATTGAAATATGATAGGACAACTCAGCACTTCATACTTTGCAGTCAACACTGTTCGACAGTCAGTGTGATGTCGTTCAGTGTCAATCAGCATTGGATTTCGTATTGAGATTTTGCCGTTACACTGATCGACAACTGGTGTTCGGTTGTTCAGTGTTAACTACTCCCTCACTTAAGTGAAGGCCGTCCTCGGTCTTCTTTATGATAGTTTCTATTTCAGATTTTAACTTGAGCTTATTGCGATTTCGCAACCAACGTTTAATGACAGATACTGCGATATAAAATGAAGCAATAGTAAAGAAAACGATGCAGCTGGATAATATGGGCCGTGTTTCGGTCTCCTTTTTTATCTCGTCGATATAGAGTAGGTTTTTCATATTCATCTCATGCAGCAGGGGTAAACTTAGGCTGTCTTTATGATCAATGATGTTAATTAAGGGAAATGTAGGGGTTCCTGGTTTTCTCTTTATGATGTTGTTTCTGTTGACGTATATCGATCCGTTGACGGTTGTAATGTTATTAAATAAGATAAGGTAAGTACCATTTATAGTTCTTTGTTCGTGGCTGTCCTCTCTTATATCTGCAACTGAGTCATTGATAACAATAATACCATCGTCAACTTCCGTCACTTGATCCAGATTATTACGTTGAGTGCTGCAATTTGCATGAATTCCTGAAACTAGTTGTTGGGCACAGCTAGAACTTTGAAAAAATCTGCAGTAGGTTGACGATAATGTGGGTTGGCAATCCATTACTGAATAAGTCACGTTTCCACAGTCAGCTACCGTGTTACTATTACCGAGTTGAATAATTTTTCCAAAATGGGGTACCGGGAATACGCTAATCTTTTTACATATTTTTTCTGGTTTTGGATACTTAATTATAAAATACAAAAATTGTTCACTTAACATAACCTTAATGCTAGACACATTCATTAGGTCAGAAATACTAATATTTGTGAATTGCTCATTATTCATCAATAATTTTATATCATCTCGGTCCAAAATTATGGGATTTACAACGTTAATTTTGGCTAAAGTCACAGACAATATTAAATTCTGTAATTCCATCAAAATCATTCTATTTCTAGCTAGTAAGATTTCGAAAAGTTTGATAGTGTCAATTTGTTCCCTTTTGGTCTTTGTCAGAATTGCGTTTACTGTATCGGTCAATTTATCGATTTGGATCTGTGTCTTCGTATTTATTCCTATTTGTCTATTGTTGGAATCTACTAATTGTTTCTGAATAATTCTTACATTTTCAAAATCGTCCGCATCTGGCGTACCGGCAATGACCTTCAGTACAGTACCTAAAAGGTTAATACTTCTTGCATGTCGGTGGTGAATACCGAGAGTCGACAAAAGCAAATTTATGTGTCGCGTATCTAATTCCAAAATTTTCCTCATATGCGTCTGCGGAAATATGTTCATCATATTCTCTGCCTCATTTGTTATCTCATGGAAAACAGTAAGGTTGGTCGTATGACTGAGATACCCATACTCCTTCCAGATTATTGTGTCACCGTCTAGTATTGGGATGTAGTTGGAATGTGAATAGTCAATTATCTTCGAAGATGCCGTGGTCAAAATGAAGAAAAACAGTGATGTCAGCCTAAGCAACAAGAAAAACAAAAAAATTCTTATAATAGTAAACATAAATTATCTTAAATTGTCCTTATGGACTACCCTCCCTTTAATTAGGACAGTTGTTCCCAAGTCTGCTTCTACAACGGCTTCTTCGAATAGTGGGGTCAGTTTATTTCCTAGTCTCCGATTGTTCTTCACGAAAACTTTTTCTCCTACGTCAAAAATCCTATTTTGGCGATTCCTATTAAAATACTCCAACTGTCTAGCCTGTGCGATACCAATTCGCTCTGATATTTTTCGTCTGAATTCAGATGTGGTGGAATGAATAGTATCTATCGGTCTTTCCTTGGTCACGGAATGAATTGTCCTGTTATACTCTATAGTTGACTGTAAAATAAGCTCTACTGTGTCATCAATCTTCTTCTCAAATTTCAAGCATCTTGCTATTTCTGCAAGAGTACTATGGAACCGTTCTACCTGTCCATTTGAGGTGCTATGCAATGGTGGGGAGTTAACAGTTTGAACATTAAATCTGTTTTCCAAAATTGTTCTAATGGTCTCGGAATTCAATGACCTCTCATTATCACAAAAAAATATTTTAGTTTTTGGAAAAATGTTCATTAACTGAAGAATTGGTTCCTTTACATCTACAATAGTCCTAGATTGTATTGGCTGAACGACAGCAAATTTCGAAAATTTATCCACGCAGGTTAAAAAATGTCTCCTATCGGTGGAATAAATATCAACGTGTAGAATCTCACCGGCATAATTAGGTATCGTAGTTTCCCCTATAATATGCTTCTCCGGATGTCGATTATATTTGGCCCTCGAACAGGTCTTGCAATTCGCCACTACTTCGTTGGATAATCTAGTCATTTTTGGAAAATAGTAATCTAGTAAAATTTGTTTGACGTTCTCCTGTGCTGCCCTATGAGCTCGATCATGCTCTGTTGCCACAATTTCTTTTTGTTCATTTTTGTCGAAAATGTCTGTTACAAGCTTCCTACAGTGACGAAACTTCGTTGCGGGGAAATCTTTGATCAAATCATTCTGAATGTGAGCAAGAATAGATAGATCACAATGTATCGCATTTACTACGCCCGTGTTTACTACATCTTGTATTCCCTGTAGTATTTCATTCCTGTCAGAAAACTGCACGATATGCCTGGTTTTATTTCCAAAAAGTATAAAATTGCGAGTAATAGGGAATTCAGCCTCTTCTATAACGATTTGATTTCTAAAACAGTTGACTGGTTTGTCAGTGCTTTCAATAGTATAGGTAAGTGACTCCTCACTATGAATTGTAGCCAAATCTGAACAATTGTCGTCTTCCGTTGCGTGAATGTGTTGTCGAGACAATGCGTCTGCAACCAGATTTTCTTTTCCCGGTTTGTAAAATATGTTTGCATTGTGTTCGTCGACAAAAGCTTTCCACCGTTTAATTTTTGCATTCGGATTACGATCCGAAACTGCAAACGTTAATGGCTGGTGGTCAGTGAAGATATTAAGAGTTTTTACACCGTATAGGTAATGTCGCAGGGTCTTCAAAGCCCACACAATGGCCAGGAGCTCTCTTTCATTTGTGGCGAAATGTAGCTCTTTATCTGCCAATACCCTTGAAATCATTGTAATAGGCCTTCCATCTTGTGATAAAACGGCACCAAGACCATGAGAAGATGCGTCAGTCGTGAGATCGAAAGGTTTTCTAAAGTCAGGATACATCAACATTACATCTTCTGAAGCTAAAATATCCCTTAACTTGTGAAACGCAGTTAATTGATCTCGTTGGAGATTGATCACAATTTTCTTAGATTGGGTAGCACGTATCTTGCCGTTTTCCCCTTTTTGGATATCAGTTAATGGCTTTGCTATCTTAGCGAAATCCTTCACGAAACAACGATAGTAACTAGCCAGACCGAGGAATGATCTGACAGCGAATAAAGTTGTTGGTTCAGGGTAATTTTTTATTGTGTCGATCTTGGAAGGAGATGTCTTAATACCACCCCTCGAAACTGTAAAACCAAGAAATTCAACCTCTGTTCTAAAAAAATTTGATTTTTCAATCGAGACCCTCATGTTTGCTTCAAACAGATTCTTAAGAATGCAGTCAATATGCTTAACATGGTCTTCTTTAGTCTCTGAAAAGACTATGACGTCATCGACATAGACATAACAAGTTTTACCTATTTGTTCCCTGAGAACATCGTCTATAGCGCGTTGGAACATGCTTGAAGCATTCTTCAGCCCAAATGGCAAACGGCAAAACTCATACTTGCCATTGTTCACGGAAAAGGCAGTTTTTTCTCTGTCCCTCTCGGCAAGTTCTATCTGATGAAATCCAGACTTTAGGTCCAATGTGGTAAAGTATTTCGCTTTACCCAAGTTTGACAATATCGCCGTAACATTCGGAACGGGATACTTATCGTCAATTGTCTTACTATTGAGCTTCCGAAAGTCTATTACTAGTCGTTTCTTCTTATTGCCCAAATTGTCGACTCCTTTTTTGTCAACAACCCAGATTGGGCTATTAAAAGGTGACCTGCAAGGTCGAATAATACCATCAGCCAAGAGGTGCTTTATCTCGGCATTAACAAAATCAGCCACCCCCATTGGGTATGGATACAGTTTCGAGTAAACAGGTTCTTCGTTCTCCATGTTAATGGTAGCAACGATATTGGTATTGAAAGGCAAAGCTTCATTAGGATCAGCAAATGCTTTCATTCTGTTTCTCATCATTTTCTGAAATTCCGCCTTTACTGCGAAAGGTACGTCTATTTTGTCAATCTCCATGAAATTGACGTCTTTGCATTCGAAAAACTCCATTTCCTTTGATCCAGAGTTATGAAAAATTTTCCCTTTCTTCAAATCAATACTAGCATTGATTTTTTTAAGGAAGTCCAATCCAACTATTCCATCGAACGTAGATAGGGATTTTAAAATAAAGAATGTTGTGTTTTTACCAAACAAATTCATGTAACATTTTTTCTTTACGGAATCCTGGCCATGAATAGAGTGAACAGAAAAAGGAGTATTCACAGGCATTAAATGTTTCAGTTCGGTCAATGGTTTTATGTAATTTTTGGAAGCGCCTGTGTCAATTAAGAGTCTAATTTCCTTATCTGCTACAGTTCGTCTTATGAATGGTAGCAGGGAGTTTCCCCTAAAAAATTAACATAATCAGTTGTTTCGATTACTTCATCGTCAACGTCCTGAGATTGTGTCTCTGCTACATCAATATATTGTTCTTCCTGCTGAAATTCGTGTGAAGGGACTTCCTGGTTAACGTTGTTAACTTTTTGAACTTTCGGACCAGTATTCCTGTCAGATACTGCCTGTCTTTAAAATTGCTGTCTCTGTGACCAGTTTGCATTGCACTGATTAGTGGGCTGTCTATACCGAGAAGACGTTGGGTCTACGTCCATAGGCTCAGGTTGGTCCCTGTTAAATTGCTGTGAATATGATTGAGTGTTTTTAACGTAATGGGGATTTTTCTGTCGGATTGAATTTTCCTGGGCATTATTATCTTTACCGTTAGATATTCTCGTCTGATCTTTCTTTGCTGCCTCGGTTCGGCTTTTTTTCTCTTCGTTTCTATTGGCAAATGTCGTCGCAAACACATATCGATCATGATTTGCTTCCACTTCCTGAGCTAGTGCGAGAGCTGTTGGTAGATCTGACGCACGAGCCGAAAAGAGTATATCACATAAAGGCTTTCTCAGACCTGATACAAAAATACGGAGTGCGTCCTGTCTGTATTTACTATTGATAGTCATTGCTAATGGCCTATCATATGACATTATCGTCTTGTTTGTCAATAACGAAAGTTTTCTTTCAACTTCGTCATAAAACTGAAGAACTGTTCGATCGCCTTGCCTTAGTGTGCTAAGTTCTTGCTCAATCAGGTAGATTGGGCGTTTGTCAGCATATGTGAAGTCTAATCGTGCTATAATAGCCGAAAAATTCAAAACTGTATTGAATGATGATAATACCCCATCTGCCTGACCCTTTATTTTGTTCCTAATTATGGCTACAGCCTGGTAGTGCTTAGAGCTACCATCATACTTTTCAAAGATCTTATAGGCAGTATGGGCTGCCTGTCTCCATGAAACATAGTTCTCCATTTTGCCCTCAAAATCAGGTAATGACTTAACCACATCTAGTGGTTCATTACAAGTAATCTCAGTAAGAATCTTCGCTTCCTCATAGGTCTTCATTTCGGTCGTCCGTGTTGTGAAAGAGGCCATCTGCTGTGACAGCTCCTCGAATTTCTTATCAAATTCAACCTTCTGCGCCTGAGTCGCTACCCGGACCGCAGATTCTAAAATTCTCGAGACCTCGTCAGCGTTCATTTTCGTCTCAGTCTTGTCGATATTAAGATTCCTTAAAAATTCAGTCAAGTCCTCTATACTTATATGACCCGAAAATGTAAAACAAAAAAGACACTCGCGAAAGACAATTGACACGAAATTCTATATGACGTACACAAAATTACACTTGAATTTATGAGCAAAACACTTACATTTTTTTAATATAATGTATTAAATTATGTCCAATTTTTTGTTTCCTCCTTCAGCTTCAGCGAGTTGCTTGATGAAATGTCTTCCTTCGATATTATGTCGTAACTTCTTCGGCTAGTTGATTGGCCTTTCTCCGTTATGATTGCTGTTTTTTATTACTGCAGCAGTGGTTGGGTTATTTGAATTTTCTTTGTTTAAAGAAAATGTTGGGTTTCTCCCGTTTGGGCGCCAATTAAAGTAAATTAAAGACAAGGTTTGTCTTTGATGAGTTTATTTTAACTGATTCGTTCTTTTCAAAATATTTCTTAAACACTCTAAATGCTTAAAGTAAAAATGCTGACACTTATTTTCTACATCGCCGCAGTGCCCAGCGCAAATCATGCCATTAATCCAGGCGTTGAGTTATTGAAATATGATAGGACAACTCGGCACTTCATACTTTGCAGTCAACACTGTTCGACAGTCAGTGTGATGTCGTTCAGTGTCAATCAGCATTGGATTTCGTATTGAGATTTTGCCGTTACACTGATCGACAACTGGTGTTCGGTTGTTCAGTGTTAACTTACATATTAATATACAAGTTAATTTTGAATTTAATTTTCCCGGTCATCTTCCATTGAACCCATTAATTACGAGAAATATAATTGCTTGAATTTTTTAGATTTCAGAAGTCTTATTTTATCATGTTCCGACAAAAACTAAAATCTATTTAAAAGGGAAATTTTCTAAAAATATTTTTTTGTAATAGATCAAACCTATATATATACTTATACATTTGTATATATATATGTTTGGAATGTTACAACAAATCGTTAAAATAATGTCCGTTTTGATTTTTCCTTTTTTTATATTTTTTAATACACCTGAAGAAACGCTTGGTTGAAGTTATTGAGATTTTTTCGATAACTCGTACAGAAGATATCGATATTTAAAAAATCGTTAAAATATTACTCTGTGTAAAGGGTTTCTGGTCACAACTTCTTCAGTTATGATCCGATTTGAAAAAAACTCTTCTTATATTTTTCCGTACTTTTCAGAAGATATATTAAAAATTTTACTGTGTGCGAGTTTTAAGTTTTGAAATTAAAATTAAATTTTTTGAACTGTTTGTACTCTCCGATTTTCGCGTTTTTTATATATTAAACATCTACTAATTCTCTAACATATAAGTTTTGGATGAAAAGCATAAAATTATATTCTTTTTAAATTTAAAAAAAAAATTGCCGCACACCACTGAGCTTATGGCTGGAAGGCTTTAAAATAGATGTTCCACGCTAAAAAACAAAATAAAGGAGACACTTCAGAAAGTATTTATCCCAAAACATCCGAAACCCCCGTTCAACAACTCATCCCCGATAATTTCCCTATACAAATAATGATGAAATTTTACGAAATAAAGTGGTAGAAATGAAAACGATGGATTTTGATGGGTGCTGTATTAGACAAAAAATTCCTTGTAAAAATCACTATATGCTCCCCCAATACACTTTTATTGCAATCCAACGGTTTTCAAATATAATATATAGTGGAATTCCCCATACACATGTAGGGAATTCCACGACAAAACGGAAGGTTAAAAAATGTCCGTTTTGATTTTTCACATTTTTTTTTTGAGTTATCGGAAATTGATTTTCCGATATGAAAAATCTTTAGTTTGGAAATGTTTGTATTTTACCGTACTTCTCAGACAAAAATATAAAAAAATATTAAAAAATGCTTTGTGTGTAATCTTTAAGTTTTAAAATTCAAATTCATCTTCTAACTGTTTTTAGTAAATTAGTTTTATTTTAAAATTCTATTAATTCTCTAACGTATAAGCTTTGGATGGAAGTGGGTCTAAAATTATCTATATTTTTTATTATGTTTGTTTCACGTCAAAGAACAATATTAAGGAGACACTTCAGGAAGTATTTCTCCCAAAACAGAATGGATAGTGAGGAATTCTGTGGTGACCAATCAATCGCCAATGCTTTTGCAAAATTTTTACATCAACTTATTCTCATCAAGAGACACAAATAGACGTCTCCTACCTTTACAATATTCCTCCATTGAATCAGTTGAGCATACCTTATTTAAATCTTCTAATAGTGCTGGTTCTGATTGTGTACCTAGTATAATCCTCAAATATTGTGCTCAATTTTTTTTGTGCTTACATTGCTATTTAAAATTTTGTTACAATATGGCTATTTCCCATCCATTTGGAGAACATCTTACTTAAACCCTCTTCTCAGGATATAAACGAGTTTGTTCTTGGTAATCAGACAGACGTGATTTATACAGATTTTAGTAAAGCTCTTGATAGAGTCAATCACAAACTGGATCTTATTGGTTTTAGTAACAACTTATTGCGTTGGATATCGTTTTATCTTGATAGTCGTATTCAGATTGTGAAATTTGTTATATTCCATTCTGATCCGATTTTGGTTCCATCTGGGGTTCCCCAAGGTAGCCGCATTGGTTCCATTCTGTTTCTGCTTCATCAACGATTTGCCAGATTAAATTTCTAGTACTAATTTACGGATGTATGCAGATATTGTTTAGATATTTTATTCTTATAAAGCATCTGAATATTCAATGCTCCTTTAAAAATGATTTGGTTAGTTTTGGAAATTGGTGTGATATAAATTGCATGGAAATTTATCTTAAGAAATGTAAACATATGTGTTTCTCTATGTCGAGGGCGATTCCATCTAGGTTTAGTCTTCATGGTTCCAATTTAAATACTGTTGAATCCTTTGTGGATCTTGGTATATTAATGGATCCTAAACTCAATTTCAATAATCACATAATTACAATGGTGAATAAAGCTTATGGCGTACTCGGTTTCATTAAGCGATAGGCGAAAGAATTCGTAGATCCCTATGTAACTAGGCAGTTGAAAACGTCCCTAGTTAGAACTATTCTAGAATATGGGTCTGTAGTGTGGGACCCCCAATACGGGACTTACGTTGATAAGATTGAATCAAAGGCGTCGAAATCGATGCATTTTTGGGTGATGAAGATTCTTTGTAAAAAAACACTATAGGTCCCCACAATAAACTTTAATGGCATTTCAACGGGTTTTTAAAATGTCGTAGTTTACAAAAATGTTGCCGAAGAGCTGTGCATAACATTTTCTTGTGGAATTTGCTGCACAAACATAAAAAAAAACAGTAAGGAAAGACAGAAAGTCGGGCGGGCTGACTATATAATACCCTACACCTCCCTAACAATGCGAAAATGGGCATTGCGATACGAATTTGGCAGTGTTCATACATGTAATAAGATGTGATATAAAATACAGCGCTTACATGTCAAATCGGGGGTAACATATATCGTCGGCTTGATGCTATTTTGTTCCAAACGCCATTTTGTATGATCGGAGAACAACGCAATTTATTGTTTGAGTAAAAACTTAATTCAAGAGTCAAACACGTTTTATTCCATAGGGTTCCCAACAGTGTTTGTATGATTCTCATGCATTTCTATGCCAATACATTCAAAAATAAGCAAGTTTTGTTTTAACATTTGTTCGTATTTTTATTACATGGACCACAAAAAGGGTCGATGTGGAAGGAGAGTAAGTCACATATTGTGATCGAAGGAACGTAAAATAGTGAGTAAAAAATATAGGTCGATAGAAAAATGGAGACATAGAAAAAAATATCAAAATTATTTCCCGTAAATCGGAGTTAAATCTATCTAACCTACCAATATCGCGAAAACTAGACGAGATAGGAAAAAAATTGCAGATTCTGAAAGAGCATGCTTGAAACTCGTATTATTAACGCCTAACTCAAAAATGACGTATGGACCAAAATAGCATTAAACCGACGATATATGGGGGCTATATAAAGAATACATGGACAGACGGACATGGCTAAATCGACTCAGAAAGTGATTCCAAGTCGATCGGTATGATAAACAAGAGGTCTATCTCTCCTCCTTTTGGGCGTTACAAGCAAATGCACGAAGTCATAATGCCCTGTACCACTGTGTTGTGTAGGGTATAAAAATTGAAATTTTGTTTCGGATTTTGAAGACACATTTTCATTGATTCAATAAAATCTTTAATTGAAACTGAAAAACGAATTTCAATAAGAATTGAATTGATCCGATTTAAATATTTATTGAAAATGTATACAATTTTAATAATATGTTTAATTAAATAATAAAATATTGAAAATAATATTGTAATTGCAAATTTGCAAAGTTAATTAGTTTTTTTTGTATTATAAATTTATCAAAATCCCTTTGAATATTAATAAAAAAATATTTAAATTAATTAAAACATCAATTGAAAGTTTTTTCCGATTTGGAAGACATATTTTCATTGACTCAATAAAATTGTTAATTGAAATTCAATAACAAAATTCAATAAGAATTTAATTGATTCGATTTAAAATATTTATTGAAAATGTTAAAATTTTAATAAAATTTTTAATTAAATTATTAAATATTGAAAATTAAATGAAATTGAAAAAAGAAAACAAATATTAAGGGGAGGGAAACACGTTTTCAGTCGTTGAGGAAAAAACAAAAGGACCTATAAACCAATTTGTAATATTAATTAGTTTTTTTTGTTTTTTAATTTTATCAAAATCTTTTTTAATATTAATTAAATTATTATTTGAATTAGTTAAAACATCTATTGAAATTTGTTTCCGATTTTAAAGACATATTTTCATTGATTCAATAAAATCTTTAAATAAATCTTTAATTTTATAAGAATTTTGTTTTTGAATTTGATTTAAAATATTTAATGAAATTGTACGCAATTTTCATTATTTGAAATTTTGTTTCTGATTCTAATAAATGCTTTAATTGTTTCAAAAAATATTAAAAACTATTGAAATTAGCTTCAGATTTTAATAATATACATTAATTCATTTAAGCCTTTAATTGAGCACCATTGTATAAAATTCTCATTAAATTTTAAACTCAATTTTCAATGATTTTTTAATTGGATAATGTTTTTAAAACATTAAAAATATTAGTTGAGTGAATTAAATAACAAATAATTGAACACAAATGAAAAAGATTTTTTATTAAACATTAAAAAATGATTAAAATAAAAAAATATTAAAATAAAAAATATTATATTAATGATTTACCCGATACTTCGAGTTCGATACCATTATCGGTAATTCTTGAGAATTCAAAAAGTTCATAAATAAGGAGCGCACATCAGGCCGATCCCGATCCACTGCCTTAAGTGCATGTTCATGGACATCAGGCGTTAAATGTCTCCTCACTTTCAACCTAATCTAACCTACTTGAAAATATTAATTAAGTATGCATTATTAAGTAATGCATAAATACATAATAATGATAAGCTTTATGCAGTTCTCTAAAAATTCCACAAGTGAAATTCAATGACTTTGACAATTAATCCACAAATTCACAGATAAAAGTATTGTGAAATACTTTCTAAAAATAACAAAATACGAAAAAGCTGATAAAGGATCTTAAATAAATATGTCTCCTCAAAGCAAGCATGCTTATTTTATAATTTTCCTTAGTTTAACGTAAATCTTTTGTTGTGTTCTCAAAATGATGCCATATTCAAAAACTAAATCTTCCAATTTTGTCACTGGTAATATTTCAAAGTTATTCAATAGGGCCACCATAACAGCTTTCATTTCTAAAATGGCAAATTTTTGACCTAGAAAAAACAAAATTTTTTTAATAATAAAATTTCCTGAATTAACAATTCTTACCAATGCAATTTCTGGAACCCGCACTGAATGGCACAAAGGCAAATGGATGTCTATCTACGGAATTTTCAGTTGAAAATCTCTCGGGTTTAAAGGCGGTGGGGTCGGGAAAATGATTTGGATCACGCATTATGTCATATACATGGACATTTATTTGACTATTCTGGGGCAGTATCAAACCATTCATATGAGTTTCGGAGACACAAGTGCGGGCAATAAATGGCACCGAGGGATACAAACGTAAAGTCTCCTTCAATACGCATTCCAAGTAATCCAATTTATTGAAATCGAAGACTGTTAGAGAAGAGAAATCACCTAAAAGAATTGCATAATGTAAATATTGAAAGGACTCATAATTTACGTGTATCTTACCGATATTTGCCAATTCTTGACGGCATTTTTTCTGCACATCTGGATGTAAAGCCAAATTGAGTATGGTAAAGATCAGACAAGTAGAGGTTGTATCATAACCCTCGAACATGAAAGTGTTAACCTCATCACAAATACCCTGATGGTCAATATTGCCTTTCGATTCTTCATCCAGAAGGGTGTCCAACATAGCGTAGCGTTTCTTTTTACCAAAATCATCACTAAAAGAAAATAAATCGTAAGTTCTCGAATCCAAACATACACAAAATATTAGAAATACTTTTTAAATGAAAGTTCTATAACGAAGGCGACATTATTATACGAGTACATATGTATCTCTTTTTTTTACATCCCTCATTTTGTTAGCTATATGTAAAACCTCGAGATATTGATCAGGGGCCTCATGAATTATGCAACCAGAAAAAAATCTAAATATTTGTGGTTCTCACTACTATCTTATTTGCCATTGTGACAAACTACAGTGCAGGTTTTTGCAGCCTATTTGGATATATGAGATAATACAGTTCTCAGCCTAAAAATTGGTTTCATTGATTTCACCCTAATTCTCGCGATAAAGCTCGATATGCAAAAAATTGAGGTTTAACCACATATTTTACTATAACTCGCAAACCATTTTCCCGACTTGGTTCAGGAAAGCTTTAAAGAACCCAACATTAGGTAGCCTTAAACTTTCGCGTATTACAATTTGTTCATCCGTTCAGCGGTTTCGACGATAACAAGATTGCAAATCAATGCAAAAAAAACCTATTTTTTCGAGAAAATTTTAATTTTTTTTTATAAAATCCATATAAAAACATGGAAATGCAATTACAAAAGGCAATTATAAAATTTTTATTATTTTATCGTAAAGTCTGATCGCTTTTGTGCAAAATGAGACTCTTCCGAAGAAAATCGATGCATAATTTAAAAAGTTGTGCATGTGTGTGCACTCTTTTTTACAAGTTGGTAAGATAGGGATACAGTGTGATCCGCTTGTCAGCCTGCTGAATCAGAGCATGTTTTGGTGTACTCAACGCACATCTTTGAGATATAAGCGCTATAGAAGCTATTTTTGATATCAGGGCTGAGAGATGTTCTTTAAAAGAATACTGTCAAATTTGTAAAAAAAATCGGTTCAAAATTAGATATAGCCCCCATATATATGTTCCTCTCGATTTGGCATTTAAGCTCCGATAATGTTGATGAAAATCTGTTTAGATTTACGTATAGTCCGAGTACGTATACGAGTTGGGTTATTAACACCTTAGTTGAGGACCAGTTGGGTTATCTATTCTTTATTAGACTCCTTAGTAAAGGACCAGTTGGGTTATCTCCTCTTTAATAGACAACCAGTTGGGTTATTTACTCCTTAGCAGCGAAGGAAGTGGGATATCCCCTCCTTAGTTGACCAGCAGTTAGGTTATTTACTTCTTGATATACGACAAGTTGAGTTATGTAAGGACCAGCTGGGATATCTACTCTTTAATAGACAACCAGTTGGGTTATCTAATCCTTAGCAGCGAACAAGGTGGGTTATCCACTCATTAGTTGACCAGCAATTAGGTTATCTAGTTCTTAACATACGAAAAGTTGAGTTATCTACTACCAATCAAAGGATAATCTGGGTTAACTACTCCCTAGCAAAGGACCAGTTGGGTTATCTACTCTTTAATAGACAACCAGTTGGGGTATCTACTCCTTAGCAGCGAACAAGGTGTGTTATCCACTCCTTAGTTGACCAGCAGTTAGGTTATCTACATCTTAATATACGAAAAGTTGAGTTATTTACTACCTAGAAGAGGTCCAGTTCGGTTATCTACTTTTTAATAGACTCCTTAGTATAGGACCTGTTGGGTTATCTACTCTTAAATAGACAACCAGTTGGGTTAACTACTCCTTAGCAGCGAACAAGGTGGGTTATTTACTCTTTATTTGACTACCAGTTAGGTTAACTACTTCTTAATATACGACAAATTGAGATATCTACTACCTAGCAAAGGACCAGTTGGGGTTTCTACTTCTTAGTTGACTACCAGTTGGGTTATCTACTCCTTATTTGACGAGCCCTTGGATGATATTCTCTTTATTTGAATATCAATAAGTCCTTAGTTAGTGATCAGTAAGGTTATGAAGTAATTAGTTGACGATCCGTTGAGTTATTTACTCCTATATAAATAATACGTCGGGTTATCTACTTCTTAGTGCAGGACCACATGGGTCCAACTTCCGAAGCTCGCCGATTTAATTGGTTCCAATGTGACTTATCCTTTGGCAGACACTCAAATGTCTGATATATTTATATATTTTTTAGACCAGCCATGTCAAGGTTACCGGTTGTTTTTATATAAAAGAGACAACCTTGAACCGTCATTTGAGCAGTGAGCGTTGTCAACCCCTTAGTTGAGGGCCAGTTGGGTTATCTTCTGTTGAGGACCAGTTGGGTTATCTACACTTTAATAGACAACCAGTTAGGTTATCTACTTGTTTATATACGACAAGTTAAGTTATCTACTACCTATCGAAGGACCAGCTGGGTTATCTACTCTTTAATAGACAACCAGTTGAGTTATCTACCCCTTAGCAGCGAACAAGGTGTTAATATACGACAAGTTGAGTTATCTACTATCTAATGAAACCAGCTGGGTTATCTACTTCTTAGTATAAAAACAGTTTTGTTATCTACTCCTTAGTTGCCTACCAATTAGGATAACAACTTCTTAAAACATGTACGACAAGTTGAGTTGTCTACTCCCTAGCAAAGGACCAGTTGGGTTATTTACTCCTTAATTGACTACCAGTTGGGTTATCTACACCTTACTGACAAACCCTATGATGATATTCTCCTTATCTGGCGATCAATTGGGTAATCTATTCCTTATTTGGTGATTAGTGGGGTCATCAAGTAAATTGTTGACGATCCGTTGAGTTATTTACTCCTTGATATATAAACCGTCGGGTTATATTCTCCTTAGTGCAGGACCTGTTGGGTCCAATATCCGCAGCTCGACGATTTAATTGGTTCCAAAGCGATTTATCCTCTGACTGACTTTGAAATGTCTGATACTGTAGGTAAATTTTTTGACCAGCCATGTTAAAGTTACTGGTTGTTTTCATATAAAATATACGACCTTGAACCATCATTTGAGCAGAGAGACTTATCAACTCCTTAGTTGAGGACCAGTTGGTTTATATACTCCTTAGTAGCGAACACGTTAGGTTATCCACTCCTTAATTGATTACCAGTTAGGTTATCTACTCCTTAATTGATTTCCAGTTGGGTTATCTACTCCTTAGCAGCGAATAAGGTGGGTTATCCACTCCTTAGTAGACTGCCAGTTGGGTTATCTACTCTTTAATAGCCTCCTTAGTGGAGGACCAGTTGGGTTATCTACTCTTTAATAGACATGCAGTTGGGTTATCTACTCCTTAGGTGACTACCAGATGGGTTATCTACTCCTTATTTGATGAACCCCTGGATTATATTCTCCTTATTTGACCATCAATTGGGATATATATTTCTTAGTTGGTGATCAGTGGGGTTATCAAGTAAATAGTTGACGAGCCGTTGAGTTTATTACTCCTTGATATATAAACCGTCGGGTTATCTACTCCTTAGCGCAGGTCTAGTTGGGTCAAATTTCCAAAGCTCGACGATTTAATTGGTTGACAACCGGTTGGTTTAGACCAAATTCAAGTTGTAGGTTGTTTTCATATGAAAGAGACAATCTGTGAACTGTCCCTAATCGACCTATCACTCATTTGGTACGACCCAATTTCCAGTAGGGAATTTTTTCTTTTAAAATTTTTTGACAGAAATGTTTGCTCTGCACACTAAATACTGTCAAGTACAAACGGTGTTAAGTTCAACCAGGCCGAATCTTGTGTAGCATCCTGGATCATACTCCACATCATAATAATAAAATTTGATATTATATAAAATACTCGTATGCAAATAAGGGAAGATGGGAGCTACTAACATTGTTCGTGTGAATGGTTCAGAATGTAAATAAACTCAAATTACAAAATTTTTGCTAATCGATAGAATTTTTTGGTTTATATGACGTTAAGAAGTCCAAACAGGAGGGGCCTTTGTATAGGGGTTATTTCAAAACATGAATCTAAGGCGACCGTTTATCGTGTGAATGGATCCGAGTGTGACTAAGTCCAAATTACCCATTTCCAGCCTGATTAGGTGAAATTTGTGGTCTCTATGGCGTTTTAGAAGTAATCGGGGAGTTCATTTATATAGGGGCTATATCGAAAAATTAACCAATATTGTCCATTTACAATTCCAAGTTATCTGTAACTACAAAAATTATTTGTACCACATTTCTGTCATCCAGCTCAGTTATTGTAACGTGATTGCAACGTATGGACAGACGGAAATCGTCTAAATCGTCTTAGAATTTTACTACGATTAAGAATATATGTTGTTACTGATCAACATTTCGAGATGTTAAAAGGTGTGGAGTGTTCAGAAAGTGAACTATTTTCCATGGACTACTTACACATTTTTCTCATCTTCCTTTTGCATTACTTGTTTCTGGCGATATTCTTCGCGTTTCTTCTTAATAATTTTACTGCTAAAATCAGTGGCAACCTTAAGATCCCTCTTATGTTTGGTATATCTTCCGAATATTTTGAATATTAGTTCATAGAACATCAAAGGATTATAAATTCTTTCGAGAATAATCTCCTCAATGTCATGAATTGTTTTCCTATATTGTGCATTGCCGCTGACGTCATCCAATTTTACACCCAAGGCCGTTTCTAAAAATTATAAATTGTAATACATATTAGGAATTGTATATTTGGACGGGCGAACTTACCAATGACATTGTTTAAAGTAAATTCGGTGACAATATCATTTACTTCGATCTCTTCCTTTTGTAGAGTTTGCAATTTATTCAAAAGCTTTAGACTTTCTTCTCTAAATAGAATAAAGAAAATATAAAAAAAATATTTTTAAAAAATAGTAATTAGATTAGATAAGCTTTAAAGATTACGCTACGCGTTACACAGGGGACCAAAAAATAGTATATACGAGTACCACAATTTTCCACTGTAATTCGGAAAAAGTCTATTGATATTCAAAGACTTCATTTGCAAAAACATTTACTGAAATTCAAAATGCGTCAATTGATCGGTTACTCCTTTTCGAGAGTTATCGTGCGCACCAACCAGCAGACATACGGGCGCTAATGCTTTTGATAGGGTATTGCAGGGTACAATCAGGTACAAGGTTAGGTTCCTAGGAATCGACTATAGTATTTCTAGGATGGTGGCTGAGGCACACGATTTTTGAGTTAGGGTCGGCACTTATCTTTCTGACGAAGTTGGCTGGGATACTACCGGGTTCACTTGTAGGTCCCGTTTTATTCAACATTTGTATGAACGATATTCCGCTTCCGCTCTCTGGTGGTCTACTGCTGGTGTATACGTGTGATGTTCTCATCGCGGCGTTTGAAGTGTTTGCGGCAACGATTTCGGCTAGAATAAACCCGGTACCTGGATGAACTTTCTAGGTACTTTAGCCTGTGGAATTGGAGCTTAATATCGATAAGTGCGATGGCATTTGCTATGCAAGGGCAAGATGGGGCTTTGTGTCGCCAATCTTGGAGATACATACCCAATCTTGCCATTGGGGACCAGCCGATTCGCTCTTCGGATAGTATTAGGTATCTGGTATCCGGTATTAGGTATCCACGATAAGTTTTCGGTTATCGCGCACGTGAAGAAATTATTTTGAACCTATCTGAGCGTCCTGCGACTGTCTGAGTACTGAGGTGAAGCTTTTGATCAATAAGCAGATCATAAAGACCCTGATCTTTAATGCCTTCCCGTTTTGGTTTGGGATTTCCTTACACCAAATGGAGAGGCTTAGTGTCTGGGAAAGGTGTATTCGCGCTTCATGCTTGGGTATGAGGCCGCCTCGGAGGCGCCCGTAGAACAGAACCATCTATAGATGTCGTATACGATTGGGGGGATTGACAGAGACAGCTTATCTGTCTCTAAGTGGCTTACTGACCCCTTTTCCACCGCCGAAGGTTCAGGATACAGCCATCAACCGCAACTTACACCTCTTCATTGCTGCCAATTTTTTTCCGCCCAGCCAATTTTTCCATTTTGGAAACAAAAAATAATCCGAAGGAGCTAAATCTGGCGAATAAGATGCGTGTTGAATCAATTCGAACTTTAATTCATTGATTTTGGCCATCGCAATAGTGGATGTGTGAACTGCTGCATTGGCTTGATAGTGAGTAAACGCGGCACCCATCTTGCACACAGATTTCTCATCACCAAATTCTCCGTCAATTTAATTTCTTATTGGCCCATTTTTACGTCTACGTTGACAATCTCCATCACACTATTCCTTTGCAGCCGCTGGAAGCAGATATATTCTTTCGGAAATCCTAACTTCTCCTCTACAAAAGTCTGGGGCATCGTTTCACAACAGTCTAGAATTTCTAATATTAATAGTGGCGGTTTTTTTTGCGCAAAAAAGTCCAACATTTTCATTGTCTTTTTCTATAAAAGTGGACTTTAATACAACATTTTAGAATTTTGAAAAATTCGAGGAAATTAAACATAGCTTAATTTCTAGTATTTCAAGTCGACGGGGCAACATTTTTCCCGGAAACGAAATCACCATAACACTTTTTATACAATTGGTCCAATTGTGCAACAGGTCGAGATAGCCATAGGTTTCAAACTTACTTGAAAATATCATTGAATGTTTGCAGAACATTAAAATGGAATGCCGGTGTCAGCAATTTGCGCCTGCTAAACCATTTACGATCTGAAATATAAATATCGCTTTGTCAAATAAAAAAATTCATGGAAACATCAGTTTTTACTACTCACCAGAACTAATGAGTAAACCATCGCCCAGAAACGGTTTCATATATTCATAAATAACCGATTTATCCAAGACTGTGGTACTCTGAAACAATTCGGCGGCATCTTCAGCTGTAGCTATGCTATAAATCGGAGCTCTCAGAAAGTATAGCAAATAGCTTTTACCTTTGGCATAACGGTTACATTTGCGAGCGTATTGGAAAATAGTCTCTGTAAGAATGCGAAAAAAAAAAATAAAATTGTTAAAGCGCTGTGTATAACATTTCTGGTGTAGTATGGATTAGGGATGTAACGAAAGTGACTTTAGCGAAAGCGAATATTGAAATATATTTTTTGCGAATGCGAATATGCATTTTTACGTAAGCGAATGCGAATAATAGTTTAACCCTTTAGTACCAAAAAAATTAAGGAACTGAATTGATACTTTTCCAGGATATTCAAGTATTAAGAATGTTTCCATATTTTTACCTCCTGTTACCACAAGGACAAACATATTTTTCAACTGTTTTGAAGAGAAGTGGCAGAGGTTTTCATTGGTATTAATATCATCAAAATGTGCGAAGCGAATAAGAAGATTATATAACACTTTTAACAAATGGAAGCGAATACTGAAATATATTTTTGCGAAAGCGAATGCGAATATCCGTTACATCCCTGGTATGGATGGTGTCCCAAACACGAAAAAAATATTTAAAAAAATTTTTAACACAGAGTTTGAAGTATATGCTCGAAAAATCCGGGTTTTACTTTAAATTAAAAGAAATTATGAGGACTATAAATGTTAGTAATGACTCTTTCACGTGAAAACAGAAGTTTAGTAACTGTCGTTAAAAAATTATAAAAAATTTTATTTTTTAAAAGAAAATGTTTTTTGCCGGTATGAAAAAGAACCATAAGCATAAATAGAAAAAAATCGCAAACTAATTATTTGCTCCAAATTTTTCAAAACTAGCATCCTAACGAAGAAACAAGTAAGAAAGTTCAGTCGGGTAAACCGAATTAAGAATTTCCTCCCTCACCTACAGTTCAAAAAAAATATTCTTAAATTTATTAACTTTTTTTATTTTTATTAAATTATTATCAATTTAAATTGCATTTAATAAATTTAAAGTACGTACTGGTTATAAAGTAATAAGCTGTTCACTTTTGGTGCAAAATGGTCCATTTGTGTGGGAGGTACCAAACGGGGCGTGCCAATAACGCCCACTTTTCACTGGACTCTATGTACTATAAAAACATTACACTGTACACAATTTTAAGTATTTCCATGAACTGATATTAAAGCTATATGTAGTTAACTTTTAGCGCAAATCCGGCTATCCGGCGAACATACTTAGGGTCTTAGATCACTCCTTCGATGTGTTACACTTTCGGCCCGTAGTATGTGGTAATATTATGTTTAATTTACATTTAGTGAAATGTTTAGTCTTTAATAACTTCTATACTACTTACTCAAATCTTCTGAAATTCCACACATAGTATTAGTTTATTAGTCGCTAACACCTCACCTGGGCGAAGTTGTCACGCCCCTTTTGGTACCTCCCACACAAAAAAATATTTTCTAGTTTTTTTTTAAATAACCTTTGAATATTCGTCGTCACAGAATATTCGTCGTACTCTCACAAATCCAGATTTTGTTTGGGAAGTACCCAAATGGACGTGGCAATAACGCCCATTTTTTCTTATAACAGGTGGCGCAAAAGTAATCCTCCTATCAGAAAATGCTATATATATTTCGATTGGCCCCTAATGTCAGTTCTGTTTTGACATTTGTGTAGTAAACACATGCGAAATACACGTTAATAAACAATGTTACGCTACAATGCTCCAGAACGCGGATCCACAAGAAGAATCAAAGTTTTTCATTTTTTTTTAAATTACAGCCAAAAAACATCGAAAGGTTACCTTGGGGCCACCTGTTACTATGGGTATTACAGTTAATAAATTTCCATTTTTACGTCAAACTAGTATTTATGTACACAGTTAGTTTTAATGAAACTTTAATAACTCTGTCTATTGCAAACGGATTTTTAAGAGACTGGTTGCATTTTTTTCCTTATAAAATATACTATATATGTAACTTATTTATTCGTATGGTTATCTCTCAATATATTTGGTAAAAACATTGCCTAAACTAGAAAATGTCGGACAAAAATGAAAAAAAATTTGTTTGTAGGACAAATAAACCTATATTTATACAGCTTCAAATAAACATAATATACATCGTTCGAAAGGTCTAATTCTCTTCTTTCCAAAATCTTGTAGGGATTGAAATCGGTTAATAATTAAGAAACTTGTAGGCGTTCAAGTGAAAAAAGGCACGAAAACAGTTTTTACCCGTGCATCCGGATTTTAGAGGTGTCCCGGGAAATCCAAAAAAGGATTCGTGTTTTACTCGACAAGACCTACAGGAAAAATAGTATCGCGTCATTTGCTGCTCAATTTGAGTTTATTTTGTCGCACTGCGTTATACTTCAATTCTTAACATATCGTCGGTGCGCCCACAAAAACTCCTATGTGTAATTTTTCGAATTTTTTTTATTGTCGAATTAGAACGTCCTAGCGGTCAAACGACTACCCACCAAAGCATTTTGCGCTATCTTGACCAGTGCCGAGGTTACCAAAAACTCCTATGTGTATCCCTCTATAGAAATGCGCCGACAAAAACTCCTATGTGTTGTAGGCACAGCCTGTACCAAGGGATAGAAGGTTGGCTTAGATTCACGCCAAAAAACGGCTAATGAGGTTTTGTTCAGAATCATCCCATCTATTCGACAATGAATAGATCAAAATTGGATCTGCATCCATTCGCGAGTTATCGCGAAAACAGTACTTTTACTCAAAACAAACTTAATGGCTTTGATTTGTAAAGAAAAACGCGGAAATTTATAACTGTACCACCATTTCCTTTAAATATGATTATTTGTAAGGCGCTTTGTAACGTCCGCGACATTTGCCATGTTTTTATATTGCCAATTTTGTGTAATCCATAAAATCGACTTTCACCGCCAAATTTTTCCAAAAATAGTGTACAGAATTTAATAAGATTAATGTATATGCATTCTATAATCTCTGAGGAATATATTAATATCAGCATTTTCGCGAAAAATATCCCTCGACGAATAAATTTTGTACAAAAAAAAATTAGTTCGGAATTATTTTACTATTTTTATTGCTATTATCTCGCGAATGAGCAGTTTTAGGGAAAAGTAGTCAAAGGAAGTTTGGGAGATAAGCGAAAGGCCTACAACTCTTTCTTTAACAAACAAAATTTATAGTAATTTGGTAAGCATTCACAGTGTGTTAAAACTTTTTTATATGCTTTTTCCCTTTATATGAGGCATATTTTGATTTGACACATTGTTAATCCCTACCAAATTATTATAATTTTCTTTTGTTAAAGAAAGAATTGTAGTCGTTGTTCATATCTTCCAAACTTTATTTGACCACTTTTTCCTAGGACTGGCCGTGCGCGTAATAAAAACATTATATAGTAAAATAATTTTGACCTTAAATGTTTTTTGTTCGAAATTTATTCGTCGCGGCATGTTTATACCGGAAATGCTAGTGCCAATCTATCTCTCAGAAATCATAGAATGTAAATATATTAATTTTAATAAATTCGCAATAATATTTTTGAAAAAAATTTAGCGGTGTAAGTCGAATTTTTGGATTACAAAAACTTCGCTATAGAATAATATAACAAATATCGCGCACATTACAAAGCGTCTTACAAATGTTTATAGTTATGGGAAATTATGTTATAGTTTTAAATTTCCGCGATTCAATGTAATAAAGATCGGTGTTTTGGTTAAAAATTGTTTTTATCGCGATAACTCGCGAAAGGAAGCAGATCAGATTTGGATTTCTTCTTATCTTAGTAGAGTTGATGATTCTGTACAAAACCTCATTAGCCGTCTTTAGCCACAATCCAGGCCAACTTTCGTTTCCTTGAGGTACGCTGTGAACATTCAAATATCAAAACTCCTATGTGTATTTTTTTTGTTTTATAAATATTTAAAATGCTCAAAACAAAACATCCTATGTGTCGATTTTCATGAAAACCATTTACCTCGTCATGGGCTTACGATTTTTGTTACGATATATTGGTGGTAAATAAATAAAAGAAAAATTCAAAAATCTGAGATATTAAAAATATCGCGATGTGACGAAATAGCAACGTTTTTTGTCTCTCCTGAAAACTAGTAAAAAACACATAGGAGTTTTCGTCGGCGCACCGACGATATACTTCTTATATCTGCAGGTATGTTGATGGGATGGGCAATATCAGTCCATTTTGTGATATAACCCCCATATATTTAATTTCTCCCATTTGACTTCTTAACGCCACAGAGACCACGAATTTCGACAAATCACTTTGAAAATTGGTAACTGGGGTTTATTTATACCCGGAATCCTTCACATGAACAACCGCAGTCATAGATCCATGTTTTGATATAGCTCCATAGAAAGGTCCCTCTAGATTTGACTTCGTAACGTCACAAAAAAATCAAATTTCAGCGAATTGGGCTGGTATAATGAGTTTATTTGTGTCCGAAACCATTCACATGCGATCCATGGTGGAGGGTATATTAGATTCGGCATGGCCGAACATAATCCGTCTTTAAAAGGTTTTTCTCTGCATGTGATTCCTTTTTTACCTGGTGTCAATTTCAAAAGATCAACATTATTGCCAAACTTTGGCAAAGCACCGGGCACAACACAAATTTTATTTTCCAATTTTTGCCCATCCATATCCATTTTATCCATTTGCTCCATTTTTCCAGTAATAGAATTGATTACAATCGATTGACTTCAAATTTTGTATGGGCTAAGGTCAAAGATGGTCTATGTTGGTCCACTCCTTTGAGTATCTTCCCCACGAAGAGTCAAAATTTAGTGAAATATTGATAATCTCATAACTTCTATACTACTACTCAGAATCTTTCACAACTCCACAACTTTCACAAATTCTTGGTCGCTATCATCTTGAGCACAATGGGCGTTATTACCACGCCCCTTTTGGTACCTCCCATACAAATGGACCATTTTGCACAAAAAGTTAACTGCTTGTAGCTTTAATTTCAGTCCATACAAACGCTGTAAGGTGTGATGCTTTTAGAGTACTTACAGTCCCGTAAAAAGTGGGCGTTACTGCACCGCCCCTCTTGCTACCACCCACACAAATGGACTCCCGAACAAAATTACCAAAATAAAAAATATGACAAAATATTTTTAGAATTTCGTTATTATAATTTATACATTTAACCACAGACTTTTTGCAAACAGCCATAGTTTTCTTTGTTAGGATGCTAGCTTTTAAAAAGTGGAACAAACTATTTTTTTTCGAATTTTCTCTATTTTTTATGGTTTTTTTTTGAAAAAGATAATCAGGTTGGTTCTAATTGTTTTAACTTCCATTTCTACCTGAAAGTGATATTTTCAGCATTTCTAGCCCTCATAATTTTCTTTAATTTAAATTGTATCCCGGCTTAATCAAGGTAGGATCCGTGAAAATAGGAATTGTTTTGGTTTCATTTCATAAAATAGTAGGGTTACTATATATATAACTGGCCTAGGCAACACTAAGTTTTGCCTGGCGTCATCTGACATTTTCATTGGTAAGTGTGACATTTTTTAGCATAAACGTACTCAGAACGTTTTGACGTACGACCACCATTTGTGTTGTTTACATTGACTTGAAAAAAATCAATTTGGCATAAAAATGGAATTAACTCGTGAACGTTTTCGTGCGATCATTTTTTACAACTTTCGACGTGGATTATCACGACAAGAGTGCATCGATGGACTTAAATCTTTGTATGGCGATGAAGCACCATCCTATAGCACTGTGAAAAACTGGTTTAATGAATTCAATCGTGGCCGACGCTCGCTCAAAGACGAAGGTCGTCCAAAAACGGCCGTTGTGCCAGAGAACATTGACGCCGTGCGTGCACTGATAATGCAAGATCGTCATGTGACATACCTTGAGATAGAGGCATCCTTGGGCATTTCTTCCACCAGCATACATTCGATATTGCATAAACACCTGGCCGTAAAAAAAGGTTTGCTTTCGTTGGATCCCGCACAATTTGACCATATTTTGGAGGTGAATTTTCAACACACTGTAACCAAAACAATTCGCGCTCAAATGACAAAACGGTCTGAGTGAAGTTATGCTAAAAAATGTCATATTTTTCCAGTTTTCTTCTGGCAACACCAGCATTTCCAGGACCGAAATATAAATAGCAACCTTCGTATTTAACTATTAAATGTTCTGAGTAAAATTTCCACTACATTTTTTTGCGACAAATCATTTTTGAATTATCAAATAATTTTTCAATTATCTTTTCAGACGAATGGTTTTTTTTCCTATCTCAACAACTTCTTAATTAAAATAGCCACAATTCTGTTTACCAGTTCTATATCAAACAATCTTAATTGCCACTGCGCAGATTTCATAATTGAATCCTGTGTTTCGTTTATGTTTCTCTGCATATCATTCTCCCGATTTACCTGGTGTCAATTTTAAAAGATCAAAGTTATTGCCAAACTTTGGCAAAGCACCGGGCACAACACAAATTTTATTTTCCAATTTTTGCCCATCTTCTCTTCTAACTCGTCTGCACATACACAACACGTAATAATTCTCACTTAATTTGAAAAGACAAAGTATTAAAATGGCTAAAATAGCCAAAAGCACAAGCCACATTTTTAGTTTTTTTTTTGGTGTATTATTTAAGTTTAAAATTGAAATATCACTTCTGTTTGCTATGAATTAATGGGAGAGACTAAAGGGCAATCTTCCAGACCAGTTTTACTCATTCATAAAAACAACAGTTTAGCGTCTGTTCAAGAGCCTTATCATTGTTTCGTTTGCGTTTAATACTATAATAATCTACAATTTGTTTGTTATTGTTGTTATTACAATGTTATTGCTATTAAAATAATCTATGGTTCTCTAGAATAAATGACTATGTCAATATATTAAAATATTCAGAAGCGGGAAAATAAATCTTCTTCCGGCGAACGTTTTATGCTATTCTAAAAGGTTATAAACCCATTTAAAAAAATTGTCATATATAGACTAGAAAAGTAATAAAGACATTATCATTGATTTCACAGCAAAATGTTCAAACTAGTGCATTGTCTTAAATATTAGGACACTTTTTTTCAGGGTTGTAATGTTACCAATTGATCAATAGGAAAAGTTCTGATAAAATCCATTTGTATAAAAACCATAAAACAGAATATTTTCTAATTAAGCGGCTAATTCAGAAATCTTTGAAGTGCTCTTAAAAAAGTTGCAAATGCACTGAAAACAAGTAAAAGAAGCGTTAAGTTCGGCCGTGCCGAATCTTATATACCCTCCACCATGGATTGCATTCAATTTTATTACTGGAAAATCTTTGAATATGGAGCAAATTTTGAAACGATCCTTTTTGTTTAAGTAAATTATTAAAAAAACGAACGCTGCAACTTTTAATTCTTTAGCCAAACTCTTCTCCTGAAAAATATGGTATTTATGGCTTAAAATAGCTTTTTGAGAGCTACATCTACACGGGGACTACAACAAAATACAATTTTATTTGTATATATACATTTTATTGAGATGAATTCTTGCTAAAATAGAATATAAACTGCAAAGTTTCAGCTAAATTTCTTAGAAAATGTGGTGTTTATGGCTTAAATAAGCCTTTTTGGGAGCGACATCTATAGGTGGACTATAACAAAATATGAACTGATTTAAAAAATTTTTGCTGTGATGAATTCTTGTCATAATTAAATACAAACTATAAAGATTGAGTTAAAATGCTTAGAAATTATGGTATACATGGCTTAAATACGTATATTATGGAGCCACCTCTATAGGGTGACTATAACAAATTATGAAACGATTTGTAAAATTTTTGCTGTGATGAATTCTTGTCAAAATAGAATACAAACTGCAAAGTTTCTGCGAAAATGCTTTAAGAATGTGGTATCTATGGCTCAAAAACCATATTTTGGAACGACCTCTATGGGGGAGCTATATCTAAACATTGACCGATATGGCCCAATCCCAAACAACATGCAACTATAAGAGATATTTATACCAAATTTGATCAACCTAGCTCTATTATTACGGACTGTAGCGTGATTACAACAGACGGACGGACGGACGGACGGCATTTACACCTACTTCCGATTTTACACATACGCACTGTATAAGCCACAGTTTTTAACGGATCTGAACGAAAATTGACACAAAAAGTCTCTTGATACACTTAGAGATTATACTAAATTTGAGGAAAATCGGTTCAGATTTAGATATGGCCTCCATATATATGTTACCTCCGATTTCACATGTAAGCGCTGTAGAAACTATACTTTATATCCGACCAGTACAAAATTTTGCAGAAAGAGGTTTTTTACCACATGAATGAACACTGCCAAATTTGGGGAAAATCTGTTCAGATTTAGATATAGCCCCCATATATATGTCCCTTTCGATTTGGCTTCTAAGGCCTATAGAAGGTATATTTTAAACCATATCGAGGTAAAAATTGGCAGAGACAAGTCTCTTTACCCAATATAAAAAACCTACTAAATTTAGTTTATCGGTCGGTTCATAATTAGATATAGACGCCATATATATGTACATACTAGCATTTAATTACCCGGCGATGCCCGGGTTGCCTTTGAAAACAGTGGTCCAAACATTAGTATTATTTTTGATTTTGAATAAAAAATAAGGACCCAAAAACTAAAAAAAAAATGTTGGCTATAGCAAAATTTATGTAAAAATACGTCTTTAAAATCTTTGGTTTACAAATTCCTTCGAATATTTGATCGTACGCCGATCATTAAAAATTTGTTTAACATCCAGGATCAGTCTACTTGAAAGTCTATCAAACTCCAGATGCTCTCAAAAACTCAAACAAATTCACTGACAACAGTAAAAAATTCTGTAAATATGAAAGCACAACCTCAAATTTGCGATATGTGTGCAAACTTTAAAATTAATAATTTTATGGGGTCAGTGGTCAAGAGGTCACCAAATAAGTGGCTGAGAAACAAATGCATAAAATGTATGTTTCAAATTTCGATATACTCGTATATATTTTTTTTTAATATTACCGGTGTATCTCTTGTCCTCAGGCCGGACGACGCATTTCCTTGAAGATCGTTTTATGCACATATATGTGCAGCTCCACAGATCTCTATGGGATTTTTATTGGAAGAATGAAAAAATCTTAAAGAATTTTGAAATGTAGTGGAAGAATGAAAATTACTTTGGTCACTACTGACAACAATCTTAGAATTCAAAATTGTTTTTTCCTGTGTATACTACATATTATTTTATCTTTGTATAATTTAAGCGCGTGAGTTGACCACTGGCCAAAAAACGACTATATTAATAGTCCGTAGGCTTTACCACACTGGAGTTTCTAGCTTTCCACCTGTTATATGAACCGCAACGGTCAAGCGGCCAAAAGTCACTTGAATTAGTACAAGGTGGCGCAAAAGTAATCCTCCTATCAGAAAATGCTATAAATTTTGCGATTGGCCCCTAATGCCTAATGTTGACATTTGTGTAGTAAACACATGCGAAATACACGTTAATAAACAATGTTACGCTACACTGCTCCAGAACGCGGAATATTGCTGACTATTTATTTGACCAATAACCGGTCGGTGATTTGGCACAAAAAACATCGAAAGGTTACTTTTGCGCCACCTTGTATTAACATTGCCATTTTGGGCCCTTTAAAGTACAGAAAGAGTGGAAATTGCGTTGTTAACTGCTACACTGGCCACAGTCTGAGATTTGACCGAATTGACAACGTTATATATGTACATATATCTTACCACATTAAGTGGTGAGAGATATATTTTGAACAGAGGTTAGAAGTTTTACAATCTGTAAAATATTGTTTTGGCCACTTCTTCACTAACCACAGTCAGAGAATTCAAAATTATTATATTTACAAAGTTTTAACTTTGTGTCCTATTAGAGGCTTCAGAAAGGACAGAAACAATTGATAGCGCTATAACTGACCACTGGCCGAAAAATGTCTACGTGCGTGGCCCGTGGTTTATACAACACTCATGTCTATGAGAGTGCAATTTATGGGATTTTTAATGTATTGAAAGAATGAAAAACTCTTAAAGAATCTTGAAATCCAGTAAAGATTGAACATGGTTTTGGTCATTGCTTAACTGACCACAATCGTAGAATTCAAAATTGCATTTCTCGGGTATAGTATTACATATCATTTTATCTGTGTATCATTTTAAGCACTTCTGAAATACAAAAAAATATTTAAAATTTTGATAGCGCGACAACTGACTACGTGTCAAAAACGACTGTGTGAATAGTCCGAAGGGTATACAACACTCAAGTCTATACCAAAGCAAAATTTAAAGCTTCCTACTTCTTAAAGGTACCGTAATGGGCAATCGGTCAGAAGTCGCTGTAAAATTGCATCCCTTCACGCTGAAAAAAAATCGCTTCTGTAGTATATTGTCCCAAACATATTCGGCTTGAAATAAACATATGTTTAGGGTACACTCCAAATATATAATATTTTACACACACAAATATTATATGTTTGTGAGGATATTGTTCTAAACAAAATTATGCTCCCATTCAAATATTTGGAACTAGTATTTCCGGAACTAGTATTTCCGAAACAAGGATTCATTTGTAATTATTTATTTTGGTAATATATTAAATGCCTTAACTTAAAGACAAGTTTTCTGTTTTTTAGATTTTCAAAGAACAATTTTTTTATAAATTTTATATGTTTGTAAAATTTAATGAAAACTTAAATCGAACAATCTTTCGTAAATATAAACGACATTGATGGATTGACAAAAAGTGATGAATAGGAATATTTATAAATAAGGACATTTTTAGCTATAAAGTTTAACATGAAAACTAGGAAAAACTAACTAAAATTCGAATAAGTCAGTAATTCTTAAAAAATCTTTTTAAATAAAACATTTTTGGAAATCTTCTTAAACAATAACTATGTTTGTGTGTAAACACATATTTTATTTGTGAAATTCAGTTTGCAAATAAACTATGTTCTAATATATTAATATATGCGTTCCAAACAAAATTTCTTGATTTTCAACTAAAATGTATTTGTTAACAAATATATAATATTTAAAAAAATCGTTTCCAAGTATATTTTCTTTCGTTTCAAACATATCAAAATTGACGATTTTCCTCCGTGTTGGAGATCAGTATACAAACATAAACTATTAGGATTATAGCTCTTAAAGGACTATTAAAGTACAGAAAGTGTGAAAATTGATTTGGTCACTGCTAAACTGACCACAGTCGGAGATGTGACCGAATTGACAATGTTAGATAGGTTACCACAGTAAGTGGTGAGCGACATATTTTGATTAGGATTTAAACATTTTAAGACGGGCTTTATGTCCGGTTTGACCTCAGACTGGACATCGAATTGTTGTTTTCGCATCTCCATTGAGATCAGTCTGTACATATAAATTTGTAAATCGTTGGCTCTTAAGGAACTTTTAACATCAGGGAAATAATGAAAATTGTTCTGGTCACAGTTAAACTGACCACATTCAGATAATTCAAAATAATTTTTCGCGCATATATTTGCGGTTTATAGTAGATCATATATACAAAGTTTTAACTTTGTATCTTATAAGAGGATTCCGAAACAACAAAAACAAAACGCAAGTTTTTGATAGCGCTACAACTGACCACTGTTGTATAAACCGCAAATATAATTTTTCGCGCATATATTTGCGGTTTATAGTAGATCATATATACAAAGTTTTAACTTTGTATCTTATAAGAGGATTCCGAAACAACAAAAACAAAACGCAAGTTTTTGATAGCGCTAGTCCGTAGCGAGTTGTCCGTAGTTTATACAACACTCCAGTCTATGTGTGTGCAAAATTTCAGCTCTCCAGCTTTAACAGGAGCCTCTGTGGTCAAGTGGTCGAAAATCACTTGGCGGAAAATCGAAAATCAAAGTAGCCTATGGCACTTCCCAGGCATTGGTCTATCTGTCCACCAAGTTTCAAGAAAATCGGTTCAGCCGTTTAGGCGTGATGCTGGAACAAGCAAACAAACGATTTTATAATATTAATAGGATGTTCCTTCCGAATTGACTTCTAAGACCCATTGAAGGTGTATTTAATACGAGTACTAGATTGAGGTAAATATTGGCAGAGACAAGTCTATTTACCCATTAATACACGCTGAAAAAAATCGCTGCTGTAGTATATTGTCCCAAACATATTCAGCTTGAAATATACTTATGTTTAGGGTACACTCCAAATATTTAAAATTTGACACACACCCAAATAGTATATGTTTGGGAGGATATTGTTTTAAACAAAAAAATGTTTCCATTCTAATATTTCTTTATTTGGAATTAATATTTCCGAAACAAATATTAATTTGTAAATTGTATTTGTATTTAACTATTTTGGCAATGTATCAATGCCGTATTTTAAAGACAAGTTTGTTGTGTTTTTTAGAAGTTCAAAGGGTATTTTTTTATAAATTTTGTGTGTTTGTAAAATTCAATTAAAATTTAAATCGTATAATCTTTCGTAACTTTAAATTGCATTGACAGATTGACAAAAAGAGATGAATTGGAAAATTTATAAATTAAAAATGATTGATGTAAACAACAGCTAATGCTGCTAAAGACATTTTTAACTATAAAGTTTAACACGAAACCTAGGAAAAACTAACTAAAATACGAAAATGTCAGCTTTAATTAAAAATCTTTTTTAAATAAAATATATTTGGAAAACTTCTTAAACAATAACTTTGTTTGTGTTTTATTGTGAAAGTCAGTTTGCAAATATATTATGTTCAAATATATTAACATATGTGTTCCAAGCTAAATTTCTTGATTTTCAAATAAAATGTATTTGTTAACAAATATATAATATTTAAAAAATTCGTTTCCAAATATATTTTCTTTCAATACAAGCATATCAAAAATGGCGATTTTTCCCCGTGTAAAGACTACTCAACTCGAAAAACTACTCGACTTTTGTCTTTCCTTACTGGTTTTGTTATCAATTCGCATAACTACAACGCACACACTCACATTTTTAAATCTATCCCTTTATGTTTTACCGTCGTATGAGCAACGAATCGATGTTTCCAGACAATTTATTTTCGAAAACCTGTTAAATATCATCGCCACTAAAATTTTTTAAACGGGACACATTTATCTGCAATGTATAATTAAAAGTGTCTAAATTGTCCTCTCACAGATAAAACCGATCTCCTAATTTAAAAGCTAACTAATCCTTAATTCAACGATACCAAAAAATAAAATTATTACACTCCGCAAATGCGAAAATATCGCATTTTCCACACTCAGCCCAGTCCACGGTGTGCACTCTTGATGCACTACGAAGTGGTTGCGCCATAATGTAGGTATGGGTTTTACTCACCTATTCGATTGTTCGCATGCAAAATGCAAAATTAGCAGAGGGTGCGGTGGAATTTTTAAAATGTCGCAACATGATGTGGTGACATAATTTTTCAGAGACGAAATCACCATAAGTCGGACCAAGATTCCACTCCCCCTTTGCTACATCTCATACAAACTTAGATTACTGCTTAAAACCGCGATTCCTGCACATACAAACACACGAAATTTTGTACAGTGTAATGCTTTTATAGTACTTATAGTCTATTAACAAATGGCCACGGCCCTTTTAGTACCTCCCAAACAAAATGGCCAAAATATGAAAAATTAATATCGCCGCGATCTGACTTCTAAGTGTCAAATTTTGGTTTCTTTTTTGTTACTAATAAAGGGGAAAATAATTTTCGAATTTCAAGAGAAGTGACTGTTTTTCTCGCTACAACTTTTTAAACAATGCATCGAGTTTCTTCGGAATGGTCTCAGTTTTGTGTCAGAAGCAAAGTACATATTGAATAGGAGAAAAAAATGCGGAACAAACCTACCCGAAAAATTGCATCCAGTGCAGGCAACGAAGCCGATCTAAAATTGTTGGCGGCGGCTAGTGGATGAAATTATATGTCGGCGGTGGTGGCTTGTCGGCTTAGCCGACTCAACTTTGACTTATCGTCGGCTCTATACATAAGTAGCATTCACACGAACATATTAAGCTGAATCAACAAATTCAATTTGAGTATTACATTGCATTTTCTCATTAAATTAAACCATTTTAAAATTTAAGAGAAAAAATTTTAAAATAAAATTAAAATCTTTACAGATTAATTTTTTCCAATTTTTATAATAAAATCGCAACGGCAATCCGTATTCGAAAAAAAGCTTGTAATAGATTTCTGCGTCATTTTCTTGCTTTGTTAAAAAATTTCCAATGAAAAATAAGTACCACTTGTTGATAGACGCCGTATGTCCTTATTCACACTCGGCAATTTTTCCAAACAAGTGTAAAAGTTTCTAGGAGAGAGCTCTCTCCGCCTGTTGTACTTGGTGATGCTAATATTAATGTCTTTCTGAATCCACATTACAATAAGCTGCGATCGATGTTTCAGAATTACGATTGTGACAACTCTCGCTTGATAACTAGGCGGGTCAGTGGTACATGTATAGATCATGTCTTTAGAATGTGATCTCTCGGATCACAATCTAATTTGTTGTAATTTCAGAAATAAATTAGTTGTTACGGATCATATAGAGATTTCTAAGAGGTATTGCGATTATTCCATGACAAGGAATATTTTGAGATATAATTTACCCGTTCATTACGCTGAACTAAATGTTTCGGAACTAGCTAATATATTAGTAAATTGTATGGAAACGGCGATGAACAGTTCAATTATAGTTACCAAAAGTAAAAAACACTTGCGCTTTGAAATTGCTCCATGGATTAACAAAAATCTTCGGGCACTGAATTTATGGAAGGAGAAGTTATTAACTAAAAGACGAAGAGTAAAATATAGCTGTAGTGTGAATGAATTTTTGAAGCGAATAAGTAATGTAATTAAAATTGCGGTTATGAAATGCAGAGAAAAGTATTATTTAGATTAAATAGGAGATGATCAAAAGAAGTGCTGGAGATTCATTAATAGTACCCTTGGTAGGTCTAAAGGGAACAATATTGAAGTTAATGATTCACAAGGTTGCAGAATATGCAGTGATGAGGTAATAGTAAATTGTTTGAATGATTATTTTCTTTCCTCGGTTTCGGATTTGAAACGTCAAATTGAAATTCAGCCTGGAGACACTGTTAATTTGCTGCGAACTCTTTCACAATCGATTCACCGTTTCAGAATAGATAATATCGGTATAAATGATGTGATTATGGTTATAAGAGAGATGAAAGGTAAGAAAAGTCCTGGATACGACAATATTTCACCGAGATTTATCAAGGAATGTGCTGAAGAAGTGGCTCCATTTATGATGAACATTTTTAACAAAATGAAATACTCTGCAATATACCCAGACGCCTTTAAAGTACATAAAGTTGTTCCAATCCCGAAGCAAGCTAATGCTGTTTCCTTAGATAATTACCGACCAATAGCTATCCTATTCACTGTTGATAACATTTTTGAAAAAATACTTTTTGATAAACTTTTATTTTATTTCGAGGAAAACAATTTATTGTATTAGAGTCAATTTGGATTTCGGAGAGGTTGAAGGTGCGGTATTGAATGTGTTACAGTATGTTTGTAAGGGACTAGATGAGGGATTCGGTGGTGTTGCTGGTATATTTTGTGATTCTATCAAGGCTTTTGATCTTGTAGATCATAAAATATTGATTGAAAAATTGGAATATTACGGTATTCGGGGAAAATATCTTCTATTATTTAAAAATTATTTCTGTAATAGAAAAAAATATGTGCATTTTAACAACGTCCGAAGTAATGTCAGCGCCGTACAGTTTGGAGTTCCACAGGGAAGTGTATTAGGCCCATTATTATTTTCGATTTATTTAAATATGTGGAATCTGGATTTGTCTGGCAAATTTTTTATGTTTGCAGATGACGTGTGTTTGTTTTATCGCTATAAGCATGATTTGGATCTACGAACTCGCATGGAAAGAGATGCTGCTTTGATTTTCGAGTTCGCAAGGTTAAATCGTCTATTACTTAATCCAAATAAGACTAAAGTAGTTCGGTTTAGACCTCACCCAAGTCATAATGAACATTTTTCGGTACATGTAGATGGAAAATCCGTTAGTGAGGAGCACTCAGTGAAATATCTTGGGGTGACACTGCAAAACAATTTGAGCTGGGATACACGGGGCAAAATCGCCTTTTTTGATATGTTTGAATCGAAAGAAAATATACTTGGAACACAAATTTTTAAATATTAAATGAAAATCAATAAAATGTATTTAGAACCCATATGTTAATATATTAGAATAAAATGTATTTGCGAACTGAGTTTCTCAAATAAAATATTTGTTTAAATACGAATAAAATTATTGTTTATGAATATTTCCAAATATATTTTATTAAAAAAAGATTTTCAAAACTTTGCTGAATTTTTCGAATATTAGTTTTAATTTTTTCCTTTTCGAATTATGCATTCCTATTAAAAATGGCATACTTAGCATTAACTTATATTTGAAACCAATTCAATTCATCAATTATAAAGAAATTTTACTAACATTAAAAATTTCAAAAATTACGTTTCAATTGCTGTAAACTTAAAACAATTAAAGAATTCACGCAAAAAGATCTTTGTTTGGGAAATATCATATCCAAATAAAAAATATTAGGATGTAAACATTGTTTTGTTTAGAACAATATCCTCCCAAACATATAATATTTGTATTTGTCAAATATTATATATTTGGAGTGCACCCTAAAAATATTTATGTTTCAAGCAGAATATGTTTGGGACAATATACTACAGAGGCGATTTTTTTTCAGCGTGTATACATATTGGTGAAATCAAGAGGAAAATAGCTCCGGCAATCGGTGTATTATATAAATTGAAATACAAATTGAGTGAAAAAGCAAAGCTTATGATATTCCAATCATTAGTACAATCCCATTTAAAATATTTGGCTGTTGCCTATGCTTACACGCTGAAAAAAAATCGCTCTTGTAGTATATTGTTCCAAACATATTCTGCTTGAAATAAATAAATGTTTAGGGTACACTCGAAGTATATTATATTTGGCACATACAAATATTATATATTTGGGAAGATTTTGTTCTAAACAAATCTTTGTTTCTATCCTGATATTTTTTATTTGAAGTATTATTTACAAAAACAAATATGTATTTGCATTTAAGAATGTATTCACAAAATATATCAATACCTTAATTTTAAGACAAGTTTTCTGATTTTCAGTAATTCAACGATAATTTTTTTCAGAAATTTTAAATGTTTTGTAAGATTCTTTTATAATTAAACTGATACATTGCTCGATCGATTGATAACAAATTATGACTTGGAAAAAACATAAATATTTATAAAATTAGTGCTTTAAGGTATAACTCGAAATCAATGAAATTCGAAAAATCTGCAACGTTTTGAACAACTTTTTAAATAAATATATTTGGAGAAATTTCTAAACAATCATTTTATTTTTATATAAATACATATGTTATTTGAGAAAAATTGTTTACAAATATATTTTGTTGTAATATATTAATTTATGCGTTTCAAATAAATTTTATTGATTTTCAAATAAAATAATGTATTTGCTCAGAAATATATAATATTTAAAAATTTGTGTTCCAAATATATTTTCTTTCGATTCAAACATATCAAAAAAGGCGATTTTGCCCCGTGTACAATAAGAACAGTGGCTCTTTGAGATAACTGCAATGCATGCAAAACAAAGCTCTTAAGACGATATACAATTTACCATTGACCTATCCGACTATTTCATTGTATAGGGATGTGGATAAGACGATACTACCAATACATGGATTGCATGAGTACCAAGTCGTAATGTTTGTGTTTAAGTGTATTAAAAGAATTGGCTATCATACTATTTAATTTGTTCAGAATAAAACAAATTTTTATTCTACTAGGAACCGAACGAATTTTAGAGTTCCTCGGTGTAGGTTAGAAAGGACAAAACAACGTATTGATTATGAGGGTGGTATTAAATATAATAACTTACCATCAGCTTTAAAATCTGTTAATAGAATTTATACTTTTAAAACATCATATAGAAGATATCTATGTAATTCATTTGAAACGCTTCTGCCTTAAGTATAACATATCAAAATAGCTAACTTTTGCCTTGAAACATTTATTTTTTTTTTTGGAATTTATTTGTATTATAATGTAGAATAATATGTTGCCTACTTGGCTCGGATGAAGGAAAACAAGTCGGCGGGGGCTCTCAGCCGCGCCGCGCCGCCTCAGCTTCGTAGTCCGATCCAGTGCCTTAAAAATCGCAAACCCTAAAATCCAATTCACAGAATTGGCTCCCGAAATCATGTGTTGTACTGTGTTAATAATACGTATATTGTAATTTATTATAATCGGGATTTCGGGTATTAGGCGTATTTTATTTGACAATCTGCTTATTCGTAGACGGTCTCACCTAATTCTTAGTCTCACCTTATATTGTGTACTGAAGTACTTTTTTTTATTATTTGACTTAAGCGATTTCCCTTGAAACCCACAAATAAGTATTTTCGAAGAGACAAATATAATTCGTTCACTAACAACAAATATATTTCTCTCTGAAAAATTGTTGATCTTGTGAATTGAACGGATGACTAAGCACAAATCATTCCAAATTATTTTAGAGAAATGATAACCGTTAGCTACTTCCCCACGTTTTCCTCTAATGTACATACATTAATAAAACAACATCTAGAGGTCAATTAAAAGAGAGATTATTAGAATTTCAGTACATTTTACTTTCACTCATGTGTAAATCGAAACTTAATTACTCTCCTCAATATTTAGTGCATTCCGACGAAACATACAGTATATGTAGTAGTACAATACATGTCATTTGTTATCATATATTTTGATTTTGTCCGGTGTATGACTACTTTAATTTGGTTGTGTTTTAGTATAATAATATTTTTTAGGAATACCTCTATGTATGGGGGGAAATTGGATGAATTTAATTCTGCAAGGTCGTCACCAAACCAATTTGTGGCACAGATTAGTATGTCCAATTGTCCACCATGGACAATTGGCCTTCCTCATGGAAGGTACCTTTAGTACCGATAGAGTTATACTTTTATACCACCTATTGTATAAGTTGGCGTGTAATTCTGCTAATTAAGCGTAAAGAGCTATATTTACAACTTTGGTGTCTTTGGTGATTTAATCCTTAAATGTCGTTTTGAAAGGACTTTTTTTTACCCTCAACTGGACCAGACGGCATCACTCCAGCAGAAATGCAGAAAATGTTAAAGTACATTATCCCCTGGCTGGAGAAAATTTATGTAAGGCTTTCATACATCCCGAATCGATGAACGGATATCAAAGTGGTATTCATACCCTAAACGGGGAAGATATCACACACTAGGCCAAAAGACTTCGGACCAATTAGCCTATCCTCCTTCCTATTGAAAGGTCTGGAAAGACTTTTAGATTATTTCATTAGGGAAAACCTGGATAAAAAAATCCTGTCGGGGAACCAACATGCTTACAATAAGGGGAAGTCTACAGAATCAGCCCTGAGAGAACTTGTGAGCACTATCGAATCGTCCCTGCATTTCAAGGAATTCACCATGGTGGCATTTCTTGACATAGAAGGGGCTTTTAACAACATTCACTCAGATGCGGTAATTGCGGCACTCTCACATCTAAAAGTTAACACTAGTTTGATTAGACTAATTCAAAGTCTGCTCACCAGAAGACGCATAACAGCATGTCTAGGGTCCACAACTCTAACAAGGTTTATAAACAGAGGGACCCCGCAAGGAGGAGTACTGTCTCCACTAATTTGGAACCTAGCGGTGAATGAAATCCTGCTAGATCTAGAACGTTGTGGCTGCAAGGTCGTGGCATATGCGGACGACGCGGCAATCGCAGTGAGTGGCAAATTCGTAAACGTCCTCAGAGACATCCTACAGGTGGCTCTGAACAAATTGGTTAGATGGGCCAGAAGCAGCGGTTTGGGCATAAACCCAAACAAGACAGAATTGGTTCTCTTTACTAGGATGAATAAAGTCACACATGTGCACCCTCCACCTCGGATAAATGGAACAGATCTAGTCTTTTCTGAAAGTGCAAAATTTTTAGGAATAATTCTAGATAGAAATCTGTTATTTAGTCTTAACGTAGTGGAACGTGTAAGGAAGGCCAACGTCGTCTTATATTCCTGCAAAAAGGCTGTAGGGTCGTGGTGGGGCCTCTCTCCTAAAATCGTCCTCTGGATATATATAGCAGTAGTTCGCCCTATACTGTTATACGGCATTGTGGTATGGTGGACGGCAACTGACAAACTAACCATCACCAACCTACTAACAATGGTTCAGAGAACAGCCTGCCTGAGCATAAGCGTAGTCTTAAGGACTATAGCGACCGAGTCTCTACAAGCCCTACTCCATAAACTGCCGATTAATATTGTGGCGAGAGAAGTTGCAACCAAAGCGGCAGTAAGATTATACTGCCTATCAATGTGGAGCTACAAGAACTACGGTCACATGAGGATATCAAAGTGTAGTGCTATGGTAACCGACCGAGTGGACTATATACCAACTGTGTTCACCTTCGAGAGAAATTACATCACTATGATTCCCGCCAGAGATGAATGGGTTGGAAGAATACCAGGTAATATAAACCATCTTCACTTTTACATGGATGGTTCGAAGCTTGATGAAAAGGTTGGCTTCGGAGTACAATGTGCAGAGCTTAGTTTGGATATAGCTCACAGTCTACCAGATACCTGCAGTGTCTATCAAGCCGAAATAATGGCATTATGGGAAGTAGCCAAGTTGCTGAGTCGCAACATAGTAACCAACACTGGCGTCATTTACTCGGACAGCCAGGCTGCCATCAATTCTCTGGAGGCTACATTCCTAAATTCACAAACAGCCCTCGACTGCCGCAGATCTCTTAGGGAGAGCCGATGAACTTGCTAGGAAAGGGACGACATTACAAATTCTCGAAGAATTGGCATATATTCACGTGCAAGCTTTGGCTTAGGCAAGAGGCAATCAGGCAGTCCAACGAAAGATGGGCAGAAATCGGCACCTACAGGGTAGCTAGACAAATCTGGCCAAGGTATGACCTGAGAAGATCAAAATATCTCCTCGCACTAGAGAGGCAAAGATTGTCTACGTTAGTATCAGTTCTGACGGGACACTGCTTGATCGGCGAACACGCCAAAAATTGGGTATTGACTCCAGTGACTCCTGCAGAAGCTGTGGAGATGAGGAAGAAGTGGAGAGCATTGAGCACTTGCTATGCGACTGCCCCGATCTGAGTAAACGACGACTGGACATACTGGGGTCGGCCTTTCTAGGCAGCCTAACAGATCTTTCCAGTACCGGTATTCGTACTATCGACAAATTTGTATATCCAACAGGTTGGTTTCGATGAGGGGCATTTCAGCCCGTGGTAACACTAGGGACCTAAACTACATAGTCTATGTGAGCTTGAAAAAAAAAATACCGCTGCCACGCAAACCTAACCTAACATGACCCACTGTAGAAAAAACTCAGACCAGCTGGACCATAAGTTTATTCTACAAAAACAATCTACTTAACATGCCCTTTCAGAATTATAGGGTCGCTATTCTGTTCAAATCATAACGTCTTAATTTGTTGGAGAGTGTAATAAGTATATTTACGAATATTTTTCTGGACTGAAGGGGAGGTTTACGCGGCTGAACTTTTTTACTTGGATTTCATATGTTTGGCAATCACGTCCATTTTTCAATGGACTATGGGTACTATAAAATCAGTTCACTGCACAAAATGTCAAGTATTTGCATGGACCGGAATCAAAGTTATAAGCCGTTAACTCTTTGTGCAAAATGGTCTATTTGTATGGGAGGTACCAAACGGTGGGTGGAAACTTCGCCCATATTTCTCAAGATGATACCGACAAAGAAACTTATACTATGTGTGGAATTGAGAAAGATTCTAAATAGTATTAGTATAGAAGTTATGAGATAATCAATATTTCATTAAATTTTAACCCTTCGTGAGGGAGGCTTTCGAAGGAGTGGACCAACATGGTCCAAATTTTAAGTAAATCGGTTAATCATATCGAAAGTTATCGTGCACACCAGCCAGACGGACGGACATTGATCAAATGTTTTAAAATGGTGCCAAAACTGATTGCCGCCAAATATTATTGGGGTCTCTTAGGTTACTCCTTCGAGTTGTTGCACTTTTAGCCTGCAACAACTGATTATACCCTCATTCACAATAGTGGGGGTATAAAAACCGGATTCTGTTGAAATTCTCTTATTTCTACTAAAAGTGCTACACGCTGAAAAAAAAAGCTTCTGTAGTATATTGTCACAAACATATTCTGCTTGAAATATATAAATGTTTAGGGCACGCTCTAAATATATTATATTCGGCATACACAAGTGTAATATTTTTTTGTGAAGATGTTGTTCTAAACAAGTAAAGGGTTTTCCAACAAGAGGTGTTATTTTGGTATTCAAAGAAAAATGCCATTTTTTGAGATAAATGATCAGATGTTTATTTCATAATAAAGAGGAAGGTATGCCGTTAATAATCAAAAACAACATCAGCCAAATGGCCACCACGACCACGCTTACAGGACCATATCCTTTTCATGAAATTTTCCATAACCAAATCGCAAAGTGGCTGCCCTATGTCCTCGATAGCCTCACCAATTCTATATTTGAGGTCTTGAATCGACGCTGGGTTGTTGGCGTAGACCTCACCTTTCACGTGGCCCCAAAGGAAGAAGTCGCAAGGTGTTAAATCACAAGATCTCGGTGGTCCGGAGACCTTCGAGAGATAACACGGTCCTAAAACTTTTCCCGTAACAGAGCAATGGTTTTGTTGCTTGTGTGGCACGTAGCGCCGACTTGTTGAAAGTAAACGTTGTCCAGATCAATACCATCCAACTCCAACAATAAAAAATCATTAATCATCTCTCGATAGCGCAATCTATTCACCGTAACTGTTGATCCAATCTCATTTTCGAAAAAGTAAGGTCCAATGACCCCGCCGGATCATAAACCGCACCAAACAGTCACACGTTGAGGATGGAGAGGCTTCTCAACAATAACTCTTGGGTTTTCCGAGCCCCAGATGCGAAGATTTTGCTTGTTGACGTAGCCACCGAGGTGGAAATCGGCCTCATCAGTCAAGATGATTTCGATGGAATTCCGGATCATTTTCATGCATTTCAAGGACCCAATCAGCAAAAACACGACGTTGTTGACGATCGGCCGTCTTGAGTTGTTGTGTTAACTGAACTTTATAAGCCTTTAGACCCAAGTCTTTATGCAAGAGACGGTGTAATGACGTTTGTGGAATACCCAATTCCAAAGAACGACGAGGAATGAAAAAACCTCGTTGTTTTTTGTTCTTGAGCGACGTGCACGGATTTTATTCTTCACATCACTAACTTGTCCCAACAGCTCCAATTTTTCCACCAATTTCTGTATTGGGGCCCGACAAGGTGCTTCACGACGACCCAAAAATACTTTAGTTTTGCGAACTGTGACTGCAAGATTTTCAACATTTTGTAGTGAATTTTAATAATTTGAATGCGTTGTTGAATCGTGTATCGTTTCACTTTTTTAGTAACGGCGTAGTTTCTACTTGTCAAATGTCAAAGAATAAAAGCTTCAAAAGTGACAGCTACCGAAATACCGGGTGATTCAAAATAACACCTCTTGTTGGGAAACCCTGTATTTGTTTCCGTCCTCTTATTTTATTTGGAACTATTATTTACGAAACAAATATTTATTCTTGTCATTGTATCATTGTTGTCAACCCATCAACAAATGATGACTTGGATTAATTAGAAATTAAAAGAATGGAGCAAATGTTGTTGCTACTTATGTAAGTTAAATTATATAACTCGAAGTCAATGAAAATATAAAATTAAAATTCGAAAAATCTGCAATGTTTTAAAAATCTATGTTAAACAAAATATATTTGGAGAATTTCCTAAACAATAATTGTATTTGTATATAAACACATATTTTATTTGGGAAAACTAATTTGCAAATATATTGTAATATATTATTATACGAGTATGCGTTTCAAATAATTTTTTTGATTTTCAAATAAAATTTACTTGCTCAGAAATATATAATATTCAAAAATGTGTGTTCCAAGTATGTTTTCTTTCGATTCAAACATATCGAAAAAGGCGATTTTGCCCCGTGTATATGTAATTTCTACATTCATCCATAGATTTTCTTCAGATAGGCATTGTTTTCTTCAAAAACTGGATCAAACAACAATTGTTTTTTTTCTATTTTTCATGGTTTTATTCGTGCCAAAAAAAAAAGAATTTAATTTAAAAAAAATTAAATTTTTTATAATTGTTTTAACGGTAATTACTGTTTAGTAATTTCTGTAATTCTGTTTCCACGTGACAGTGTCATTAATAACATTTGTAGTCCTCATAATTTAGGTTAGGTTAGGGTGGGAGCCGTTTTCTTATTTATTTCTTCAGCTTATATAGACCAGTTTAGGTCCCTAGTGGTACCACGGGCTAAAATGCCCGTCATCGAAACCAACCTGTTTGATATACAAATGTATCGATAGCACGAATATTGGTACTGGAAAGGTCTGTTAGGCTGCCTAGAAAGGCCGACCCCAGTAGGTCCAGTCGTCGTTTACTTAAAGCGGGACAGTCGCATAGCAAGTGCTCAATGCTCTCCACTTCTTCCTCATCTCCACAGCTTCTGCAGAAGTCATTGGAGTTAATACCCAATCTGGCGTGTTCGCCGATCAGGCAGTGTCCCGTCAGAACTGATACTAACGTAGATAATCTTTTCCTTTCCAGTGCGAGGGGATATTTTGACCTTCTCAGGTCATACCTTGGCCAGATTTGTCTAGCTACCCTACAGGTGCCGATTTCTGTCCATCTGTCGTTGGACTGCCTGATTGCCTCTTGCCTAAGCCAAAGCTTGCACGTGGATAGTGGCGCACCAATATATGCAAATTCTTCGAGAATTTGTAAAGTCGTCCCTTTCCTAGCAAGTTCATCGGCTTTGCAGTTCCCCGGGATATCCCTATGCCCAGGCACCCATATGAAGTGTATATTAAACTGCTCAGCCATCTCGTTGAGAGATCTGCGGCAGTCGAGGGCTATTTGTGAATTTAGGGATGTGGCCTCCACAGAATTAATGGCAGCCTGGCTGTCCGAGTAAATGACAACGCCAGTGTTGGTTACTATGTTCCGACTCAGCCACTTGGCGACTTCCCATATTGCCATTATTTCGGCTTGATAGACACTGCAGGTATCTGGTAGTCTGTGAGCTGTATCCAAATTAAGTTCTTCACAGTGTACTCCGAAGCCAACCTTTTCATCAAGCTTCGAACCATCCGTATAGAAGTGGAGATGGTTTCTATTACCGAGTATTCTGCCATTCTATTCATCCCTGGCTGGTATCATAGTGATGTAGTTCCTCTCAAAGGTACGCACCGTTGATATATAGTCCACTCGGTCGGTTACCATAGCACTACACTTTGATATACTCATGTGACCGTAGTTCTTGTACCTCCACATTGATAGGCAGTTTAATCTTAGTGCCGCTTTGGTTGCAACTTCTCTCGCGACAACATTAATCGGCAGTTTATGGAGAAGGGCTTGTAGAAACTCAGTCGCTGTAGTCCTTAACGCTCCGCTTATTTACAGGCAGGCAGTTCTCTGAACCCTTGATAGCAGGTTTGTGATGGTTAGTTTGTCAGTTGCCGTCCACCATACCACAATGCCGTATAACAGTATTGGACGAACCACTGCTATATATATCAAATGGACAATTTTAGGAGAAAGGCCCCACCGCGACTCTGCAGCCTTCCTGCAGGAATATAGGACGATGTTGGCCTTCTTTACACGTTCCAGTACGTTTAGTCTGAATGACAGTTTCCTATCCAAAATTATTCCTAAAAATTTTGCACTTTCAGAAAAGACTAGATCTGTTCCATTTATCCGAGGAGAAGGGTCCACATGAGGGACATTATCCATCCTAGTAAAGAGAACCAATTCTGTCTTGTTTGGGTTAACACCCAAACCGCTGCTTCTGGCCCATCTAGCCAACTTGTTAAGAGCCACCTGTAGAATATCTCGGAGGATGTTTTCGAATTTGCCACTCAATGCGATTGCCAGTCGTCCGCATATGCCACGACCGCTAGGTTTCAAATTAGTGGAGACAGTACTCCTCCTTGTGGGGTCCCTCTGTTTACAAACCTTGTTAGAGTTGTGGACCCTAGACATGCTGTTATACGTCTCCTGTTGAGTAGTCTTTGAATTAGTCTAATCAAGCTATCGTTCACCTTTTGATGTGACAATGCCGCGATTACTGCATCTGGGTGTATGTTGTTAAAAGCCCCTTCTATGTCAAGAAATGCCACCATGGTGAATTCTTTGAAATGTAGGGACGATTCGATGGTGCTCACAAGTTCGTGCAGGGCTGATTCTGTAGACTTTCCCTTATTGTAAGCATGTTGGTTCCCCGACAGGAGTTTTGTATCCAGGTTTTGCCTAATGAAATAATCTAAAAGCTTTTCCAGACTTTTCAATAGGAAAGAGGATAGACTAATTGTTCTGAAGTATTTTGGCCTAGTGTGCGATATCTTCCCCGCTTTGGGTATGAATACCACTTTGGTATCCCTCCATCGATTCGGGATGTATGAAAGCCTAATACAGCCTACATAAATTTTCTGCAGCCAGGGGATAATGTACATTAACATTTTCTGCATTTCTGCTGGAGTGATGCCGTCTGGTCCAGGTGACTTGAATGGCTCAAAGCTGTTTATAGCCCAGCTTATTCTAGATCTCTCAGTCAACAAGCTAGCGATGCTCGCAGTCCATTCGCACTCTTGTTGGTCCTGTTGATCCTCGGGCTCTGTTGATGAGTTCCCCGGGAAATGTGTGTCGAGCAGTACACTTAGCGATTGCTCGCTGTTTTTTGTCCAGTTGTTTGCCTCATCCTGCAAATACCCCACTGTACAAGGAGACGCGGATAGTACCTTCCCACAGAAGGAATACCAAGAGCGTCTTTGCGCCTTCCTAAGCTCCCTCTTATAGATCTTGAGTTGCCCTTTATATGCATCCCAATCATTAAAGGCTCCAGTAGATTTCGCCTTGTTGAATAGCTTGTTGCAGCTCTTTTTCCTTGCCGTTAGCTCAGAAGTCCACCATTGAGGTTTAGTTTTACCCTTGTACCTTGTTTTTGGACAGGCTACTTCAAGGGAACTTTTGAATGATGTGGTGATATGCTCGACCAGATTATCCAGACCGGCTTTGTCATTCGGTTCATAAAGAAGTTTAGAGTTGGTGACCTTTTTAAAATTCTTCTCATCCAGGTGCCACTTTGTCTCCCTCACATTTCTGTGGACAGCAGGTTTAGGCATTTTTTCGGCGAGTTTGAACTCTATATCTCAGTACATTCCACCCAATAATTTTGTATGACACCCGGTCGGTACCAAACGTTACGTCTAGTACTTCTGGTCTGTCTTTAATTGTAAAGGTCGGGTTATTGCCAATGTTACAAAAAGTTAGGTTGGTAGTTAGAATAAAGTCAAGAAGTGAATCACCCCTATTGTTTATATCCGTACTACCCCAGATAGTATGATGAGCGTTCGTGTCTGCGCTAATAGTCAGCTCGAGCTCGTCAGACGTTGATTCTTCTACTACTTCCCTGAAGAGAGCTGTCGGTATTGCAGCTTCATAAGGAAAGTAACTGGAGACCACCCAGTATATGCGATTACCAATCTCCAGACTAGCAGCTGTTTGGTCTTTACCACTTAACTTAGACAGGAGAAAAATACTTATGGCCTGTTTCTGTAACTTATTTTCGTTCGTTTACGGAGAACGATCAAAAATCTCTTAACTATTACTTGAATTCTATAAAACGCAGGTTAAAAATATTTTAGGTACGAGCTCTTTACGTGCTTTTCTATAGACACACCGAATTATAAACTGCTGTGACTTATAGATTTCTCAGAATAATTGAGTGATTTTTGATCGTTCGCCGTAGACGAACGAAAATAAGTTACAGAAACAGGCCCTTAGATCTTTTCTGGCCAAAATGCAGGTTCTTGGAGTGTCTTCACAGTTGGCCACAAGCAGTTTAAAGTTTGGTGTCTTGATACCGCACACCCGTCCTCCTACTACATAGGGCTCCTGGATCAGGACGATGTCTACTGCACCTGTGGACAGGCGCAGCAATAGAGCCGCTGAGGCTGCTTTAGCGTGATGGAGGTTAATCTGTAGAATTCTTACCATCATTGGTAATCGACAGATTGACATCCACCCCGACAAGGGTGTTATCGAACTCTTCGTCCGTATCATCGGGGAGCATGTCCCCGCCAGATGCGCCAAAGAGTCCGGAGACTTCCCTCAGCCCCTCAGTATCCGAAGTGGTGTTTTCATCCTCAGAGAATGACGTTACAGATCTTCTGTTAGAGTTAGAGTCACCAGAAATAATGGTCGTGTGGACCTCCGCACTTCCAGAAAGCCTTGTATCAACCACGGTCGGCGACTCACCTTCCGCAGTGGGAGCTATATCCTGCTTGTATACCTTCAAGACTATAGTCGCGAAACCATATTGCAGGGTTGCACTTGCACTTTGTATATGGGAGGTGGATTCAGCGTTAAGGATGAAATTGACCTGACGCTTTTTATCATCCGCCTCACCCACCTTGTTAATTCTCCAATTATCGGTCGGCAGACCAGGATTGGAATCTTTTATTATCTCTAATATGTCAGCCGGGTTGGAGGGCTCTTCTGTAACCCAGGTGATGGCTATAGGGTGACTAGGGATGTTGTTTTTTTCGACAACATCCAACATCGGTAGCTGTCACTTTTGAAGCTTTTATTCTTTGACATTTGACAAGTAGAAACTACGCCATTACTAAAAATGGAACGATATACGATTCAACAACGCATTGAAATTATTAAAATTCGAAAATCATCGAAAAATCATCTTGACTGATGAGGCCCATTTCCACCTCGGTGGCTACGTCAACAAGCAAAATTGTCGCATATGGGGCTCGGAAAACCTAAGAGTTATTGTTGAGAAAGAAGCCTCTCCATCCTCAACGTGTGACTGTTTGGTGCGGTTTATGGTCCGGCGGGGTTATTGGACCTTACTTTTTCGAAAATGAGGTTTGATCAACAGTTACGGAGAATGGATTGCGCTATCGAGAGATGATTAATGATTTTTTATGGTCGGAGTTGGATGCTATCGATCTGGACAACGTTTACTTTCAACTAGACGGCGCTACGTGCCACACAAGCAACGAAACCATTGCGCTGTAACAGGAATAGTTTCCGGACCGTGTTATCTCTAACACCTTGTGACTTCTTCCTTTGGGGCCACGTGAAAGATAAGGCCTACGACAACAGCCCAGCGTCGATTCAAGACCTCAAAGATATAATTCGTGAGGCTATTGAGGACATAGGGCAGCCACTTTGCGATTTGGTTATGGAAAATTTCATGAGAAGGATATGGTCCTGTAAGCGCGGTCGTGGTGGCCATTTGGCTGATGTTGTTTTTCATTATTAACGGCATACCTTTCTCTTTATTATGAAATAAACATCCGATCATTTATCTAAAAAAATAGCATTTTTCTTTGAATACCAAAATAACACCTCTTGTTGGAAAACCCTTTAATAGACAAAACCCCGTACTTTTCAGAAAAAATATTAAAAATATTTTAAAAAGTTTTTTGTGTGCAATTTTTAAGTTTTGAAATTCACATGTAATTTTTTAAACTGTTTGTACCGACCGAATTAGTCATATTTTAAACTTCTATTAAATCTCTGATATACGAGTATAAGCTTTGGATGGCAGTGGGCCTAAAATTGTGACCACTGTGTTTGTGGCTGGAAGGCTTTGGAATAGATTTTAGACTTCAGGAAGTATTTCTATTATCCCTGATAACACCATGCAACAAAATTGTTGTCCAATGGATGTGGATAACAGTTTCTGGTACAATTAGGTGTCACAAACACGAAAAAAATGTAAAAAAAAATTTTTATGGTAATTTTTTTTTTAATTCCAGCTTTCATGGAGAGTACATTCAGTATTTGGGCCATAATTTATTATTATTTCCAAATATCGCTTTCACGTAGAATCTTTGGTTTAGCAACAGTCGTCAAAAATATGAGAAAAAAATGATTTTTTTAAGCACACTTTTTCCTGGTACAAAAAAAAAATATGGATAGATGTAAAGTTATGAGCCATTTTGTAAATGGTAGGGAAATTCAAAAAAAAAATCTTGTTTCATATTTTTTCTTTTTTAAAGGATGTTTTTGCGTATATTGAATTCACCATATGTGAGAGAGACATATAAGAGACATTGCACTTGCATTTTATTTTATGAGGATTGATGTCAGACATTATAAAATTATAGAGAGGACGAGGTTTTATGGCTGTTCGTAACCCTCCATAAAACATGATATGCAATGTGAGAGCTATATTGGATGAGATCCGCTCAGATAGAGGGTCATTCAACAATATTTGTGGTTTTTATACCCTCCACCATAGGATGGGGGGTATATTTATTTTGTCACTCCGTTTGTAACACCTCTAAATATTGATCTGAGACCCCATAAAGTATATATATTCTTAATCGTTGTAAAATTCTAAGACGATTTAGCCATGTCCGTCTGTCCGTCCGTCCGTCCGTCCGTCTGTGGTAATCACGCTACAGTCCGCAATAATAGAGCTAGGTTGATCAAATTTGGTACAAATACTTCTTATAGTTGCAGGTTGTTTGGGATTGCAAATGGGCCATGTCGGTCCATATTTAGATATATCTCCCATATATACAAGGGAGGTTCGGAAACTTCTTAGCCTAGCACAAAAAGCGCGGTATAAACAGAAAAAAGTTAAGTGTTTTGGAAACTTCCATCTCTGCTATGAACACATGTTAAATTTTGTTTCGATCTGGCAACTCCTTCATATAGAAACAGGTGTTCACAAAAGACGCATCCGCGATTTTTTTACAATGGAAAAATTAGAAATGCGTGGTGTCATTAAATATTTACATAAAAAAGGTTTATCGGGACAATAAATTCATAATGATATGGTGAATGTGTTAGGTGAAAGTGCTCCTTCATATGCAACAGTAAAAAATTGGGTTGCTGAATTTAAACGTGGTCGTACAAGCATTGAAGATGAACCACGTAGTGGACGTCCAAAAACAGCAACAACAACAGAAATTGTAGCCAAAGTGCATGATATGGTATTAAATGATCGACGAATAAAAGTGCGTGAAATAGCTAATATCATGGGCATCTCAAATGATCGAGTCCATATAATTTTGCATGAAGAACTACAGATGAAAAAGCTTTCTGAAAGATGGGTGCCGCACTTGTTAACAGTCGACCGAAAACGCATAAGAATGAAAATTTCTCAAGCTTGTTTGGATCGTTTTAAGCGAAATAAAATGGATTCTAAGCGTCGTTTCATAACTGTTGATGAGACATGGATCCACCACTATACTCCAGAGACAAAAGAACAATCCAAACAATGGACTGAAGCTGGAGGAAGTGCCCCAAAGAAGGCAAAAACAATTCAATCGGCTTGTAAGGTTATGGCAACGGTTTTTTGGGACTTCAAAGGTATTTTATTGATTGACTATCTGCAAAAGGGTAAAACAATAAATTCAGAGTACAAATCCTAATCAAAATCTAAAACAAAAAAATGAAATGAAATTATGAATGCCTAAATTTGAAATTTTAACCTTTTGTTTAAGTAAAAAAATCGTGTAAAGTCTCAATGGTTTGTTCGCAATGGCAACAACCCAGAGAATAGTATTTCAGGTTAAGATTTGTCCACTTATTGTTATTTTCATTGTATAATAATGAAAGATTCAATAAAAAATGTAATGAATTGGAAAAAAAAAAGAGTACTATTGCAACCTTTTGGATCAATTAAATGTACAAATTCGAGAAAAACGTCCTGGCTTACAACACAAAAAAAATAATTTTTCATCAAGACAACGCACCAGCGCACAAGAGTGTTTTAACAATGGCTAAAATCAACGAATTAAAGTACTAGTTGCTTGACCACCCACCTTATTCTCCTGATTTAGCTCCCAGTGATTTTAGCTGTTCCCAAATCTAAAAAAATTCCTTGGTGGCAAGCCTTTTACGAAGTCTGTAATAGAAATAGACTTAAGGATTATCAACTCAGCGTCTACAAGCTACAACAACAACCAAGAATTGAAGTCCATCGAGCGGCGTTACCAAGGGCACTGGGATGAAAGAATGATGGGAGATTATATTTAGTTCCTCATTAGAGAAACCGACTCCGAAATCTACAAACGCCAACAAAGAACTCACAATTACTTCTAATGAAACTTGTACATGTAAATAAAGTCAAATGTACATAATATAAATAAAAGTAATAAATAAAATCGCTATTTAAACAGAAATTAAAAAAAAAAAAAGATTTTTTGAAATTCTCTTACCATAAATTTTTTTCAAAATGGGCATTATTTTCTTCGCTAGGATGCAAACTTTAAAAAAAAAAAATATTTTTTTTCGATGTTTTTTATTTTTTATGTTTTTTTTGTCCCAGGATTTTTTTTTTTTACGAATCTACTTTTTTCAATTTGTTTAATGACTGTTACTAAACCACTGTTTCTAAGTGAAAGAGATATTTCCAACATTGGTAGCCCACATTAATAGCTTCAATTTAACGTATAAGTCGACCTGATCGGGCATATACTCCAAAAATGAAAGTGCAAATACTAAGGGTACCTTCGACGATAATAGTATTTTTAATAAAAATGTTTCCATAAAAAAAATTTTTGATTTTGATTTTATATAACAGTATGCCACAATCTATACAAAAAAAAAATTTAGGACTAGGAGAAAAAAAAAATTTTTTTTGTTGCATATTTTTTGTTCTTTATTTCTTAAAATGTATACACATTCATATATTCCAAACGTTATGCCTAAAACTATATTGGTAGAGTTCAAAGGTTATACTATTTTTTATTTCAAAATATACACATATGTAAATATTACATTAAAGACATAGTTATTTTGTAAACTGAGCTATCGGTGGTTTCTGGAGTAACCGCATACCTAAAAAACAAAAACCGGAGAGGAAAAACACTTTTGCATTCGTTGGAAAAACAACCTGACCTATAAACAAATTTGTAATATTAATTAGTTTTTTTGTTTTATAAATTTATCAAAATCCTTTTCAATAGTTATTAAAACATAAATTGAAATTTTGTTTCGGATTTTGAAGATAAATTTCCATGATTCAATAAAATCTTTAATTGAAATTCAAAAACAAAATTTAATAAGAATTTAATTGATCCGATTTAAATATTTATTGAAAATGTATAGAATTTTAATTACATTTTTAATTAAATTATTAAATACTGAAAATTAATTGAAATTGAAAAAAAAACGAATTTTCAGGAGAGGGAAAACACTCTTTTTTCCTTGGAAAAATAACAAAAGGACCCATAAACAAATTTGCAATATTACTTAGTTTTTTGTTTTATAAATGTATCCAAATCCCTTTCAATATTAATACAATAGTATTTAAAATAATTAAAACATCAATTGAAATTTGATTTGAAGACATATTTTCATTGATTCAATAAAACCTTTAATTAAAAAAAAAAAAAATATTACGAATTTAATTGATTCGTGTTAAAACCGTCAATGTAAACATTTTTAATTAAATTATTAATTATTGAAAATTAATTGAAATGTTGTTTCTGATTCTAATTAAATGCTTTAAATGATTCAAAAACTATTGAAATTTGTTTCAGATTTAATTCTATACTTGAATTTATTCAATTACGCCTTTTATTGAACACCATTGTATAAGATTCTTATTAAATTTTAAACTCTTTTTGCAATGATCCAATTAGGATTATGTTTTTAAAATATTAATTGAATGAATTAAATGAAAAATAATTTAACACAAATGAAAAACATTTTTTATTAAACATTAAAATAAACAAAATATTATATTAATGATTTGCCCGATACTTCCGGTTCGATATGATTTTCGTAATTCTTGAGGATTAAAAAAGTTCATAAATAAAGAGAGCACTTCAGGCCGATCCCGATCCACAGGCTTAAGTGCATGTTCATGGACATGAGACATTAAGATGTCTCCCCTCTTTTAACCTAATCTTACCTACTTGGAAATATTAAGTAATTTTTTTCAATGCATAAATACATAATAATGATAAAGCAGTTGTCTAAAAATGCCACAAATGAAATTTAATGACTTTGACATTTAATCTAGATATACACAGACAAAAGTATTGTGAAATACTTTCTAAAAATAATAAAATACGAAAAATCTGATAAAGGGTCTTATGCCGATTTCTTTTCTGCAAAAAAGTGCAACATTTCCGTTGCCCTTTTCCCGAATTCTGGAGTTTAATACTACATTTTGGAATTTTAAATAGGGGCTAATTTTATTTCGAGGGACTGCATATGTTCGAGTCGACGGGGCAACATTTTTTTCAGAATCGAAATCACCATTAAAGAAATATGTCTCCTTAAAGCAAACATTCTTATTTTACAATTTTCCTTAGTTTAACGTAAATCTTTTGTTGTGTTCTCAAAATGATGCCATATTCAAAAACTAAATCTTCCAATTTTGTCACTGGTAATATTTCAAAGTTATTCAATAGGGCCACCATAACAGCTTTCATTTCTAAAATGGCAAATTTTTGACCTAGAAAAAACCAAAATTTTTTTTAATAACAAAATAGAATTTCTTGACCTAGCCATTCTTACCAATGCAATTTCTGGAACCCGCACTGAATGGCACAAAAGCAAACGGATGTCTATCTACGGAATTTTCGGGTGAAAATCTCTCGGGTTTAAAGGCAGTGGGGTCGGGGAAATGATTTGGATCACGCATTATGTCATAGATATGGACATTTATTTGACTATACTGGGGCAGTATCAAACCATTCATATGAGTTTCGGAGACACAAGTGCGGGCAATAAATGGCACCGAGGGATACAAACGTAAAGTCTCCTTCAATACGCATTCCAAGTAATCCAATTTATTGAAATCGAAGACAGTTAGAGAAGAGAAATCACCTAAAGGAAAATTTGTAATAGTATAAATATTGAAAGGACGAATGATTTACGTGTCCCTTACCGATATTTGGCAATTCTTGACGGCATTTTTTCTGCACATCTGGATGTAAAGCCAAATTGAGTATGGTAAAGATCAGACAAGTAGAGGTTGTATCATAACCCTCGAACATGAAAGTGTTAACCTCATCACAAATACCCTGATGGTCAATATCGCCTTTCGATTCTTCATCCAGAAGGGTGTCTAACATAGCGTAGCGTTTCTTTTTACCAAAATCATCACTAAAAGAAAATAAATCTTAAGTTCTCGAATCCAAACATATACAAAATAATATACATATTTTTTAATAGAAACTACTTAAAAGAGGTGACAATATTATATATCTCTTCGAAATCTGTAGAACCTCGAAATATTGATCAGGGGACTCATGAATTATACAACCGAAAAAATCTAAATATTTGTAGTTCTCATTACTTTCTTATTTGCCGTGGTGACCAATTAACACACAGCCAGTGTTGCCAGAAATGACGATTTATCGTCATTTTGACGATTTTCAGAGCCAAAAATAGGACGTTAGGATTTTTATGATATGAAAAAAGTAGGGGAAACTTCACAAAATGTTCTTATAAGGATTTTCCAACAGGAGGTGTTATTTTGGTATTCAAAGAAAAATGCCATTTTTTGAGATAAATGATCGGATGTTTATTTCATAATAAAGAGGAAGGTATGCCGTTAATAATGAAAAACAACATCAGCCAAATGGCCACCACGACCACGTTTACAGGACCATATCCTTTCCATAACCAAATCACAAAGTGGCTGCCCTATGTCCTCGATAGACTCACGAATTCTATCTTTGAGGTATTGAATCGATGCTGGGCTATTGGCGTAGACCTTATCTTTCACCTGGCCCCAATGAAAGAAGTCGCAAGGTGTTACATCACAAGATCTCGGTGGCCAATTGTGATGGCCTCTTCGAGAGATAACACGGTCCGGAAACATTTCCCGTAGCTGAGCAATTGTTGAAAGTAAACATTGTCCAGATCAATACAATCCAACTCCGACCATAAAAAATCATTAATCATCTCTCGATAGCGCAATCCATTCACCGTAACTATTGATCCACCCTCATTTTTGAAAAAGAAGGTCCAATGACCCCGCCTGACCATAAAGTCACACGTTGAGGATGGAGAGGCTTCTCAACAATAACTCTTGGGTTTTCCGAGCCTGAGATGCGACAATTTTGACGTAGCCACCGAGGTGGAAATGGCCCTCATCAGTCAAGATGACTTTTCGATGATTTTCGAATTTTAATAATTTCAATTCGTTGTTGAATCGTGTATCGTTCCATTTTTAGTAATGGCGTAGTTTCTACTTGTCAAATGTCAAAGAATAAAAGCTTCAAAGTGACAGCTACCGAAATACCGGGTGATTAAAAATAACACCTCTTGTTGCAAAACCCTGTATTAAAGATTTTTTCATAATTCCTTCGGGGTATATTTACACTGCCATTTATCTTTTTAAAATAAAAATCAGAAATGTTAGAAAATGTCTCAAATATTATGGACCGCACTCAATAACATAACAAGAAAAATCTCTAAAGTTTTGTTAAGTTGTAAAATTGGCAGAGGAAATTACAGTGAAATTTTTTAGGTAAAGTAAGAGCTACGTCAAAACGTGAACCTAGGTCATTATATCAACGAATCGTTCCAGCTAAAATTAATCACATACATATATAATTTTTAAGCCAAATTGGAAGGAAATATTTTGAATGAAATAAGGTCCAATGGGGTCACATGCTCCTTGAAATTGCCGAATTTTAGCCCAATCGATTGGTACTTGTGGTTTCTAACGCGCTAAAAAGCCACATCGCGTGGGAGCTGTACCAAAATGTTGACCAATGAGGTCAGTACTCGTATGAATGATTATGGGTAAAACACAAATAATCAAATTTCAGTCTTCCTTTAAATTGTTCAAGATAATATTAAATTGTCAAAATTCAGTCTAATCGGTTGTTACTAGTGATTTCTAATGCGTCAAGAAGTTGAATCTAATGAAACCACTGGACCTTGTTGACGTGAATGGTAATATGCAAGACTATTTTCAAACGTAAGAAATGAATATGTATGAGATATGTTTCCGCCAAATTAATTTGTTAATGTCGTTCAAGAATGTGGGATCCGCCAAAAAACTCAATTTTAAGTTCACTTTGAGGAACCCCAAAAATCATTTGAGAGTACCAATTAATACATATCAAACTCCGAAACAGGTCCTTCGCCATCAATAAACTCAAAAGCTTTAGGTTGCTGGTAGATTTTTGTGTTGAAGATTTTTTGACGATATCGAAAATTTATTTAGCCGATTTTTGTATCCCCCATTTTGACGATTTTCGGTCAAATTCGTCTGACAACACTGCACACAGCTCATCAAAAAAATATTTCTGCTGCGTTGCAGGGTTTTGCAGTCGATTTGGTATATGAGATAATACAGTTCTCAGCCTAAAAATGGTTTCATTGAATTGACTCTAGTTCTCGCGATAAAGCGCGATATGCAGAGATAGAGAGGTTGAACCACATATTTTACCATAACTCGAGAACAATTATGCATAATTTAAAAAGTTGTAGTTAATATGCACCCTTTTTTACAAATTGGTAAGATAGGGATACCGTGTGATCCGTTTACCAAACTGCTGAGCAGAGCATATTTTGGGGGATTCCCGTACTAAACGCACTTCTTTGATACATATAAGCGCTACAAAAGCTATATTTTATATAAGGCAGAGAGATGTTATTAAAAAGAACGCTGTCAAATTTGTAAAAAAAAAATCGGTCAAAATTAGATATAGCCCCCATATGTATGATCCTCTCGATTTGGCATTTAAGCTTTATAGCTCTGATAATTGTGATGCAAATCTGTTTAGATTTACGTATAGTCCGATTTATATACGAGTATCTATTGTTTTTGGGTTATTAACACCTTAGTTGAGTTGGGTTATCTACTCCTTAATAGACAACCAGTTGGGTTATCTACTATTTAGCAGCGAATAAAGTGGATTATCCCCTCCTTAGTTGACCAGCAGTTAGGTTATCTACTTCTTAATATACGACAAGTTGAGTAATCTAAGGACCAGCTGGGATATCTACTCTTTAATAGACAACCAGTTGGGTTATCTACTCTTTAATAAACAACCAGTTGGGTAATCTACTATTTAATAGACAACCAGTTGGGTTATTAATCCTTAGCAGCGAACAAGATGGGTTATCCACTCCTTAGTTGACCAGGCCAGCAGTTAGGTTATCTACTTCTTAATATACGACAAGTTGAGTTATCTACTACCTAGCAAAGGACCATCTGGGTTAACTACTCCCTAGCAAAGGACCAGTTGGGCTATCTACTCTTTAATAGATAACCAGTAGGGTTATCTACCCCTTAGCAGCGAACAAGGTGGGTTATCCACTCCTTAGTTGACCAGCAGTTAAGTTATCTACTTCTTAATATACGATAAGTTGAGTTATCTACTACCTAGCAAAGGACCAGCTAGGTTATCGACTCTTTAATAGACAATCAGTTGGGTTATCTACTCTTTTTTAGACAACCAGTTGTGTTATCTACTCCTCAGCAGCGAACAAGGTGGGTTATCCACTTCTTAGTTGACTACCAGTGGTGGGTTATACACTCCTTAGTTGACCAGCAGTTAAGTTATCTACTTCTTAATATACGATAAGTTGAGTTATCTACTACCTAGCAAAGGACCAGCTAGGTTATCTACTCTTTAATAGACAACCTGTTGGGTTATCTACTCTTTAATAGACAACCAGTTGGGTTATCTACTCTTTAATAGACAACCAGTTGGGTTATCTACTTTTTAATAGACAACCAGTTGGGTTATCTACTTTTTAATAGACAACCAGTTGGGTTATCTAATCCTTAGCAGCGAACAAGATGGGTTATCCACTCCTTAGTTGACCAGCAGTTAGGTTATCTTCTTCTTAATATACGACATGTTGTGTTACCTACTACCTGGAAAAGGACCAGTTGTGTAATCTACAAGGTGGTAACAAGGTGGGTTATCCACTCCATAGTTGATAATACCTAACTGGTTATCTACTCCTTATTTGACGAATCCTTGGGTGATATTCTCCTTATTTGATATTCTCCTATTCCTTAGTTGGTGATTTCCTTAGTTGGTGGGGTTATCAAGTAATTAGTTGACGATCCATTGAGTTATTTACTCATTGATATATAAACCGTCGGGTTATTTAATCCTTAGTGCAGGGCCAGTTGGGTTTAATGTCCGAAGCACGACGATTTAATTGGTTCCAGTGTGACTTATCCTCTGAATGACTTTGAAATGTCTGATACAGTAGGTATTTTTTTAGACCAGTTATGAGAACGTTTACATATAAAAGAGACAACCTTAAACCGATCCCTGCCCTTAATCGACCTATCACTCGTTTTTTATCTGTATCGGCCCAATTTCCCGTAGGGAATTTGTATATCCTAACTTTATTTGAGTAGGGTATATATCATTTGCGACGGATTTCCCGTAGGAAATTTGTATATCCTAACTTTCTTTGAGGAGGGTATACATATATCATTTGGGACAGACCAAAAGTGTAACACATCAAAGGATTGATCTAAGAAGACTAAGACTCTAAGTATGTTCTACGGTGAGGGTTATCAACTCCATAGTTGAGGACCTGTTGGGTTATCTACTCTTTAATAGACAACCAGTTGGGTTATTTACTCCTTAATAGCGAACAAGTTGGGTTATACAAAGTTAACCAAACTATCTATAAAGTTAACCAAACTATCGAGTTTTTTTATGTAAAACAGTTTTAGGAAAGCTCTAATTATATTTAGCTAACAAATAAGTATTTTTGCAAGACTATACGATAGTATTAAGCGAGTACAATTAAGAAAGGTCGGGCGAAGCCAACTATATGAAACCGTACAACACCTTGTTAGAGCAGAATAAGCTCAGATATTGTAAATATAAATATGAGATAATTACCTCATAAATCTGAATCTAAACAGAATTTTGTATAGAAGCATTTATATAGGGGGGCAAATTCTTTCCCTGGTGTGAAAGAGTCCTTATTGCCAAATTTTAGCAGGATCGTAGCGAAATTTCGACCTGTACTTAAAGAACAACTTAAGATGGACAGACGGACAGCTAGTGATTCTGAGTAGAACGGTATATTTTAAGGTGGGTCTTGTATATCACTCGCTTGGTACTGTATCGGCCCAATTTCCCGTAGGCAATTTTTACTTAAAATTTTTCGACTGAGAATGTTTGATCTGCCCACTAAATAATATCAAGTACAAACGGTGTTAAGTTCGACCAGGCCGAATCATGTATAGCATCATCGATCATATTCCACAGCGTAATAATAAAATTTTACATAATATAAACTATACAAATAAGGGAAGATGGGAGCTACGAACATTGTTTGTGTGAATGTTTCCGAATGTAAATAAACTTAAATTTCTGAATATCGATAGAAATTTTTAGTTTATAGAAGTAAAAACGGCTGGGATCTTTGTATTTCCATGTTTTGAAATAGCCCCATAAGTATAGCCGATTGCCAGATTGAACTACGTTATCAACCCTGTTAAAGTGCTGCAAATGTTCGGACCATGACGGATTGTTAGGCAAAGGTGAATTGACAGTTCACCTACAATTTCATATATTTACAATATATTTTGTAAATATTTATATTCAGGACTAGCTTTAACCCGGTGTGCTTCGCAGCCCCCATCTTTTATTTATTTTCTGTTTAGGGTACTGTAAAATAGTTATACTCCTTTCTTTCAAAATGACATGATTATTTCATATGGTGCAAAATGAAGAAGATTTCATTGCTTTTATATATATATAAAGTGCGAACCCTCGCTTTATTTCTAGTTTGTGTTCCAAGAGTTACCCTGACATCATGGTACAATATTTATCCCTTTCCCCCCAGTTCCACCGAACGTTGAAAAACTATTTTTTTTGGTTCATACGTATGCATCTTTCCCCTAGTTTATGATCCGATAGCTTCATTCACACCCTGGTACAATATAAAACCATGTTTGTCCCACTGTGTCTATAAAGGTACGAATTTAAAAATCTAAAGTGAATCGCTCTATTGTACCACATTTAACCCTTTGTATGTCATAATTAACCAATTTTGCACGATTGTACAATATTTTAGAATGATAATTGATATTTCAAGATCCAAATTCGCAAGCTTTGGCCGTATCTGTATCTGTGCCATTTATTTAACTTTTTCCCCACGGTTTAAGTAGAAGAACCAATTTGGAAATAACAATTCTTAGCTTTGGTTTATGCTGTAAGAGCTACCTTTGCTCTCAGGGACCACATTCAACACCTTTTGCACCACTGTTCCATATTAAACACTTTTTATTACACTGTCCTTCTAAAGTACGAATTTTTATACACATCTGGGACCATTTTGTTCCCTTTTGTACCCACTTACCACATTTAACTATTTTACCGTATTTAACTTTTTTTGCTTCACCGTACCATATTTAACCCTCTTTACTCCACTAAACCATCTTCATTTTTTCCCTCTATAATATATTGAACAATTTTTGCTTGCCCCAACTGAATCATCATTTTAACCTTTTTGCACCACAGTGATATTAAAAGCATACATTTTTTAAAAAAATATTATTATTTCATATTTAACTTACCCTCTCTCCCTGCATCCATATTTTTACCCACTGTACTAAATGTACGCTTTTCGACCCACTGTACCTTATTTAACCATTTTTTTTTACCCCACTGTGTACGTAAATGTTCCAATTTCGAAAAATCCTGTCAATTTCAGAGTCTACCTCATAAGAGCTACTCTCACACCAAATTTCACGATTCTAGCTCTTGCCATTTGAATTTGGCTGTTGTACTACATTTATCCCATTTTTCCCTTTTTACCCCACTGTGTTCGTAAATGTTCGAATTACGAAAAATCCTGCTAATTTCAGAGTCTACCTTATAAGGGCAACCATCACACAATATTTCACGATTCTAGCTCTTGCCATTTGGATTTGGCTGATGTACCACATTTATCACTTTTTACCCCACTGTGTGCGTTAATGTTCGAATTTCGAAAAATCCTGCCAATTTCCGAGTCTACCTCCTAAGGGCTACCCTCATACCAAATTTCAAGATTCTAGCTCATTTCGTTTAGATTTGGCGGTGGTACCATATTTATCCCTTTTTGCCCCATTGTGCGGCTAATAGTACGAATTTCGAAAAATCCCGCCGTATTGCTCGTCTACGTCCCAAGGACTACCCTCCCACCAAATTTCATGATTCTAGCTTCAGCCGTTTGGCCTGGGCGATGATCAGTCAGTCAGTCAGTCAGCCAGTCACGCAACAGTTTTATATGTATAGATTGCCAATATAAATATTTTATAGAGAGTGTAGCCAATAAAATGTTTTCGCATATGTTACAATCTGCAAATTATCTCACAATGACTTCTGCAAACGTCGCAAGACAAAAATTGTATGTTCACACGGTTGTAAGTTTACAGGGTTGCATTTTTGCGCCATTTTTCTGACAGTATTGTCCGATCTGTCAATCGTCTGTACTTAGCTTAAGACGGCCGTTTATCGTGTGAATGGATCCGGGTGTGACTTACCCCAAATTACCAATTTTAAGCCTGATCAGGTGAAATTTGTGGTCTCTATGGCGTTTTAGAAGTCAAATCGGAGAGTTGATTTATATAGGGGCTATATCGAAAAATGGTCCAATACTGTCTATCTGCAATTCCAAGTTACCTGCAGCTACATGAATTATTTGTATGTAATTTCAGTTACCCTGTTCAATTATTGTAGATTGTAGCGTTATTACAACATATGGACAGACGGACATGGCAAAATCGTCTCATAATGTTACTATATATGGGGTTCATGATCAACATTTCGAAGTGTTAAAAAGTGGAGTGTACAAAAAATTAACTATTTTCCATGGATTACTTACACATTTTTCTCATTTTCCTTTTGCATTACTTGTTTCTGGCGATATTCTTCGCGTTTCTTCTTAATAATTTTACTGCTAAAATCAGTGGCAACCTTAAGATCCCGCTTATGTTTAGTATATCTTCCGAATATTTTGAATATTAGTTTATAGTACATCAAAGGATTATAAATTCTTTCGAGAATAATCTCCTCAATGTCATGAATTGTTTCCCTATATTGTGCATTACCGCTGACGTCATCCAATTTTACACCCAAAGCCGTTTCTAAACAATATAAATAGTAAAACATAATTAGTTCTTTCTTCTGAATTTGTAATTAGACGCAAAAACTTACCAATGACATTGTTTAAAGTAAATTCGCTGACAATATCACTAACTTCGATTTCTTCCTTTTGTAAAGTTTGTAATTTATTCAAAAGTTTTAGACTTTCTTCTCTGAATAAAATAAAGAAAATAGTAATTAGATTAGATAAGCTTTATAGATTACGCTACGCGTTACACAGTGGACCGAATACAGTATATACGAGTACCACAGTTTTCCACTGTAATTCGGAAGAAAATCTATTGAAATTCAAAGACTTCTTTAGCAAAAACATTTACTGAAATTCAAAATGCGTCAATTGATCGGTTACTCCTTTTCGAGAGTTATCGTGCGCACCAACCAGCAGACAGACGGGCGCTAATGCAAAATTAGGTTCCTAGGAATCGACTATAGTATTTCTAGGATGGTGGCTGATTTCCTTAAGGGCACGATTTTTGAGTTAGAGTCGGTACTTATCATTCAGATGATGGTGGCTGGAATACTACCGGGTTCACTTGTAGGTCCCGTTTTATATTAACATTTATATGAACGATATACCGAATCCGCTCTCTGGTGGTCTACTGCTGGTGTATACGTATGATGTTCCCAATGCGGCGTTTGAAATGTTTGCGGCAACGATTTCGGCTAGAATAAACCCGGTGCCTGGGTGAACTGTCTAGGTACTTTAGCCTGTGGAATAAGGAGCTTAATATCGATAAGTGCGATGGCAGTTGCTATGCAAGGGCAAGAGGGGGCTTTGTGTCGCCAATCTTGGAGATACATACCCACTCTTGCCATTGGGGGCCTGCCGATTCGCTCATCGAGTAGTATTAGGTATCTGGTACCCGGTATTAGGTATCCAAGCCAAATTTTCGTTTATCGTGCACGTGTAGAAATTATTTTGAACCTATCTGTGCGTCCTGTGACGGTCTGAGTGCTGAGGTAAAACTTTTGATCTATACGCAGATCATAAAGTCTCCGATCTTTAATGCCTTTCCGATTTGGTTTAAGATTTCCTCACACGAAATGGAGAGGCTTTGATACTGGGAGAGGTGGATTCTCGCTTCATGCTTGGGTATGAGGCCGACTCGGAGGCGCCCGTCGAACAGAACCATCTAAAGATGTCGTATACGATTGAGGGGATTGACAGCTTATCTGCCTCTGAGTGGCTTACTGATCCCTTTTCTACCGCCGTAGGTACAGGTACAGGTACAGGACACAGCCATCAACCGCAACTTATACCTATTCATTTCTGCCAAATCTTTTTCCGCCGATTTGGAAACAAAAATTTCAATTTTTGAAACAAAAAAATCCGAGGGAGCTAAATCTGGCGAATAAGATGCGTGCTGAATCAATTCGAACTTTAATACATTTACCTTGGCCATCGCAATAGTGGATGTGTGAACTGCTGCATTGGCTTGATTGTGAGTAAAAGCGGCACCCATCTTGCACACAGCTTTCTCATCACCAAATTCTCCGCCAATTTAATTTCTTACTGACCCCTTTTTACGTTCACGTTGACACTCTCCATCATATTATTCCTTTGCATCAGGTGGATGCAGATATACTTTTTTGGAAATCCTAACTTCCCCTCTACAAAAGTCTAGGGCATCGTTATTACAACAGTCTAGAAGTTCTGATATAATTAAGACTTTTTATACAATTGGTACCACTGTGCAACAGGTCGATATAGACATACATTTTAAACTTACTTGAAAATATCATTGAATGTTTGCAGAACATTAAAATGGAATGCCGGTGTCAGCAATTTGCGCCTACTAAACCATTTACGATCTGAAATATAAATATAATTTTGTCAGCCAAAAACAAACATGGAAACATCAGTTTTTACTACTCACCAGAACTAATTAGAAGACCATTGCCCAGAAACGGTTTCATATATTTATAAATAACCGATTTATGCAAAACTGAGGTACTCTGAAACAATTCGGCGGCATCTTCAGCTGTAGCTATGCTATAGAACGGAGCTCTCAGAAAGTACAACAAATAGCTTTTACCTTTGGCATAACGGTTACATTTGCGAGCGTATTGGAAAATAGTCTCTGTAACAATACGAAAAAAAATCGTTTTAAATTCCACTATGCAACAAAATGTTTGTCAAAGTGCCCTAAACAAGAAAAAAATATAAAAAAAAACAAGTAAGAAAGTTGCATTCGGGTAAACCGACTAAGGTAAACCCTCACTTTGTGAGTAATGTAATATATAACATTACACTTATTAATCTGTCGATTTGTGTGGGAGGTACCAGAAGGGGTTTAACAAATACACTTATTTTTCGGTGAACAGGAGATTCTTTAAATACATTGCACTGTGCTTATAGCATTTATGTGCACTGGTATATTAACGTTACGAGCTATTAAATTTTGGTATGATTTGGTCATTTTGTGCGGGAGGTACAAACAGGGGCTTGGTGATAACGCCCACTTTTTATAGAACTGTAGGCACTATAACAACATTACACTGTACAAAATTTCAAGTATTTGTATGCATAGGTATTAACGTTATATGCTGTTAATTTTTGGTGCAAAACGGTCCACTTGTGTAGGAGGTACCAAATGGGGCCGTACAATGATGCCCATTTCATTTCCAAAATTTCAAGTATTTTAATGCACTTGTATTGAAGTTATAAGCAATGTAATTTTGATGCAAAATTGTCCATTTGTGTGGGAGGTACCAAAAGGGGCGTGGCAACTTCGCCCATTTTTCTCGAGGTGATAGCGACTAATAAAATAATTCAGACGATTCTAATTAGTAGTATAGAAGTTATTAAAGAATCAGGGCCTTATTCATAAAAAGTTAAAGAAGGTTTGAGGAACGCTTTAGCAGTGTTAAAGCGTTCTTCAAACCTTCATTAAATTTTTATGAATAAGGGCCTCAATATTTCACTAAATGTTAACTCTTTGTGTGGGAGTTACCAGAAGGAGTGGGCCAATATGGTCCATCTTCGAACTTAGCCGGAGATCGAAAAAAATATTACCGTATACCAAATTTGACGTCAATCGGTTACTCCTTTCGAGAGTTATCGTGCGCACCAGCCAGCAGACAGACAGATAGACAGACGGACGGACGGACGAACGTAAAATGACCCAAAACGAATATCCGCCGAACATACATAGGGTCTTAGATCACTCCTTCGATGTCTTACACTTATGACCCGTAGCAAATGATATATACCCTCGAATCACTAAAGTGAGGGTATAATGACACATATGGGTCAGGGACGTATCCAGGATTTTGGTTCGGGGGGGCCCAACCTTTTTTTTTCATAACAAAGATAAACAATTAAAAAATTGCGTTTATTGTGTAGGTAATGGAAGACAACTTCCTTAGTTTTTTATTCCTAAATATAAATGTGTACTTTAGTACGAGATCAGTAAAACTTTTTATAATAAAATACGTAAGAGTTAACCAGTAAGGAAACACATATCTATATCAGAACCAATTTTCCCCGAATTTGGCAGTGTTTATTCATGTAATAAGAGAACTCTCTCTGTTAAATTTCGTACTGATAGGATATAAAACACGATTTCTACAGCGCTTAAATGTTAAATCGGGTGAAAAATATATATGGTGGCTATATCTAAATCTGAACCGATTTTCCCCGAATTTGGCATTGTTTATTCATATAATAAGAGAACTCTCTCTGCCAAATTTCGTACTGATCTGATTTAAAATACAGTTCCTACAGCGCTTACATGCCAAATCGGGTGAAACATATATATGGGGGCTATATCTAAATCTGATCGGATTTTCTCCGAATTTGGTAGTGTTCATTCACGTAATAATAAAGCTCTCTCTGCCGAATTTCATAAAGATCGGATGTAAAATGTGGTTTCTACGGCGCTTGCATGTCAAATCGGGTGAAACATATATATGGGGACTATATCCAAATCTGAACCGATTTTAACCAATTTCAATAGGGATCGTCCTTGGGACAAAAAAGAGCACTATGCTAAATTTCATTACAATCGGACCATAAATACGACATGCACTTTGATTACAAGAATACATGGACAGACAGACGGACAGACAGACAGACGGACATGGCTAAATTGACTCAGAAAGTGATTCAGAGTCGATCGGTATAATAAACAATGGGTCTATCTGTTCTCCTTTTAGGTGTTACAAACAAATGCACAAAGTCATAATACCCTGTACCACAGTGTGGTGTAGGGTATAAAAATGTAATCTTCGATTTTTTGAAAGAAATATATCAATTATTTCATCGATTTTGACTTCATCTTTGTATATAGACATCAAAGCCAGATAAGATAGCCTTTCTCCTTCCATTCTGTTCCGGAGATAAGTTCTTATTCTTCTTAACGTCGAGAAACTTCGCTCAGCAAATACCGTTGTCACAGGTACTGTGGCCAGTGTCTGCAAAAGGGTAAAAACGCTTGAGTGCCTACTCTTCTAGGTAGTGCAGCTTCTATTACAAAACTTCTTGCAAGTTGTGTACATTCTTCAAACAGTTTATCAAACTCCGCATCGGAATTTCTACGCATGTCACTTAATTTAGTCGTTGCCAATTTTATGATTTCGTAAGCCTTTATTATATCTAGGTTAATCGTTTGCAAATACCGTGATAAGTTCTGTGTAATGGCCAAAACCGTACTACTTATTACCACACCCAATATAAAGTCAAATTTACATACACGGTTGTGCAAACTCATTCCATCACTACAACCTACATGTTGAAAAGGTAGATAGATAAGAAATCATAAATGTAATTTTAACTTAATTTTCGCCATATCTGGTTATCATAAATTTAAAGCCAACCAATAATTACACCGGTCGACAAAAACAAAATTTTTTCTTGGATTTCTGTTTCAATGCATAGATTCTGATTCTAGACGTCAAAAAACGTCAAAATCTCCAATCTTAGCTTTTAAAGTTTGTTTTTGTAAATTTTACATCGATAAGAAAGTTTTAAAGTTGAAACCTTACTAAATTATCTATAACTTTTTAAATTATGCATCGATTTTCTTCGGAATGGGCCCCCCCCTCTAGATACGTCCTTGATATGAGTCAGAATATTTAATATCGACCTATGTAGTTTATTTTTTGGTTAAAATGTTTATAAGCATAGATCTCGCTATATTTTTTTAATTTTTTTTTAGGCATTTTAATTTTTGAAAATATTTAAAAAATGAGTTTTTGTGTTTACGAAATTTTTTTTTGCTCTGGCCGAACCGATTTTTGCAAGGTTTACTTTGTTTTAAAGAGCACACAATGCGCCATATTTTGTAATTTTTTGTTTGAAAATTTTTTAAAAAATTTTAGAAAAAATTGCTCCCCCTCGATTTTCAGCGAATTTCAGAATATTCGTCGCACTATCACAAATCCAGAAAAGTAAACAATTTTTGTGAGACTTAATATATATTTGTAAAAGTTATGGACGAATTACCAAGACTAGTCCGACAATTTTCGTCCGTTTTTGCAAAACACTGCACAGTGGTACGAATTCAAAAAGGGGAAATAATTCTACCGTTTCTTAACCAAACAACAACAACAAACAACAATGGGCAATTTTCCTATATGACAAAAAAGCATTGGTTCGATATACCCAATAGCACAAATAGTTATGACCACTTGAAGTTATATATATTTATACTTTTTTCATAAAAATATTGACAAAAATAGGATTTTTTTGAAAATATAACCTAAAGTGGTCATAACTTTTGTACTATTATCGAACATCGAACCAATTTTCGTCGTATAGGACATTTTTTGCTCATCCAAACATGTTGATATGGATGAAATCGGTGCATATTGTGCTCCGATATTTTCAAAATACTAGCATACGGTAAGGGAAAAAATTAAAAATTCAATTTTCAATTGCAGATATCTCGGTAAATATGAGACATAATTCCTAGGTATAATTTTTTTTTGTAGACCTCAGCATCACACACACAAAAGAAATTTTATAAATCGAAGAGAAACACGAGTTACACGCGCTTGAACATTATCTTGTGGCGAACTTTGAGGCCCTCTAGCTCCGCCCAAATGGGCGTGGCAATAACGCCCATTTTTTAATATGGGTATTATAGTTATGGGTATTATAATTAATAAATTTCCATTTTTACGTAAAAGTTATGTTTTCAGTATCTCTAGCGCTTATAATTTCCTTTAATTTAAATGGTATCGCGGCCTTATCGAGCTTATACAACAAAAACTTGAATTTTAGAAAAAAAATTAAAAACAAATTTGTTTTGCTTTCATAAAATTGTATGCCTCAATCTATAGAAAAACAATTTTTGTTGCATATTGTTATTTGCCCAACAGCTAATATTGTCGACACAGATAAAAATTCAAGTGAAAATTAACATATTTAACTAATAAATATTCTGAGTAAAATTTCCAATCAATTAGTCTTTTCAGACTAATGCTTTTTTTCCTATCTCAACAACTTTTTAATTAGAATAGGCACAATTCTGTTTACCGGTTCAATAATAAACAATCTTAATTGGCACTGCGTAGATTTAATAATAGAATCCCAAAAATAATAAAGTAATAAGATATGTCACCCCGGAGCAAAAAGTTCAGTTACGAACGAATAGGAATTTGATTCCAACGAGTGAGGACTTTTGTGGATTTTCAGACCGATTTCCTCGATTTTTTTTAATTGTCTCAATTAAAAAATTAAATATGAATTGCTAAGTGCAAAACAAGTTCAAGAAATGTTCGCGCAAAACTTTTTTTCTCGTGTGACAGTTCATTCCTATTCGTTCGTACCTGACAGATTTTGACGTTTCGTCCGAAGGGAACATCTGTCTAATTAAAGGTCCTGTTGAATCCTGTTTTTCGTTTCTGTTTCTCTGCATATGATTCTCCATATTTACCTGGTGTCAATTTTAAAAGATCAAAGTTATTGCCAAACTTTGGCAAAGCACCGGGCACAACACAAATTTTATTTTCCAACTTTTGCCCATCTTCTGTTGTAACTCGTCTGCACATACACAACACGTAATAATTCTCATTTAATTTGTAAAGACAAAGTATTAAAATGGCTAAAATATCCAAAAGCACAAGCCACATTTTTTTGTGTATTTTTTATGTTTAGAATTGAAATATCACTTCTGTTTGCTATGAATTAATGGAAGAGACTAAAGGGCATCTATCCAGACCAGTTTTACTCATTCGTAAAAACAACAGTTTAGCGTCTGTTCGATAGGATCATTATTGTTTCCCTTGCGTTTAATACTGTCATAATCTACAATTTGTCATTTGTAGTTATTACAATGTTACTGTTATTAAAATAATATGTGGTTCTCGGGAATAACCGACTATGTCAAAAAAAAATATTCAGAAGCGGAAAAATACATTTTCTTTCTCGAACGTTTTATAATATTCTAAGTGTTATAAACCCATTTAAGAAATTTGCATATATAGACTAGAGAAAGTAATAAAGACGTAATCATTGATTTCATACCAAAGACAGCAAAAAGTTAAAATCATTCCATTTTCTATTGCAATTAAGACAACACTATGAAAAAAAAATTTTGTCAAAGGGCTGGGCCAATACCAAAATACCACATTTTTCAGATGAAGAGTTTGGCTAAAGAATTTGGGGCCTAAAATTTTGCTAAAAATTGCAGCGTTCATTTTTTTTAATATTTGCTTCAACAAAAATAATGGTTTGAAGATTTGCTCCACATCCACAGATTTTTCCAGTAATAGAATTGAATGCAATCCATGGTGGAGGGTACATAAGATTCGGCATTGCAGAACTTAAAAGTTTTTACTTGTTTTTTATTTAAAATTCCCATTTTCTTGGATGGTGACTTTTGAACAAATTTTGAATGATGTATACGCCGGGATATACTTTAAATTAAACGAAATTATAAGTACTACAAATGTTAGTAATGACACTTTCACGTGAAAACAGAAGTTTAGTAACTGTCGTTAAAATAATTAGAAAAAATTTGATTTAAAAAAAGTTTTTTGCTGTTACGAAAAAACCATAAAAAATATGAAAAATCGCAAAATTAATTGTTTGTAACAATTTTTATAGCTAGCATCCTAATAAAGAAAACAATGCCTATTTGAGAAAAATCTATGGATAAATGTAGAAATTATAGCGCTTTTTTGTAGAAATAGAAAAAATTTCAACACTGTCCTGTTTTTATACCCCCACTTTTGTGAACAAGGGTATATATCAGATGCTGCAGGCCAAAAGTGTAACACATCGATGGAGTGACCTAAGATACCCCGAGTCGTTTTAGCAATGTTCGCCAACCTGTCCGTCTGTCTGTCTGGTTGTTGGTGTGTACGATAACTTTAGACAGGATTATCCGAATGTCTTTAAATTTGGTATGTATTAATATTTTTTCCTATCTCAGGCTAAGGTCAAAGATGGTCTATGTTGGTCCACTCCGTCAAGTACCCCCCCCCACGAAGGGTCAACATTTAGTGAAATATTGATTATCTCATAAATTCTATACTACTACTCAGAATCTTTCACAATTCCACACATAGTATTAGTTTCTTGGTCGTTATCATCTTGAGCAAAATGGGCGTTATTACCACTCCAATTTTGGTACCTACCATTCAAATGGACCATTTTGCACAAAAAGTTAACTGCTTGTAACTTTGATTTCAGTCCATACAAACACTTGAAAGTTTGTAAAGTGTGATGCTTTTAGAGTACCTACAGTCCCGTAAAAAATGGGCGTTACTGCCACGCCTCTTTTGATACCTCCCATACAAATGGACTATTTTACACAAAAAGTTAACGGCTTATAACTTTGATTACAGTCCATTCCGATACTTGACATTTTGTGGAGTGCAATGCCTTTAGAATACATACAGTCCCGTAAAAAGTGGGCATTAATGCCACGCCCCTTTTGGTACCACCCATACAAATGGACTCCCGAACAAAATTGCCAAAATAAAAAATATGAAAAAATATTTTTAGAATTTCGCTATTATAATTTATACATTCATCCACAGCCTTTTTGCAAATAAGCATTGTTTTCTTCGTTAGGATGCCACCTTTCAAAAAATGGAACAACAATTTTTTTCCGAATTATCTAATTTGTTCTAATTGTTTTAACGACAGTTAATAAACTTCCATTTCTACCTGAAAGTGATATTTTCAGCATATCTAGCCATCATATTTTTCTTTAATTTAAATTGTATCCCGGCTTCATCGAGCTTATATTTAAAGAAATATGGTTCAATACTCAAGGTAGGATCCGTGAAAATAGGAATTGTTTTGGTTTAATTCCATAAACTAGTATGCCTAAATCTATACAAAAATATTTTTTTTAAATGTCGGACACAAAAATATGTTTTTTGTTACATAGTCTTATTATTGGATAACAGCTAATAGTACCAACACATAGAAAATTTCAGATGGCCTAAGGCAACACTAAGTGTTGCCTGGCGCCATCTGACATTTTCATTGGAAAGTTTGACATTTTTTAGCATAAACGTACTCAGAACGTTTTGACGTTCGACCATCATTTGTGTTGTTTACATTGACTTGAAAAAAATCATTTTGGCAAAAAAATGGAATTAACTCGTGAACATTTTCGTGCGATCATTTTTCACAACTTTCGACGTGGATTATCACGTGAAGAGTGCATCGATGAACTTAAATCTTTGTATGGCGATGAAGCACCATCCTATAGCACTGTGAAAAACTGGTTTAATGAATTCAATCGTGGGCGACGCTCGCTCAAAGACGAATGTCGTGAAGGTCGTCCAAAAACGGCCGTTGTGCCAGGGAAAATTGATGCCGTGCATGCACTGATAATGCAAGATCGTCATGTGACATACCTTGAGATAGAGGCATCCTTGGGCATTTCTCCCACCAGCATTCATTCGATATTGCATGAACACCTGGCCATAAAAAAAGGTTTGTTTCCGCACAATTTGACAATCGCTCAAAAAATGGTTCGTGTCGATTGGTGCAAAGAAATTTTGAAAATATACGATCGCGATGCCTCGAAAGACTTTTATAAGATCGTCACAGTTGACGAATCTGGGATCTATGCGTATGAGCCCAAAGAAAAACAGCAGTCGACCGCGTGGGTCTTCGAAGACGATCCAAATCCAACGAAAGTTGTTCGTGGAAGAAGGACTTCGAAGCAAATGATCGTCTGTTTCTTCGGCAAAACTGGTCATGTGGCGACTGTTCCGCTTGAGCAACGTAAGACGATTAATTCTGAGTTACACACCACAATTTGTTTGCCTGAAGTCTTTGGAGAAATTCGAAAAAACGAACAAGAGAAGACGAATAATTGTGCACCATGACAATGCGAGCTCTCCCACATCGGCTTTTTGACCGGCCAAAACGTCGAATTGATGGGTCATCCGCCGTACAGCCCTGATTTGACACCCAATGACTTATTCTTATTCACTCACATCAAGAAAAAACTGCTTGGTCAACGTTTTTCGACGCCTGAAGCAGCTGTCGAAGCGTTAAAAACCATATTTTGAAGGTGAATGTTCAACACACTGTAACCAAAACAATTCGCGCTCAAATGACAAAACGGTCTGAGTGAAGTTATGCTAAAAAATTTCATACTTTCCAATGGAAGTTCCAGTTTTCTTCTGGCAACACCAGCATTGCCAGGACCGAAATATAAATAGCAACATTCGTATTTAACTATTAAATGTTCTGAGTAAAATTTCCACTACATTTTTTTTTGCGGCAAATCCCTTTTGAATTATTAAATAATTTTTGATTTATCTGTTCAGACCGATGTTTTTTTTCCTATCTCAACAACTTTTTAATTAGAATGGGCACAATTATGTTTACCGGTTCTATATCAAATAATCTTAATTGCCACTGCGCAGATTTCATAATTGAATCCTGTGTTTCGTTTATGTTTCTCTGCATATCATTCTCCCTATTTACCTGGTGTCAATTTTAAAAGATCAAAGTTATTGCCAAACTTTGGCAAAGCACCGGGCACAACACAAATTTTATTTTCCAATTTTTGCCCATCTTCTGTTCTAACTCGTCTGCACATACACAACACGTAATAATTCTCATTTAATTTGTAAAGACAAAGTATTAAAATGGCTAAAATAGCCAAAAGCACAAGCCACATTTTTTTTGTGTATTATTTAAGTTTAGAATTGAAATATCACTTCTGTTTGCTATGAATTAATGGAAGAGACTAAAAGGGCATCTATCCAGACCAGTTTTACTCATTCCTAAAAACAACTGTTTAGCGTCTGTTCGATAGTCTCATTATTGTTTTGCTTGCGTTTAATACTGTCATAATCTACAATTTGTCATTTGTAGTTATTACAATGTTACTGTTATTAAAATAATATGTGGTTCTCGGGAATAACCGACTATGTCAAAAAAAAAATAATATTTAGAAGCGGAAAAATAAATTTTTTTTCTCGAACGTTTTATAATATTCTAAAAGTTATAAACCCATTTAAGAAAATTTCTATATATAGACTAGTGAAAGTAATAAAGACATTATCATTGATTTCATGCCAAAGACAGCAAAATGTTAAAATCAGTCCATTTTCTATTGCAATTAAGACAACGCTATGTAAACAAAATTTTGTCAAAGGGCTGTGTATAAATACAGGGTTTACCAATAGGAGTGATATGATTTCTTTAAAAAACACACTTATTGTTAAGGAAATTCAAACGTTTTTTGTATTTAATGTGAAGTACAATCGATACAATTAAGTTCTAAATAAAACGTCATTCAAATGGCCTCCAAGACTTCTTCTGCGGGAACGAATTCGACGAGCACTTTTTCCACTATATCAAGTCGCATGTCATGAATGGAACGTTCAATATTGACTTCTAAAGCTTGAAGAGAGTCTGGTTTATTTCGAAAGACCAATGACTTCAAATAACCCCACAAGAAATAGTCTAATGGTGTTAAATCACAACTTCTTGGAGGCCATTCAATATCACAATTTCTAGAAATAATCGAATCTCCAAACTTTTCTCGCAACAATTCAATTGTTTCATTTGCTGTGTGGCACGTAGCCACAATCGGTCAATGGCAAAAAGATAGCTCTTAACGAGAGCTAACATATTGCTCATGGGTGTCAAGGTCGTAGGTCGACTGGAAAGGGTTTTTTTTGGTTTAAAAAAATAAACTGAATAATTTGTAAACGTTGTTATTGTTATAATCCGGTTTGTATACCGCCGCTATTGTGAACAAGGGTATATATCCGATGCTGCGGGCCAAAAGTGTAACACATCGATGGAGTAATCTATGGTACCCCGAGCATATTTGGCGGAAATCCGTTTCGGGCCATTTGGTTTAGCATTTATTTATTTAATTTTAGTATACCCGCTTTATCGAGCTTATACTAATGGTCCAAATATTAAATGGATGTTACCATGAAAATTGGAATTTTAGAGAAAAGCTTTACCATAAACCAAATTGTGTTTTGGTTTCATAAATTAGTATGGCTCAATCTATACAAAATATATATTTTGAGGTCTCGGAAACAAAAAAAAATTAGCTGCATAGTGTTATTATTATATTGTCGACACATAGAAAATTTCAGATGAAAATTAACATATGTAACTATTAAATGTTCTGAGTAACATTTCCAATAAATTTTTTTTGCGGCAAATCATTTTTCAATTATCTTTTCAGACCAATGGGTTTTTTCCAATCTCAACAACTTTTTAATTAGAATAGGTACAATTCTGTTTACCGGTTCAATATCAAACAATCTTAATTGGCGTAGATTCCATAATTGAATCCTATTGTTAGTTTTTTTTCTCTGCATACAATTCTGGTGTCAATTTCAAAAGATCAAAGTTATTGCCAAACTTTGGCAAAGCACCGGGCACAACACAAATTTTATTTTCCAATTTTTGCCCATCTTCTGTTCTAACTCGTCTGCACATACACAACACGTAATAATTCTCATTTAATTTGAAAAGACAAAGTATTAAAACGGCTAAAATAGCCAAAAGCACAAGCCACATTTTTAGTTTTTTTTTGTGTATTATTTAAGTTTAGAATTGAAATATCACTTCTGTTTGCTATGAATTAATGGGAGAGACTAAAGGGCAATCTTCCAGACCAGTTTTACTCATTCATAAAAACAATCGTTTAGCGTCTGTTCGAGAGCCTTATTATTGTTTCGCTTGCGTTTAATACTATAATAATCTAAAATTTGTTTGTTATTGTTGTTATTACAATGTTATTGCTATTAAAATAATCTATGGTTCTCTAGAATAAATGACAATGTCAACATATTAAAATATTCAAAAGCGGGAAAATAATTATCTTCCGTCGAACGTTTTATGCTATTCTAAAAGTTATAAACCTACTTGAAAAAATTGTCATTTATATACTAGAAAAAAATAATAAAGACATTATCATTGATTTCACAGCAAAATGTTCAAATCAGTCCATTTAGAATTTAAATTTAAGATAATTTAATTAATCATTGTTTTTGTTTTTTGTTATTCGATCTGTTGTGACTTTTCATAGTTTTGTTTTTGACTATTGAGTTCGAGATCGTTGTTTTTGAAAAACAAACCTTCTTTAAATAAGAAGAATAAGAAATGTGTGAAATGTATTAAGGGTGGTCACTGGTTGGTGGACGATATCGTTTCGGAAGCTACCAAGCAACCTCATCGGCACCTTGGACAAAATACCCTGTCAATAATTGGCACAATATGAGATCGAAATCCACGCCGCAGTGGTAGAAAAATTGCTCGTGAGCTGAACATATCGCGAGAACGGATACAACACATATTAAAAATGAGCTTGGACTAAAGCCATTGAAGTTCCAAAAAGTGCAAGAGCTCAACGATGCACAAAAAAAGTTAGACTGGAAAGAGCCAAGGAGTTGCTTCGCTTGCACGAAAGTGGCCAGTTACCGAATTTGGTTTTCTCCGATGAGAAGCCATTCCAAATTGAGCAGTTTGTGAACAAACAAAATGATCGGGTTTACTTGCCAAAGAGGTCAGCTGAAAATTTACACCTTCGATTGGCCACCAGAACTCAAGTGCCGCCGATGGTAATGGTGTGGGCCGCCGTAACGGCCGATGGTCGCTCCCCGCTCGTATTCATCGACCATGGGGTCAAAATAAATGCCGAATATTATCGGGAAAATGTCCTAAAGACAGTTTTGAAGACCTGCGCAGACAAACATTTCGGCCGCAGACCATGGACATTCCAACTCAGCATCATCGCACTCAGCACGCGTCAACCAAGAATGGCTTAAAAAGGAGGTTCCTCGCTTCGTTTCTACCGCACAATGGCCACCAAGATCTCCGGATCTCAATCCGTTGGACTTTTGCGCCTGGGGCATTTTAGAGAGTAAGGTTCGCACTAAAAAATACCAAAGTATCGATCATCTCAAGACGGCGCTTCGCCGGGAATGGGCCAAAATACCGCAGAGCCACCTTCGTGCAGCGTGTAATGGCTTTGTCGGCCGTTTGAAGGCCATAATTCTTGCCAAAGGTAGCCAATTCGTACAAATCGAAACTGTTTCTAAAATTTTATGTTATTTCCGACATGTTTTGCTTTTACAATTTACAAACATTTAAATTTAAAAAAAATTAAAAAAATATAGCGTATAGTGAGAGCCGAGCGAAGCGGAGAGCAAAGCAAAATGAATGCGAGAAAACAGTTTCAAAGCGAGTTGAGCCGCTGAAATCGTCGGCGGCTTCGGATGAGCCGAGCAGCTCCGCGCCGCCTCGGCTGCGAAGCAGGGCTGTGAAGTCGAGCCAAAACTACTCGACTCCGACTCCCGGAGTCGAATTTTAAAATCATTCGACTCCGACTTCGGCTGATAAATGAAATGAATTTCTGAAATTATATATCTACTTAGACGTGAGTTCATGTTTTTGAAAATAAGATATAGCTTTGTTAAAAACACAAAAAATCGCTTCTGTGGTATATTGTCCCAAACATATTCGGCTTGAAACATATATATGTTTAGGGTACACTCTAAACATATAATATTTGGTACACACAAAAATTGTGTATTTGGGAAGATGTTAAAAACAAATATTTGTTTACATCCAAATTTATTATATTTATTAAAATAATAAATAATAATAATTGAAATCGTATAATCTTGGATCAATATAAAGTACTTAGAGGATTAACAACTAATAATGGCTTTGAATACTCAGAAATTTTAAATGATTGATTTACAACAGAAGTTAATGTTGCATATGGTATCATAACTGGGAGGTACACTTCGAAATCAAGGAAAAACAAGTAAAAGCGTTAAGATCGGCCTGGCCGAATCTTATATACCCTTCACCATGGATAGCATGTGAATGGTTTCGGGCACAAATAAAGTCATATTATAAAATTTCAGGCCGATTCGTTGAAATTTGTGGTTTTTGTTGCGTGAAGAAGTAAAATCTAGAGAAGCCTTTGTTTCAAACCATGGACCTATGGCTACGGTTGTTCGTGTGAGGGTGCGGGTATAAATTTGTGGTCTCTATGGCATTTAGAAGTCAAATCGGACTTATGCTATACATGGGGACTATATCAAAATGTGGACCGATGTATCCCATTCTCAACCCCAAGTTACTTGCAGGTATAGGAAGTATCTATACCAAATTTCAGCTACCTAGCTCAAGTATTGTAGATTGTAGCGTGATTACAAAAGACGGACGTATGGACGGACGGACATGGCTAAATCGTCTTAGAATTTTACGACGATTAAGAATATATACTTTATGGGGTCTCAGATCAGTATTTAGAGGTGTTACAAACGGTGTGACAAAATGAATATACCACCCATCCTATGATGGAGGGTATAATGAAAACTGAAATTCGAAAAAGTCAGCAACAGTTTTGGAAATCTTTTTAAATAAAATATATTTGGAAAAATTCCTAAATAATTATTTTATTTGTATTTAAACACATATTTTATTTGAGAAAATTAGTTTGCAAACATAATTTGTTGTAATATATTAATATATGCGTTCCAAATATATTTTATTTATTTTCAAATAACATTTATTTGCTAAGAAATATATAATATTTAAAAATTTGTGTTCCAAATATATTTTCCTTCGATTCAAAAATATGAAAAAAAGGCGATTTTGCCCCGTGTACCCTACACCACACTATGGTACAGTGTGTTATAAATTATTTTTTGGCAGATTTGTAAAAAATACTACAGCTAGACCCACCTTAAAATATACCGTTCTACTCAGAATCACTAGCTGTCCGCCTGTCCATCTTAAGTTCAGATTTACAAGGTAATTATCTCATTTTATATTTACAATATCTGAGCTTATTCTGCTCTAACAAGGTGTTGTACGGTATCATATAGTTGGCTTCGCCCGACCTTTCCTTACTTGTTTTGTACTCGCTTAATAATATCGTATATTTTATTATGGTTAATGCAGCCGGGGATCGGCTTCAGTATGGAGTAAAATAGAACGCCAGCAATTTCTGTCTTCTGCTTTGTGGCGCCAATTGGTGATTTCAAGTGCTGATAGATTTTGTTGCACCTGATCATTCCAACGGAGATTGGGCCGCCCTTTTCTACGTTGTCCTCCGACGGGTTCTTCCTTGTATGCCTTCCGATACGGGACATCGTTTTCCATTCGCCATACGTTGGACACGTATGGCGAACTTTGATGCATCTGACAATGTCGACGTCGGCGTACAGCTGATACAGCTCGTGGTTCATTCTGATACGGAATTCATCATCGGTACGTATTGGCCATATATCTTACGGAGAATTTTTTTTCTTTCAAACACTGCCAACAATGACTTCTGATTTTTTCAACGTCCTTGTTTCAGCGCCATATAGGGTAGGATGAGCGTTTTATATAGTGTTATTTTCGTTCGACGGGAGAGGGATTTGTTTCTCAATTGCCTGCTAAGTCCAAAGTAGCATCTATTGACAAGAGTTATTTATTCTACGCTTAATCTCCAAGCTTACATCATTGTTGTTATTGACACTGGCGCCTAAGTAGACAAAGTCTTTTACAACTTCGAAGTTGTAGTTTTCGATGAAAACCCGCGATACGCTGTGATGTTTTGTCATTCGAAATATAGTACTTCGTCTTGTCCTCGTTTATCTTTAGACCCATAATCTTCGACTGCTTTTCGAGCTTTGCAAAGGCCCCGCTTACTGCCCGCTTATTTCGACCAATTATGTCATGCAAGCAGCATACACTTTTGTTGTAGATTATGTCGGAGGTTTTATTTTGTGATTCTGGCAAGATCTTCTCCATCAATAAGTTGAAGAAATCACACGATAAGACATCGCCCTGCCTGAAGCCTCTCTCAGTTTTGAAGGGGTCTGAGAGGTTTGTTCCAATTTTGCAAAGTCTCACAATTTTTGCGGGGATATCATGCTCAGACATTGCGATGTAAAACTTTTCCCTTATCGGACTGTAGAATGCAGCTTTGTAGTCGACAAATAGATGCTGAGTGTCGATTTGTTTCTCTTTGGTCTTTTCCAGGATTTGGCGTAACGTAAATATCTGATCAATTGTGGATTTATCAGGACGGAAGCCACATTGATATTTTCCTATCAAGGTGTTGGTGTATGGCTTGAGTCGTTCACATATTACGCTAGATAGTATTTTATATGCGATGGAGAGGAGACTTATACCTCGATAGTTGGCGCAATTTGTAGGGTCTCCTTTCTTGTGGATAGGGCAGAGGACACTAAGGTTCCAATCATCGGGCATGCTTTCTTCATACCATATTTTGCATAAGAGATGGTGCAGGCACCTTACGGTTTTAAACAGCTCAGCGGACAGGCCATCGGCGCCAGCGGCTTTATTATTCTTTTACCGTGCAATCGCTGTTTTTATGGTCAGGCGGTGGTATGTCAATACCGTCGTCGTTGATTAGCATTCTACATTTGCGGAATTGTTGTTATCATCACCAGCTAAAAGCTTGGAGAAATGCTCCCTCCACAACACCAGTGTACCTTGTGCGTCCGTTACTAGATTTCCATTACTATCTCTACAGGATGACGCACCATACTTGTATCCTTCAGTTTGACGCTTTATTTTCTGAAATAACTTCCTGGTTTCATTCCTATCGTAGTGTACCTGAATTTCCTCACACTCACGGCTTTCTTGTTCTTGTTTCTTCCGTCTGAATAGGCGTCGCTCATCCTTTCTCTTCTCTCTATACCTCAGGTTTGCTGCGTCTTTTTCGGCATGTGTGGCAGCTGTCTGAAGGATTGCTCGGTAAGCAGCATTTTATTCTTGCAGTGGCGTCGCGGCACTCCTGGTCGTACCAGGGATTCCTACGAGGTCGGTCGTAGCCAAGTACCTCTTCGGCATCAGCTCGAATTGAGTGGGACATATGTGTCCATTGTTCGCCTGTTGTGGAGAGTCGAGAATTTTTTTCTAGCATTTCGGAGAGACGAGTGGAATAGCTTCCAGCTATCTGTTGTGATTGCAGCTTTGTGGCATCTAGTTTTCTTTTGATGCCAGGGCGGACAGATTTCGACTTGCTGAGGCGTGTTCGGACTTTTGCTGTAGCAAGATAGTGGTCTGAGTAGATGTTAGCGCCTCGTATGATCCGTACGTCGAGCACACTTGTTAAATGCCTTCCATCTATCACAACATGATCAATTTGGTTCTTAGTGTTCTGATCTGGGGACAACCAAGTAGCCTTGTGGATATTACGATGCTGGAATCTGGTACTACTTATCACCATGTTTCGGGCCGCGGCGAAGTCGATGAGCCTCATTCCGTTGTCGGAGGTGTCTTCGTGGAGGCTACATTTTCCGACTGTAGGGCCAAATATGTTTTCTTTGCCGATTTTTGCATTAAAGTCGACAAAGACAATTTTAATGTCGTGTTTCGGACAGCGATCGTATAATTCGTCGAGTCGATCGTAGAAGCTGTCTTTGACCCCGATACGAATTGCGGCAAGCCTTTCATCAACGGGTGTGAAACCGGTTACAAGGTTTCGGAGTCGATTGTTTACCACAAAACCAAAACCAAATATTGATCTGAGAACCCATACATTATTAATCGTCGTAATCACGCTGTTGTAATCACGCTACAATCTACAATACTTGAGCTAAGTGGCTGAAATTTGGTACACATATGTACTTCTTATGTCTGCAGGTATCGGGTCCGTCAATAAGAGCGCTACAAAAGTTTTTTTTAAATCAATGAAATTCTTCATTCCTGTGAAAGTACGTTCGATGCCATTATGTATGGAACTCGATTTCTTTTGCATGGCCACCGCGGGCACGCTTGCAGAAGTCCAGACGCTGAACCGAATTTTCGGCGGTTTTCAAGCATAAATCGGCCGATACTGCTGCAATTTCACGTTCGATATTCGTACGAAGTTCATCAATCGTCGCTGGCTTGTTGGCATAGACCATAGACTTGACGTAGCCCCACAGGAAATAGTCTAACGGCGTCAAATCGCACGACCGAGGCAACCAATCGACTGGACCCTTTCGTGAGATAACACGTTCTCCAAACTTGGTTTCCAATAAATTGATTGTGGCAATCGCTGTGTGGCTTGTGGCGCCGTCCTGTTGGAACCACATGTCCTCCAAATCCATATCATCCAATGGAGGCTAAAAATATGCGGTTATCATTGAACGGTAGCGATTCCCATTCACATTAACGTGCCGGTCTTGATCATCACGGAAGAAGTACGGCCCATAAACCGCACCAAACCGTAATTTTTTCGGAATGAAATGATGACTCATGGAGTACGTGTGGATTGCTGTCTGACCAATAACGCATATTTTGTTTATTGCCGAAGCCATTCAGCCAGAAATGAGCCTCATCGCTGAAGATGATTTTTCGATTTTTCGCGCTCTTAACGTTGAGGCCACTGACTCCGAATTTCGGTAGTAAATTTTAATAATTTCGACTCGTTGTTGGCTCGTAAATCTTTCCATCATGAAATGGCAAACCTTACTGAAGAGAAATGTCAAAAGAGCGGCAAAAAATATGGCGTCGTTTGCTGTCCCTGTCTGTCTACTTTTGTAGCGTCCCTGTTGAAAACCCCTTTTATGTTGGGATTGAAAATGGGCACTATCAGTCCATTTTTGGTTATAGCCTCCATATATAGCATCTCCCCGATTTGACTCCTTGACGTCATAGAGACCACAAATATCAACTGATCGGGCTGAAATTTGGTAACTGGAGTTTAGATATACCTGGAATCCTTTACACGAACAACCGTAGTCATAGGTCTATGTTTTGATATAGCCCCCACTAGATGTGACTTTGTAACGCCACAAAAACCTAAAATTTCTGCGAATTGGGCTGAAATTTGGTATATTGAGTTTATTAGTAACCGGAACCATTCGCATGCGATCCATGGTGGAGGGTATATAAGATTCCGCATGGCCGAACTTAATCCGTCCTTAGTTGTTTCATTTAGTATAATGCTCCCTTCGACCAAAAAATGAAAACTTTGACCCACTAGCCGCTATTCTGTTCCAATCAAAAAGTCTTAATTTATTGGACAATGTAATAAATATATGTATTTACGAATATTTGGGATTCGGGGGACTAAAGGTGAGGGGATTCGTAAGTCGGTTTACGCGCCTGAACTTTCTTACTTGGCTTTCATATGCTTTATTTTTGGGAAGTACCAAAAGTGGTGTGGCAATCACGTCCATTTTTCAATGGACTATGGGTACTATAAAATCATTTCACTGCACAAAATTTCAAGTATTTGTATGGACCGGAATCAAAGTTATAAGCCGTTAACTTTTTGTGCAAAATGGTCCATTTGTATGGGAGGTACCAAACGGGGCGTGGGAACTTCGCCCATATTTCTCAAGATGATACCGACAAAGAAACTTATACTATGTGTGGAATTGAGAAAGATTCTGAATAGTAATATTATAGAAGTTATGAGATTAACAATAGTTTACTAAGTTTTGAAAAGGCTATTCTGCTTAAAACAGTACCAATATTGTGATTCTCGCGCTGATAGAACCGAAGTTATTCGGATGACTAGCGTAGAAATGAGTGAATAATCAATATTTTACTAAATTGTAACCCATTGTTGGGAGGGTAAAAAACAAACTAATCAACGCAGCAAAATCTTTTTTTTCGAAATGTTCTATTGTGTATCTTAATGGGTATTGAACTTTTTGTTCCCATTCCTACAAAATTTTTTTAACTTTTTGTTCCAATTCCTGCAACAAATGATATATTCAGATAGCACTAACTTTCCCCTTTCATTTGGTGCCCATATCATCTTACTAGGACTGGAAAATTACTAGAAATGTTTAAATAATAGTTAGTTAAAGCGTCCCAGAACAACGCTTTGACAACGTTTTTATTTTGGTACCATCGGAAATGTTTAGCTGGATATATATGTTATAGATTTATTTAAATTTTATAATTTTTTGATTCAAATTATTAATTCATTTCGTTCTTTTATTTCAGGTATGTTTATCATTTACATATTTTTTGGATTATTTAAAGGATGTAAGTTGCGTTTATTATTGTCACTCTCTCTCGTACATTGTTTTTTGAAATATGTTTGAAAACTGACCAAAAAAACTATGAAGCAGCCAACAAATGTCGACAAAATGTGACAAGCTTATAGAAGAGGTATCGGATAATTTAGGTTTTAAACGACACGGGTCTACGGGAGCTACATAGCCTCACATTGGACCACCGAATGTCTAAATGTATGTACCCTCTTCCCTCACTTTGGTGGAAGAGGGTTTATATTATATTCTGCGGGCCAAATTAAAATTTTAAAAAGCTGTTCAACGTTCTGGCAGCTTCCTCCCGAAGTACATTATTACACTCCCAAAGAGAGGGTATACCTCAGACGGTTTACCCGCCTGTGTCGGTTTTAGAAAAGGTATTAGAAAATTTAAGTTAAAATTTGCGTCACTCTGTGGTATACTGTGGTCACATCGGACAAATAAAGTTTATAAGCGCAAAGTTTCAGCAAAATTCCTTAAAAAAATATAGTTTTTATGGCTCCCCTCTATAAGGGGAGCTATATCAAAACATTCAATACCAAAGGAGGTGCAAATATTTATTAGAAATGTTTCTGCTAAAATTAATCAACTTCTCTTTATTATGGACTTTAGCGTGATTTAAACAGCAGATGGACATGGCTAAATCGTCTTAAAATTTTGCGACCATCAAGAATATACTCGTACATGGGAATACCACAACAAATAGAACGGTTCAAAAAATGTCAGTTTTAATTTTTCCCATCTTTTTATATTTGAAACGCCTGAAGAAACGCTTCGTAAATTTGTTTTTTTGAGATTTTTCCGATAACTCGTTCGGTAGATATCGATATTTAAAATTTTTTTTTGTAGATATTTCTATTTTTTCGTACTTTTCTAATATAAAAAATAATTTTTTTGTGCTTAAATTTAAACGTAGCGTCCAAATCAAATTTCAGCAGATTCAGCCGTCCGTTTAAATTTAAACGTACCGTTCAAATCGAATTTCAGCAGATTCAGCCGTCCGTTTACGTTTCGTTTTCGTCGGCTGGAATGAAAAATAAGTAATAAAATTTCAAAATAAGAGCAAGAAAGTACAAAATAAAATAAAGATGGTGAATGTTTGAGTCATATGGCTCGTTTTTCAAATTTTCGGTAATTTCTACAGCGGGCAACGTTACGGCTGCGCTAAAGTTAAGTTACGGTTGCGTATGCCTAACCCGGCTTTGAGTTAGGAAAATCAGCTGATTCAATCTGACATATTGAAATCAGTGTAAACGATAAGCCAACGAAACGTAAACGGACGACTGAATCATCTGAAATTTGATTTGGACATTCGGAGAAACCACGAAAAAAGATGACATTTATCCGAAACTTTTGAAATGGAACGATAAATAAGTGATAAAGTGTTAAAATAAGAGCAATTAAGTATAAAATAAAATAAGACGTTACAATTAATAGAGGTTTAAAATATAAAAAATTTGTGAAAATCCGCCGAATTATAAGCGTTTATTTACGCTGGTATATTAACGTTATGAGATATTAAATTTTGGAATGATTTGGCCATTTTGTGTGGGAGGTACGAAAATGGGGGTGGTGATAACGGTCATTTTTTTACAGGACTATAGGCACTTCAAAAGCGTTTAACTGTGCAAAATGTTGTTGCATTGGTACTCATGCTGTGAGCTCTTAACTTTTGGTGCAAAATAGTACCTTTGTGTGGGAGGTACAAAAAGGGGCGTGAATATAACACCCATTTTGCACTGGACTGTAGGCACTATAAAAGCATTACACTGTACAAAATTTCAAGTATTTTTATACACTGGTGTTAATGTTATAAGCTGTTAGCTTTTGCTGCAAAATGATGCATTTGTGTGTTAGGTACCAAAAGGGGCGTAGCTACTTGGCCCATTTTTCTCGAGTTGATAGCGACTAATAAACGAATGCTATGTGTGGAATTTCAGAAGATTCGGATAAGTAGTATAGGAGTTATTAAAGATTCAATATTTCACAACATTATAACACTTTGTGGGGGAGGTACTAAAAGGAGTGGACCAATATGGCCCATCTTCGAACTTAGCCGGAGATAGAAAAAAATATTACCCCGTACCAAATTTGAAGTCAATCGGTTACTCCTTTCGAGAGTTATCGTGCGCACCAGCCAGCCAGCAGACAGACAGACAGACGGACGGACATTGCTCACTCGACTTAAAATGACCCACAACGAATATCCGCCGAACATACTTCGGATCACTCCTTCGATGTGTTACACTTTTTTTCGTAGCAAATGATATATACCCTCGTCACACTATAGTGAGGGTATAAAAATTGCACACAAAAAAAAATTTAATATGTTATAATACGTATTTTTTTCTGAAAAAACGGAAAAATACAAAAATTTTAAAAACAGACCAAAAACCATATACACAGAATGACATTTCAAAGATTTGTTAAAACGAGCTATCGGAAAAATCTTAAAAAATTCCACGAATCGTTTCATCAGGTGTACTAAAAAATATAAAAAATGGGAAAAATCAAAACGAAAATTTTTTTGAACTGTCTGATTTGTCTTGGATTTCCCCTCACATATATATTATAGGATCTCAGATCAATATTTCTCAGATCTATGCAATTTCTGGAACCAGCACTGAATGGCACAAACGCGTACGGATGCCTGTTCATGGAATTTTCCGGCAGAAATCTCTCCGGTGTGAAAGCATCAGGATCGGGAAAATGATTAGGGTCACGCATAATATCGAACACATGAATATTTATTTGCGAATTTGCGGGCAATATCAGACCATTAATATGAGTTTCATCAACACATTTACGAGTCATGAAGTGCACGGGAGTGCACTTAGAGTCTCCTGAAGGACACATTCAAAAGGGTGACCCATTTCGAGGTTCCCTACTTTGTTAAAGAAAAAAACACAGAAAATTCAAATTGAATGGGGAATGTTTATTACACTGTGCAACAGTGAAAAAAATACATGGACTTGACAAAATTGTATAGGTTCGATTCTACTATCAAAGGGTAGTATAACCCTATACTCGGTTTGGCGAAATTGGTGACCAATTATTTTTTATGGGCCTCCAAAGTTTCTGAATATCTGTGGGCCGCTCGAAAAAGGTGTCATCAGCTTTTGTCCAACAACAAATTCTGACTTGGTGATACCGCTTAACTATATTTGGCAATAATGCAGCTAAGAATATGCTGAACAAAGTTTCTTAAAATTTTTTGAAAAAAAACAAATTTTTCCGGTACGTTTTTTTGAAAAAGTGAAGGAAAAAAATATTTTTTTTCGCTTTTTTCATCATAACTTTCAGGGACTTTTTTTCACTAACAATGATTGGCAAAATTGTAGCCTACGTAAATCTTAACAACTTTTGTGAACATATCAATACAATCTGAGCTATGCTCACAGAAGTGTTATCTCAATAAATCCATTGATTAATGCGATGTGTGGGAAGTGGAGCCGTCAAATGTCGCCGAGATCACGAGCTTCAATTACTGGAATCAAGTAGTCGGTAATCATGGCTCGATAACGGTCACCATTGACGGTTACGTTCTCACCGGCATCAATTTTGAAGAAATATGGACCGATGATTCCGGTACGACGGATCAGGAATCGGTCAATGGCAAAAAGATAGTTCTTAGCGAGAGCTAAAATATTGCTTATGGGTGTTAAGGTCGTGGGTGGACTGGAAAGTGTATTTTTGAATTTAAAAAAAATGGACTTAGCGCAATTGGCGAACGATTATTTTGATAATAAAACTGAATAATTTGTAAACGTTGTTCGGCATTTTTCTTGTACCTCTGGATTTAAGGCCAAACTAAGTATGGTAAAGATCAGACAAGTAGAGGTGTGTCCAACATAGCGTAGCGTTTCTAATTTTACATCCAAAGCCGTTTCTGGAAAAAGAGTGGATGAGGAACAAAGATATTTTCGAATGAAATGTTCCCTCATTTACATATATTCTTTATCATTCTCATCCCCTTACAACTAACGTTGTTTAGTGTAAATTCCGTTACATTATCTTTGACATCTATTTCGCTATTTTGCAAATTTTGTATTTTCTTCAAAAGTTTTAGACTTTCTTCTCTGTAAGAGAAAAGAGAAACGCATCAACATGAATTGTATTCTACAGTAAAATCATGAAAATGGGAAATTATAAAAAATGGTATCTATTACCCAGCTCGCTTTGCAGCCCCCATCCTGTATTTATTTTCTGTTAAGGATACTGTATAATAGTTGTACATACTTATTTCTTTCAAAACACATGATTATTCCAAATGGAGGAAAATTAAGAGGGTTAATTAAAGTCTTTCCATGGAATAAAATAGGAAAGACACCTTTCTATTTATTGGTTATAAGGTAGAGTTTTTGATCCATGGACCAACATTTTTTTTTATTTGAAAAAAAAAACACGGTTCAGATTAAGTTATAGCCCCCCATATATATGTTTCGTCCGGTTTGGCCCTTTAGCCCTGTGGAAGGTGTTGATTACACCCAATCGTTGTGAAATTTAGCATGGTAGAGTTTCTTGGTACAATTATGTTCTAAATAAAACGTCATTCAAATGGCCTCCACGACTTCTTCTGTAGGAACGAATTCGATGAACCCAATTTTCGAGCACTTTTTTCACTAAATCAAGTCGTATGTCATGAATGGCAAGTTCTATATTGACTTGTAAAGCTTGAAGAGAGTCTGGTTTATTTCGAAAGACCAATGACTTCAAATAACCCCACAAGAAATAGTCTAGTGGTGTTAAATCACAACTTCATAGAGGCCATTCAATATCACAATTTCTTGAAATAATCGAATCTCCAAGCTTTTCTCTCAACAATTCAATTGTTTCATTTGCTGTGTGGTACTTAGCCACAATCGGTCATTGGCAAAAAGATAGCTCTAACGAGAGCTAAAATAATGCTTATGGGTGTCAAGGTCGTAGGTCGTCTGGAAAGTGTTTTTTTTTGGATTTAAAAAAAATGGACTTAGCATAATTTTCAAATGTGAACGGAAAGTTTATTTTTGCTCTAGCTCCTTAACGGTACGTCGGATCGGGAACCGGTCAATGGCAAAAAGATAGCTCTTAACGAGAGCTAAAATATTGCTTATGGGTGTCAAGGTTGTAGGTCGACTGGAAAGTGTTTTTTTGGATTAAAAAAAAAATGGACGCAGCACACGAAAAGTTGCAATAGGAGAACGATTATTTTGATAATAAAACTGAATAATCCCTATTGGAAAACCCGTTATATGTTTCGTCCAATTTGGATACAGAGGCAAATAAGTACCAAATGTAAATTATATAAAAATTTTAGTTACATTGTATATTTTATTTTTATCCAATCTTTCTAGAGTGGTGTAGGGTATCATATAAGTAGTCGACCCCGCCCGACTTAATCTTTCCTTATGTTTTATATCTAGTTTATGTCCAACAGCTACTCTCGCACCCTGGGACCAAATCGTTGCCGCCGTGCCAAAATCAGCTATGCGTTTTTTTCCTACTTTTTCAGTAGAGAAAATAAGCTGTTTAATTTTTTATTTCGCGATAATTTTAATATGATATGAATTATGAATTTGAAAGTTTATATTATATATTTAATCTTCTGAAAAATTGGATATAAAGAACACATAGCTACTTTTGCTACGACGCGACGATATGTAACCCTTTTTGTCCCAATGTATCGTATTTAATCGTTTTTGCCTCACTGTCGTATTTAACTTTGACTGCCCGACTCTACCATATTTAACCGTATTTGTACGGTCGTACCATATTTAAGGCTTTTTATCTCTAATTTAAGTTTTGTGATCTACCCTTTGACCATATTTCATCCCATTTTATACCACTGTACCATATTTAACATATTTTTCTCCCACTGCACCACTATTTTGACACACATATTTCATAGTTAACCGTTTTTGCACCCACTATACCCTATTTAACCATTTTTGCCCCAGTGGACAATGTTGTCCTATGCCTCTAAAAATATGAATTAAAAAAAAATTGTTATCTCTACTTTACTCTGCAATAGCTACCCTTGCAAATTGGAAATCTATTTAACCCTTTTACCCCACTGTATCATATTTAACAGTGATTGACCCACTGTGCCCCTAAAAGTACCAATTTCGAATCCCTAAGGACAACCCCCGCTTTAAATTTCGCAAATTCGGCAGTGACACAAAATTTATCCTTTTCAAAAACAGTGGGACAGTGCATCTTAATTAAAAAAATCCTTGTGTTGGATCTACGTTCCATGAGCTATATCCTCACACCAAATTTCACGATTCTAGCTGTTGTCATTTGGATGGGGTACCATATGTATCCCTTTTTGCCCTACTGTGCCCGTAACTTCGAATTTGGTTACCTGCTGCCCTATTACGAGTCTAAGTCCTAAGGGTTACCCGCACATCAACATTCACGATTATAGCACTTTCCGTTTTGGTTTGACGGTGATACAATTTTATCCCTTTTGACTCCCACTGTGCGCTTCGCCAGTTAATCACTCAACAATTGAAGCATAATCGCGAATAACGTTGTAAACGACGAAATTAAAATGGTCAACAATTCGTAACAAACGTTTTAAAAGTAGCAGACACTTTCAAAATTTTTCTTTTTTCACTCATTATAGACATAGCTGCATTAAAAATCTATTTTATAAAAAAAAATGTGTCTTATAATTTTTATGTAAAGGGTTTTCCAACAAGAGGTGTTATTTTGGTATTAAAAAAAGTGAATTTTTTTTAGATAAATGAGCGGATTTTTATTTCATAAGAAAGAGGAAGGTATGCCGTTAATAATGAAAAACAACATCAGCCAAATGGCCACCTCGACCACGCTTACAGGACCATATCTTTTTAATGAAATTTTCCACCGCTTTATGTACATTTAGCATTTAATTCAATTCCTATTTATATCTAATTGGAAATATTTTCTTTGCAGAACTATTTAGTACAAATTACATCTCTCATAAATGTGTTAGTATCCTGCATTACACTATGCAACAAATGAACACTTTTCGAAAAATACACGGACTTGACAGTATAGGTTCGATTCTACTACCAAAGGGTAGTATAGCCTTGTACTCGGTTTGGCGAAATTGGCGATCAATTTTTTTTATCCGCGTCCAAAGTTTCCCTCGAAAAAGGTGTCATCAGCTTTTGTCCAACAACTAATTCAGACTTGGTGATACTGCTTAACTATATTTGGCAATAATGTAGCTAAGAATATGCTGAACAAAGTTTCTTAACATTTTATGAGAAAAAAAAATGTTTTCCGTTACTTATTTTTGAAAAAGTGAAGGACAAATTTTTTTTCACTTTTTTCCGCATAACTTTCAGGGACTCGTAGTTTTTCACTAACAATGTTTGGCAAAATGGTAGCCAACGTAAATCTGAACAACTTTTGTGAACATATTAACACAATCCCAACGTGTCTAGGCACCCTAAATAGCTCAAAAAAATCACATTGTACCTAAACAATTTTAGTATTTCACTATTATGTAGCGGTATCACCAAGTCTGAATTAGTTGCTGGACAAAAGCTGATGAGACCTTTTTCCAGGGGCCCACTGATTTTCAGAAACTTTGGAGGCCCATAAAAAATTAGTCACCAATTTCGCCAAACCGAGTATTGGGTTATACTACCCTTTGGTATTAGAATCGAACCTATGCTGTCAAGTCTGTGTATTTTTTTCACTGTTTTATTTTTATCGAATTAAAACACGTATGCAACACCATGTACGTTTAGAATTACGTGCAATTTGTATTGATTTCTAGCCACAATTATTTTCAATATAGAACAAATATTTTCAATTGTTATAACTATAAATTTTTTCAATAAAATGTGATGCCTGACATAAAATTAATTATTTATATTTCTGCACTTCCTTGGGAAATGAGCTTTCCTCTGATATAATTTCGATCAACATATAGAAAAATTAAATATTTTAAAAATTTACCACAAAAAATTTTGTAAAGATTTTTATTATAAAAATTAAAAGAAAATTTCTAAATATCAAAATATTCCAAAATAAATACACGTTGTTGTATGTGTAGTGTACTCCTTCAATGTGTTACATCTGCCTATGATCCTTTATGTGTTTTGGGGCAACTGCGTTCTGAAACTTTGATTTCAGTTATCTGAATCCATTCATCTCTCTATATTTGTTAAAGTAAAATTTAATAAATGTAAATGGAATATTTGAAAACTCTATTCAATTTAAAGTATTCTGAGGTATTTTTCACCAAAAATGCTGCTTCAGCTTTCTGCGCCCATAAATAGCATCTCCCCGATTTAACTTCTTAACGTCATAGAGACCACAAATGTCAACTTATCAGGCTGAAAATTGGTAACTGGGGTTTATTTATACCAGGAATCCTTCACGCGAACAACGATAGTCATAGGTCCATGTTTTAATATATCTCCCACACAAAGGTCCCTGTAGATTTGACTTCGTACCGCCACAAAAACATCAAACATCAATGAATTGGGCTGAAATTTGGAATAATGAGTTTTATTCTTTGTACCCGAAACCTTTCACATACGATCCATGCTTGAGGGTGTTTCCAAATCGCAAAGTGGCTGCCCTATGTCCTCAATAGCCTCACGAATTCTATCTTTGAGGTCTTGAATCGACGCTGGGCGTAGACCTTATCTTTCACGTGGCCCCAAAGGACGAAGTCGCAAGGTGTTAAATCACAAGATCTCGGTGGCCAATTGTGATCACCTCTTCGAGAGATAACACGGTCCGGAAACTTTTCCTGTAACAGAGCAATGGTTTCGTTGCTTGTGTGGCACGTAGCGCCGTCTTGTTGAAAGTAAACGTTGTCCAGATCAATACCATCCAACTCCGACCATAAAAAATCATTAATCATCTCTCGATAGGTCCAATGACCCCGCCGGACCATAAACCGCACCAAACAGTCACACGTTGAGGATGGAGAGGCTTCTCAACAATAACTCTTGGGTTTTCCGAACCCCAGATGCGACAATTTAGCTTGTTGACGTGTCAAGATGATTTTGCATCGTTCGTATCGTTTTTGATCGTTCGATGATAGTGTATCGTTCCATTTTTAGTAATGGCGTAGTTTCTACTTGTCAAATGTAAAGGTATAAAAGCTTCAAAAGTGACAGCTGCCGAAATACTGGGTGATTCAAAATAACACCTCTTGTTGGAAAATCTTATATATTAAATTGAAATAGCAAAAAAATCCGCTAAAAAGATCTCAAACTATCTCTGCAAAAATTTAAACTTTTCCGAATATCCCTGAAAATATTTCCTCTATATATGTATTTAGTATTTATATGGTCAGTAACGTTTCTTGGCGATTCCTTAACTTAAAAGCTATTCCAATTGCAAAACTTTATAAGGTCTGGAATTACGTATAAGAAAAACAAAACTGCCGCCATAATTGTCATCATTCCATCATTTAAACGTAGCAAAAGCTCTGCAAACGAAAATATCAATTCTCATCCTTCATCGCCATCAATCACAATCTCGGCGGCTGTAGCAACAGTCAGTAGCTGAAGCTGAAGCATTAATGGCCTTTTATGAATTATGGTCATTTTGACAAATATAGTAAAGTAACAAATACGAATAATGTTGCCACAAAATGTTAATAACTTTAATTACGAACAGCTTCTCTCGAACCATTCTACAATAACTGAAGCTCCTTAAATGTCAACAAGACATCAAATGATTTAAAGATAGCAGAAGAAGAAGAGTGGGGTATGGATGGACTTGAGATGTTAGAAAGAAGTAGAAGAAGAAGAATTTGCCAGAGTTTCCATAAGAAACGCACGCTTTAGATGCCATGATACCAAGATAGTGGTGGTGGACATGTTTGGCTAGTCCATGTTTTGTCTGCTACCCATAAACCCCCACCAAATGTGGTCACATCATAACCACTCCTCCTTCGCCGTCTTCGTTATCTTCCATTTCTAATGTCTCAAACGATCGATCAAGTGATCGATGAAATAAATTATCCAATGATTTAAAATCACTTCTTTCTCTCCACGGAGGATGGGTGAGCTATAGAGGAAACGATGATCATCGTTATCATCATCATTATTGTCTATTGCCTCGGTTGGAAGTTGTCAGGTTTGCTATAGGAGTTGTCTTGACTGGTTGTCTGGTGCTGATGGCGGTGGTTATGTAGATGATTAGATGCTGAGGATGTACCTGTGCGTACGTACGTTAGGGTGGCTCCGAAGTTTATGTTATCGTATTTACAAAAAATAATAACACTGTCGAAAAATTAAACAAGTGTAGTATTTCCTGGCAGAACTATTGTTGAAGTCATCTACTTTACAGTAGACGACTCTTGGAGTCATCTACTCTACAGTAGACGACTCGTGGAGTCATCTACTCTAAAGTAGACGCCTCGTGGAGTCATCTACTCTACAGTAGACGACTCGTGGAGTCATCTACTCTAAAGTAGACGCCTCGTGGAGTCATCTACTCTACAGTAGACGCCTCGTGGAGTCATCTACTCTACAGTAGACGACTCGTGGAGTCATCTACTCTACAGTAGACGACTCGTGGAGTCATCTACTCTAAAGTAGACGACTCTTGGAGTCATCTACTCTACAGTAGACGACTCGTGGAGTCATCTACTCTAAAGTAGACGACTCGTAGAGTCACCTACTCTACAGTAGACGACTCGTGGAGTCACATACTTTGAAGTAGACGACTCGTGGAGTCATCTACTCTAAAGTAGACGACTCGTGGAGTCATCTACTCTAAAGTAGACGACTCGTGGAGTCATCTACTCTAAAGTAGCCGACTCGTGGAGTCATATACTCTAAAAGAGACGACTCGTGGAGTCATCTACTCTAAAGTAGACGACTCGTGGAGTCATCTACTCTAAAGTAGACGACTCGTGGAGTCATCTACTCTACAGTAGACGACTCGTGGAGTCATCTACTCTACAGTAGACGACTCGTGGAGTCATCTACTCTACAGTAGACGACTCGTGGAGTCATCTACTCTACAGTAGACGACTCGTGGAGTCATCTACTCTAAAGTAGACGACTCGCGGAGTCATCTACTTTACAGTAAACGACTCCTGGAGTCTTCTACTCTGCAGAAGACGACTCTTGGAGTCTTCTACTCTACAGCAGACGACTCGTGGAGTCATCTACTCTACAGTAGACGACTCGTGGAGTCATCTACTCTACAGTCGACGACTCGTGGAGTCATCTACTCTACAGTCGACGACTCGTGGAGTCATCTACTCTACAGTAGACGACTCGTGGAGTCATCTACTCTACAGTCGACGACTCGTGGAGTCATCTTCCCTACAGTAGACGACTCGTGGAGTCATCTACCCTACAGTAGACGACTCGTGGAGTCATCTACCCTACAGTAGACGACTCGTGGAGTCATCTACCCTACAGTAGACGACTCGTGGAGTATACTCTATAGTAGACGACTCGTGGAGTCATCTACTCTACACTAGATTACTCATGGAGTCATCTACTCTACAGTAGACGACTCGTGGAGTCATCTACTCTACAGTAGACGACTCGTGGATTCATCTAATGTACAGTAGACGACTTGTGGAGTCATCTACTCTACAGTAGACCACTCGTGGATTCATCTAATGTACAGTAGACGACTCGAGGAGTCATCTACTCTACAGTAGACGACTCATGGAGTCGACTCATGGAGTCATCTACTTTACAGTAGAGGACTCGTGGAGTCATCTACTCTACAGTAGACGACTCATGTAGACGACTCGTGGAGTCATCTACTCTACAGTAGACGACTCTTGGAGTCATCTACTCTACAGTAGACGACTCGTGTTGTCATCTACTCTACAGTAGACGACTCGTGGAGTCATCTACTCTACAGTAGACGACTCGTGTTGTCATCTACTCTACAGTAGACGACTCATGGAGTCGACTCATGGAGTCGTCTACCCTACAGTAGACGACTCGTGGAGTCATCTACTCTACACTAGATTACTCATGGAGTCATCTACTCTACAGTAGACGACTCGTGGAGTCATCTACTCTGCAGTAGACGACTCGTGGAGTCATCTACTCTACAGTAGACGACTCGTGTTGTCATCTACTCTACAGTAGACGACTCGTGTTGTCATCTACTCTACAGTAGACGACGACAGTAGACGACTCATGGAGTCGGCTCATGGAGTCATCTACTCTACAGTATACGACTCGTGGAGTCATCTACTCTACAGTAGACGACTGGTGGAGTCATCTACTATACAGTAGACGACTCGTGGAGTCATTTACTCTACAGTAGACGACTCGTGGAGTCATCTACTCTACAGTAGACGACACGTGGAGTCATCTACTCTACAGTAGACGACTCGTGGAGTCATCTACTCTACAGTAGACGACTCGTGGAGTCATCTACTCTACAGTAGGCGACTCGTTGAGACATTTGCTCTAAATAAGAGGACTCATGGAGTCATCTACTCTAAGGTAGTCGACCCATAGAGTCATCTACACTAAAGTAGAGTCATCACCTACTCTAAAGTAGAATCATCTACTCAAGAGTAGTCATCTACAAAGTACGTAAACAATTCCAAAAAGTTGAAATATTCTATTGTGTAACGCATGAGTTGTACCCTAAACATTTTAGCCACCCTAATATTTCCATGTGGAAAACTACCACAATTTAATAGTGATCGACAAGCAGTCAAATACAGTGCTCTTAAACCATACATTTGCTTTATTTAATATTTGCTTACAATGACTGTTCCCTACTCGACAAACCGAAGGACCAAAAAATGTCCACATAAACTCCACAGTGTTGCATCTATTACCGTTGTAACTAGTAATGCTATTCCTGCTATTTTGACAGTGTCTGTCATCAATGCATGCCAAATCATCATTTAAATTTATACCTTTGCCAGCCAATTGATTATTCGGTAAGAATAGAATTCTCAAGAATTCTTTGAGTTCCGCCTTGTAAGTCCGATCCCGCCTTCTGAAAATCAAATATCCACTCTTCTGATAAGAATCCAATGTATTTTTACAATATCAATCCAATCATCCATCCGTATGGTTTCCAAACACTATTCCCAAAAACCAACTTAACCGCATAATAACGATGAAATACGATCCATGCCATGATCAGCAACATGAACAAATGATTGCAACTAACTACCATCCAGCCATATACGGGTATGTATGTAACCATCCATGCGTCCGTCCATCCGTCCACCATTATCCACATTATAGTATTCGTATATCATCGCATACGTTACGTAGCACAGTAGCACATTTGTACAATTATTGATCATCATCTAAATAACCGACAATAAAGAAAAATCATCATCGTTTTCGTCATTATCATTATGGTTCTCATGTTGATGATCGTCGCGATCGTCATCATGGATATGATGACTATTAATAGAAAAAGGAAAAAGATGTCAATCACATATGGCGTTTGATGTCGTTTTCTCCATCATTTTTTGTTTTTTTTTATCGCTTCTATTTTTGCGATGAAAAATGCACAGCGAAAAACTAATCAATATTGAACAGGCAAAAAAAACACAACAACATCGAACTGAGTCGACTTCACTCGATTGACTGCCGTTGCAAAGTTGGAAATGTTATTTACACAAATATTTTCCCATCGATTTGATATGACCAAACATGTCATAGCGCGACGACGACTGAACCTACTCGGCTCAGCTAATGTTTTGTCCATGATTGGCCTTTTCATCTCTCTCCGTGCGTACGAGAATAGTACGTCCATAATTGTCTGTCCTGTCCGATGTTTCTTTGGATAACTCAGCCTCCACATTATGGCGATGGAGGAGAGAGACTTTACATTGACATGATTGAAAAGAGCAAAAAAACGGATTGATTCGTGATTTTAAGAAGATGATATTCTGCAAAAAATGCAGCATTTTCTTTGCCCTTTTTCCCGTAAACTGAACTTTTATACAACATTTAGGAATTTTGAAATATAAGCTAAGTTTAATTTGGGGAACTACATCAGTTTTATCTAAAAAGAGCAAATATTTTTCAGAAATTAGCGTCGATGGCACAACATTTTTTTCAGAATCGAAATCACCATAAGTGTTAAACCTGTAGCAACAACAGCGCCATCAATTTTTTGACAAGCGTCAGTCTAACGTAACAAACAAACGAACTGAGTCGACTAAGTACACGTAGTCAATACGTAACAGTCTTATTGCTTTGTATTCAATTGGAAAGTTGCAACCAGCCATTGTTAATGAGCTGCGACATTTATGTGGGAACCAAATGTCTGTGTATCGGACCATCCGTCACGTCAAGATGAAACGGGTAGCATTAAAAAACTTCATGAGGTGGACATCCTAAAAACTGTAAAATCGCCAGAAGGAAATAAGTTTTTCCTTGATTTCTGAGCCGTGACACTCGTTATCAAAAGTTCTGCCGCAGTTGTATGGGAGATACGGAGCTCTTTAAGGTACATTTATAAACACCAGCAAATGACAAAGAGGAAATTAAGCCTCAGTAAACTCCAATGGGTTGAGGTACTTCTGTGTACCCAATCCACCCTCTATTTAAACATCTGTCACTCTGAAGCTGACCACCCTTTGCCCGCTACTCAATTGATGAAATGCGTTCACGCACTTTATACAGAAACCAAGAAGGCAAAAATGACATTTTACATTGATGATGAAAATCTATAAAGCGATGAAAATGATTAAAAGCAAGCAACTAACCAACAAACCAACCACAACATCGATGGAGTTAAGTTGATTTTGAGAATTAATTTAAACGTGCCACCACTAATATGGTTGCTGAAATGAATAATATGGTTGCATCTTTGTCGGTTTTGTGGCTTTTTTCCAGCTACCATAGCTGCGGTCGCAGCAGTACATTCGTTTCCCTGGAATACAGCTTCACAAATAAATCCTCAGATGATGATGATGCTGCTGCTGCTTAAGGAAGAAGACTTGATCAATTCTTTATGTTTTTTTCTGTGATTTTCCTCTTTTCTCGTTGAATTTCATAAGGAATATGATGGGATGTCATCACCATTGCCATTTTCCTCAGTTCGACTCGGACGGCCGTCAGGATGTACATATCTATGTGGTCAAGTGGTGCTGTCTTCGCTAGTCATATATAGCAGCATCGTTTTAATCATCATCATCATCGTGATCACCATGATTAGTGGTCACATTATTGTGGATGTCGTTGATGGTTGGAAGTCAAGCGGTAGCAAATTCATTGCTGCAAGTGCATTGCAGTACGTGTGAATGCCTGTAAAGTGCTGGGAAAGAAATAAAATTTAAGCATTTTTCATTTACCGAGTAGGAATGCCAGGGATGCAGTAGGACTTTCAATTTATATTGGTATACGAGGGTTAATTGCGAAGTAACGAGCGATAATTGTAGATGTATCACATAGTGTGCCAGGAATTTCTTTGAAACAGAAACGAATCAAACATGTCTCAGCCTTTGCTGAACTCATTCCAACAGAAATCATTGGCAATAACGAGGATCCAAGCTACCGTAACATATTTATTTTTCAATATTCTACTTACCCAGGACCTACATAGTAAGCGGATTTCAGGATCTACATAGTAAGCGGATTTGTTGTCCAAAACAATTCTGACTAATTTAGTTAACGAAAAGTATTGATTTTGTCGGTAGCAGAATTCTTGGGGTCTTAACCAATCTGAAGGATCACAAAACTCGTTCTCCTCAACACAATTTTCGGTATATCTTCCGTACCAGAATATTTGATGTTCTATAAGAGTTCTCATATCACCTATACGAAACCGGATGTAGATCCATAGATTACGCTTGGGAACTTCAAAACACTCCAGAGAAATGTCGCATGTACGAAGGGTTTAACTATAACTATAACAATATTCGTACAACTCAATTGTCGGTCCAAAACCCACTAGCCACACCTGTAGATCTGTGGTTCGCATTTCCCAATTATGTAGGATTTACTATCGTCAGGTTAGGTCTGGCTACTGTTTAGCTTTTTCAAAGGATTTGTTGTCTACACGGGGCAAAATCGCCTTTTTTGATATGTTTGAATGGAAAGAAAATATATTTGGAACACAAATTTTTAAATATTATATACTTCTGAACAAATAAATTTTATTTGGAAATCAATAAAATATATTTGGAACGCATATATTAATATATTACAACAAAATATATTTGCAAACTAAATTTCCCAAATAAAATATGTGTTTAAGTACAAATAAAATTATTGTTTAGGAATTTCTTCAAATATATTTTATTTAAAAAAGATTTTCAAATCTTTTGCTGGCTTTTTCGAATTTCATTTTTAATTTTTTCTTGGTTCCCAATTGTTCCTCCCAGTTATGATACCATATGCAGCATTCACTTCTGTTTCAAATCAATTATTTCAATTTCTGAGCATTCCAAGCCATCATTAGTTGTCAATCCACCAAAAAAATTATTTTGATCCAAGAAAATAGGATTTTAATTATTATTTTTACGAACATTAAACAATTTCTAAAAAAATTACTTTTAATTACTGAACAATATAACACAATTTAGGTATTTTCTGAATACTTAAAATGCGCATTTTTTATTTGTTTCGGAAATAATAGTCCCAAATAAAGATTTGTTTATAACACCATATTCCCAAACATACAACCTTTGTGTGTACCAAATATTATATGTTTAGAGTGTTCCCTGAACATATATATGTTTCAAGCCGAATATGTTTGGGACAATATACTACAGAAGCGATTTTTTTTCAGCGTGTAGTAAGTGTCCACAATAATCCTGTTTTCCAAAGAAATCCAAAAGAAATATTTTAAGTCTTTATTATAAAACTTGTCGTCAATATAATTCTCAGTACACCATTAGAGTGATCAAAACCGGTTTAAAATAAACCGGCCCACCGGTTTTTTGCTTCCACCGTCCCCGGTTTTTCTCAAAATCATGAATTTCGAACAACCGGTGCAACCGGTTTTTTTTGCTAATTTCCACCGGTTTTCCGGTTTTTTTTATCGCTAAAATATTAAAATTTATTTACAACTTTATATAAAAAATATCACAAATTAAGATAATAATATGAAAGATCTCCTTATATGGCCTAAAAAGACTCGGTAACTTTGCTAGAATACGAAGCCATTCACCAATTTCTGTACAAATTACAAAAATTTAAAGAAAATAAATGATTCATACGTGCAGAAGTTATGTGAAAAGTAAACGCATTCTCCCACTTCCAAACCGAAACAAAAACAAGTAAGAAAATTTCAATTGGGTAAACCGAGTAGTGTATACTCATATATATTTTTATACTCGTATATACCCACCTGCACTAAAGTGTGTATATAAAATATATATGTATAAAGATTTAGTACCTCTATTAAATATTATATTTAATACCCCGAAATATTAATATTTTCTTGACTGAACTACATAAGGGGAATTTCATGTCAAGTGGGTTAATTTTTAAAAGGGATGTCTTCTGTCGGGATGAAAATTGCACCAAGTAGCCCTATCAGATAGTAGTTATGAGACACAATTCCAACGAGATCGGTTAAGGACTTTCCGTGTTGGAGGGTGTCAAATATTGACATTTTTGTCAAACGGTTGTTTTTCCCATCTGAAATGCTAAAATGTTTGGTTGAACATTAATTTTTTTGCAGAGGTTTATATTTATTTTGATAGATCAACAGGTCCCATCCCATTAATAGGTCACAAAGGTTTTAAAGGAAATTATCTAAGCTTTCTTTGAGCAAAAAATCAAAAATTAAAACATACCAAAATTTCAAAAAATTAAAATTTTTTTAAAAGGTTGAAGGAAAGACTTTCGATAACACTTTTGGAAAATGTTTCTAAATACAATAGCTAATTAGTTATAAGTATGAGATAAAAGGACCGTTTGACTCAAATGACAATATTCATCACAATCCAACTCATAACTACTATCCAACGGGACTAAATTTGGTGCAAGATTCCTGATCAGAAGACATCGTTTTTAAAAATTTAATATTAAAAAAATCACCTTTTTTGTTATTAAAAAGGAAAATGTTTTTCAAACGGCAATTTTCACACTGTTTTGTTATACAGAAAAAAACCGGTTCTACCGGTTTCCCCGGATTTCTTCGAAGAAAAAAACCGTCCACCGGTTTTTTTATAACTTAAATAAACCATCCACCGGTTTTTTATTTTTTCAAAAAAACCGGTTTTTTGATCACTCTATACACCATCCATACATACAGTCTGCGTTTTCAATAATCTGTACACGCTGAAAAAAAATCGCTTCTGTAGTATATTGTCCCAAACATATTCGGCTTGAAACATATATATGTTTAGGGTAGACTCTAAGCATGTAATATTTGGTACACACAAAAATTGTGTATTTGGGAAGATGTTGTTCTAAACAAATATTTGTTTACATCCCAATGTGACTGCTAATTGTGAAACAAATATTTATTTGCATTTAAGTATTCATAAAATACATAAATTGTGTCAAATTTTTCAGTAATTCAAAGTTAAATTTAAAAAAAAATAATAATTAGAATCATATAATATTGGATCAATATGAAGTACTTAGAGGATTGACAACTAATGATGACTTGGAATACTCAGAAATTTGAAATGATTGATTTAAAACAGAAGGTAATGCTGCATATGGTATCATAACTGGGAGGTACAATTCAAAACCCAAGAAAAATTAAAACTGAAATTTGAAAAACTCAGCAAAAGTTTTGGAAATCTTTTTTAAATCAAATATATTTGGAAAAATTCCTAAATAATAATTTTATTTGTATTAAAACACATACAGGGTTGCCCATATTCGACGGACCCACGGACTCGTTGGGCCCATTCCAATCGACGAGGCTTGTCCGCAGGCAACAATCTTTGCGTCAATTGAATTTTGTACGGGAACAAATGCAAATCAACGCGAATAATCCGTTGTAAAGTGGACCGAGCCATGCCCAACTGCTGAGAACGGCGTTTTTGGGATGTTCTTGGGGACCTCTCAACACTGGCTCGTACGGCAGCGATATTCTCGGCCGATCGCCTTGGTCGACTTTTATTTGGCCTCTTCGGATTAGAAAGAGCCTCACCAGTCGAAAATTTTTCGTATAAACGCTTAATGGTGTTCTTAGAAGGCGCACTTCTCACATTTTTTAATATTTTAAAAGCACGTTGATTTGACTTCTTCTGTTGAATGTAAATTTCGACTATTTCAGAGCGCTCGCGTGGCGTGTATTGTTCCATGGTAAAAATCTGCTTGGACTGACGCTTCAAACGCGGTATGTCATTAAGCGATCTGACATCTCTGTCAAAAGTTATGGCGTTGCCAGATGGGTCCGTCGAATATGGGAGACCCTGTATTTTATTTGAGAAATTTAGTTTGCAAATATAATTTGTTGTAATATATTAATATGTGCGTTCCAAATATATTTTATTGATTTTCAAATAAAATTTATTTGCTAAGAAATATATAATATTTAAAAATTTGTGTTCCAAATATATTTTCTTTCGATTCAAACATATCAAAAAATGCGATTTTGCCCCGTGTATGTTTTTGAAATAATCTGTACGTTTTTAAAACCATCAATGAATCCCTAGAATATGCGATCTCAAACAATTACTTATCCTGTAAAGCTAATTATGTGTGGGGAAGACTTCTATGACTTCTATGACATCTATGTACATCATTAAATGATGACTCTCGTCGTAGGGAGCTGGCAACCGCGGGTATTTCAAAATGTTCACTTGGTAAGATATAAGACGAAAGCTTTACAAAAGCAAGGACCAGCGTTATGGTAGCGTGAATTGTTCACGACTATAGATACGTGGATGGAGTGATGTTGGATACATTTTCTCAGCCATCTCGGACACTTAAGTTTGAAATTCCGTTAGAGATTAGACATCAGAAACGAATTTGAACCGAATCTGAAATTCTTTGGGCAATAAAAAGGGTTTAACCTTTAAGTCCACATGAGCAGAACAAGCGAAGTCGCAGGCAGTGACTGATACACTGTTTCACAAGATCAACGTGATCTATACCGGTTGTTTCAAGCAGATCTGTATACCATCAAAATTAAGATAAACTAAGTTTGTACTAATACCCAAAGTGGAAAAGCCGTCCCATACAGGAGTTCTCCTTAAAAGCGTGGAAAGATTAATCGATAGTTATTGATAGGACTATTGTATTAGTCCTAAGACATTAGTTATTGATAGGACTATAGCGTTAGTCCTAAGACGTTAGTCCTAGTTCTGAGATTTGAACCTACGGCAAGGGCCGTAGCCATCCATCAAATCATTGCCAACCTTCTGATTAAGATAGCTTAGGGTCAGCTGACCTCCATAGATTTGTCAGCAGAGTAACGCTTCAATCTATTGAGTCTCTTCATGAACAGTTCTCTCCTCAAATCTTAACAATCACTTGGGATTTGCAGAAACACTGACGCATTTTTTTCCAGGCGGGAATCTTAGCTATTAGGGCCTGTTTCTGTAACATATTTTCGTTCGTCTACGGCGAACCATCAAAAATCACTCCATTATTTCGAGGAATCTATAAGTCACAGAAGTTAATAATTCGTTGTGTATATTCAAAAATACATAAAAAGTCCACACCTAAAATATTTCTAACCTGCGTTTTTCAGAATTCAAGTAATAGTTGAGAGATTTTTGATCGTTCGCCGTAGACGAACGAAAACAAAATTACAGAAACGGGCCCTTAGAGTGGTAGCAGGATAGATGCGAGCTCAGTATAAACATTTTTCCTGATAGTCAGGTTGGTACCAAATCCCTGGAAACTGTCTTGCTGAATTCAAGAACTTTCCTGGACTGTCGGCTCAGCTCAATATTCATCTGATTTTGGTGACGTGCTACATGCACAAGGGATCTGCAAAGCAGATGATCTTGGAGTTCCAGGAACTACTTGAAATTACTTTTGCAGAAATTGCATAACCATGTATACTTTCTTCTTTGTGGAGTTAGTATACATGGCTGATGTTAACATCTCCCAAATCTTGAGGTTTTGAAAGCAATTAAATTGGTTCAACGAGGAAATATAAAACTTCCTAAGTATGCAGTATCACAAAAAACTACATAATTAAAATGAGACCGACATACTGGTAGCCACTCTAAACCTAACCTTACCAAAGCTAGAGCAGTTACAGGATGTGTTTTTGAATCGAAAATCGAACTGATTATGCACATACAGCATTCGAATTTTAATTCAGTCCTTTGATTGGAATCTGAACCAAAGGTTGGGGTAGCTATTGGAAGTGATGTTCACCAAGAGTCATCACTGCATGCATGTTTAAACCGCGAAAACTTCCGCCTCAGAAATGCTTGGTGTCACAATTCCCGGCAATAACTCCGGTTACATGGGGCTTATAGTTCATTATGTGGAGCAAGTCATTAAATTCTACACCTTCTCTGTTATCAATACTTATTACAACAGTGGCACTTTGATCCGGTCGCGACTCTTCCTTCAAGTTCTCTATCTTGAGAAGGAATATATATGGAGGAAGACTTCAGCGGTCTGCTTTAATAAAGAGCGACTCTAGTTTATAGAAATACATCTGTGGTCGACTCTGGTATATAGAAATATATATGTGGTCGACTCTGGTATATAGAAATATATATGTGGTCGACTCAAGTATACAGGAAGCCCTCTATGGTCGACGAAGTCCTCAGTGGTATAGAGATACGACATACTCGTAATTCTGTTTTCATTCCCAATGGGAATACAGGGAGCCTTTTTGGAGAACGCCACAAGATTACCATGCCCCCCCTGACCGTACCGATTCGATGCAAGTAGTTCTGCCCTTGTGGTGAGGGGTAGAGAATTATCATAACCTCTGCTTCTTTGGTTGATTTGCAACTTCACTGATTGATTCAAAACAATCAATTGATTCATGTCAGCCAAAATTTACTCCTGAATTTTTGAGTAGGTAATCCAGAACCACCACAAAAATCAGAGAATGTCAGCCACAGTGTATGATTAATGACTCCGGCCAGTCATCGCAACTTAAGTTACTTCCATTTCAAGATAATATCACCATCCCTTTTATCTTCATGACGGTACATCGTACCGGTGTGAAGAATCACGCCTCCATTAGAATTATCTGGGAAATCTCTTAGAGAGTGGGAACCCTCCACAGTTAATAAGAGATCTAAAGCACAGGCGCCAATTCGAAGCATAGCTGAATGGCTATCTATTGCACCATTTGGAGGCTACTCTCGAGTGGGATCTGGTTGTTGTGCAAATCCATCTGGAGCAAGGGCTCTGATCGCGATTTTGGGTTTAGACCGATTGTAGGTGTAATGCGCACTGGGCAAGACTTTCTCACCTGCACCTTTTCTAGAACGGCAACCGATCGTACTTCCAACAAGATCCGAGGATCGGTGAAGGCAGAATGAGGAGTTAAGAACACTTCAGTATCCTTGCCACCTGTGGTGAAAGAAAAATTACCTCTAGTAGTATTATCGTAATAGAGTTACGATAATCAGATTTTGTGATTCGGAACTGCTGAGTACAACGCCTAGAGAAGAGCTGACACCCTATTGGGCATAGCTTTCTGTCTATCGGAAAATACTTCGTCATGACTTGAGGTCACACTCACCATTAACGTACACAACACCCATGCCTTTCACATTTCAGATGTCTTCGTATATCCGATAGACACAAAGATGTGCAGTAACCCCCAAGAAGGAACACTAAAGCTACATTTATTACTGTCGCTAAGCCCATGTCTATGCAAAAAATCCATTTAGAAACCACGTCCGGTTAACAGGTGTGCGCTTGCTTTCAAGGACAGTCAGATTATTGATAGTTCCTCAAGGGGCCAATCGGCAGACGACAGCGACAAACCTTTTTTTCATCTTTAAGGATATTGCGGAACGGGTATCGTAACCTACTACTGTTTCGTACCATATGGGCAAACCCTAGGTAGAGCACGCTAGAAGCGGACGGCCATAAATAACTCCTGTCGCTCATCTGCTAAGACCTCAGTCGATACTCATGACCCGCTGCATCTGACCAACTACACTTCTCTCGCAAGTAAACCATTTGAGGATGGAAATGTATGCAATCACTCAGTCTTAAAGGGTGGAACTGTTATGTTGGTTAGGGGCAACTTCCGCTGTGATAGGGTTTTTTTTTTGATACTGGTAGGTATTGAGTATTGTGCTCTTAGGGTGTGGAAGGGTGGCGGTTCTTCTGTGACCTCTGTATCATCTTCTGGGGAATATTCTTGTTCTGCTGATTAGGATGCTGTATTCTCTTTCTACGATTCTGGCAGGGTTGTTGGTCTTTGCAAGGATCTCAACCCAAGACACCGGTTTTGGGTGGATCTAATGTTGACCTAGTGTCAACATTAGATTCTTTGGTTGTTTGCTTTCCTGTCCCAATTTTGTTGCGGTTGTGGCTGATAGGCCTATCAGTCCGAATGGTTCTTCTATGTAGTATGTATATTGATTTTTTCCTGCTAGTGGATGCTAGTGGTTTGTCCAGGGCTTTTGATTACGAGTCAGATGAAAGGGCGATTCGGATTTTGTTGAGGATTTGCGTTGTTGAGACGTGCGAGATATGGACGTTCTTGGACTTTGTTTGGATGAGTACTCAGCGTTTCAAGGTGTGATTTGGCAGTGTATTGGAAGGCTGCAGACCGGCCCTGTTGTAGCCCCTACAAGGTTATTCATGTATATAGGAAGAGAAAGAAGAAAAGGAATTAGATAAGTACATCCAATCTGAGGAAGCGCTCTGCTTTGATTAGAAGTGTTCGGGTGTTAAATCCTAGGGGTAGTATGACACACAAAGAGATGCCTCGTGATGTGTAGTGACTCCACGCAGTTCGGTCACTCATCTTTGATGTCTTGTTTCAGCAGGCATAGGTAGCCGTTTAGGTACCTAGAGAGTCAAAATCGTAGCTGGGATAGGAATGTCACCATGGCTGTAGTTTATGTGTTTGTGGATGATTATGGGCTTGCTTTTCGTGGTGCTGTGAAGGTTTCTGTGCCGAGGGTTCAAGCTAGGAATGGCGGTTCTTGGACTTTGATTGGATGAGTGTCCTGCGTTTCAATAGTCTATTTCATGTAGACTTCCTGCAGACCGGAATGTCACCTTTACTCAGGTTGATGTTTGTGTGGATGATTTAGGGTCCGGTTTTCGCTGTGCTGGGTGATTTACCGTCCCCGATGATGGGCTTCATCCGGGAGCTTAGGAGACTTTTGCAGAAGTCTACATAGGTCTGCTGATCCAGGGCACCACGGGACTTTGAGAGCTGATATCCGCAATCTCGGCCGTATTATTTATGATAATATTCAGATTTTTGAGAAGGATCCCTTGAAGGAGTATCTACAGGACATCGGGGTGATGGATCCCGCATTCTGATGGATCTTGCGTTTCTTATGACATGCGCAAGGCCCCCCAATGATGTCATTCTTTACGAGTATCTCGGCGGGTGGTGCTGTTGTCGGCGATGCGGTCGTATGAGAGGATGTCTGTTTTGTGTGCCCTATGGATATTCCCTGCTGATGACAGGGGAAGACACACACCAATGCATTCTCAATGTTGCGGTCACATTCGAAACCAAACCATACTGTACGCTACTCAACGTCTCCTGAAGCCGATCAACCATAATACTCTCCAGCACCTTTGCGGATATCGTCTATTGGGCAACTTCAGAAGAACAATTACCCTGGCAGTACCTGAAGGCCCCCTCGATAGCCTGTTTTCGGAATTTTGATGGGAAATGAGAGCTATGTTTGGACCACGCCTTTTATGAGTCCTTATAACCAATCTGTGTAAATGTCTCAGTTTGATGGCGATATAAAGATATAAGCACCTTACCTCACTTGCCACACCTACCTCGTTGTAATCCATCATTCATGGAACGCTCAGTCAAGCGGCGTTGCACTTGCTCATGACCATTGTAGCCGCTGACATGACTTTCTGCTGATCGTCGTTGTTATTATTATTAGGCTCAACTTGACCATTTGGAAAGGAATGACGCTGGTGGAATGGGGCAAGGAATGGCATGTAGTGTGGCGGCAGCAACTGCATCGCGCTGGAAGACTGTTTCAGTTGTTGGAGTTGCACATCACTAACTATGGCCGTTACTCTTGACGGTGTTGTTGCAAGTTGTAGCTTTAATGTACTCGTACTTACTTTACTTTACTTTACAATTTGTTGTGCGCATGTGTGCCGCCGCCACCGCCGCCGCGGTGCCATTGGATTGTGTGGCGGAGTTGCTCGCATTATTATGAGTTGCCACAAATGTTTGTGTTACGTGTGCGAGCGAGTGTTGTTTACGAGATTTTCTCGTAGTGAAAGAGTGCGGCGGCTGTTGTTTGCTTGGCCCGTCGATCGCTTGGTTCGTTGGTTGCATTTAAAATGCAAAACACGTTATTAACCGTTTTTAGAATTACTAATTGAATCGACGCGTACATTGGTTTCTTAAACGGTTTTTTCTCGCTTCATGCGTTTTTTTCGCTTCTCTCGCAGCGTTGCGTTGCACTGCGTTTCCTTTCCCACTTTGGTCGCGAATGGGGGTTTCTTCACAGTGGGTTGGTTTGCTTGCTGTGGCAGTTGCGACTGGTACTGGGGTCTGTCTCGGTTGTTATCTGTTTCTTTTTTTTTTGCTGCACTACTCTTCGTTTGTAAATTTTTCTAAGATATGTTTTTATTTTTTCGATGTCTCGTCGCGTTTACATACATTAAACTTTGTGTTGTTGTCGATATTGTTGTTTACTCATTGTTATTGTCAATGGTTGGTTGTTTGTTTATTTTGTTGTTGTAGCTGTAGTTGTTTTTTGTGTGTGGCTTTTTATGTTCATATGAACAACAAACAACTTTTGTTTGATTTCTTTAGGAAAATGCCGGTACATTTATTGTTGTTGTTGCTCTCATGTTATCTCAATAATGAGAATTGGAATGGGTGGAAGGCGGGAGAAACAAAAAAAAGAGACATTGCTTTGCTGTTGTTGTTGTCGTTTCCTTTCTTGTCTCAATGTCCTTTTTTGCTACAGATACATATGGCAGATTCGAACTAGACATATGTTGAAATAGGGTGTTGTAAGTTAAATTCCTAATTCCTACGATTCTAAAATCCGAGTCTTTCGTTCAGTCACGGGAATGTGGACAGTTGATCTATGCCCTTGCAGTCTAATAATAGTTGGACGCAAATGGGGTTTGCTGCTGATTCACTTGATATGTACAGCAATTATAATACCGATACTCCTATATGGATCTGTGGTATGGAGGTAAGAGGAAGAAATCCAAAGTGCAGAGACTAATATGAGTCGGTATATGTAAATGCAGATCAGATCTGCTCCTCAAATGCCACTAGAGGTGATGCTTAACCTGCAACCAATCGATGTATACATACATCAAGTGCACCGCAGCGAAAGTGGCCCTTCGGCTAAGGGAATCAGGAATGTCCGTCAATTCTACACATGGACATGGCTCAATAGCCATGAAGATTGAGTGTCAAATAGCGTTATAGAAGCCCAGGAGATCTCAATCTTCAGGGACGGATCAAAAATGCAGACGCGTACGGGATCGGGAATATACTCCAAACCCCTAAATCTTAGAATCTGCACCAGAATTCACAGGCAGTAGGCACCAGAATTCACAGGTCTTACAGGCAGAGATGTATGCCATTAACTTAAAACTAAGATACCCGTCAAAGATGAATGGATTGGCAGAATACTAGGAAATAGCAACAATATTCACTGCAGATGGTTCGAAGTTTGATGAAAAGGTTGGCTACGGATTATACTGTAAAAAACTAACAGCCTGTTTCTCAATGTCAAACGAAAGCGAGGCGAACGAAAAACAGCTGATTTTAGACCCACAGCCACAGCATCAGCATCAGCCAGTATGTTTGCATTCGCTTTGTCGTTCTGATACCTTTTAGTAGGTCTAAAATCAGCTGATTTTCGTTCGCATCGCTTTCGTTCGACACGATGCTAGGCTGGGAATTGTGTCTAATGACATCTGCAGATGCTGTGGATATGAAGAAGATGTGGAGAGCATTGATCCCATGCTTTCGCATTGAGTAAACGACGCCTGGAAATGCCGGTGTCGGCCTTTCTAAAAATGCTGACAGATCTAGGCGGTACAGTTAGTCGTTGGTTTCGACGAGGGGCAGCCTTGTACAACCCCGACGAGGGTTGTACGAGGCACAAAAGTTGGTCTATGTGACCTAACATAAGCTAAAGCCAGTCAGCAGATATCACAGCAAAAAATCTCACTTTTAGATCGAGTATTACCGCTCATTTGCATTTGTTTTGGTGTAATTTATTAGCTGATTTTCGTTCGCATCGCTTTCGTTCGACACGATGCGAGGCTGGGAATTGTGTCTAATGGCTTCTGCAGATGCTGTGGATATGAAGAAGATGTGGAGAGCATTGATCCCATGCTTTCGCATTGAGTAAACGACCCCTGGAAATGCCGGTGTCGGCCTTTCTAAAAATGCTGACCGATCTAGCCGGTACAGTTAGTCGTTGGTGTCGAAGAGGGGCAGGTACCAAAGTTGGTCTATGTGACCTAACAGAAGCTAAAGCCAGTCAGCAGATATCCCAGCAAAAAATCTCACTTTTAGATCGAATATTACCGCTCATTTGCATTTGTTTTGGTGTAATTTATTAGTTATTCAGGGAAGTGAATTTGTGGTCCACTTTCACCTATTCTGGTCGGGAGGGCTATTACTGTACAAGCTATTGTTAGCACTGGTATTTTTTTATGATATTACGATGCGACGTTTCCCTCCTCCTTTCTTATCCGGGCTTGGGACCGACGACGGCGGACTTGACGGAGTACCTTAGAAGAGTTGCCGGAAAGACCAGAAGAGGTAGAATAAGGAACGAAACGATCCGAGGGCATCTAAGAACAGAATCCGTACAAATTAGAATAAACCGCTCCAAAATGAGGTGGTATGGGCACGTTGCCAGGATGTCAGACTACCAACTACCAAAGAAAACTCTGAAAGCTAGGCCTAGGCCAAGAGGAAGAGAACGCAGAAGAACAACTTGGCAAGACACGATAGATAACATCTTCGAAGAAAATGCTCTAGACAAACGAAGGACAAAACCAACAGCAATAGAGTAGAGTAACAACAGATCCAATAGAGTAAGCCAGAAAATAAAATGCATTTAGTACACAAAATCTGCACGACTCGGTTGCAGTTTAAGCAGTGCTGTAAGGTCACACGCACTCTACTCGTAGAATCAAATGAGATTGACCAAAAAGGAAGCACTTTTGCAGCGCCTAAGCGAAGATAAGACAAATTGGTGATGCCTGTCAAAAATCATCACGGATTAGTGTTTTTACTTAACGTGTAACGTAGATAATTTATGTCACAGTGTAGTTACGTGGATTCCCTCATTTCCCTTCCGCAGAACATCAGCCAAACTAAAGATTCTACAATACGCCCCTTGATCTTATCCGATAGTATTGCGGAAATGATACCCACCATGGCCCGTACAAGCCAGAATGGGAAAACCGGCTCACTTTAGTCTACGTAATGTCGCAAACTACTCAGCACATGAACATTCACAGGTAGTCATTGCACCACCCTTGAATATTTTCGATCGTTCTCACTGATTCTTCGGAGACATAACGTCAGCAAGGACGTATCCAAGATTTTGGTTCCGGGGTGGGGGGGGTGGGCCCAACCTTTTTTTCCATAACAAAGATAAACAATTAAAAAATTGCGTTTATTGTGTAGGTAGTGGAAGTTAAGTTCCTTAGTTTTTTATTCGAATTTTATTCCTAAATATAAATGTGTACTTTAGTACGAGATCAGTAAAACTCTTTATAATAAAATACGTAAGAGTTAAAAATGTAATCTTCGATTTTTTTAAAGAAATATATCAATTATTTCATCTATTTTGACTTCATCTTTGTATATAGACATCAAAGCCAGATAAGATAGCCTTTCTCCTTCCATTCTGTTCCGAAGATAAGTTTTTATTCTTCTTAACGTCGAGAAACTTCGCTCAGCAGATGCCGTTGTCACAGGTATTGTGGCCAGTATCTGCCAAAGGGTAAAAACACTTGGGAACATGTCCTCATCGCAATCTGAAATAGCATCTAATGCATTTGATGGCTTATCATTCCTCTGCTTCCAATAATCAATCCATATACTTATTTTAGCTAAAACAGATTTTGCTGAATTTTTTAACTCGTTTTTGTAAAGAAGTGTGACTTTTTCGAAATCTTCCTTTATTAGATTTACAACTATCGGAACGATATTAAACAGACTTGTAATTATAGCTTCATGTTCGGAAAATCTATTATTTAAATGTGATATTACTTCGTCCAGATATGGTATGAACAATGTTGTCCTAAAATACGCCTTGGCATCTGAACCAGGAATATTAGCCCTATACTTTTGAGTGCCTACTCTTCTATTCCAAAACTTCTTGCAAGTTGTGTGGATTCTTCAAACAGTTTATCAAACTCCGCATCTGAATTTCTACACATGTCACTTAATTTATGTAGTCGTTGCCAATTTTATGATTTCGTAAGCCTTTATTATATCTGGGTTAATCGTCTGCGAATACCGTGATACTGCAAACTACATGTTAAAAAGGTAGATAGATAAGAAATCATAAATGTAATTTTAACTTAAGTTTCGTCATATCTGCTTATCATAAATTTAAAGTCAACCAATAATTACACCGGTCGACAAACACAACATTTTTTCTTGGGAAAAATGTGGCTCTGGAGGTATGTAGTCTGACAGGATCTTCATTATATGTGTATTATACAGCCCATGTTTAAAGCAGAAGTATATGTCAGGCCTTTTATCATTCAAATGGAAGAAACCGTTTAAGAAGCTTAGCCCATAGAAATCCCAATAGCAGCATACTGGGTATGCAATATCTTCTCACATGTTCCTAATCCTACTTCGTTAATCGTCTTCCAATTTTAGTGAGTCGAGAGAGGTTTTCTATAAAAGTTTTAGTCACATTTTAAAGCCACATTTCAGTCACACAGAATTGCATTACCGTACAATTGCCTTTTTAACAAACCTATTTCCAAAGTCCGATTGCAGACTTATAGGTATGTACAGGGGTTTCCAACAAGAGGTGTTATTTTGAGTCAACCGGTATTTCGGTAGCTGTCACTTTTGAAGCTTTCATTCTTTGACATTTGACAAGTAGAAACTACGCCATTACTAAAAATGGAACGATACAGGATTCAACAACGCATTGAAATTATTAAAATTCACTACAAAAATGGTGAAAATCTTGCAGTCACAGTTCGCAAAACTAAAGCATTTTTGGTTCGTCGTGAAGCACCTTGTCGGACAGCAAGCAATACAGAAATTGGTGGAAAAACTCGAGCTGTTCGGACAAGTTAGTGATGTGAAGAATAAAACCCGTGCACGTCGCTCAAGAACAACTGAGAATATTGCTGCTGTAGCCCAAAGTATTGAAGAAAACCCAGGTTTGTCCATTCCTCGTCGTTCTTTGGAATTGGGCATTCCACAAACGTCATTACACCGTATCTTGCGTAAAGACTTGGGCCTTAAGGCTTATAAAGTTCAGTTAACACAAGAACTCAAGCCGGCCGATCATAAAGAACGTCGTGTCTTTGCTGATTGGGTCCTTGAAATGCACGAAAATGATCCGGAATTCCATCGAAAAATCTTCTCGACTGATGGGGCCCATTTCCACCTCGGTGGCTACGTCAACAAGCCAAATTGTCGAATCTGGGGCTTGGAAAACCCAAGAGTTATTGTTGAGAAGGCTCTCCATCCTCAGCGTGTGACTGTTTGGTTCGGTTTATGGTCCGGCGGGGTCATTGGACCTTACTTTTTCGAAAATGGGGTTGGATCAACAGTTACGGTGAATGTATTGCGCTATCGAGAGATGATTTATGATTTTTTATGGTCGGAGTTGGATGATACTGATCTGGACAACGTTTACTTTCAACAAGACAGCGCTACGTGCCGCACAAGCAACGAAACCATTGCTCTGTTACGGGAAAAGTTTCCGGACCGTGTTATCTCTCGAAGAGGTGATCACAATTGGCCACCGAGATCTAGTGATTTAACACCTTGCGACTTCTTCCTTTGAGGCCACGTGAAAGATAAGGTCTACGCCAACAGCCCAGCGTCGATTCAAGACCTCAAAGATAGAATTTGTGAGGCTATCGAGGACATAGGGCAGAAACTTTGCGATTTGGTTATGGAAAATTTCATGAAAAGGATATGGTCCTGTAAGCGTGGTCGAGGTGGCCATTTGGCTGATGTTGTTTTTCATTATTAACGGCATACCTTCCTCTTTATTATGACATAAACATCCGATCATTTATCTCAAAAATAAAAATAAAATACCAAAATTACACCTCTTGTTGGAAAACACTTTACTTACATATTTAGTTATTAGATGTTTTATCGGCTAGGGTGTTTGTTAAATGTTCGAAACTTTGAGTTAGTAACACTGCTTTATATTACAACCGATTTAACAGCTGATAATTGGTTTTTGTTTAGATTGGTGTGCCATTTTATCACGAGAGCCACGCTTGCAAATTTCTGAAATTGTCTATCAAAATAATAGTTTTTTCAAACTTCAGCGATGAATCTCATTTTTGGTTGAATGGGTACGTAAATGAACACAATTGTCACATTTTCACTAGGCATGATTGGATGCCTAATCTGTACCTAATCGGGACAATGTGTTATGAAAAGTGTAGATCTAGTCACATACTTTAGCAGGGCCAGTGCCTGCGACATGCCACCGCTGGCTTTGCCATAGCGCACCCTGCCATCCCAATTCTCCAAGATCTTGCTGACAGTTTCTGGCTCTATTTCACGAATGTAGGCCATTGAGAGCCTCAATTGTTCATGGATTGTTCGCAAAGCATCGAAGCTTTATGGTAACGATAGAAAAAAGTGTAACTTGTAACATGCCTCGGTGACGGTTTCTGGCTCTACATCACGAACGACTTGCGCGATATTCGCCCTTAAGAGCCTGAATAGTTAATGCATTGTTCGCATGACATTGATGCTTCACGATATCCCACAAAAAAGTCTAACGGCGTCAAATTGACATCTTCGAGACGGCCGATAACACAATTGCCGAATTTTCCGCGCAAAAGATTGATTGTGGTGTGTGGTATGACGTGCTGTTCTGCCGAATCCAAATAACGTCCAAGTCTACGTCTTCAATCTCCGGCCAGAAAAAATTGTTCATGCCTCTGTAGCGCTTACCGTTACCGAAAAGGCGATTCCAGCTCTGTTTTTGAAAATGATGGTGACCCCACCGCTTCAAAATCCGCACCAAACTGTCACTCTCTGAGAAAACATTAGCTTCTCCCCTGCTGCGGCAGTTTTGCTTGTTAATGTATCCACCGAGATATAAATGGACTTCATAAGAAAAGATTTTTCAAAAATACATCGTTGTATATTTCGTGCGCCATCAATTGGGCCTTGTAAGCGAATAATGAATTATAAGGTATTTATGCAAAATTCGCTTCAGATCAATGGTGAGTCGATATTCCAGGACTGTGTTCTCGTCAGTGTGTACCATACGCGGACAGGCTATGCCGATTAGGTGCAAATCGGCCGCAGCCGTCCATTTTTTCCACATCGGCTTAAACTCAGCCGCCGAAGATTATTTAGTGAGTTAAGATGAAGTTACTTTGTGCCATGTTGCATTAAAAATAGTTTGAAAACCCTATTACAAAGACAAGAATTTATTTTGTCTGAACTTTGATGTTCGCGCTTTTCGTTTGAATTTCAAATTTCTTAAAATTTGAAAATGATTTGATTTTTGAGGCGTGATAGTTGTAGATATTTATGTACAGGGTGGCTGATATGTAATGCAGCAAAGTAAAGCGCTATTTTTTTTTTAATTTTTTTTTTTAAATTTTATTATTCAAAAGCAAAAAATGTCGGAAATAACATAAAATTTTAGAAACAGTTTAGATTTGTTCGAATTGGTCACCTTTGGCACGAATTATGGCCTTTAAACGGCCGACAAAGCCATCACACGCTGCACGAAAGTGGCTCTGCGGTATGTTGGCCCATTCCCGGCGAAGCGCCGTCTTGAGATGATCGATACTTTGGTATTTTTTAGTGCGAACCTTACTCTCTAAAATGCCCCAGGCGCAAAAGTCCAACGGATTGAGATCCGGAGATCTTGGTGGCCATTGTGCGGTAGAAATGAAGCGAGGAACCTCCTTTTTAAGCTATTCTTGGTTGACGCGTGCTGAGTGCGATGGTGCTGAGTCCTGTTGGAATGTCCATGGTCTGCGGCCGAAATGTTTGTCTGCCCAGGGCTTCAATACTGTCTTTAGGACATTTTCCCGATAATATTCGGCATTTATTTTGACCCCATGGTCGATGAATACGAGCGGGAAGCGACCATCGGCCGTTACGGCGGCCCACACCATTACTATCGGCGGCGCTTGAGTTCTGGTGGCCAATCGAAGGTGTAAATTTTCAGCTGACCTCTTTGGCAAGTAAACCCGATCATTTTGTTTGTTCACAAACTGCTCAATTTGGAATGGCTTCTCATCGGAGAAAACCAAATTCGGTAACTGGCCACTTTCGTACAAGCGAAGCAACTCCTTGGCTCTTTCCAGTCTAACTTTTTTTTGTGCATCGGTGAGCTCTTGCACTTTTTGGAACTTCAATGGCTTTAGTCCAAGCTCATTTTTAATATGTGTTGTATCCGTTCTCGCGATATGTTCAGCTCACGAGCAATTTTTCTACCACTGCGGCGTGGATTTCGATCAAATCTGGCTTTCACTTTTCGGATCATTTCTGGTGTTGTTACCGTTTTTCTTCGTCCACTTTTTGGACGCGATGCAACACTGCCAGTATCACGGTAACGAGCAATGGTACGAGAAACAAAAGATTTATTCACATTTAAATGCCAAATATAAAGCAATCACACTATCACGCTAGAATTCCATCACGAATAACTTTTTTTCTGAATGCAATAGATCAAAATGCTTTTGTAAGCTTGTGTCACTGAAATAAATCTGTTAGCTATCAGACTAGCGGTTTAGAAATGATAACAACCTGAAGTTGGTTGCAATACATATCTACCACCCTGTATATAATTTTTGTTAATAAGCTCCCAAACTTCTTTAATTTTATTAATATATTCTCAAGACCATCGGATCTATACTCCGGAACGACCCAATTCCTGTTTGGCCAAGGAGCGGGAAGAGCGGTCACTGTCAAAATAACATATGATTCAAAAAGAAACCACTATATGGACCACCCTGTATATGTATGGTACACATAACATTTTAATATAATTTGCTTATGCACAAAATGTGTATATATATTTTATTTAAGAAGTAAATTCTCCAATACATTTTCTTTCGTCCCAAACATGGATCCATAATTCTTGTTCCATTTTTATGATCCATCATGCCAAAATTGTTTCGCTCTCCACCATTTCTCATCCATCCACATATTTATTTTTGGTTTTGGTTTTATTGCGGTTCTCATGAAACTCCTTCCTGTGGCAATTCCTCCAAATCGAATTGAGTTTCGCCTTTTTCTTCAGAAGAAACTTCGACTTAAACCAAAACCTTAATTCCTTTGAGAGTTTGAGGAATTCCTTTGCATCCAAGGATCCGTCCACGGTTCGCTGGAATTTAATTCCCCAGCTAACAATTGTTGTTAAGACATTGCTTGTGGCACCTCTTCGAGGTGTTGGTCGGGTGTGAAATTAACATTTTCGTTTCTGTGAATTTATTTAAAGTACTTTTTGATGTTTTTGGCACTTGTTAACATTTGTGTTCGACATCGCTTTGTTGTTACTCGTCGTAGTGGTGTTGGAACATCTAAAAGAACTTAGCAAAAACTTCGACAGACACAATTGCTAAATTTTATCAGATCATTTGTATAGATGCGAAAATGAGATAAGATTTTACCGAAGATCTGAGAGTCGATGTCAGACATGGAAATTTGATTGGAGTGCAATGTAGATTTGACTGCGGCCATAAAGGCTACTACAACAACCTTATGTTTTACAAGGCTCTAACTGTGTCGGCTTTAATTCAATTACAATATGTGTTGCTTTTAATGACTAAATACTAATTTGGTAGTTTTTAGATAAGAATTGATACTGAAATTGTTTTTTTTATTTATTGAAACGTGAATAGAGTGGACTCTTTTAAATTATGGATTTTATTCAGCTCAACCGTCATTAACTGTCGAAATCTTTGTTCAATATGACTCTTTATAATTGAATGGATTTCGTGAAATTGTTATTTCTATAGTACTTTGTAAATAAAACTAAACCTAGGAAATGACAATGATGATTCCGTAATCAGTAGCAATTATATAGGGTGATCCAAGTAGAGATACTTTTTTCAATAGCCTTTTTTTGACAGATCACGTGTGAGTCGTGTCATGCTGTCATGTTATTTTTGTTAAGTGTTGTTTGGCATTTCATCATGGAAAGACTTACGCCTGAACAACGTTTACGCGTGTCATTCGCCAGTTACCAGTCGAAATGCTCGAACGAGTCATCGAAAATTGGACTCAACGGATGAAACATCTGAGACGTAGCCGCGGTCAACATTTGATAGACATAATCTTCAAAAAATAAATGCAAATGAATTTCTTTCAAATGTTAATAAACATTCCCCATTCAATTTGAATTTTCTGTGTATTTTTTCTTTAAAAAAGTAGGGAACCTCGAAATGGATCACCCATCACATTCAATAGATGATGTTAATGGTCCAATGAAATAGTTGGTGTTTAATCGAAGACACCAACTATTTCATTGGACCATTGACATCGGTTCAATCGCTACATCATCAAATTCCTTAATATGTGAGAGATCATAGTCGAGGATTATAGTAATAGATCTTCCCTTTAATCGTTACTATCTTTCTTAAGAATCATAACTATCACACTAGAACTTACACCGGAAACCCTAGAGTTACTAATTCATAGGTAAGACGTTCGCTCTCGTACGAAAAATCTTTTTAAGATTTGCCGCAGACCAAAGTCCACATAACTCCAAAGAACCGAATGAAGAAAAATACCTAAGTCATACATAGCTCTGGAACTGAAATTTCGTCTCAAAATTACTGTAAGAAATCAGATTACTCGGATGTCATACCTGGTATCCAGAGCTATATATTCGTATTGTAGTAGACCACTGTGATCTTACTATACTAGAGTCGACCTCTGAAGTCTTGATCTAAACAAGAGTCGACCTCTGAGGCCTTGCTCTATACTAGTGTTGACCTCTGATGACTTGCTTTATGCTAGAATCGACCTCGGAGATTGTGATCTATACTATGTAGTATCGATCTCCGAGGTCTTGACTTATACCAAAGTCGACCTCTTAGGTCTTGTTCTATACTAGAGTCGACCTTTGAGGTCTTGATCTATACTAGAGTCGACCTCTGAAGTCTTGATACAGGGTGGCTGATGAATATTGCTCTTATTATTTTCTTTTATTCCTGTTAAAGCTCATTAAATTTAATTAAATATAGCTTAATTAGTTTTAAAAATAATGTAATTTAAATGCCCCCCTGCTCGTTGAGGCATGTGCGGCATCTTACCAAAAAGTTGTTCATTACTGCATGGAGAGTTGGGACGGGAATTGCCGCAATTGTTCCTCGAATGGATTGCTTTAGTTCATTCAAATTTGTTGGTTTTGCTTTGTAGACTTCCTGTTTGCAATAACCCCACAAGAAAAAGTCAGGTGCAGTAAGGTCAGGCGACCTGGCGGGCCAACGGAATGTGGAGTTTCTGGATATCAGCTTATTGGGTAATTTATCTTCTGGCATCTGGCATCTTCTGGCAAAATTCCAAGCGAATCGGGAAGTCTGCTGAGTTCACTTTGTTGGCCATTTGAATTTTTAATGGGAATAACTCCAAATCTTTGTGCATAATTGACTGCAATAACTGTCTGCTTATACCCATTTGAGCAGATAAGGTTCTTCTTGTCGAAACTCTTGGATTGTTTTGTATGGCATCAGCTACAGCAGCGATTGTTTCCTCCGTCCGAACTGAAGGGTTTCGATGGTAAGGTCTTCTGTTGACTGTCCCATGCTCGGAAGAATTGTTAACAATGCCGCCGCCGTGCCCCTATACTCTCTTTGAACAGAAACTACGGACTTAAGTGCGTAATAGCGGCGGACAATCCAAATTCTTGTTTCAGTGTCCCAGTTATCCATTTTTGTTAAATCTAAAAATCAATCTGCAAAATAAAAAAAAAATTAACCATATTCATTAAATAGAAAAAAAGTTATTACATTTTTTTTGGTAGCAGCTTTCATCAGCCACCCTGTATATACCAGATTCGACCTCTCGTAACTTCATCTGTACTAGAGTCGACGGAGGGCTTGCTCTATACTAGAGTCGACCTCTTAGGTCTTGCTCTGTAACAGAGTCGACCTCTGACGTCTTGCTCTATACTAAAGTTGACTTTTGAGGTCTTGCTCGATAATAGTGTCGACCTCTGAGGTCTACATCTATACTAGAGTCGACCTCTGAGGTGCTGATATATACCAGAGGCGACCTCTGAGGTCTTGCTCTATACTAGAGTCGACCTCTGAGGACTTGCTGTATGCAAGAGTCAAACTCTAAGGTCTTGTTCTATACTAGAGTCGACCTCTGAGATTGTGATCTTTACTAGTATCGACCTCCGAGGTCTTGATTTATACCAAAGGGTCTCTAAGGTCTTGTTTTATACTAGAGTCGACCTCTGAGGTCGTGATCTATACTAGAGTCGACCTCTGAGGTCGTGATCTATACTAGAGTCGACCTCTGAATTCTTGATATATACCAGAGTCGACCTCTGAGGCCTTCATCTGTACTAGAGTCGACCTCTGAGGGCCTGCTCTATACTAGAGTCGACCTTTGAGGACTTGCACGATACTAGAGTTCACCTCTAAGACCCCTGATCTGTACTTTAGTCGACCTCTAAGGTCTTCCTCTATAACAGAGTCGACCTCTGAGGTCTTCCTCTCTACTAAACTCGACCTCTGAGGTCTTCCTGTATATTATGGTCGACCTCGCTGAGGTCTTGCTATATATACTAAAGTCGACCTCACTGAGGTCTTCCTCTACACTAGAGTCGACCTCACTGAGGTCTTCCTCTACACTAGATTCGACCTCACTGAGGTCTTCCTCTACACTAGAGTCGACCTCACTGAGGTCTTCCTCTATACTTGAGTCTCGACCTCACTGAGGTCTTCCTCTATTAGGTTAGGGTTGCTGTCGTTTTTTTCTTCAGCTAACATAGACCAGTTTAGGTCCCTAGTGGTACCACGGGCAAAAATGCCCCTCCTCGAAACCAACCTGTTTGATATATAAATTTATCGATAGTACAAATATTGGTACCGGAAAGATCTGTTAGACTGCCTAGAAAGGCCGACTCCAGTATATCCAGTCTTCGTTTACTCAAAGCGGGACAGTCGCATAGAAAGTGCTCAATGCTCTCCACTTCTTTCTCATCTCCACAGCTTCTCCAGAAGTCATTGGAGTCAATACCCAATCTTCTCAATCAGGCGGTATCCCGTCAGAACTGATACTAACGTAGACAATCTTTTCCTTTCTAGTGCGAGGAGATATTTTGACCTTCTCAGGTCATACCTTGGCCATATTTGTCTAGCTACCCTGCAGCTGCCGATTTGTGTCCACCTTTCGTTGGACTACCTGATTGCCTCTGGCCTAAGCCAAAGCTTGCACGTGGATAGCGGCGCACCAATATATGCAAATTCTTCAAGAATTTGTAATGTCGTACCTTTTTGCTAGCAAGTTCATCGGCTTTGCAGTTCCCCGGGATATCCCTATGCCCAGGCACCCATATGAGGTGTATATTAAACTGCTCACCCTCTCGTTAAGAGATCTGCGGCATCGAGGGCTGTTAGTGAATTTAGGGATGTGGCCTGCAGAGAATTGATGGCAGCCTGGCTGTCCGAGTTAATGACAACGCCAGCGCTGGTTACTATGTTCCATCTCAGCCACTTGGCGACTTCCCATATTGCCATTATTTCGGCTTGATAGACACTGCAGGTATCTCGTAGTCTGTGAGCCATATCCAAACTAAGTTCTTCACAGTGCACTCCGAAGCCTACCTTTTCATCAAGATTCGAACCATCCGTATAGAAGTGGAGATGGTTTTTACTTCCTGATATTCTGCCAACCCATTCATCCCTGGTTGGTATCATAGTGATGTAGTTCCTCTTAAAGATGCGCACCGTTGATATATAGTCCGCTCGGTCGGTTACCATAGCAGTACACTTTGATATCCTCATGTGACCGTAGTTCTTATACCTCCACATTGATAGGCAGTTTAATTTTAGTGCAGCTTTGGTTGCAACTTCTCTCGCACAACATTAATCGGCAGTATATGGTGAAGGGCTTGTAGAGACTCAGTCGCTGTAGTCCTTAACGATCCGCTTATGCACAGGCAGATAGTTATCTAAACCTTTGATAGTAGGTTTGAGATTGTTAGTTTGTCAGTTGCCGTCAACCATACCACAATGCCGTATAACAGTATTGGACGAACTTCCTCTATACTAGAGTCGAGCTCACTGAGGTCTTCCTCTGTATAGTAGAGTCGAGCTCACTGAGGTCTTCCTCTGTATATTAGAGTCGACTTCACAGAGGTTTCTCTGAAAATTCATATTCCCCCAACTACACGCTTTGCCATTAAATTTTCCACCATTCGAACTTATAAAAATAATTCATATTGAGGTGTCAGAACATTGACGACAAGTTTATCGAAATAGATTCCATTTTTATTGACTATGTGGTGTTCATGTTTCCGCTTTAATAGCCGATCGTTAATTTAATTCTGATCATTAAATTTAAATTTCTAAATATTTCTTCAAATTTTTAACTAGAAATAAATCATAAAAATATTTATGACTTCTTTGGGCGATGTGACGAGGGTGGTCATAAAAGAAATTCCCATTGATGTGGTGGCATAAATGCATATTTTTTACACCTATAATAAAGTGACACCTGGACATCGTAAAAGTGATTTTTTATTACCAACGGATTTTTCTTCTTGCATTTAAATAGTGTCGTCCATCGCCCATCCCACGCAAACAAAATCAATTTGTTGCGCTGGTGTGGGTCTTCATTTACCGCAATCGCGGTTGAAAGGAAATGCATTCAAAATAATAAAAATTAGACGAAAACGCCCGTGTTCGGGTAATAAAACGGTACCAACGAAGACGAAGGTGAAGAAGACTAATGACAGAAAAGATTTAAACTCTTTTTTTATGTACCTGCACTTCCTCTTGGTTCAAATGGAATGGCATATGGTTGTCGATGCCATTTTACCTGGTTTGGAAAATGCAAAAAAAATGATCATGAATGAATAAAATATAAAGAATGATTGCACTCGAGGCGCCAAAAGTCTGCCCAAATCTGTCAAAACAGACCATAACTGAAAAAAGAATTTTATTTTCTTATTTCTTGTGTTGCTCATCTTTGGAGATTTTCGATGAGTTTTTGGTGCAATAATTCATCAGTTTTGTGGGATGCGTAGGGCTCGCTGCCTACATGTATTGTTACATCAATATTTTAGGATGGTCTCAATATATGTAGGTTTCAAATCACAGACATCAACCGTTTCCAACCGCACACACTTCCAGAAGTCTTGTCGAGCTTTTGTTAAAAACTTGGACCATCTGCACCGAACGGTGACACAGAATTGAACACCTTTGGTATCTACCATTATTAAAAAACCTTTTTTTTCTAAAATGGACACATATTATGATTTATACATTTTTATTTATTTATTTATTTATTTATTTATATGAATTACAATACAAAGTAAATTTATATTCTAATTATAAGGTCCAGGGAAAGGCCGGGTTACAAAGACCATATTTTTTTGCAGCGACAGACCAGAGCCTCTGGTGGGAATCGAACCCACGACCCCCAAACTCATAGGCGAGTACGCTACCAACTCACCTACTGGGGCGCTCTTATACATTTTTATTTAATCACATTCTTTTAAAAAAGACAGACAAATCTGTCTTTTAAATGTGCGAAAATAAATTGCAATTTGGTTGTTTGGTTAAGAAATGGCAAATATTCTTTAATTTTGTGCTACCCAACACCTACGCTAATGCGGCTTCATATCGCATCTGCAAGTCGCTTGATTTTTCGTTTTATTTTTTGACGATTTACCCAATATCTTTGTTTATCCGAAATTTTGTCAAACAGATTTCCGGTTTTGTTCCTCAACATATGTTCATATTTTAACTCATAAAATTCCTTGGTTTCTGCTCAACCTTCTGCACATAAATCATGTTTCTGCCAGAGCTTATATTTTACTCAAAAGCCCATTTGCTTAATCATACTTTTATACTTTTTAAGGCAAATAAACTGTTAGTCATTCACAGCGATGCATTTGTCATTAATTAATTTCTCAATTTTTTGAATTATGGCTTAAATACGTTTTAAACCAATCGTTTCGATTTTCCTGTCCACCTTTAACTCTTCGCATGAAATTTATTTATTCATAATGCGAATATAATTTATAATTATACCTTTTTTGTAGAAGTCCATTAAAGACTTTGTTTGGATTATTACATTTAATGGAAATTTATGCGTTGCAATAAAAATTATGAAAAATATATTAACCCTCATGGGAGTATGCGAATTTATAAAATATAATTGGCTCCAAATGGCCAGCACAATGTTTGCCGAAACTGTTTGAATTAAATAAATCTAACTAACAAAATACACGCTATTTCCCTTATGGTAAAGGGTTTTCCAACAAGAGGTGTTATTTTGGTATTCAAAGAAAAATTCCATTTTTTGAGATAAATGATCGCATGTTTATTTCATAATAAAGAGGAAGGTATGCCGTTAATAATGAAAAACAACATCAGCCAAATGGTCACCACGACCACGCTTACAGGACCATATCCTTTTCATGAAATTTTCCATAACCAAATCGCAAAGTGGCTGCCCTATGTCCTCGATAGCCTCACGAATTCTATTTTTGAATTCTTGAATCGACGCTGGGCTGTTGGCGTAGACCTTATCTTTCACGTGGCCCCAAAGGTAGAAGTCGCAAGGTGTAAAAACACAAGATCTCGGTGGCCAATTGTGATCACCTCTTCGAGAGATAACACGGTCCGGAAACTTTTCCCGTAACAGAGCATTTTCGAAAAGTAAGGTCCAATGACCCCGCCGGACCATAAACCGCATCAAACAGTCACACGTTGAGGATGGATAGGCTTCTCAACAATAACACTTGGGTTTTCCGAGCCCCAGATGCGACAATTTTGGTGGAAATGGGCCTCATCAGTCAAGATGATTTTTCGATGATTTTCGATTTTTCGAATTTTAATAATTTCAATGCGTTGTTGAATCTTGTATCGTTCCATTTTTAGTAATAGCGTAGTTTCTACTTGTCAAATGTCAAAGAATAAAAGCTTCAAAAGTGACAGCTACCGAAATACCGGGTGATTCAAAATAACACCTCTTGTTGGAAAACCCCTTTATTTAAAACAATTTTAAAAAACCTTTGAAATTTAATTTCTCTAGAAAATTTTGTTGAAATTTCGTTTTGAAATTTAATAATTTGTTGAATTTCTACAAGATTTCATCAAAATTAAATTTTTCTAAAATTTTTTTTCAATTTTTATATCCTTAGAAAACATTGTCGAATTTGCATTATATTGTAAATTTCTACAAAAAATATAAAAAATTAACTTTCTAGAAAAATTCTTGAAATGGTATTTCTTTTTTTTAAAAAATTCCATCAAATAATCATATTTTTTTTCTCAATACCCTTTATCACAGCGTTGATTAGACAGGCAGGACTTCCCTACCCTTTCAACTATAGGGCTCCCTACAATCATGTAATAATTCATAATGCTCCTATCCGACAAAAAAAAATTGAAGAATATTTAACATATAATGAAAAAACCTATATCTTCAAAATTGAATTTTCTATAAAATCTCTTCGACAATGCATGTTTATATAAAATTTCTTAGAAATTTCATTTATCTGGGAAATTTTGTCGAAATTTCATTATCTGCAAAATTACCTTAATTCTATAGTTTGGTTTTCAAATTGTGTTTTTCTCGAAAATTTCGAAATTGTACTTTTCTACGGAATTTTGTTGGAATTGTATTTTTCAACAAAAAAAAAACGTCTCAAATAAATTTAAACAATTTCGTTGAAGTTGAATTTTCTATAAAATTCGACTTCTCTTGTTGATATTTCTTAAAAATTTTGCCGATATTTTATTTTTTAAAAAATTCCAGTTAACACCCTTGAAAAATAATTCGTGTTCATCTATCGTTACACATTTCATCGACCTTTGATCCGGTCATTGTTCGGATTAATGGCCGATGGGCGAAATACGAGTTGATGACCGGAGGTCGGATTGGTGACCACTTGTCGGATAATGACATGAGTCATCTACCTTATTTATATTTTTCTAAAAAATAAATTTAGACAAAAAATTTGAGGATTGTTTTTAGAGAAATACTATTTCATCGGTTGTTTTAGAAAAGTGTAATTTCATCGAAATTTTGTAGAAAATGCACTTTGAAAGAAATCTAGAAAAATGAAATATTGACGAAACTTTGCAAAAAAAAAGTTAAATTTGTGGAAAAATATTAATGAAATTTTCACATACAACAAAATTTTGCACCAAAATACAATTTCAACAAAATTTTGCAGCAAAACGCAATTTCAAAGAAATTTTCTGGAAAAATAAATTTTTGACGAAATTAAAATATGTAATTTCAACGAAGTTTTGTAGAAAATTAAATTTCAAAGAAATTTTACTCAGAGATTCATATTCAATATTTTTTTTTTCGAAAAAATTAATTTCAACACAATTTTTTAGAAAAATAAAATTTCCGTAAAAGTTTTATAGAAACAAATTTTCTGGAAAAATGGTATTTTGATTAAACTTTCAACGAGAATGTAATTTCGTCGCGAAATTTTTAATAAAAGTGTAGAAAATGCACTTTGAAAGAAATCTAGAAAAATGAAATATTGACGAAATTTTGCAAAAACAGTTAAATTTGTGGAAAAATATTAATGAAATTTTCACATACAACAAAATTTTGCACCAAGATACAATTTCAACAAAATTTTGCAGCAAAACGCTATTTCAAAGAAATTTTCTGGAAAAATAAATTTTTGATGAAATTAAAATATGTAATTTCAACGAAGTTTTGTAGAAAATTAAATTTCAAAGAAATTTTACTCAGAGATTCATATTCAATATTTTTTTTTTCGAAAAAATTAATTTCAACACAATTTTTTAGAAAAATAAAATTTCCGTAAAAGTTTTATAGAAACAAATTTTCTGGAAAAATGGTATTTTGATTAAACTTTCAACGAGAATGTAATTTCGTCGCGAAATTTTTAATAAAAGTGTAGAAAATGCACTTTGAAAGAAATCTAGAAAAATGAAATATTGACGAAATTTTGCAAAAAAAAGTTAAATTTGTGGAAAAATATTAATGAAATTTTCACATACAACAAAATTTTGCACCAAGATACAATTTCAACAAAATTTTGCAGCAAAACGCAATTTCAAAGAAATTTTCTGGAAAAATAAATTTTTGACGAAATTAAAACATGTAATTTCAACGAAGTTTTGTAGAAAATTAAATTTCAAAGAAATTTTACTCAGAGATTCATATTCAATATTTCTTTTTTTCGAAAAAATTAATTTCAGCACAATTTTTTAGAAAAATATAATTTCCGTAAAAGTTTTATAGAAAAAAAATTTTCTGGAAAAATGCTATTTTGATTAAACTTTCAACGAGAATGTAATTTCATGTAAAGAATGTAATTTCATGTAAAGAATGTAATTTCATGTAAAGAATGTAATTTCATGTAAAGAATGTAAAATAAAAAAGTGACATTTCGAAAATTGTTGAAATGCCAATACACGTTGAAAAAAAAATCGCTTCTGTAGTATATTGTCCCAAACATATTCGACTTGAAACATATATATGTTAAGGGTACACTCTAAACATATAATAGGGTACACACAAAAGGTATATATTTGGGAATATGTTGTTTACATCCCAATATGTTTTTATTTGAGACTATTATTTTCGAAACAAATATTTATTTGCACTTAAGAATTCAGAAAATACGTTGTGTTAAATTTTTTACTAATTCAAAGTCATTTTTTTTAATTTTATATGTTCGTATATATAATAAATAATATTATTTATTATATTCGTAAAAATAATAAATTATTATATTTACGAAATTGAAATCGTATAATCTTGGATCAAAATAAATTCCTTGGAGGATTGACAATAAATTAACTCAGAAATTTGAAATGATTGATTTAAACAGAAGCTAATGCTGAATATCGTATTAACTTCTGTTTAAATCAATCATTTCAAATTTCCGAGTTAGAAATTTGAAATGATTGATTTAAACAGAAGTTAATGCTGCATATCGTACTGTAACTGGGACGTACAATTCGAAGCTAAGGAAAAATGTAAACTAATATTCTAAAAAGTCAGCAAATGTTTTGAAAATATATTTTAAATAAAACATATTTGGATAAATTACTAAACAATAATCGCCCATGTGATGACAATCGCGTGAGTTCGAATCACAAAACGCAAAAATTTCCCCTTCAGTTTTAATGGTCTTCGAAAGTAAATTTTAATAAAATGCACACATGGATAGAGTTATTTATCACTGTAATTAATAATTTGATTTTAATAAATCCAAATTGTTGTGCTAAAAAAGAATTCAGAACATGCATTTCGCGACTTGAAATCACAATCGCCAGTTTTAGTCGAAATGCGATTGCCATCACATGGGCGAATTTTATTTGTATTTAAACACATATTTTATTTGAAAAATTTAGTTTGCAAATATGTTTTGTTGTAATATATTAATATATGCGTTCCAAATATATTTTGTTGATTTTCAAATAAAATTTATTTGCTCAGAAATATATAATATTTAAAAATTTGTGTTACAAATATATTCCTTTCGATTCAAACATATCAAAAACGACGATTTTGCCCCGTGTAATATGAAATATGGTCATTCCCAGCAAAATTTCTCATTACCAAATAATCCGACGAGTATGCAAAGTTCGATGATTGTAAGCACTTATTATTTAACCACTCTTCTCATTATTTTACCATGGGGATGTCATTGGAGGAAAGTACTTCCCAAGAGCATACAATAAAGTAGCATAATAAGTACTTATTTGTAGCATAGGCATACCACATAAATGTGTGCTTATATTTTCATGATTTTAAGTACATGAATAATGCATTACCAATAAGTTATAAAATAAGTAGTATATATGTCGAAATATAGGTTTAAAGTGATTAGTTGCATTTTCTCGCGCATGTTTCTCGAAACATACAAATTTCCTCATGTCAGATTCAATGGTTTAACATCATACGATATACGTAAATATTTATGGTATTTTTATTCAAATCTGTACGTATTATTTGAAAACATGTTGAAAAATAAATAAATCTTGTACAATAACCCACATATAGCCAAAATTGCATTATATTTAAAATTGCTAAAATGATTTTGATAACAAAAAATCAATTATTTCCGTTATTATTGGTATGTCATTATTAATAAGCCGAAAGTAATACAGCGAATAATGAGATGTCATTATTTGGTAATGCAGGGAATAATGACAGGTACTTACCAAGATTTTGCTGGGTTTGTGTGGAAGATGCCAGAAAGTTGATGGTGGCCATCGAAGTGTTCGAACAACATAATGTTTAAGCAGTTTGATAATTCCGACAGAAGTTATGGTTAAAGTAATCTATTAATTTGTATGAGGGTACCAAAATGGATTTGATAAATACGCCTATTTTTAGCTAACAGTAAATATTGCATTGCACTACATCGAATTATAAGTATGTACTTGTGTGTACTGGTAGTAATACTACGAGCTATATAATTGCCGTATTATTTTGTAGCGTAGAAGTTATTAGCGAATCAATATTTTACTAAACTTTAAGCCTTTGTGGGGGGTGGACCAATATTGTCTATCTCCAAGCCTATTATAAGATAGACAAAAAATATTACCACATACAAGATTTAAAGCCAATCGGTTACTCTTTTCAACAGACACACTGAAAAAAGTGTACTGAAAATCATTTAAATTTTCTTAACTTTTAAGATTTTTTCTTTGATTTGGCTCCAAAGATAGTGACTATTAAAATAAGTATATCCTGTACTACAATTAAAGTCATAAATCACCTTTAAATCAGGACATCGAACGTCTTTGAAAAAATTACGCCTTATACTTCGATGATAGACTTCACATTTTTAAATCTATTACGCCTTGTGCTTATATCAAATACATAAAATTACTTTAGATTGAGTACATTCTGTAATTAAACCAAGTACATGCTGTACTTTCCACAAGTGTAAAATATGTTTGGTAAAATATTTTTTTTTAATTTATTTAATTAACGAAAATTCAATATGTGATGTTTTATTCATAATATAATATGATATAATAAAATTTGTCAGAAAATATAAAAAAATATATTTTTAATGATATTTTCTTGCAGTGTCATATTTCCGTTAATATAAATTTTTTGGAAATAAATATTTACGGAAACATTCTTTGGATTCTACTGAAATTTTTAAATTTTGAGTTCCTACCCTTTTGTGGAACAGTAATATGTAAATATTTCGTATTTTTGTATCGCTTCGAAATTATTTAATATGACATATCGTTAGCAAAACATGCAAATATGCTAGGTCCAGTTTCAGATTTAGCACAAACGCACAAAATAAAAATAATATTTTATTTATTCATTATGGAATTATTTGCAATTTACTTCGACAGCGGAAAAACAACGTTCGATTGTTCATTGTTCCAACATCGGCCTCTCGCAGATAAAAACGATCTCTTAATTTAAAAGATAACTAATCTTTAATTTAAAAATGAAAGAAAAGTGGACTGAAAGTTAAGGGTAAATTCTTTTTAAAAACATGACATGAGAATTTCCACATTTTTAAGGAAAAAATCTTACAAACTATTAAAATGTGTACTTGCGTTAATGGCATTTGTACTACAATCAATTATTTTTTCTTTAATTTTATGACGTATCGTTAAAGTCAACATGACATAGTGTTATGGACATCTTATCATAGAAGTAAGAAATTTTACTTTAAACGAATAAAAATTTCTTTGAAATCAAGTAAATTTTCTTAAATTCAAAGAAATTTGTTCTTCAAACAATGACGGATTTAATCTCTGATTTAAGGGCAAACTTGTTTTTAATTTCATGTCAAAATTTTTTTCAGTGCAGGCAGAAGGGCGCACATTGTTCAAATGACATAAAACGTCATAAAACAAAGCATAAAAGCTTAGATTTCTGCTGAAAGTACTTACACGCTGAAAAAAAATCGCTTCTGTAGTATATTGTCCCAAACATATTCGGCTTGAAACATATATGTATTTAGGGTACACTCTAAACATATAATATTGGGTACATACAAAAAGTATATATTTTTGGGAAAATGTTATTGTAAACAAATCCTTGCTTACATCCCAATATGTTTTTGTTTGGGACTATCATTTCCGAAACAAATATTTATTTGCACTTAAGAATTCAGAAAATACGTCAATTGCGTTAAATTTTTACTAATTCAAAGTCATTTTTTAGAAATTTTTAATGTTTGTAAAAATAATAAATAATTATAATTGAAATCGTATAATCTTGGATCAAAATAAATTAAAAAATTGACAGGAAATGATGACTTGGAAATCAAACTCAGAAATTTGAAATTATTGATTTAAGGAGAAGTTAACGCTACATATGACATTGTAACTGGGAGGTACAATTCGAAACTAAGGACAAATTTAACCTGAAATTTCAAAATGTCAGAAAAAGTTTTGAAACTCAGTTTTAAATAAAAAATATGTGGATACATTCCTAAACAATAATTTTATTTGTATTTAAACACATATTTTATTTGAGAAATTTAGTTTGCAAATATATTTTGTTGTAATATATTAATATATGCGTTGCAAATATATTTTGTTGATTTTCAAATAAAAATTATTTTCTCAGAAATATATAATATTTAAAAAATTGTGTTACAAATATATTTCCTTTCGATTCAAATATATCAAAAAACGCTGTTTTGTCCCGTGTAGGATCTTACGTCACTCCTTCCACACTGAAAACATTTTAAAGACAGCGGCAATGGATTCGATACCAAACAAATTAAAAATAATTTGCGAAATATTTAGAAACTCTACTTAAAATTATTTAAATTGTCTTAATTTTAAGTGTTGAATGTACTTACTTTAAGTATTATTATTCGTGTTTGGCTGGAAATCATTGCCACTGCCTTTATAAACAGTAAACATTTTTTTCTATATGTTACTATTTGGGTGCGTTGTAATGATATAAATAAATTGCACAATAAATAAATGAGTTGTCGGCAAATTGATTCACTGTAATCAGATTTATGTCTCATTTTTTCTAAATTCCTCCACGGCGTGCACTGGGATGAAAAAATTTCCTAAGTTTAAAAGTTTGCTCCTAAGGCGTCACCGCCTTTAAAAAAAGAACATTTCATTATTAAAATGTATGCCAGTTACACGCTGAAAAAAAATCGCCTCTGTAGTATATTGTCCCAAACATATTCTGCTTGAAACATATATATTTGTAGAGTGCACTCCAAATATACAATATTTGACACATACAAATATTATATGTTTGGGAGGATGTTGTTCTAAACAAAACTATGTTTACATCCTAATATTTTTTATATGGATTGTTATTTCCCAAACAAAGATCTATTTGCGTGAATATATATATTCTTTAATTGTTCTAAGTTGTCAGCAATTGAAAGGTCATTTTAGCAATTGAAAGGTCATGTTAGTAAAATTTCTTTATAATTCAAAATAATGACTTGGAATAGTTAGAAAAAAAATAAATGGTTTCAAATAGAAGTTAATGCTAGGTATGCCATTTTTAATAGAAATGCATAATTCGAAAACAAGGACAAAATTAAAACTAAAATTCGAAAAATTCAGAAAAGTTTTGAAAATCTTTTTTTAATAAAATATATTTGGAAATAGGCATAAACAATAATTTTATTTGTATTTAAACACATATTTTATTTGAGAAAATTAGTTCGCAATTATATTTTATTCTAATATATTAACATATGGGTTCTAAATACATATTATTGATTTTCAAATAAAATTTATTTGCTCGAAAATATATAATATTTAAAAATTTGTATTGCAAGTATATTTTCTTTCGATTCAAACATATCAAAAAAGCCGATTTTGCCCCGTGTACTTAATATTCAATATTGTTTCTTGGTTGTAAGTATGCAATGTCTTTCAAATAAAGGTTAAGACGTTTTTGAAGTAAAAACTTTTAATGAAGATCTTCGTTAATGATAATTTGGTTAAACATTAGAATGACATACAATTTTGATAATTTTGTATTCACGGTGCTTGAGTTTTTCTCTACTATTTTCTACGGGACTTAAAATTTTCTAAACTATCGGTAATTACACTTTAAATGTTACCTGTAAATTATTTCATTTCGATTGAAATGCAATTTTAGGTCGTGAAAAACAAAAGATTTCTACCGAACGAATAACATTGCGGTTTACATTTTTATGACATTATCTCACCCACCTTTAACAAGCAATAAATTTCCACTATATTGACCGATTGTACAAGAACATACAATGCAGTTTATTGCCTGAACAATTGTTTCTTCTGTCGGCAATTTTATGCACTTTTTGAAAGTGCAAAAGAAAAACAAACATAGAAATCTTAGTCATAAATCATAATAAATAAAAAAATGCATGTAAGTACAAAAACTATAACTACGACAATGCAAACAATTTGTCGAGGACAAACCATTATAGGTTAAGGAAAACAATCTTGAATAGGTAGAATACAATCTCGTAGAGATTCTAAAGTTCGTACATGAAGATAATCCCGAACGAATTAAGGGAGAATGATTTTGAATCTTCCAGTTGTCCTTTTGTAAGCAAGGATTCCCGTTTCTTTTTGTTCTGCTCCAATTCAGGGAAAAATGTGAAACTACACTACACATACATATAGGTACATATGTGGGTGTGCCCAGTTAACGTGATTTTGCAACAGCGTTTCCAAAACGTGCCAATATTCGCAATGTTACATTTTTTGTTTTTGCGTTTTCTGTTGATTCCATTTGCAATGATTGTGAGCGAAATTCTTTGAGGCACGTACAAACTCATTCACTCCATCGCATATGACTCCACAATGTATGATTAATAATTGCATGTTCATGATCAGAGTGTGATCAGTTTATAGTGTTTGTACTGCAAATTATACGTGTTATCCTACTTCTTGTTATTGTTTTTTATGATATTAATTGCGCTATAGCAGTTTGGTGAATATTATCGGAATAGTACTTTCCTATGTGCATAAAAAGTGTAAATGTAAATTGCTCAAAAACGAAAATCTTCAATGTCAATGTTCAAAGTTTAATCAAGGAGGGTATATATCTTTTGCAACGGGCCAAACGTGTAACACCTCGAAGAAATTTTAAGTCGAATGAGCAATGTCCGTCCGTCTGTCTGCTGGCTGGTGCGCACGAGAACTCTCGAAAGGAGTAACCGATTGACATCAAATTTGGTATGTGGTAATATTTTTTCTATCTCCGGCTAAGTTCGAAGATGGGCCATATTGGTCCACTCCTTCTAGTACCTCCCCCACAAAGGGTTAAAATGTTGTGAAAAATTGATTCTTTAATAACTGCTATACTACTTATTCGAATCTTCTGAAATTCCACACATAGTATTAGCTTATTAGTCGCTATCATCTCAAGAAAAATGGGCGAAGTTGCCACGCCCCTTTTGGTACCTCCCACACAAATGCACCGTTTTGCACCAAAATTTAACAGTTTATAACATTAATAACAGTGTATAAAAAAACTTGAAATTTTGTACAGTATTATGCTTTTATATTGCCTACAGTCAAGGGAAAAATTGGCGTTGTTGCCACGCCCTCTTTGGTACCTCACACACATAGGTACCTTTTTGCACCAAAAGTTAACAGCTTATAACATTAAAACCAGTGTATAAAAATACTTGAAATTTTGTACAGTGTAATGTTTTTATAGTGTCTATAGCCCTGTGAAAAAGGGGCGTTACCGCCACGCCCCTTTTTGTACCTCCCAGACAAAATGCCCAAATTATACCACAATTTAATATCTCATAACGTTTTTACCACTGCACATAAATGCTTATAATTCGGCACAGTGCAATGAATTTAAAGTATCTAATGTTCAGCGAAAAATAGGTGTATTTGATAAACCCCTTCTGGTACCTCCCACACATATTGACAGAATAATTCGAGTAATATTCAATATTACATTACTCACAAAGTGAGGGTATACCTTAGTCGGTTTACCCGACTGAAACTTTCTTACTTGTTTCTGTAGCAAATTAGTTTAAAAAGAGAAGGAAAACTCGGTAAACTCAACGAAATTGTTTAGAAAATGTGGCATCTGTGGACTAACCAAAGATATTTAAGAGCGACCTCTATATGGGGACTAAACAGCAACCCAGACCGATATTCCGGTACCCCAAACAAATTCAGTCGAATTTATTACAGATGTATCCGAACACAACTTCTCCAGAACTTTTGCAAACCTTATTTTGATGTTATGATCATAAAAAAGCGTTACAATTTAGTGAAATATTGAATACAGCACCAACTCCGGTCCTCCTAACACACAAAGAGAGCAAATCGTACTGAAGTTGAGTAGCTCATTTGAGTTTAACTTATCGATTTCAAAATTGAGCCATTTCTGTAGCATATTTTATTATACTACTTTTCCAATGATAATAGTCTGACAAAGTACGAGCATAAATTATTCACATCTATCAATTTGATATTATATCTCTCATAATCACCCTTATCGGAAATAAAATTCCACACCGAATTTGTTCCCTGTTCCCTAAATCGCACATTGAAAAGGGAACAAATTCCGTGGGGAATTTTATTCCCATAAGGGTGAATGTAAGGATACTCTTTAGCAGGTTTACTAGACAGAAATTTCTTAGTTGTTTCAGTATTTGCTGAAGTAATATTTCCAAAAAATAATCGATCGTCAATACAAACTACACAGTACAGCATTTTTCAGCTCATTGATTTGGGACTCAATTCTGAGAATTGGACGTGAAAGTAGCCTCAAAAATGAGAACTTCTGCATTATTCGTTTAGTCAAGTTGGCTCAATTAATAATTCAATGGCCATATTAATTTTTAAGCTCAAAGTGGATTTTTAGCACTTTTTCTATATTTTAACACGGTTATATCTCGGTATACCGTACGGAATATCCCTTTTGTGTCTGAAGCAAAGTTGTAGATATTGAATAGGAGAAAAATGCGGAACAAATCTACCCGAAAAAAGTGTTTCCAGTGCATTTCAAATCGTAAAAATGCCCACAAAGTCATAAAGTATCTATCAGTAAAATACTAAAAAATACGTATACGTAATATGTAATGCGTAATACGTTTTACGGACCAAAGAAGTGTAAGGGATTAAAGTAGGGAGCAATTCACGTAAAATGTTACAAATGACCAACAGATTTGGAACAATTTGTTAAATGAATTTTATAAATTTTTAACGAATTGTTAACGAAAATTCAAATAATGAACATAACAAAAACCGTTTGTTTTGTAGATATTTGAGACATTGTGTGTTTGTATGTCTCACGTGTGCCAGACATAACGTAATTATAACAACAAGATTGTGTGTTTTGTATTGTGCACAAGCACTCTGTTTGAGTGCTGCACATTCGAATCTTTCAGCTTTTTCGATCATTGAAAATGGGCCCTGGAAGCCATATAACATTTATACCACACTGAAAAAAGCCTACTGTGAATCAATTAAATTATCCTAACATTTATGATTATTCTTTCATTTGAGGCTATTTTTTGTCGAAACCGGTTAACCGGTTTTTATGCCGGTTTTTAAATAATACACGAAAGTGATTTAAATGTTTATTGTAAAACAAAAAACAACCAACAATCATTTGTAGTAAAAATTAGTAAACACAAATAGATTATTATTTCGTTTATTACAGGTTTAATTTTTTGGTTTACTTTAAATAGAAAGTATTATATTTCTAAAATTACCTTAAAAAAATAATAAATCATTTAGAATGTTTTTTTATATTAAAATCTTAAAAATAGAATACAATTTAAATGATGATTTTTAAACGATTTTTCTTTTAATTTTTTATGTTACTTGACGTTGAAAAAGCTCACAAACGTTGATGTAGTCAATATTAGTCCGATAGTCATTAAAGCATTGTATAAGTAACACTGCTTCTCCGTTTTCTTCTTAAACTTTTCAAAAGCAAAGTCATCATACAATGTTGCTTGCCTTTCGTTTTTCGATTCTGTGTGTGACATAAATCCAAAATTAAATTACTTGACTCATCAATATAACAACTTATATATCAAACCAAATCAGAGGTATCTGGTTGTGATTTAACATCGCAAAAAGTCGAAGCTATTTGTCTTTCCGTTCTTGAACGTATGCTTGAACTGTTCTGTGCTTCATGGACGACTTATTGAATGCTTTGCTGTACTTCCTGACGTTATTTATTACATCATTGATATCAGGAATAAAGCCAAAATCATTTTCAATATCAGTGAATTCATATTCACTTTCAGAATATTCAGAACAACTGTCAGAATTATCCACCTCATCGTTGTTATTTGTTGCATCTTGTATAAATGGTATCCACAACAAGTAGAAAAAATAGATCAATACTTTAATTTTTGTTTTAAACAATAAATAAAAAAACCGGTTAACCTACATGAAAAAACCGGCTTTCTCGGTTAACCGAAAATGATTTTTTTTAAGAAGCCGGTTACGGGTTTGGATTGCAAAACCGGTTAACCGGATAACCGGTCCCGGTTTTGGACACCCTATTTGGGGCCAAAGACAATTATCTTTTAAATAAGTACATCTTATGCTTCAATTAAAGAGATGAAACGACTTTAAAGTAATTACATCTTGTACTTAAATTAATTATGTGAAACTTCCTTAAATTAATTACATATTGTAGTTAAATGTAATACATTAAACGTCAATCAATTAAATCAATCCTTAAAATCAACATGTTGTGTTTACCAGTAAATGCACCCACGTTAATGAATACCGATCGACTTGGAATCACTAACTGATTCGATTTAATAAAATATTACTTAAAGCAGACAAGATTTTGGTTTAGCTCCCGCATAGATTTCGAATCATATAGCCGGCTCCGACCGACTATAACTCTTCCTTACTTTTTCCTTTGTTATGAAAACACAAAAATTTTTATTAAATGTCGCCCTAATTCTTCTTGAATTTAATTGAATTTAGTATAATTGGCATTCTTAAAGAAATAGCTTTGCAGCGTAACGCTTTGATGACTTATTCCCAAAAATTAACAATTTTCAAAAAAAGATTAAAAATGTCATATTTGCTAATTTTTATAAAAATAAATAAACTTGCAACTTAAAGTAGGTTTGGCATTTAAAATTTCCACAGCTTTTGATGTTGTCATCCCATCACGAGCATTTGTATTGATATACATAGTAAACAGAATGGGCTTCGTTTTTATAGTTTCAAGATTTCAAGTAAAATCCCATCCGCGGAACACAATTAAAATCGCGAGGACAACATAAGTCACGAGAAAAATAATATGAAAATTAAATATTTGCAAGCAAATATCAATGCACATTTTGTGCCTTTCCTAAATAGCAGTCATATAAGCCACGGTTCATTTAAATCGGTAAATGTAGTCAAGAGACACAATGGTCAACATTTCAAACTTTGACGCCCTGTATCTTCGTAATATATCACGCTAGGAAGCTGTATTTTTGGCACACCTCATACCCAATGAACTTCTGCAACCACACCAAGATTTGTTTTTCGCCATATATAGTTTTAATTTTAATGCTATGAAAACATGACTTTTTTTTATAGGAAAAAGTCAACATTTGAATTTTTTTATAGAAAAAAGTCAACATTTGACTTTTTTATAGGAAAAAGTCAACATTTGACTTTTTTACAGGAAAAAGTCAACATTTAACTTTTTTTTAGGAAAAAGTTAACATTAGACTTTTTTATAGAAAAAGTAAACATTTGACCTTTTTATAGGAAAAAGTCAACATTTGACTTTTTTATAGGAACAAGTCAACATTTGACTTTTTGATAGGAACAAGTCAAAATTTGACTTTCTATAGGAAAACGTCAAAATGTGACTTTTTTATAGGAAAAAGTCAACATTTGACTTTTCTTATAGGAAAAAGTCAACATTTGACTTTTTGATAGGAAGAAAAATCAACATTTGACTTTTTGATAGGAAAAAAAATCAACATTTGACTTTTTGATAGGAAAAAAAATCAACTATTTGACTTTTTTATAGAAAAAAGTCAACATTTGACTTTTTGATAGGGAAAAAGTCAACATTTGACTTTTTGATAGGGAAAAAGTCAACATTTGACTTTTTTATAGGAAAAAGTCAACATTTGACTTTTTTTAGGAAAAAGTTAACATTAGACTTTTTTATAGAAAAAGTAAACATTAGACTTTTTTATAGGAAAAAGTAAACATTTGACTTTTTTATAGGAAAAAGTCAACATTTGACTTTTTGATAGGAACAAGTCAACATTTGACTTTTTGATAGGAACAAGTTAAAATTTGACTTTCTATAGGAAAAAGTCAACATTTGACTTTTTTATAGGAAAAAGTCAACATTTGACTTTTTTTATAGGAAAAAGTCAACATTTGACTTTTTGATAGGAACAAGTCAAAATTTGACTTTCTATAGGAAAAAGTCAACATTTGACTTTTTTATAGGAAAAAGTCAACATTTGACTTTTTTATAGGAACAAGTCAACATTTGACTTTTTGATAGGAACAAGTCAAAATTTGACTTTCTATAGGAAAAAGTCAAAATGTGACTTTTTTATAGGAAAAAGTCAACATTTGACTTTTCTTATAGGAAAAAGTCAACATTTGACTTTTTGATAGGAAGAAAAATCAACATTTGACTTTTTGATAGGAAAAAAAATCAACATTTGACTTTTTGATAGGAAAAAAAATCAACTATTTGACTTTTTTATAGAAAAAAGTCAACATTTGACTTTTTGATAGGGAAAAAGTCAACATTTGACTTTTTGATAGGGAAAAAGTCAACATTTGACTTTTTTATAGGAAAAAGTCAACATTTGACTTTTTTTAGGAAAAAGTTAACATTAGACTTTTTTATAGAAAAAGTAAACATTTGACTTTTTTATAGGAAAAAGTAAACATTTGACTTTTTTATAGGAAAAAGTCAACATTTGACTTTTTGATAGGAACAAGTCAACATTTGACTTTTTGATAGGAACAAGTTAAAATTTGACTTTCTATAGGAAAAAGTCAACATTTGACTTTTTTATAGGAAAAAGTCAACATTTGACTTTTTTTATAGGAAAAAGTCAACATTTGACTTTTTGATAGGAAAAAAAATCAACATTTGACTTTTTTTATAGGGAAAAGTCAACATTTGACTTTTTTTATAGGAAAAAGTCAACATTTGACTTTTTGATAGGAACAAGTCAACATTTGACTTTTATAGTAAAAAGTCAAGGTCAACAGTTGACTTTTTTATAGGAAAAAGTCAACATTTGACTTTTTTTATAGGAAAAAGTCAACATTTGACTTTTTTATAGGAAAAAAGTCAACATTTGACTATTTTATAGGAAAAAGTCAACATTTGACTTTTTTATAGGAAAAAGTCAACATTTGACTTTTTGATAGGAACAAGTGAACATTTGACTTTTTGATAGGAACAAGTCAACATTTGACTTTTTGATAGGAACAAGTCAACATTTGACTTTTTGATAGGAACAAGTCAACATTTGACTTTTATAGTAAAAAGTCAAGGTCAACAGTTGACTTTTTTATAGGAAAAAGTCAACATTTGACTTTTTTATAGAAAAAAGTCAACATTTGACTTTATATAGGAAAAAGTCAACATTTGACTTTTTTTATAGGAAAAAGTCAACATTTGACTTTTTTTATAGGAAAAAGTCAACATTTGACTTTTTGATAGGAACAAGTCAACATTTGACTTTTTGATAAGAACAAGTCAACATTTGACTTTTTTATAGGAAAAGTTCAACATTTGACTTTTTTTATAGGAAAAAGTCAACATTTGACTGTTTTATAGGAAAAAGTCAACATTTGACTATTTTATAGGAAAAAGTCAACATTTGACTTTTTTATAGGAACAAGTCAACATTTGACTTTTTGATAGGAACAAGTCAAAATTTGACTTTCTATAGGAAAAAGTCAAAATGTGACTTTTTTATAGGAAAAAGTCAACATTTGACTTTTCTTATAGGAAAAAGTCAACATTTGACTTTTTGATAGGAAGAAAAATCAACATTTGACTTTTTGATAGGAAAAAAAATCAACTATTTGACTTTTTTATAGAAAAAAGTCAACATTTGACTTTTTGATAGGGAAAAAGTCAACATTTGACTTTTTGATAGGGAAAAAGTCAACATTTGACTTTTTGATAGGGAAAAAGTCAACATTTGACTTTTTTATAGGAAAAAGTCAACATTTGACTTTTTTTAGGAAAAAGTTAACATTAGACTTTTTTATAGAAAAAATAAACATTTGACTTTTTTATAGGAAAAAGTAAACATTTGACTTTTTTATAGGAAAAAGTCAACATTTGACTTTTTGATAGGAACAAGTCAACATTTGACTTTTTGATAGGAACAAGTTAAAATTTGACTTTCTATAGGAAAAAGTCAACATTTGACTTTTTTATAGGAAAAAGTCAACATTTGACTTTTTTTATAGGAAAAAGTCAACATTTGACTTTTTGATAGGAAAAAAAATCAACATTTGACTTTTTTATAGGAAAAAGTCAACATTTGACTTTTTTTATAGGAAAAAGTCAACATTTGACTTTTTGATAGGAACAAGTCAACATTTGACTTTTATAGTAAAAAGTCAAGGTCAACAGTTGACTTTTTTATAGGAAAAAGTCAACATTTGACTTTTTTTATAGGAAAAAGTCAACATTTGACTTTTTTATAGGAAAAAAGTCAACATTTGACTATTTTATAGGAAAAAGTCAACATTTGACTTTTTTATAGGAAAAAGTGAACATTTGACTTTTTGATAGGAACAAGTGAACATTTGACTTTTTGATAGGAACAAGTCAACATTTGACTTTTTGATAGGAACAAGTCAACATTTGACTTTTATAGTAAAAAGTCAAGGTCAACAGTTGACTTTTTTATAGGAAAAGTTCAACATTTGACTTTTTTTATAGGAAAAAGTCAACATTTGACTGTTTTATAGGAAAAAGTCAACATTTGACTATTTTATAGGAAAAAGTCAACATTTGACCTTTTTTATAGGAAAAATTCAACATTTGACTTTTTATAGGAAAAAGTCAACATTTGACTTTTTTATAGGAAAAATTCACAATTTGACTTTTTTTACAGGAAAAAGTCTACATTTGACTTTTTTATAGGAAAAAGTCAACATTGGATTATGTTATAGGAAAAAGTCAACATTGACTTTTTTATAGGAAAAAGTCAACATTTGACTATTAATAGGAAAAAGTCAACATTTGACTATTAATAGGAAAAAGTCAACATTTGACTTTTTTATATGAAAAAGTCAACATTTTACTTTTTTATAGGGAAAAGTTAACATGTGACTTTTTCCTATAAAACTAACTAAAACGATACGAACGATACATAATCATCTTGACTAATGAGGCCCATATCCACCTCGATGGCTACGTCAACAAGCTAAATTGTCGCATTTCGGGCTCGGAAAACCCAAGAGTTATTGTTGAGAAGCCTCTCCATTCTCAATGTGTGACTGTTTGGTGCGGTATATGTTCCGGCGCGGTCATTGGTCCTTACTTTTTCGAAAATGAGGTTGGATCAACAGTTACGGTGAATGCTTTGCGCTATCGAGAGATGATTAATGATTTTTTATGGTCGGAGTTGGATGGTATTGATCTGGACAACGTTTACTGTCAACAAGACGGCGCTACCTGCCACACAAGCAACGAAACCATTGTTACGGGAAAAGTTTCCGGACCGTGTTATCTCTCGAAGAGGTGATCACAATTGGCCACCGAGATCTTGAGATTTAACACCTTGCGACTTCTTCCTTTGGGGCCACGTGAAAGATAAGGTCTACGCCAACAGCCCAGCGTCGATTCAAGACCTCAAAGATGGAATTCGTGAGGCTATCGAGGACATAGGGCAGCCACTTTGCGATTTGGTTATGGAAAATTTCATGAAAAGGATATGGTCCTGTAAGCGTGGTCGTGGTGCCCATTTAGCTGTTGTTGTTTTTCATTATTAACGGCATACCTTCCTCTTGATCATGAAATAAACATCCGATCATTTATGTCAAAAAATTACATTTTTCTTTGAATATCAAAATAACACCTCTTGTTGGAAAACCCTTTATATATATTATTTATACTTTTTGAACTGTATGAAGCCATCCACACTGTGCGTATGAGTGCTAGCTTTCAAATTAATATAAATCATACACACTATAGTCCTATATGTAAATTCTGGGTGAGCAGATACCAACATAATTCGATTTAAAAAAAATCGATTTATGTAGGGTGATTCATTTCGAGGTTCCCTACTTTTTTAAAGAAAAAACACAGAAAATTCAAATTGAATGGGGAATGATTATTATCACTAGAAAGAACATTCTTTGGCATGTATTTCTTGAAGATTATGTCTATCAAATGTTGGCCGCGGCTACGTCTCAGATGGTCCATCCGTTGAGTTCAATTTTCGATGACTCGTTCGAGAATTTCGACTGGTAACTCGCGAATGACACGCGTGATGTTTTGCTCCAAGGCCTGAATCGAAGCGGGTTGATCCGCATAACCTTTAGACTTTACATATCCCCACAGGAAAAAGTCTAACGGTGTGATATCACACGATAGTGGTGGCCAATCGACCCGCTCAAAACGTGAAATTATTTGCTCACCGAAGTGTTCTCTCAATAAATCCATTGATTGATGCGATGTGTGGGAAGTGGCGCCGTCTTGTTGAAACCAAAAGTCGCCGAAATCACGAGCTTCAATTTCAGTCATCAAATAGTCGGTTATCATGGCACGATAACGGTCGCCATTGACGGTTACGTTCTCACCGGCATCATTTTTGAAGACAGATGTACCGATGATTCCGGTACGTCGGATCGGGAATCGGTCAATGGTCAATATTGCTCATGGGTGTCAAAGTCGTGGGTCGACTAGAAAGTGTGTTTTTTTTTGGATTAAAAAAATGGCCTTTGCGCAATTGGCGAACGATTATTTTGATTATAAAACTGAATAATTTGTAAACGTTGTTCAGGCGTAAGTCTTTCCATGATGAAATGCCAAAATAACATGACAGCATGACATGACTCACGCGTGATCTGTCAAAAAAGGGCTATTGAAAAAAGTATCTCTACTTAGATCGCCCTATATAAATATTTAGATATGGCTCCGACTTAGCTTCGAAGCGCATTAAAATATTTGTCATCAGGTATTCATCCCCTGTACCTTGTAGTTTGAAGAAAATCGTTTCAAATTTAGATATAGCTCCCATATATATCCGTTTCACCGATTTATCATCTGAGCGCTATATAAGCTAAATATTTTAACACATCGAAGAAGTGACATAGGACTCTAGTATATTTGGCGGAAATCAGTTTTAGGAAATTTTGAGGTCAGTTGAGCAATGTCCGTCCTTCCGTTTGCCTGTCTGGCTGGTGCGCACGATAACTTTCGGTAAGGTACTCCTTTGACTTAAAATTTAGTTTGTCGTATTATTTTTTTCTATCTCATTTCTATCTATCTAAGTTCGAAGATGGGCCATATTGGATTACTCCTTCCAGTACCTCACACACAAAGTGAAATATTGATTTTTGTAATAACTTCTACATCACTTATGCGAACGTTCTGCAATTCCATATATACATAGTAATAGTTTTTAGTCGCTATCATCTTGAGAAAAATGGACGAAGTTGCATTTTAGGCATCTTTTGCAATGACTGTAGACTGACAAAGAATGGAAAAAAAAATTCTCAACGTTCTGGCATCTCCCTCCCTATGTACTCTCTTCCAAATTACAGTAGACACAAAGTGAGGGTATACCTTAGTTGGTTTATTTTGTCTTTCTTTTCACACAAAAAATATTGCGAGTATGCCATATCCATTTGAATCGTTTATGTTAACTTTTTTGTCCCAAATAGTACCAATTTCACGTGATATTTATAGGGTGTATTTTGTCGTCGAATTAAACGATCCATAATTTCTCTTTTGTTCTCCCGGGGCATTCAACAAATTTGCATGCAAGTGACGTGTGTGCAAAATGTAATTCACATAGATATATACGCGTATATGTATATGTAAGTAACAATCTACAATCATTCCACGCTTTTGGCGGCGGCATTACATTTTATTTTTATGATTTTTATGTTATGTATTATTAATGTTCGCTCCAGTCCAGTACGGGCAGACAGACAGACGGACGGACAAGCGGACACGTTCACATGTTTCACTCATATTTACAAGACCACCACCAAATACTTTTGTTCGTTGCCAACATTTACAAATTGTTCAAAAAAATGCAAAAAAAGAAACATTTTCCATTTAAAGTCCAACAATTGTTGTTTATTCTTCGGAGTTTGAATCTATGCAAAAATTACCTGTGTATTTGGCGAATAAAAATGCTGCAGTGAATTAAATAAAATTGCCCATTGTGCTGTCGTTGTTCGCGATTCGCTGCTCGTTGTTCTTGTTATTGGTGTTACTGGTGGTTCACCACTTCGTGCACAATTTTGAAATATTGTTTACGATTTTGACCGGATTATGATGACTATCATCGGTTAATTTGCTGTTGTTGTTTACCTTTAATTTATGGCGATAATTTTCTAAAGTTTTATCTAAAATGTTATTATTTTGTTGTTGTTATTCTATTAATACATTTTGTTGACCTAAATACTCTAACTGATGTTTCTTTTTTTTGCATTCTCTCTTTGCAGGTGAGTACAGCATTTGCGTGTATCGCATCGATCTACGAAACTAATTGGTTCGTAACAAATATCCTATACAGTGAGCGTCAATAGAGAGTTAATGTCAATGAATATTTCTTAAATGGCATGAAGAAATGCAATTTACCATACCCACATCAAAATCAATATCACGGCGTTTGCAGCAAAGTGTCACATCGATGAAAACACCGCGTAATTTCACTAATTTGAATAGCATTTCCCTTTTTTCCTGTGACATCGCATTTTTGAATTATTTAGCCACAAAGTTTGCGTGTGTAAACAAAAAGGATAGTAATTTCAGACACAATTTTTATTGTGTATAGATATTCCATGACAGAGAACGAAATAAAGGAGACAGTTCAAGCAGTATTGCTCCCAAAACACTCGTCACCCCCACTTATCCCCTTATCGCTCAAAATCTCCGTCCAAAAATAATGATTTATAAAAAGTCGTACACAGATAGAAAAATTGCGAATCAAATTCACGTAAAATGCTTTATTATTGGCTTAAACTTGAAAATATCAGTACGTTCGTACTATGTTGTTCTTGGAGCAGATACAGAACGGATGACATTCAAAAAATCGACTGCAGAAATTTTGTATAATAAGTATGTAATAACAAACATAAAGCTGAAATTTCTTAAAAATAAAATTAAACCTAATATCACTTAAACTAAGAAGAAAGGCTTTTATCAATCCCTGAGAGAGAAAACAATCAATAAGTAAAACTAAATTTACTCTCAACCACTCTCATTTGAGTTTAGGATAAGTATATGTTTCTTGCGTTAAGTAAGAAAATCTTACTTCGGGTTTAATCAACACCAAAGACACAGACACAAATAACTCGACGAACTTTATATCGATACCTAATATTCAGAAACATGCTAAGTATCGGGTTCGTCAATAAGAGCGCTACAAAAGTTTTTTTAAATAAAACAAAAAAGGTTTTGGATATCAATGAAATTCTTTATTCCTGTGAAAGTACGTTTGATGCCATTATGTATGGAACTCGATTTCTTTTGCATGTCCACCACGGGCACGCTTGCAGAAGTCCAGACGCTGAACCCAATTTTCGACGGTTTTCAAGAATAAATCGGTCGATACTGCTGCAATTTCACGTTCGATATTCGTACGAAGTTCATCAATCGTCGCTGGCTTGTTGGCATAGACCATAGACTTGACGTAGCCCCACAGGAAATAGTCTAACGGCGTCAAATCGCACGAGCGAGGCGGCCAATCGACTGGACTAATTCGTGAGATAACACGTTCTCCAAACTTGGTTTCCAATAAATTGATTGTGGCATTCGCTGTGTGGCTTGTGGCGCCGTCCCGTTGGAACCACATGTCCTCCAAGTCCATATCATCCAATTGGATGAAATATCTCGTTATCACACGCTGAAAAAAAATCGCTTCTGTAGTATATTGTCCCAAACATATTCGGCTTGAAACATATATATGTTTATGTTACACTCTAAACATATAATATTTGAAACACACCAAAATTATATATTTGGGAAGATGTTGTTCTAAACAAATCTTTGTTTACATGCCAATATATTTTTATTTGGGGAATGAAACAAATATTTATTTGCATTTACGTATTCAGAAAATACCTAAGTTATGTTAAATTTTTCAGTAATTCAATGTTAATTTGTTATAAATTATTAATGTTTGTAAAATAATTATTAAAATCGTATAATCTTGGATCAATATAAATTACTTAGAGGATTGACAACTAATGATGGCTCAGAATACTCAGAAATTTAAATTATGGATTAAGAACAGAAGCTAATGCTGGGAGGTACAACTCGGAACCAAGGAAAAATTAAATCTGAAGTTCTAAAAAGTCAACAAAAGTTTTGAAAATTTTATATTTGGAGAAATTCCTAAACAACAATTATATGTGTATTTAAACACATATTTTATTTGAGAATTTTAGTTTGCAAATATACTTTGTTGTAATATATTAATATATGCGTTCCAAATATATTTTGTTGATTTTCAAATAAAATTTATTTGCTAGGAAATATATAATATTTAAAAATTTGTGTTCCAAATATATTTTCTTTCGATTCAAACATATCAAAAAAGGCTATTTTGCCCCGTGCATTGAACGGTAGCGATTCCCATTCACAGTAACGTGCCGGTTTTGATCATCACGGAAGAAGTACGGCCCAATGACGCCGCCGGCCCATAAACCGTTCCAAACCGTATTTTTTTTGGGATGCAATGATGACTCATGGAGTACGTGTGAATTGCTGTCTGACCAATAACGAATATTTTGTTTATTGACGAAGCCATTCAGCCAGAAATGAGCCTCATCGCTGAAGATGATTTTTCGCGCTCTTAACGTTGAGGCCACTGACTCCGAATTTCGGTAGTAAATATTAATAATTTCGACTCGTTGTTGGCTCGTATATCTTTCCATCATGAAATGGCAAACCTTACTGAAGAGAAATGTCAAAAGAGCGGCAAAAAATATGGCGTCGTTCGCTGTCCCTGGCAGTCTACTTTTGTAGCGTCCCTGTTGAAAAACCCTTTACAAGCAGGTAGTTTTTCAGGAGAGCCGATCAAAGTTTTATGAAATTTTTTAATTTGTATGGAATTAGTTTATAATGCAAGTCGAATTGCCTTTATTATTATGTTAAGAATACCTTCTGATTGTGTTGACAGACAAACACCATGCTTTGTTAGACTATAATTTAGAATATTCAGAATTTCAAAATGCAATATCCCAAAAAACATAATAAGTCGACTTAGATTTATTTTGAAATGAAATTATCTATATGGGTAAACATTTGTACGTAACGAGACCCAATTAGTTTCTCGTACAACCGGTGTTTGGGAATACATTACATGGCGTGATTATTTTTGAGTTGAAATGACGGAAGTGAGTAACACTTCTTGTTCGTTGCGATGAAGTAATTCCTTATAGGTCTGAATACGCACCGGGGGTAGTACGACATGCTTAGGAATTTAATTTTAATTATATTGTTTTTACTCTTTTCTTTGTTTATTCATTATATCCTAAGTTTAAAAGAGAATTTTATACTCTCAAGCCACTGTAGTCCCGGGAGCAAGGACATTTATGCACACCATTATTAATAATTTAATACTAAATTCACTCTACATATCTGTACTATTTAAAAAGCATGGAGCTATTTTTCATATTTGTTATTGTAATTTAAGATATTACATTATAGTCTTAAATTCTCTTTAAAATATGTAGCTAATAATAATGGAGTAATTATAACGATTTAAAAAAGGCTCAATAAGACCTCAAAACTTATAGGTCTGACTTTAAAACCGAAAAATTACACTAGCTCAATAAAATTTAAAATATTTAAAAAATGTGTATAGTATTTTCTTTTTAATTCCAATTTTCATGTAGTTATCATTATGACGGACGGTCGGACATTGCTCAAATCACTAGATCTCGGAAAAAAAGAAATTTGCATAGTGTTGCAGCTAATTTTTTTTTTACTTTCAAATAATTGTATTTTGCCAATATGAAGGTAAAAATGAAAAATCAAGTATTGATCAGACTTAAATCAAGTATTGATTTGGCTTAAATTAAGTATTGATCAGTCTTAAGTAAATCCAAATATTTTACATTTTAAATTTATTTCCTATTCCACAAAAACATTGCGTGTAAAAAATCACTATAGTTCCCCACAATATACATATATAGCAATTTAAATTTATCGTATTTGCGTAAACGTCAAAACTATGAAATATGTTTAAAACTTTTAACTAGTCGTTTTTCTATGCCAAAACAATTCGACGTTTTGGCCGGTCAAAAAGGCGCTGGTTTGAGCCGATGTATGAGAGTTCGCATTGTCATGGTGCACAATGATTCGTCTTCTCTTGTTCGTTTTTCGAATTTCTCCGAAGACTTCAGGCAAACACTCAGAATTGACCGTCCTACGTTGCTCAAGCGGAGCAGTCGCCACAGGCAACCATTTGCTTCGAAGTGCTTCTTCCACGAATAACTTTCGTTGGATTTGGCTCGTCTTCGAAGACCCACACGGTCGATTGAATCTTGGATCTATGCTCATGCGCATAGATCCAAGATTCGTCACCTGTGACGATCTTATAAACGTCTGTTGAAGCACCGCGATCGTATTTTTTCAAAATTTATTTGCACTAATCGACACGAGCCTTTTTTTGAGCGATTGTCAAATTGTGCGGGATCTAACGAGAACAAACCTTTTTTACGGCCAGGTGTTCATGCAATATCGAATGTATGCTAGTGGAAGAAATGCCCAAGGATGCCTCTATCTCACGGTATGTCACATGACGATCTTGCATTATCAGTTCACGCACGGCATCAATGTTCTCGGGCACAACGGCCGTTTTTGTTACTAAAGCACTGTCTCTACGAGAGATGGACAACATTTGTACCTATCATAATTATCTTTAATGTAAAGTGTGGCAACGCTTAATCGAGCCTTTACTTCAGAAAAATACTGTGGTAGAGTTTCTTGATCCTTGAACCAACATTGCCGAATTTGAAGAAAATCGGTTAATATTTAGATATAGCTCCCATACATATCTTTCGTCCGATTTGACCCTTTAGTCCTATAGATGATGTAGTTTACATCCAATCGTTTTGATATTTAGAATGGTAGAGTTTCTTGATACACCACACTGTGGTACAGGGTATTATAAGTTTGTTTCATGGCAGATGAAACAAAGGTGGGTCTAAAGCTAGACCCACCTTAAAAAATACCGATCGACTCAGAATCACTAGCTGAGTCGATTTAACCATGTATGTCTGTTCGTCCGTCTGTCTGTCCGTCTGTCCATCTTAAGCTGTTCGTCGACTACAGGTCGCAATTTCACTCCGATCGTTCTGATTTGTATTTCAGAGTTATTCAATATTACGAGAGCGGTGACTTTAGCCTTTCCTTACTTGTTTTTTTTAAAGTTACCATAATAAATTTGTTGTTTTGTTTTATTTAAATAGTATCAATCAACACAAAAAAAGTGTGCAGGTCTCGGAGACAAAAAATGATTTTTGTTGCATAGTGTTATTTGAATATTTTATATATTTATCATTTTACGTTATTATACACCAAACTGTGATCCCGACCAAACATTGTGGCGTTGTAACTTATGTATACTCTCACTTTAGTGGTGGATGCTATATATCATTTGCCACGTGACAAAAGTGTGCAACTCCGAAGGGGTGACCTAAGACCAGAACAAGGAAAATGAAAAAAAAAAGAAAAAGGAATTTAAACAATAAAATTTGAGATCTCAACTTTAAAGTATTGCAGAAAAATGGAGGTTAATTTTACCATATGCCACATTTCCTTTGGAGGTAAAAACAATGATAGGCCCAAATTGTATTGGATGGATTTGTTGAGCTAGGGCTATTATTTGAACTTAATCTCAAAATTTAAATTCATTTTCTTACCTGAATTGGTTGTCAGTCAACTAAATTCATCTCTACAAAAAATATCCACTGCATTATAACTTCCCTCCTCACTTCCCCATTACACTATTATCTTCGAAATCAAATCAATCCTATCAAGCAATAAAAATAACTAGGCATTTATTTATGAACTAATTTGATTTTATCTGCTATCCGATAGACCAGATAATGTGGTGATAATATTTAAAATTGTCATTTTTACGATGGCATTCAATAATTTGCAACAATTTTATTTGCTGCAATTGTTTATTGACATGAACACAACATTGGCCACAAACAACTTGGCCAAACACTCGAACATGCAGAAGCGTTTGACGTTCGAAGATCGCTCGCTCACTCGCCTAAATGAAAATGTTTACAATCGTTTTGCAAGTATCGAAGAAAATTCCTTCTCCTTATGTTGCTGCTGTTGCAGTTGTCGGCTGATTTGTATCACTATCGAGACAAGCTAGCAAAAAATGCATTTCTTCATCTAAACCGCCGGGCTATTTGTCTAAAAGCGAATGGAAGCATTTGCCACTGTTTTACACCTGAATGTACGAGTTCTTTGGGGTCTATCTACTAGAGGGGCCGGCTTGGCCCGGTCGGGTACCACTGGACTGTGCAAGTTGCACATTTGCACAGTGCGCAAACCTGTGTTGTATTTTTGCCGGCAATAAACAAATGTTATTTGATTTTATGGCCACTCTCTCATCGACGATCAGCAACAGCTGCCGCGTTGCTTATAACCGGCCGAATGAGAGCAATGACGAAGACGATCATCATCTCAATCATGATGATCGTCTTCATCTCGCCGCCGACTGTCATCGTTGTAAATATCAAAGAAATTACACTCGTATAGTTCGCTGAAGAGGAGCGCAAGAGAGAGAGAGCGAGGGTAGGACCATTCACAAAATTGTCGGCTGTGTGCGAAGTATGACATTTCTATCGGACAATTAAAGACATGAGACATGATTAAACGCAAATTAGTTGCATTTTAGCCAACAGCGACACTTGACGCGACTGGATTAGTTTGTTTGTTTGATTAGGCGCAACATGTTGGCTACCACTTACCCCAGACCCCAATGTCCGAAACCCAGCCAGACACGAGGAGACAACAACTGAAGATGCCGAATGTAACGATGTCGACGAAACAAGTTGTCCGCGTAATTCATTTGTACGATTTGCACAGCTGTCGTGTTTAACATTCTCGTGTTATGAGGTAGTACCATCCATGATGACGTTGTTGATGAGTATGGAATGGTATGGAAAAAGCGAGGATTCCAAAAGTATCGAATTTCAGCGTTTATCGAGTCAATAAAATAGGCCACGGGGTTAAAATAGATGACTATAAATTTAACCATTTCGGTTAGCATTGAGCAACATAATATAGACACCAACATTTGGGAATATTTGAGCAAACCCCAGATCAAACGACATAATTTCTAAGTCAGGTAAGATGCTGATACAGGTGAAGATGCAGATAACTTCGAAACGACTTGACTGAGTAAAAGTCAGAGAAATTTGTATGATGAACGAACTTCTTACTACTGGTGTGTCAGTTTAGGTTTGAAAGTGGTCCAGAGTTCTTTTCACCAGTAGTAAATCGATAATAAATGCTCTTTAACCAGTGGAGGCAGCCTTAAGCTGTGCTATATCTGCAATCGATGCAGGGATACCAATGTGGGGAAGATAACACTAGACAGGACTTCTCAACCATTTCAAAACTACTTCTACGGCTCTACAAAACCATGCAAAAAAATCTTCATGCCCCTGACCACAAAACAAAAATTACCGTAAATTATACTTTTTTAACATAACTAATAAAATAAAATTTAGTTTTTTTTTTTGGAAAATTTCCTTGATATTAAATTTTTCCAAAAATTTTCCATTTTTTAGACAATTGCTTTGAAACCAAATTTTTTTTCGAAAATTTTCTTGAAATTTCGTTTCTCTAAAAAAAAATACGTTAAAATTACAATTTTCTAAAAAATTTTGTTGAAATTATATTTCATTGTTAATTCAAACCAGTAAGGAAATGCTAAAGTCGGGCGGGGCCGATTATATAATACCCTACACCACTCTCGTAATATTGAATAACTCTGAAATATAAATGTTGTAATTCATGTATAAATTGTTTACATAAATTTACTTTTGGGACATTTTATACTTAAATAATACCCAGTACCACAATGTGGTGTAGGGTATAAAAACGATTGGATGTAAAATACAGCTTCTACAGGACTAAAGAGCCAAATCGGATGAAACATATATATGTGAGCTATAGCTAAATCTTAACCGATTTTCTTCAAATTCGGCAATGTTAGTCCAAGGATCAAGAAACTCTACCATTCAAAATATCAAAATGATTGGATGTAAACTACAGCATCTATAGGACTAAAGGGTCTAATCGGAAGAAAGATATGTATGGGAGCTATATCTAAATATTAACCGATTTTCTTCAAATTCGGCAATGTTGGTTCATGGATCAAGAAACTCTACCATTCTAAATTTCAAAACGATTGGATGTAAAATACAGCTTCTATAGAACTAAAGGGCCAAATCGGACGAAACATATATATGGGAGCTATAGCTAAATCTCAACCGATTTCAACCAAATTCAATAGGGATCTTTACAGCCGCGAATTACTCTAAACTGCAAAATTTCAGAACGATCGGAGTGAAATTGCGACCTGTAGTCTACGAACAGCTTTACATGGACAGACGGACGGACGGACAGACATGGTTAAATCGACTCAGCTAGTGATTCTGAGTCGATGGGTATACTTTAAGGTGAGTCTAGCTGTGTTATTTTCAGGTGTTCAAACATCTGCCGTGAAACAAACTTATAATACCCTGTTCCACAGTGTGGTGTAGGGTATACAAATCACGTCAATAGTATATTGTCTCAAACATATTCAGCAAAAACCCCTGGTTTGATAAAAAATGTAAATTAGCCCGAGATAAATCTATGAAATTCCTGAATATCTACAGAATTTCCCAAAATGAGGAGGATAGAGGAATGTATTTAAAATACAAGCAGGAGTTTAATAAATTATGCAATAAAAAACGGATCGAGTATTATAATAACTTAGAAATAAAACTTAACACAGTACATGATAGTAAACGATGGTGGGCTCTAGTGAGAGAAGTAAGGAACCAAGAGAACCATATTGGAGACCAAGTAACTGCTGAAAATTTTCGACAATACTTTAATGATCTGCTGAATCCTGTGACTAGAGCTGCAGAGATTTATTATGCTGCAATATTCATCAGAGATGAGAATCTGGATAAAGAATTCACAATTAGTGAAATTAAACAACAGCTGGCTAGAGCAAAAACCAACAAAGCTCCAGGAGAGGACCGAATTCCCTATGAATTTTTTGTACATGCTACGGATGAATACTTGAAAACTCTTGCAAGTGTTTATACGAATTTACTGAGTGGAAAAGGGTCATATCAAGTCTTCCAGAAAAGCGTTATATTCCCAATACATAAAAAGGGTGATGCCAACCAACCAGGAAATTATAGAGGAATTTCCTTTATGAATTGCATAGGGAAAATTATGATGGGAATGGTTAACAATCGAATAACTGAATGGGTAAACCGAAACCGAAATCTGAATGAGTACCAGGCGGGTTTTCGGAAGTACTACTCAACAATAGACAATACTTATAATCTAACAAACATTGTCCAAAGCAAATTCGCCGACAACCGGAAAGTATATGCTTTATTTATTGATTTTTAAGCGGCCTTCGATCGAGTACCGAGAAATTTGCTAATCTATAAACTGCACCAGATGGGATTATCGACAAAGATTCTAAATTTCATAGAAAAGGTCTATCAAAAGACTACATCCGCTGTGTGGACAGGAGCAGCACTCTCAACTGCTTTTGAAACAAAATCGGGTGTGAAGCAAGGATGTATTTTGTCACCTCTTTTATTCGCACTATACCTAAACGACCTTCACGATTTCTTAGAAGGAGGTTTGCTTATAGAAGAATTAAATATAAGAGTCCTCATGTATGCAGATGACATTGTTATGTTGGCTGATGACGTGGGAGTATTGCACCAAATGAGCAACAAGTTAGAAGAATACTGTCGAACTTGGGGTATGGAAGTAAACCTGGAGAAATCCGAGATACTTATATTCAGAAAAGGTGGTAGAATAAGTAAAGAGGAAAGATGGACGCTAAATGGCTCAAATGTAAAAGTTGTACCAGAATATAAATATTTGGGAATAGTACTAACTCCGAAAATGTCATTTTCAAAGCATGTTTCCTATAAAAACTATGCAGCAAAGGTTAGCCTGAATGCAACGTGGAAAGATTTTGTTGGAAAGAAGGGAGTTTCATTACGTGCTAAATGGAAAATATTTACGGCAGTGACCAGGGCAGTCCAAGCATATGGGGCACAAGTGTGGGGAAACTCCTGGTTTGAAGAGGTCGACAAGTTGCAGAGGTATTTTATAAAGCGAATCTTAAGACTCCCTGACAACATTCCGAATTACGTGCTCAGTCTTGAAACTGCACAAGAAGATTCACATTTCTACACCTATGGGTTGCACCTAAAGTATGTAGCAAAAACTTGCTTCAATTACGGAACCTGGAGACTTCCTCACAAGCTGTCCCAGAAGGTAATAGCAAAAACATCGGATGGTACAAAGATTTTCAAAACAACTAGAGGAATATCATGTAAATATAAATGATGTATTGCAAAGCAAGGAAGTATGGAACAGTGCCTGTATTACCCTCTTTGAGAGAATGAAAAACCGCATATTCAACCAGCATATGGAAAGCGCACAGAAAAGCGTAGACAGAATATATAAGCAACTTGACTTAAACAAAGGAAATACATATTGCATAGATATATACAATCAGGAACAAATCGCCTATATAATGAGAGCAAGAGGAGATTGCCTTTGGCTGAACGGAAATCAATATAGAGACGAAACAGCAAGAAAATGTTCTTTGTGCAATATGAGAGAAATTGAAAATACGAGACACTTTGTGGGCAGATGTCCAATTCTAAGGACAATAAGATCCTGCTTTTTGCATAAGCAATACCTCACGGATGATGAAATAGTTTATGTATTAAATGGTGGTGAAAATTCAGATTGGCTAGGCCTATATAAATTTATCAAAAACGCTCTGAAATATAGAAGTACTTTAGTATATGAATTCAACTATTAAAATATTTATACATAGCTTTTACAACTTGTAAATTTGCCAGCAGACGGTTTAGATAAACCATGCTGTTAACTTTTTCTCATTTTCTTAATAAATATCATAAGAATAAGAAGAATATAATTGTACATACATATATCATTCTCATAATTATAAATAAAGAAAATAAAAACTAAAAAAAAAACTATATTTATAATAAATTTATAATATTTGACAAACACAAATATTATATGTTTGGGATGAGGTTGTTCTAAAGAAAAATATACTTTCATCCAAATATTTTTTTATTTTGAACTATATGTTTACTTAAGTACTATTGTATTTAAATATTTTGACAATCTATCAATGCCTTAATTTTAAGACAAGTTTTCTGTTTTTCAGAAGTTCAGAGTGCATTTTTTTAGAAATTTTATAAAATTAATATAAAAAATTTTTGATGAATTGGAATATTTATAAATTAAAAATTAGTTCTGTAAAACAAAAGTTAAAATTCATTAATTTGTAACTATAAAGTATAACACAACAAAGTTTAAAACAAAGGTCAGCAAAGTTTGAAAAATCGTTTTTTAAATAAAATATATTTTGTAAACTTCTTAAACAATATCTTTGTTTGTGTGTAAACACATATTTTATTTGTGAAAGTCATTTCGCAAATATATTTTGTTCTAATATATTAATAAAACTAAAATATCCTGATTTTCAAATAAAATTGTTTTGTTTACAAATATATAATATTTAAAAATTTAATTTCAAAATATATTTTCTTTCAATTGAAACACATCAAAAATGGCGATTTATCTCCGTGTAGAAAATTTTATCGAAATTAAATTTTTGTAGAAAATTTTATCATATAAACAGTTAGTTTTGAAAGTGGCGTAAATCCGTTTTTATACCCTCCACCATAGGATGGGGGGTATATTCATTTTGTCACTCCGTTTGTAACACCTCTAAATATTGATCGGAGATCCCATAAAGTATATCGAGAGCTTATATTCAAAACCCGCTATCTTAAATTTTTGCAAAAATGAGATTTTTATGTTAAAATATTCGGTAAAATAAGACGCATCTATGGTACTAATTTGGAAATAAAAAAAACAAAACTTGAGATTTTATGGTCATTTTTGTAATTTCTCTATCTTACACACTTATTTTTTCTGAATGCAATACCCTCTATCTCTTCATATAATTTTGGACTATTTTTTTTTGTTTTTTTTTTTTTTTCTAAAAGACGGTTCTTTGATGAAAAGAGTATGCTAAACCCGAATTTGGTTAAATTTTTTTAGTCGAAGCTTTAGTTTTCAAATTATGACTATTTTTATATCTAACCTGTGATTCCACAAGAATACCATTTTCTATGACAATTTGAAAATGGATTCAAAAATGAACCCCAAGAAATAGATAATACTTAAATAAAAAATTAATCATTAATTCATTGTTATTATTATTTATTATTTTTATTATAATATGTATAATATAAATTAAAAAAAATTGTGGAATTCATAAATAAATATTTTTTTACTATGCAAAACCCTCTATCTTTTTTTATACATGAAGAATTTTTGAATAGCAATACCCTCTATGTTCCATAAAATGGCTCGTGGCGCAAATATTAAAAAAAATATTATTTAGTAGTTCACGTAGTTAGGTGTAATAAACATTGTAGAACAAACAATTTTAATTTTCTTTAAAATTAGGGATATAAACGGTTTTTTGGCTCTACTGAACAATTGTGTTTTTTAAGATAGAGGATATTGAATATAAACTGTCGATATATATTCTTAATCGTCGTAAAATTCTAAGACGATTTAGCCATGTCCGCATGTCCGTCCGTCCGTCTGTGGTAATGACGCTACAGTCCGCAATAATAGAGCTAGGTTGATCAAATTTGGTAAAAATTTTTCTTATAGTTGCAGGTGGTTTGGGATTGCAAATGGGCCATATCGGTCCATATTTAGATATAGCTGCCATATACAGCATCTAACTTGTTGTGATTCCTACTGTTCTCATCTACTAAATTTTTTGTGTTTTCGTTGTTATTTTCTTTAGGTTTGAGTTATTTTGTGAGGTCACAAGCTATCCATGGTGGAGGGTATATAAGATTCGGCATGGCCGAACTTAACGCTTTTACTTGTTTTTTTTTAAACGAGACATAAAGGGTTTTGCGTTTCAATTCGTTAAAAAAATTGGTTGGAAAGTAGAAATAAAATATCTGCATACAGCTCATCACATATCTTCAAAGTTTCGACAAGCTGTGAAATTTTTGCTTTTGGGGCATATTAACCCCCTTTTGGAATGGCGAATTTAGTAAAGCCACGTTCAAAAGTAACTTTTTATACAAAACGTTCGTTTTAAAAGTGGCGTAAACACCATATTTCCTATACAAAAATGTCCCTTTCATATATGTATATATGCCCAAAAGAGTTATTTGTATATCACTTTGAAAAATTAATGCATTTATACACTCAAAATAATGTGTTCGTAAATGTTGATTGATTTTAGAAGACTTGGTGCGAATTTTGATATTTTATATCAAATTGCTGTAGTTTAGGTTATGTTAAAGGAGGAAACGTTCAACGTCTCATGTCCATTGACATACGACTACACCTAAGCAAGTGGTTCGACCTGGTGTGCGCTATTTATTTCGAATATTTTTAAACCTCATGAGTTACAGAAAATCGGTACTAGACACGAATTTTGGCCCGTCTCTGTAACTTATTTTCGTTCGTCTATGGCGATAGATCAAAAATAAAAAAAGATCAAAAATATCCCAACTATTACTTGAATTCTATAAAATGAAGGTAATAAATATTTTAGGTACGAACTTTTTAAGTGTTTTTCTAGATACAACGAATTATAAACTCCTGTGACTTATAGATTTACGATTGAGGTTGGAAATTGAGTTCAATGACTTCTGCACCAGCGGTGATGATTAGGAAGTGGAGAGCATTTTGCACGTATATTGTTCCAGTTCCACATTAAGTGAACGATGCACAGTGGGCTAAAATGAAAAAAAAATGGACATAATTCTGCCATTTCAAAACCACTTATCGTATGGCGATGAAATTTTAGGTGTGTATACAAGAGGTGTTTCAGAGTTTAAGTTCGGAACTTGGGCCCCCTATCTCATACAGGGGCGGAGCTACAGGTCCCTAAAGTTGACCACCTCGGGTATACAAAATTTTCATCGGCTTCTAACTTTTGAATGGCGTGTCCGGTTTTAGCGGCGTGGATACTCATGGACCAGACCTACAATAAACATTTTATAGGTTGAAGATATCTTGAATAGTTTCCGAGATATGTGGATTTTAAATTTGAATTTTTCATTTTTTCGCCGACTTTGCCTTGGAGTTTAGCCAATATCTCAGTCAAAGGTTTACCGATTTTGTTCGCGTGTTTTTTATGGATTGCCAATAAAATGTACAATATCATAAAAAAAAGAATCGATATGATATGTGAAGAAATAAGAAAGTTATGTCCCTATAAAATCAATTTTTTGAAAAAATTTAATTTTTGGAGATTTTTTGGCGAAAGAAGTCCATTTCGTATTTAGGTCTTGTAGAAAAAGTTTGTTACACAAAGTATATCAAATTTATACTCATTTTAAAGGAGATGTTTCACAAAAGACAAAATTTTAATTGGTGTGGTTGCCACCATTCTCCGATTTGGACCTTTTTTTTACATAAATTTCAAAAGTTTGATCGATTTTCTCCAATCGCAAAGCTAAATTGTTAATTTTATTTATTTGTATTAGGGTGTAACAAAATTGACTGCAAAGGGAATCCCGAGCGCGGCTTTTGTATCGAAGATATAGGACTATAAGTAAAAAATCCCATTTTTGGGGATTTTTGATGTATTTTTTTGGAATTGAGGGATTTTCCATTAGAAATTTCCACATGTTGCGTTTGATTATTATTTGTAATATCAAAATAAAGAACTTTAAAAAAAATTCATCGAAATATATATATTTTTAAGAATTTTAGGCCGTATTTGCGTTTCTGTCCGTCTGTCTTTGCATGTTTTCTAGTAATCAAAGTACAGGTCGCAATTATGGTATGTTAGCCCCGATTTGACATGTAAGCGCTGTAAAAACTTTATTTTATATCCGATCAGTATGAAATTCGGCAGAAAGAGGTTTCTTATTATATGAATCGGAAATCGGAGAAAATTGGTTCAGATTTAGATATAGCCCCTATATACCCTCGTATATGTTACCCCCGATTTGATATATAAGCGCTGTAAAAACTGTATTTTATATCCGATCAGTATTGAATTCGGCAGAAAGAGGTTTCCTTTTATACGAATGAACACTTTTAAATTTGGAAGAAATCGATTCAGATTTAGATATATCCCCCATATATACGTTACCCCCGATTTGACATGTAAGCGCTGTAAAAATGTTATTTTATATCCGATCAGTGCGAAATTCGACAGAAAGAGGTTTCTTATTCTCAAAGGAATACTGCCAAATTCGGAGAAAATCGGTTCAGATTTAGATATAGCCCCCATATATATGTTACCCCCGATTTGACATGTAAGCGCTGTGGAGACTGTATTTTATATCCGATCAGTACGAAATTCGACAGAAAGAGGTCTTTTTACACGAATGAGTATTCAGAGAAAATCGATTCAGATTTATATATGTATAACCTCCATATATATGTTCCTCCTGATTTTGTTTCAAAGCGCTATAGAAGTTGTACTTTACATCCGATAATTAAAATATATTATTATGATATAATAACTAATAAGTACAAGAAGGTAGGGAAAAATTAAAAAAAAAAATTTGCATATAGACAGAAACGTAAATACGGCATAAAATTCTTAAAAATGTATATATTTTGATGAATTTTTTTTTAAAGTTCTTTATTTTGATATTAGGAATAGTAATCAAATGCAACATGTGGAAATTTCTGATGAAAAATCCATCAATTCCCAAAAAATACATCAAAAATCCCCAAAAATGGGATTTTTACTTTTAGTCCTATATCTTCGATATGAAAAGCCGCGCTCGGGATTCCCTTTGAAGTCGATTTTGTTACACCCTAATACAAATAAATAAAAAGAAAAATTCAACAATTTAGCTTTGCAATTGGAGAAAATCGATCAAACTTTTAAAATTTATGTAAAAAAAGGTCCAAATCGGAGAAGGGTGGCAACCACACCAATTAAAATTTTGTCTTCGGATTTTCTCTAGCATATTCTGTGAAACGTCTCCTTTAAAATGAATATAAATTTGATATACTCTGTGTAACAAAGTATCTCCAAAAATGAAATTTTTTCAAAACCTTTGACTGAGATATTGGCTAAACTCCAAGGCAAAGTCGGCGAAAAAATGAAAAATTCAAATTTAAAATCCACATATCTCGGAAACTATTCAAGATATCTTCAACCTATAAAATGTTTATTGTAGGTCTGGTCCATGAGTATCCACGCCACTAAAACCGGACACGCCATTAGTTAGAAGCCGATGAAAATTTTGTATACCCGAGGTGGTCAACTTCAGTTCGGATACTGCGAGCACACGCCACGAGGTTGGAAATTTAGTCCAATGACTTCTGCAGAAGCAGTGGAGATGAGCATGAAGTGTAAAGCATTGAGCACTTGATTTGTTACTGTTTAGTATTGAGTAAACGACGTCGGGATATACACATAACTTTGGTGCAGATCAGGGGAAAGCGCACTTGATAGCACTAGGGACCTCAATTGGTCTATGTGAGCCTGCAATTCGAACAAATCTAAACTGTTTCTAAAATTTTATGTTATTTCCGACATTTTTTGCTTTTGAACAATAAAATTTAAAAAAAAAATTAAAAAAATATAGCGCTTTACTTTGTTGCATTACATATCAGCCACCCTGTACATACAGTGGCGAACCATTCGTTGCTGATCATTCGCAGTGAACGGACGTGTTTATCACATAGCGGATAGTTACCAGTACCTATTACGCAATAGCAAAAATCTGTACAAAGTCTGTAAGGCCTACATCGTAGTACCTATTACGGTCTAATACAGACAAAATTAAAATAAATTCTCTTGACGGGGATGCCTTCGTGTTCCGATGGAGCGCGGTTCCCCAATCGTCCGACTGTCCGTCCGTTGGACAGCTGAATTTGAAAGAGCCACAAATTCAGCTGTGTTAACGGCTAATAAAGTAAAACGAATCAGATCACCTGATGAACCCCTGCCTTCGAAAAAGGCAAGAGGCCCTTATGTCACCATCAACAGGACACTCACCAAGCCCTTCAATGAAGTGGCGAAGGAGAGTCTAGTGATGGCTGTTATAGACAGAAGTAGTGAGGATGGATCCATCCTCAAGGACAAATGGAGTCATGTACAATCAGCCATTATGGCTCATTACCTCGATGTCCGTAGAGAAATGCCGGGCAAACCACCAATCTGCAACGATGCAGGATGGCATCAGGGGAGAGTAAAGCTCTTATATTTCGGTGATGCCAGATCAGTAGACCTTTATAAGGCTGCTCTGAGTCGAGCGGGTGAGGTGTGGCCGGGTGCCCAGTTGGATTTTGTCGAAAAAAACAACATCCCTAGTCACCCTAGAGCCATCACCTGGGTTACAGAAGAGCCCTCCAACCCGGCTGACATCTTCGAAATAATAAAAGATTCCAATCCTGGTCTGCCGGCCCATAATTGGAGAATCAGCAAGGTGGGTGAGGCGGATGGTAAAAAGCGGCAGGTCAATCTTATCCTAAACGCTGAATCCACCTCCCATATACAAAGTGCGAGTGCAACCCTACAATATGGCTTCGAGACTATAGTCTTGAAGATATACAAGCAGGATATAGCTCCCACTGCAGAAGGTGAGTCGTCCACCGTGGCACTTTCTGTAAGTGCGGAGGTAGCCACGCCTATTATTTCTGGTGACTCCAACTCTAACAGAAGATCTGTAACGTCCTACTCTGAGGACGAAAGCTCTACTTCTGACACAGAGGGGCTGAGGGGAGTCTCCGGACTCTTTGACGCATCTGGCGGGGACATGCTTCTCGACGATACGGACGAAGAGTTCGATAACACCCTTGTCGGGGTGGATGTTAATCTGTCAATTACCAATGATGGTAAGAATTCTACAGATTAACCTCCACCACGCTAAAGCAGCCTCAGCGGCTCTATTGCTGCGCCTGTCCACAGGCGCAGTAGACATCGTCCTGATACAGGAGCCCTACGTAGTGGGAGGAAGGGTGTGCGGTATTAGGACACCCAACTTTAAACTGCTTGTGTCCAACTGTGAAGGCACTCCAAGAACCTGCATTTTGGCCAGGAAAGATCTAAGTATCTTTCTCCTGACTAATTTAAGTGGTAAAGACCAAACAGCTGCTAGCCTGGAGATCGGTAATCGCATATATTGGGTGGTCTCCAGCTACTTGCCTTATGAATCTGTAGTACCGACTGCTCTATTCAGGGAAGTAGTAGAAGAAGCAACGTCTGACGAGCTCGAGCTGATTATTGGCGCAGACACGAACGCTCATCATACTATCTGGGGTAGTACGGATATAAACAATAGGGGTGATTCGCTTCTTGACTTTATTCTAACTACCAATCTTAGTATTTGTAACATAGGTAATAAACCGACCTTCACAATTAAAGACAGACAAGAAGTACTCGACGTAACGTTTGCTATTGACCGGCTGTCAGACAAAATTATTGGGTGGAATGTACTGGACGACCACTCATTCTCAGATCACCATTATATTGAGTTCAAACTCGCGGAAAAAGCGCCTAAACCCGCCGTCCACAGAAATGTAAGGAAGACAAAGTGGCATCTGTATGAGAAGAATTTCAAGAAAGTCCTCAACTCTAAACTTCCGTACGAACCGAATGACAAAGCCGGTCTGGATAATCTGGTCGATCATATCACCATATCATTCAATAGATCCCTTGAAGAAGCCTGTCCAAAAACAAGGTACAAGGGTAAAACTAAACCCCAATGGTGGACTTCTGAGCTAACGGCTATGAAAAAGATCTGCAACAAGCTATTCAATAAGGCTAAATCTACTGGGGTCGCTATGCCTATAAAGATTGGGATGCCTATAAAGAGCAACTCAAGATCTATAAGAAGGAGCTTAGAAAGGCGCAAAGGCGCTCTTGGTATACCTTCTGTGGTGAAGTGGAAAAGGTCTCCGACGCCGCTAGGCTGAGGAAGATATTATCTGCTTCACCCTGTACAGTGGGATATTTACAGGATGAGGCAAATAACTGGACCAAAAACAGCGAGCAGTCGCTCAATGTACTGCTCGACACACATTTCCCGGGGAACTCTGTAACAGAACCCGAGGATCAGCAGGACCAACAAGAGTGCGAGTGGACTGCGAGCGTCGCTAGCTTCTTGACTGAGAGATCCAGAATAAGCTGGGCTATTAACAGCTTTGAGCCCTTCAAGTCACCTGGACCAGATGGCATCACTCCAGCAGAAATGAAGAAAATGTTAAAGTACATTATCCCCTGGCTGGAGAAAATTTATGTAGGCTGTATCAGGCTTTCATACGTCCCGAATCGATGGAGGGATACCAAAGTGGTATTCATACCTAAAGCGGGAAAGATATCACACACTAGGCCAAAAGACTTCAGACCAATTAGCCTATCCTCGTTCCTATTGAAAGGTCTGGAAAGACTTTTAGATCATTTCATTAGGGAAAACCTGGATACAAAACTCCTGTCGGGGAACCAACATGCTTACAACAAGGGCAAGTCTACTGAATCAGCCCTGCACGAACTTGTGAGCACTATCGAATCGTCCCTGCATTACAAGGAATTCACCATGGTGGCATTTCTTGACATAGAAGTGGCTTTTAACAACATTCACTCAGATGCGGTAATTGCGGCACTCTCACATCTAAAAGTTAACACTAGTTTGATTAGACTAATTCAAAGTCTGCTCACCAGAAGACGCATAACAGCATGTCTAGGGTCCACAACTCTAACAAGGTATGTAAACAGAGGGACCCCGCAAGGAGGAGTACTGTCTCCACTAATTTGGAACCTAGCGGTGAATGAAATCCTGCTAGATCTAGAACGTTGTGGCTGCAAGGTCGTGGCATATGCGGACGACGTGGCAATCGCAGTGAGTGGCAAATTCGTAAACGTCCTCAGAGACATCCTACAGGTGGCTCTGAACAAGTTGGCTAGATGGGCCAGAAGCAGCGGTTTGGGCGTTAACCCCAACAAGACAGAATTGGTTCTCTTTACTAGGATGAATAATGTCCCACATGTGGACCCTCCACCTCGGATAAATGGAACAGATCTAGTCTTTTCTGAAAGTGCAAAATTTTTAGGAATAATTCTAGATAGGAAAATGTTATTTAGACTTAACGTATTGGAACGTGTAAGGAAGGCCAACGTCGCCTTATATTCCTGCAAAAAGGCTGTAGGGTCGCGGTGGGGACTCTCTCCTAAAATCGTCCACTGGATATATATAGCAGTAGTTCGTCCAATACTGTTATACGGTATTGTGGTATGGTGGACGGCAACTGACAAACTAACCATTACCAACCTACTAACAAAGGTTCAGAGAACAGCCTGCCTGAGCATAAGCGGAGCCTTAAGGACTACAGCGACCGAGTCTCTACAAGCCCTACTCCATATACTGCCGATTAATATTGTGGCGAGAGAAGTTGCAACCAAAGCGGCAATAAGATTAAACTGCCTATCAATGTGGAGGTACAATAACTATGGTCACATGAGGATATCAAAGTGTAGTGCTATGGTAACCGACCGAGTGGACTATATACCAACAGTGTACACCTTCGAGAGAAATTACATCACTATGATTCCCGCCAGAGATGAATGGGTCGGCAGAATACCAGGTAATATAAACCATCTCCACTTTTACACGGATGGTTCGAAGCTTGATGAAAAGGTTGGCTTCGAGTACACTGTGAAGAACTTAGTCTGGATATAGCTCACAGACTACCAGATACCTGCAGTGTCTATCAAGCCGAAATAATGGCAATATGGGAAGTCGCCAAGTGGCTGAGTCGCAACATAGTAACCAACAATGGCGTTGTCATTTACTCGGACAGCCAGGCTGCCATCAATTCTCTGGAGGCAACATCCCTAAATTCACAAACAGCCCTCGACTGCCGCAGATCTCTTAACGAGATGGCTGAGCAGTTTAATATACACCTCATATGGGTGCCTGGGCATAGGGATATCCCGGGGAACTGCAAAGCCGATGAACTTGCTAGGAAAGGGACGACATTACAAATTCTCGAAGAATTTGCATATATTGGTGCGCCACTATCCACGTGCAAGCTTTGGCTTAGGCAAGAGGCAATCAGGCAGTCCAACGATAGATGGACAGAAATCGGCACCTGCAGGGTAGCTAGACAAATCTGGCCAAGGTATGACCTGAGAAGGTCAAAATATCTCCTCGCACTAGAGAGGAAACGATTGTCTACGTTAGTACAGGTTCTGACGGGACACTGCTTGATCGGCGAACACGCCAAAAGATTGGGTATTGAGTCCAATGACTTCTGCCGAAGCTGTGGAGATGAGGAAGAAGTGGAGAGCATTGAGCACTTGCTTTGCGACTGTCCCGCTTTGAGTAAACGACGGCTGGACATACTGGGGTCGGCCTTTTTAGGCAGCCTAACAGATCTTTCCAGTACTGATATTCGTACTATCGATACATTTATATATCAAACAGGTTGGTTTCGATGAGGGGCATTTCAGCCCGTGGTAACACTAGGGACCTAAACTGGTCTATGTGAGCTTGTAAAAAAATACGGCTGCCACCCTAACCTAAACCTAAACCATTAAGTGCAAATTCATAAATTCTTTCATCCAGGCTAGCTAGAAGACCCGGAAACCAGATGAGGTTGATATGAAGCTGCTCTACCATCTCGTTATTAAAGTTGTGCATGACAAGATCTGTTTGGGATTTAAGGGATGCGTACTCCAGGGATATATAAATATTCCAGTATTTGTCATTACATTGCGACTTTACCAATTGACGGAAGATGCTTCTACTTTTCTCCGGGATATCCATATATCTTGGCACAAACTGATCTTCTTCGTGGGACCTTATGACAGCTTGGCTATAATCATATATTTATTCTATTCGTTAATATATTTTAACATACTCATGTCATCCAGGCCTGCCCATAAACGGATCCAGAACCATATCCTAAGAAGAATGGAAGAGTCCGGCGACTCATTTGCGAGTCTCATTGCAACCGTCCTTGAAGGCAGGGTGTCGTGTAAGTTCCAGAGAGAGTTGGTACGGGGGAGGACTCCTCCTCACTTTCAAATGTCTGAACAACAACGTTGATTGGTACATCGTTTCCGATGTTCTGTGGATATTTCTTCCCGACGGACTTGAAGCCACAACGCAGGGTTCCGTTTGCCTGTTATATGAAGTAAAGGGTTTCGGCATTTATGATTACAGAAACCTGTCTCATTAGCCCTTTCCCTTAAAATATCTTGTTAATCCTCCAGTTGTAGGTTTGTAGGTCCTGATTGCAGAATTTTACCAGTTCGAGAATGCCAGCCAAGTCGGAAGGGTTCCTTGGATCTCAATTGCAGTCTCTTGTGTGATAAGGGATTTCGAATTCTTCTTCGACTTTGAGGCTGGGCGATTGGCCAGAACTCACCAGCACGACTCAATGCAAACTAAAGCACATCTGCGAACTGGCGTTCTCTAGGGCATAGAGTTTTTCGTGGTGAGAACTACAACCTTTTTTTTTACCGATATGCCGACGGCTGTACCAATGCCATATTTCTGCAAGCCATATTTCATAAAAATGACCTGCCTGTTGTGAATTAATAATGATTGTAGACTTTTAGCAGTTCGAAAATGGCTGTCAAGTAGGAAGATTTCATTAAAATCCAGCAAAGAACTCTTAGTTGGCTAGGTATTTAAATCTTTCTGGGCACTCAGACAAGTCACACCAGCGCGACACACAGCCTTATACACAACTGTCGTTCTGGAGTTCGTACAGGAAATTATTTAGAAATATAATCTTGCAGTTGACTGATCTAGAAATTTGGTTGGCATATCGTATTCCTGCTTATATTACTTCTGAACGATGGTCTCGAAGCCATAGCGCAGGATTCCGTTTGGCTGTTGTATGGAGTGAAGTACTGAAAGTACAGAAGTACAGAAGTACTGAACGTACCAGTGTCATTGACTCTTCCGTTTTTAAATCTCGTCAGTACTCCATTTGTGTGCAGACTGTAGAATTTCCAGAGTATATAGGGTTCCTTGGGACCCAGTTGACGGCTCTTGGGTAACAAGGGATTTAAATTTTTTTCGACTTCCAGATGGGCACTTGGCCAGAACATACCACCACGACTCAAGGCAGCGTAAAACACATCAGCCGATCCGGAGTTCCTTAAGTCAAGAAGTTTCCGTAGTGAGAACTACATTCAGCTTATTTACCTTCACGAAGATTGTTCCCAAGCCATTTTTCCGCAATTATGATCAAAATAACCTGCCACTTTGGCCCAACGGCTTCAAAGATCCTGCCAATCTTCTTGCTGTGAATTGATAAGGTCCGGATTGCAGAATTTTTCCAGTTTGAGAAAGCAAATAGGGTTCCTTGGAGGTCACTTAATGGATCTAGGGTGACAATAGAAGACACATGACAGGGTTGCGTTTGCGTGTTATATGAAGTGAAGGAATTCGGCATTTTTGATTAATGAAACCTGTCTCATTGGACTTTTCGCTTAAAATATTCTGTTAATCCCCCAGTTGTGGGCTAATAAGTCCTAACTGCAGAATTGTCCCAGTTTGAGAATGCCAGCCAAGACCGAAGGGTTCCTTGGAACCCAATGGCGCCTATGATCTCATTAAAGACAAGAGGTCATAGGCTGCCTCAGCACAATTCACAGACAGCCTTTGAAAGATCTGCCAATTTAGTGGACTCTAAGGCAAAGAATTTTTGTAGTAAAAACTACATCCTTCTTATACATATACCTTTAGAACGAGTCCCGAAACAACATTTCCGCAATTATGATCAAAATGGCTAACTATTTGGCCCTACAACTTCAAAGATCTTATCAATCTTTCAGTTGCGATTTAGTCCGGGATGCAGATCGAGAATGACAACCGAGTTGGGATGAATCCTTTAAATCCAGCTGAGATTTGGGTGTCTATGGATTCGGATATCTCTTCGACTTTTAACTCGATGCTCAGTTACAACTCACCAGCACGACATAAGAGATCCTTATAAAGAGCTGCCGATATGTCGTTCGAGAAGGAATTAATTAGAAATTAATTATTAATTAATTATTACTTAATTAAAATAAAAACCAGTAATCATTAATTTATCGAATCAATTATTATTTTTGTGTGGCGCGAGAGTACAAGGGCCGTGACAAATACGCCCATTTTTCTTAACTGCAGACTCTAGGCGCTGCACAAGAAATTCTCTGCGTCGTTTGCAATTCCATTGATGTACCAAATGTGTGAAAAGTACCAACAAATTTAAAGTAATCTAAACATTAGTTCTTCTGGAAATTTGTTTTGTTATTCACATGTAGTCTTCAATTATCTTGAATCTATATTAAACATCATCATCATCGTCTTCGTGGTCTGGCAGACGACACCCCATTGATCATTCTGGTAATTCTTTCTAATAAAACACAACCCGTTTGACATCTTTTCTCTCAGACACAATAATTGTCTTTCTATTTTTAAACCAATAGAAAATTGTTGTAAACGATTCAAAGCAATTTGGATGAACATAACGTTTCTTTCGGAGAGAAGCTATTTGTAGAGCACAGTCTAGTGTAGTGCTAGTGCTGCATTGCTTCCTTGCCAACAATGAAATTAAACGGCGATTCTGGACTGGCTTTCGGTTTTGCATTAAGTAATTTTCACATATGCTTACGAGGGGTAGGATGATAAATGTAGATACGCGCAAAGAAAACTATATTTCTTAACACAACTTGAAATCGCCATTCGAAATTGGAAATACATATTGACTTTAGATTCTGAAGCTGGGAAGTCTAAACTACTTAGGCCCTAACTTTAAATTAAAAAGTCTATTTTAAGATGCTTTGTTTAAATTCTCCTTTTACAAGACAGATTAAAAGATGCTCCAGTTTAAGAATTTTGTAATTTTTACTGCAGATCTTTTCGAACCCGAAATGTCGGGATTTTCAATGTGCGATAGCGGACTGACCGAACATTGACATAGAATAAGTCTAAGTACGCATGACCTTAATTCGACATTAACTGTACAAAAATTCGGTGAAATTTGATTTTTCTAGAATATTTTTTTATTTAAATCTCGTCGAAATTATATTTTCCAGAAAATTTCTTTAAATCTTTGTTTAAAAATTTTCATCAAAATTGAATTTTTCCTGAAAATTTCGTTGAAATTACATTTTTCAAATTGCATTTTTCTAAAAAAAATCGTTGAATTTGTATTTTTCTATGAAATTGCGTTGAAATTTTTCACTTTTATAAAAAAAATTGTATTATTTATATAATTATTTTATTATTAAATCTTCGATGAAATTGTGTTTTTCTACAATGTTTCGTTTTAATTACATTTTTCAATAACTTTTCGATGAAATTAAATTTTTCTACAAAAATTCTTTTCTCTAGAAAATTTCGTTGAAATAGATTTTTTTTAAATTCTTGAAATAATTTTTCATATATTTTTATCAAAATTGAATTTTTCAATAACAAATTTATTTTTCTACAAAATTTCGATGAAATTTCCGAACATTTGGACAGCATTGAAGAGTTTTAAACGGATTTTTTTATTTTCAATTTCTACGAAATTTACAAGGAAAATTCACTTTTAACAAAATTTTGTAGAAAAATTAAATTTCAATAAAATTTTTCTGTAAAATGGACTTTTGAAGAAATTTTCTACAAATATACAATTTTCCAAAATAAATTAATTTTTACGATATATTGGAGGAAAATTTAAATTCACTAAAATTTTCTAGAAAAATCAAAAGTTCGTGAAATTTTGCAGAAAAAATTAATACAAATTAAATGTGTTTCGAGAAAAATGCAATATCAAAAAAAATTTACTGAGAAATGCAACTTACACGAAATTTGGAGAAAAAAATAATTTTTAACGATATTTTCTATAGAAATTAAATTTCAAAAATTTTATTAGAAAATTAAAAATTTAATTTTAAAGAAGTTTTGTAGAAAAATTAAATTTTTTTTGTTAGAATTGACATTTCTATAAATGGTGAAGACATTTTTTTAAAAATTTTGTCCAATTTTTTACTCTTGAGTTTAATCGAATTTACATCTTTTTCAGAAAATTTCTTCAAATTTTCATTTTTCTAAAAATTATTTTGGAAATTGTATCTATTTTTTACAAAATATTGTTGGAATTGCATTTTTCTAGAAAATTTGTTCTGGAAAACTGTTGAAATTCAAATTTTTTTAAAAAATTTCGTTAAAATTACGTTTTTCTAAAAATTTCTTTGAAATTGCATTGCCTAGAAAATTTCTCAAAAATTGAATTTTTCTAGATAATTTCGTTGAAATTAAATTTTTCTAGAAAAGTTCGTTGAAATTGCATTTCCTAGAAAATTACTTTGGAATTAAAGTTTTCTACAAAATTTCGCTGAAATTTAATTTCTAGCTAATTTTTTAAAATTCCATTTTTCTGAAAAATATTCTATGAAATCATAATTCTCTAGAAGATTGAAATGAAATTCCATTTCGCATGAAAATTGCGTGAAATTGCATTTTACATGAAATTTGGGTTTTTCTAAAAAATTTCGTTTCAATTGAATATCCTAGAAAATTACGCAAAAATTGAATAGGATTTACCTACAAAATTTCTCCAAAATTCCATTTTGCTAGAAAAGTCGTTAAAATTAAAAAGTTCTACAAAATTTCGCTGAAATTGTACTTGTGATAAATTGAGGTTTCCCGAGTAACAAACACACAAACACAAACGTTTCGATGTAAACGGAATGAAAATTTTATTGGAGTGACACAAAAACTATTTTCTAATATTTTTCACAACAAAACCAAAACCATAGCCTACTATGATTCAAATACAAATAGTTTTCACATGTAGAAATGTACAAAGTATGAATTTGCTATTTACAACACTTCCCCTCAAAAAATACTTTTGTACATTCAATTATTAATACTAACTAATCCTAATTTCCCAACACATTTGTTGTGTTTGGGACTTGACAAACTCTTTGTCAACACGTCTGCTGGCATCTCTTCTGTGGAGAGGTATTCAACATTGATATTCTTTTCCATAGCATTCTCTCTCACGAAATGATGGCGGACATCCATATGCTTCGTTCTGTTATGGAATATTGGATTCTTGCTCAACAATTCTGCACCCTGATTGTCGTTGAAAATTTTTGTTGTCTCTTGACGACCGATGATATCAATTAAAAATCTTCGCAGGTGAATTGCTTCCTTAGTAGAATCAGACAGCGACATATACTCCGCTTCGGTACTTGACATTGCGACGGTTCTTTGCTTACGAGAGTCCCAACTTATAGATGCATTCGACAACTTGAAAGCAAAACCTGTGTATGATCTTCGGTCATCAATGTTCGACCCCCAATCTGCGTCGGCATATCCTACTAAGGGTTCGTTGGTCTTCTTGAAATGCAAACCATAATTTGCAGTACCTTTTAGGTAGCGTAGTACCCTTTTTCCAGCAATCCAATGTTGTTTACCATAATTCGTATTATATTGACTGAGTACACTGACAGCATGAGCAATATCGGGTCTCGTTGATGTTGCTAAATACATAAGTGATCCAACAAGATTCTGGTATGGCAAATCTTTCACTTCTTCATTTTCTTCTTCAGTTTGTGGACACATTTCTTTCGATAACTTCAGACCAATGTTCAGGGGCGTACTTACTGGCTTACAGTCAGACATATTAAAGCGTTTCAATACAGTCTGCACATAATTCTGCTGCGACATAGTTATTTCCTTCGTTTCAGGATCTTGCTTGAATTCTATTCCCAGACAAAAGTTCAACCTTCCCAAATCCTTCATTTCAAACGATTTTGCTAATTCCGTCTTCAGTTGAAACCACCTTTTCTTATTATTTGTTGCAACTATCAAATCGTCGACGTAAATTGCTACCAGAGTAATGTCTTTTCCACTTTTTGACAAATAAACACAGGGATCTGAATCTAGAGGTTTGAGGTGTAGTTGCTGCAGCTTCTCGTCTAGCTTCTTGTACCACTGTCTGCCAGACTGTTTCAGGCCATACAGCGCTTTTTTCAATAAACAAACTTTGTCACCTTGGTACTCACCCAATTCAGATTCTTTGCAAATTTTAAATAACTCATCTGGTATCTTCATATAGATTGTTTCATCTATATCACCATTTAGATAAGCTGTCACAAAATCTAGTTGGTATACGTCCAATTTCATCTCAGCAGCTAAAGCCATTACCAATCGAATTGATCCAATTCTAGCAACTGGGGCGAAAGTTTCGTTGAAGTCCACACCTGGCATTTGCGTAAAACCTTTCGCTACAAGGCGAGCTTTATAGCGTTCAACAGTCCCATCAGACTTGTATTTCTTTCTCAAAACCCATTTCGAATCAACTAACTTCTGGTTTTTCGGGCGATGAACAACTTCCCATGTCTTATTCCTTTTTAGTGCTTCAAATTCCGATTTCATTGCTTTCTTCCAGTTATTGGCTTCTGAACTTTCCATAGCATCTTTTAGTGTTACAGGATCATTTTCGTCTATTAGACTTGCGACGTTCACTTCTTGGTTTCTTTGTTCAGTTCCTTCCACGCGAACTTCATTAAACAGTTTTCTTGGTCTTCCCCTTTTTCCTGTAAGTAATTTCTTGGGTCGTCCTGGACCTCGCTTCGTAGTTAATGGTGTATGAAATTCTTCTTCTTCTTCGGAGCTACTTCCACTATCTTCTGATCTGACTTCATCTTGTTCAGCAGGGTCTTCGTTACAATTCTCTTCATTTTCCGATTGTTCTACTCCTTCTTCGTCATTGACTTCTTCCTCCGTATCTGGTTCATTTTGTACGGGTTCTCTTTCTGACTGAATCATTATTTCTTCGTCGTTACTTTGCTCGTCAATAAAATCTGTATAGTCATTCTCTGGTTGACAGAAATTTGTAAATTTTACATCTCGAGAACATACAACCTTTCGGGCTTGTGGATCCCACAATCTATACGACTTCGATTTTATAGAATATCCAATGAAAATACACTTCTTCGACTTCGGCTCAAACTTTCCGTGACGTTTTGACTTGTCTAACATATACACTGTTGTACCAAACTTTTGAAAATAGCTCACCACAGGTCTGCGTTTTGTCCATATCTTGAAAGGAATTTCCCCATCTAAACATCTTGATGGACATCTGTTTCGAATATGGTTGGTTGTTAAGATAGCTTCGGCCCAGAAACTAGGAGCTAATCTGGATTGTATTATCATACATCGTGCCATCTCAACCAGTGTTCGGTTCTTCCTTTCTGCGACGCCATTTTGTTGTCGGGTGTATTTGACTGTGAATTCATGTTTGATACCTTCCTTCTTTAGATGATTCTTGAAAGCGTTGTTGGTATATTCCGTGCCGTTGTCTGATCGAATAGCCTTGATGAGACGCCCTGTTCTCTTCTCGACCATACTTTTATATTCTTTAAATTTCTCCAAAACTTCACTTTTGTGCTTCAAGAAATAAACTTCACACCATTTTGACTTATCGTCTATAAAAGTCAAAAAGTATCTGCTTCCGCCCAAAGAATTCACCCTCATTGGGCCACACACATCCGTGTGTATTAGTTCGAGCAGTTCTGACGACCTCGTATTTGATCTGGGAAATGGTCTTTGGGCTTGCTTCCCCTTAACGCACGTCTCACACATCTGTAATTTGACATTAGTATTGAAATTAACACCAGTTACCTTTTTCTTCTTAATGATGTCTTTCAAATCACTTTCATTAAGGTGACCAAAACGTTCGTGCCATTCTTGCAAACAAGTCAACTGGGCAGTTCTACTATTTTCCACTCTTTCTTCTTCGACATAGTATAAGTCCTTATTCCTTTTAGCTGTCATCACTTCTTCAGATGTTCTTGGGTCTATTACGACCGCTTTATCTGTGGAAAACTTTACTTCGAATCCTCGATCTGTCAACTTTGCAACAGATAACAAATTAGACCTCAAATCAGGGACATATAAGGTGTTTTCCAATCTTGCTATACAACCATCTTTCGATTTAAGCTTAACAATACCACAACCTTCAATATTCGTTGACTCACTGTTTGCCAAATGCAAAACATTTGTACTTGGTGGTTGTATTCTGCAAAATTTTTCTTTCTCTGAGCACATATGCGAAGATGCACCCGAATCTAGGCACCACCTTTCTCTTTCAGCATTTAACTGCAGAGCCATTTCTGCATTTCTTGAAGATTCATTTTTCTTACCTTCTCCATCGGTGTTCCTCTTCATATTTTTCGACTTGCAGTCTCTTGCCATGTGTCCAACTTTTCCGCACGAGTAGCACTTGAATTTGTATCGTTCATTCTTGGACTTATGTTCTTCTATTTTCTTGCTATTCTTTCCAGATTTCTTCGCAAACTTTGCATCTGTCGGCTCTTCGTTTCCATTCCTTTTCCTGGCCTCATATTCCTCCAACAATTTTACTTTCAATGTTTCTGGATCCGGTAGCTTTTCTTGCGTCTCAATAGCAATTCTAAATGACTCATATTCGTCTGGAATGCTGTACAATAACAAAATTGTAAGCAAATCGTCGATTATCTCAAGCTCCATTTCATTAATTTTGTCCACAATGTCAAAAAATTTCCGAATATGGTCCCGTACATCCTCCCCGTTCTTCATCTTCAACAATATCAAAGACTTCAGCAGCATTGCTTTCCGAGCGGGTCCTTTGGATTGATAAATGCTATGCAATTTATCCCATACTTCTTTGGAAGTTTTGCAGTTTTTAATCTGCTTTAATTCCGCAGGAGCAATCGACAAGATTAAATCCGATTTTGCCTTACTATCTTCGGATTCCCATACAGCTACATGCTCTGCAGGTTCCTTCGGCACGCTTCCATTGACATATTTCCATGCATTATTCTTTATTAACAATGCCTCGACTTGGATTTTCCAAGTATCGAAATTGTCTTTACCAAGGGGTTCGATTTTCACGTTTGTATAACTCATCTTCTTATGCTGATTTGTTTGTCCAACTTCTATATGGCGCAGTGGTGGTGGGCTGGGCACATAACCTGCGATAAATTGAGGTTTCCCGAGTAACAAACACACAAACACAAACGTTTCGATGTAAACGGAATGAAAATTTTATTGGAGTGACACAAAAACTATTTTCTAATATTTTTCACAACAAAACCAAAACCATAGCCTACTATGATTCAAATACAAATAGTTTTCACATGTAGAAATGTACAAAGTATGAATTTGCTATTTACAACAGTACTTTTCTACAAATTATTTTTAAATTACATTTGCATACAAAATTTTTCTAGAAAATTTTTCTAAAATTGAATTTTTCTAGTAAAGTTTGTTGAAATTTCATTTCTCTAGAAAATTTTGCTGAAATTAAATTTTTCTACAAAATTTCGCTGAAATTTAATTTTCTAGCAAATTTCTTTAAAATTTAATTTTTCTAAAAAAATTCTTTGAAATCACAATTCTCTGGAAAATTGCAATGAAATTGAATTTCGCATGGAAATTGCATTCAGAAAGTTGCGTTTCTCTAAAAAAATTTCGTTTAAATTTGCCTAGAAAATTTCGCAAAAATTTGTAAATTGGCATTGTGCTAGAAATTTTGTTGAAATAGCATTTCTCTAGAAAATTACGTTGAAATTGTATTTTTCTTCAAAATTTCGTTAAAAATAATTTGTTTTTTTTTTTTACAAAATTAAAAAAAATAATTGTTGTAATCACATTTTTGTTAAAATTTTTATTGAAATTGCATTTCTCTAGAAATTATGTTGAACTTGATGTTATGTACCAAATTTCGCTGAGATTTAATTTTCTAGAAAATTTTATTAAAATTGCATTTTTCTAAAAATTTCTTAAAATTTAATTTTGCTAAAAAATTGTTTAAAATTGCATTTTTCTCAAAACTTCGTTGAAATTGAATTCTATATTCTATAAAATTACTTTGAAATTGTATTTCGAAAGAAAATTACGTTGAAACTGTATATTTCTGGAATAGGCTTTGAATTCCATTTCTCTAAAAAAATTTCTTTACAATTGCATTTTTCTATAAAATTTCGTTGAAATTGCATTTCCCAAGAAAATTTCGTTTAAATTGGTTTTGCCTAAAAAATGTCGCTAAAATTGCATTTCTCTAGAAACTTACGTGGAAATTGCATTTTTATATAAAATTTCGTTGAAATTAATTTTTTCTACAAAATTTCGCGGAAATTTTATTTTCTAAAATAATCCTTTAAAATTGTATTTTTCCAAAAAAAATCCTTTGAAATCACAATTCTCTAGATTATTGCAATAAAATTAAATTTCGCATGAAAATTGCGTTTTTCTAAAAATTCATTTAAATTGCATTTGCCTAGGAAATTTTGCAAAATTTTTCTACAATATTTTGTAGTTTGCATTTAACTCGAAAATTACTTTGAAATTGTATTTTTCTACAAAATTTCGTTGAAAACCATTTTTTTTACAAAATTAAAAAAAAATGCTGTAATCGCAGTTTTGTTCAAAATTATGTTGAAATTGCTTTCTCTAGAAATTGCATTTAAAAAAAATTACTTTGCAATTAAATTTTTCCACAAAATATCACCGAAATTTAATTTTCTAGCAAATCTCTTTCAAATTCAATTTTTCTCTAGATAATTGTGTTGAAATTGCATTTCGCATGAAAATAGCGTTTTTTTTTTAAATTTCAATTTTTAAATTTTTTTAAAATGCATTTGCCTAGAAAATTTCGCAAAAATTGCATTGTTTTAGAATAGAAAATTTTCTTTTAATTTTCTAGATAATTTCTTTAAAATTACATTTTTCTTAAAAATTTCTTTAAAATTACAATTCTGTAGAAAATTGGTTGGAAATTGTATTTCGCAAGAAAATTGGGTTGAAATAGCATTTGTATATAAAATTTCGTTTAAATTACTAAATTTCTCTAGAATATTTCGTTGAATTTTAATTTTTCCAGAACATTTCTTTGAAATTGTAATTATCCTGAAAATTACTTTAAAACTATATTTCGCAAGAAAATTCCGTTGAAATTGTATGTTTCTGAAAAAAGCTTTGAACTCCATTTCTCTAAAAAAAAATTTAAAATTGCATTTGTCTACAAAATTTCATTGATTTACATTTCGAAAGAAAATTTCGTTTAAATTGGATTTGCCTAAAAAATTTCGCTAAAATAGCATTTCTCTACAATATTGCGTTATAATTGCATTTTTCTATAAAATATCATTTAAATTGCATTTGCCTAGACAATTTCTCAAAAATTGAATTTTTATAGAAATTACTGGAAATTGCATTTTTCTACAAAATTTCGCTGAAATTTAATTTTTGTAAAAAATTTCGCTGAAATTTAAATGTCTAGTAAATTTTCCTCAAGATCTTCTTTCTGAAAAAAAATTAAATTGAATTTTTCTATACAATTTCGTTTAAATTCGTTGAAGTTGCATTTCGCAAGAAAATTACGTTTATATTGAACTTTTCTGCAAAATTTCGTTAAAATTTATTTTTTCTACAAAATTTCGTGAAATTTATTTTTCTAGAAAAATTCTTTAAAATTACATTTTTCTTAAGAATTTCTTTGAAATTACAATTCTGTAGAAAATTGGTTGGAAATTGCATTTCGCAAGAAAATTGAGTTGAAATCGCATTTGTATACAAAATTTCGTTTAAATAACTAAATTTTTCTAGTAAATTTCGTTGAATTTGAATTTTTCTAGAACATATCTTTGAAATTGCAAAAAATTACGGCGAAATGGTATTTTTATAAAAATTGCGTTGAAAGTACCTTTTTTTAAACAATTTTTTTTTTACTTTTTCAACAAATTTTCGGTGAAATAAAATTTTTTAGAAAATTTCTTTAAAATTTAAATTTTTCAAAAAATTTTTGGAAATTGCAATTTTTTAGAAAATTGTTTTAAAATAGCATATTTCTAATTTGCATTTATCTAAAAATGTTTGTTGAAATTTAATTTTTTTTAAAATTTTGTTGAAATTTTATTTTTCTACAAAGTTTTGTTGAAATTACATATTCCTAAAAAAATATTTAAAATTGTATTTCTCTAGAAAGTTTCATGTGTGTTTTCAAGTGATTTTTTTACAAAATTTCTTGAAACTACATTATTTTTAGAAAATTCCATCGAATAGCATCATCAATATCACGAAAATTAATCAATTAATTTTTATTGAAAATTTTTTCGAAATTGCACGTTCTTGGAAAATTTGCGGTTAACACCCACCCTTTAGGACATGGGGAATATGCATGTGTTAGGTACAGTGAAAACTACAGGTAGGTATGCAGTGAAAACTATCAGATCTACCGAATTTTAAACGAGTGCTGTTTGAGGGCCGACATAAAGTCGTATTTATTTTGTAAATGCATAATTTCTTCCCAAACTTATCACACCACCCTTTCCCTTGTGTAAAATTTCCATAATAGACTCGACGACGGTGTTATTAATAGCTCACGCACAAACCGTTCCTCCCCAAGATCTCGTTTCTTAACTTTATTAAATCGTTCGTGTCCGTCCTTTTTCTGTTTGCCAATTTCTGTTGTTGCTGGCGTTGGAGCTGTTGCTGTTGTTGTTGTAGCCGCTGCCTTCAAACAATGATTTATTGACATAATGAAGACTAATTTGTGGCAACATTTCATTTTAAGCGTTATCTTATATACGGTCCACGATATTTTCTGGTCTGGTCTGTCTGGTCTACATAATAACGTATAACTTATGAGGTATACTCGCACCAACAGTGGATGCCTAGAAAATAGCAATACATTTGAAATAAATAAAAATTTGCAAATAAAATCTGAACGATAGCAAAATTTTTTTATTCTTCTAACTCATAAGCGAATTATGATTGTTTTTGGCGGTATATATTTTTTAAATAAATTTCTATTTAAAAATAAGCATCATTTTAATTCTACATATAGGCTTAGTTTTTTAATAATACTGAACCAATAAAAATGTTTTGCTATTGTCATTAACACAAATGTTTACACTCATTGACTCCCGTGTCGACTTAGTGGTGTTTAATAGTTTAATTTATGCTTGAAAACCGATTATGGCTACTATACAAAAAAGCAAAAAAAAAACTGCAACAATGCCAAATGACTTGTTCATAGTTCGATTAACAATCTTGAAGAAAAAACCTTAATGAAAATGTTACGAAATAAATATATATAAAAAGTAATAAAAAAAATATGTTAATGAAGAAAAAATATTAATTGAAAAAAAGTAAATTGCATCGGCCGGGAATCGAACCCGGGCCGCCCGCGTGGCAGGCGAGCATTCTACCACTGAACCACCGATGCTTGTGTCAATCAGAGTCTGTTAACTGTATAACAACAGCAGATGATGTCGTAGCAACACGACTAGCCACCCGATGGGGTTATGTTTTGTGGAGAGCATTGGTATTGTGAGGTCTAGTCGGGTTTGCTGTGGTGTGATGTGGTGGGGTTTGTGCATATTTCACCAGTAGTTTGGTTTGCGTGTGGGGCGAGTGGGGAACAGCGTAGCGTCGATAAGACTGTGTTGACTATGCACGAGTTGAGTTTGGCTGAACTATTATCTACTCGTACGTTAATAAATTTAAACTTGTCAATAGTTTATTTAAATAAAGCATTTTCCTTCAAAAATCATGAGCTGCGTGTGCAATAAGAGGGTGATAAAACCACCGCACGAGTCAGGCACGAGAACCGATTTTTAAGATTTGTCTATTGGTTTACTCTTTTTCTGGGAATGTTGGTATATTCATTAATTACCTACACTGAAAGAAAACCCTTCATATATCTATATACAGTATCTGAAGGAGGTGTGTTGACATTTGATTTTTTTTACACTGAAAGAAAAACCTTTACATCTATGTCTATATAGTGTCTGTCAAGGAAGTGTGTAGACATTCGATTTTTTCAGGGTAAAAAATTTATTTGAGTTTTTAAATTGCAATAAGTCGACAATTTGGACAACAAGTTTGCATACTCCAGGTACTCCAGATCGGAGTATGGGCCCGACTAAAAGGTGTAAAAAGATATTTTGACACCAATGTTTGTGAGGAAATTAATTTTTGGTTAACTTATTGATTGAAAATAATTAAAATTTTTACAAATAAAAAATCGTACTAAAAATCGACAAAATTATTCTAACTTTTATGATTTTGACTTTGATTTGGCGCCAAAGACAAAGATCATTAAAATAAGTACATCTTATACAACAATTGCAAACATGGTACGACTTTAATTACATCTAGGACTTCAATTGAAGTCATGAACCGACTTTAAATCAATAAAATTGACCTAACTTTTATGATTTTGGTTTTGATTTGGAGCCAAAGACAATGATCATTAAAATTCGTATAATTTAATTACAAACATGGAACGACTTTAACTACATCTTGGACTTCAATTAAAGTCATGAAACGACTTTAAATCAATTACATCTTGTACTTAAAAATCAATATATGAAACGTCCTTAAATCAATTACATGTTGTAATTAAGTGAAGTATATTTTGTATATATATACCAGTAAGTGTATCGCCTAATAATACTGAAGCTAGACCCATGTTAAAAATACCGATCGACTCAGAATCACTAACTGATTCGATTCAATAAAATCAGGGCTGTGGAGTGGAGCCAAAACTACTCGACTCAGACTCCAGGAGTCGGATTTTAAAATGATTTGACTCCGAGTAAGATTCCTGCAGTTAAATAGCATAAATTTCTGAAGTTATATTTCTACTAAGATGTGAGTTAATTTTATTATATATATACATGCTACATTTTCCACAATTCATCTCGGATTCGACCATAATTTATCGACTTCGGACTCCGACTCCACTGCCCTGAATAAAAACGGACATGATTTAGGTTTAGCAACCGCATAGATTTAAAGTCATATAGTCGACTTTAGCTCTTCCTTACTGTTTTTTTTATAAACAAACACCACATTGTGGTACAGCACGTAAAGAAAAAATTCGTTACTCCCAAACGAATTTCGTTTGTGGTCTATGTTTTTCGCAAACGATTTATGTTTATCCCAAAACTCAAAGAAACGTTTAAAGCAAACGGTTAGTGTACTTATCGTAAATGATTTATATTTATTACAAAACCTGTGAAACGTTTGGTGCAAACGGTTATTGTGTTTGCCACAAGAAAAGCCTCATTATCCCAACCCCTGTGAAACGTTTGTTGAAAACGGTTATTGCGTTTGTCACAAGCAATGTCAGTTTATCAATAAATGAGAAAACGTTTGTCGCAAAATAATAATTTGTTTGAATTCTGATGTAATTTAAGATGTAATCTTACCATATAACGGGAAATCCTGAAAATCCCGGGAAATTCCGATCCCGGGATTTTTTAAAATGAATCCCGGGATATTTTTATAATAATATATGAAGCTGTCTCGTATAAAATATTAAGTGAAAGATAGATAATCTCTGTCGAAAATGTAAACTAAAGAAGCAAATTGTTAACATCAGAATTACAAAATATATCATAAATGTAATTATAAATAAGTAAACTTAAAACAAGAACACAAATAGAGTTTGTTTCACACAAACGAAGATTATTGTATTCTATTCTATAAAATTTATGAAAAAATCTAATATAAAATCTGATATGGATCGACAAATCGATTTGGTCCCATAAAAACGGATTTAGTCAAACTGATTTCTCAAGTTGAAAAAAATATTGTTCGTGCTTTAATGAAAGTAAATTAGAACATCAATAATAATTCAGACGACGAACTGAAATTGGACCAAAATTATTTCATAGCAAAGATGTTGTGAAATATTTTAGTAAAAGTTAGTATTTTTTAACAAATCTTAATGTATGTGTTAGCTGTTTTTATCCTTATTTAAATTAATTAAAATTAAATTAAAAATGAACTAAAAGATTTGTATTCCATTTCGAAATATCACTTTATTAGGAATGAAAAAATCCCGATTTATCCCGAAAACCCCGAAAATACCGGGATATCGAACAATTTCGGGATGCCGACAAATCCCGGGATTTGCAATTTAAAAATCCCGAATCCCGGGATTTGTGAAAACCAATCCCGTTTGACATCTCTACTCTTGAGTATTGAAAATTTCAGCTGTTTCCAGAAGTATCCAGTGTATTGTGCCCAATTGAGATGGCGATGGATTTGAAAACAAATTTATTTCACAATTACCATTAGGAGCTTCAGTACCTAAACGTGTGATGATTGGTAGTTAATAGTTTTAATTTGCTTATTAATAACACTGTGCTAGTCCAAAAATGTAACAGAAAAGAGACCCTATGAATAGACCTATTTCGGCCATGCTGAATACAGTGGCATTAGCCATTTTTCTATGTTAGCTCTTGTTTTCGCGATATTCGACCACCAAGTTTGTTGGGAAATCAGAGAGGTTACATGTCTCTTTGGTGATTTGTAAGTGGAAGACTTCTTAATATACGCTTCAATAAAAAGATCGAAATATAGATAACATTTGGAGAATTATTTCTCTCAGAACAGTCGTCCACGCTTCTCACCCCCTTATCCCTGAAAAATTACAATAAAATCTTATCATATGTTAAAAATCATATATATCGTCGACATTTTTGTAGGCATCGTTAAGAAAAATATTCCTCGCGAAAAATACTATAAGTCCTTTCTCAGCTTTTTTATGAGAATTAAGCAGATTTCGATTTATTACATATTTTGTGTACTTTTCTGCTCATAGCAAAAAATATTTGTAATAAAATTTTTTGACTTAAATTTTCTAAATTATTTTTTGGTTAGTGCCAATGCAAATTTCAAAGGTAACCAACAAAACCTGCTAAATTATACAATCTGTTCATTTTTCATAAATATGTTGGATGGAGACTCATAGTAATTTTTCGCGAGGTATATTTTTCTCAAAGACATAAACTAAAAATATCGACGATTTGTATGTCGTTTGACATATGCTACGTTTTGATTGCACTTTTTCAGGGGTAAAGGGGTGAGCAGCGTGGTTGACAATTTTGAGAGAAATAATTCTCGAAGGGTTCCCTTTATTTCGTTCTTTGGAATGAAGCGTGTATTCCGAAGTCTTCCACTCCAAAATCACCTCCGAGATAACTAACCCCTATGATTTTCTTGCAAACTTTGAGGTCCAATATCGCGAAAACAAGAGCTAACATAGAAAAACGGCTAGCACTGCTGGATTCAATAATGTCGAAATAGGTATATCCATTGGGTCTCATTTCTGTTACATTTTTAAAGTGTCCATTTCAAGCACAGTGTAATTAACGACGTGTGGAAAAATAATAATATACTAAACGGACTCCAATTTAATGTTATAGGTAAATGGTAAATGAAGTGAAAACATGTGGTAAAATAACCATTTAGTCATTAACAAAAACGAAAGATGGTTCGTCACAGTTTGTGTTGAAATCTATTGATTTTTGGTATACCGGCTATCCACAAAATGTTAAATATTTTCATGCAGGACTCGATCTATTGTTTTCGTTATTGACCATCTGGTTATTTTCCCACATGTCTTCACTTCATTTACCATTTACCTATAACATTAAATTAGAGTCCGCAGTATATTTGCGAGATGTCGCACCTCCGATAATTTAGATTCTTTGGTTTAATAAATTATTTGAATGAAATAATTTTGAGTTCACTGATAAAAACATTTGTAATTTTTCCACACACTCGTACTTATACCGAACACCACAAACGCCAGTACAAAACTGAACGCCCAACAGCGTACGACTCTACGCATGCTGAGTACTGTAACGACCCACACCAATCCGGTCCTATTTCCGTTGGAAAGGGCTACCTTCTGGCCCGGCCGTGCTCAGTCGTGGGGCGGTTGTTTCTTCAACGAAAATAGACACGGGACATGTAGTACACAAAGAAAATTTAGGGTAGCTCTTGAAATTTAGAGGAAAGAGAAATTTTGTTAGCTAGTAGAAGATTGTGGCTATAGATTTCAGATCGCCACAATTTGTTTCACTACCCACCTTACCAGGCTATGAAGCCGACGCGGCGCAAATTGGCGGCGCGCCGAAGCCGTCCATATTTTTCAGCCGGCGCCGCCGCCGATTTCAGCGGCTCACATCGGCTGAAAGTCAGCCGCCGAACATTATTTAGCGAGTCAAAAAGATTTATTTTATGCAACCATGAAAATTAAGAAAGTGACTACTAAGTAATACAATAGGGTCAGAAATTTGTATGAAGTTAATTTTTGCGTAAAAATTTATAAAATGTTTCTAAATGGATCTCGCTATCATTTATTTAAAGAAATCCATAATATATATATGGGATTTAAAATTGAAAACTATGTTTTTTGGTTTTTGCGGAAATTATAGTAGCTCTTGAGCAGCCGAACCAATTTTTACAAAGTCTACGTCGAGATTAATTGAACTGATTTTCGACATTACATCAAAACTTCCTTAACTTTTCTTAAATTTTTGTGTTAATTTTAGGTTTTTTCATCTGATTGTAAATATCTTAAAGCGCCATTCTTGCCTGAGATTGACATTCGTGCGTCATCGTTTGTTGAAACTTTATCGGCTCAGCCGATTTTTGAAATTTGATCGTCTAAGCCGATCAGCCGCCGCCGCCGATAATTTTGATCGGCTTCATTACCTGCACCCTACCATGCTGATCGCATCATGATCAGACCATTTAAATGTCCATTATCAAGTACCCATCACATTTCGCAAATTACGACTTCAATTTAAAAGTTCATAATAACAATATTTAATTTACAATAATGGCTAATTTAAATATGTACATTAATACAAGACGTATAATTATAATTAACGATTATAAAACGTGATTAATATTAGAATTATGTAGATAGGTATTTAATGTATGAAAACCTATTAATCTATTAATGAATTGGAGTTGTTGTTGAATAAAATGAGGATACAATTAATTGTTATGTAACATAAATAGTAAATCCCTTAAGATGAATATCTCGGGATAAAATGTATTTTATGTATAGGGATGCGAGCTTTCACAAACAACGAATAAAAGATTCAATTATTTACCACTTACCACATTTTTCCCACGAAGTCATCTGGCCAGTTGACGCACGTTCTAGCACCATGGTATTTTCTTACAGATTACTAAAGGATTATTTGTTTTTGTGTCGCTCGATTACAAAATTAATGTTAAAATGTGTAGTTAAGTTAAAATGATTGAAAGATGATGAAAAGCCGTGAAAATCCATCTGATGTTCCACGTAGTTTATAAGTAGTTCAAATTCGGTGTATTTTAATAATGACAAGTCTTGATAACGTGGAGATGCGATAATTTGCCATTCGGTTCTCTAACAAATATGATGAATGGTTCCTTGAAACATCCGTCCAAGTATCCAGGACCCGTCATAAAACTCGTTTATCTCACCACCAACGTGGAGTATATTAAATGCTTGGTACGTATCAAAATCGAGACCAGACCAGCGACTGTCGGAGAATCGTTAATAATGTCGTCAACAAATCGGCGCCTCCACCAGAGGGCCACGAAATAAAAAAAAATCGTAACCCCAATTATCTGCCGAAATTCTTGAAAGATCCTTCAAATAAATGCATCTAATTCTCCCTATAGGGCCACTACCAGAATGTATTGAATGCCCAAATCGGACCACGCAACAAAACAAATAGATCCCAGCCTACCTAGTCCTAGGGTGACACAAGAAAGAATGAAATGTCCAAAATCATAAGGTCAAGTCCTTACCTCGAAATATCTCGTAATGAAGATCTGCAGCAATAGTAGTTTCCCAATAAACAAACTGTCGCGAAAGCGATTGCCAGCAATTAATTTATAAGTATGTTTATCACACACGTCTAACGAGTTGAAAATCGAAATTCAAATGAAAATTTTCGAACTGCCTGAAAATTATTGTATGTATGGGTAGGTCTTTATCAAGTGTCACAGGCCAAAAATTAGATCTTTCTCAAATTCTCAGAAAATGTTGTGGAATAATGACCCACAATATTAAAAAAATTAAATGAAAAAACGCTAATACCAGCAAATCGTACAATATCACTTTGACGTGGTTATATCGTACTCTGACGCTCAAAAAATCGATTACCATTCAATTTTACACCTCTAATCTTTTGGCATCACTATTCGATAGAAGGGACTATCAGCAAAAACTCGAACAGTGGATTGAGTTGAAACTCCATTTTACTTTGCTGCAGAAAACGAAGTATGTCACAAAGCTAAAATCCTTAGACAATTGTACAGTGATGACACTATTCATCTGTATTTAGTGTTTCTATATCTTGTACTTAAAGGTATGCAAAGAATTAACAAAAGTTTTCGAAACAAGAATTAAAACTCGACAAAATTGTTGCAAGACTAGATGCTGACCATTACTTCACAACGAACAAATTTTAAAAACAATTCCTCCAAAATGACTTTGAACAGTTTGTAAAATATGATTTATATTTGGGCTACGAGTTAAGAAAGAAAATAATAAACTTACAACTTAAAAACACCACTGAAAAGGAAGTCAGAACAAATTGTACCAACTTTGTTTTGAAATTAGTTATTCAACTAAATCTAAGGTAAATTAAATATAATTTAGCATTGCAAATTGTATGTTCTGATTTATATTGGCCTTTTAGACTTCCAGAAAATTTTAAAATATTGGAAAAAGTAGAAATGTTTTCCGTCGACAAAATTTTACGTGCTAAAAGGACAGTATTTTTGAAATTCTGGAACACCTTAAATTAAGAAATATCGAAGAAGTAAAACATCAGTATGAGAAGATTAATCTAGTGAGATAGGAAAATGTCGAAAATACAACACAATTTTGGGCAGAAGTTTTAAGATAAAAAGACGCTGGCGGAAATAATCCTTCCATGTCGTTAGCAGAATTTGCAATAAAGATGTTTCCGTTGCCTTGGTCAAATGCTGAAGTAGAGCGAGCTTTTAATCAAGTAAACATCCTTAAATCAAAACTAAGAAACAGGATGAATACTGGTACATTAAATGCAAAATTATCTATAAGACAATCCCGTAAATGTTTATAAACGTAAACTTATTTTACATGCAGTTTCTATTTGCAGATATGTACTAATTAGACATGACAAATGTTGCTACAACTACGTTGTGCCACAAAAATATATTAAAATGATAGGCAGTAATGAATCTTATGAAAACAATGGTACCGACGAAATTGATTTAATAGAATTAGAAAACTTTCTATTACTTGCCTAATCAATTTTACTTTAATTCCTGAAATAAAATTGGAGTAAAATTTTTAGTCATTTTTTTAGCCTTTTTTGTTTATTTTAGTAATTTTTAGCCTTTTTGTGCTCAATTTAGCCATTTTTTCCCCCAAAACATTTCCAACATTAAAACAAATTTATAAAACCTCACACTCACAAAATGAGAAAAGGTTACGCTCTTTGTTCTCTCAACTCTCTTTAAAATATTCAATCACGTTTACATACAATATGTTTCAGTAAACGTTTTTATGTTTACCATAAACGTTAATAATGATAATTTTAGAATAAAAGAAGTTCGTTGACAACAAGAGAAACTACGTTTACGATAAACGTTTTCATTCACTAGAAATATTTCAACCATTTTGGGAAAAGTATAGCGTTTGAGGCAAACATTTTTTTTGCTTGTATATTAGTAAGATCACCAGAAGTGGGCGGAAGAGAATAAGTGGTCGTGGCATTATTAAAATTCAAATATGTCAGAAAATGTTGACCTTATTATTGGGCGAGATCGGATTAGTAGGTGTTGCAAAAGTGGTCGTAGCATCAGTTAAACATTTATTATCTTAGAAAAATTTAACGTAGAAAAACGAAATTTGGATCATATGTATGTTATTACAGTCAATATTAGTAAGTTCACCACAAGTGGGAGGGAACGAATAAGTGGGTGTGGTATTATTATAATTCAAATATCTCAGAAAATGCTGATACTAGAAGAACGATATTTGGAACCCACGTTAGTAGAGTTATTATCTAAAACTTCAACAAAAATGGGCGGGTTCGGACAAGTAGGTGTCACAAAAGTGGGCGTAGCATTAGTTAAACATTTATTATGTCAGAAACCATTGACCGTAGAAAAGCGAAATTTGAATTGTTAGTTATTGGAGTCAATATTAGTAAGTTCAGTTAAAAGTGGGACGGAGCGAATAAGATGGCGGGGCGTTATTAAGATTCGAATATATCATAAAATGTTGATCTTAGAAGACTGAAATTTGAAACACACGTTAGTGGAGTTATTATCTAAAAATTCGACACAAAAATCGGATTAGTGGGTGTAGCATTAGTTAAAAATTTATTATTTCGGCTACAATGGGATTGTAAGTTATTAGAGTCAATATTAGCAAGTTCACCAAAAGTGCGCGGAATAAAATAAGAGGGCGTGGCAATATTTAATCTATTTACATAAAAATAGAAAAATGTTTCTATTTCCGTTATAGACTTTAAACGAAATATCTGAAGAACTGTTGCACCAATCGTCGTGAAATTTGGTGTAGGTGAATTCGACAGCAACTTGACTGCGAGACCCAACAGAAAATTGCAGATATAGGAAATGTTGGCATGACACCGCCCTCATCTCTCCCTTATTGGAAAAGTAAATATCTGGAAAACCATTGCATTGCAATTGTCCTGAATTTTTGTATGATATTTGGACTCAAGACAACATTGCCGATATCGGTGGACGGTTGCCTTTATATTTGACATATACGCATTTAAGAGAAATGTGAGCGGTTTAACGAAAAGTTGGGAATAAAATATCTTAGGGCTAGACACAGCCATAGCTCTTCTATTACACTATGCAACAAAATAACACTTTTTGAAAAATACACGGACTAGACAGTATGGGTTCGATTCTACTACCAAAGGGTAGTATAACCCTATACTCGGTTTGGCGATATTGGTGACCTATTTTTTATGGGCCTCCAAAGTTTTTGAAAATAAGTGGGCCCCTCGATGGGGACGAAATGTTTGACAAAAATGTTGGCCATAAAATTTTACTATATGTATCAGAAAACGCCAAAGCCCAAAAATTAACACAAAAACCAAAAAAAAAGTAAATTTCCAGTGAAAAACGCTCTTTCTTGGTATCGTTATTGCTTCGAACACCAGGTCGTATGATTAACATTGCTGCACGAACAGGCTAAGGACGGTTTTTGACTGGAATTTTTGGTGTTTGTGTTAAGTTTTGGGCTTTGGTGTGTTCTGACACATATAGTAAAATTTTATGGCCAACATTTTTGTATATATAGATTTCATCCCCGCCCTCCATATTTTATGGGGTGTTTTTTACGATTTGCTAAAATAGGGCCAAAAAGTACAGTTATGTGGGGGAGCTAGGGGTTTAATATGTTGCACAATATATTGGCCTTAATATTTCTATAAAGTTTCTGAACAACAAAATATTTTTGTTACTTAATAGTGAAAAATACTAAAATTTTTGAGGTAAACACGTTCAGATTGTATTGATACGTCCACAAAAGTTGTTCGGATTTGCCGTGGCAACAATTTTTCCAAATATTGTTGTTGATAGTTATGCTAAAAAAAAGTGATAAAAAATATTTTTTCCTTCACTTTTACCAAAAAAATGCGGGATTTTTTTTTCGCATAAAATGTTAAGATACTTTGTTCAGCATATTCTTAGCTACATTATTGCCATATATGTATAGTTAAGCGGCATCACCAAGTCTGAATTAGTTGCTGGACATAAGCTGATGACACCTTTTTCGAGAGGCTTACCGATTTTCGGAAACTTTTGAGGCCCATAAAAAACTATTTGTCTCCAATTTCGCCAAACCGGATATAGTACTACCCTTTGGTAGTAGAATCGAACCTATGCTGTCAAGTCCGTGTTTTTTTTTTCACTGTTGCACAGTGTTATTGAAAAAATATAACATGTAAGGAATCATTGTACTAATCGGCTTCAGATTTGGCAGGTGCCTCAACGACAAACCGCCATTGTTGGATCAGTGAAAAAAATTTGTTTAAGTATTTATGTATGTATACACGTACATAGTTCGGTTAAGGAGAGAAGATCCTTACGTTCAGGAAGTGTTTTTGCATAGCGGCCGGATCGGTTGTTCATGTGTTTAGAAATAGTTGAAAACATTATAAAACATTAACTCACAAATTTCAGCAAGATCGACTGTGCAGTTTGATCACATGAATATGTTGACAGACCGACGGACGGACGAAAATTGCTAAATCTACTTAGAAACTGATTCTGAGTCGAACGGTATAATAAATTTCGGGTCTATATCAGTTCCTTTAAGGTGTGATAAAAAGTTGTACAAGGCCGTAATACACTGTACCACAGGTTGATGTTGCGTAAAAAAATACAGATCAATTGACACCAAAATTCACTTTTAAATGCCTCCTTCTGATTCCACGGCTCTGCGCTTTTTGTTAGCGTTATTCATTCATAGGTCTTCGTTTTTACTTTCTGCCGAAAAATAAATATCCGTTTCCTTTTGTGAAATAAAGTACATTGCTGGCATTTATGTGATGATAAACCCATAAAAACGAACATCAACTAAAAAAACAAAACAAAATCATTAATTTTTATATTTTTAAGCCGCTTACAATTTGCATTTCGCTTGAAAAAAAATTATAAAAGATTTCTCCATAATAAAATTGCTATCTTTATATGCTTAAGCGGCTTAAAGGTGAATAATTCGCAGAAGAAGCTCTTTCTTAAAAAACTATGTATATTTTTCTTTTGTTTCATCTCATCTGATATCAATTGAAATTCCTAAAGCGAATGAGAAGCAGTAGTGGGCGGATATCTTTTCGTTTGTATTTACGAATATATTATACAATTTTATTTGATTTGGTGCTCTAGTTTAGTGGCTTGACGTTTTGTCAATAAATTAAAATATTTTTTGAAATTCGAATTAATTAGTCGATTTTGTTTGTTGTTTTCTTTGCGACTGTTCTGAAATGCAGGTGCAAAAATTTATGATTTGAATTTCGAATACATTCGATGTGTCAACGGTTCTCATTATTTTTTACTTTTGTGGGGAGAATCCCACTAACAAATTTTGGTTGAACGATGTTGCTTGGCGGATTTATTAGGTTGCAAAATATTTGAAATTTTAATGGGATGTATTTCGGGCAGCTAGAAGGGTGTTGACCGTTAGAGTGATTACATTTTAAAACCTTGAAAAGTGATTTTAAAGTAGTTCTTGGGATATTTGGGGTCAAATATGGCACAATAGGGCAAACAAGTTTAAATATGGTACCATCGTAAAATGCCAATGACGAAGACTATAATCATGTATTTGAGTGTATCACTTGTTATGTGCTAATAGGTATCCAGTGAGAGTAGATCTGAATTTATATTATTCCTTTGACCCGGTATTAATCCATTGGCCTTTGGGATAATTCCAGTAATTTCCATCATGCCTCATGTTCACATTGTTCAATTTGCATATTAAAGCGTCCAAAATTTCAAAAAGTGTAAATGCTTTAACTGAACATGAAAAATAAATTAAAAATCCCCAGGACCACATAACATAGTCGTCGTACGTGTAAACCGCACATTCCACCTAGCCCCTCATCTTGAGGTTCTGTTTGTGCCGCCCCGTTTGTCCATTTCTTCAGTTCTTCTTGGTGTCAGTCAGTTAGTTCGTCACATACGAGTACTTACTCGTACGTTCGCTGTTCTTTAGCATAAATAAGCCAAACTGTAGCAGACATCAAACGACTATACCGCCTCCTTTTGACGGCTGTTCACGTTTGTGTGCCACATAAAAACATAGAGCGTCAGCCATTCTGTTCAACGCGACCGTCTGACCACGTCGACAGACGGACCAATTGTCTGTCGAATGCCGACACATTCATAAACTGAACTGAATCATTACATGAACCTGAAAAGTGCGACGGACGGACAAACAAACCAAACCATTGAAAAATTGTAATAATGAAGTGAAGTACATTTTCGTTATGCACTAAATTGGGGAACCAGGGCAGGTACTACAAGGAATGCAATCTTCAAAGAAGAGTGGATATTAAGAACAACATTTCGAAATCGTTAAGCAGAAAATACTCTATCCAGACCTTGTAGTCGGTCGATACATGTAAATTCAGGCTCTTTTTCTAACCTGGTACGATAGCGGTCCCAGAAATAGCCGACCTAACAAAGAAAAGGCAACAAATTTGGGGGGAAAAATTCTTTATTTCTCAACATAAGCTTCCTTTAGCTCTATACGCTTTTCTCTAAACGCCATATTCAATAGCTTCGACGCTATGTTTAGTTTAGGAAGAACTATTTAGCTTCTAAAAATATCCATGTAGCGCATACTCCACCTCTTCATTGTTGGCAAATATTTTACCACCGATCCATTTCTTCAAGTTTGGAAATAGATAGTAATACGGGGTAGCTAAATTTTACTAATAAGATGCGTGATGAAGCAATTCAAACTTTAATACTTTTAATCGATATAAGTACCTCAACCGCATCCAAAAAACAGACGTCATAAACCATAAAGATGGAAATGTCTTGGCCTTTTTTATACATGATTCTCCCATTCCAGTCCATTTCTTCGACTGTTCCATTGTCTTAGGTGTGAAGTGGTGGACCCATGATTTATCTTCGATTTATTGCTATGAAACATCGCCCAACAATCTATTAAAACATCTGCACTACTCTGTTTTTGTTCTATTGTGAGCAAACGCGGCACCCATCAAGCGCACAGCCTCCTCATCATAAAATTGTCAGTCAAAATGCGATGTATTTGAAATGCCTATGATTTCACATAGCTAATTTTTGGATTTTCTTAACCGTTTCTGGCGTAGACACCTCAATGTGTTGGTCACTTTGATGCTCGTTTTAACGGCTCATACGGTCTTATTTAAACTCTGTCACTCCATAAGTTATAGTCATAAACGTATGATTATACCAAGAATTTAAGTGGAAGTGTTGAAGTGACAACAGCTGATCTTCAACAGCAGCGCCCCTACCTCAACTTTCAAGAACGATGCATCTGAAATACAGTGCTGCTAACGCCGTTGTTGTAATGGTAACGCCGTCACATTCGTGCGTTGAATTAGTTCTCAACTTACCCGCACCGCATACGGCACTCTGCCCAATAAAATTAAAACAAAAAATAAATAAATTTTGTGTTCTTTTTTAACACCCGCTACTCTGGCGCGGAGTTAAACAGGAAGGATTTCTGATTGCAAAGTTTTGGACACTCTTAGCTTTTCCGACCAGAGATATATTAGATTCTGCACGAATGCGAAGCCTCCTAATACCGCCTTCCCACCCAACATTAAGAAGGCTAATTGGGAAAAATTGAGGCACATATTCTAAAGGTCTCATCCAAAAAATGCAGAAATGAAGATGCAAACTATCCGGGATATAGAAGAAACGGTGGAACGAGTCACTGTAACTCATAACGACTCGTTACAGGCCGCTTGTCCCAAAATAAAAGCAAGGGGCAAACAACGACCGCATGTTGGTCTCAATTAGTGATGCTGAGGAAGTACTGTAGGAAGCACTTTAATATGGCAAAGGCCACCAGAGCCCCACAGGACAGGGACACATCCAAAGAAGAACTCAAACAGTACAAAAAAGAGTTGAGAAAGGCTCAAAATAAATCCAGAATAGCTTTCGAAGCCTAAAGGTTACGGAAAATTTTAGCCTCAACACGGTGTACTAGTTGAAGAAAGTTGATAGTTCTTGGACTACGTCCAGTGAGTAATCGCTGGGAGTGCTCCTGGATGCACATTTCTCGGGCGACTCCGAAGAGGCATTGAATTCTTTTGTTGCGGAAGTGCAGCCATCATAGGTTGCCAGCGAGATTGCAACCGACCCTAGAATTCTTTGGGCTACTTATCAAAAGCTTTAAACCTTTTAAGTCGCCAGGACCAGACAATGTCTCGCCTGCGGAGCTACAGGCAGTGGCTGATACAATTGCTCTCTGGCTCAGAGAGATATACAGGGTTGCCCATATTCGACGGACCCATCTGGCAACGCCATAACTTTTGACACAGATGTCAGATCGCTTAATGACATACCGCGTTTGAAGCGTCAGTCCAAGCAGATTTTTACCATGGAACAATACACGCCACGCGAGCGCTCTGAAATAGTTGAAATTTACATTCAACAGAAGAAGTCAATTGTGAAAACTCAAAAAACTGTCCGATGAAGCCCATTTCACATTGAATGGGGCCGTAAATAAGCAAAATTGCCGTATTTACGCCACTGAAAATCCTCAGGAGATTCAAGAATTGCCTCTTCATGACGAAAAAGTCACAGTTTGGTGCGGCGTTAGTGCGAAAACGGTCATTGGGCCGTTTTTCTTCCAAAACGAAAATGGCCATGCTATTACCATCAACCAGGAGCGTTATCGCGACATGATGACCAATTTTGTGATGCCAATTATTCGTCGAAAGCGTATGAGGCAGTTCTGGTTTCAACAAGACGGCGCTCCACCGCACACAAGTCGCATAACAATCGATTTTCTGAAGAATTTGTTTCCGGGCCGTTTGATGTCGAAAAGTGGTGATTTTGACTGGCCACCGCGTTCGCCCGATTTGACGCCGCCTGACTTCTTCTTGTGGGGATATTTGAAGTCAAAGGTTTACGTTAACAAGCCAAGGACCGTAGAAGAGCTCAAGGACAACATTCGTGAAGAAATAGCCGCTATTCCGGCCGAAATGTTGGCGAAAACGATGGAAAATGCTGCAAAAAGGGCACAATACGCCATCAACGCCAGAGGCGGCCATTTGAGAGATATCATATTCAAAAATTGATGTAAACAAATCTACTTGGAACAAATTAAATGATTAAGATTGCCAACCGCCAAATTTTTATTTTTTTCTTTGATTTTTTTTAAAAAAACATGGGTCCGTCGAATATGGGCAACCCTGTACACATGTTGTATCAATCAGGCCTACATACCAACAAAATGGAGAGAAACCAAGGTTGTTTTTATCTCAAAAGCGGGAAAGCCCTCCCATACTGGAGCTAAAGGTGAATGTAAGCCAACGTAAAAGTTAAAATTTATTTAACTTCTTCGCCTCGCCACTTAAATTGGCATTGTCACATTAAGTTATTCTCAAACTGACAACATTTATTGTTAAAATTTTATTGAAAACAACCATATGTTTTTTGTACGGGCAATTCTAAGGCTGACGCATACATTAACCCTTCATCATAAGGATTTCCGGCCAATTAGTCTATCGTCATTTCTGTAGAGATTAATGTATAGTTACCTTAGGACTGAAATTGATCACAGGCGACTGTCCACTCAACAGCATGCCTACAGCATGGGCAAGTCCAACGAAACCGCCCCACTATCTGGCCTCTCTGTTATGGAATACACTATGGTAGCTTTCTTATATATATATAGGACCTTCAATAATATTAATCCAGCTGCTATATTTACGCCCTAACCGACCGGGTGATAGCAGTATACGTAGGATCATTCATAACCATCCATACTGTTGCCAAAAGTGAGCGGAATGCGGCGCTTGATTTGGCATTGCCACATTAAATTATTCTCAATCTGACAGAATTTCTTGTTAAAATATTATAAAAACAACCACATATTTTTTTTACCGGCAATTCTGAAGCTGCATAGCGCCGCATGTCGCATACATTGGCCCTTCACCATAAGGATTTCCGGCTAATTAATCTATCTTCAATTCTTCTTAATACCCTGGAGAGATTTATAGATAGTTGAATTAGGACTAATATTGATCACAGGCTACCGTTCACTCAACAGCATGCCTACGGCAAAGGGAAGTCCACCGAAAGCGCCCTGCATGATCTGGCCTCTCTGTTATGGAATACACTATGGTAGTTCTCTTAGAAATAGATGGGGCCTTCAATAACATAAATCCAGCTGCTATAATTACGGCTTTGCAAACCTTGGGGTTGAAGAATCAACCGACATCCATAGATTTGGGAACGTCTCAATGGTGTGTTCCGTCTCTGATATGGAATCTCTCCATGAACAATATTCTGCTTTCTGCGGAGATGATGGGTGTTAGAGTTGTTGTATATGCCGATAACGTGTCAATAGCTATTAGATGGAAGTTTCTAGATACTCTCAGAGACATCGTAGTGCATGCCCTTCATACAACCGCAAGATGGGATTCCGATAAAGGCCTTGGTGTTAATCCGAACAAGACAGAAGTAGTTCTTTTCATCAGCAGAAATAAGGTACCACCAGGTACACCTGTCTCCTTGGGGTATTGAAATTCCCTTCTCTGAAAGCGCAAAATACTTAAGTGTTTTACTGGACAGGAAGTAGCACTTCAAACCTAACATTTTGGAAAGAGCAAGAAAGGCTGTAGTATCGCCATGAACCTGTAAAAAGGCAATAGGAAAACGCTAGGGTCTGAACCAGCGTATAGTTTGTTGGCTGCTATATGTATCACTGGTCCGCTGAGAACTTCACAACTGAGGGACTAAATGTTATACTAGATTTAATGAACCTGGACATTATAGAGGTGCAATATGACACATATGCTGCGATTAGACTCAGAGAACTGTCACTATGGTCAGGAAATAGAGTCATTCGAGACAGAATGCCTGATCCAAAACTTATCGAATACGAAGATATTCCTTCAGGCCGAAATGTCAAAATCCTTCAGTTACCAACGAATAGAAATGAATTGTCAAACGCGAAAAAACAGTTTTCCGTGAACATAGCTTGAACTTTTTTTGCACTTATCGATTAATAAAAATTGTTTAATTGTGACAATTACAAAAAATTGGGGAAAAACGATCTGAGAATCCGCGAAAAACCTCACTCGTTGGAATAAAATTCATTTTCGTTCGTAACTCGGTGCGGGAAGGAATGTCTTCTTAAATTATATTGTTTTTGGCCTGATCATCCGGGCACTGTTGATTACACTATAACTAAACCATTCTTTGACAAGAAAAATGTATCTCACTCTTATACCATATATATCAGAATGGAATGGTCGTATCTCAGGACATAGGAGATTTGTTAACTTCTATACAGGTTGCAAACTCAATAACCAAGGCGGCTTTCGTGTCTTCTCTGAAGAACTTGAGCTATCTCTTGCAAAAAGACTGCCTAATCACGGTAGTGTTTAAAAGGCAGTATCTATTAAGAGGTGGCAGAATGGCTAAAAATTAATGTTCTGACCACTAAATATAAAAAACTGTTTACGTTAGTGAAAGTTCTGACGGGACACGGACTGATCGGCTATTTGAGTCCAATGACTTCTGCAGAATCTGTAGAGATGAGGAATAATATTGGATAATAGTGGATCTATTTTCTGCAGCTCAGAATTCATCGATTTCATTCTTTTAGATTTCTGCAAAAAGACAAAAACACGTCACAGATGCAAACGCATATATTCCGTTTCAGAAACCATAAATTCTCCTTTTTCACATCTCTTTGAGGTTTGCATTCGGCTGCCATTCTTTTCGCGCTCCATAGCTATGGCGAGTGACTGCATTGCGCGATCCCGCGGGAGGGGAGTCATTGTATTGGCGATGGGGCACGTCGAACATTGTACGACAATGTGTCGTTTTTGCTGCCCACACGACGCTGCCGAACATACATCGAACACCTTTGATCGCCTTATGTATGCATTGCGATCAGTCGCTGGCAGCTGTGGTTGTGAGAGTGAGTGCTAGCGCGATGCGCGTGCGAACGAATCACCTTTGGCTGCTGTACGAGCGTTGACGACGACGCATCATCTGTTTAGGTAAGCGCAATGCGGCGATGCCTTTGTGTGCAACGCCTCGCATTAATTGAGTGTGACACAGAAACCAAAACAGCCACAAAAAGGCATTGCAACAGCGCATTTTCTTATTTATTTTTTTGGTCGTTACCGCGTTTGTCGTTGTTGTTGATTCCTCTTTTGGCTCTTCGTTTTCGGCGGCTGTGGCTAACATAACACAGCAACAACAATAATAACGACAACTTCAGGTAAAAGGTGCAAATAAATATAAATTCTTTTATATTATGGTTAAATCATAAATAACATTAGCCAAAAGCAGCAAAGAGTTGTTTATTGCGGTTGTGTTCTGGTCACAAGCATTTGCAGCAGCTTTTTTTCTGCTTAGCTTTCTTAAAGTTGTTTTGGGGCCAGAAAAGGGTTCTTTTAATTAAACGTTGCGACTGGGTTCCTTTTGGAAACATTAAAGAATTGTGTTTTTTCTTAAGTCAATCCTCCCGACTAAGACAAATGGATGTGAAAACATATGTTTTCGGAAACATTCAGAACCCAAGAAAAAGTTGTTAAGAGCTGGAAATGTTAAATTAGTATTAAACAGTTTATTTTAATAGTTTTATCTCATGACTAAGACGTTGCAGAACTTTCCGTTCGAACATTTTTACGGTGTCACGCATGGTTCATATATTGCTGTCGCACTTTCTCTTTATGGGAACTGGATAAATGCAAGAAGTTTGATGATTAGTCTATCATAATTTTCCCATAAAACCTTGGAGAGATTTCTCGATAGTTACCTCAGGACTAAAGTAGATCGCAAGCAGGTCACCTTTATTGAATAATCTATCTCTGTTAATAAATATACTTTACAATGGTAGCTTTCTTAGATATAGAGAGGGACCTTCAATATCAATATAATAAATCCTGCCGCAATAGCTGCAGCTCCGACAACCCTGAGGGTTGACAAGGTTCATAGACACATTCAAGTTAGCTTAGGGTCAACTGACATCCATAGGTTTGTCAGCAGGGGAACATCCCAAGTGGGTGTTCTATATCCTCCGCTATGGAATCTCTCCATGAACAATATTCTGCTTTCTCTGGAGACAATGTGTGTCATAGTTGTTGCCTATGTAGATGACATGTCAATAGCTCATAAAGGGAAGTGACCGAGTACTCTTAGAGACATCCTACAGCAGGCCCTTCATAAAACCGCAAGATTGTCTTCCTGTAATGGTCTTGGAGTTAACCAACCAATACGGAAATAGTTATTTTACCAGGAGATATAAGTTGCACCTGTGGGGGTATTGAAACTCCCTTCTCTGAAAGAGCTAAATACTTAGGTGTTTTACTAGAAAGGAAGTTATATACAGATTGTTCCAAACTCAACAATAAAGTGGGATTTGGTGTTTTTTTCTAAGGAGCTTGAGCTATCTGTTTCAAAAAGACTACTGATCAACGTAGTGTTTACTAGAAATAAATCTTAGCTTTAGAGAGGAAGCAGAATGGCTAAAAATTAATGTTCTGAATAAAGTCGGTCTCAACAATCCCCTGATAGTCAGGCTGCTATAATGTCCCTGGAAACTGTATCCTTTTTTCTATCACAGATTTCTTAACGAGAAGGCTGAGCAGGTTAACATATCAGGGAACTGCAAAACAGATGAACATGCATAGTGCCATGTCTAAACTCCAAACAAACCATCGTGATGCTGTCGTTATCGCGACCAGACGTCTCACTTGTCGTGTCTGTCCTGACGGGTCGCTGCCTGTCTGTCATTGCAGGTTCTGCGAACTGACTTTTGCAGAAGCTAAGAGTAAAAAGAATCAGAAGAGCACTTTTGGTGTATGTGCCCCAATGAAGCTGAACAGCCTGTTTCTGTAACTTAAAAATTTGCTTTCGTTCGCCTGCCAGACGACAAACAGCTGATTTGGGTTTCACTAACTACCATCACAACGAGAAGTCGTACGATAATGAACTCGTACGAAAACGTAATCATTTCAGTGCAAATTTTGGTTTCTCTATTTCTCTTTGCTGTCATCGCGGCGAACACAAATGTCAGATGGAGTCACATTATTTTATTTGTCGACTGATAGGAACAATGATAAAATAAACATTATTAAAAGTAGATATTAATATAATTATGGTAAAAACAATTAAATAATAATAAAGTTGTGTACATATGTGTACATATTTAAGCATAAAGAAGTCAATATTGGCTGCTCGCTAAGATGGAAAAAATTATCAGTGCACAATGAGAGAGACGTGAGAGAGAGAGAAAGAAATGAGAGTATTGGTGCAGCTCAGCTGACCACCCAGGGTTGCTTTTTGGCCACCGCTAGTGTAAATAGTACAGAGATGTATTTTCTAAGGTCGACCATACAAAAATGTGTACTTTTTTAGACCGGAAGTTGTGAAATTATTGATCTGGCAATTACATTATTATCCAATTGGTAAATTGCTAACGTCATTGACGTAAGGCCTGGCGAACGAACGATAGAACGTTAGAGAAACCAAATTCCTGACGAAAGTGAGTGACTGGTTTTCGTTCGCAGAGACTTTTGTTAGAAATACAGAAACAGGCCGGAAGTGTTCAAAAATCTAGATTACAGCAAAATAAGTACTTTAGTATCTCTCATAGAAGAAAAGTTATGAGCATTCGAATGCAAGCAATTTTCAATATTTTTACCAGATTTCTAAAATTTAAGTCTACATATCGCGCATAGTTTTGAAGATTTTTCAAATGAATCCTCGATAATTCAGAGACCTCAAGGGAAATTGATCCTTGAACCCTTACCGTGATTCTCTTCTGGTAGATTGTTTGTAGGTAATCTTAGAGTTTCATTACTACTTAGAAGAATTATGGAGAATATTTTATGAAATTTCGAAAAAATCTTCATTATTTCTAAGATCAACGAAATGGGAGTTGGGTCATGCGTGTTCTAACTGCATTTGTTTTTGCTCACTCTGCTTGACCGACACATGGTGTCTGTTTATACCAAGTGCGGAGACTTACGAATCGTGAAATGTATAATCTCCTGAAATGTACATAAAGGGTTTTCCAACAAGAGGTGTTATTTTGGTATTCAAAGAAAAACTTCATTTGTTGAGATAAATGATCGGATGTTTATTTCATAATAAAGAGGAAGGTATGCCACGACCACGCTTACATGACCATATCCTTTTCATGAAATTTTCCATAACCAAATTGCAAAGAGGCTGCCCTATGTCCTCGCTAGCCTCACGAATTCCATCTTTGAGGTCTTGAATCGACGATGGGCTGTTGGCGTATACCTTATCTTTCACGTGGCCCCAAAGGAAGAAGTCGCAAGGTGTTAAATCACAAGATCTCGGTGGCCAATTGTGATCACCTCTTCGAGAGATAACACGGTCCGGAAACTTTCCCGTAACAGAGCAATGGTTTCGTTGCTTGTGTGGCACGTAGCGCCGTTTTGTTGAAAGTAAACGTTGTCCAGATCAATACCATCCAACTCCGACCATAAAAAATCATTAATCATCTCTCGATAGCGCAATCCATTCACCGTAACTGTTGATCCAACCTCATTTTCGAAAAAGTAAGGTCCAATGACCCCGACGGACCATAAACCGCACCAAACAGTCACACGTTGAGGATAAAGAGGCTTCTCAACAATAACTCTTGGGTTTTCCGAGCCCCAGATGCGACAATTTTGCTTGTTGATGTAGCCACCGAGGTGGAAATGGGCCTCATCAGTCAAGATGATTTTTCGATGATTTTCGATTTTTCGAATTTTAATAATTTCAATGCGTTGTTTAATCGTGTATCGTTTCATTTTTAGTAATGGCGTTGTTTCTACTTGTCAAATGTCAAAGAATAAAAGCTTTAAAAGTGACAGCTACCGAAATACCGGGTGATTCAAAATAGCACCTCTTGTTGGAAAACCCTGTATTTGTACATATGTTTGGGCGATACAAGGTTAGGTTAGGGTAGCATCCGGGCCACGGGCCCAGTTGCCTCTCATCGGAAAGTTATCAACGAAAAGTTATCAATAATACGATTACCGGTACCAGTATGATCTATCAGAATTCCTAGAGAGGCCGACCAAGTATACTCAAACATCATTTACTCAATGCGGGACAGTAACAAAGCAGGTGCTCTATGCTCTCCACTTCCTCCTCAGCTCCACAGCATCTGCAGAAATAATTGCACTCAATTCCCAAGCTCCTGGGGTGTTCGCCGATCAGGCTGTATTCAGTCAGAACTGGCACTAAAGTAGACAGTATTTTCCTCTGTAGCGCAAGTAGATATTTTGACCTTCCTATATCGTCTTTGGGCCAGATTTGTTCAGCTACGTTACAGGTGCTGCTTTCTGTCCGTCCATCCACCATTGGACTGCCTGGCTGCCTTTTGCCTAAGCTGAAGCTTGTATGTGGACAGTGGTGCACCAATATATGCAAATTCTTTGAGAATTTGTAATGTCCTAGCAAGTTTATTGGTTTTGCAGTTTCCCGGAATATGATCTATATTTTAAACTGATCAGCCATCTCGTTGAGAGCTCTGCGGCAGTCGAAGGCTGTTTGTGAATTTAGGAATGTAGCCTCCAGAGATTTAATGGCAACCTGGCTGTCCGAATAAATGACGACGCCAGTTTCGGTCACGTATGTCACAACATACGTATACGTATGTTGTGACATAGCCACCTGGCGACTTCCCTTATTGTCATTTTTTCGGCTTGATATACACTACAGGTATATGGTAGTCTATGAGCTAAGTATATAAAGTCTGAGTTTTTTTAACGGCGAACTTCGATGCCAACCTTTTCATCAAGCTTCGAACCATCTGTGTAGAAGCGGACATAGTTTATATTTCCTGTTATTCCGCCAACCCAGTCTTCTCCGGCAGGTATCTTAGTGGCAAAGTTCCTTTTGAAGGTGTACACCTTTGCCATACAATTTGATATTCTCATGTGGCCGTAGTTCTGAAGGTGTACACCTTTGCCATACAATTTGATATTCTCATGTGGCCGTAGTTCTTATACCTCCACATTGACAGACAGCTTAATCTTAATGTCGCTATGGTTGCAACTTCTCTATGCAAAATATCAATCGGCAGTAGATGGAGTAGGACTTGAAGAGGCAGTGTCGCTCTAGTCCTTAAAGTCCCACTTATGCTTAGGCAAGCAGTTCTCTGAACCTTCATTAATTGACTGGCGATGGATGGCTTATCAGTTGGCGTCTACCACACCACAATGCCGTACAGTAGTATTAAGCAAACTACTACTATATACAATATCCAATGGAAGATTTTAGGAGAGTAGACCCATCGCGACCCTACAGCATTCCTACATGAATGTAAGGCGACGTGGGCTCTCCATACCCGTTCCAATACATTAAGTCTGAAGTAAAATTTCCTCTCTTGGATTGAACCTAGAAATTTTGCACTTTCAGAAAAGACCGGCTCTGTTCCATTTACCCGATGAGGATCCACATGTGGGACCTTCTTCTTCCGAGTAAAGAGAACGAATTTAATCTTGTTTGGGTTAATGCCCAAACGGCTGCTTCTGACCCATGTGGCCAAATCGTTGTGAGCCACATGTACACCCTGGAAAATAAGTGGTTGGAATTCTATTGTAACAATAAAAAAATAGTACTAGCAACAACAAGTATATTGCCTACACCGTCTGTCGGTTGTATTTATATATAATTAGTTGAAACAACAATAATAACATGGATACGATCAAATTAAAATGCTTGCAACTAAATCGATGGTTGTATCAATCGAATTAAGATTGTTTTTTTCATTGACACTCGGTTAGTTGTGTTAACCAATTTTAAATTTTCGTTATAGTACCATATGATCGATTTTTCGTTGTGACAACCAATGTTTTATTCTTGACAACAGAAATTGTATCAATAACCAAAGATTATTATTGCAACGAATAATTGGTTACTACAATCGAAAAAATATTAATAAATAATCGTTTATTGGTTATCCCAATCATTTCCCAAAATTAGAATAATTAAATGTATTTTGGGAAATACAACCGAAAAATTGATTGCTGTCCTTTTGCTGATACATGACAAACAACAAATAAAATTACTCGACATACAAAATCTTCAACATTTTTTTCAAGAAATGTATAGGTAATCAAAAATAATCTCGTGTGGATAATAATGTGTGGAATGCAGAATATGTTGTGAGAAATGTTTTTTCATAAATAAAAAATAAAAGCAACAATCATGAAATTAAAAGCGTTAGGCGATATTTGCATAAAAGTTTTGTTTTTTTCCTGTACTAAAATGGGTGTCAAATATTTCCACATCTAATAATAGTGATGAATTTGTAATATGGGATTTTTAATTTTGTTATGAATTGTTTCGTTTTTGTTCAATAAATAATATAAAAATTAATGAAAACTTTTTTAAAACAGTTGGTTGTGGCAACTACAACAGATAATTTAAGCCACCATTTTCGTAGTTGGCGCAACCAAATATGATTGTTGTCAACATGGAAGCAGAAGGACAACAAATATTGGTTTTCAACATGGAATCGCATGATAGTAGACAGTCACCGTATTTAGAAATCTCGTTAGAAATGTGGCCCCAACCCTTAGATGCAACAGCGCCGCAATTACTGCATCTGAGTGAATGTTGTGCAATGCTCCTTCAATAACAAGAAAGGCCACTATAGTGTATTTTTTGAAATGTAGGGACGATTCTATAGTGCCCATCAGTTCATGCAGGGCCGATTCTGAATACTTCTTGTATGCATATTGGTTTCCCAACAAAAGATTTGTATCCAGGTTTTCTCTAATAAAAGAGTCTTAGATCCTTTCTAGACTTTTTAATAGGAACAAGGACATACTAAGTGGCCTGGTTTTTGATAACTTTCCCAATTTGGGTACGAATACTACTTTGGTGTCCCTCCATCGATTGGGGGATGTGTGAAAGCCTGATACAGCCTTCATACATTTTCTGCAGACAGTGGATAATGTACTTCAACATTTTCTGCTGAAGTGATGCCATCTGGTCCAGATGATTTGGACGACTCAATGCTGTTAATCGCCCAGCATAGTCTGGATCGGTCAACAATTTAGCGACGATTGTCGTCCACTCGCTTTCTTGTTGGTCCAGCTGTTCGTCGAGTTCTGTCAGGGAATTCCCCGGGAAATGTGTGTCGAGAAGTTCCTGTAGTAACTGCTCGCTATTTTTGCCAGTTGTTATACTCATCCTATAGATAATATGTTGCGGATAGCATCAACCTCAGCCCTGCGGTGTCTGAGACCTTTTCCACTTCACCACCAAAGTTGTACCAAGAACGTCTTTGCGCTTTTCTAAGTTCCTTCTTATAAATTTCTAAAGATTCTTTTTATGGACATCCCAATAATTAGTGACCCCAGCAGATTTGCACTTGTTGTATAGCCTGTTGCAGTCATTTTTCCGGGCCTTTAGCTCAGAAGTCTACCATTGTGAGATCGTTTTACCCTTCTACCTTGGTTTTGGTTTTCGACAGGCTTCTTCGGGGGATTTGTTGAAAGATGCAGTATTGTGGTGGACCAGATCATCCAGACCGACTTTTTCTTTGTACACTTGTCTTTAGAATGAAAACGTTCAATACATCTTTTATAAGTTTACAAATATAAAGTCCTTTTTTAAAACTATCAAGTGTTCCATTTGAACATCATTTCACTTTACACACACAACTATCTGTCCGTCCGTCATCTTGTAGTGGCGTAGTTCGTTTGGTCAGGGTCATATTTATTGACACTTTAAACCTGAACTGGTGCTTTTATTCTCTCCTCCGTTTTATTATTTCAATGTCCAATGTTCGTACATTCAATGTTTTCCGTTTTTTATGGTCGTCCCAAAACTGTCATACCATAAAATAACAACTTAATGTCAACTTCAGTTAAACTTGTGATAAAAATGCCAAATTTATGTAAATCGTGAACATAAAAATCGATTTTATTACAACATTTTCAAGATAACCAAATGACCAATGAAATGAAACGAACCGAAACGAGACTAAAAAAATTACTCTCTGTAAAGAGAGCCAGACAATAAACCAAAGATCAAATTAAATGAAAAATTGGAAAGAAAAAAAAATCGATTCAAAAAAATTAAATGACAATTATCTTCACCGCCAGTCAGTCAGTGTCAGGATGATACGAGTACGATAGGCCAAGTGTTCAAACGAGAACGACAAGCAACACGCACGAGTTCTCTCGGTAGCCAAGACAGACAGCCAAACGAATGAACAGCAGATAAGGCTCTCTCTCGCTGTTGTGCCACAGCGACGGTATTGAGGTCTGGGGATCAAGATGATTTGGGGTGTCGGATGGCTGTCGACGGTGTCAACGGTGTCTGTCTGCCCCGAAGAAACCACGAGTCACCAGTGAAAGTGATCGTCTTCAAAGTTCGAACACTGTTGTCTTCATAAAAACATTTGGTTTTTTTATCTGTTGTAGTCACTTGACAAAAAGTATCGAATGTCATTGAAGACGACATATTCACACCCGAAACAACTCATCGATCGTTGATGAGAATTTTGAATTTCAGAAGATAGTCGAAGAGTAGTTGGCGTTAAACCGACTCAAACCAGCTCAAGTTAGTTGATTAGCTTTTACATAGTTGAAATAATAATTTTATTTTTGCAATTAACAACTTTTTTGCGACAATTATTATTATATACGCGTACTATGAAACAATTGGAAGTGATGTAAACCTACACGGAAAAAATATATTTGGGATCAAAATTATTCAATATTAAATTAGTATACAAAGAATCCAAAAGTCTTGAGTACATAGGGAGTCTATCTTTAGGTTAGGTTAGAGTGGCAGCCGGAGATCAATTGAGATACCCGAGAAGGTCAAAATATCTACTCACACTAGAGATGAAGAAATGGAAGTGTCAGTTCTACCGGGACACAGCCTGATTGGCGAACACGACAGGAGATTGGGAAATGAGTCCAATGACTTCTGCAGAAGCAGTGCAGATGAGAAAGAAGTGGAGCGCATTGAATAAGCTACGTCTGAATATATTTCGGTTGGCCGGATCTGGCCGGAACCGATATTAATAATACACAGTGCCGCATTTTTCAGCTCATTGATTTGGGACTCAATTCTGAGAATTGGATGTGAAAGTAAGAACTACTGCAGCATTAGCATTAGCATTAATTAATAACACTATGCAACAAATGAACACTTTTTGAAAAATACACGGACTTGACTTTATAGGCTCGATTCTGCTATCAAAGGGTAGTATAACCCTATACTCGGATTGGCGAAATTGGTGACCAATTTTATTTTATGGGCCTTCAAAGTTTCTGAAAATCAGTGGGCCCCTCGAAAAAGTCTTAATCAGCTTTTGTCCTACAACTTATTCAGACTTGGTGATTCCGCTTAAATATGTTTGGCAATAATGTAGGTAAGAATGTGCTGAACAAAGTTTCTTAAATTTGTTTGCGAAAAAAAATTTGTTTCTGGTACTTTTTTTGAAAAAGTGAAGTCAAAAAATATTTGTTTTTCACTTTTTTCAGCATAACTTCCATGGCCTCGTAATTTTGTACTAACAATGCTTGGTAACATTGAAGCCAACGTAAATCTGAACAACTTTTGTGAACATATCAATACAATCTGGACGTGTCTGGGCATCCTAAATAGCTCAAAAATCCACATTGTACCCCAAAAATGTTAGTATTTCACTATTATGTAACAGAAATATATTTTTTGGTATAGGGTATGTTCAGCAACTTTATAGAAAATATTAAGGCCAATATTTTTGTGGAACATATTAACCCTCTAGCTCCCCCACATAACTATAATATTTAGCCCCATTTTAACAAATTGTAAAAAAACACCCCTTAAAATGGGGAGGGCGGGGATAAAATGTTCTACAAAAATATTGGCCAGAAAAGTTTACTATATGTGTCAGAACACACCAAAGCTCAAAACATAAGACAAACGCCAAAAAAGGTCAAATTCCTGATCGCGAAGCAATGTCAGTAATACGATGTAGTGGTCGAGCAATATCGATACAAGTTAAAGGCGTTTGGGATTGGAATTTTACCGTTTTTTGGTTTTTGTGTTAAGTTTTGAGCTTTGCCGTGTTCTGACACATATAGTAAAATTTTGTGGCCAATATTTTTGTAGAACATATTTCTGTTACATAATAGTGAAATAACAACGTTTTTGGGGTACAATGTGGATTTTTGAGCTATTTAGTGTGCTAGACACGTTCAGATTGTATTGATATGTTCACAAAAGTTGTTCAGATTTACGTTGGCTACAATGTTGCCGAGCATTGTTAGTACAAAATTACGAGGCCATGGAAGTTATGCTGAAAAAGTGAAAAAAAATATTTTTTTCCTTCACTTTTTTCAAAAAAAAAGTACCGGAAACAATTTTTTTCGCAAAAAAATTTAAGAAAATTTTTTCAGCACATTCTTACCTACATTATTGCCAAACATACTTAAGCGGTATCACCAAGTCTGAATAAGTTGTTGGACAAAAGCTGATTACGCCTTTTTCGAGGGGCCCACTGATTTTCAGAAACTTTGGAGGCCCATAAAAAAAATTGGTCACCAATTTCGCCAAACACATTCCAGTCGACCTACCTTGACACCCATGATCAATATTTTAGCTCTCGTTAAGAGCTATCTTTTTGCCAATGATCGATTCCCGATCCGATGTACCGTTAAGGAGCTAGAGCAAAAATAATCTTTCCGTTCACATTTGAAAAGGATGCTAAGTCCATTTTTTTAAATCCAAAAAAAAAAACACTTTCCAGTCGACCTACGACCTTGACACCCATGAGCAATATTTTAACTCTCGTTAAGAGCTATCGTTTTGCCATTGTCCGATTGTGGCTACGTGCCACACAGCAAATGAAACAATTGAATTGTTGCGAGAAAAGTTTGGAGATTCGATTATTTCAAGAAATTGTGATATTGAACGGCCTCCAAGAAGTTGTGATTTAACACCATTAGACTACTTCTTGTGGGGTTATTTGAAGTCATTGGTCTTTCGAAATAAACCAGACTCTCTTCAAGCTTTACAAGTCAATACTGAACGTGCCATTCACGACATACGACTTGATTTAGTGGAAAGAGTACTCGAAAATTGGGTTCATCGAATTCGTTCCTGCAGAAGAAGTCGTGGAGGCCATTTGAATGACGTTTTATTTAGAACTTAATTGTATCGACAGTACTCACATTAAGGGCCTGTTTCTGTAACTTATTTTCGTTCGTTTACGGAGAACGATCAAAAATCTCAACTATTACTTGAATTCTATAAAACGCAGGTTAAAAATATTTTAGGTACGAGCTTTTAACGTGCTTTTCTATAGACACATCGAATTATAAACTGCTGTGACTTATAGATCTCTCGGAATAATTGAGTGATTTTTGATCGTTCGCCGTAGACGAACGATAATAAGTTACAGAAACAGGCCCTAAATAAAAAACTTTTGAATTTCCTTAACAATAAGTGTGTTCTTTTTTCAAAGAAATCATAACACTCTTATTGGAACTCCCTGTATATTGGGTAATTCCAAAGAAAACGACCCAGTCCGAATATTTATGGATTCAGATTTCAATGAAATTCCACACGCATATACTAGAAGGCCATGCAGACTTTCTACATTTTACCGATTGTCCAAATTCATAACGGTTTTGAATTTATAGAGTGCCTAAGTTGGTCACCTACAACATTTTTTTTTTTACAAATTTAGACTTTTTGAAGTCTACATAACTTTTAAACGGAATATCAGATTTGAATGATATAAGTACCATTTCAAAGATGAATTTTAAATTAAGCAATTAATCTATGTCTATTAAGGACACCAAAAGGACTAAAATGTCCTTAATCCTTGATTGTCATGAAAAACATATCTTACAAGTTTTTCGTTTTATTTTTAAATATTACCCACTTATTTTACTACAAAATGTAAAAAACTCAGCATGGGTCCTCCTCCATAAACAAATATGAATTAATTAGTGTCCATCCGTCTGTCAGTTCGACTGAATGGTGCTAACGATAACTCTGGAAAGGGGTAACCGAATGACTTAAAATTTCGTTCGGTATAATATTTTATTCAAACTCATATCGGCGTACTCCTTGTGGTACCTCCCCTACTATAAAACATTTACATTAATAATTTATAATATATGAGTATTTATAAATAATTTATAATTTTTTATTTCTCATATATTTTCAGGTATGTTCATTATAGCCAATTTTATATCATCTCCAAATTGTACTTCCTATAATGGTGAGTTCTGTAATATAACAACATTTTATATTTTTATACCCTCACTTTAGTGATACGAGGGTATATATCATTTGCTACGGAAAAAAGTGTAACACATCGAAAGAGTGACCTAAGACCCCAAGTATGTTCGGCGGATATTCGTTTTGGGTAATTTTAAGTCGAATGAGCAATGTCCGTCCGTCTGTCTGTCTCTCTGCTGGCTGGTGCGCACGATAACTCTCGAAAGGAGTAACCGATTGACTTCAAATTAGGTATGCGGTAATATTTTTATCTATCTCCGGATGAGTTCGAAGATGGGCCATATTGGTCTACTGCCTCTGGTACCTCCCACACAAAGGGTTAAAATTTAGTGAAATATTGATTCTTTAATAACTTCTATACTACTTATTCGAATCTTCCGAAATTCTACACATAATATTAGTATATTAGTCGCTAATACCTCGAGAAAAATGGGTGAAGTTGGCATGCCCCTTTTGGTACCTCCCACACAAATGGACCATTTTGCATCAAAATTTAACTGCTTATAACTTTAATACAAGTGCATCAAAATGCTTGAAATTTACTACAGTATAATGTTTTTGTAGCGCCTATAATCCGGTAAAAAATGGGCGTTATTATACAGCACCTTTTGGTACCTCCCACACAAATTGACCGTTTCGTACCAAAAGTAAACGGCTTGTAACTTTAATACCAGTGCATACAAATACTTGAAATGTTGTACAGTGTAATGCTGTTATAGTGCCTATAGTCCTGTAAAATGTGGGCGTTATCACCCCGCTTCTTTTTGTACCTCCCACACAAAATGACCAAATCATACGCAAATTTGATATCTCATAACGTTAATATATAACAGTGCATATAAACGCTTATAATTCGGCACAGTGCAATGTATTTAAGAATCTGCTGTTTACCGAAAAATAGGTGTATTTGGATAAACCCCTTCCGGTACCTCCCACACAAATTGACAGATTTATTAGTGTCATGATATATGTTACATTACTCACAAAGTGAGGGTATACCTTAGTCGGTTTACCCGACTGTAACTTTCTTACTTGTTTTATTATATTTCAAATAACCTTCAAAATGCTTAACATAATTAACATTTTATATTGCACAGGGGGACATATTTTAGAAATCAATCCAAAGTTGAGCACTTTTCGTATTTTTTTTATTTTTTTTGGAATGGGTGAGAGGGTATTCCATTTCCTAAATGGTAGATCTCGGTGAGTACAATAAATTTTCCCAGGAACAAGAATAGCCATACGTCAAACGAATGGCGTCAAAGACGTCCGTCGTACAGTAGTTATGTGAAATTTTTAGTGCATTATTACAAAATAGGAAATAACATTCAAAATTTTGGTCCGATTTTCTCTTTTCATAGCTCCTTATACAACTGCTGATCTCTAGATTAAATTTTTATGTAAAAATTAACCCTTTCAAGGTCCGACGATGATGATGATGATTCTAAATGCATTATTTCAACCTCAAAAGCTGAAATTATTACGAAAATAGTAATTTTGTAAATTTTATTCGAAATATATGAAACAAATGTTGTGTAGAACAAATGTTATATTTTTCGACTTTGAATTTTTATTTTCACTTAAATTTGAACAAGTGTATAGAAGAAAGTACAAAATGGCAACATTCTTATAAATTTCAGGTTTTGGGTTTGAAATAATCATGTAGGATAACTTTTATGGCAATTAATTCGCTTAACCCATTTGGGAGCAACAACCAAATAAAAAGTTTACGGCCTTGAAAGGGTTAATTTTTTATACAAATTAAATCTGGAGTTCTATAACGAGCCATAAAAGTAGTTCTATAACGAGCCATAAAAAGAGAAATTCGGATCAAAGTTTTAGAAGTTGTTTCAGAGTTTATAAAAAATACACTAAAATTGAAAAAACAGTGACTTTATTTTGCAATTTTTTTAAAGGAAGTCATGTCGCCCTATGAACAGTGGTCCAGATTTTAATGTCTAGTGGCCCATTCCTAAGAGTAAAAATTGACAATTTTAATAAGGGATACCCTGATTTTAAGAGGTTATTTAATAAAGTTATATAATAATAAATCGCAAATCGCAGAAACTAAATATAAAGGGTGGTTAAATTGTAAGGGCCGATGTTAAATATGAACCACACCTAAACGTCAAGTTTTTTCTGCATTTAATTTGACATTTCTCAATTTCAGACTAATTCAATTTGAACCATGGAAATATACACAATCGAGCAACGCGTTAAAGTTTTTTAAGCCTTTCACGAAAATGGGCGTTCAAATCAAAATGCATTTCGTGCACTACGTGAGGTTTTTTTGATCAGCATAATCGACCAAATGTGTCCACAATCGGGAGAATTGGGCGCAAATTTCAGCAAACCGGGTCTGTAGGAGATGTGAAAACAACTGTGCATGCTCGCCCAGTTCGTTTGGTGCGGCTTATGGGCTGGCGACGTCATCGGGCCATACTTCTTCGAAATGAGGCCGGGCAGGCAGTTACTGTGAATGATGTTCGCTATCGTGAGATGATAACGAACTTTTTATGGCCCGAATTGGAAGATATGGATGTGGACAATATGTGGTTTCAACAGGACGGTGCCACTTGCCACACAGCTAACGAAACAATTGCTCTTTTGCGCAACAAATTCAACGGCCGTGTTATCTCACGTCGTGGCGATGTCAATTGGCCGCCAAGATCATGTGATTTGAGACCGTTGGACTTCTTTCTTTGGGGTTATTTGAAAGAACATGTGTACGTCGATAAGCCAGCAACAATTCAAGAGCTAAAGGATGAGATAATTCGGCACATTACCGGCATAGAACCTCAATTATGCCTCAGCCTCATCGAAAATTTGGACCATCGGATGGAGGTGTGCCGCCGAGGTCGCGGCGGCCATTTGGCCGATACTTTGTTCCATACATAATTAAACCATACCAATAGTATGATAATAAAAAGAAATGACAATAATTTCCTAAATAATGTGTGTTTTATTCAAAATCAACAAACGAATTAATAGACAGCTACAATTCTCGTCTACGACGACTGAAATTTCTTTTGGTCAGAAAAAACAATTGCATACTCGAAATAAGTATCTGTCACAACAAACGAAATTTCAGTTCCGTCAAACGAGAATTGTAGTTGTCTAATATTTCGTTGCGCAGAAACGAATTTTTTTCTTTGCGTGAAGATGCAGACACTGATATGGACACTTTTGAAAGCTTTAGTATATAAACTCCGGAAAATTTATCAGCTGATAATTACTAAAGTGATTCTACTTTTTTTATATAAAATTTTTAGTTGTTGTTATTGTTAAAATTTGGAAATTCATGGTGACTTTTTGTTGAATTGTTCTGTACGCAGCCCTAGTTGATAAAGTCAATAATTCAGCAGACATACAACCATTCAGATTGAGTGTATAAGAAAACCGTAAATGTTACGTAAAAACCGATAACATTTTTGAATTCAGCGCATCATAATCCATTTAGAAATTAAATTCCATTGTATTCTGACAACTCCTTCTAATTTTGTCCAATTCTAGTGTGTGGACGGAGCTTTTTGCGAAGTGTTTGCAACCATTAGAGTTCCGCAGCGTGATTGTATGTGAATTTGGATTTTTTGGGCTATACAAGGTTTTAAAACTTTTAAGTCGGCAGGAACATGTCGTGACTGTGAGCTACAGCCAGTGGTTGAGACCCTTTTCCCTGACTCATAGAGTTCTATACTTGTTTTATCAATAAGGCTTATATACCTACAAAATCGAGGGAAACCAAGTTTATGTTCATCCAAAAAATAGGAAAGCTTTACCATACATGAGCAGAAGATTTTCGGCAGATTAGTCTATCGTCATTTCTTCTTAAAATTCTGGATGGATAATAGAGAGTTGCCTTAGTTGATCACATGCTACTGTCCAATCAAGAGCGTCAACAGCAAGGACGAATCCACCGAAACCGGCCTGCATGATCTAGTCAGCTTTATTGAAGGATCTCTCTCTCTTTATTAAGAAATATATAATGGAAGCTTTCTTAGAGGGGCCTTCAGTAACGTAAATCCAGCCGCAATAGTTCCGGCTCTGTCAACCCTCGGGGTTGAGAATAATATTCAAAGGTTCTTTCATAACATTCTGACTAATAGACACATTTCAGTTAGCTTGTGGTCAACCGACCTCCATAAATTTGTCAGCAAGGTTCTGTCTCCTCAGCTGTGAACAATATTCTGCTCCACGAATAATATTCTCATTTTCCTGGCGAAGATGTGTGCTAAGGTTATTGTTTACGGAGATGATTTAGTAGTAGCGGTTGGAGGAAAGTGTCTGATCGCTCTTAGAGACATCCCTTTATCAGGCCCTTCATACCACAGTAATATGGGCTTCCGAGAATGGTCTTGGAATGAACCTGACAAAGACAGAACTAGTTATTTTCAGCAGGAAATATAGCGTTTCAACTGATGTACCTGTCTCCCTGAGAATATTTTCAGAAAGCGCAAGATACTTAGGTATTTTACTAGATTGAAAGTTAAACATTTAAGTTCAACATTCTGGCAGGAAAATCGCTAAAGTCTTAACCCGTGTATAGTTAATTGGTGGTATTCGAGGAGTCAGACCGATAATGCATGACATTATCGTCAGTTGGATGGCTCTACAGAAATCCACCTTCTGCGCTATACCAAATAAAGTTCAGCGAATGGTTGCTAAGTATGTATCTTACTGATGCGTCGGAAACAACACCAACTGAGACACTAAATGTTAATGGCCTTTGGTAGCTCAGTGATTAGTGTGTTAGACTTGGATTCCGTAGGTGCTGGGTTCGGTTCCCAGGCAGAGCACTGGAATATTTAACATCAACATTTCATATTTTCGTCATAATTCGACGTGCGGCAGCTAAAATAACTCCCCGATACACTACCACTACAAGAACATCTGATCGCCCAAGTCAACAGGGAAGCTAAAAATAGACATAACACTATGACACCTATTAACAGAAATGCAGAGCCTCTAGTGGAGAATAGAAACTAAAATAACATCCATCCCCTGAAATCAACAGACAAATGATAATTAACATCATGACAATATTGACTAAGAGGAAAACAACATAAGGTTCCCACGACAATCGGACATATGCCGGAACGAAGTCTGTAATAGAAATCGCCTTAAGGATTATCAACTTAGCGTATTCAAGCTGCCACAACAATAAAACTAAAGGTTCTACTATATTATATCAAAGCGATATGCCACATCTCCTGCTATTAAACACAGAGGACTGTAGCATTGTGTCTAGATCCTAAGCACGATGTCAGACCTTCCAGGTATTGTTGATTACGCTATGTCTGAACCAACCCAACCTTTTTTCCATAACAAAGATAAACAATTAAAAAATTACGTTTATTGTGTATGTAATGGAAGTTAAGTTCCTTAGTGTTTTATTCCTAAATATAAATGTGTACTTTAGTACGAGATCAGTAAAACTTTCGGGCCCGGCACGCAGAGATATTGATGGTCTTTTGAAATGACTTTTCCAGAAGCTGTGGAGACGAATGGAAGGATCAGTCAATAGAACTCCTTCTGTGTCTGTCTGTTCTCTCTAGAAGGCGGTAGGCTACCCAAGGCTCTCTTTTCATTGAGAAGTTAGCAGGCTTGGCTGATGTTAAAATCTGAAATATTTCACCGAAGTATGAAAACAGATTATTGATTTTTCCAGATTATTGATTTTTCTTGGGGAGTTAGCAGACGTTCCAAAATCCTTATATTGAAAATCCTCTGAAAATGCAGTAGTAAGTGATGTCCATATACGACTCGGAGACCTCAATGGGTTAAGAACTTTTCCTTCAATGACCAATATGCAGAAGTTATGCCACTTCTTGTTATGCTCGTCGCTCTAATGATGATCAGTTTTAAGGGCTCCTAAAGTAGACATTAAAGCAACACGTTCACGAATCGACGGGGAAGCCAAATTAAAACCACGGGATATTTGAGATGACCACCACCACCACTACTACTACTACTGCAGCTACAAATACGAATATCAAGTCGAACACCACTAGAGTAACAGGGAGTTGGTCAGGAAATCCACACCAAATGAATATCGCCGAGTATTGGGGAACCCTTGATGATCGCCAGGCAAATTTCATTGAAAAAGCCTAACAAACAATGTTGTTTATGTGGCAAACTTGTAGTTGTTGGAGGCGACCACAAGCAATGAATAAAAAGGGAAACATAAGTGAAAACATGTTTTTCTATAGAAAATCTCGCAGCCTTGTTGTTGTTGGATCTGGTAGTACTGTTGCTGTTATTTTCCTATAAAACTTCTTTTCTCTATAAAAAGACAAGTTAATGGAATCACTACTAAAGTGTTAAGCAGTGCTACAAAGTACAAAGATTAAATTACCAAAATGCAAAAAAACATGGATCTCCAAAGAGATTTTCTGAAGCAGAAGGAATCGAATCGAACTACACTGAAGCCAGAGGCTTCAGAGGCAACCCATCGGAGAGGGCAAGGAGGAGTTCATAGATTAGGTTACCTAACAACCTAACTCATCAAGCGAACAGATTTAGTTGATTTGTATTTATTTTGTTCATGTTCTTATGGTTTATGTATTTTTTCTTCACATCCAATTGTCGGTGTGTGACCACAATTCTTCAATTTTTTGCTGTTGTTGTTATTAGGTTTCTTTATGGTTTTGTCAATTTCATTTATTGTTGCAGATGTGGAGCAGGATGATGTTATGTTGATTTCTGTGGTGCTGTTGCTGATGTTGACAGAGGTTTTTGGTTCTCCAATATGACCATTTTACGAGGGTAGCCTTTTTTATTTTGCGAAAAAGATATATTTTCTTTGCACTTCTTCTTTTCTTAAATTTTCATTCTCCATGGCCATCAATAAGTACCCTTTTTAATACGGTTGTACATAATTTCAATGTACGAGGGCAGTCCCAAAATGACCTGAAATGACATATAGATGGCGGTAGTTAAAAAAAAAATACTTTCATGAAAAGTGACAACCTTGTAAAACTTACACGGGGCAAAATAGCCTTTTTTGATATGTTTGAATCGAAAGAAAATATATTTGGAACACAATTTTTTAAATATTATATATTTCCTAGCAAATAAATTTTATTTGAAAATCAACAAAATATATTTGGAACTCATATATTAATATATTACAACAAAATATATTTGCAAACAAAAATTGTCAAATAAAATATGTGTTTAAATACAAATATAATTATTGTTTAGGAATTTCTCCAAATATATGTTATTTAAAAAAATTTTCAAAACTTTTGTTGACTTTTTCGAATTCCAGATTAAATTTTTCCTTTGTTCCGAGTTTATCCTCCCAGCATTAGCTTCTGTTCTCAATCAATAATGTTAATACAATTTATGAGTATTCTAAGCCATCATTAGTTGTCAATCCTCTAAGTAATTTATATTGATCCAATATTATACGATTTCAATAATTATTTCACAAACATTAACAGTTTATAAAAAAAACTAACGTTGAATTACTGAAAAATTTAACATAACTTAGGTATTTTGTGAATACTTAAATGCAAATACATATTTATTTCGGAAATAATGGTCCCAAATAAAAATATATTGGGATACAAACAAAGATTTGTTTAGAACAACATCTTCCCAAATATATAATTTTGGTGTGTATCAAATATTATATATTTAGAGTGTACCATAAACATGTATATGTTTCAAGCCGAATATGTTTGGGACAATATACTACAGAATCGATTTTTTTTCAGCGTGTATGTTTTAAGTTTCAAGCCGCTACGTTGTTTAGTTTTTTTTGAGCACCCAAAAGTAAAATATCTTAGTAAATTTGTAAAATGGTCACCGATATATAATACAATACTTTCATTTGAAAGGTCTTAGTCCAGCTAATATTTAAGCGAGCTAGATTCTACTTTGGGCGAGTCTGCTTCTTCGTTTATAACTGTAAAATATTTGGTGGCAGAGTTTAAACGGAGACGTACGAGCTGCCAAGACGAACATCGTAGTGGTCGGCCCACAAAGAAATGGTTAAAAAAATCCACAAAATGGCATTGGGTGACCGTCTGTTGAGTCGGTTCGTGAGCAAGCTGAAGTCATAGGCATTTCAAAAAGTGCTATACATCCCATATTGACGGAAAATTTGATGATGGGAAAGCAATGTACAAATGAATTAATGAATTAAAGTTCGAAATGCTTCAGCACGCACCTTATTCGCCATATTTGGCTTCTACGGATTATCCTTTGTATCCAAACTTTAATGACACGATAAATGGCTCGACGGAAAAAGATTTGCTAGCAATGAAGAGGTGGAGGTTGCAGTTTATGGCTATTTTCAGGAGCTAGACAGATCTATAGACTATAAAGAGGGTACCGGAGCTATTGAAAATCGCTGGGAAAAGTATATCGAGTTAAAAGGAGATTATGTTGAGAACTAAAGAAACATTTTCCGAAATTTGTTGTGGTTTATAAGTTAGGTCGGCTAATTTTAGGTCCGCTGTCGTATATCATCAGAACGGGGGCCTCGGATATTATACTCTCCTTGTATTGTCCTGGGGGCCATATTTTCAAAAATTTCGTGTAAGTTGGTTAAAAATAAATCAAAGATTTTAAAGCTATTCTTAAATGTTTAAAAACTTCAATGCCAAAAATTATGTCGAAATTGACCCGTAATGTCGAAAGCAGCCATATACCGATTTCTTTCCGATCAACTTTTCCAAATAACTATATGATGAAAAATTATATTATTTATATTTTCGTAGAAATTTGATTTTTATATGTATTTTTTTAAAAGGAAAATTTTTTCACGCGACTGTTATTTATATAATGTACGAGTATATCACATTTCATTCACCTTAAAGTAACTTTCTGAAGATTGTTCTCGAAGATAGAACGGCCATTTGAAGTTATTATTTCCCAAAAATATTTTTTGTCTCAAAAATAAAACATTCTCCAGGAAGTTTTAATTAAGAAGAATATAAATACTTTGCTTTAATAACTTTCTATATGACTCCAAAATACGACATACACTTTTTCGGCAAAAAATATATTTTTGTTATATATCATTTGCTACGGATTAAAAAGGGTAATACACCGAAGAAGTGATCTAAGGCCCTAAGTACTGTTACGACTAACCCCAATCTGGCCCAATTTACGTTGGGCGTTACGCTACCTTTTGGTCCCAGCCGTGCTCAGTTGAGGGTTTCTCCTACGAAAATAGACACAGGAACGTGTACATAAAGAACATTTAAGGTAGCTCCTGAAAAGTATAGGAAAGAGAAATTTAGAAGACAGGATGGAAAATATAGATTAATGAGAAGAATGACATTAGTAGAAGATCTGTGGCTACAGATGTTGGATCGTCCTTATGTGTTTCGCTAGCATACAGATCGCATTATAATTAGCACATTTAAATGTCCCTTATCAAGTGTCCGTCATTTTTCGCAAATTACGAATTCAAATTAAAGGTTCATAATAACAATATTTAATTCAGAAAAATGGCTAATTTGAATAAAAAGTAGAGATATATTTTTCAATAGCCTTTTTATGACAGACATTTCATCATGGCATTTGTAAACAACGTTTACAAATTATTCAGTTTTATTATCAAAATAATAGTTCGCCAATTGCGTTAAGTCCATTTTTTTTAAATAAAAAAAAAAACACTTTCCAGTCGACCCACGACCTTGACACCATGCGCAATATTTTAGCTCTCGTTAAGAGCTATCTTTTTCCCATTGACCGATTCCCGAACCGAGGTACCGGAATCATCGGTTCATATTTCTTCAAAAATGATGCCGATGAGAACGTAACCGTCATTGGCGACCGTTATCGTGCCATGATAACCGACTATTGGATGCCTGAAATTGAAGCTCGTGATCTCGGCGATATTTGGTTCCAACAAGACGGATTTATTGAGAGAACACTTAGAGAAGATTCCCCCCAATTTGAATTGTCTGTGTTTTTTCTTTAAAAAAGTAAGGAACCTCAAAATGGATCTCCCTATATAAATTAATACAAGACGTTGTGTTTGATATAATCTTTAATATCAACCGCAACCTCCAGCTCTTCATTGCTGTCAAATCTTTTTCCGCCGAGCCTTTTTTTAAGTTTGGAAACAAAAAATAATCCCAGGAACTAACTCTGGCAAATAAGGTGCGTGATGCAGCAATTCAAATATTGGATGTGTAAACTGGTGCATTGTCTTGATTGTGAGCAAACGCGGCACCCATCTTGCGCACAGCTTTCACATCATAACATTTTCCGTCAATATGCGATGCATAGCACTTTTGGAAATGCCTATGGCTTCAGCTAGCTCACGAACCTTCAACCAAAACCATCTCGAGGATTTTTTTTTAACCATTTCTGTCGTGGTCACCTCAATTGGTCGACCAAAACGGTGTCCTGCAAGCAAAACACTTCTAACTGTTGTGTTTCTCACAAACGAACTAAACACAAACAATCGCAACTAAGAATATATTTTCGAGACAAGTGTGCCAACATAAAAAAAAACGTTAATCGAATGCACGTAACCCGAGAAAATGTCAAAATTCACATTTTCTATTCATACCTCGTATATGTATTTTTTCTGTTCATTTAAAAGGAGAGAACTATCACTGTACCCAAAGATGTTAATAAGAACGAAATACAGTCATAATATAAATACAACTTCAAACAAGTAAAAGCGTTAAGCTCGGCCATGCCGAATCTTATATACCCTCCACCATGGATTACTTTCATTTCTATGAGTGGAAAAAAACTTTGGATATGCAGCAAATCATAACTATAACCCTTTGCCCCAATGTGTAAGATTTAAGCCTTTTTGCACCACTGTACAACATTTAATCGTTTTTAATCCTGATTGCTCCACTGTACGATGTTAAAAAACCTTTTTGCCCAACTGTGCCCCTAAAAACATACATTTTGAAAAACAGTTCATATCTCAAGTTTATGTTCCAATTTTGAACGTGGGACCTTGTTTAACCTTTTTTACCCTAATGTACCATAATTTACAATTTTTTCCCCACTCTGCCCCTTAAAATTTCGGAAATTACATCCTATCCCGATCCCTTACCCTGTGGACAACCCTCGCCACAAATTTCGCGGTCAATGGTATCTATTTAAATGATGAACAAATTTAAATATAATGTACCCACTAGGACAAATGTCATTTGAAGATATACGAATATTTTCATAGAATCAGAATATTCTTCTAGATTTACTTTTGGCTTTGTACTGATATAGAATGCAAATTTTGAAATAACAGTAGTACGGAATACTGAAAACCGATGGAATTTTTAAAACCGATGTCTTCTGTTCGGGATGAAACTTGCACCAAGTTTAGTCCTATTGGAGAGTAGTTAAAACACAAAACTTTGGCCAGATCGGATCACAGAACTGTCCGATGATTTGGAGGGTGTTGAATTTTGAAATTTTTCGATTAAGAAAAAAATCAATAACAAAAATTTAGTTTTGAACAAAAATGACAAAACATGTTTCAATTTGGCAAAATAAAGATCCCAAGTGTTTTTTTTAAAAGATTCAAGAAAAAACTATCGAAAACACTTTGGACCAAATTTTCTAAATACAATAGGGTATTACTATATGGATGGGAAAAAGGGCCGCTTGACGAAAATCCCGAAATTCAAATTTTGTGTCATAACTACTGTCCAATAGGATTACATTTGATGTGAGTTTAATGCCTATCAGAAGACATCGGTACATATGTATAATTTAAAATAGCTTTTAGGACGATTTTTTATTGCACTGTATTTTCAATAATAGTAATTTTCACCTCACCTTACTGGGAGGAGGGTATTTATAAAGGGTTTTCCAACAAGAGGTGTTAATTTGGTATTCAAAGAAAAATTCAATTTTTTGAGATAAATGATCGGACGTTTATTTCATAATAATAAGAACGTTAATATGTAATGACAAACAACATCAGCCAAATGGCCACCACGACCACGCTTACAGGACCATATCCTTTTCATGAAATTTTCCATAACCAAATCGCACAGTGGCTGCGAATTCTATCTTTGAGGTCTTGAATCGACGCTGGGCTGTTGGCGTAGACCTTATCTTTCACGTGGCCCCAAAGGAAGAAGTCGCAAGGTGTTAAATCACAAGATCTCGGTGGCCAATTGTGATTACCTCTTCGAGGTAATTTTCCCGTAACAGAGCAATGGTTTCGTTGCTTGTGTGGCACGTAGTGCCATCTTGTTGAAAGTAAACGTTGTCCAGATCAATACCATCCAACTCCGACCATAAAAAATCATTAATAATCTCTCGATAGCGCAATCCATTCACCGTAACTGTTGACCCAAACTCATTTTCGAAAACTTAAGGTCCAATGCCCCGACGGACCATAAACCGCACCAAACAATCACACGTTGAAGATGGAGAGGCTTCTCACCAATAACTCCTGGGTTTTCCGAGCCCCAGATGCAACAATTTTGCCTGTTGATGTAGCCGCCGTGATGGAAATAGGCCTCATCAGTCAAGATGATTTTTCGATGATTTTCGATTTTTCAAATTTTAATAATTTCACTGCGTTGTTGAATCGTGTATCGTTCCATTTCTAGTAATGGCGTAGTTTCTACTTGTCAAATGTCAAAGAATAAAAGCTTAAAAAGTGACAGCTACCGAAATACCGTGTGATTCAAAATAACAACTCTTGTTGGAAAACCCTGTATATCATTTGCTACGAGCCAAAAGTGTAACACATCAAAGCAGTGACATAAGACCCTAAGTATGCTCGGCGGAAATCCGTTTTAGAACATTTTAAGGCATTTGAGCAATGTCCGTCTATCCGTTTGTCTATGCGCCGGTCTGTCTGACTGGCTGGAGAACTGCAAACGTACGGAAGTAGCCTCTTGATGAATTTGTTCGCCACCATGACGAATCTTTGTTTCCAATCATCACGACGAATTCATGCCTCCACCTATTTAAATTTTAAAAATTTCAATAAATATTCTTATGGTTTTAGACCTGTAAAACGGTATGGAAAATAAAATTACTTAACTGCTTAGCCAGGTTCAGTTGTGATTATTCGGTTCAAAACGCAGTTCTTATCAGAAAAGGCTTAAAGCAAACGAACGAGAAGTATTCATTACTTCTGATATTTTAAATCAAAAAAAATCTCATCAAGTAATGCATTTGTCAACAGACGAATCCCATTCATCACCACGACGAGTACCATTCATCACCACGACGAATTCCATTCATCACCACGACAAATCCCATTCATCATCACGACGAATCCCATTCATCGCCATTACACGATTTTTTAAAATCTTTGGTTTTCTTTTTACAAAAATGTGCAATACGTGTTTCATACGACAATCATTTAAATAATGTATATAGCATTTCACTAGTCTTAAAGGTAACTTCCTGGAGAATGTTCTCGAAGATAGCACGGCCATTTGAAGAAATTATTTCCAAAATATTTTTTTTGTCTCTAAAACAAAGTTTAGGTTACTTAACTGCTTTGCCAGGTTCAGTTGTGATTATTCGGTTCAAAACGCATTTCTGATCAGGAAAGACCTAAAGCAAACGATCAAGAAGTATTCATTACTTCTGATATTTTAAATAAAAAAAATCTCATCAAGTAATGTACATATTTGCCAACAGACGAATCTCATTCGTCACCACGACGAATTCCATTCATCACCACGACGAATCCCATTCATCACCACGACGAATTCCATTCATCACCACGACGATTCCCGTTCATCATCACGGCGAATTCCATTCATCACCACGACGAATCCCATTCATCACCATTACAAGATTTTTTAAATTAAACTTTTACAACAAATTATTTAACTAAAGTAATCAGAACGCATATGGAACACTACAATTAAGCACAAACTATAAACTGATTGCTTCGTTTTATCACATTTTCAGCAAAATGGTCAAATAAATCTTTTCGTCGTGGAAATGAGTCCTTATCGTTCCCTCGACGAATTTCGAAATCACCAAAAAACATGGGTTGATGATCGTGTTCGTTCTATTGACGTACAAAAAAATTGCATGTACGAAACTTTTCGTCACCAGTACGAAGATATATTGACGTACCTGATTCGTCATGGTGACGAACGGTTTTTTCTATTAGTGTAAAGGACGTACAGTCCACTGAAAAATGGGCGTCATTGGCTCGCCCGTTTTGGTACCTTCCGCACAAAAAGACTATTTTGTACCACAAGTTAACAGTTTATAACTTTTATACCAGTGCATGCTTTAAGGTTATTAAATTCAATTTAAATTTGTAAAATTTAATTAAAACAAAAAAATGAATAAATTTTCCAAAAAAAATTGCGACTGAACTTGAGGTTATCTGTAAGTTGATTTAACCGTCTGAACTTTCTTACTTGTTTGTTAAGTTCTCCAGGGTTAATTTCGTTTCAGTGTATAACATTTTTTCTTTGAGTGCAGTATATACAACAGCTTGAAACTTCCTCTATTATAACTTTTTTTTGCAAAGATATATGCATATAATTTCTCCATAGCATATTAAATGTTTATATCACTAATTATAACGGCAATTAATTGCGCAAATTTTTTTATCTATTAATTAATGCCGTAAACTGTGTGAGCTGATTCTAATTCCGAAACAGTTCAGTTGTTATCGAGAAAGCAAATAGAACATTTACAAGCGGAAGGTTAAACGATAAATATTCTTAGATCATTTCATACACATTTATGTAAAAATGGTTCAAGTCCAGGTGATTTTTCTCCTCTACTGTATCTACAACTGTGGACCGTTATTAGCCACAGGTCAAACTCAAAGTCAACAGACACAATTGGAATATTTTTTAAAAAAGTTTAATTTTAAGAAGGAATCATTCTTCATTTCCCGCCATCACGAAAGCCAACCCCTCTATACAGATTTGGATGATTTCCGTGAGGTGTTTAGTGCGGTTCGGAACATGTTAATGCAGCAATTTCGTCGTAATGAAAAACGCAATATACAATTTAATCGTGAACGTGGCAGAATGCAGCAGAAAATTCCTAAATCTCAGAAATTCCCTTGTTCTTTGAATGGTACCCGCTCGGCGCATGTTCCGGACTCAGTGCATCGTTTACGTCCCGGCGATATTGACATCATTGGAGCTTTAGGCGATTCTATGACGGCCGGTACTGCCATCTTGGCTGAAAATATTTTACAAGATACAGCAGAATTCCGGGGTCTCACTTTGGCTGGAGGCGGTTTCAAGGATTGGCGTACCTATTTGACCTTACCCAATATTTTGAAGGAGTTCAACCCCAAGTTGTATGGCTATGCCATTGGTAATACTCTGGCTCGTGATCATGAGGCGCGCCTAAATGTGGCTGAACCCAATGCCTTCACTGTGGACATGCCATTCCAGGCCGAGGTTTTGGTGAGACGTCTCAAGAGTGATCCCAATGTGAATATGACCAAACATTGGAAATTAATCACAATTTTCATTGCCTCAAACGATGTGTGTTCTGAGATGTGTTACTATAAGAAACCGGAGGATTTCTACACAAATCATCGCCGTTATTTTTACCAAACTCTGCAAATACTGAAGAAGCATATACCCCGTTTAATTGTCAGCATCCTTCCTGTGCCCAGTATTCCCGAAACATTTTTGCGCATGCGGAATTTACCCCCAAGTTGCTATGTGACTCAGACTATAGCTTGCAGCTGTATCATGCGCACACACTTCAGAACTGAGGAACATATAAAATCCCTTTCTCAAGCTGTTCTGCGGGTCCAGGACATTGATCGCGAGCTTGCCAATTTACCCGAGTTTCAAAGCGATGATTTTGCCGTTGTCTATCAGCCATTCACGCGGAATTTTAGTACACCACTTCTGCAGAATGGCGATACCGATGTGAGATATTTTGCCGTTGACTGCTTTCATTTCAGTCAATTGGGTCAGGCTCTGGGGGCCAATATGTTGTGGAATAATATGCTTCAGCAGGAGGGAGAAAAGGATTTGTGGCAGAGACCTCCATTTGAGAAATTTGAATGTCCCAGCGAAGATCGTCCATATATAGCAACGAGGGAAAATAGTATAAAATCAGTGAAAAACTAAACCTAATAGGAGATAAAATATTAATTAAGTAGAATTGCAGGCATATCTATTAAAAACAGTAAAGCAAAAAGCATGTATACGCTCACAAATGTGATTACAATCAATTGATTATAGTGTGAAAGGTACAAATTAGATATATATTAGTAATAGAGAAAAAAACTGAAGATTAATTTCGTTTGATTAAAAATAAATTAACATACTTATTAATTTAAGGAAGGAGAATATGGTATATCATTTGCTATGAATACAATTAGGGAAGTTTCAGTCGAGTAAACCGACTAAGGTATACCCTCACTTTGGGAGTAATATATTCTGGAATATGTTACTTCATGTGGGAAAAGCCAGAATGGTGGAAAAATTTTCCCAATTCCAAATTCTTTTTCAGTCTATAGTCATTGCAGATGTTGTCTACACTACAAAATTTGAAAACATTTGGATGATTGCTACAGAAGGTGCGGGACATTTATGTTCGAAAGAACCTGTCAATTCGTGTGGGGGTACCAAGAATGGCGTGGGAATAACGCCCTTTTGTACTTGACTGTAGGTAGTGAAAAAGCATTACACTGTTCTTTTCAGAGACTTTTTTTATAGTTATGCTGTCTTCTTCAGAATTCTTCTTTTAAATCTTTTCTAAGAAGAATTATGAAGAATCATAAATGAACCCTGCAGGAAATTGGATCGGCACACTACCAAACTTATGATTATGCACAGGAATTGGTGCACAGATTGTCCCCTTTTATATGCAAGCAACCGGTAATGTTATTTAACATATCTTTGTCATTGGAGGTGGTGAATTTTCTTAAAGAATACCGACAGCATCAGACCCTTCAATGTCAGACATACGGGTATGTTCTGGCACTCAGGTGAAATGTCTCAAGATAGAGGTATTCTACAAGTCGCTATCAAAACCCATATAGCTTGGCTAGCAAATCACATGTTTCGCATTATTTAAGCAGAAGTTCGACAGACAATACTATCAGCAGTTGCCGGACTTCTCGTTCTTCGTCTGGTAAAGTGATTGTGAGAGGTGAGTACCAGAACAGGGGCGATAGCGTAAGTCACTTTTTAAATTACTTAAATATTTACTATTTAATCGTAGAACTTCGAAAACTGGTCCTCTACCAAGGATTAGATAACCCAACTGGCAACATACAAAGGAGTGGATAACTCAATTGAACGTCTACTAAACAGCAGATGGTATTTTACTAAGAAGTAGATAACTCTCCACTAAGACTACATAAAACAACTGGACCTCCACTAAGGAGTAAGTAAGAGGACCAACTGGTCCTCTAATAAGGTGTAGCTAACCTAACTTATCGTCTACTAAGAAGTAAAACCTAACTGGTCCTCTACAAAGGAGTAGATAACCTAATAGATCCTCTACTAAAGAAAAAAAGACCATTGACTCTTTACAAAGAAGGAATATACCTATAACCCAATTGACACTTTACCAAGTAGTAGATACCTCAGCGGTTTCTCTATTTAGGAGTAGATTAGCCAACTAGTCCTTTACTAAGGAGTAGATAACCGAACTTTTCCACTACTAAGGAGTACATAACCTAACTGGTTTTCTATAGCGTGATCCATTTCGAGGTTCCCTACTTTTTTAATGAAAAAACACAGAAAATTCAAATTGAATGGGGAATGTTTATTATCATTTAAAAGAACATTCTGTGGCATTTATTTTTTGAAGATTATGTCTATCAAATGTTGGCCGCGGCTACGTCTCAGATGGTCCATCCGTTGAGTCCAATTTTCGATGACTCGTTTGAGCATTTCGACTGGTAACTGGCGAATGACACGCGTGATGTTTGCTCCAAGGCCTGAATCGAAGCGGGTTTGTCCGCATAAACTTTAGACTTTACATATCCCCACAGGAAAAAGTCTAACGGCGTGATATCACACGATCTTGGTGGCCAATCGACAGGCCCAAAACGTGAAATTATCTGCTCACCGAAATAAATCCATTGATTGATGCGATGTGTGGGAAGTGGCGCCGTCTTGTTGAAACCAAATGTCGCCGAGATCACGAGCTTCAATTTCAGGCATCAAATAGTCGGTTATCATGGCACGATAACGGTCGCCATTGACGGTTACGTTCTCACCAGCATCATTTTTGAAGAAATATGGTCCGATAATTCCAGTACGTCGGATCGGGAATCGGTCAATGGCAAAAAGATAGCTCTTTACGAAAGCTAAAATATTGCTCATGGGTGTCAAGGTCGTGGGTCGACTGGAAAGTGTTTTTCTTTTGATTTATCCGATCCGACGTACCGATGATGCCGGTACGTCGGATCGGGAATCGGTCAATGTCAAAAAGATAGCTCTTAACGAGAGCTAAAATATTGCTCATGGGTGTCAAGGTCGTGGGTCGACTGAAAAGTGTTTTTTTTTATTTAAAAAATGGACTTAGCGCAATTGGCCAACAATTATTTTGATAATAAAACTGAATAATTTGTAAACGTACGTACGCCTGAACAACCTTGTTCAGTAGGAGTAGATGACCCAACTTGTCCTCCACTAAGGAGTAGATAACCCTACTGCTCTTCTACATAGGAGTATATAACCCAACTGTTTTTTATTAAGGAGTAGATGACCCAACTTGTCCTCCACTAAGGAGTAGATAACCCTACTGCTCTTCTACATGGGAGTATATAACCCAACAGGTACTCTACCAAGGAGTAGATAACCCAACTGGTCCTGTACGAGGGAGTAGATAACCCAACAGATTTTCAACATATGAAAAGATAACCCGACTGGACCTCTAGTAAGGGTAGCTACTAAGGAATAGATAACCAAACGGGTCGTCTACTTAGGAGTAAAAGCTCAACTGGTCATCCACTAAGGAGTAAATAACCCAACTGGTTTTCTACATAAGATTAGATAACCCGACTGCTCCTCTACTAAGGAGTAGACACGTCAAGTGGTAGTCTACAAAGAGGTAGATACGAATGAATTGATAATCAACTGGTCCTCTACTAAGGAGTAGATAAACCAACTGGTCCTCTACTAAGGAGTAGTTTACCCAATTGGTCCATTACTAAGGATTAGGCAACCCAATTGGTCCTTTTTTAAGGTGTAGGCATACCAACTGGTCCTGTACTAAGGAGTAGATATTCCAACTGGTACTCTAATAAGGAGTAGATAACGGAACCATTATTTTACTAAGGAGTAGATAACCCACCTGCTCTTCTACATAGGTGTAGATAACCCAACTGCTACTCTACCAAGGAGTAGATAACGCAACTGGTCATGTACGAAGGAGTAGATAACCCAACTGCTCCTCCACTAAGAAGTAGATAACCGAACTGGTCCTCTACTAAGGAGTAGATAAACCCCGTAACTAACTGCAACTAATAGATCATATCAGCGATAGGTCCCAAGTTAACCAAGTTAAGTAATTTAATCAGTAGACTCAGTTAAAGCGCAGGTCGTTTTTCTCTGTAATCTTTAGTTCTGAATTTTAACCACAAAGTTCAAATATAATTGATATTAAGTTAACTTTAGTCCATATGTATGCAAAAGAAAAAATTTTCCATAAAATAGAATTTTTGTCTATGAAGTTGCTATATTTTTGCTAAAAATTACATAGGTTTGGAAAAATTTTGGCGACAATCTTTAATTTTATGAAAAATTTTTTTCTACGGAAATACTTCCAAATGAAGTGGTAATGCCTTGGGGTTAATATCCATTTCTAAATCTTAAACCTTATTTTTGAATCATTATTTGTGGGTTTGGAGTCTGGGGCATACTGCAGCTCAAACCTATGTCTGAGGAAAATCTCAAAAAGCCATGGAAAACGGCAAGTGAGGTCAGTCAAATATTCTACAAAGATAATAAATTATGGCACAATCTCGATTTTCCGAATTCAGCAAAATTCTAACCCTGCATTGCAAAGTACTACTTGACTATATATATCTTAGAATTGCTCCAGTGTTATATCCACCGTTCAAACACAATCGTTTGTTACTGCTTAATAAAGAATTTCGCTCAACCATAAAGCTTAACCTTCCTCTATTACACAGAAAAGCGAGGCAGCAATTTATGACACCATTATCAACACCACCACTAACACCACCACAAAAACGATGAAATCCTGAATAGGATTTCCTTTGAATTGAGTGCGCAAATTCAAAACGAAAGAATCCCTATGTCAATGTCAGCTTTAAAGGCACAATTCGTTGCAGACCTTTTATTTTGTATAACATATTTCGCTAAAAAGAATTTTGAAATTCATACCATTCTCAGCCAGCGGCAATTGACAGTTTTATTATTCTTTGTCGTTTTACTTTAAGAAAATAATCTTTCCCTTGTTTTTGGAAACGAATGTACGTTCTTTCGTTCATTGTGGTTCGCATTTTTTTTATTGGGAACAAAAATGAATTCTCGTTAAAACGAAAAAGATTAAAATCATTTGATTATTTCAACACTTTTCTTCACACCTTTTTCGAGGCGAAATGAAATGTAGAAAACCACAACGGGGCAGCGGATGAACGAATGGAAGGATGGACGGACGATCACACAAAATGAGATCACAACAATGGCATCATGGATGTGTCCAGGTTCGGCCTTTTTCGGTTATCGTTTTTTTTTGGTTTAAACCCAAAGCCAGCTTTGGCTGTCGGAGAAGACAAAATGACTTAAGTGTTGGGAACGCCCGCTGAGCTTAGCGGCGGCGTACGTGCACGCATGCGCACTCCCTTCCGTCTTTTGCTTTTGCGCACTCTCTCTCTCTCTGTTTGAAGCATCTTTGCGTGGCATCTTGAACCTGTCCCCCATACCGTCACTTCGAATCACACTTAAGACGCATAAGACTTCGAAAAAGAAGACCACGAGGAGGATTGAATGTTTGGATGTGTTGGCCGACCGACCGCTCAGCCAACCGATCATTGATCGTCAAAAATAACCAGTGGCACAAAACGAAATCATTTTTATGTAATTCTGATTATAGTCTATCTGTCCATTTGTCTGTCTTAAAGGTTAATCTTGACGGCTATTAAATGGGAAAAAATAAATTAAGATAATCACCTGCATTAAAATACAGCCCAAATACTGCATTGACTTTGGGTTTAGAGGGAAAAAGGGTGTTGTGCTGATAACACTATGCAACAAATGAACACTTTTTGAAAAATACACGAACCTGACTGTATAGCTTCGATTATACTACCAAATGGTAGTATAACCCTATACTTAGTTTCGCGAGATTGCTGACCAATTTTTTTTATGGGCCTCGAAAGATTCGGAATATCAGTGGACCCCTTGAAAAAAGGTGTCATCGGTTTTTGAGCAACAGCTAATTCAGACTTGGTGATAGCGCTTAACTATATTTGGCAATAATGTAGCTAAGAACACGTTGAACAAAATCTGTTAACATTGCCAAAAAATTTTGTTTTCATGCTCTTTTTTTCAAAAAACATAGGATTAAATTTATTTTTTTTCACTTTTTTCGGCATAACTTTAAGGGATCGCTGATTTTTTACTAACAATGTTTGGCAATATTGTAGCCACGGTAAATCTGAACAACTTTTATGAACAAATCAATACAATCTGAACGTGTCTAGGCACCTTAAATAGCTCAAAAATCCACATTGTACCCCAAAAATGTAAGTATTTCACTGTTATGTAACAACAATAATTTTTTTTGGTATATGGCATGTACAGCAACTTTATAGAAAATATCAATGCCAATATTTTTGTGGATTTTAACCCTCTAGCTCCCCCACATAACTGTAAATTTTGGCCCCATTTTAACAAATCGTAAAAAACAGCCGTTAAAAGGGGGAGGGCGGGTATGAAATGTTCTACAAAAATGTTCGCCATAAAATTTTACTATATGTGTCAGAACACACCAGAGCTCAAAACATAACACAAACACCAAAAAAGGGCAAATTCCTGATCATGCATCAATGTTAGTCGTACGATATAGTGGTTGAAGCAATGAAGATACCAGTAAAGAACGTTGTTGACTGGAAATTGACCGTTTTTTGGGTTTTTGTGTTAAGATTTGGGTTTTGGTGTGTTCTGACATATATAGTAAAATTTTATGGCGAACATTTTTGTAGAACATTTCATCCCCGCCCTCCCCCTTTTAACGGGTGTTTTTTACGATTTGTTAAAATGGGGCCAAAAATTACAGTTATGTGGAGGAGCTAGAGGGTTAAAATTTTCCACAAAAATATTGGACTTAATATTTTCTATAAAATTGCTGAACATACCCCATACAAGAAAAATATATTTTTGTTACATAACAGTGAAATACTTAAATTTTTGGTGTACAATGTGGATTTTTGAGCTATTTAAGGTGCCTAGACACGTTCAGATTGTATTGATATGTTCATAAAAGTTGTTCAGATTTTTCGTGGCTACAATATTGCCAAATATTGTTAGTAAAAAATTAGCGATCCCTTAAAGTTATGCCAAAAAAAGTGAAAAAAAATAAATTTAATCCCATGTTTTTCGAAAAAAAGTGCAGGAAAACAAAAATTTTTTGACATGAAATGTTAACAGACTTTGTTCAACGTGTTCTTAGCTACATTATTGCCAAATATAGTTAAGCGCTATCACCAAGTCTGAAGTAGCTGTTGCTCAAAAACCGATGACACCTTTTTCAAGGGGTCCACTGATTTTCCGAATCTTTCGAGGCCCATAAAAAGAAATTGGTCACCAATCTCGCCAAACTGAGTATAGGGTTATACTACCATTTGGCAGTAGAATCGAACCTATACCGTCAGATCCGTGTATTTTTTCACTGTTGCACAGTGTAATTAGTCTTTAGCTGAGCTCGGCTGGCATTTGGACTTAGTGAATATATTTACACACCTCCTCCATAGGATGAGGGGAGTACTAATCTTGTCACTCAGTTTATAACACCCCTAAATACACTATGCAACAACATATTTGTCAAATGGATGTGCATTTTTTTTGCTGGCACAAAAAAAACCATAATAGGGGAAAAATTGCAAAAAATCGTTCCACTTTTTGAAAGCTAGCATCCTAACGAAGAAAACAATGTCTATTTGAAAATCTATGGATAAATGTAGAAGTTATAGCACTTTTGGTAGAAATAAGAGAAATTCAAAAAAAGTTCGGTTTTGAACAAGACTATATATCAACTGCTGCGGACAAAAGTGTTACACATCGATGGATTGACCTAAGAGACCCCAATAATATTTAACGGATGTCCGTCGTCCTGTCCGTCTGTCGGTCTGGTAGGCACTATAACTTTCGACGTGATTAACCGATTGACTTCAAATTTGGTATGTTGTCAATATTATTTTCTATCTCTGACTAAGGTCAAAGATTGACTATGTTGGTCCACTACTCCGAGTACCTCCCCTTCGAAGGGTCAACATTTTGTGAAATATTGATTATACCATACCTTATGTACTACTACCCAAAATCTTTCACAATTCCACACATAGTATTAGTTTATTAATCTCTATCATCTTTAGAAAATTGGGCGGAGTTGCCGCGCCCCTTTTGGTACCTCCCATGCAAATGGACCATTTTCCACAAAAAGTTAACGGCTTATAACATTGATTGCAGCCCATAGAAATACTTGAAATTTTGGGAAGTGTCATCCTTTTACAGTACCTACACTCCCGTGCAAAATGACCATTATTGTCGAGCCTCTTTTGTGCCAATAACGCCCATTTTTCACTGGACTGTAGGCACTATAAAAGCATTATCCTGTGCAAAAATTCAAGTATTTGTATGCACTGGTGTTAATGTTATAAGCTGTTAAGTTTTTGTACAAAATGGTCGCTTTGTGTGGGAGGTACCAAAAGGGGCGGGCCACTTCACTCAGTTTTCTCAAGTTGATAGCGACAAATAAACTATTACTATGTGTAGAATTACACAGGATTCGGATAAGTAATATAGAAGTTATTAGAGAATCAATATTTCACTTAATGTTAACCCTTTGTGAGGGAGGTACTAGAAGAAGTGAACAAATATGGGCCACCTTTGAACATAGTCTGAGATAGAAAAAAATATTTCCCATACCACATTTGAAGTCAATCCGTTACTCCTTGCGAGAGTTATCGTGCGCTCCAGCCAGACAGACAGACAGACGGACATTGCTCAAATTAGTAAACATGGCTCATAACGGATTTCCGCCGAACATACTCGGGACTTAGGTCACTCCTTCGATTTGTTACACTTTTTATACGTAGCAAATGATATATACCCTCGTCACACTAAAGTGAGGGTATAAAGATGGGGGCCAAAATAAACAATATGAAAAATGTTTTTGAATTTCCCTTAATTTTACAATATGGCTTTTAGTTTATACATTTATCCATAGATTTTTTAAAAAGGCATTGTTTTCTTTACTCGTATGCTTGCTATTAAAAAATGGAACACATTTTTTTTGGCGATTTTTAAATATTTGTTCTGGTTTTCATCACGACAGCAAAAAAACGATTTTATTGAATGACAGTTACTCTACGTGAGAATGATGTTTCCAACATTTGTAGTTCATATAATTCTCTATAATCCAAAGGACATCGCGGCTCTATCGGACGTATACTTAAAAAATATTGTTTGGAAAAGGGTGGTTAAATTTGAAGGGCCGATGTTGAGTTTGAATAAAACAAAAATTATTTAGGAAATTATTGTCATTTCTTTTGATTATGATAATATTGGTATGGTTCAATTATGTATGGAACAAAATATCTGCCAAATGACCCCCGCGACCTCGGCGGCACACCTCCATCCGTTGGTCCAAATTTTCGATGCCGCAGAGGCATAATTGAGGTTCTATGCCGTTAATGTGCCGAATTATCTCATCCTTTAGCTCTTGAATTGTTGCTGGCTTATCGACGTACACATCTTCTTTCAAATAACCCCAAAGAAAGAAGTCCAACGGTGTCAAATCACATGATCTTGGCGGCCAATTGACGTCGCCACGACGTGAGATAACACGGCCATTGAATTTTTTGCGCAAAAGAGCCATTGTTTATTTAGCTGTGTGGCAAGTGGCACCGTCCTGTTGAAACCACATATTGTCCACATCCATATCTTCCAATTCGGGCCATAAAAAGTTCGTTATCATCTCACGATAGCGAACATCATTCACAGTAACTGCCTGACCGGCCTCATTTCGAAGAAGTATGGCCCGATGACGTCGCCAGCCCATAAGCCGCACCAAACGAACTGAGCGAGCATGCACAGTTGTTTTCACATCTCCTACAGACCCGGTTTGCGAAACAAAATTTTTAAATATTATATATTTGTGAACAAATAAATTTTATTTGAAAATCAAGATATTTTGTTTGGAACGCATATATTAATATAATAGAACAAAATATATTTGCGAACTGACTGTCACAATTAAACTCTCTGTTTACACACAAACAATGTTATTGTTTAGAAAGTTTTCCAAATATATTTTATTTTAAAACTTTTATTTAAAAACTATATGTAAACAGCATTAGCTTTTATTCTACAGAACAAATTTTTAATTAATAAATATTCCAATTCATTACTTTTTTCAATCCATCAATGCAATTTAACGTTACGGAGGATTATACGATTTACCTTTTGATCGAATTTTTTTCTTGTATGACAGAAGTAAAGATTGACAATTTATAACAATTGGATGCTTATCTTCATTTTCCAAAGAATTAAAAGCAATGTAAAGATGGTTTTCATGCACGTCGTCATATCATCTTGACACATGTCCATCTATAGGCCAATTGACGGAAGCCGGCCATCTGCCGTCAATTTTCCTCACTAATTTAACCAATTCCAAAATAGTGCAAATGCCATTCGGAGAAAATTGGATCGAAAAGCCTTAGTAGCAGTCACAGTTCTGTATAAAAGCCTTTGAAGAAAGAAAAAAACACGCACTCACAACAAGAAAGCATGGCATTATAGCCACCAACCGTCATTAGTTAACAATTTTGAATGATATCTTGAACAATTTAAACTATTGTAAATTGCCATATAATCACCGGAGATAAAGAGTGCGGACAAAATTGTTATAGCTGTGTGATGATGAAGAGTGGACTTCGTCGGTTGTTGTCATTGTCATAGTCAAAATGTGTAACTCTAAATCATTTAAAATACTTTTACGACATTATCTAATTAAATTAATACCTATTTTGACATAAATCTTAGATGCGTTCATCTCGGACTTCACTGGGGGAAAACTGGAACGAATGCAATTAAAGACTGACTGACCGTCTTGTGGTCAGTCACTCTACGGCATGAAAAAGAACAGCAAACAAACATACTGACGGACAGACGGACAGACGGACGGTCAGTTGGATATCGTTTAAAAGTTAGTGCTCTATGCCATAAATTATTCTTTTTCGTGTGTGCGCGAAAATACTTTCATAAATGTTCTAAAAGATACGACTTTTAAGAGGAAATGCTCATGTTCAGCTGGTGCAGTGAGGAGCGCTCTCTCTCTGTACGATCATACAATCGAATTGTTTGCGCTTGGTAGAAGATGATCTATTGCAGCGCTAAGTAAGTGCGCTGTCGCCGCGTGCTGCTCTTGCAGTGTATTTCGTTCGAATTGTCTGTCCATTGGTTGGTTTTTGCTGAATGATAGTTGCAAAAAATTGCGGCGAGAAGTTGTTGCTGTTGATTTGTTGTCTCTGGTTTCATATGAGACTTACACTTCTTCTTACATAGATTAAGCGCCACCTGAGAAATTGACACCACACGGCAACACTTTACTGCCAAATCTGAAATCACATTGGAAACCCCTCAAAGTAATTTGAAACTTTTTTTTGGGAGCCTGAAAACAAGTAAAAACGTCAAAATAAACTTTAGTAATTTTTTGTTCTATACTTTGGTGTCTTCTTGCCTTCCTCCAAAGATGTCATTTCATATTTTTCGACAAACAGTGGTTTGAAGCATGTTATATTCGCTCCCCATGCTTGACCAATGTTATTGTAATTGACTATAAGATCGAATCGAAGATCTATTCAGACGTTTTCAGCGGCTTAAAATTTAGTACGAATAAATTTCGCTGTAATGTTCAGTAACTCAAATTATGCAGGATCCCATTAGTGGGCGTGCTTCATTATTTGATGTATTCCCCGTATAAAGGTCTCTTCTGATGTCACACACATTTTTCAATTGATCTAGCTGAAATTGAAGCATGTCTACTTTTAGGTTTAGGTTAGTACGGCAGCCGGAGTTACCAGCTCATATTGACCAATTGAGGTCTCTAGGTGCCCCCTCATCGGAACTCACATGTTTGATATACAAAGTTTTCAATAATACTAACATCAGACAACAAATTTCTCAGAAAGGCCGACCACAGTACACCCAGATGTCGCTTACTCAATAGGAGACAGTAACAATGCTCTCAACAGCTTTTGCAGAACACATTGGACTCCATTCCCAACCTCCTGACGTGTTCACCGATCAGGCAGTGTCTGACACTAATGTATGCAGTCTTTTCCTCTCTTCAGATAGTTTGACCTTCTTAGGTCGTATTTTGGTCAGATTTGTCTAGCTACCATACAGGTGTCGATTTCGTTACATCTCTCATTGAACTGTGTGACTGTCTCTTGCCTAAGCCAAAGCTTGCATGTGGACCGCGGTGCACCAATATATACAAATTCTTTGAGAATTATTAATGTCGTCTCTTCCATAGCAGGTTCATCGGCTTTGCAGTTCCCCGTGATATCCCTATGACCAGGTATCCTTATGAGAAATATGTTAAACTGCTTAGCCACCTCATTGAGATATCTGCGGCAGTCGAGGTCTGTTTGTGAATTTAGGAGTATAGCCTTCAGAGATATAATGGCAGCCTGGCTGTCCGAATAAATGACGAAGCCAGTGTTGGTCACTATGTTGCGAATCAGCCACTTGGCGATTTCCTTTTTTGCCATTATTTCGGCTTGGTCGATTCTGCAAGTGTGTAGTAGTCAGTGAGCTATGTCAAGATTAAGTTCTTTGCAGTGTTCGCCGAAGTCAAGCTTCTTATCAAGCTTCGAACTATCTGTATACGAGTACAGTGTATAGAAGTGGAGATAGTTTTTATTCCCGGTATTCTGTCAACCCAGTTCTCTCTGGCAGGTATCTTAGTGGCAAGGTTCCTTTCGAAAGGTGTACACCATTGGTATATAGTCCCCTCGGTCGGTTACCATTACGTTACAGTGTAATGCCCTCATGTTCTCTCACTTATTGTACCTCCACATTGATAGACAGCGTCTCTAGTCACAATACCAATCGCCAGTAGATGGAGTAGAATTTGTAGAGACTCTATCGCCGTAGTCCTTAATCGAACGGTTCTCTGAACCTTCATTAATTGACAGGTGTTGGATCGCTTATCAGTTGCTGTCCACCACACCATACAGTAGTAATGGGCAAACTACTGGTATGTACAATACCAAATAGACTAATTAGAAGAGTGGCCCCAACGTGAGACGCTCAAACCACTGCATCTGTCTCATATGGCTAATTTGCTCAGAGCCACCTGTATGATGTCTCTGAGGAAGTTGGGTAATTTGCCACTTACTGCGATCGCAACGTCGTCCGCATATGGCACGACTTTGCAGTTACAAAGTTCTAGATCCAAGAGGAATTAGCCGACCTGACATACAGATGGCGGTAGTAGTATGAAAAAAATTAGTTTTGTGAAAAGTGGCAACCTTCTGGGTTAGGTTGAATAGAGGAGACGTTTAAACGTCTCATGTCCATGGACATACACATAAGCCAGTTGTTCGGCCTGTTGTGCGCTCCTTTTTTATGATTTTTATACCCCACGGGTTACAGAAAATCGGTACTAGACACGAATTTTCTCAGTATCTTCCAGTCATATCCTCTGAGATGAGTCAAGTCTGGCAATATGTTCCATCGTTTCGATGTTTTCCCTGCATGCCCTGCACTCGTCCTTTTCTGCTAGTCCTATGTGATGAAGATGTGCCGTTAGAACACTCATCATCTTACTAATCTCGATCTTGTTTAGTTTCAGAAAACTACTTGTTTTCTTCTCATTTGGGTCACCCCACAGTATCTTTGCAGTTGCTCTATTTCACACAATTTTGTGAGCCATCACTACCCGGTACTTCAATTCACCCTTCGTGGCTTCGAAAGGTTTCCAATTTTCCACGTTTATTACTCGAAGTTCTCTGCCCTTGCTCGTCCAAGCTGTTTGCTCGTTCATTTCCAATCACTCCGTTGTGTCCCGGTACCCAGAAAATACGCGGCTGAGTAATTATTTATCGTTCTTTTACAGTCTAACACTGTTATGGATTTGACCTTTTCCGATGTTATTGCTTTGATCGCCATTTGGCTATCTGTGAAGATGTTGGCATATTTAGGCTTTGTGGTATTACTGAGCCAGTTAACACACCCCGTGATTGCTCGAACTTCTGCCTGAAATACTGTGTTATGGTCTGGGAGGCGGAAGTAAAGTTCGACTTCTGGTTCATCAATAAAAAGTCCCAGACCCGTTCTTCCTCCTAGCCTGGACCCATCAGTGTAGCAGCTGATTCCCACTGGCACATGAACTAGTGTTCTGTTTTCCCAGGAGCGTCTGTATGGCACGAACGAATCACAGGTAGCTTTAAGCCGCACTTCAGGAATGCGGTCGGAGATTCCCGTTGCTTGAATATGACCGACCAGTGATTGTAAAACCTTCTGATGGTACGACTTGTGGTCTCGATTTCTCCATTCACCCATCACTTGTAAACGTCTTGCTGTGAGGGCTGCCTCATACTTTATACGGATATCTATTGGTTGTATGTGCAGTATAGTCTCCAACGCTCTTGTTGGTGCGGTTCTAATTGAACCGCTTATGCCTAGACAGCACATACGTTGCACTTTTTGCAATGGTATTACGTTGTACTTTTTGTCCATTGATGTCCACCACACTACAGAGGCGTAGGTTATTATTGGTCTAATCACGCTCACGTAAAGCTAGTGTGTCATATTTGGACGTAGTCCCGATTTTGAATCTATAGCTCTTCTCCACAACGACCAACATCTGAGGGCCTTGGTAACTCATTCTTCTATATGATCTTTCCAAATCAGTTTCTGATCCAAGATTACTCCCAAGTATCTTATATTTTTGGATATGGCATTATTCTTATCCAGGAATCGAGGCACGGTACAAGGATGAATCTTTTCCTTGTAAATAGACATATATCTGTTTTTCTGGGTTAACATTTAATCCACTTGGTTGTGTCCAGTTATATGCTATGTTAAATGCCTCATCAGCTCTTCTGCATAGTTGGTTTGGATGTCTGCCTTCAATGTGTGTACATTTCTTCAACGGCAAGTGTGTACATTTCTTCACTGAAGGACTGTTCTATGTGGTGTACTACCTCATATAGAGCTGTTTCCAGAGCTCTTTCTTTAACATATGCGTGTTGCATGAATTTTAGCCTGTTATCGGCTATCTTACTTTTGACCATGTCGTCAATTATTCGCTCCATTGTTTTAACAGGAAAGAAGTTAGGCTAATAGGTAGATAAGCCTTTGGGATCGTATAACTCGCCTTGCTAGGCTTGGGTGTGAAGACCACCCTTGATTCCTGCCATTTTTTTGGGGTTTGTGCATGAGTTAGGCATGCAGTGAAAACTCCAACCAGATGAGTTGATACCAGGTCCACCTCATTCTGAAGAAGCGCTGGAAATATTCCGTCCGGTCCCGCAGGCTTGAACCTTCTAAAACATATGTTTTATGTTTCAAGGCGCCACGCTGTTTAGTTATTTGATATTTTTTGAGCTCTCAAAAGTAAACGATCTCAGGGAGTTTATAATCATGAAAAAATTGTCCACCAATATGTAATACATTACTTTCATTTGAAAGGTTTCAGTGCAACCAAGAATACCATGGGGGAGTCTGCTCCTTCGTTTACAACTATAAAATATTGGGTGGCAGAGTTTAAACGGGGCCGTACGAGCTGCCAACACGAACACCTTAGTGGTCGACCAATTGAGGCGTCCACTCCAGAAATTGTTAAAAAAAATCAGAAAACAGTATTGGATGACTGTCGATTAAAGGTTCGTGAGCTAACTGAATCATACAAATTTCAAAATGTGCTATACATAGCATATTGACAGAAAAATTGATGATGAGAAAGCTTTGCGCAAGATGGGTGCCGCGTTTGCTCACAATCAAGACAATGCGTCAGTTCACACATCCACAATTGCGATGTCGAAAATCAATGAATTAAAGTTCGAATTTTTTTTTTTTTTTTTTAATTAAATTTTTATTCGAAAAAAAAAATATTATAAACATTGCTTCAGCACGCACCTTATTCGGATTATTAGCTTCGTCGGATTATTTTTGGTTTCGAAACTTGAAATAATAGCTCGGCGGAAAAAGATTTGCCAGCAATGAAGAAATGGATGTTGCTGTTGATGGCTATTTTCAGGAGCTGGACAATTCTTACTAAAGGATGGTTAAATTTTAAGGGCCGATGTTGATTTTGAATAAAACACAAATTATTTAGGAAATTATTTTATTTCTTTTTATTATGATAATATTGGTATGGTTCAATTGTGTATGAAACAAAATATAGGCCAAATGGCCCCCGCGACCTCGGCGGCACACCTCCATCCGTTGGTCCAAATTTTCGATGCCGCAGAGGCATAATTGAGGTTCTATGCCGTTAATGTAACGATATATCTCATCCTTTAGCTCTTGAATTGTTGCTGGCTTATCGACGTACACATTTTCTTTCAAATAACCCCAAAGAAAGAAGTCCAACGGTGTCAAATAACATAATCTTGGCGGCCAATTGACATCGCCACGACGTGAGATAACACGGCCATTGAATTTGTTGCGCAAAAGAGCCATTGTTTATTTTGCTGTGTGGCAAGTGGCACATCCATATCTTCCAATTCGGGCCATAAAAAGTTCGTTATTATCTCATGATAGCAACTGCCTGACCGGCCTCATTTCGAAGGAGTATGGCCCGATGACGCCGCAAGCCCATAAGCCGCACCAAACGAACTGGGCGAGCATGCACAAGTGTTTTCACATCTCCTACAGACCCGGTTTGCTGAAATTTGCGCACAATTCTCCCGATTGTGGATACATTTGGTCGATTATGCTGACCAAAAAAACATCACGAAGTGCACGAAATGCATTTTTATTTGAACACCCATAGAGTCTGAAATTGAGAAATTTCAAATGAAAAGCAGAAAAAACTTGACGTTTAGGTGTGGTTCACATTCAACATCGGCCCTTACAATTTAACCACCCTTTATAAGCATGGTATCGAAGCTATTAAAAATCGTTGGCAAAAGTGTATAGAGCCAATGGGAGGTTATGTTACGAAAAAATGAGTGTGAGTCGTGTCATGCTGTCATGTTATTTTTGTTAAGTATTGTTTGGTATTTCATCATGGAAAGACTTACGTCTGAACTACGTTTACAAATCGTTCAACTTTATTACGAAAATTCACGTTCTGTGAGGAATGTGTTTCGTGCACTTCGCTCAACTTATGGTCAACATAATCGGCCTACTGAGCGTACTATTCGCAACACCATCACCCATCTTGAGACCCAGCATTCATTATTGGATAATATTCGACCGAATAGACCACGTCCAGCACGCAGTGAAGAAAATGTAGCGACCGTAGCTGAGAGTGTACACGAAGACCGTGGAGAGTCGATTCGGCGCCGTTCGCAGCAACTCGGACTGAGGTATGGAACGAATTGACACATTTTACGTCGATATCTTAAATTGAAAGCATACAAAATACAGCTTGTGCAAGAACTGAAGCCGCCCGACCTTCCCAAGCGACATCGCTTCGCTCTATGGGCTCTTGAAAAGTTCCAAGAAGATCCGACGTTTTCGAGCCAAATTTTGTTCAGCGATGAGGCCCATTTCTGGCTCAATGGGTATGTAAACAAGCAAAATTGCCGCGAAGAGCAACCTGAAGAGATTCAAGAGCTGCCACTTCATCCAGAAAAAACAACGGTTTGGTGTGGTTTGTAGGCCGGTGAAATCATCGGCCTAAATGATGCCGGTGAGAACGTAACCGTCAATGGCGACCGTTATCGTGCCATGATAACCGACTATTTGATGCCTGAAATTGAAGCTCGTGATCTCGGCGACATTTGGTTTCAACAAGACGGCGCCACTTCCCACACATCGCATCAATCAATGGATTTATTGAGAGAACACTTCGGTGAGCAGATAATTTCACGTTTTGGGCCTGTCTATTGGCCACCAAGATCGTGTGATATCACACCGTTAGACTTTTTCCTGTGGGGATATGTAAAGTCTAAAGTTTATGCGGACAAACCAGCTTCGATTCACGTCTTGAAGCAAAACATCATGCGTGTCATTCGCCAGTTACCAGTCGAAATGCTCGAACGAGTCATCGAAAATTGGACTCAACGGATGGACCATCTGAGACGTAGCCGCGGCCAACATTTGATAGACATAATCTTCAAAAAATAAATGCCAAAGAATGTTCTTTCAAATGATAATAAACATTCTGCATTCAATTTGAATTTTCTGTGTTTTTTTTTTTCTTTAAAAAAGTAGGGAACCGCGAAATGGATCACGCTATATATGTTACATCCGATTTGGCACTTAAGCCCTATAGAAGCTGTAGTTTACCTCCAATTGTTTTGAAATTTAACATGGTTGAGTTTATTGATCTATGGACCAACATTGTTTAATTTGAAGAAAATCGATTCAGATTTACATATAGCTCCCATATGTATCTGTTTTGTCCGATTTGGCTGCAAAGACTGAGATGTACCAAATGTAAATTTGTAAACAAATTTTAGTTGAAGTGTACAGTGGGTACTACGTTTTTATCCAATCTTACTAGAGTGGTATAGGGTATCATATAGTCGACAACGCCCTACTTTAGCCTTTCCTTTTGGTTTATTTTGATAATGTTAGCTCGCTTAAATAATTTAAAATAAATTATATTCCTTGCTGGTGATTGACGGAGCCATTCAAAATATTGGTTCTTATGAAACCACTGTGAAAATTGTGCCAAACACAAGTACTTTGGGCCCAGGACTTGTTTTGGTCAAAAAAGACTTGAAATAAATAAATTCATTCTTAAAAGGTATAACCCTACATTAAGAAACAAGTTGGCCCTTACATACACATCCACACTTAGCCACAATCCTGGTGCCCGTTCGTTCGCCCGTCCGTCTATCCATTCGTAGCCGTTTGTTTCCTCACAACCTGTGCATCGCCGAGCAAAGGCAAAGGCTTAAGACCAAAACCGACGACGTGTGTCGCCACTTTGACGCCTTGCGGTAAAGTGTTCATTCCTGCTTTCGTTCGGCCCGTCCATCTTCTCCAAGTTAGAGTACACAATGTTAGCTTCGTTTCACGTTCGTTTGCAATTGAAGGCATCTCCTCTTCGGGTAGTGTTTGGTTTGTTTGGACACCGGTTTACTTCTTGCACGCTGTCATTTGGCTGCTCAACCTGCCGCCTACCTACCTTTCGAATGCCTTCAGTCAGTCACTCATATGTGATTGTCCGTCCGTCTGTCTGTCTTGCAGCTCATCTGTACGTTCTTCTGTGGCGGACTATGTCTCTCGTTTTGTTATTATCTTTGTCTGAATGTAGATTTTCATTTTTTTCAGTTCGGTTCGGTTTGGTTTCGTATTCCCTGATTTCCTTACGCAATATTTTAAGTCGAAAAGTGCACAGGAAATTGAGGAGGTGGGTTTATTAAATGAGTTATTTTGGAACTAGAGGGTCCAGCTTCCTATTGTTTAAAAAGGAGCTTTCGAAGAAATGAAAAAATCATGAAATATGAAAAATCAAATTCTTTTGATCTGGAATTTTATCAAAATATATACGATATAATTGAAAAAGGTCGTAGACCTGCCGGGGATGTCATCCTATTGCGGTACAGTTTCACAAGTGGAAAAGTTATTTATTTATTTTTTGTATGTTCTGAAGATGTAAACAAATTTGCGCAAACACAAGTAAGAATATGTATTAAATTCCAAGAAGTTTCTGATTTTTTTCTCTAAAAAATAAACTGTTTCTTATCATACCGCCCTCATATGTGTTTACTTACTGCTCCTGGAAGGTTTCCTTTCATAGCAGTCTCTGCCCTTATTCTGACGACCAACCAACCGAGATTCCGACATACTTAATTAAAAACACTTCTCCCTTTCCAGCTTCTACCTCTCTCTCCTCACGGAAATCATCCAGACAATCGGCCCAGTGTCCAGTGCAATAGTTAGTGTCAGTGTTAAAAATTTTGTGTTTTTAATTAAAATGCTATCGGTTTTTGTGTCGTTCCACGCATCGTTTCCATTCGCATTTTTATTTAAACGCTTGCGATTGTTGTTTTGTTTTTTCATGTAAAACTCTGTGCGTTTCTGCGAAAGCATTTTCGAATTGTTCATCATACGATGTAGGGTAGGTATGTTAAGTTTACTGGGCCGTTTAAGACATTCTAGTGAAAAATAGGGCAAAGTCTAGGCAGATTGAAAATTTCAAAATAATAATTTAGTAACGGCTTTGTGTAAAGAGTAATTAAGAAAAAATCTAATGATAATCTAATCCAATTGAAGGGTGACTCATATACATAATTTATAAAAGAAAGATTTGAGAAATACAGGATTACCATTTAAAAATGTGTGTAGCCGAATTTAGTGGTAATATATATTTAAAGAATTGATGATAGGATAATAAAAGGCTTCGATACTCATAGCCTCAATACTACACAGGGCGACTCAAATTATTTTCAACCTGAACTCGTATACGTTTTGGAGACATTGACAAAATTATTCAAATTGAAAGGCTTTAATATCTTTTCTTTCTTTCGGGTTTTTTTATCTCTATACGAATCCAGAATATATTTAAATAAGAGTAATTTTGCCATACAGATTTGCAAAACTATATCAATATAGAGGAAAGTGGTCTTGAGTCGGAAGAAAATCCGAGTTATAAGTCATATTTTTTAAGTTTAACCAAAACTGAAGGGTATTTTATAGTCGACTTGCTTAACACAATTGTACTTGGCCTTTAATTGAATTTAAGATTTGTTGCAATTAATTCTTCTTGTCTTTTGTTGTTACGGTGTGTATTCGTTACGCAAGATTATATTTTTTCGTTCGTTCTACGCCGTGTATTATTTTAGGCTTATGGGTATGTTGTGATATACAAATATTTGGAATTATTTTAATTAAATAAACACTTTTTCTGAGAACTTCTTGTTGAGAAGATTACATCTAAAGCTCCAAGCCACGAGTCCCCAACCCTTTCAAACATACGGCTAATGTTAAAAATCTACATGCACCTTTATGCAAAAATATTAACAGAAATTATATTTATTTTTTAATGCATTTTTGTGCAATATTTCGTTGAAATTAAATTTTTACTATAAAATTTGTTTTTTTTCTTCTAGGAAATCTATTATAATGCATTTTTCTACGAAATTTTGTTGAAATTGCCTTTTTCAGTCAGAATTTATTTTTGGTTTGAGACCATATGTTCCATTTACTTTCTGTCTATTCCAAGAAAGTAATAGAAAAAAATACAAAAATTGGTAGAGAGTTTTAATTGCTTGGTAGAATTGACTGCAGTTTCGATTTGCTACTTGCTACTGAATTCTGAAGATGATAGAGTGGTGTCTATCGAAACTGCAGTCAATTCTACCATGCAATTAAAACTCTCTACCAATTTTTGTATTTGTTTCTATTACTTTCTTGGAATAGACAGAAAGTAAATGGAACATATGGTCTCAAACCAAAAATAAATTCTGACTGAATAACAAAAGCACAGACCAACAATAAATAACAACATTGCCTTTTTCTATAACAATTAGGAATTTACATTTTTCTTAAAAAATGTTGTCGAATTGAATTATTTTCTATAAAATGCATTGGAAATCAATTTTTACAAATTTGTATTTCGCTACAATTTTTTTTGAAATTACATTTCATTGAAATGCATTTTTTTAAATTACATTGAAATATTTTTTTTTTAACTAAATTTTATAAATTTGAATTTTTCTACACATTTTTTTTTCAAATTGTATTTCTCTAAAAAAATGCGTTGGAATTACATTTTCCTACCAAATTTCTTTGAAATTACATTTTCTTAAATATGTTGCCGACATTCATTTTTTTTTTCAAATTGTATTTCTTTAAAAAAATGCATTCGAATTACATTTTCCTACCAAATTTCTTTGAAATTGCATTTTTCTTAAAAATGTTGACATTTAAATTTTTCTAAAAAATTACATCCAATATATCGACAGTTTATATTCAATATCCTCTATCTTAAAAAACACAATTGTTCAGTAGAGCCAAAAAACCGTTTATATCCCTAATTTTAAATAAAATTAAAATTGTTTGTTCTACAATGTTTATTACACATAAATACGTGAACTACTAAATAATATTTTTTTTAATATTTGCACCACGAGCCATTTTATGGAACATAGAGGGTATTGCTATTCAAAAATTCTTCATGTACAAAAAAAAGATAGATGGTTTTGCATAGTAAAAAAAAATTATTTATGAATTCCACAAATTTTTTTAATATATAATTATACATATTATAATAAAAATAATAAATAATAATAACAATGAATTAATGATTATTTTTTTATTTAAGTATTATATATTTCTTGGGGTTCATTTTTGAAACCATTTTCAAATTGTCATAGAAAATGGTATTCTTGTGGAATCACAGGTTAGATATAAAAATAGTCATAATTTGAAAACTAAAGCTTCGACGAAAAAAATTTAACCAAAATCGGGTTTAGCATACTCTTTAGCATACTCTTTTTGCAAAAATTGAAGATAGATGGTTTTGAATATAAGCTCTCGATATGTATATTGTTTTCACAAAACGTCAATAAAAGAAATCTACAAAAAAAATTCCCTGAAGTTGAAATTTTTGTTTGTACAAAATTTCATCAAAATTAAATTATTCTACAAAATTTTGCTATTGTGTTTTGTATTATAAATTTTGTTTCAAATTACGTACATTTTGCGATGCAAAATCGATTATCAGAAATTATATTTCTTTTTCAATGTAATTAATAAAAAAAAATTTCGTTAAAATTTTATTTTCTTGAAAATGTCGAAGAAATTAAATTTTTCTTCAATATTTCAGTGAAATTGTATTTTTCTGTAATATTTCCCCGAAATTTTATTTTTTTACGAAAAAAAATTTTTTGTTCCATCAGAATTAGTTTGGTTAAAGACCATATATCATCTTCAGAATTCAATTCAATATTTCTTCAAAATCGTTTTTTAGAAATACTATCAAAAATGCATTTTGCTACGTTGAAATTTCATTTTTCTATAAAATTTGGGAAATTAAATTTTTCTTAAAAATTTAGTCGAAATTTAATTTATTCTAGATAATTAATATCACTGAAATTATTTTTTGTTCTTACAAAATTTCATCAAAATTGTTCTGCAAAAGTTCATTGAAATAGCAATTATTTCTTTATAAAATTACGTTGGAAACGCATTTTTCTACAAAATTTCCTTGAAACTAAATTTTTCTAGTAAATTTAGTTGAAATTGCATTTTTCTTAAAAATGTCGTCAAAATTTCATATTCGTTTATTTTTTTTTTACAAATTATCTTCTTGAAAATTTTTTGAAATTGAATTTTCTTCAATATTTCGTCAAAATTATATTTTTCTGCAATATTTCGTTTTAATTGCATTCTTATACGCAACAGTTTTTAGAAAAAAATATCAAAACTTTTTTTCCACAAAATTTATTTAAAATTGGATTTTGCCACAAAATTTGTATGATATTGTATTTTTTCTTGAAAATTTCGCCGAAATTTCATTTTCTCTAGACAATTGCACTGAAATATTTTTTTTTTACAAAATTTTGTTGATATTTAATATCTCTGAAAAATAATGTTAATTTATTTAAACCAGTTAATAATTTGAACTGTACTTCTTCGAAAATTTTTGTTAGAATTCCATTTTTCTAGAAAGTTACATTCGCATTTTTTTCTACAAAATTTCAATAAATTTAATTTTTCTAATTAATTTCATTGAAATCGCATTTGGCTAGATTATGTACTTTTTTTTGTAAATAATTTTTTAGAAAATTACAATAAAATTCTATTTTTATTTAGAAAATTTCTTCAAAATTTCATATTTTCCACAAAATTTTTTTAAGTAAATTTTTCTACAAATTTTGTTTGAAATTATTTAAATTTTTCGATGCAAAATCGATTATGAATATTTTATTTTCTGCAATATTATATTTTTCTGCAATATATCAGAAATTATTTTGTTAAACTTGTATTTTTCAACAAAATCGTTGAAATTACATTTTTTACAATAATTTAGAATAAAATTAATTCTAAATTAAATTTTTCTGAATATTTTGTTGAATTTTAATTTTTCTAAAAAAATTTATTAAAATTACATTTTTCCTGAAACAATTTTGAATGAAAAAACAATTTTTTCGAAATTTTCCTTCATCGGTGATAAGGAAAATCATCGACACTTAATACGATTTTTTTCCCTCACTTTTTTAATTTTCTACAAAATTATATATTTCTTGAAAAATTTGGAAATTTCATTTTCTCTAGACAATTGCATTGAAATTTTTTTTTTACAAAATTTCGTTTATATTGCTTTTTTCCGAAAAATTATGTTTGAATTGCATTTCTCCGAAAAATTTTGTTAGAATTCCTATTTTTAAATTGTTCTAAAAAGTTACATTCGTATTTTTTTCTACAAAATTTCAATAAATTTAATTTTTCTAATTAATTTCGTTGAAATTGCTTTTTTTTAGATTTTTTTTTGGAAATTTAATATTTTGGAAAATTACAATAAATTATATTTTTTTAGAAAATTTCATCAAAATTTCATTTTCCAAAAAAATTTCAATAAGTATTGAAAACTTTCGATTTAAAATCGATTATCAGAAACTATATGTCTTTTCCAATATAATTATTTAATAAAATAATTTTTTTTTTTAATATCAAATTTTCATTGAATTTACATTTTTCTAGAAAGTTGTATTATAGTTATATATACTTTTCTAGAAAATTTTATCAAAATGATTGAATTTTTCTAGAACATTTTGTCGAATTTTTTATATATTCAACGTCGATTTTTTTTACAAAAATTGATCAAATTTGTATTACTTAGCTAAATTTCGTTGTATTTTTCTAGAAAAATCGTCAAAATTGATTGCATTTTTCTAGAAATATTGTTAAATTAAATTTTTCTACAAAATGTTTTTTTTACAAAATTAATTCAAAAGTAAATTTTTCAGAATATTTTGTTAAATTTTATTTTTTCTAAAAAAATTCATTAAAATTGCGGGTTTCCTGAAAGGTCAACGATTTTGAATTAAAAAAAAAAACAATTTCTTCGAAATTTTCCTTAATCGGTGTCAGGAAAATCATCGACCCTTACCCCGATTTTTTTTTTAATTTCCCTTACTTTTACAATATGGGTCATAAATTATACATTTATCCATAGATTTCAGTGAAATTGCATTTTTCTATGATATTTCGCTGAAATTTGATTTTTTTTCGAAAACTTTTTTTAAAATTACATTTTTCTACAAAAAATTTATTTGCATTGCATTGTTCTACAATTGTACTTTTGTACTTTTTGTTCTACAATTGTACTTACTTTTTTTCGTTTTTTCTAGAAAATTCCATTAAATTTTTTTAAATAGAATTTCGTCAAAATTACTTTTACCTATAAAATTTCGTTGTGTATTTTTCTAGAGATTTTTATTGAAGTAGTTTCAACATTTTCGATGCATAATTAATTATCAGAAAATATATTTCTTTTTCAGCAAAATAAAATAATTTTTCGTTGAAATTTAATTTTCTTGAAAATTTGGCTGAAATTGTTTTTTTTTTTGCAAAATATTTCGTCGGTATCGCAATTTTCTGTAATTATTCTTGTTTTTTTGTTGTAACTGTATTCGTTACGCAGGATTATACTTTATTCCTTCTGCCATGTGTTATGTTAGATATATGGGTATGTTGTGATATACGTAAAAAAATTAAAATGTTTTGTGAGAACTTCTTGTTAAGAAGTTTACAGCGCAAGCTCTAAATCAGGGCTTCCCAACCCTTTCAACTATACGTCTAATGTAGAAAATCATAATGTTCATTCCCGCAAAAATATTAGCGGAAATTATATTTCTTTTTCAATACATATATTGAATAAAATACAATTGTCATCGAAATTGCTTTTTTTTGCAAAATTTTCTTAAAATTACATTTTTCTACAAAATCGTATTTAGAAAATCTATCAAATTGCATGTTGCTACAAAATTCAGTTGAAATTCCAAACGTTGGAAACGCATTTTTTTTACAAAATTTCCTTGAAACTAAATTTTTGTAGTAAATTTAGTTAAAATTAAATTTTTCTTAAAAATATTCCTGTTTTTACAAAGTTTCGTTGAAATTGAATTTTCTTGAAAATTGTGAGGAAATTTAATTTTTCTCCAATATATTGTCAAAATTAAATTTTTCTACAATATTTCGTTTTGATTGCATTTTTCTACAAAATCATTTTTAGAAAATATCTGGTATGGTTTTTTCCAAAAAAGTTGTTTAAAATTGTATTTTTCCACAAAATTTGGATGAAATTGTATATGTCTTGAAAATTTCGTCGAAATTTCATTTTCTCTAGACAATTGCATTGAAATAATTTTTTTTACAAAATTTCGTTGAAGTTTCATTTCTCTGAAAAATTATGTTTAAACTGCATTTCTCAAAAAAATGTTGTCAGAATTCCATTTTCATTTTTTTTTTAAAAAGTTATATTATTTTTTTTTCAAAATTTCAATAAATTAAATTTTTCTAATAAATTTCATTGAAATCGCATTTTTCTAGAATATTTTTTGTTAATTAATTTTTTTAGAAAATTACAATAAAAGAAAGTTGCATCATAGTTGTATTTTTCTAGAAAAAATGGCCAAGATTGACTGCATTTTTCTAAAAATTTTGTTTAATCAAATTTTTCTACTAAATTTTGTTTTTTTTGTACAAAATTAATTCAAAATTAAATTTTTCAGAATATTTTGTGGAATTTATATTTTTCTTAAAAAAAAACATTAAAATTGTTTTTTTTTCTCGAAAAATTCAAAGATTTTGAATTAAACAACAAAATTTCTTCGAAATTTTTCCTTATCGGTGGTAAGGAAAATCATCGACCCTTAATCCGATTTTTTAATTTCCCTTACTTTTACAATATGCGTCTTAAATTATACATTTATCCATAGATAAATGTATAATGAAATTCATTTTTTTTTTAATATTTCGCTGAAGATTTATTTATCTACGAAATCGTTTTTTCAAAAAAATTTAATTTTTTTTTTAAACTTTTTGTTAAAATTTCATTTTTCTACAAACAATTTATTTGAATTGCATTTTTCTACAAAATTACATTTGACTAGAAAGTTGCATCTTAATTGTACTTTTCTAGAAAATTACATTGAAATTATTTTTTTTACAAAATTTCACCAAATTTTTATTTCTCTACAATGTTTCGTTAAAACTATTTTTTTCTTTCGGAATTTCCTTTTTCTTTACATATTTTCGAAATTCCAATTTTTCTTAACATCGAAATTATTTTTTTTTTCACAAAATTCTACCGATTTATATTTTTCTTAAAAATTTTGTTGAAATTACATTTTGCTAAAACATTTTGTTGAAATTACATTTTTTTAAACAAAATTTCGTCAAAATTCTTTAAAAAAATTACGTTGGTTTTTCTACAAAATTTCCTTGAAACTAAATTTTTCTTGTAAATTTAGTTAAAATTACATTTTTCCTAAAAATATTCGTTTTTTTTTTCAAATTTTCGTTGAAATTGAATTTTTTTGAAAATTTTTTCGAAATTAAATTTTTCTCCAATATTTTGTCAAAATTAAATTTTTCTGCAATATTACGTTTTTCTTGAATTTATCTACAAAATCGTTTTTAGAAAATACATCAAAATTTGAAATTGGATTTTCCACCAAATTTGGTTGAAAGTGTAGTTTTCTTGAAAATTTCGTCGAAATTTTATTTTCTCTATGCAATTTTGCATTGAAATATTTTTTTTTTACAAAATATCGTTGAAATTTTATTTTTCTGAAAAATTATGCTTAAACTGATTTCTCCGAATAATTTTGTTAGATTTCCATTTGTCAATTTTTCTAAAAAGTTACATTATTTTTTTTTCAAAATTTCAATAAATTTAATTTCTCTTATAAATTTCATTAAAATCGCATTTTTCTAGATTTTTTTTGGTAATTAAATTTTTTAGAAAATTTCAAAAAAAAAATTTTTTTTAGAAAATTTCATCAAAATTAAATTTTTCCACAAAATTTTGTTAAGTGAAAATTTAATTTAAATTTATTTCAAATTATATAATTCTTTTTTAAAAAGTTACATTATTTTGTTTTTCAAATTTCAATAAATTAAATTTTTCTAATAAATTTTATTGATTATCGAATTTTTCTAGAATTTTTTTTTGGTAATAAATTTTTTTGGAAAATTACAATAAAATTATTTTTGTTTTAGAAAATTTCATCAAAATTTAATTTTTTCCACAAAATTTCGTTGTGCATTTTTCTAAAAAATTTGTTTGAAATTATTTAAATTTTCGATGCAAAATCGATTATCAGAAAAAACATTCCTTTTCAATATAAGAATAATTAATAAAATAATTTTTCGTTCAATTTTATTTTCTTGAAAATTTTGTCCAAATTGCATTTTTGGAATATTTTTTTGAAATTTTATTTTTTAACGAAATCGTTGAAATTACAAAATTTTTTTTACAAAATTAAATTGAAATTGCGTTTTACTAAAAAATTTCGTCGAAATATTAATTATTTTTCTAGAAAATGCATAGATTTCGTTATTAAATTTCAGCAAAATTTTATAACTCTAAAAAATTTGAAGAAATTGCATTTCTCTGAAAAAATAGCGTCTGAATTACGTTTTGTAAAAAAATTCGTTGAAATTACATTTTTTTTTTTGAACTTTTTGTCGGAATTTCATATATTCTACATCGATTTTATATATAAAATTTGATCAAAATGTTATTTCTCTACAATATTTCTTTGAAATTACGAATGTTGCATCATAATTGTATTTTTCTAGAAAAAATCCTCAAAATTGATTGCATTTTTCTATAAATTTTGTTGACTTTAATTTTTCTACAGAATTTTGGTTTTTTTTTAGAAAATTCCTTCAAAATTAATTTTTTCAGAATATGTATTTTGTTGAATTTAAATTTTTTTTAAAAAATTTCCTTAAAATTGCGTTTTTTCTTTAAAATTTCAACGATTTTGATTGAAATTACGATTTTTTAAAATGTTGCATCATCATTGTATTTTTCTAGAAAAAATCGTCAAAATTGATTGCTTTTTTCGATACATTTTGTTGACTTAAATTTTTCTACAAAATTTTATTTTTTTTTTTTAGAAAATTCCTTCAAAATTAATTTTTTTCAGAATATGAAATTGCGTTTTTGTTTTAAATTTCAACTATTTTAAAATTTAAAAAAAAACAATTTCTTTAAAATTTTCTTAAATCGGTGGTATCTAGATCATCGACCCTTAATTCCCCAATAGACCATTAGAAAATTACATTGAAATTATTATTTTTTTTTACAAACTGCCATCAAAATTTTATTTCTCTACAAAATATCGTTAAAATTAATTTTATAATTAGAAAATTTCATCATATTTCCATTTTTCTAGAAAATTTCATCATAATTGATTGCATTTTGCTAGTAAAGTTTATTGAAATGGTATGTTCTACGATTTTTCGCCAAAAGTGAATTTTTCGACCCTTAATTCCCCAATAGACCATTAGAAAATTACATTGTTATTATTATATTTTTTTTTACAAAATGCCATCAAAATTTTATTTCTCTACAAAATATCGTTAAAATTAATTTTATAATTAGAAAATTTCATCATATTTGCATTTTTCTAGAAAATGGCATCATAAATGATTGTGTGGTGGTTGCATGAGCAATCGAAACTGTATTTAAAAAATACTTTGTTAAAAAAATATTTTTTAAATCATGTCGTCTTTTCTTTTTTCATTTTTGTGTATTGAAAAATCGAAAAACAAAAATGTCTTTTGTGAAAATAATTTGAAGTGTACAGAAGTAAAAATAAAACTTGAATTTTATTGTTATCATTTTTTTATAAATCGTGTGTTTAATTTTTTTTTACTGACACACCACTTCAATTGGTGACCCCCGACTACAATTGGAACGCAAGTCAATATGTTTCATACACCACAAAAAGATCAGAATAGGACTCAAGAAAGTGAAGAAGAAACCCTTTTACCAGGAATTGGTCAACTAACTCCCGAACATGCCAATATGACTACGAATTCCATTTTGGATGAACCGTTACTATCTGGACAGCAAGAAATTTCAAGAGTTTCGGTGAGGATTCCACCATTTTGGCGTAATAATCCGGCCCTTTGGTTTAAACAAGTCGAAAGTCAATTTATTACATCAGGTATTACACTGGATTCCACCAAATTCCATACCGTCGTTGGGTCCATAGATGCTAATGTTTTATCTGAAGTAAGCGACATAATACTAAATCCACCGGAATCAAATATGTACGAAACTCTGAAGAAGAACATTCAAGAACGCTTCATGGATTCTGAGGAAAAACGATTAAAAAGGCTCCTACGAGATATAGAAATCGGGGATAAGAAACCATCAACGCTGCTCCGAGAAATGATGTGTTTAGCTGGTAATAAAGTTTCTGATGAACTATTAAAATCATTATGGATACAACGTCTTCCAAAGCAGACACAAGCAATTTTATCGGTAAGCAGTGAATCGTTGAATAAGCTAGCGGTAATGGCGGACAAGATTGCAGATACAGCTGAGTCATGGGACGTAAGTGTCATCAACACAAAAACATCGTTGGAAACTACTTCCCATATTCGAAATCTGGAAATGAAAATTGAAGCATTGACAAAACAAATTGAAGTACTATCAAGTCATTCCAGAAGCCGATCCAAATCAAGAACCAGATCAAATAGCAAATCAAATGGTAAGCCTTTATGTTGGTATCACTACAAGTTCGGAGAACGTGCGGTCAAATGCGTGCAACCTTGTTCATTTTCGACGAATTCTGCATCGGAAAACTAAAGGGCACCTCGTCTACGGTGACGGACGGGGTTGGCCGAGAGATAGGTCGCCTATTTATTCGTGATACTAAACTGAAATACGAGTTTCTCATCGATACTGGCGCTGATGTCTCGGTATTCCCTGCAACTTCTGCAGAAAAACAGCAAATTCCTTCAACTCTAGAATTATTTACAGCTAACCGATCTCCTATTAAAACATTTGGTGTAAGAAAACTATCCTTAAGTTTAGGATTAAAACGTGATTTTACATGGACTTTTATATTGGCTGACGTCAACAGACCTATAATTGGAGCTGACTTCCTCAGCCATTTTGGATTATTAGTCGATATGAAGAATAATCGCCTAATTGACAATTCATCGAAATCGGGAAGTTGTGGCACATTGTATTCTGGAGCAATGAATTCGGTAAGGTCAATTTCAGAGAATTCAAAATTTTACAAATTGTTACAGGAGTTTCAGGACCTAATACAACCACCTGATAATCGAATTTCAAATATCAAGCATTCGGTTAAACACTATATTCAGACGAAAGGTCCGCCAGTTTTTTTCAAAGGCCCGAAGATTATCACCAGAGAAACTACAAATTGTTCAACGTGAATTTGATTTGATGTTGAAGCAGGGGATATGTCGTCCTTCGAAAAGTTCTTGGGCCAGCCCATTACATTTAGTTAAAAAACCAAATGGGGAATGGCGTCCATGTGGCGACTATCGCCGCTTAAATGCTGTTACCACTCCAGATCGCTACCCAGTGCCCCATATACATGATTTTGGACACATGTTGAGCGATAAGAAAATATTCAGCAAAATCGATCTCGTCAAGGCATATCACCAAATCCCCGTAGAAGAAACCGACATTGAAAAGACTGCAATAATTACCCCAATTGGCTTATTTGAATTTCCCAGGATGTCCTTCGGATTATGTAATGCCGCACAGTCTTTTCAACGGTTCATCAACGAGGTAATACGTGGACTGGATTTCTGTTATGCCTACATTGATGATATCCTTATCGCATCTAACAACGAAGACGAACATTTGGGACATGTTAAGGAATTATTTTTGCGCTTCAGGAAATTTGGTGTTACCATTAATTGTTCGAAATCAGTATTTGGTGTAACAGAAGTCGAGTTTTTGGGATACTTGGTAACATTAAAAGGCATAAAACCACTTCCATCAAGAGTAGAAGTAATCAAAAATCATAAGCTGCCGGAAAACGATAAAGATTTGCGCCGATTCCTAGGGATGGTGAATTTTTATCGCCGATTCATCCCCAATGCTCCGGAAATAAAAAGAGTAAAAGCATCAAGATTCAATGGACAGAGGAATTAATAAACAATTTTGAACACTGTAAACAACAATTGGCTGATGCAGCTCTTCTGGCACATCCAACTTACAATGCTCCAACATCTCTTTGGATAGATGCATCAGATACTGGTATGGGTGGAGTGTTACAGCAATTTGTTAACGGTGAGTGGAGACCTATTTCATTTTATTCGAAAAAGTTAAGCTCTACTCAAGCCAAGTACAGTGCTTATGATAGAGAGCTTCTCGCAGCGTATTCTGCTCTGAAACATTTCCAATACTTTTTGGAAGGAAGAGAGAGCACTGACCACAAGCCGTTAATATATACATATGCAAAAACCCGAAAAAGCATCTCCACGCCAATTACGACATCTCGATTATATAAGCCAACACACAGTCGACATTCGGCATATTTCAGGAAAAGAAAATGTAGTTGCCGACGCCCTTTCGAGAATGGATTCTATATCGATGCCTTTACCTTTAGATTACAAAGCGTTAGCTGTGTCACAAGAATCTGATGAAGAGTTGAAACAATTGCTAGAAGGCGATACTTCACTCGTTTTGAAAAAAATGGTAATTCCAGACACCGAAATTGATATGTATTGCGATATATCGACTAAGACTGTGCGGCCATACATTACACAAGCTTTTCGAAAACCACTCTTTGAAAAAATAAAAAAAAACTTGAATTTTATTGTTATCATTTTTTTATAAATCGTGTGTTTAATTTTTTTTACTGACACACCACTTCAATTGCATTTTGCTAGAAAAGTTTATTGAAATGGTATGTTCTACAATTTTTCGCCAAAAGTGAATTTTTCAAAAAAAATTTTAATTTAGTTTTTTTTTAAGAAAAATTCCATCAACATTTTTTTTTGAAATATTTTGTTGAATTTTAATTTTTCTGGAATATCTTGTTGAATTTGAATTTTTCTAAAAAATTTCATTGAAATAAAAAATTCTTGAAAAAATCATCGATTTTGTATTTTTCCAAAAAAAATCAAAGAAAGTTATTTTTTAAAAAAAATATCCTTTATGCTATGTTGATTACCTTCAACCTAGTCATCGAAAAAATACAATTTCTTCAGTTTTTCCTTAGAAAATTTAGGAAGGTAGACCCTTAATCCGATGCCCTAAATAAGGTGAGTGATGCATTTTTTGAAATATGGAATTTTGACCATATTTTCTAGAAAAAACTACATTTTCTATAAAAATGTATTTTTGACAAAATTTCCAAAAAAAACAATTTAGACAAATAAATAATAAATTTTCTTGAATTTTTAGTATTAGAATTAAATTTTGTTGAAATTTTTTAATAAATAAAACTGTGTATAATATGTATATTGCACTAAATTTATTATTTTCATGAAATTTACAAGAAAATATTTATTTGGGCAACATTTTCTAGAAATATTCAGTATTGAAGGTTAAATTGATAAAGATAAATTCGACGAAAAAAATTTCAATTTCTTTAAAATTTTCAATAAAATTATAGAAAGGTGTGGACGAACTTTTCTAGAGATATGATTACCGACCAACGATGCGGCTCTCCATAATCATGTATGACCTTTATTTATGTATGTTTGTTTTGACATCTTTACAAAATTATATAAAAAGAATATTTTAAAAAAATGGGTGAGAAATAGTCTTAAAATAATTCGTAATGTTGTCTTCAAAATAGCATAAATTCCGTTACTTTTTCCTAAAACCTTATTTTATATAAAAATAATTTCGAAGTCGCCATAATAAATAAATTTTTTTTGCTTAAAAAAATATGTTCTACATAAGACGAAAGCAATCTGTCCAACTCTTATATCCTCCAATAACTTCTATGTATATTATAGTAATAGTTTATCTGTCACTATGATATAGTATAAAAATGCGTACAGCCATCTCGGAATAGATCTTTTTGAGAAGTTCTGCACCATCCTACCTCCATAATTACCCGTATTTCCTGTCAAATCTCTTAAACTTGAAATAACAAAGTAACGCATTAATAGTCCGTGATTGATCCTAGGCACCTTAATCCATATTTCACAAATCTCACATTTAACACGGTCACGCTGTACTATGGAGAGGTTTCTCTACTCCGTCAAATCATGGCACAAAGACTTGGAATCATCATTGGATTTTATAGTCTTCCAGATTGTTCTCCTCTCTACTCCGCCTTCAAATACAATAAAAACCAATCAAGCGATTGGTTGCGCATGCGCGTAAACCTTTTCCTAAAAAAAAGGAAAAGAGGAAAAGAACACAGCGGTGAATAGCTTCAATCAATGAATGTGACTGGCAACAAAATAACTTTTCAACTCAAGCAAAGCCATAGATAAGCGGAGAAAAATTATTGTATTTTTATAGTTTTGTTCTCGAATTGCGTTTTTTTTCGTTCAGAAAAAACTCTATGTGAAGCTACGAAATTATTTCGCTGGAGCAATAAAGCAACATTTTAAGAAACTTTTTATTCTCCAAACCACAACAAAAGATTGAAAATGAATGGATCCTCAAAAAAAAAACGAGGAAAACAAAACCAAGTTCAGTTCATTGCTTTTGCAGTCAAATCAAACTTCAGACACGTAACCAATTTGACACGCAATCACGTAGAACCAATCGTTTTGGTTTGATGTGGCGTGCCGGTTATGCTTGAATGCTGAATGGAGATGCTGGATTAGAGTGAAGTCGAGTGAAGTGGATCTCCCAGAGAAATCTTCAATAGTGCCTACACTTCCAACAAAGTTAGTTGGACTTTAACCATTCTGAGTACAGTGATTCACAAAAAATAGAACCAAATATGAAAATTTCATTCGGTTAAACTGAACAAAATGCGTTCACTGCATTCAGAATTTAAGAATAATTGTACAAAGAATATTCACTTGTGACAGGATTTGATATATACCTTCATTCCATCACACGATTGCAATTTAATATTATATAATATTATAATAATTAAATGCCAAGCAGGAGTTAACCCATCGGGCTGTCTACTAAGGATTTGGTAACTCAGCTGGTCGTCTACTAAGCATTAGATAATACAAATGGTACTCCATTAGGGAGTATATAAACCAACTGGCCATCTACTAAGGAATATATAACCTAACTGGTCGTCTACCAATAGTATTTACAAATGAATAGATAACCCACCTGGTACTCTACTGCGTAGTAGACAACGCAACTGGTAGTAAACTAAGTAGAAGATAACCCAACTGGTCCTATACTTATGAGTAGATAACCCTATTGGTCCTCTACTTAGGAGTAGATACGCAACTGGTCCTCTACTACGTAGTTGATAACCAAACTGGTTTTCTTTAAATGAGTCGATAACTCAACTGGTCGTCCACTAAGAAGTAAATAATCCTAGTGGCAGTCTACTGAAGAGTATTTAACCCATCTGTCCCTCTAATAGGGAGTACGCTGGTCGTCAACTTTGGAATAGATAACCCAGATGGTACTTTTCTAAGGAATAATCAACCAAACTAGTTCTCTACTAGGGAGCAGATATACCAACTGGAAGTCAAATAAGGAATAGATATCCCAACTGGTCGTAAACTAAGGTGTCGATAACGAAACTGGTCAGCCACTAAGTCCCAACTGTTCCTCTACTAGATAACCCAACTGGTCATCTAGTTAGGAGTAGCAAACCCAACTGGTCATCTACTAGAGAGTATATATCCCAACCATCAATTAAGGCCATCAATTAAGGAATAGACAATCCAACTGTTCTTCAACTAAGGTGTAGATAACCAAACTGGTCCTCTTCCAAATGTTCGTCTACTAAGGAATGTATAACCCATCTGGTGCTCTACTAGGGAGTAGATATCCCAACTAGTCCTCTACCAAGCAGTTGATTATCCATCGAGCAGTCTACTAAGGAGTAGATAAGCCAACTGGTCGTCTACCAAGCATTAGATAATTCAAATGGTACTCTATTAGGGAGTATATATACCACCTGGTCATCTACTAAGGCATATATAACCCAACTGGTCGTCTACCAAGAAGTATTTACAAAGGAATATATAACCCAACCGGTGTTGTACTACATAGTACATAACCCAACTGGTAGTAAACTAAAGGCGCCCATAGACGAGTACTGCCGCAGTTCATGCCGATGAACCCCTTGTGTACGTGTGTGATTGACAACTCGATACACACATATCAATAAAAATTTAATTTATCCATTTTTTTCACACAAAACTAATTTAATTTTTCGTTGTTTACATACTTATAATAAAATTTCCAATAATCTGGCATATAATGATGAACAAAATTCATCTGATTGATATGTGTTCATATTGAAAATCAAAAGTATTTTGATTTTCATACTGCAACCAATACATTCTCATGTTGTGTCAAATTCACCAATACACACATATTGCCGTTCCTGCGGCAGTACTCGTCTATGGGGGGCTAAAGGAATAGATAACCCAACTGGTCCTCTTCTTATGAGTATATAGCCCTAGAGGTCCTCTACTTAGAAGTAAATAACTTAACTGGTCCTCTACTACGTAGTAGATAACGCAACTGTTCCTCTATTAATGTGTCGATAACCCAACTAGTCGTCTACTAAGAAGTAGATAACTCAACTGGCCTCCACTAAGAACTAAATTACCCAACTGGCAGTCTACTGAAGAATATTTAACCCATCTGGTCCTCTAATCGGGAGTAAACTATTCGTCAACTATGAAATAGATAACACAGATGGTTTTTTTCTAAAGCCAAGTAAACACGATTGTCAGATCGGACAATATTGTCAGATACATGGCGGAAAAGGTAACCCTGTGGAGGTATAACCGTGTACATATAATTTTTGTCTAGCAACGTTAGCAGAAAAGTCATTGTGAGATAATTTAGATGTGCGAAGTTTATGCATGTGACAACGGCGCCATTGTCAGAAAAACATTTTATTAGTAAGACTGTCTATAAAATATTTTTATTGACAACCCTGCATATAAATATTTACAAAATATATTTAAATATATGAAATTGTAAGGTTTTCTTGCAATCGTTTTAACTGTCAATTCAATATTGCCTAACAATCTGTCATTGTCCGTAATTTTTGCAGCACTTTAACAAGTTGCGATGTCCGATCTGGCAATCGTGTGTACTTAGCTTAAGGAATAGGCAACCCAACTGGTCCTCTAATAGGGAGTAGATATCCCAACTGGCCCTCAAGTAAGAAATAGATAACCCAACTGGTCGTCAACTAAGGTGTATATAACCAAACTGATCTGCTACTAAGGCGTAGATAAGGAGTAGATCGTTTAAGAAGTAGATAACCCAACAGGTCGTGTAGTTAGGGGTAACTCAAATGGTCCTCTATAAAGGTGTGTATAAATCAACACGTCGTCTACTAAGGAGTATATAAACTAACAGGTCATCTACTAATGAGTAGGTAACCCAACTGGTCGTCCACTTGTAAATAACCCAACTGCAGTTTACTGAAGAGTATTTGAACCAATTTGTTTTCAGCTATGGAAAAGATAACCCAACTAGTCCTCAACTAAGGTGTATGTAACCCAATTGGCCCGCTACTAAGGCGTAGATAACCCAAATGGTCGTCTACTAAGGAGTAGATAACCTAACTAGTTAGGGGTAGATAACACAAATGGTCTTCTACAAGATGTGTATATATCAACACGTTGTCTACTAAGGAGTATATAAACTAACAAGTCGTCTACTAAAGAGTAGATAACCCAACTGGTCGTCCACTAAGAAGTAAATAACCCAACTCTAGTCTACTGAAGAGTATTTAAACCAATTCGTCGTCAACCAACGAATAGATAACCCAGATGGTACTTTTTTAAAGAATAGACAATCCAACAGGTCCTCTACTAGAGAGTAGAAACATATCCCTACTGGCCGTCAAGTAAGGAATAGGTTACCAACTGTTCGTCATATAAGGAGTAAATAACCCAACTGTAACTCCGCTAAGGAGCTGATAACCCAACAGGTCCTCTATTCAGGAGTAGATAACCAATTGTTCTTTTACTAAGGAATAGATAACCGAAATGTTCCTAACGTAACGGGTCCTCCACTAAGGAGTAGATAACCCAACTGGTTTTCTACTAATGATTAGATAACCCAACTGGTCCCGTGCTAAGGATCATAGATAACCCAAATAGTCCTCGACAATGATGTGTATTAATCAACAGGTCGTCTACTAAGGAGTAGATAACCCAACTAGTCGTCTACGACCAGTTTTACTACGTCTAGTAAATAACTCAACTGGTAGTCTACTAAGGGTTATATAATCCAACTAATCCTCTACTAGTCAGTAGATACCCCAAGTGGACGTCAACTAGGTTAGGTTAGGTCAGGTTGAAGAGAGCAGAAGTTTATACGTCTCATGTCCATGGACATATACTTAAGCCACTGGTTCGACCTGCTGTGCGCTCCTTATTTAGATCTTTTTATATCTGACGAGTTACAGAAAATCGGTGCTAGACATGTATTTTATTTCAGTATATTCCAGTCATATTCTCTGAGATGAGTCAAGTCTGGTAATATGTCGGACTCGAAATGTTGGGATCTTGCATGTGTAAAAGCCGGGCAGTGACACAGAAAATGTTCCATCGTTTCGATGTTTTCCCTGCATACCCTGCATTCGTCGTTTCCCGTTGTCCCGTTAGAACACTCATCATCTTACCAATCTCGATCTTGTTTAGTTTCAGAAAACTTCTTGGTTTTCTTTTCATTTGGGTCACCCCACAGTATCTTTGCAGTTGCTTCTACGGTTGCGCTACTCCACAAAGTTTTGTGAGCCATCACTGCCCTGTGCTTCAGCTCATTCTTCGTGGCTTCGAAAGGTTTCCAATTTTCCAAGTTTATTACTCGAAGTTCTCTGCCCTTTGAAGCCATTTCCAATCACTCCGTTGTGTCCTGGTAGCCAGCAAATACGCAATTGAACATGGTTTGATTACTCATTTATCGTTCTTTTACGTCTAACACAGTTCTGGATTTGACAATTTCCGATGTTATTGCTTTAATCGCCATTTGGCTATCTGAGAAGATGTTGGCATATTTAGGCTTTGTGGTGTAACTGAGCCAGTTCACACACTCCGTGATGGCTCGAACTTCTACGTGAAATACCGTGTTATGGTCATAGAGGCGGAAGTGAAGTTCGACTTCTGCTTCATCAGTAAAAAGTCCCAGACCCGTCCTTCCTCCTCGCTTGGACCCGTCCGTGTAGCAGCTGGCACATGGGCCAAAGTTCCGTTTTCCCAGGAGTTTCTGATTGGCACAAACGAATCACATGTCGGCGATTGCGAATGTGAATGTGACAAACTAGAGATTCTTAAATCTTCTGATGGTACGACTTGTGGTCTCGAGTTATCCATTCACCCATCACTTATAGACGTCTTGCTGCATCATACTTTATACGGATGTCTATTGGTTGGATGTGCAGTATAGTCTCCAACGCTACAATGGATTATATACACCAACAGATCGTTTACTAATGAGTAGATAACATAACTGGTCGTCCACTAAGAAGTACATAATCTAAGTGCAATATAAGTACTGAAGAGTATTTAACACTACTTGTCTTCTTACAGGAAGTAAACTTGTCGTCAACTTTGGAGTAGATCACCCAGGTGGTACTTTCATAAGGAAAAGCCAACCAAACTGGTCCTATACCAGGGAGTAGATATCGCAACGTACCTTCACGTAAGGAATAGATAAACCAACTGTTCGACAACTAAGGTTTAGATAGCCCAACTGGTCCTTTACTAAGGAATAGCTAAGCCGATTGGTCGTCTACTCAGGAGTATAAAACCCAAATGGTCCTCTACAAAGGTGTGTATAAACCAACAGGTCATCTACTGAGCAGTAGATAACTCACTAATCCAACTAGTCCGTAAACTAAGGTATAGATAACCTAACTGGTCCTTTACTAGGGAGTAGTAGGGGTCACCAACTGGTCAGCAAAGTAGGAATAGATAAACCAACTGATTATCTACAAATGATTTCAGCACCAAATTGGTACTCTATTAAGGAGTAGTTAAACCAACATGTAGTCTACTAATGAGCAAATAACTCGACTGGTCGACAACTAAGGGGTATATAATACAACTGGTCTTCTACAAAGTGCAGATAAACCAACAGATCGTCTACTAAGGAACAGATAACCCAACTGGTCCTCTACGAGGCAGTTCAGATAACCTAACTTGTCCACTACTAGGGAGTAGATACCCCAACTGGTCATCAGCAAAGGAATATATAACCCAACTGGTCATCTACAAAGGATTTCAGAAACCAATTTTTACTCTATGAAGGAGTAGTTAAACCAACAGGTTGTCTACTAAAATATAAATAACCCAACTGGTCGAAAATTGAGGAGTAAATAACACAACCTTTCTTCTACGAAGGTGTAGATAAACCATCAGTTCGTCTACTAAGGAACAGATAACCCAACTGGTCCTCTACGAGGCAGTATAGATAACCTAACTTGTCCACTACTAGGGTGTAGATAACCCAACTGGTCATCTACGAAGGATTTCAGAATCCATTTTGTACTCTATTAAGGTGTAGTTGAACCAACAAGTCGTCTACTAAGGAACAGATAACCCAACTGGTACCCTATTAGGCAGTAGATACCCCAACTGTTTGTCAAGTTAGGAGTAGATAACCCAACTGGTAACCTAATAAGTCGTAGATTTTTCCGATATTGTTTGCATTTTTTTTAATCTTATTAATTGATACATATCAATTCCAAAGTCGTCATATCCAATTTAAACAGTACTGGGATCAGTAAAACTTTGTTAAATTGCCACTTCATTTCTCGTAGGGAACTCGCTAAACAACAAATTTTTCTTCAGTTAGGCTACATAGTGATGAGTACTTAAAATAAATATATTTTATATTTTTTTTCCTATAACTATGCAATCTGCATATTCCATATTTGCATTTTATATGCAAAAATTGTGCAAGGAAATGTGCGCAACATATGAAAAAAAATACTGTGCATACGTTGAATGAAAAATGCATATGCAAATAAAAAATCGCATATCCAACTAACAAAATTGCATATGCAAAAAATATACAACGGCAAATTGGAGAAAGTTAAATAATTTTTAAAACATAATTTTATATAACGACAAGAACTACCCTCGCACTAAATTTCAAGGTTAATGCTTCAGCCGTTTATCTGTTACTCCCTTTCAGAATTAAGGTAACCATGTACAGATTTTATGCCACACACATTGTCATATTAAAATTAAAGAAAATGGCGAACGTATATTTATAGAAAAATAATAGTCTTTATAAAATGGCAGCAAATGATCGAATTTGCGGTGAATTTTAAACATAAATGTGTTTGCATTTTTATACCCTACACCACACTGTGGTACAGGGTATTATAACTTTGTGCATTTGTTTGTAACACCCAAAAGTAGAAGAAATAGACCCATCGTTTATTATACCGATCGACTTAGAATCACTTTCTGAGTTGATTTAGCTATGTCCGTCTGTCTGTCCGTCTGTGCATGTATTCTTGTAATCAAAGTACAGGTCGCAATTATGGTCCGATCTCGACGAAACTTTACACACATCTTTTTTTTTGGCCCAAGGACGATCCCTATTGAATTTGGTTAAAATCGGTTCAGATTTAGATATAGCCCCCATATATATGTTAGCCCCGATTTGATATGTAAGCGCTGTAAAAACTTTATTTTATATCCAATCAGTATGAAATTCGGCAGAAAGAGGTTTCTTATTATATGGATGAACACTATTAAATTTGGAAGAAATCGGTTCAGATTTAGATATAGCCCCCATATATACGTTACCCCCGATTTGACATGTAAGCGCTGTAAAAACTTTATTTTATATCGATCAGTATGAAATTCGGCAGAAAGAGGTTTCTTATTACATGAAGGAATACTGCCAAATTTGGAGAAAATCGGTTCAGATTTAGATATAGCTCCCATATATATGTTACCCCCGATTTGACATGTAAGCGCTGTAGAGACTGTATTTTATATCCGATCAGTACGAAATTCGACAGAAGGAGGTCCATATATATGTTCCTCCTGATTTGGTATCAAACCGCTATAGAAGTTGTATTTTACTTCCGATCATTAAAATTTTCCAGAAAAAGATGTTTCTCACTTTAGGAACGAATATTGCTTAATTTAGCGATTATCGTTTCAGAATTAGAATACGTTTCTACCCATGTACCAATTATTCCAAATTATTATGGCAATGACCCTTATCGCATTGTTAGGGAGGTGTAGGGTATTATATAGTCGGCCCCGCCCGACTTTCTGCCTTTCCTTACTGGTTTTTGCATATGCATATGCAATATGCTAATATAAATATTTTTCTCGTATATTTCATTATTTTTGACGAAACAAATGTGTGTGTTATCGTTTTTGCCGTACAACCATCCAATACAAATAATGCATTGCATATATTCCGCTGTCTACTTATTAATAATAGCATATTTCTTAGGTGGGAAACCCCTCGCAAGACTTTTATATGTATAAAAGAGTTTTCCAACAAGAGGTGTTATTTTGGTATTCAAAGAAAAGTGTCATTTTTTGAGATAAATGATCGGATGTTTATTTCATAATAAAGAGGAAGGTATGCCGTTAATAATGAAAAACAACATCAGCCAAATGACCACCACGACCACGCTTACAGGACCATATCCTTTTCATGAAATTTTCAATAACCAAATCGCAAAGTGGCTGCCCTATGTCCTCGATAGCCTCACGAATTCTATCTTTGAGGTCTTAAATCGACCCTGGGCTGTTGGCGTAGACCTTATCTTTCACGTGGCCCCAAAGGAAGAAGTCGCAAGGTGTTAAATCACAAGATCTCGGTGGCCAGTTGTGATCTCCTCTTCGGGAGATAACACGGTCCGGAAACTTTTCCCGTAACAGAGCAATGGTTTCGTTGCTTGTGTGGCACGTAGCGCCGTCTTGTTGAAAGTAAACGTTGTCCAGATCAATACCATCCAACTCCGACCATAAAAAATCATTAATCTTCTCTCGATAGCGCAATCCATTCACCGTAACTGTTGATCCAACCTCATTTTCGAAAAAGTAAGCTCCAATGACCCCGCCGGACCATAAAGCGCTCGAAACCGTCACACGTTGAGGATGGAGAGGCTTCTCAACAATAACTCTTGGGTTTGGACAAGACAATAACTCTTGGACAAGGTGCTTCACGACGACGCAAAAATGCTTTAGTTTTGCGAACTGTGACTGCAAGATTTTCACAATTTTTGTAGTGAATTTTATTAATTTCAATGCATTGTTGAATCGTGTATCGTTCCATTTTTAGTAGTGGCGTAGTTTCTACTTGTCAAATGTCAAAGAATAAAAGCTTCAAAAGTGACAGCTACCGAAATACCGGGTGATTTAAAATACCACTTCTTGTTGGAAAACCCTGTATTTTTAGTACTGTTATTGGCCTTGAAAAATTTTATTCATGTTATATGGATAAAATTGATTACTTTAAACCACTGTACCTTAGCAGCGCCTTGGTTTAAGTACTTTTGTATGTGTTGGCCGGCGTACTTACAATTATTATTTGTGACCGACCACACCACCATCGAACGGCGGTTCTTTATGGTTTGTGGAGATTTGCATGGCAACCATTGTGCCATATTTTAAACTTCAACTATTTGTGGTTTTATAGTTCTTCCCATTCCTGGAGATGCTGTAGCGGTGCATCATGAACGGGGCAGCATACGTACGAGAGAGTGTACCTTTTGTGGCCATTATGATATGATTAATAGCTTTAACCAGGTTGAGCTTAACTTGGGCCAGCTTTATGTGCCCAAGAATTGTTAAGCCGCTGCGCGGTTTTGTTTGTTGCTAGATTTTTACGAAGTGATAATGAAGCCTTAGGAGGTTATTGTCAGGCTGCGCAGGCGTACTTGAAGCAAATGTCTGTCTATAGGCTAGAGAGTGTTTTTCATTTTTTCTTTCTGGAAAGGATCATATATTTCATATGTACGCGTAATCTTTTTATGAAATCATAGAAGAATATTTTTGTTGCATTTCATAAGAAATGTTTTTGTATTTTTTCAAGGATTGTAAGGTAGATTACTAACGAGAAGTTAAATCTCTCACTAATGTTTATATGGAAATGTCTGTTTGGGAAGTTTATATTTTTAAAATTTTCTAGAACTCAATGTCTTCTGAATTTGAATTTCTCCACACATTTAAGCCCTCAATATGACCAGGTAACATTCTAAAATTGTAATACTATAAATTTAATTTTGACAAAAATCTCCCCCACTCTAATGTTCGTATGCTATGACCTCACCCCCATTCATTTCATAGTGTAAAGCTTTTTTTGTAGAATATCTCTCTCAAAACATCTCACCTGCGTCACTTATATTTTTAGTGTTTTTTTCAGCGGGAAACCTTTTTTCCTTTTTTATTTATTAGCTTTAAGTCATAATTTATTTATTTGCAAAAAAGCGCACAAAGAAGAGAGCGGAATAAAGCTAAGCTACACGGGGGGAAATCGTCATTTTTGATATGTTTGAATTGAAAGAAAATATACTTGGAAACGATTTTTTTAAATATTATATATTTGTTAACAAATAAATTTTATTTGAAAATCAAGAAATTTTGTTTGGAACGCATATATTAATATATTAGAACATAATTTATTTGCAAACTGACTTTTACAAATAAAATATGTGTTTACACACAAACAAAGTTATTGTTTGAGAAGTTTTCCAAATATATTTTATTTAAAAAAGATTTTTAAAACTTTGCTGACTTATTCGAATTTTAGTTAGTTTTTCCTAGTTTTCGTGTTAAACTTTATAGCTAAAAATGTATTTTAATTTATAAATATTCCAATTCATCACTTTTTGTCAATCCATCAATGCAATTTATATTTACGAAAGAGTATACGATTTAAGTTTCAATTACGTTTTACAAAAACATAAAATTTATAAAAAAATTGCTCTTTGAACATCTGGAAAACAGAAAACTTGTTCTTATATTAAAGCATTGATACATTGCCAAATATTTAAAGACAAATTAATCTTTGTTTCAGAAAAACTAGTTCCAAATAAAAAATATTAGAATTTGAACATATTCACAATATCCTCCCAAACATATAATATTTGTGGGTGTCAAATATTATATATTTGGAGCGTACCCTAAACATATGTATACTTCAAGCCGAATATGTTTGGGACAATATACTACAGAAGCGATTTTTTTTCAGCGTGTATTCATATACGATACGCTTTATATTTTAAGAGGATTTAAAAATAAGAATATTTCAGATGCAATCAAAACGTTATGTAGAAAAACATGCAAAATCGCAATGATGGTAACCTATTAATCCCACAAATTTATGAGCCGTATCTTAAGTTGAAATTGGAATTTTAAGCCGGAAATTGGTAGAATAAAACTATTTTTTCTACATTTAAATATTTCCAACTTGCACCTTTTCTTTAATTTTTGTATTCTGCCTTTAAGCCCTTCATATTACTGACATAAACGAAACAGACGTTGTTTAACACCTTTTGATAATTTCTATTTCTGGAGTTTTTGTCAATTTAAATGGAAACAAACGCTACATTGCACATTGGGATTATTTTTACCGGAATCGCCAATAAATAATTCCACATTTATGTGAAGCCTATATCTCATAGTAGTTTAGGATTCTTGGACATTTCTTAGAACTTTTACAAATCGTTGGTGCGCCGACAAAAACTCCTATGTGTAATTTTTCGAATGTTTTTTTTATTGTTGAATAAGAACGTCCTAGCGGTCAAACGACTACCCACCAAAGCATTTTGCGCTATCTTGACCGGTTCCGAAGTTACCAAAAACTCCTATGTGTATCCCTCTATAGCAATGCTCCGACAAAAACTCCTATGTGTTGTAGGCACAGCTTGTCCCAAGGTTGGCTTAGATTCACGCCAAAAAACGGCTAATTAGGTTTTGTTCAGAATCCCCCTCTATTCGACAATGAATAGATCAAAATTGGATCTGCTTTCATTCGCGAAAACAGTACTTTTACTCAAAACAAACTTAATAGCTATGATTTGTAAAGAAAAACGCGGAAATTTAGAACTGTAACACAATTTCCTTTAAATGTGATTATTTGTAGGACGCTTTGTAACGTCCGCGACATTTGCCATGTTTATACCCTACACCACACTGTGGTACAGGGTATTATGACTTTGTGCATTTGTTTGTAACACCCAAAAGGAGAAGAGATAGACCCATTGTTTATTATACCGATCGACTTGTAATCACTTTCTGAGTCTATTTATCTATGTCCGTCTGTCTGTCTGTCCGTCTGTAGACGTATTCTTGTAATCAAAGTACAGGTCGCAATTATGGTCCGATCTCAACGAAACTTTGCACATATCTTTTTTTTAGGCCCAAGGACGATCCCTATTGAATTTGGTTAAAATCGGTTCAGATTTACATATAGCTCCCATATATATGTACCTCCGATTTGGCATATATGCACTGTATAAGCAACATTTTGTAACCGATTTGTACAAAAATTGACAGAGAGTAGTCTCGTGATACACTTAGATACAATACAAAATTTGGGGGAAATCGGTTCAGATTTATATATAGCCCCCATATATATGTTGCACCCGATTTGACATGTAAGCGCTGTAGAAACTGTATTTTATATCCAATCAGTACGAAATTCGGCAGCAAGAGGTTTCTTATTACATGAAGGAATACTGCCAAATTCGGAGAAAATCGGTTCAGATTTAGATATAGCCCCCATATATATGTTACCCCCGATTTGAAATTCAATAGCTGTAGAAACTGTATTTTATATCCGATCACAGCGAAATTCGGCAGAAAGAGGTTTCTTATTACACGAAGGAATACTTCCAAATTTGGAGAAAATCGGTTCAGATTTAGATATAGCCCCCATATATATGTTAGCACCGATTTGACATTCAAGCGCTGTAGAGACTGTATTTTATATTCGATCAGTACGAAATTCGACAGAAAGAGGTTTCTATTTTACATGAATGAGTATTCAGGGAAAATCGATTCAGATTTATATATAAGCTCCATATATATGTTCCTCCCGATTTGGTTACAAAGCGCTATAGAAGTTGTACTTTACTTCCGATCATTACAAAATTCTCCAGAAAGATGTTTCTCAATTTAGGAACGAATATTGCTTAATTTAGCGATTATCGGTTCAGAATTAGATATATCCGCATATATATGTTCTTACCCATTTACCAGTTATTCCAAATTTTTATCGCAATAACCCATATCGCATTGTTAGGGAGGTGTAGGGTATTATATAGTCGGCCCCGCCCGACTTTCTGCCTTTCCTTACTGGTTTTATATTGCGAATTTTGTGTAATCCATAAAATTGACTTACACCGCCAAATTTTTCCAAAAATATTATACCGAATTTAATAAGATTAATATATTTGCATTCTATAATCTCTAAGGAATAGATTAATATCAGCATTTTCGCGAAAAATATCCCTCGACTAATAAATTTTATAAAGAAACAAATAGTTCGGAAATATTTTACTATATAATGCTATTATCTCGCGAATGAACAGGTCTAGGGAAAAGTAGTCAAAGGAAGTTTGGGAGATAAGCAAAAGACCTACAACTCTTTCTTTAACAAACAATATGTATAGTAATTTGGTAAGGATTTACAGCGTGTTAAAACTTTTGTATGCTTTTCTCTTCTCTTGAGGCATATTTTGAATTGACACATTGTAAATCCCTACCAAATTATTATAATTTTTTTGTTAAAGAAAGACTTGTAGTAGATTTTAATATTTCCCAAACATTCTTTGACCACTTTTTCCTAGGACTGACCGCTCGCGTAATAATAGCATTATATAGTTAAAAAAATTCCGAACTTAAATGTTTTTTGTTCGAAATGGATTCGTCGCGGAATGTTTATGACGGAAATGCTAGTGCCAATCTATCCCTCTGAAATCATAGAATGTAAATCTATTAATTTTAATAAATTCGCAATAATATTTCTGAAAAAATTTAGCGGTGTCGAATTTTTGGATTGAAAAAATTTCGCTATAGAATAATATAACAAATATCGCGGACATTACAAAGCGTCATACAAATGTTCATATTTTTGGGAAAGTATGTTATAGTTTTCAATTTCCGCGATTCAATGTAACTAAGTTCGGTTTTGATTTAGATTTCTTCTTATCTGAGTAGAGAGGATGATTCTGTACAAAACCTCATTAGCCGTTTTTAGCCACAATCCAGACCAACTTTCGTTTGCGTGAGGTACGCTGTGAACATTGAAATATCAAATATCCTATGTGTAATTTTTTTGTTTTACAAATATTTAAAATGCTCCAAACAAAACATCCTATGTGTCGATTTTCATGAAAACCATTTACCACGTCATGGACTTTTCACATATACGATTTTTGTTATGATATATTGGAGGTAAATAATTAAAAGAAAAATTCAAAAATCTGAGATAATAAAAATATCGCGATTTGACGAAATAGAAACGTTTTTGGTCTCTCCTGAAAACTAGTAAAAAAACAGTAAGGAAAGGCAGAAAGTCGGGCGGGGCCGACTATATAATACCCTACACCTCTCTAACAATGCGATAAGGGTCATTGCTATAATAATTTGGAATAATTGGTAAATGGCTAATTCTGAACCGATAATCGCTAAATTAAGCAATATTCGTTCCTAAATTGAGAAAGATATTTCTGGAAAATTTTAATGATCGGAAGTAAAGTACAACTTCCTCCAAATCAGGAGGAACATATATACGGATGTTATATATAAATCTGAACCGATTTTCCCTGAATACTCATTCATGTAAAAATACATCTTTCTGTCGAATTTCGTACTGATCGGATATAAAATACAGTCTCTACAGCGCTTACATGTCAAATCGGGGGTAACATATATATGGGGGCTATATCTAAATCTGAACCAATTTTCTCCGAATTTGGCAGTATTTCTTCATGTAGAAGGAAACCTCTTTTTGCCGAAGTTCGCACTTATCGGATATAAAATAACATTTTTACAGCGCTTACATGTCAAATCGGGGGTAACGTATATATGGGGGCTATATCTAAATCTGAACCGATTTCTTCCAAATTTAACAGTGATCATTCATATTATAAGAAACCTCTTTCTGCCGAATTTCATACTGATCGGATATAAAATAACATCTTTACAGCGCTTACACTTCAAATCGGGGGTAACATTTATATGGGGCTATATCTAAATCTGAACCGATTTCTTCCAAATTCAACAGTGTTCATTCATATAATAAGAAACCTCTTCCTGCCGAATTTCAGACTGATCGGATATAAAATAAAGTTTTTACAGCGCTTACATTTCAAATATGGGGTAACATATACATGGGGGCTATATCTAAATCTGAACCGATTTTAACCAAATTCAATAGGGATTTTCCTTGGGCCAAATAAAATATATGTGTAAAGTTTCATCGAGATCGGACCATAATTGCGACCTGTACTCTGATTACAAGAATACATACACAGACAGACGGACAGACGGACATAGCTAAATCAACTCAGAAAGTCATTCTAAGTCGATCGGTATAATAAACAATGGGTATATTTCTTCTCCTTTTGGGTGTTACAAACAAATGCACAAAGTTATAATACCCTGTACCACAGTGTGGTGTAGGGTATAAACACATAGGAGTTTTCGTCGGCGCATCGACGAAATGTAATTTATAGGAGTAGTATTGAGCCAGCATTTTATTTTTTTTTTTACAAAAATTTAAGAATTCGTTTATACATTCGAATAGTCCTTAGAGTATTCCATGGCATTTTATAGGTATTTGTAAGGATTCAAAATTGAAATAATTGTTGTTAGGTAATTTTTGAGGATCATTTCTCGAGAAATTGAAGTGAAATAATTCCTCCAAGTTCCCATTTACGTAGATTTTAGTCTCGAAAAACATTTTCCGGGAAAATAGGCATAGAATTCAATTCACGCCATTTTGAAAAACAGAATACTTTGTTACCAAATATGTCGAGAAGTGAAATATTTTTTTTTGTTTCTGAAAATGGTTCAACCCTGTAAGTATATGATTAGGGTGATCAAAACACCGGTTATTTTGAAAATACGGTTTTCGGTTTCTTCGAAAATTAAGTTAACTCTAAAACCGGTTTTTGGTTTAACCGAAAATAAAAAACCGGTGAACCGGTTGTTTTCGGTTTTTCTTTTTTAATAAAAATGTATAAATAATGCTCAACATTTTGTTAGATGACGTAAAATAAGCGTAGTGCAAATTCAATATGTAACCATATTCCAATTAAATTAAGATTTATTTGAAAATTTTATTTTAAACACTTCATATTTTTATTTATAATAGGTAATTGTTCCAATTTATTTATGATATAATATTATAATCTCTGCAATATTTGTAATATTTATGTTCAATTTTTAAAGAGATTTCTTTCAAAACAAATTGATTATGATTTTTATAAAACTTGACTAATAGTGAAGATCCGGAAAATCTTAGCTTTTAGCATCATATAAATGGCAAACCGATTATATACATATATTATCAGAAATAGCGGATTCTGCCTTGAGCATACTATAGAGATGAAAACTTGTCGAAATATGAAACTGAACATATGTATTTTTATTTATACAAGGTGGCGCAAAAGTAACCTTTCGATGTTTTTTGTGCCAAAGTCACCGACCGATTATTGGTCAAATAAATAGTCAGCAATATTCCGCGTTCTGGAGCAGTGTAGCGTAACATTGTTTATTAACGTGTATTTCGCATGTGTTTACTACACAAATGTCAACATTAGGCATTAGGAGCCAATCGCAAAATTTATAGCATTTTCTGATAGGAGGATTACTTTTGCGCCACCTGTTACCTACATTTCAATTAGAAAGGATTGTTAATTAATTTCTATACCGCAATGAGACCCTTGATAAAATATGCAGACGAAGTCAATAGAGAAGTTAGCAATAATATAAATATAAATACATATAAAACTCCATTTTGAAATCGATGGATATGCCCAAATGATGTCAACGGTTTTTATATTGATGTTTTCAAAATTTTAGGTAGGTTCCTGTTTCAAAAATAATATTTTCTTTATCATTTTATAATGGTTTCAAAAAACCGAAAAGTCGAATAAACCGAGTTGAAAAAACCGACGGTTCGAGTTATTCGAAAAAGCAGAAAAACCGGAAACCGATAGGCGGTTTTTAAAGAGAAACCGATTAACCGGTGCGGTTTTTGATTACCCTATATACGATGCATCGTAAAGTCATGAAAATTCATAATAAAAATGTGATTAATGAAATTCATCTTTACCTACGGAGCTGTGGAAACATTTGCCTGCAGATGGAACTGTCTTTTCTCTCTCTCTTCTATTCCAGTCAACTGCTTTTACTGTTTCTTTGTCTCAGGTGTGAAGTGGTGGATTCATGGCTCTTCATCCATGGTTACGAATCGGCACACAAAATCGGCTTTAGTGCGGTGAAACATCACCAAACACTATTGAAATATGTTGTTTTTGTTTCATTGTGAGCAAACGCGGCTCCCATCTTGCGCACAGCTTTGATTTTAGCTAGCTCATGCACCTTTAAGCGAGGCACATTGGGAGGAACTCTAAAGAAAATGTAAATGAGCGACAAAACTTGGCATGATTGTAGCAGAGGTATTAGAGAATTGAAGTTTTAATTTTGGCCCTATATGGTATATCGGGGGCGGAGCTAAAGGGACTCAAAGTTGGGTATACAAAATGTTTAAACGCTTGTAACTTTTGTTTTTGTCGTATCTTTCAAAGTGATAGTTATACTAACCGAGGTATAAAAAAGTTTTATTACACATAAAAGTTACCTTATACAGTTCCCAAGATATCTCATTCGATATACCCGCTGAGACAAATGTTATGGCCATTTGAAATATATTTTATAAAAAAAATTTTTGGACACAGAATATTTTTTGGATATATAACTTCAAATGGCCATAACTTTTGTCTCGGTGTTTATATCTAATGCCAATATTTTTCATCAAATAGCAAATTTGTTGTCTATCCAGAAATGAGAATGATACCACTGTGCAACAGTGAAAAGATACACGGACTTGACAGTATAGGTTCGATTCTACTATCAAAGGGTAGTATAACCCTATACTCGGTTTGGCGAAATTGGTGACCAATTTATGGGCCTCCAAGGTTTCTGAAAATCAATGGCCCCTCGAAAAAGGTGCCATCAGCTTTTGTCCAACAACTAATTCAGACTTGGTGATACCGCTTAGCTATATTTGGTAATAATGTAGCTAAGAATATGCTGAACAAAGTTTCTTAACATTTTTTTGCGAAAAAATATTTTTTTCCAGTACTTTTTTTTTGAAAAAGTGTAGGAAAAAAATAATTTTTTTACTTTTTTCAGCATAACTTTCAGGGACTCGTAATTTATCGTCCAATAACTCGATAATTACGCAAGGTATCGATAAAATATCCGTTAATTTTTAATTGATGTAATTTTTCCAGAAAAAATAATGTTTTATGCCGATTTTTTCAAACTTTATTGTTCGATAACTCGATTACCAGGCATGTTATCGATAAAATGCCCGTTAATTTTTCTTCTTATTTTAAGGTCTTCTATCCAAATATGGGTAAATCCTGCGTGACGAACGCTACATTCGTACGCGTTTTCGGATTAAAATATAACAATACTTTGGTCTTGCAAAAGAGATAACTTCAACTTATACATAGTGTTTAGTGGGATATGAGTGTTCTTTCGATGCCATAAAATAATTTTTTCGGGTAAACCGACTAAGGTATACCCTCACTTTGTGAGTAATGTAATATTGAATATTACTCGAATTATTCTGTCAATTTGTGTGGGAGGTACCAGAAGGGGTTTATCAAATACACCTTTTTTTGCTGAACATTAGATACTTTAAATTCATTGCACTGTGCCGACTTATAAGCATTTATGTGCACTGGTATAAACGTTATGAGACATTAAGTTGTGGTATGATTTGGGCATTTTGTGTGGGAGGTACAAAGAGGGGCGTGGCAATAACGCCCATTTTTCACAGGGCTATAGACACTATAAAAACATTACACTGTACAAAATTTCAAGTATTTTTATACACTGGCTTTAATGTTATAAGCTGTTAACTTTTGGTGCAAAAAGGTACCTTTGTGTGGGAGGTACCAAAAGGGGCGTGACAACAACACCCATTTTTCCCTGGACTGTAGGCAATATAAAAGCATAATACTGTACAAAATTTCAAGTATTTTTATACACTGTTATTAATGTTATAAGCTGTTAACTTTTGGTGCAAAATGGTGCATTTGTGTGGGAGGTACCAAAAGGGACGTGGCGATTTCGCCCATTTTTCTCGAGTTGATAACGACTAATAAGCTAATACTATGTGTGGAATTTCAAAAGATTCGAATAAGTAGTATAGCAGTTATTAAAGAATCAATATTTCACAACATTTTAACCCTTTGTGGGGAGGTACTAGAAGGAGTGGACCAATATGGCCCATCTTCGAACTTAGCCGGAGATAGAAAAAAATATTACCATATACCAAATTTGAGGTCAATCGGTTACTCCTTTCGAGAGTTATCGTGCGCACCAGCCAGCAGACACACAGACAGACAGACAGACAGACAGACAGACAGACAGACGGACGGACATTGCTCATTCGACTTAAAATGACCCAAAACGGATTTCCTCCGAACATATTTGGGGTCTTAGGTCACTCCTTCGACGTGTTACACTTTTTTCCGTAGCAAATGATATATACCCTCGTCACACTAAAGTGAGGGTATAAAAAATATTTTCACCCAAAAATTGTTGTAGTTTTTTATCAAAAGCCGTGAACTCTATGTGACGCATGCTCCGTGACGCACGCTAAATTTTTTCCAGTCAAACTTGTTATAGTAGAAATTATGTTTATTTTAACAAATCAAATTACATTATTTTTAATAACATTTTGTAAAACATTTTTTTTATATTTATAAATGTATTTATGAATGAATATATGTTTATGAATGCATTTTATGGGTTATCTATGTTAGCACTACAAATAATGATAAAAATACCTTAAAAAAGTATTTTTTCTAATAAACCATTTTTTAATACTTTTTGTATTAATGGACAACCACAAATATTTTTTAACATCTAGTCTTACATACCATTAACCAAACTAAATTTGGATCAATTTTAAAATTTTTTTGTTGGTGGGCTGTTTCTGGGATTTGCCCATATGTGATCAAATCGAGGATCCTGGTGGTCGCCCTTTATAGTTCCCTTGTTTATAGTCATTCCCCTGTCATTTTTTTTCTTTTTGACAGGAGAATGACGATTGACTACAAAAGTTTCTATAATTTCGGTTTATATACTTTTATTCCGAAAATTTTAATGGATCGGAAATTAATTTTCACAATAAAGTTAAAAAGCACAAAAAAATTATAAAAAGTATTAAACTTTAAAAATAAAAGCAACACAGGGGAATGACGCACTTGAGTCTGAAAGCTCACTTTGGAAGACAAAGCGGGTCTTACATAATTTTATTAATATTGTTGGCGCAAAACCAGCAACATGTATATGTAGTAGATTTATTACTCTTTATAATTAGAAATCCATAATGGTTTTGGAAATTTTTTATTTTACGGAATACGAGATTTGACAGGGAAATGACGCAAGTCTTCAGAGGCTACAAATAATCGTCTACAAAAATAGTATTTGATAAAAACTTATAAATATTAATAGAAAACATAAATCATTAGATATTATATTTTTCATTGCAACAATTTTATTAAATAAATATTTCCTACTTTTGTCAAAAAAATCTCAAAAATCAAGTGAGTTCGGGACAGCTTGGAGAATGACATTTGAGCACTTTTGTAGACAATTTTTTCATAAAAAATAAATTTTTCATGTGACCGCAAAGGACCCATAAGCTGTGTAATAAAGTAAATACCAAAGTGTAATATATTTATTTTTTCCTAATTTAAATACACAATGACAGCAAATTATCCCGAAATATCGAAATCACCCATATACCGATTCATAGGAAAGGATTGGGAAGCAATTAAAAAAAATTTCAAACGCATACATTCTTTATCTGTGATCGGGAATGCTTCATGTTCACAATCGGGTATGTCCTGGCTCTCACTTGGAGCATCTCACGTGAAATGTCTCAAGATAGAGGTGTTCTGCAAGTCTCTATCACAACTGAAAACAGTATGGCTAGGCAGGCAAATCTCAAGCTACGCATTATTTAAGCAGAAGTTCAACAGCCAAAATTATCTGCAGTTGACGAACACCTCGTTAGATCGTGAGATGAATGTGAGGCGAGTTTCAGAACAGGGGAGAATATAAGAATGCAAACAACAATTGGGCCCGACTGTAAACGACGGGAGGAATTCAAAAAAGGGAAATAATTCGGCCGTTTCTTTTCCCCACAACAGATTGCGACAAAACTTGTCATGATCGTAGAAGAGGTATTAGAGTGCTTAAGTTTTATGTTTTTGCGGTCTATGGTAAACGGAGCCGGAGCTACAGGCCCTTAAAGTTGGCTACCTCGGGTGAACAAAATATTCGAGCGCGTGTAACTTTTGTCTGATTTCGAAAATCGTTAATCACCTGTTTTAGGGTTGATTTTTACCCTTCTCCACAAAATGGGCCAAAAGGCTACAAGATGGTTAAAATGTTCTAAAAAAATATTTGCCATAAAATTCTACTATTAGTCTCTGAAGAAACGAAAACTCTTAAACTCAACCTAAATATCAGAAATAAGTCAAAACTAAGATCCATTTTTAGGTTAATTTTGTATTTTTGGGATTGGTGCTAAACGTAAAAGTGGATTTTATGTTTTGAATTATTTCGGGCATTTAAGTTGAACTTCGAGTTTTGATGAATTTAGAGACTTATAGTAGAATTTTATGGCAAATATTTCAGTAAAACCTTTTGACTCGCTAAACACCTGTTTTAGAGGTGATTTCTACCCTTATCCACAATATGGACCAAAAAGACCCCTCTATTGAAGAGCTTAAGTGTTAAAATGTTGTACAAAAATGTTCTTCATAGAGTTCTAAGTAATAATGCTGAACACATTTTATACCTAAAATGTAAGGACCACACGGATTCCAATGCCGATTCATCATAAGAATATGCAAAAGGGGGAACTATTGATCGCCCTCTAAAATGACCTCCGTACGTAAACTTTTAAAACGCTGATATACGTATATTCTTTTCTTATCCCATCTTTCAGAATCCGTTATCAGAACCTTGTTATTTTCGAAACAAATATTGTTTTTTCATAGTGTAATGTGCCTCGAAATAAAAATTGTGTCCTTATGGAATCTCCTCACTTTCATTCACTCCTTTCGCAGAGCCCTTATGGCTGATTTTACTCCATCCCATTGAGGATGAGAAAAATAAAATTATTAAAAAATAAGCACTACATAGCCTTCTTTCTAAGCCGAATACTGTGCCTACTTACTTACCTTCATTCCTATTGCTGAGCCTTTATGGCTGATTTGACTCCATCCTATTGCAGAAAATGAGTGGTTGCAACTTTTGTTGCCATTTCAGCCTTAAACAGTTGTTCCAAAGCTGTGCGCATGCGACGCTTTATGAGTTCCACTTTGACTGTTGCTGAAGGTGCCTTCCTCAGCTTCCTTACTTACTTTGCAGCCTTAAGGGTATCGTTTGTTTTGATTTTCTTGTTTTTTTTGGGTTGGTTAGTTGGTTGGTGTTACTTTTGCTGTCGTTGATGCTGTTACCGGCAGTCGGTCTGTCGGTAGGTCTTTCCGTCGTTTGACTGCAATTCCTTTGGCTGCCACTCACTGACAGCAGTGGCGACCCAATGTCGCGCCTTTTCCGTTTTCTACCTTCATTATTATTTTTATTTCTCTGGCAGGCAAAAACAGATCTTTATTTTCGTTTTGGTTTTTTTTCTGCTCAGCCTTTTATGAACATTTTTTTTGTTTGTTTCTTTCGTTTTTTTTTTTTGAGGAGGAGAAGATGCTTTTATTTGGGGTTTTATGTTGAGATGTTTTTGGAGCTGCTGCTGCTGTGGAAAGATTTGCATTTTTAGTGCAAATTCATGTTGGCTGTGGAGGTTTGTTAGTGCATATTATTACTGCAATACTGCACAAAGGATGGCCGTGATGGGATTACAGAAATAAATGAAAGCTGATTTCTGTGGAGCTGCAGAATTCATTTGTGATTGTATTTATTTTTATGCTTCAGCTTTATTATTAAGTAGATATTTAAGATTAGAAAAATTGAGGAATTTTAAAGAATTGGAGTTATCATCCCCGCGTGTATTTGAATTTAGAATGATTTTGCCTTTAATATTCCTATACACACCTGCTCATAATTATAGATACACTTAATATGTTAGCACTAAAGTTTTTAATCTATTCTTCGTAAATGTATGCAATTTTTCCCACCTATCATTTTAATGTGACAATCTCATAATTAAGAAAAAACTTGTGCTAGTTTTTGGTGAACTAAAAAAATTTATCTATTACACTGTGAAACACAAAAAAATACAAGGTTATGACAACGGAACCGTTAGACACCTATTTTAGTAATGATTTTTACCCTTATCCACAAAAGGGACCCAAAAGACCCCTAGATTATGGAGCTAGAGGGTTAAAATGTTCAACAAAAATATTTACCATAAAATTCTACTATAAGTCTCTGAAAACACAAAAACTCAAAACTCAACTTAAATGCCAGAAATAAGGCAAAATTAAAGTGAATTTTTAGGTAAATTTCGTACTTTTATCGAATTAGTGCTAGATTTTAGGTTTTGACTTATTTCTGACATTTAAGTTGAATTTTAAGTTTTTGTGTATTCAGAGACTTATAGTAGAATTTTATGGTAAATATTTTTGTTGAACATTTTAACCCTCTAGCTCCACAATCGAGGGGTATTCTTGGTCCCTCATGTGGAAAAGGGTAAAAATCACCACTAAACTATGGTTAATATTTTTGTTGAACATTTTAACCCTCTAGTTGAGTTGGTGTATTCAGAGACTTATAGTAGAATTTTATGGCAAACATTTGTGTAGACCATTTCGACCCGCTAAATACCTGTTTTAGGGGTAATTTTTACACTTCTCCACAAAAGGGACTAAAAAGACCCCTATATTGAATAGCTAGAGGGTTAAAATGTTTAACAAAAATCTTCCACGTAGTGTTCTAGGTAATGGTGCAGAACATATCATATACCTAAAATGTAAGGATCACACGGTTTCCTATGCCGATTCATCATAAGAAAATGCAAAAGGGGAAAATATTGATTACCCTCTAAATTGATCTCCTTATGTAAACTTTAAAACCGCCGTATATTCTTTTTTACCCCCTCTGTCAGAATCCATTGTCAGAACCTTGTTATTTTCGAAAAAGTTGAATTTTGTTCCACAGTGTTATTAAAACTAATGGTTAAAAAAATCACTAGAGTACATCATTATTCTGTATCACTTCAATACTAACCGATTAGCTGTATCTATTATTACGAGCAGGTGTGTGTACCTATACTAACGTTTGAAAGTAGTTTCGTTGTATTTTTTCAGTTTTCTGTCTTATTATTATTGTTAAATATTTACTTTTGCATTTCTGCTGATAACTCTACAATAAACAATTTCCTTTTAATAATGTCACATTATTATCAATTGTTTTCGATATCTTTAGTTGAAGTTGAATGTAAACAGATATTGGTCGTGGGGGTACGTACCATTGAAAACATTATTCTTCTGAAATAAAAGTCGAACAGAAAAGCAATTGTAATAATCAAAAAAAAAACTTCATATATTATCAATTAAGCATTTATTTCATATACTATCAAGACATAATTATTAATATATTTCTTCTATCTTTACAGGTATGTTTTTCATTGGAAAACTTTTTTATTATCATCAATTCTGAAGACATTTCAAAACATTTTAATTTTGTGTAAGTAATATTGACAAATTATAAGTAGTTTTAGCAAAAAGAATACATTTTTTTATGAATTTAATATAAATGTTAAAAAAGTCATCAACAATTTGTTTACCACATTCGCCTTCTTCCAAGCTATACCAATTTGTTTAGCATCATCGGAGGGGGTTGGGCGTTGTGCTAACATTTCTTAAAATTACTTAGAAATCTTAACCTGGTAAGAGTGCTTTTGCTGCTTCATTTTAAAATTTGGACCTTCCAACCGATTCAGGCTCGAAGCTATAGGGCCTCAAATCAAAAGGCCCTATAGCAGTCATAATAAATCAATTGAGTAATTTTTTGCAAGGAATCTTTTTGTCAAATAGGATCAGCGGGGGTGCCGGATGTTGTGAAGAAATACTTCCTGAAGTGTCTCCTTTATTTTGTTCTTTGGCGTGGAACATCTATTCCGATGCCTACAAGCAAAGAGACTAGCAGCGATTTTTTTTAAATTTGAAAAATTAAAAAAAAAATAAATAAATTTTGGCCCACTTTCATCCAAAGCTTATATGTTAGAGATTTAGTAGATGTTTAAAATATAAAAAATTCGCAAAAATTGGAGAGTACCGACATGGGCCATAGTACAGGGTTTTTCAACAGGGACGCTACAAAAGTAGACCTACAGGGGCAAACGGCGCCATATTTTTTGCCGCTCTTTTGACATTTCTCTTCAGTAAGGTTTGCCATTTCATGATGGAAAGATATACGAGCCAATAACGAGTCGAAATTATTAAAATTTACTACCGAAATTCGGAGTCTCAACGTTAAGAGCGTGAAAAATCGAAAAATCATCTTCAGTGATGAGGCTCATTTCTGGCTGAATGGCTTCGTCAATAAACAAAATATGCGTTATTAATCAGACAGCAATCTACACGTACTCCATGAGTCATCATTGCATCCCGAAAAATTACGGTTTGGTGCGGTTTATGGGCCGGCGGCGTCATTGGGCCGTACTTCTTCCGTGATGATCAAGACCGGCACGTTACTGTGAATCGGAATCGCTACCGTTCAATGATAACCGAGTATTTTTGGCCCCAATTGGATGATATGGACTTGGAGGACATGTGGTTCCAACAGGACGGCGCACAGTGGGGTATTGGACCCCTAAAACGGAGATTAATTCAAGGAAGCCCCAAATGAACTTTTTATTAACGTTTTTCGAATAAATATGAACAAATTTAATGAAAACAATCAAACTTTCATGTATTTAAAATAATATGCATTTATTTTGCCTGTTTTGTTGAAAACCTTATTTATAGCCAAACCAAGAAATAAAATTCTTCATTCATATTTATAAACAATTTCTTGGAATTAATGGTTGTATCATCTGAAAAAAGTAGACATTGTTATATGTATATATTTTTAAAAGCCATATCAAATATAGGAATCTGATTTTCCATTAAAGTGTTATTTAGTTTAGTCACTGTCGTCGAAGTTGCAAGCCTCTAGTTCCTCAATATGTCCATCTCCAGTTTCATCATCATCATCAGATCGAACAGCACTTACTGAAATAGTTGGCGGAATAAGCAATTCTACTACCGATTTTGTTAGGGCTTGACATTTTTTTTTTTTGATAATTTAATTTTGCTTCTAATGATCGGATCGGAGCTCAGTAGAAACCTGTTTAAAATGTCTTCATTTGATTTCTCACGGCTACATTTACGTGAAAAGTGCTCCCTATAGCATTTAAAGTCCTTGTTTCTAGCTTCTTGGGCTTCCTCTGAAAGTTGTCCGATTGGTAGAAGTGCGTGAGATACAATTTCAGGGCCATGCATAAAAAAGCCTTAGTATTTTTAATGATACTGTAAAGAATACGCCGAGAAATGAATCTTTTTGAGTTTATTCATAAAATATAAAGACAGTGATATTTCTTGCATCAGTTACCAAATTAACGAGGAGGAACAACACATTCTATACATTAACACTTAACAAAAATATAAAGCACGTCATTGTCGTTGTTAGTGTTCTAAATAAATATACCACCACGACCACTTACATCGAATTGTATTCAAATTAAATAGATGTAATAGTTAAGTAACACTACACACTTATTTTACATATATTATCTGTTATTTAAATTAAGTTATACAAAATTGGTTACCAAATTAACGAGGAGGAACAACACATTCTATACATTAACACTTAACAAAAATATAAAGCACGTCATTGTCGTTGTTAGTGTTCTAAATAAATATACCACCACGACCACTTACATCGAATTGTATTCAAATTAAATAGATGTAATAGTTAAGTAACACTACACACTTATTTTACATATATTATCTGTTATTTAAATTAAGTTATACAAAATTGGCTAAGAACACGAGCGCGAAGTCAAAATAAACGTACCCTACACTTTAAATAAACCAAACAACACAATGAACAGAACACACATATTATTTTTGTGTAGAGTGCGTACTAATATTGCAATATACAAACAAAAATAACAATAACAACAATATATGATGATGATAACGAAAGAGAAAACAAAACAAAAACTACTGCCAAGGTTCTTCTCCCACTTTGGACGACATGAGTTTTTTTTTTCAAAATTTGTTAAAAATCGAATTGGCGCAAAAACGCGCAAGATGTTTTTGTTTATTATATTAGTTCAGTTCCTAAGCTTTGAAAATATATAAATTTCAGAACACGAAGTTGTCCGGAACATTTTAAAACTCTCCATACTTCTCAAGAATGGCTAAAATTTAGACCTTTTTTCCATAAATGATTAAAAATATTTGTACAGGGTAAATGTCGACTTGCAGCTGATTTTTTTGTTCGAAATTACCTGAAGTTGAAGGATCCATAATAATACTTGGCTTTTGAATGGCAAAAATAGAAAAACTTGAAAATATAAAAAAATCACTTTTTGCAAAAACGCGGAAAAATCGAAAAATATGACGAACTTTGAGACAACACAAAAATTGAATCAAGCAACATATGTTATCGATTCTTTTCGCTAATGATGGAGAATTTTGTCTACAATAATCGAGTATAAAACATTAATCGGATATCTCAATTTTCATTTTTCAATTAATCTCCGTTTTGGTGGTCAAATACCCCAACGTGCGGCGCCACAAGCCACACAGCGAATGCCACAATCAATTTATTGGAAACCAAGTTTGGAGAACGTGTTATCTCACGAAAGGGTCCAGTCGATTGGTCGCCTCGGTCGTGCGATTTGACGCCGTTAGACTATTTCCCGTGGGGCTACGTCAAGTCTATGGTCTGTGCCAACAAGCCAGCGACGATTGATGAACTTCGTACGAATATCGAACGTGAAATTGCAGCAGTATTGGCAGATTTATGCTTGAAAACCGTCGAAAATTGGGTTCAGCGTCTGGACTTCTGCAAGCGTGCCCGTGGTGGCCATGCAAAAGAAATCGAGCTCCATACATAATGGCATCGAACATACTTTCACAGAAATAAAAGGAAAAAAAATTCATTGATATCCAAAACCGTTTTTGTTTTATTTAAAAAAAAAACTTTTGTGGCGCTCTTATTGACGGACCCGAGATAAACTGACAAATGTCTGCACACCAACTTAGACCGAGTGTACCATTTTTATTGGGGATCTCCCTAATCCCAAAAAGTCCAAGTACATATTTTGGGATAGTTTTTAGTATCAATATGCCAATTTCTTTCAAATTCTATATTTCGTTACAGTACATATCGGCTATATGCACAACGCTTATGAGAATTTAACACATCGATACCTCCATTCTAAACTATGCTATGCTAAACTATGCCAAATTTTGACTGAATATAATTAGGAATATTTAGAAATTAACAATGCAATCTCCTTAGCATGTTTAAGAACGGAGCTATCAACATGTATATACGCATCCCAAAAAATCCTGCATTGTTCATAAGAATTTCTTTTACATATGAACAGCAATCCCTGTTATTTTGGAGGCATATCGATAATCACTGCATCACATCACTAGAAAAAAGTCTTCAGTTGCCAGCCTTGAGACACTCTAATGTACTCTAACCACTTCTACAACATACGGTATTAATCGATTATCTGCCCCCCTTTTTAAGGAAAATATAACCGTAAAACCGTTTTATTACGACGAACAATGTCTTGCGGGAAATATTATAAAAAATGTCAAATACATAGTAGATCCAAACCCCACTCCAACCCCATACCGCCGGCCCAACCCAACTCAGTCCGCAACCCACTCTCGAGTAAACGAAATGCGGGCACGTAATCATTTGTTATATTCGTATATTTGTTCAAGCTCTCCTCTTTCTGATCGTTATCGCTGTCACATTTATGACATTATCGCACACTCGAATCTCAAAATCGACTTCAATCGAATTGAAATGAATGCGGATCAGAAGAAGTGAAGGAAACACTCGCACACACACACATTCGAACACCTAAACAGCACCAGCAACAACAACGACAATAATAAAGTTATAGAAATAATAACAACAATTATGGTTGAATTGAGTGCTGTTAAATATTGTGGCAAACCATAAATAATAAAAGCAACATTTACAAGTCATATAGTCCAAACAGAACAACAGACAGACACACAATCGGATGGACGGACGGTCGGACGTACGGATAGACGGCCAGTCTCTGGGTTTCAATTGCTTACAACTTATGCTCGCTTTCCTGTCACTCTCTAATAGAACCACCTATCAAATCCAGAAAACCAGACTTTTTGGATTTGCCATAGGTTTGGACGAGATTTGCTGCCGAGATGCGATGGCGTTGGCGATGATGACGATGACAACAACGATGAGCAGGAAGAAGAAGTTGATGTGGAGGACGCATTCTGTCCATGGCATGTCGGCAGAAGTTGTGGCCGCCGAATCTGGGGGATAATCTTAAATGGTTGTTGTTACAACGGTTTCAAGATAGCCACATCTATCTACCCACACGAGCATCTATCAGAGGAGTTCAGATCAAACACTTCCCAAAAGGGAGATGGTATGGAAATGAAGGGGGAAGAGAAAAACTCAACTTCAAACTACAAAAAATATTTTTTTTTAATTTTTTGATAACTGCCTGTTTTTAGTTTTCACTGCTGTCGCATTGTTAGCTCTGAGTTGTCGAACTACAGGGTGGCTGATATGTATTGTAACCAACTTCAGGTTGCTATCATTTCTAAACCGCTAGTCTGATAGCTGACAGATTTTTTTCAGTGACAGTTCATTTTATTGTTTACAAGCTTTCAAAAGCATTTTGATCTATTGCATTCAGAAAAAAAGTTATTCGTGATGGAATTTAAGCGTGATAGTGTGATTGCTTTATATTTGGGTGGAAAAACACAAGTGGCTATCGTTAGAGCCCTCCAGCATATAAATGTGAATAAATCTTTTGTTTCTCGTACCATTGCTCGTTACCGTGATACTGGCAGTGTTGCATCGCGTCCAAAAAGTGGACGAAAAAAAAACGGTAACAACACCAGAAATGATCCGAAAAGTGAAGGCCAGATTTGATCGAAATCCACTCCGCAGTGGTAGAAAAATTGCTCGTGAGGTGAACATATCGCGAGAACGTATACAACACATATTAAAAAATGAGCTTGGACTAAAGCCATTGAAGTTCCAAAAAGTGCAAGAGCTCACCGACGCACAAAAAAAGTTAGACTGGAAAGAGCCAAGGAGTTGCTTCGTTTGCACGAAAGTGGCCAGTTACCGAATTTGGTTTTCTCCGATGAGAAGCCATTCCAAATTGAGCAGTTTGTGAACAAACAAAATTATCGGGTTTACTTGCCAAAGAGGTCAGCTGAAAATTTACACCTTCGATTGGCCACCAGAACTCAAGCGCCGCCGATGGTAATGGTGTGGGCCGTCGTAACGGCCGATGGTCGCTCCCCGCTCGTATTCATCGACCATGGGGTCAAAATAAAAGCCGAATATTATCGGGAAAATGTCCTAAAGACAGTATTAAAGCCCTGGGCAGACAAACATTTCGGCCGCAGACCATGGACATTCCAACAGGACTCGCACTCAGCACGCGTCAACCAAGAATGGCTTAAAAAGATGTTCCTCGCTTCATTTCTACCGCACAATGGCCACCAAGATCTCCGGATCTCAATCCGTTGGACTTTTGCGCCTGGGGCATTTTAGAGAGTAAGGTTCGCACTAAAAAATACCAAAGTATCGATCATCTCAAGACGGCGCTTCGCCGGGAATGGGCCAAAATACCGCAGAGCCACTTTCGTGCAGCGTGTGATGGCTTTGTCGGCCGTTTGAAGGTCATAATTCGTGCCAAAGGTGGCCAATTCGAACAAATCTAAACTGTTTCTAAAATTTTATGTTATTTCCGACATTTTTTGCTACTGAACAATAAAATTAAAAAAAAAAATTAAAAAAATATAGCGCTTTACTTTGTTGCATTACATATCAGCCAACCTGTATACAATTTTTAATACTACAATTTTACTGTTCTATTGATCAATTGATGGCCACAGCAGTTAAAATAAATAAGAAAATGTCAGTCGGGTAAACCTATTGAAGTATACATAGATAGGAGGAATTAAAAAAAGGGAAATAATTCGGCCGTTTTCTTAGCCAGACAACCGATTGCGACAAAACTTGGCATGTTTGTAGAAGAGGCCTTAGAAAAGTTAGGTTTTAAATTTAGGCTCCCTATAGTATAAAGAGGAAAAGCTTTATGTTAAAAACAAAAAAACATTTTTTTTGGAAAAAAAATATGTCGTATTTTGGAGTTATACGAGGGCTGCTATATATATACTTCTGTCCTAATAATGAAAATGCGAATATTTATCATCAAAAAGGGGTTTATTGTTTTACAAAGTATTCTCCAGCATGATTTATACACTTTTGAATGCGCTCAAACCAATTGTCGAAGCACTTTTTCCACTCCGATTGAGACACCTCTAAAACATGGGTTTCGAACGCTTCAGCAGCATCTTCTGGCGACGAAAATCGTTGACCACGCATTTTTTTCTTGATATGCGGGAATAAAAAGAAGTCATTGGGTGCCAAGTCAGGACTGTATGGCGGATGACCCATCAATTCGACGTTTTGGCCGGAAAAAAAGGCGCTGGTTTGAGCCGATGTGTGAGAGCTCGCATTGTCATGGTGCACAATGATTCGTCTTCTCTTGTTCGTTTTTCGAATTTCTCCGAAGACTTCAGGCAAACAAATTGTGGTGTACCACTCAGAATTGACCGTCCTACGTTGCTCAAGCGGAACAGTCGCCACATGACCAGTTTTGCCGAAGAAACAGGCGACCATTTGCTTCGAAGTGCTACTCCCACGAACAACTTTCGTTGGATTTGGCTCGTCTTCGAAGACCCACACGGTCGATTGCTGTTTTTTTCGGGCTCATACGCATAGATCCGAGATTCGTCATCTGTGACGATCTTACAAACGTCTTTTGAAGCACCGCGATCGTATTTTTTCAAAATTTTTTTGCTTCAATCGACACGAGCCTTTTTTTGAGCGATTGTCAAATTGTGCGGGATCCAACGAGAACAAATCTTTTCTACGGCGAGGTATTCATGCAATATCGAATGTATGCTGGTGGAAGAAATGTCCAAGGATGCCTCTATCTTACGGTATGTCACATGACGATTTTACATTATCAGTTCAAGCACGGCATCAATGTTCTCTGGCACAACGGCCGTTTTTGGACGACCTTCGTCTTTGAGCGAGCGTCGGCCTCTATTGAATTCAGAAAACCAGTTTTTCACAGTGCTATAGTATGGGGCTTCATCGCCATACAAAGATTTAAGTTCATCGATGCGCTCTTGTCGTGATAATCCACGTCGAAATTTGTGAAAAATGATTGCACGAAAATGTTCACGAGTTAATTCCATTTTTTTGCAAATGTGATTTTTTCAAGTCACTGTAAACACCACAAATGATGGTCGTACGTCAAAACATTCTTATGCAAAAAAATTTCAAACTTTCCAATGGAAATGTCAGATGACGCCAGTCAACACTTAGTGTTTCCTAGGCCAGAAATATATATAGCAACCCTCGTAATTTAAATAAAACAACAAAATAAATAAATTTACTAATATTTTTTTGAGACTCAAGGTGAGGTAATTCATAAGTCGGTTTACCCGACTGAACTTTCTTACCTGTAAATTAGACACTAAAAATATAATTCGATTTTGGAATCTTGATTATGACCCTGAAGAGCAATTTCTGAAATTTACAGATTTTTTGCCATTATGAAATGTCCATCAATCTGATCTGATCTTTTGGATAAACAATAAATGGAAAAAGTCTAAATGGATCGCCCAATATATGCAACATCTTAAGATCTTCTATTACAGCATATTCCTCATTCTTTATGCCCTTCCTCGTATTTACACATTCTGTGTATCACATTTACTTACAATAAACCAAATACTGAATGGAAGTCAACAAATTTTATGACACTTTAAGTGCTACGCTAGCCAAGGCTTTGTAGCAAATGCATCGCCGCCGAGGTGAGGTACGGGTGTACAGTGGTTGTACTTGCGGTGGCGATGGCAATGACGATGATGATCATCGTCGATGTTGATAATAAATCCTCAATATATGACAGCTTTATGATATGAAGGAAGTTATAAATTATTAAAACAGCATTTATGCAGCCGCACATCACATGCGATAGTCAGTCAGTCCATCGGTCGGTACTTCTTATTCGAAATTTATGACAGATTTCTTTGAAAGAAATTAAAAACACATCGTTAAACACACCGGACTATTGGGCTACTGGTTATTTGCGATACCAAGAAGAGTTTTCCAAAACAACAAAAATGAAAATCATTGAAATTAAAATCGATTTGTGGCAGATATTTTTGGAATATATAAAATATAAACCATGGGTACAAATGAGCTTTTACACATATCTAAAAATTTTGGCATACTTTTATGACCTGCCCTATTATATAGTCTAGAAGATCCTTAAGTTCGCTTAGACATTGCTTGTCAAGTTTCATACCAAATACTGGACTGGCTAAGAAATAAAATACTAAAAATATATTCATTGTAAATTTTTCGATGATTTTGTGTCGCTTTTATTTAACAATATTTAAAATTTTCTCAAAATAAATGTATTTTTTGCAATATCTTGTAAGATATCTTCGAAATCGTGGTACGGATGAACAAATTGTACTAGAAGAAGTTGAAGGCTGTTATAGTTTTCGATTCTTTAAAAACTGTTCAGATAGGTGAACCTATTCGGATAAATGGTTCTCGAGTTGTGCTAAAATATGTGGTTCAACCTCTATTTTTGCGTGTAACGGTTTATCGCGAGAGCTAGAGTCAATTCTTAGGCTGAGAACTGTATTATACAATATATCCAAATCAACACCAAAATCTTAACTCGAGCTGTGTTATTATAAGATGGAATGAATTAAAGTCGGTAAGTGTTGATTTGAAGATTTTATTCAAACAATTCGTTATTATTAAATGTTTTATCTGAATTAATTATAATAAGTATTTAAATTGAAAAATTTATTTGAATTGATACACAAAATAAGAATTTTAGTTGTTTTAGTGAGTTAAGTAATTAAAGATTTTTTCTGAATTCCCTATCATGATCTATCCTATCCTGTTGTTGTGGTTTTCAAGAAAAAAAGTAATTAATTCTACACATTTTTTGATCATAATAACGGGTTTTCCAATAGGGATGATATGATTTTGAAGTGACGTTTCGGCCATTTGTAATATGTCATGATCTGTCATTTGTTTTTATTGTATTCAGTAGTGTTTACAATTTCATCATGGAGAGATATACGCAAGAACAACGTTTAAAATTTTCAGTTTTATTTTCAAAATAATCGTTCTCCAATTGCAACTTTTCCTGCGCTAAGTCAATTTTTTTTTCGACCTACGACCTTGACACCCATGAGCAATATTTTAGCTCTCCTTAAGAGCTATCTTTTTGCCATTGACTGATTCCCGATCCGACGTACCGTTAAGGAGCAAAAATAAACTTTCCGTTCACATTTGAAAATCATGCTAAGTCCATTTTTTTAAGATCCACAAAAATGACACTTTCCAGTCGGCCTACGACCTTGACACCCATGAGCAATATTTGAGCTCTCCTTAAGAGCTATCTTTTTGCCATTGAAAATGGACGGAATCGGACCAATGGGCGTGGCCCCGCCCATATAAGCCAAGTTTTGAATTTGAGGTATCTTGCACAATTTTTTAACTAGAGTGCTGTAATGTTGTACATATGTATCTGGTGGCAGTCTACGTGATTCGTCGAAAAATGGGCGGGATAGGACCAATGGGCGTGGCCCCGCCCTTATAAACCAAATTTTTAAATTGATATATATTGCACAATTTGTTAGCGAGGGTGCTGTAATATTGTACATACGTATTGGTGGTAGTCTACGTAATTGGTCCAAAAATGGGCGGGATTGGACCAATGGGCGTGGCCTCGCCCATATAAGCTAAATTTTGAATTTGAGATATCTTGCACAATTTGTTAGCGAGAGAGCTGTAATTTTGTTTATATATATCTGTTGGCGACTTACGTGATTGGTCCAAAAATAGGCGATGTCGGACTACTGGGCGTTGCTGCGCCCCTTTAAGCCAAATTTTGAAATCGAGATATCTTGCAAAATTTGTTAGCGAGAGAGCTGTAATTTTGTGCAACTGTATCTGGTGGCAGTCTTCGTGATTGGTCCAAAAATGGGCGGGATTGGACCAATGGGCGTGGCCCCGCCCTTATAAACCAAATTTTTAAATTGATATATATTGCACAATTTTTTAGCGAGAGTGCTGTAATGTTGTGCATATGTATTAGGTGGTGGTCTACTAAATTGGTCCAAAAATGGGCGGGATCGGCTAATGGGCGTGGCCCCGCCAATATAAGCCAAATTTTGAAATTGAGATATCTTACACAATTTGCTAGCGAGTAATTTGCTGTAATTTTGTGTCATTGAATTGCTGCGAGAAAAATTTGGAGATTCAAGAAAAATTGTGATATTGAAGAAGTTGTGGTTTAACATCATTAGACTATTTCTTGTGGGGTTATTTGAAGTCATTGCTCTTTCGAAATATACAAAACTCTCTTCAAGCTTTCGAGTCATTATTGAACATGCCATTCATGACATACGATTTGATTTAGTGGAAAAAGTGCTCGAGAATTGGGTTCATCGAATTCGTTCCTGCAGAAGATGTCGTGGAGGCCATTTGAATGACGTTTTATTTAGAACTTAATTGTATCGATTGTACTCCACATTAAATAAAAAACTTTTGAATTTCCTTAACAATAAGTGTGTTTTTTTTTGCAAAGAAATCCTATCACTCTTATTGGAAAACCTTGTACTTATATATTTCAAGTTTTTACACGTTGTTCCGTTTGACAAATTGTCATTATACTAAGATACCAATAACAACATAACAAACTCAACGATAACCCTAATTTAACCATACGTTATCCATCTTCTATCTGACCCACCATCGACTACCTACGAGTATATCATGATCATCAGAGCCGTCGTCATCGTCACCATAGCCAAGTGGACTGGTTTTTAATTAGCCATCTCGAGACCCTATTTACTTTGTTTACGGCGGATCGATCGATCGACCGTTATGCCATCCAAACTCTCACAAGTCAAGAAATGTTTGTTATTTTTTGATTGTTTGGTCTCTTCTTTCCCAAATATTGGAAGTGATGTTATCCCCCATTCGTTCGTCACTTGAAAATTATGATTTCAAGTTCTGTGTAAATACTACATTTTCAACGTAACAAATTGTCCGTCCGTATCTGTTGTTCGTCGTTCGGTTGTTCAATGACTATCGATGTGACTTTTGTTGTGAAGTTTCTGTTCCGGCATTTATTCCTCGATTCTTACAGCTGCTCTGGGACTGAGCAGTAAAATTGGCTGCATGGGTTTCACTCCATATCAGTTTGTTTGTCAAAACTGTAGTTATGTCTGTCCGTCCATCCGTCTGAACACTTTAACCGTTTCACAGTGTTTTGTGAACGATAAAATACAAAAAACATGTACGAAAGAGCAGTCAGGTAAACCGATTAACGAAGCCCCTCACCTTGAGTCTCAAAAAAATATTAGTAAATTTATTTATTTTATTTAAATTATTATCTGTACAACTTAAATTGCATTGAATAACTTTAAAGTATGTACTGGTATGCACAGATAAAAGCTGTCTACTTTTGGTACAAAAAGGTCCATTTGTGTGGAAGGTACTAAAAGGGGCGGGCCAATAACGCCCATTTTTCTCGGGACTCTGGGTACTATAAAAGCATTACACTGTACAAAATTTCAAGTATTTGTATGCACTGGTATTAAAGTTATAAGCTGGTAACTTTTGGTACAAAATCTCCAGTCCAGTTGTGTGGGTGGTACCAAAAGGGGCGGGCCAATAACGCTCATTTTTCTCTGGACTCGAGGTACTATAAAAGCATTACACTGTACAAAATTTCAAGTATTTGTATGCACTGGTATTAAAGTTATAAGCTGGTAACTTTTGGTACAAAATGGTCCATTTGTGTGGAAGCTACCAAAAGGGCCGTTGCGACGTCGCCCATTTTTATCGAGGTAATAGTGACTAATAAACTAATACTATGTGTAGAATTTCAGAGGATTCAAATAAGTAGTATAGAAGTTATTAAATAATCAATATTTCACTAACTGTTAACCCTTTGTGGGGGAGGTTCTAGAAGAAGTTGACCAATATGTCCCATCTTCGAACTTAGCCGGAGATAGAAGAAAATATTACCACATACCAAATTTGAAGTCAATCGGTTACTCCTTTCGAGAGTTATCGTGCGCACCAGCCAGCAGACAGAGATACAGATAGACGGACGGACGGACATTGCTCATTCGACTTAAAATGACCCAAAACGGATATCCGCCGAACATACTTAGGGTCTTGGGTCACTCCTTCGATGTGTTACACTTTTGGTTCGTAGCAAATGAATTATCCCCTCCTCTCTAAGGTGAGGGGATAATTAGATAAATATAATTTTGTCCTGCTGATTTGATCAAAAAATTCAACTACTTTGGAGGATTCTGCTCCTTCGTTTACAATCATATAATATTGGGTGGAATAGTTTAAACGGGGCCTTACGAGCTGCCCAGACTAACACCGTAGTGGTGAACCAATTGACGAGTCCTCGACAGAAATGGTTGAAAAAATCCACAAGATGCTATTGGATGACCGTCGGTTAAAGATTTGTGAGTTAGCTGAATCAAAGGCATTTAAAAAAGTGCTATACATGATGATGTGAAAGCTTTGCGCAAGATGGGTGCCGCGTTTACTCACAATCAAGAAAATGTACCAGTTCAGCACACAATTTATTCGCCCGGTTTAGCTCCCTTGGATTACTTTTTATACCCTCACTTTAGTGTGACGAGGGTATATATCATTTGCTACGGAAAAAAGTGTAACACGTCGAAGGAGTGGCCTAAGACCCCAAGTATGTTCGGAGGAAATCCGTTTTGGGTCATTTTAAGTCGAATGAGCAATGTCCGTCCGTCTGTCTGTCTGTGTGTCTGTCTGTCTGCTGGCTGGTGCGCACGATAACTCTCGAAAGGAGTAACCGATTGACCTCAAATTTGGTATGTGGTAATATTTTTTTCTATCTCCGCCTAAGATCGAAGATGGGTCATATTTGTCCACTCCTTCTAGTACCTCCCCCACAAAGGGTTAAAATGTTGTGAAATATTGATTCTTTAATAACTGCTATACTACTTATTCGAATCTTCTGAAATTCCACACATAGTATTAGCTTATTAGTCGCTATCAACTCGAAAAAAATGGGCGAAGTCGCCACGTCCCTTTTTGTACCTCCCACACAAATGCACCATTTTGCACCAAAAGTTAACAGCTTATAACATTAATAACAGTGTATAAAAATACTTGAAATTTTGTACAGTATTATGCTTTTATATTGCCTACAGTCCACGCAAAAATGGGTGATGTTGCCACGCCCCTTTTGGTACCTCCCACACAAAGGTACCTTTTAGCACCAAAAGTTAACAGCTTATAACATAAAAACCAGTGTATAAAAATACTTGAAATTTTTTACAGTGTAATGTTTTTATAGTATCTATAGCCCTGTGAAAAATGGGCTTTATTGCCACGCCCCTTTTTGTACCTCCCACACAAATTGACAGAATAATTCAAGTAATATTCAATATTACATTACTCACAAAGTGAGGGTATACCTTAGTCGGTTTACCCGACTGAAACTTTCTTACTTGTTCTTACCATACTTTTTTTGAGCAGTTAAAAGAAAATGATCTCAGTGAAACTTTCGGTTAGTCTGCTCCTTCATTTACACCTGTACGAGCTGCTAAGACGAACACCGTAGTGGTCGACCAAATTAGGTGTCCACACCAGAAATGGTTAAAACAATCCACAAAATGTTATTGGATGACCGTCGGTTGAAGGTTTGTGAGCTAGCTGAAGTCATAGACATTTCAAAAAAAATTTGATGATGAGAAAGCTGTGCGTATGATGGGTGCCGCGTTTGCTCACAATGAAGACAATGCACCAGTTCACACATCCACTATTGCGATCGCCAAAATTAATGAATTAATATTAGAATTGCTGGAGCACGCAAGTTATTCAGCAGATTTAGCTCCCACGGATAATTATCCCCTCACCTTAGAAGATCATTTGCTACGAGTTAAAAGTATAACACATCGAAAGAGTGACTTAAGACCCCAAGTCTGTTTGGCCGTCCGTCTGTCTGCTGGCTGGTGCGCACGATAACTCTCGAAAGGATTAACCGCTTGACTTCATATTTGGTATGCGGTAATATTTTTTCCCATCTCCGGCTATGTTCGAAGATGGGCCATATTGGTCCACTCCTTCTAGTACCCCTTTTGGTATCGCCCCTTTTGGTACCTCCCACACAAATCGGCCATTTTGCACCAAAAGTTAGCAGCTTATAACTTTAATACCAGTGCAAACATTTGCAATTTTGTACAAATTTTTATGCTTTTATAGTACCTAGAGTCCAGAGCAAAGAGCTTATAACTTTTATTTATTTATTTATATGAACTACAATGCAGAGTAAATTTATATTCTAACTTTATGGCCCAGGGAAGCCTGGTAACAAAGACCATCTGGCTAGATTTTGCAGCGACAGACCAGAGCCTATGGTGGGAATCGAACCCACGGCCCCGAAACTCATAGGCGAGCACGCTACCAAATCACCTACTGGGACACTCAAAATGCAATTTAAATTTATAATAATTTAATTACAACAAAAAAAATAATTACATTAACGAATATTTTTTTTGGGACTCAAGGTGAGGGGATTCATAAGAAAAATTTAATTCCCCATAAAATTTTGGAAAAATATTTTTCAAACAAATAAATGATAGCGTGATCATATTTTACCATTGATTAACTTTTTTAGACTTTTGAATCAAAAGTAGAATTCATTGGTTAATTTGTCCCCATGGAAGTACGCTTTTTATCAAATTGCATGATTCTAGTTCTAGCCATTTTCATTTGTCGTATCACTGTGCAGTGGCACATTTTTTCACCTCCTCGCCCGTATTGCAGCCGTATAAAAATTATAATCTTAACAATTTGGTTTCAATTTTGTGTTCTAAGAGAAATTGAAATGATTGAATTTTGTTTCGATATTTTTTTGTGGAATCGATTTAATTAAGAAACACAAAAACTCTTTTCAACGCTGTATCGTCTTAGGTATGGATAGAGAGTAGTGATGTCGCATTTTCGTTTCTTTCTTATCATTTTTATGAGATTTTAAAAGAGATAGTGTTGACAATTTTATGCATTTTCCCATACGAAAGTGAATGCGAAGGTCTCGTTATGTTAAGGGATCTTTTATGGCTCAGGTATAGGTAACGAATGAACAGGATGAGAAAACAAAAACAAGTCCTGGTGGTAATGGGGAATAAAGGCACCGCGGCACGGAATTGTTTTTATCTGTTCGTAAATTTATAGAAGATATCATTTAAATTGTAACAAGTGGTTTTACTACATTATCTTTGAAATCGTCACAGCTGTACGAAAAGATTTCACATCATCTGGGGATTGTAAGTTTTTAACATTCGAACAGAAGGTAATCATGGAATGCATGACACATGTGGTCAAGAATGCGAGAAAAAAAAGGTTTGAAATTCATATTACTCGTATTAAGAATAATTTTAAAGTTTTTGAAAAAGAAAAAATCCAATCCAAATGTCTTTACAAACGGCAAGTGTGTACATTTCTTCACTGAAGGACTGTTCTTTGTGGTGTACTACCTCATGTAGAGCTGTTACCACTGATCTTCCTTTGACATATCCCGCCAGTTTTTGAAGTAGTCAATTGTCACCAATCGCTAGTGCAGTAGCCGACACTTGGTAGTCAATTGCCAGCGATTGCTAGTGATGCAGTCGACCCTATGTAATCAATTTCCACTATTCACTAGTCCTTTGGCTACAGAACGCGAAGTAATTCTCCCCACAATCTCATGTAATGCTGTATTTAGCATTACGAGCAACCAATTGACATACACCTCGAATATACCGACTGGTTTACAATCTAGCTACAAGCAACGAAAATTCCCTGCAATGTGTGGCCTGCCCACATTCCTTATGCCCTAAACTGGACCACATGAACAGAAATTGTGCGTAGTTTAACGTTTTCTCTAAGAGAGATCTTCTTTGATTTTTTGTAGGCTCACAACAAAAACATTCCGTTATTCCAGGAAAAAAATGATCGTTCTGATTTTTTTGGGGTCAATTCTCTTCAGTTGCATTCTGTTGCTCAGTGAGTGAAGTGTGAAGCTATAACATCCTTGATTCAATCTGCTGGCATAGAAAAAAAACTTGAAGACCACTTTAAGTAATGAAATTATCATTAATTATAATATTGAGGGATACACGGAAAAAAGTCTCAAACATTTTGGGAATTTCTATAAAGTCCTTTTAGGTAACAGAAATTTTAATTTGTTGTACATATATGAATCTTATTAACCTTAATTTTTCAGAATCAATTCCGTCAAATGGTGAAACACAAGAATCACAACTTCGAAAAGCTATCCATCTACAAAAAAAAAACGGCATTTCAAAAAAGTTAGCAAAACTAAGAGTAGCTTAGACCGAGGAACTGTGACACAGAATTTAACTTAAAATTGATTCCTGCCTCACATAAACCAAATCGACATGAAACGTTTTTAACAAGTCTGCACTGATATCTACGAGTATTTATTTTCGTTTTTAACTGAATTTCATTCTTAATTTATCAATCGTATCAATAAGTATGTATTGCTATGTATTTAAGTGAATTAAAATGTACAATTTTATTTTTTTAATTAAAGTGTGTAAAACCTAATAATAATCTTTTCAATGGAACCACATGGTATGAAAAAACTAGACGAGTAAGTAGTTCTGATTCAGTATATATATATGTACATAGTTAGTGGATACGAACTAGTGAAGCAATTGGTGCCAATGTACTAAACAAGTAGTAGATTGACTGAAACTAGAGCTAGAGTTATTCCCTATGGACATCATCAAGGGTTGGTGTGTTCTCACTAGCGTAGTTGCTGGTGGATGATAATGCATAGGGGGGTGAATTGGTTACCTCCAATGACAAGCCCATGTTAATTTCGCCACTTACTTTCATTGAAAGTGGATTGAGCTGGATCTAGTGGTGTTTACATGGGGGCTGGTGAAGTTACAGGTTCTGAACTAGATCCAATGCCTAGCGGGATGCGTGTTGCTTGAATTTTAGCTTGTCATCGGCTAACATAAATTGACCATGTCGTCAATTATTCGTTCCATTTGTTTTTAACAGGAAAGAAGTTAGGCTAATAGGTCGATAAGCCTTTGGGATCGTATAACTCGCCTTGTCAGGGTTGGGTATGTAGACCACACGTGATTCATGCCAATTTTTTGGGGTATATGCATGAGTTAGGCATGCAGTGTAAACTCCAGCCAGATGACTTGATACCACATCCACCTCGTTCTGCAGAATTGCTGGAAATATTCTATTCGGTCCCGCAGCCTTGAATGGAGGGAAGCTTTTATTGCTTCTTTAACCATAGCATCTGTTATATACGTAATAGGTACTTGATGCATCACATTTTCGTTCTGTAACTGTTCCTCTGTTGGTCCAGCATTTCCAGTCGGAATATGAGTTTTCATCAAGAACCTTACGGTATTATCTATAGTTTCTATCGTTTTACCCGTTTCATCCACCAGTGTTTCGGTTTGAATATGAGTCTTTGAGAGGAACTTTTTTATTTTAGACATGCTGTTAACGCTGTCTACCTGCTCACAGAAAAGCCTCCAGGAGTTACCTTTCGCCAGACTAACCATTTTATTATATTCTTTGAGTCTTCTGTGGTAGACGTCCCAATATACTGATAGCTTTTTATGTCGAGCTCTGCTGTAAAGTCGGCGGACGTCCTTGCCAATCGAGCGAATTTGCCCTGTCATCCAGGGTTTCTCATAGTCAGATTTCCTTTCTCGAAGCGGGCAAATATCTTCGAATGATTTTACAAGAGCCTCCGTTATCCTCCTCACATTGATATCAATGTCTTCTGTACTTGCATAATCGTTTTCAGGCTGGCCCAATCGATTTCTAAGTAGATTTCCAAAATTAGACCAGTTGTTCTTGGCCTTATTACGGAAACTTTTTGGGTATGGCGGTGGCCGTGCAATATTAAAACATATACAGGGTGGCTGATATGTAATGCAACAAAGTAAAGCGCTATATTTTTTTAATTTTTTTTTTTAAATTTTATTGTTCAAAGAAAAAAATGTCGGAAATAACATAAAATTTTAGAAACAGTTTAGATTTGTTCGAATTGGCCACCTTTGGCACGAATTATGGCCTTCAAACGGTAGACAAAGCCATCACACGCTGCTCGAAAGTGGCTCTGCGGTATTTTGACCCATTACCGGCGAAGCGCCGTCTTGAGATTATCGATACTTTGGTATTTTTTAGTGCGAACCTTACTCTCTAAAATGCCCCAGGCGCAAAAGTCCAACGGATTGAGATCCAGAGATCTTGGTGGCCATTGTGCGGTAGAAATGAAGCGAGGAACCTCCTTTTTAAGCCATTCTTGGTTGACGCGTGCTGAGTGCAATGGTGCTGAGTCCTGTTGGAATGTCCATGGTCTGCGGCCGAAATGTTTGTCTGCCCAGGGCTTCAATACTGTCTTTAGGACATTTTCCCGATAATATTCGGCATTTATTTTGACCCCATGGTCGATGAATACGAGCGGGGAGCGACCATCGGCCGTTACGGCGGCCCACACCATTACCTTCGGCGGCGCTTGAGTTCTGGTGGCCAATCGAAGGTGTACATTTTCAGCTGACCTCTTTGGCAAGTAAACCCGATCATTTTGTTTGTTCACAAACTGCACAGTTCGGTAACTGGCCACTTTCGTGCAAGCGAAGCAACTCCTTGGCTCTTTCCAGTCTAACTTTTTTTTGTGCATCGGTGAGCTCTTGCACTTTTTGGAACTTCAATGGCTTTGGTCCAAGCTCATTTTTTAATATGTGTTGTATCCGTTCTCGCGATATGTTCAGCTCACGAGCAATTTTTCTACCACTGCGGCGTGGATTTCGATCAAATCTGGCCTTCACTTTTCGGATCATTTCTGGTGTTGTTACCGTTTTTTTCGTCCACTTTTTGGACGCGATGCAACACTGCCAGTATCACGGTAACGAGCAATGGTACGAGAAACAAAAGATTTATTCACATTTGAATGCTGGAGGGCTCTAACGATAGCCACTTGTGTTTTTCCACCCAAATATAAAGCAATCACACTATCACGCTTGAATTCCATCACGAATAACTTTTTTCTGAATGCAATAGATCAAAATGCTTTTGTAAGCTTGTAAACAATAAAATGAACTGTCACTGAAATAAATCTGTCAGCTATCAGACTAGCGGTTTAGAAATGATAGCAACCTGAAGTTGGTTGCAATACATATCAGCCACCCTGTATAACGGTGGTCCGAATAGAAGTGTTCATCCGAAACCCTCCACTCATGGATCTCAATAATGAGGTTTTCTGAGCATATCGTTATATCTAATACTTCTTCCATAATTTTGTTAACAAAGCTGGAGATTGTTACTATTCAAAAATGCTATAAGGGCTTGTCCCCTTTTATTGGTGTCAGTATACCCAAGCTAAATGGTGGGAGTTGGCATTACAACCAGCTAGTAACTCATTACTTGCATTTTCGGATTCCCTTACCAGATGTTGTAATCTAGTGGATAACTCTTGAAGGAGACACCGTTTGACTGTCAATTTCGTATGTGGCAATATTTCACCTTATCTCAGCCTATGTTTGAAGACGGGTCATGTTAGTCCTCACCATCTAGTACCTCACGCAGAGGGTAGAATTAAGTGAAAACTGCTTTTTTATAACATCTTTACTACTTTTCTGGATCTACGGTACTTTGACCAGGATAGATTGGTTGACAACATCAGTATCCCATCTCAATTCGATGATTATTGTTACCGTGGATATACATAGTTTTGCAAAGAATGGCCACAGAAAATTCCAAATTTCATAATATATTTCTTTGAATTTCATTCCGTGTTCTCGACAGAAATTTTCTAACTTTTTTGGTTGTCTTTTGTCCGCTTCATTATTTAATACTTCAATTCAGTTTTGAATTTAAATTTGTTAAATCTCCCTTGAAATGTAAAGTTTTGACATGTTCCACACAACACAATTAGGGCACAGTCATGGTACAGTCCGCCGTCATCCATCCCATCAAAGAGATTCGTCACACTTTAATGAACCACCACATCATCGCCTTAATTTTGTATGCCCTTAATCTGTAATGAATGCGGCGGCGATGGTCGGCTTTTTATAAAAAGAATTTAAATTTTATTGTGTTTACTTTAAAAAAAAACTTTTGCTGTGCTCTTTGAATATTTATGCTGAACTTAGGTATTTTATGAAACTTTTATTTTCCATTTATTATACAGATAGTATTGATATGCTTGCGATTTGATGTGTTTCTTGATAGCTAAAATAAATTAAATTAGTTAATTTGATGCAATAATTATTATCTAAATATATTTAGCATCTTCTGTAATGAGTTTCTTTTAAAAATAAAAATTGTAAATTGCATTTTTAGACTCAGTCTGCTTACTAGACGTATGTTCTGCCATGATTTCCCTTATAACTTCCATTTGCGGCAACAGCAATGCTTACAAAATAACCTTTTTCATATACGCCTTTTTCACTGATTGAAACACATCACATATCTCACGAATCCTCTACCCAGGATTTGTTGCTTATCAAATTCAAATCTGATTTTTTTTTTCTCTCTGTAGATTCAAGGCAACCAATTACCTCTCACTTCAATCGATATCAGATCGATCTTCATTAAATGATGACTTGGTGTAGGCTGAACCGGCCATAACGACGAGAGGATATCCTTCATTGTGTACCTACACGCAGAGAAAAAGATTAGGTTGAACATGATAGCGAAAACCATTCGAATTTTAGTATTTGTCATAATATTCTTTCTGCAACAATATAATTTTGAACATTTTATTACATTATAGTTACCGCATAAACAACTGGGTTGTGGTTATAATAGTATTAGTATTTATTGCTTTTACGCCATAGCTATAGCTATATTATAGCTATGATCCTAAGATGGATTCAAATATTATGGTTTCCTGGCTCAAAATGGTTATTGGGATCATAATATAGTTACGAGGACACCATATTATGGTGAATTATTACCACACTCTGTTTACATGGAGACAATGCTGTGGTAACCTATCACTATATTAACATTTTCGAGCATAATGACAGGGACCATATCATATTCATAACAATAACTTATAAAAATCATTTCATTGAGTTCCGAAATCCTGATCACCTCAACCATATATATTTTTCTCCACGTGTACCCAACGACCGACCGACCATCAGCTCGTCCAAAACCGACCCACTTCAATCATTATGGTGGGGTATGAATTTCGCTTTGCCATATCATCGTTGCGTCTGAGATCTGATAAGTTTTTGTTATTCAATGTTTTGTGGCTTATTCATTAATTCGTTTTTTATGTTCTTTTTTCGTGGGATATTGAAAGAAGAGGTGTTTTAAATCGATCATCGTTTCATATATTTTTTTCCTTAAGTTTTATTATTATTTCTCTCTTTAGGAGTTTTTGCCTCTTGCGAAAAAAACATTGAGATAATAATAAACATCATATATTATTATTACACCTCTGGCAGGGCTCAACTAATGGTTAATGGTTCTTGTTTGGTGGTAGTATGAGGCATTTCTTTGTTCCTCCTGTAGCCGATCGTTATGGTGATGGTGATGATCATTTCCAGCTTGATGAGGACGAAGAGGATGAAGTCCAGTGTTCATGAAGATGGCAATCAATTTACTTTTTAAACAGGCAACCAGTTTTTATTTTTGGTTTTAGAACACTTCACAACTTTAAAACAAGAAGTAAAACTGTTTCCATTGCCAAAATGTGAATATGTTCGAACTGAAGGGAAATAAACGCTGAACATAAAATCCATTAAGACTTTCTGTTGCGAAAAATAACACCTGAAGGTTTTTTTTTTGTTTTAATTTAATAAGCGTTAGGGGCTGATATGAAGTCAACTTAAAAAGGGCAGTTTGATTTTTTCCTATGAGGAAATTTTTCTGATGAAATTATGAACTAAACATTTATAATTACACAGTAATTCATAAATAGATTCGGAACAGAAATTCCGAATGGAAAACAATATAACATTGCCTTACAAGAGGAAGTACTTGCTATAATTTTCTCGAATCACAACATATCTCAAAAAATCGAAATCTTTGAGCAATATGATCAATCAATCAAATATTTAGAAGGGACCTCTATATGTCGAATATATCATAAGATGTATGGAAATTTTTTGTTAAGCATGAATTTAAGTATAGGGTAATTCCAAAGCAAACGAATCGGAATACACACATTTTAAAATTATCAATTTTGATGTTCATAAAATTTGGCGCGATGATTCTTCAAGAAAAGGGTGTAATTTTTGGCGTTTTCAGTTTTTTTAAATTCATTGTAGTTTTTGTGGAACAGAGCTCCAAACTTACATATCGCAAGGATTTTTCTAAAAATTGCCATGTTAAATTTGCCATATCTTTTTAACCGCTTCATATATTTTGAAGATATTAATACCAACGAAAACCTCTGCTACTCCTATTCAATGTTGCGGATTTTTCACAATTTCAAAATTGTTTTTTTCCAATATATTCCAGAATAGAGAAAAAACATGTTATTTCCTCTACCCAAATGAGTAATTGGGGGTTTTTATTTTGAGTGCTCCCAGACGGCGCTTTCGTCAATGTTTGGGATGTTATCGCCTTTTTGGGAAAATTTTGCGATTGAATTACAAAGTGCGACAGTCCAAAAACCGCGATATTATTTTTCTTGGCGAATATTGGCGAATAAAACAACGTTTGTTCTGTGAAATTTCACGGACACCCCCAAATCCGGATATACGGGTAAAAAAAAACTGCACTTAAACGCCTATAACTTTGTTAATTACTCTATGCAACAAATGAACACTTTTTGAAAAATACACGGACTTGACAGTATAGGGTTGATTGTGCTACCAAAGGGTGGTATAGCCCTAGACTCGGTTTGACGAAATTGGTGACCAATTTGTTTTCTGAAAATCAGTGGGACCCTCGAAAAAGGTTTTGTCCAAAAACTAATTCAGACTTGGTGATAGCGCTTAACTATATTTGGCAATAATTTAGCTAAGAATATGCTAAACAAAGTTGCTTATAATTTTATGCGAAAAAAAATTCCGGTACTATTTTTTTGAAAAACTTGAGGGAAAATATTATTTTTCACTTTATTCACCATAACTTTCAGGGTCTTGTAATTTTTCACTAACAATGTTTGGAAAAATTGTAGCCAACATAAATCTGAACAACTTTTGTGAACATAACAATACAATCTGAACGTGTCTATTTTGGCCCTATTTTAACAAATCGTAAAAACACCTATACAAATGGGGAGGGCGTGGATGAAATGTTCTACAAAAATTTTGGCCATACATACAGTTTAACTATATGTGTCAGAACACATCAAAGCCGAAAAATTAATACATACACCAAAAAAGTTCAAGTTCAATCTGTTTAAATTTAGATATAGCCTCCATATATGTATGTAAGTGTTCTCTCCGATTTGTCATCTAAGCGCTATAGAAGCTGTATTTTACATCCGATCATTATGAAAGATTACAGTAGAGAGTCTTTTGACCCGCAAAAATCATCTACCAAATTTGAAGGAAATCGGTTCAGATTCATATATAGCCTCCATATATATGCTTCTTCCGATTTAGCATCTAAACAGTATAGATGCTGTATTTCACACCCGATCATTACTAAATTGGTACAGCGAAGTCTCTTGAGACACGAATAACTCTAAAAAATTTTAAAGAAATCGGTTTAGATGTAGCTTCTATATAGATGTTCCCTTAATTTTGTAATCGATGTGTTTGGAATTGAATACACGGAAAACTCTTTAGCCAAGAAGATGCCAACAAATTTGAAGAAAATCGGTTGAGATATAACTCCCATATATGTGTCATCTGAGCTCTAGAAGCTGTATTTTGATATTTGACCGATGATTATGATAAGCAGCAGAAAAGAGTTTCTTGATCCAAGAACATTACAAAAACATTATATTAAAGTCGGCTCCGCCCGACTGTAGCCTTTATTGGTTCCCTTACTGTTTTTTTACTGACCCTGTCCTAGCACTTTCCTAATAATAATGCAGAATATAAAACAATTTCTCCCACATCAACTTTTCTGAATTGACAACAAAATTTGCTATACGATTTAAACAATTTCAGTCAGTTGTAGCCACTGAGACAAAGATTATGGCCGTATCAATATAAATTTCCAAAAAAAATAGGTAATTATACCCTCACTTTAGTGACACGAGGTTATATATCATTTGCTACGAGCCAAAATTGTAACACATCGAAAGAGTGACCTAAGACCCTAAGTATGTTCAACAGATATCGGTCATTTTTAGTCGATTTAGGAATGTCCGTCCGTCCATCTGTCTGCTGGGTGGTGCGCACGATTACTCTCGAAAGGAGTAACCGATTGACTTCAAATTTGGTATGCGGTAATGTTTTGATCTATCTCCGGATGAGTTCGAAGATGGGCTGTTTTGGACCACTCCTTCTATAGGGTCCGCCAAATAACTTGTTTTTTTAAACATCGCGCAAAACATCGAGTGTAGCTTCGGCTGTGCGCACCAAACAGTGACTCGTTTTGGGGGTATCGGCTTTTCAATGTATGCGTGCGGTTTTCTGTGCCCCAAATGCGACAATTTTGCTTGTTTGCATACCCGCCAAGATCAAAATGAGCTTCATCTGAAAAGATGATTTTTTTTGGCAAAATCGGCATCTTCTGTAAGTCGATCGCTCCATGCGTTGTTCAAGCGTATACACAACCATATTCGTTCAGCGGAAGGATAAAACTAATTATCTGTGAAATAAGCACTAGTTGAAAAAAACGTTGGATGGCGGACCCTATAGTTTTTGGCCAGTTTTTTGGTGTTTGTGTTAAGTTTTGGGCTTTGGTGTGTTCTGATATATATAGTAAAACATTTTTGTAGAACATTTCAACCACGCCCCACCCATTTTTAGGGGAGTTTTTTACGATTTGTCAAAATATAGGCAAAAATCACCGTTATGGGGGGAAGCTAGAGGGTTAATATATTCCACAAAAATATAGGCCTTAAGATTTGCTACAAAGTTGCTGATGATACCGTACACGTCAGATGAACAGAACACATAGTTTCAAATACCGTTATTCTGCACGAACAAACAAAGGGGGTAAAACTTTAACCCCCCCTAAAATAAAATTCCGATGTGATCCTTCTAAACGCCGATACACGTATATATTTTTTTGGTCTCCTCTACCATAATCCATTGACAGAACCCTGTTATTTTTTTTGTGTTGTACTGTGTTATTAGTACATTAGTCACTATCACCTAGAGAAAAATGGGCGAATTTGCCGCACCCCTTTTGGTACCTCCCACACAAATGGACCATGAAAATTTAACTGCTTATAACTTTAATAAGAGTGCATAGAAAAACTTGAAATGTTGTATAGTATAATGTTTTTGTAGCGCCCATAGTCCGGTGAAGAATGGGCATTATTGTACAGCCCCTTTTGGTACTTCCCACACAAATGGACCGTTTTACATCAAAAGTTAACGGCTTATAACTTTAATACCAGTGCATAAAAATAATTGAAATTTTGTACAGTGTAATGCCTACAGTCCTGTGAAAAGTGGGCGTTATCACCACGCCTCTTTTTGTACCTCCCACACAAAATGACCAAATCATACCAAAATTGAATAGCTCGTAACGTTATAATACCAGTTTACTGTTTACCGAAAATTGGTGTATTTGCTAAAGCCCTTCTGGTACCTCCCACCCAAATTGACAGATTAATTAGTGTAATGTTATATATTACATTACTCACAAAGTGAGGGTATTTCTTAGTGTGTTTACCCCACTGAAACTTTCTTACTTGTTTTATATATAATTTTAGATTCGACGATTGGTCTAGTGTAAGTTCTAAACGCCTTGACCGATTGATGTTATTTTTATACACTATAAACTTTAATAACTCAGTCAATTACAAACCGATTTTTAAGAGATTGGTTGCGTTTTGTTACTTATTATTATATTGTTTAATAATTAACAAAGTTATAGGCGTTTACGTTGCAAACGCAAGAAATCCGTTTATTTCCCTGTAAATTTGGATTTTGGGGGCGCCCGGCAAATTTCACAGAAAAACGTTGTTTTACTCGCAAGAAAAATAGTATAGCTGTTTTTGGACTGTCGCACTGTGTAACTCAATCCCAAAATTTCCCCAAAAAGGCGATAAAATCCCAAAAAATTGGAGAGCGCCCTCTTGCGGCACTCAAAAAACCCCTCATTTACTCAATTCGGTAGAGGAAATTACATGTTTTGCCTCTGGGTAATTTCAATGCAATTCGACCAACTCAAAAAATGACCCCTTTCAATTTTCACAAAATTTAGCACAATAATCCTACTTGTGTGCGGCAATTTTTGTCATTTTTAGTTTTTCAAATTCATTGAAGTTTTTGTGGTACAGAGCTCCAAAGTTACCTATATCAAGGATTCTTCTCAAAATTGCTATTTGTTAAATTAGCCATATCTTCTTAACCGCTTTACGTATTTTGAAGATATTTATACCAACGAAAAGCTTTGCTACTCCTCTTCAATGATGAAATATTTATCTCCTTTTGGTGGAAGGAGTTGAAAATATGGAAAATATCCTTAATCCTTGAATATCCTGAAAAGTATCAACTAATATGGCTATGGAAAACTCAAAATGGAACCTTGATAAACCAAAAATATATAGCAATTTAATTGAGTCAATATTATAATTTTTTTTGTATATGTTTATGTAGGATTTTATGTTCGTTTCCTGGGTAACTTAAAACGGCTTGACCGATTGATGTTATTTTTATACATTATATTTATATTATCAAAGTTCCTCATTTATGGAGGAGGGTGTTAAAGGAATAAATATATATATACTTATATATAAGTATATATATTAGGGCGGTCAATCTTATGGAGTCAAAAACTTATAAAGGCGCATCGCGATTCTTGTTCTCTGGGTCATTTCAAGTAACTTTGACCAAGAAACCATAGGTCAAAAATCAAGTTCGAGCCCTCGGATTTTTCAAAATTTGTATTTTTCCAATATATTCAAGAAAAGAGAAAAACATATTATTTCCTCTACCCAAATGTGTAATTGGGGGTTTTTATTTTGAGTGCTCCCAGACGGCGCTTTCGTAAATTTTTGGGATTTTATCGCCTTATTGGGAAAATTTTGGATTGTAGGTATTGGCGAGTAAAACAACGTTTGTTCTGTGAAATTTCACGGACACCCCCCAAAATGCGGATTTACTGGTAAAAAAATAAAAAACAAGCAAGAAAGTTCAGTCGGGTAAATCGACTTATAAATCCCCTCACCATGAGTTCCAAAAAAATATTACTACATTTATTTATTTTTTTTGTATTATTTAAATTATTATATTTGTATTATTTAAATTATTATTGCATTTAATAACTTAAAAGTATGTACTGGTATTAAAGTTATAAGCTGTTAATTTTTGGTGTAAAATGGTCCATTTGTGTGAGAGGTACCAAAAGGGATATGCCAATAACGCCCATTTTTCTCTGGACTCTAGGTACTATAAAAGCATTACACTGTAAAAAATTTCAAGTATTTGTATGCACTGATTTTAAAGTTATAAGCTGGTAACTTTTGGTACAAAATGTTCCATTTGTGTGAGAGGTACCAAACGGAGCGTGACAATAGTGCCCATTTTTCACTGTGTTATAGGTACTATTAAACCGCTACACTGTACAAAATTTCAAGTATTTATATGAACTGATATTAAAAGTATAAGCTGGTAACTTTTGGAGCAAAATGGTCCATTTGTGTGGGAGGTACCAAAAAGGGAGTGGCCACTTCGCCCATTTTCTTGACGTGTTAGCGACTAACAAACTAATACTATGTTTGAAATTTCAGAAGATTCGAGTACTTAATATAGAAGGTATTAAAGAATCAATATTGCACTAATAGTTAACCCTTTGTGGGGGAGGTACTAGAAGGAGTGGACCAATATGGCCCATCATCCAACTTAGCCGGAGATAGAGAACAATATTTCCGCATACCAAATTTGAAGTCAATCGGTTACTCCTTTCGAGAGTTATGGTGCGCACCAGCCAGCAGACAGACAGACGGACGGACATTGCTCAAATGACTTAAAATGACCCAAAACGAATTTCCGCCGAACATACTTAGGGTCTTAGGCCACTCCTTCGATGTGTTACACTTTTGGCTCGTAGCAAATGATATATATCCTCCTCTCTAAGGTGAGGGGATAATTAATGTACTGTTTTATCCCGTTTCTCTCTGCGCTTGAAAACATTTTTTTTTAATTTTTTCCAGTTCATTTCCGGTGAATCGGTATATATTACAGCCGGGTATATACCGATTCCTTTCTCATTATCTTTTCTGGATAGACAACTAGATTTGCTATTTGATGAATAAATATTGCCATAAATATTGTCCATTTGAATTTATACTTTACAAAACTACTAAATTTCATCCGGATCGCTTGAAAACAGCAACTTCTATAACATGAAGAAGTTGAATCGGAAGGTTCCGTCATATGGGGAATATTATGAAATATAGACCGATTTGACATTTTCCCCAGAAATAGTTAGGGGCATAAAAAACGTAAACTATAAAATTTTAACCGAGTTGGTTGCACAATTTTGCTTCTATAACGTGAAGAAGTCAAATCGTAAAGTACATTTATATGGGAACTACGAGTATACATATCTAAACATGAACCGATTTGGCCCAAATTTCCCCATGAATAGTTAAAGACATAAAACAACCTAAACTACCGAATCCCAGCTGGGTCTTCTAGAAGTTAAATCGCAATGTACAGTTATATTGGCGCTATATAAAATCATGGACGAATATATACCATTTTCGAGAGCGTTCGTCGCTTGCACCAAGGAAGTCCCTCTACAAGAACGTTATAAAGTGATTCTCAGTCGATCGGTATAATAAATGTCTACCTCTCCTCCTTTAAGGTGTTACAAACAAATGCTCATCGCCATTATACCCCATTACAGGTCGCAAAAATGAGGCGAAATTGGTACAGAGGCATCTCTTAGCCTATGGACGATCCCTATCGAAAATGGAGAATATCGGTCCATGTTTTGGTAGCCTGATGTCACTTCTTGACGATCTAGAGAACACATTTTTTAATTAATCTGGCTGGAATTCAGATCTTATATTGGACCTAATCGTCCCTAGAAAAAAATTGGGCTCATCGGTCTATGTTTTGGTATAGCCACCATTTAAAGGTCTGATGTCACTTTTTGACGCTTTGGAGAACACATTTTCCAATTGATCTGGCTGAAATATAAGCATTTGTACTTCATAGAGAAAATGGTGTACATCGGTCCATGTTTTGATAAGTGCGATCCCCTTATGTAGTCACAGTCGAATTTGACTTCTTGGCGGTATAAAACCCACTTTTCTAACCCAGCAAAAAATTTAAGAAGTACTTCCAAAAGAATAACATTATAAGTACTTCCAATTCATAAGTATAAACATTTTTTCGGCATTTAATGAAGTTCTTCTAAATAACTAACCAAAATGTAATTTCGGAATATAAATTATTAACCCAAGAATGCATAATTTTAAAACGATTGGATGTAAAATAAATCTTGTGAAATGATAAAAGTCCAGATCGGAAGGAACATATCGATGGCTTAATGTAGAAAGGGCGTAAGTCGTTATTTTACAGGAGAAGGAAAAGCTTAATAAAATCTTGAAAAAAATGTAATATAAAAAATTGGTTAATGTCATATATAATAAAAACGATCGATGAATTCAGTTGTGAAAAGATTTTTTTATTTTTTTTTATTTTAATGAAGTTATCTAAGATAGGACCTTTTATATGCGATATTTTTGAAAAAAAGTTGACTTAGGGCTTTTTAAAACTAATTTGAAAATAAGATAAAGTAATGTAATAATTCATGTTTTATGTAATAAAAATATCATTTCAAACAAAAATGGAGAGTTTAGATATGAAGTTAGATTTTATAACGTAAGCTGTCATAAAAATGATGACAATCGGCGGGCAGGAACTTTTTAGGTCCTGTAAGTGATCCCATTTCTTTTTCGAGAGTGGTATTTTCTCTTTATAAAGAGAATCAGTGTGAATGTTGTTAATAGAAGAGTTCGATCTCTGTGGGAGTAACTGATATTCGTCCATTATATCTGTTTTGAAATAAATTAATCCTGACGAATCATATGATAAGGCTCGTAGCAAATTTACTGTGGGGTCACCAATTCTTCTACCTTAAATTTGAGATAAAGGTTTGGATATATAAATAAATATATAGAATTTCTTTAGTAGACAATATTTTTACCTGGACGAATCGAAGAGTATTGCATCATATTATAGTAATAGTTTCGAAATTTAGAAAATAGTCATATTGCAAATGATGAGCTGTTAGGGGTACTGGAACTTTTCGAGCCTCCCTTATGAGTTGCACAAATTGAGACGGCAAGTTTATTTGCTTATTTTTAATTTTTCTTTCTATAAGCGAATGAGTTGCATCACATTCCATTTGTGTATGCCCACTTACTAAATACTTCTGTTCAATCGTTACATTGGTTTCCTTAGAAAATGCCAGCAAGGCATTAGACAAAGTAACATTGCGATTTTGATAGAAACATCCATCTGAGTAAATGATTATGTGATGAATTTCTGGCGATCGAGCATGAAATTTCCTCAAGTGTTCAATAATGCATGTCACAAAAGTGGAAGATACGAGGTTTCCATCTGTTTCATCCCAAACATAATTTTCCGATTCGTGCGTTACAATATTGTAGATTGTGAAGTTATGTAGTTGTAGTTTCATTTTATAATATGATGCACTTGCTTTTAGTTGAGGTACTAGTTTTACTGCTTGCACATCCATGCATAAAATTGCACATAGTCCGGATTTAGCATGTAGTATGTCATTCTGTTTTTCTTCCCTCATTTTCTTGATTTCTTCTCTATGTTTTTCATAATCTTCATTTGGAAAATTATTAGCTTTATGTGATACACACAAATCACATTGATCTTTTTTAGGCTTAAAAATAGAATAGTTTGACTCCTTTAATATTTCCGCAAAAATTGGATATGACATTTTCATGCTTTCATTTTCTTTTCCTGATCCACATTCGTCAACATAAAGCTTGTAAATTTCCTGATATGAAGAAAAATTAGATTCAAAGTATAATTTTTTTGTATCTTTTCGGCAATAATGGGACTCCATTTTTGGCAACTCTGCTAGGAAATTTTTTAGAAATTTACGTCTTTGTTCATTTTGCTTTCCTATGGCAGACGATCGTTTAGCAGACTTGCGCAGATTTGAAGAGCTATCGGGATTGTCTTGCGTACCATGTTTACCACCACCGGTAATCCAATATCGAACCATCTTTTCCTTTATGCCTAGTGTTGAATAAAACATTTGACGGCACACTTGCAATCTGCTAGAATTATGCCTTAAAAAATATTTTATTGTTTGACTCCGTCTCGAGTTCTCAGTGCAATTAAGTTTTTTCCCAGAAATGTTTGTAAGACCTGTGACATACATCCGTTTTTGCTCCCAAGTCATCTTCCAAAACAAATTAAAGATTTCGTTTCGGGTCTGCTCTGTAAACGATGAACAATTTCTAAGCGCACTTTTTTTACAAAATTGAGATGAACTTGACTCTCCTAGTTCCCTAGACGGCTTTTGGCAAATTTTGTTTTTCGATAGTCCCAAATATTCTTCTCCTTCCATTCTTTTTTTCTTATTAGCGTTTCTTTTCCATTCGGATTTGTTTGCAATATTACTCTTCTTTCGAACATCGTCAATCCCTGCACTTGAGTCAGAAGTTTCGCTTTCACAATTCATATTATTGAAACTTTTAATATAAAAACTTTTCACAGTTCAATAATATTTTTACACAAAAACAGACGTACGTGGTGACAGTAACAGAAAAACTATTTTTTCGGGAAGTCCCGGTAGTCATGACAGTGTTGTCAATACAAAACAAATTACACGTTTTTGAAAACAAGTGCTAACATAGACCAAAATATAAATTCAAGTACAAACGAGTTAGGGCTTTTTCTTTCAAACATTTTTTGATTAGACTTAGGCCCTTTTGTAAAACAACTATAAAACCGTTATTTTCAATCACAGAACTCTGAAATTTGTAAGAGAGGTGTATTTCAGAACGGTCAACCATATTATGTAAAAAAACGAGATTTTGGAAAAAATCGAGTTACGCCCTTTCTACATTAAGCCATCGATATGTATGAGGGCTATGATATATATGTAAAATACTGCGCCTATGGTGCTAAAGGGAAGAAATATATATTTATATGGCGGCTATATCAGAATTAGTGAATGGTTCTGGAAGCTAGTCGATTAAATTTCATCAATTAAATTTCGTTTCAGTCGACTAGGTCGATAAATCGGACCTACAAGTCGACTATTTCATAGCCGATTAAAATAACATAAAGTCATTTCAAAGTATGCTGATTTTCTTCGAAATATGTTAAATTTTGTAATTGTAGTACATTGGATTGCGATAAAAACTGAATTTGTTAACAACACTTTATACTTTCCAAAAATTTTAATATAGCGTCACCAGAAATGCCCAAGATTGTAACCCTCAAAAAATTAAAATTAGTTTTTCGTCAAAAAATCACGATTTTATTCAAAAAAAAAAGACGTAACATCAAGTGCTCGTTTTTGATAAAGAACAAAAGGCGTAACTCACATTGTATTAGACAGAACGTACTGTATTCATCTATTTAACCTTTGTAGTTGTTCTTTTGTTGCTGTTTTGATTTTTGTAAATCGTGTTTGACACCTATTTTAGATGCAAAATTCTATATGGGTCTGTATTTAAATTTGGCCTTTATCTGAAGGGTATCCATTTTTTATCAAATTTCGCAGTGTTCCTGATTCTATAAACTAATCTCTGCCAAATTTAATAATGCTCTGATGTAAAACATGAAAACACATTTTTCCAACCTTGCTAGTGACCGTTTATTCTCGGATTAAAAAATCCTTTGTGCAAAATATAGTACATTTGACAAAAATATGACTTCTATGGAGCTTAGATGCTACATCGGAAGGTACACATCCATGCGAGTATGTGGGGCTATATGTAAATTTGGACCGATATTGTTCACACAGATATTAACTGTTAAAATAAGACACTCTTTACCAAATTTCATGAACATCGAAAGGACATTATATCTTCTATAGAGTGTATAAGCTAAATCGAAGGTATATTCATATATATTACAATATCTGGTTCTAAACTGATATTCAAATAGTTGAGAGATTTTTGATCGTTCGCCGTAGACGAAAGAAATACGGATTGTCTTTCAATTTTAATACGAATTGTCTTGTTCCAAAATAAAGATATGTACAAAATTTCTTTGAGATCGGACTATATTTGTGACCTGCACATACACTGATAGAAAAACCGTTCGTCACCATGACGAATCAGTTTCGTCAATATATCATCGTACTGGTGACGAAAAGTTTCGTACATGCGATGTTTTTGTACGTCAATAGAACGAACACGATCATCAACCCATGTTTTTGGCGATATCGAAATTCGTCGAGGGAACGATAAGGTTTCATCCCCACGACGAAAAGATTTATTTAACCATTTTGCTGAAAATATGATAAAACGAAGCAATCAATTTATAGTTTGTGCTTAATTGTACTATTCTATAGGCGATCTGATTACCTTAGTTAAATAATTTGTTGTAAAAGTTTAATTTAAAAATTCTAATTATTGTGATGGATGGAGTTTGTCGTGGTGATGAATAGGATTCGTCGTGATGATGAATGGGATTCGTCGTGGTGATGAATGGAATTCGTCGTGGTGATGAATGGAATTCGTCGTGGTGATGAATGGAATTCGTCGTGGTGATGAATGTAATTCGTCGTGGTGGTGAATGGTATTCGTCGTGGTGATGAATGGGATTCGCCTGTTGGCAAATACATTACTTGATGAGATTATTTTTGATTTAAAATATCAGAAGTAATGAATACTTCTCGTTCGTTTTCTTTCAGCCTTTCCTGATAAGAACTGCGTTTCGAACCGAATAATCACAACTGAACTAGGCAAAGTGGTCAAGTTTATTTTCCATTACGTTTTTAATGGCCTAAAATCAGAAGAATATTTATTGAAAATTTAAAAATATAAATAGTTGGGGGCATGAATTAGTCGTGGTGATGAATGGAGTTCGTCGTGGTGATGATTGGGATTCGTCGTAGAGATGAATGGGATTCGTCGTGGTGATGAATGGCAGTCGTCGTGGTGATGAACTCGATTAATTGTAGGGATGAATGGTGTTCATCGTGGCGATGAATGTAATTCGTCGTGGTAATGAACTCGATTCATCGTAGGTATGAACTGTGATCATCCTGAGTTATTGGAAACAGAGATTCGTCATGGTGACGAACAAATTCATCAAGAGGATTATTCCATACGTTGGCTGACTTTTGACGAACAAATAATCGTGATGATGTACAAATTCATCGTCATGATGAAGCTTTTTCTATCAGTGTAGATTACAAGAATGCATGCACAAACTGACATAGCTAAATCGGTTCAGAAAGTGATTCTAAGTCGATCGGTATAATAAACGATGGTTCTATATATCTCTTCTCATTTTTGGTATTAGAAACAAATGCATAAACTCATAATAAATTGTACCACAGTGTGGTGTAGGTTATAATTAAATAATTTTAAAAGAAATTATGGTAATGATATATACCATACCATACATACTGTACCACACTGTGGTACTTTACTACTCTCTACTACGGAAAACTTTTTTTTTTGTGAGAATGTTAATTACACTATGGGGTCACACTTTTCAAGAGCCATCTACACCATACAGATTACAGACATCTTCAAATGTCCTAAACATACATACGAGTACATATATATGATCGATGATCTCTTTGGCCAATAGTATATTATTTATAGGTTCACTTCCCTATGTCAACATTTGTATTCCTTTAAAATATGAAATCTCTGGACCCAAAGATGTTAATAAGAACGACATACATTCATCAAATAAATACAACACTAAAAAAGCAAATCTTACAGTGCTTTAAAAGAGTTGTGCAAAAGTGGTGACATAGAAGTACTTCCCCGGCGCGACAACCCCTTGTTAAATTCATTGGTGAAAATCCAAATTAGAACAACTTCCGGATCATAAGTTGGGGATTTTTATTGCTTCTTTGGATGCTCTTTTTTTTGCTGGGAACCTATGTGCTGGGATTTCAAATATGTACTCTATTTAAACTACAACAATTAATAATAATAATGGTTTCTCCGTACATTTGTTGGCAAACAATGGGGGAGGGTATTATACAGTCTGCCCCGCCGAATTTTAATCATTCCAATACAAACGTGGTAACACAACCCAGCAAAAAATAAAAGAAGTACTTCCAAATGAATAACATTAAAAGTACTTCCAAATCATAAGTATGAACATTTTTTCGCCATTTAATGAAGTTCTTCTAAATAACTAACCAAAATGTAGTTTCGGAATATAAATTATTAACCCAAGGATGCATAATTTCAAAACGATTGGATGTAAAATAAAGCTACTAAAGTGATAAAAGTCCAGATCGGAAGGAACATATATATGAGGGCTCTGAAATATATGTAAAATACTGCTTCTATAGTGCTAAAGGGAAGAAATATATATTTATATGGCGGCTATATCAGAATTAGTGAATGGTTCTGGAAGCTAGTCGACTTTCTACTTGTACACCAACCAAATTACGTTTCAGTCGACTAGATCAATTAATCGGACCTAAAAGTCGACTTTTTCATAGTCGATTAAAATAACATAAAGTCATTTCAAAGTATGCTGAGATTCTTCGAAATATGTTAAATTGTGGAATTGTAGTACATTGGATTGCGATAAAAACTGAATTTATTAATAACACTTTATATTTTCCAAAAATGTTGATATAAATGTTGATAGAAATGCCTAAGAGCGTAATCCTCAAAAAATGAAAGTTCGTTTTTCGTCCAAAAATTACGATTTTATTTAAGAAAACAAGATGTAACATCAAGTGCTCGTTTTCGATAAAGCATAAAAGGCGTAACCCACATTGTAATAAACAGAACGTAATGTATTCATCTATTTAACCTTTGAAGTTTTTCTCTTGTTGCTGTTTTGATTTATGTCAATCGTGTTTGATAGCTATTTTAGATTCAAATTTATTAATATTTAAATTTGGTCTTTATCTGAATGGTATCCCTTTTTTACCAAATTTCGCAGTGTCCATGATTGTCTTTCAATTTCAATACGAATTGTCCAAAATAAAGATATGTTCAAAATTTCTTTGAGATTGGACTATATTTGTGACCTGCACATTGATTACAAAGAATGCATGCACAGACTGACATAGTTAAATTGGTTCAGAAAGATATTCTAAGTCGATCGATATAATAAACAATGGTTCTATATATCTCTTCTCATTTTGGGTGTTAGAAACAAATGTATAAAATTATAATAAACTAGCTGACCCAAGCAGACGTTGTCCTGCCCGTCCTGTTTGGGATGTATTGGTTGGTTATTCATTGATATTTCATTAAAAAATCATACATCCCGAGTTTCAGGAAAAAATCATCAAAAATATATATTGACCATATGTCCACTACAGCGCCATCTACCGGAGACATACATACAAACTATTATCAAGACAAACCACACATACACATTAAATTTCAGCCAAATCGCTCTGGAAATACGAATTTTGCAAATAACTTGACCACTCTGCAATTTATCGCTGTGGAAATAATTCTAAAACACAAATGACCCCAAACCGAATATATTGTTAAATTTTCAGCCCATTCGCTTTTATGGTTTCGGAGATCATGCGTTACTAACAAAGGATTTTATATATAATGATTGTACCACAGTGTGTTGTAGGTTATAATTAAATAATTTTAAAAGAAAATATGGTAATTAAATATACCATACCATACTTACTGTACCACACTGTGATACCTTACTACTCTCTGAACCGGGGCTACGGAAAATACATAGCGCCGCACAAATGTGCTATGTATTACAGTGTAAAATAAAAATACTTATTTATTAGAGAATGTTGATCATTTGCGAAAATGTTACTAGAAGTTACACTATGGGGTCAATCGGTCACACTTTTCAAGAGCCAGCTACACCATACAGATTACAAACCTCTTCAAATGTCCTAAACATACATACATATATATGATCGTTGATCTCTTTGGCCAATAGTATATTATTTATACGTTCCCTTCCCTATGTCAACATTTGTGTTCCTTTAAAATAAGAGATCTCTGGACCCAAAGATGTTCATAAGAACGACATACATTCATCAAATAAATACACCACCAAAAAGCAAATCTTACAGTGCTTTAAAAGGAGTTGTGCAAAAGTGGTGACAAAGAAGTACTTCCCCGGCGCGACAACCCCTTGTTAAATTCATTGGTGAAAATCCAAATTAGAACAACTTCCGGATCATAAGTTGGGGATTATTATTGCTTCTTTGGATGCTCTTTTTTTGCTGGGAATGAGTAAACCCCTCATCCTATGAGTTATAAAAACGGAATGGCTGGTAGGAACTAAGACTAATAGTATCTTCACAAAATGTTGGTATTCGAATTTTCTATAAATGTTAGAGCCATCTCACATAGAAATCAAAACAAGCAAAGTATTTCATTATTATCAGTTCCGTAAGCATAAGGTATACCCTCCTCCTGTAAGTTGAGGGTATAATTATTGTGATTAGTGGATCACATTATCATTCTCTTTTAAATATATGCTTCAAAACTGCCACCTTAGAATAATTCCCAATTATGTTTTCACTCCCTTCGAACGATCAAATGGTTTACAAGTGTGTACAGTCTGTCCGTCCGTCTATCTGTCCATTTACTCGACATGCTATTGATCATAAACCAAGATTATGTCGTACTTCGTTTTAAATAAAGACAAACTAAAATTGCAAAATCTTGAAGGTAAAACTGCGGCTCTATGGCCGGCACCATGGAAAGCAACGTTCAGTGTGACATATCATACCTTTGACTTACGCCTTCGATTTTTTTCTTTGTCCGCAAACGGAAGAAAATAGTAAGTATTCCCGAACGCCATCTTTTCACTTTGGAACAGAAGCAAACCCGAAATGTAGGGGGATGGACATTTGCACGTACGTTTTTGGAATTTTTGATGAAGGTTTAAATTCCTTTCTCCTCCACACATAATTCTGGGTTGACAATCAATTTTTATTGTTTTACGCCTCCATATTTTTCCCTCAGCCACACGTTTGGGCTTAGGACTACTTCTTCTTTTTATGGTTTTTTCTGTGTGTTGGTTCTCTGCAGATTTCACAAATATTATGTTGCGTTGCTTTGATGGTGATTCTGAGGCGGCAGTGGCGGCTACCTGACCTCTTTCTTTATGTGTTCATTTCGGTGTTGCACGCGTCCTGATTTTTTAAGACACCGATCGACTGCCATCGTCATCATCTACGCCTTGGCTCAATGTTCAGCCTTATCAGGGGCATCAACGTCGTCGTCGTCATCATCATCCTTGGCTTCCTCCATGTCCATCATTGTCGTTTGTTGTAAAATGGAGTTTGAGCATTGCAGCCATCATGATCATGATGATGACTATCCGTCGTCGTCGTCATCGTCTTCATCGAAATATGTGCCGAATCACATTATGTTTCCTGCTCAGGTTCCTGTTGCTGCTGCTGCTCATTTTCTCTTCTCTTTTTGTGGCTCATTTGGTCTGCCTTCTGCCTGCCTTGGGGGCGAAATCGTAACGATATTTAAAACATTTTCTTATAATGTTTAGGCTCGTTGTGGGTTATTAAGATAAACCTGTGTGATAGCATGTTTAGCATAAGGAATCACTTCTTGTAGAGCGTTTGCCTGTGCTGCTGTTACCCGGGCTCTTTCGATACTTCCTTGTTTCCATAAAGGGCATTCGGAACGTACACTCTACACTGAGAATCAATGACATTGTCAATCTGAAGAAAGAGGACACAATTTCTTATTCTTATAAACTACTTTAGTTTGAAATTCCCAAATGTTCAAATATGAAAATTTTTTAAAGTATTTATAAATATTTCTACCAAATTTGATCAAACTAACTCTATTATTACGGACTGTAGCGTGATTACAACAGACGGACGGACGGACGGACAGACGGACATGGCCAAATCGTTTTAGAATTTTACGACGATTAAGAATATACTATATGAGGTCTCAGATCAATATTTAGAGGTGCTACAAATGGAGTGACAAAATGAATATACCCCCCATCCTATGGTGGAGCGTATAACAAGTAAAAGCGTTAAGTTCGGCCATGCCGAATCTTATACACAATGAATATACCCCTCATCCTATGGTGGAGGGTATAAAAATTGATTGGCTCCTCGGATTAGAGAGGATAAAATGTCTAAAATGTCAGTTCTGATGGCACTCTGTCTGATCGGTGAACAAGCCATTAGTTTGGGAATTGGGTCCAATGGTTTCTGCAGAAGCTGTGGAGATAAGGAAGAAGTTAAGACCATTGAGCACCTTCTTTCTTACAGTCCCACATTTTGACAGATCACGTGTGAGTCGTGTCATGCTGTCATGTTATTTTTGCTAAGTATTGTTTGGCATTTCATCATGGAAAGACTTACGCCTGAACAGCTTTTACAAATTATTAAGTTTTATTATCAAAATAATCGTTCGCCAATTGCGCTAAGTCCATTTTTTTTTAAATCCAAAAAAGACACTTTCCAGTCGCTCCACGACCTTGACAACCATGAGCCATATTTTAGCTCTCGTTAAGAGCAGCTATATTTTTGGCATTGACCGATTCCCGATCCGACGTACCGGAATCATCGGTGCATATTTCTTCCAAAATGATACCGGTGAGAACGTAACCGTCAATGGCGACCGTTATCGTGCGATGATAACCGACAATTGATGCCTGAAATTGAAGCTACATGTATGTAGCGTAAGGGCCGGACTACACCTATGTGGTCAGCAAGAGATAGTTTTTTTTGTTAATTTTTTCTTATTTAATGTCTGATAAAATGCACTGTATTTATCAATTTTTCAAAACTGACTGACTGACTTCTCAATCCGAATTCACTGCAATTGTTGTTGTACCCTCACCTTAGTGGAGAAGGTATATACATATGTGGTTTTCTGGAATGACAACCTATGTCAGATAGTTTCGATTTCGGGATTTTGGCATGCGAGGATAATCTCAAAATTAGCCGTCCTAACAAAGAAAACACAACAAGTTTGGGAACATTTTTCTTTATTCCAGCGATTTTCAATAGCTTCGACACTCTGTTATAGTAAGAAATATCTAGTTCCTGAAAATAACAATCAACCGAATCCTCCACCTTTTGATTGCTGGCAAATCATTTTCCGCCAAACTATTTGTTCAAGTTTGGAAAAAAAGAATCCGATGGAACTAAATCTGGCGAACAAGGTGCGTGTTGAAGCAATTCGAACATTAATTCATTGATTTTGTCCATCGCAATAGTGAATGTGCGAACTGGTTCAATGTCTTGATTGTGAGCAAACGCGGCACCCATCTTACGTACAGATTTCTCATCATCAAATTTTCCGTTAATATGCAATATATTGTACTTTTTGAAATGCCTATGACTTCAACTAGTTCACGAACCTTCAACCGACGGTCATCCAATACCAGTTTGTGGATTTTGTTAACCATTTCTGGCGTGGACACCTCAAGTGGTCGACCAATACGGCGTTCATCTTGGCAGCTCGCATTGTCCCGTTTAAACCTTACCACTCAATATTTTATAATTGTAAACGTAGGAGCAGACTCCCCCAAAGTAGAATCTAGCTCGGTTTTAATACTGGTTCGAATGAGACCTTTCAAATGAAAGTATTGTATTATATATCGGTGACCAATTTTTTCCATGTTTACAAATTCACTGAGATCGTTTACTTTTGAATGCTCAAAAAAAAAACCGAAACATATATTTTAGAAGGTTTAAACTTTTCACGAAAGTATATTTTCAAGCTACTACCGCCATCTATATGTCAGGTCGGCCAATTTTGGGACCGCCTCGTAACCATTGGCCTACCTCGCGATTCATTGGAAGATCGCTTAATAAAACTGTGGAATACTTATGTTCTGTCAACGGATTCTGATAGAGTTGGTAAAAAAGAATATACTTGTATCGACGTTTTGAAGGGGTTTACGTGAGGTGGTCATTTTAGAGAGGTCTATATTTCCCCATTTTACGCATTCTTATGATGATTCGGCATATGAAAACGTGTGATCCTTACATTTCAGTTACATGTGTTCAGCAACATTACGAGGAAAATGTTTGTTGAACATTTAAACCCTCTAGCTCTTCAACCTAGCGGTCTTTTTGGTCCCTTTTTTGGAGAAGGGACCAGAAAGACCTCTACAAAAATATTTGCCATAAAATTCTACTATATATCTCACACCAAAACTCAAAACTCAACCTTAAGCCAGAAATAAGTCAAAATTTAAAATACATTTGAGAAAAATACGAAATTAACCCAAAAATGGATGTTAGGTTTTGTTTTATTTCTGGCATTTAAGTTGAGTTTTGTGTTTTGGTGAATTCAGAAAGTACACTTTCAGTAGAATTTTACGGCAAACATTTTTGTAAAATGTTTTGACTCGCTAAACACCTGTTTTGGGGGTGATTTTTACCTATTGAGGAGCAAAAGCGTCAAAATGTTCTACAAAAATATTTGCCATAAAATTCTACTAAAGGGTCCGCCATCTAACGTTTTTTTTCAACTTATTTCGTGAATGGTAACACTTAGCTCATGTCTGATTTGACAGATAATTAGTTTTATCCTTCCGCTGAACGAATATGTGTATTTTGCGAATATTGCGACATTACTTTGAAAATCATGGTAATGTTGCAGAATGTGTGCGAAAATTGCGTACGGATTTTGGAAGAAGAGAAGCACCGTCAGCTCCGTATGTTCGTTATCTTGTGAAAAAAGTGAAAGAAACTGGCATCCTCATCGATAAACCAAAGCGTGAAAATCCAGAAACCGTGCGTACACCCGAGAATATTGCTGCTGTGGCAGAAAGGATGCGTGAAGCGCCATCAACATCAATTCACCGTCGTTCTCAACAATTGAACATTTCGGAGACATCATTGAGACGAATTTTGCATAAAGACCTTGGTATGACGCCATACAAAGTCCAATTGGTTCAGGAGTTGAAGCCAACTGACCATCCAATGCGTTTTCAGTAGTTTTTTTTTATAGCATTTTCAAAAAAGAAAAAAGTTATTTGGCGGAACCTTTATAAGTCTCTGAATACACCAAAACACAAAACTCAACTTAAATGCCAGAAATAAGTCAAAACTTAATATCCAGTTTTAAGATAATTTCGTATTTTTTCCAATTGGTGTTAAACCTAAAAATGAATTTTAATTCATTTAGGTTGAGTTTTGGTAGATTTTTATGGCAAATATTGTTGTATAGAATATTTTGTATAGAATTGTATATAGAACGTTTTGACGAAATTTGAAGCTCCGACCCATGAGTCACCAGGACCAAAAAAATAGACTTCCCCTGAACCTGGATAATAAAGGGTCCACCAAATAACTTTTTTTTTTGAAAATGCTATAAAAAAAAACTACTGAATATTTTCTCAAATTTCTTTTTTTATTTTAAAGTACAATCCTTCCGGTTAATAATGGAAAATAATTTCATTCAAATGGCTGCCTCGGCTGGCCATGCAGTAGCCTACACGATCGGTCCAATTTTTAAGCACATTATCGATTGTGTGCAGCTGTATTTCACCAATGGCTTCACGAATATTGTCCTTTAAAGCGTCAATTGTCTCTGGCTTGTCGGCGTAACCCTTATCTATGAGGGCACCCCACAAATAATAGTCCAACGGTGTCAAATCGCAGCTCCGAGGTGGCCAAACGACATCAGCTCTGCGGCTGATAATGCGATCTTCAAAAACAGGGCGCAAAACATCGAGTGTAGCTTCGGCTGTGTGGCACGTAGCGCCGTCCTGTTGAAACCAAATGTTGCCAATATCCTCCTCTTCAATTTTTGTGAACAAAAATTCGTTCAACATGGCCCGATAACGATCGCCATTGACTATAACGGCCGCTCCTTGCTCATTTTCGAAGAAAAATGGCCCAATTATGCCTCTGGACCAAAATCCGCACCAAACAGTGACTCGTTTTGGGTGTATCGGCTTTTCAATGTATGCGTGCGGGTTTTCTGTGCCCCAAATGCGACAATTTTGCTTGTTTACATACCCGCCAAGATCAAAATGAAAAAATCAAAATCAAATGAAAATCAAAAATGAAAAAAAATTGAAAATCAAAATTTTCAAAGTGATGTCGCAATATTTCCCAGCGTTGTTCAAGCGTATACACAACCATATTCAGCGGAAGGATGAAATTAATTATCTGTCAAATCAGACATGAGCTAAGTGTTACCATTCACGAAATAAGCACTAGTTGAAAAAAATGGCGGACCCTTTATTATACTCAAATTAAAGGAAATTTTCGCATATTACAAATATGGTGGAAAAAGTCCATGATCTCTCCAGGTGTCTCTTAGCGGGTCCTAAAAATTGCTTTTGGCTAATTGGCCCAAGTAAACTACATATATTTTTACCATTTGAATTAAGAAATTGGAAAATATTCAAATTAAATATGCAAAATTTTTCGATAAGTGAAATATTAATGCCTCTTTGTTAAATCTGAAATTCAAACCAAGATAAAGTGCCTGTTTCTGTAACTTATTTTCGTTCGTCTACGGCGAACGATCAAAAATCACTCAATTATTCCGAGAAATCTATAAGTCACAGAAGTTTATAATTCTTTGTGTCTATAGAAAAGCACATAAAAAGCGCGCACCCAAAATATTTCTAACCTGCGTTTTATAGAATTCAAGTAATAGTTGAGTGATTTTTGATCGTTCGCCATAGACGAACGAAAATAAGTTACAGAAACAGGCCCAAAGTTTTCCTTCTCTGCAGGGTGCCACTCCGTCGGTGTATATCCTTTGACTCTAAATATGTGTTCATTTGTTTTTAGACCTTCTTTTAAAACAATATAAAGGCATGCAAAAGTAATGGAAAGATCCTCGTTTAAATGCGTTCAGGAACAGTAGTGTAAAGAGAGTGTTGTGTGGCAGAAGAATGGCGGCGATCCTATAAGAACGAACGTGACTGAGGTTGGCCAAGCCGAGCCGATCCGTCGCAATTTGATTTATTATGATTTTTATATTTTGACAGATTATGTGGCAGATAACTACGGTATGTCGCTTCCCTTTTCTCTGTATTTCGAGGAGAGAGAGGCACAAAAAACAGTCCTCTTAAATTCGGCTACTGTTTTCAAAGGTATGCATGTGCGTGTGTTGTATAGGATAATGAAGGATAGTCCGTCCTTCCATTCATCTGTCTGTCCACCACTAAGCCTTCTTACTCGTATTGTTCTATACCTCAGGTAGTATTATGACATTTATCCCAGTGCTTCACGTGAGGTGAGATTTAAATTTCACAGAATAATCCTACGCAATAACACAAACACTCCTTCATTTCCCATTCCCCATTCCTTTTCTTATCTGAGTTTTGAGGATTTAGTTTTTGTGTTGTTATTTTCAAAAATCTGACAGAGATGTGTGATGTGGAATGTGACAGTTGGGATTCGCAATTTGGTTTTCTACGAATAAAAGAAGACATGCCAAGGATTATCTTTTGTACGTTTTTTGAAAATAAATAAATGAAAATAAGAGTCCTAACAAATTACGAATCTCAACAGAATTTTAAATCTCTTCTTATTCCCGACCCTCATTACAAATTACGCGTGTCTTTTTGGAAATTTTATTGTTTGGCAGAATTGCGAAAATATACAATTTATCCCTTTCAAATTGTTGCATGACCCTTTTTCGCGCTCTTATCAAATTAACGTTTTTTACAAATCACACTTCGTTATTTTATTTTTAACAAACCAAAAAGAATTGCAAAATAAACGAGCTGCAGCCATAATTTACATTAACAATGAAATTAAAATAAATTGATGGAAATCTAAAATAAAAGCCACAATTTATTACCAATCCGATTTATTTTACACTTCCAAATATACACTGTCCACTCGTTCATATGTGCGGCCATAAACGGGAACAGTACCATCATCACCAGTCCCGGCACGGCACTGCATTGCACGTTAGGGCCAGACAATTCACAGTTCAAAGCCATTGAATGGATTGGATGGCGGTGGTAAATGACCAGAAGAATGGACAGGCGAACGGACGGACAGACAGATGAGCTTGGCCAACATGGGCAGAGCATCTTGAAAGCTGTTTAACATCGCACTTGAAGTGTTAACGAAAAACGTTTCAGCGGCTTCCAAAAAAAAAAATTCGCAAACCCAAAACTGGGTAGGAAAACAATGAATTTTTGTTCTTCAACATTTCTGCACATAACGAAACAATGCGCGCATCGCACAGTATTTCGTTGCCACATAACTTGTGAACAATAAGAAGTATTAGACTTTGTGAAAATCAACCTTATACAGTTCTGAGAATTGGACGCGAAAGTAGCCCCTAAAATAAGAACTTATACATCATTCGTTTAGTCAAGTTGGCTCGATTAATTATTTTAATGGCCATACGAATTTCTGTAGACACAAGGCACAACAGCATAACTCGAATTATGCTCAAACTGAGTTATTAATGCCATAATATTCCCCATCTTCGATTACATATTGTGACATATTTTGGTGATGATCCCTCGTTCAGTTATCTATATAATTCAGCATATCTCACTGTGTCACTATATTATAAATAGATTATTATATCAATACAAATCTTTAAACTTCTCTCCTGAAAAGTTTTAAAAACAGTCATATGCTGTTATGCCTTGTGACCACAGATTTGTTGCTCAAGGTGGATTTTTAGCATTTTTTCTATATTTTTTCTCGGTATTCCTTTTGTGTCTGAAGCAATGTTTTAGATATTGAATAGGAGAAAAAAAAAGCGGAACAAACCTATCCGAAAAAAGTGCATCTAGTGCCTTAAAAATCGCAAGAATGTTCTGTTCTGTTTTATAATCTTCTGTTTTTTGACTTTGTGGGCATTTTTGCGATTTTTAAGGCACTGGATGCACTTTTGTCGGGTAGGTTTGTTCCCCATTTTTTCTCTCCTATTCAATATCTACAACTCTGCTTCAGACACAAAAGAGATATTCCGTACGGTATACCGAGAAAAAAAATATAGAAAAGGTGCTAAAAATCCACCAAAAAAAAAATCGTATGGCCATTACGCGTCCTACTTTCAGAATTGGGGGCTACTTTCGCGTCCAATTTTCAGAATTGAGTCCCAAAATCATGTGTTGTACTGTTATCAAACTAAAATTGTCTAAAGCGACACGGACATTGGCCTGACCCGTAGCCCTTTAATGAGAGAATAATGCTATGGGAGTTCGCCTTCCATTTTTTGTGAAAGTGTGCTAAATCCCATAACTTTTGAAAAAAATGGAATAATTTTGAGAAAATACTTTATAGGGACAAATGTTTATGTTTCCATTTCACAGAAACCAGGGCTATGCAGTCCATTGTGATACCACAGAGGCGGCAGGAAAAAATATGCAATGTTCCTAGTCATTCTCTTTGAACTCATTTGATTTGTAAAGATTTGGCGGATGTTAAATCAGCCAGGCACAAGAACTAGGGACACTTGGGGATATCACATAAGCCAGGTACAAGAACTACGGACACTTGGGGATATCACACTATAGTGCAGTGTTCACCGACCGAGTGGGTTATATTCCAACGGTATCCACTTTCAATTGAAACTTTGCAACTAATTAAGATACCTGCCAGAAGGGAATGGGTTGGCAGAATACCAGGAAATACAGGGTTTTCCAACAAGAGGTGTTATTTTGAATAACCCGGTATGTCACTTTTGAAGCTTTTATTCTTTGACATTTGACAAGTAGAACCTACGCCATTACTAAAAATGGAACGATACACGATTCAACAACGCACTGAAATTATTAAAATTCAATACAAAAATGGTGAAAATCTTGCAGTCACAGTTCGCAAAACTAAAGTATTTTTGGGTCGTCGTGAAGCACCTTGTCGGACCGCAATACAGAAATTAGTGGAAAAATTCGAGCTGTTGGGACAAGTTAGTGATGTGGAGAATAAAACCCGTGCACGTCGCTCAAGAACAACTGAGAATATTGCTGCTGTAGCCCAAAGTGTTGAAGAAAACCCAGGTTTGTCCATTCCTCGTCGTTCTTTGGAATTGGGCATTCCACAAACGTCATTACACTGTATCTTGCATAAAGACTTGTGTCTTAAGGCTTATAAAATTTAGTTAACACAAGATCTCAAGCCGGCCGATCATCAACAACGTCGTGTCTTTGCTGATTGGGTCCTTGAAATGCATAAAAATGATCCGGAACTCCATCGAAAAATCATCTTTACTGATGAGGCCCATTTCCACCTCGGTGGCTATGTCAACAAGCAAAATTGTCGCATCTGGGGCTCGGAAAACCTAAGAGTTATTGTTGAGAAGCCTCTCCATCCTCAACGTGTGACTGTTTGGTGCGGTTTATGGTCCGGTGGGGTCATTGCACCTTACTTTTTCGAAAATTAGGTTGGATCAGTTACGGTGAATGGATTGCGCTATCGAGAGATGATTAATGATTTTTTTGGGGTCGGAGTTGGATGGTATTGATCAGGACAACGTTTACTTTCAACAAGATGGCGCTACGTGCCACACAAGCAACGAAACCATTGCTCTGTTACGGGAAACGTTTCCGGACAGTGTTATCTCTCGAAGAGGTTATCATAATTGGCCACCGAGATATTGTGATTTAACACCTTGCGACCTCTTCCTTTGAGGCCACGTGAAAGATAAGGTCTACGCCAACAGCCCAGCGTCTATTCAAGACCTCAAAGATAGAATTCGTGAGTCTATCGAGGACATAGGGCAGCCACTTTGCGTTTTGGTTATGGAAAATTTCATGACAAGGATATGGTCCTGTAAGCGTTGTCGTGGTGGCCAATTTGGCTGATGTTGTTTTTTATTATTAACGGCATACCTTCCTCTTTAATATGAAACAAACATCCGATCATTTATCTCAAAAAAATTGAATTTTCCTTTGAATACCAAAATAACACCTCTTGTTGGAAAACCCTTTATAAAAGCAGGATGTAGCTCCCGCTAGAAAGGGCAGAGTATCCGAGGTTTCCACCCAGCCGTCAGAAAGGCGCAGTCAGTTTGTGGAGCCTTAGGCTCTAACACAAAGGCGGCATGGAATGCATGTCCTCGGACACTGAGAGGCTGAGGAACATTCTGAACTCTTGGACCAACATTTTTGTAATTGTTTTCCTTTGCTCTGTTGCCCACTAGGATCGAAGAGGAATTTAAATATATTCAGGAACAAACACTGTACAATTAGAAGGAAATAAAAGAAGATTTAGATAAATTCCCACTATATACGTTAAGAGTCCAATTTGACATTTAAGTGATTTAGAAACTCAAAACCCAAACCATCTTATTCTGCGCTACCAAGATGGTGCCGACACTCAAGTAGTCGGATCTGACTGTCTTTCTTTGCTTGTTTATTTTTATTATTATTATATTACTATATTTTTTAACCTACTTTTTTTTAGCGGCTAAACACTGTGCGAAGGGCAGATTTTTTTCTTCATTTTACCATTTGAACCATCATCTCCACCAAGAGCATAGTTCGTGTGTCCCCGGGTATACGGGGAATCGTATAGTGTGTTGTTGCACATGCAACAAAGTAGCTTGGCTGGTCAGCCTGGAGTACGTACGACAGCAAAAATTCGCCACGACATAGTATGCATGAGCGTTTATGGACGGACGGTCGGTCGGTCGGATGGACAGATCTCTTGAGATTTCTGCGCCTGGCCTCGACTCTCTGCTCTGTTTCGCTTTGCTGGAGAGCCCTCGACGCGGACAAAGTTTATGTGTCCATTGTCATTATTTTTTATGGCCAAAAGATGTTATTTGTGGCCGCCAAAGTCATTGAGCGTTGCCATTGCCATTACCATCGTTGAGGCTGTATTTTATTATTTGGATTCTTTTTGTTTCCTTAGTTTTCTTCTCCTCCTCCTCGTCCCGATTTGTGGCCGTAAATGATGCGATTGTGATTTTCAATTATTGATTTGATGTGCTTGAGTTGATTGACATGCTCACAGTCGTATGCGCAGTCGTTGTTTGTATTCGTATTCTGGCCAATAAAGTTAGTCAGAGTAACTTTTTTTGTTTTGAATTCGTTCTTGTTCTTGAATTCGTTTTTGTTTGATTGCTTTTGTTGCTAAGAAAATTCCTTATTTTTATGGTCATGCTTAAATGTATAGAAATTTTATTTTTGCTTTAGCCGTTACGAATTTTCATGAAATTACTGATAAAATCGGTAAATATTAGGTGGAGGAAGACTATTTGCAAGGCTTGAACCTGTTAATTTTCATGAATTCTGGAAGATAACAGGTTGTCCCTTCAAGTCTGTCATTGAACTTAAGTTGCCCAGTTAAATATAAATGCATTTTGCAACGATCGAAATTAGTTCACTTAACAGAATTAAATAAAATGAAAACCAATAAGGAATGACCAAATTCCAGCAGGGCCGACCACAACACGATGCCCAGACAAAATGGGTCAGCTTCGTTTTCTGAAGCCGACTATTTTGCACCCAACTCCACTTTGTAGGAGCAATTATTGATACAGATCTGAAACGCTAACTTTAAAACTCGCAGTTTTGTCCCTTTTCAATTTTACATTTCGAAAATTTGGCTTTAGTAAAGCTTGGCTTTAAAATCTGAAGAAACATATGGGTTATACATACATATACATTCACAGCATTTAAATGTGAATAAATCTTTTGTTTCTCGTACCATTGCTCGTTACCGTGATACTGGCAGTGTTGCATCGCGTCCAAAAAGTGGACGAAAAAAAACGGTAACAACACCAGAAATGATCCGAAAAGTGAAGGCCAGATTTGATCGAAATCCACGCCGCAGTGGTAAAAAATTGCTCGTGAGCTGAACATATCGCGAGAACGGATACAACACATATTAAAAAATGAGCTTGGACTAAAGCCATTGAAGTTCCAAAAAGTGCAAGAGCTCACCGATGCACAAAAAAAAGTTAGGGCCTGTTTCTGTAACTTATTTTCGTTCGTCTACGGCAAACGATCAAAAATCACTCAATTATTCTGAGAAATCTATAAGTCACAGCAGTTTATAATTCGTTGTGTCTGTAGGAAATCACGTAAAAGGCTCGTACCTAAAATATTTCTAACCTGCGTTTTATAGAATTCATGTAATAGTTGAGTGATTTTTGATCGTACGCCGTAGACGAACGAAAATAAGTTACAGAAACAGGCCCTTAGACTGGAAAGAGCCAAGGAGTTGCTTCGCTTGGACGAAAGTAGCCAGTTACCGAATTTCCCCGGTTTTCCCCGATGAGAAGCCATTGCAGTTTGTGAACAAACAAAATGATCGGGTTTACTTGCCAAAGAGGTCAGCTGAAAATTTACACCTTCGATTGGCCACCAGAACTCAAGCGCCGCCGATGGTAATGGTGTGGGCCGCCGTAACGGCCGATGGTCGCTCCCCGCTCGTATTAATCGACCATGGGGTCAAAATAAATGCCGAATATTATCGGGAAAATGTCCTAAAGACAGTATTGAAGCCCTGGGCAGACAAACATTTCGGCCGCAGACCATGGACATTCCAATAGGACTCAGCACCATCGCACTCAGCACGCGTCAACCAAGAATGGCTTAAAAAGGAGGTTCCTCGCTTCATTTCTACCGCACAATGGCCACCAGGATCTCCGGATCTCAATCCGTTGGACTTTTGCGCCTGGGTCATTTTAGAGAGTAAGGTTCGCACTAAAAAATACCAAAGTATCGATCATCTCAAGACGGCGCTTCGCCGGGAATGGGCCAAAATACCGCAGAGCCACTTTCGTGCAGCGTGTGATGGCTTTGTCGGCCGTTTGAAGGCCATAATTCGTGCCAAAGGTGGCCAATTCGTACAAATCTAAACTGTTGCTAAAATTTTATGTTATTTCCGACATGTTTTGCATTTGAACAATAAAATTTAAAAAAAAAAATTAAAAAAATATAGCGCTTTACTTTGTTGCATTACATATCAGCCACCCTGTAGGTGATTGAATGGGCAATGTTTATTATCATTTGAAAGAACATTCTATGGCATTTATTTTTTGAAGATTATGTCCATCAAATGTTGGCCGCGGCTACGTCTCGGATGGGCCATCCGTTGAGTCCAATTTTCGATGACTCGACTGCGTGAATTTTAAAACCGCTGATGGTATGAATAAATTATACTATAAGAAGATGAAGGATAATTATGTTAGAATTACTTATAGCTTTCCGAAACCAATTACGATAAATGGTTCTCCAGTTATACTAAAATGTATGTTTGAACTTTAATTTCAACGTAGGTCAAAAACGTAACCTTTCTTTTGACCATAAAATTAAAAATTATTAGTTAATTGATTAAATTAATTAATTTCGCAAAAAATATTTCATTTGCAAATTTTTTCATTTTCTTAAAAAGATTGATTTGGGCAACATTTTCTTAATAGAATAGGTAATTATTTATATGGATGGGGAAAAGGGCCGTCTGCCCAACATTTAAAAATTCAACACCATCCAACTCGGACAGTCCATAACCGATCTCGTTGATGTTTTGTGTCATAACTACTATCTATCAAAATACATCGCTTTTAAAAATTGACTAACTTGACATGAAATTTCCCATGTAAAAAGGGAATATCCACAAATCTGAAGTGATTCTCATCTCTGAACCGATTCATTACACTATGGAATTTTTTTTTGCTTTCCATGAAAACAAACATTTTTCATGTTAACAAATCCAATTCTCATGGAAAGTGCCTTTATGATAATTATGAGAGCTACAAATGTTGGAAAAATTCATTTCACATAGAAACAGTTGTTTAGTACAGTGATGGGATTTGAAAATGTTCTAATTGTACCAAGTGGAGCACGATTGTACCATATTACTAAACCTCGAATTTTTGCATATAGACGTTTTACCATTCAAATATATTTTTGCATATTTTGGATGTGCACTAAAATTTTCTATATTTGAACAAAAAAACGTCAAAATGGTGAGTTCAATCGGATGAAAAAATCAAAATATGCAAAAATCCAAGATCTTCACATTACCAAATTTTGTGGGCTTTTAACGTTTATGATTCCCAACAACACACTTTGTTATGGCACGGGGCAAAATCTCCTTTTTTGATATGTTTGAATCGAAAGAAAATATTTTTGGAACGCAAATATTTAAATATTATTTTGGGTGTTACAAACAAATGCACAAAGTTATAATACCCTGTACCACAGTGTTGTGTAGGGTATAAAGACGCATACAATTTAGAGAAGTGTACACGGGGCAAAATCGCCTTTTTTGATATGTTTGAATGGAACGAAAATATATTTGGAACCCAAATTTTTAAATATTATATATTTCTGAACAAATAAATTTTATTTGAAAATCAATAAAATATATTTGGAACGCATATATTAATATATTACAACAATATATATTTGCAAACTAAATTTCCCAAATAAAGTATGTGTTTAAGTACAAAACAAATTATTGTTTAGGAATTTCTTCAAATAAATTTTGTTTAAAAAGATTTTCCAATCTTTTGCTGGCTTTTTCGAATTTCATTTTTAATTGTTTCTTGGTTCCCAATTGTACCTCCCAGTTATGATACCATATGCAGCATTGACTTCTGTTTCAAATCAAGTATTTCAATTTCTGAGCATTCCAAGATTATAGGATTTTAATTATTATTTTTACGAACATTAAAAAATTTCTAAAAAATTACTTTCAATTACTGAACAATATAACACAATTTAGGTATTTTCTGAATACTTAAATGTGAATTTTTTATTTGTTTCGGAAGTAATAGTCCCAAATAATAACAAATTGGGAGTAAACAAAGATTTGTTTATAACACCATCTTCCCAAACATATAACCTTTGTGTGTACCAATTATTATATGTTTAGAGTATTCCCTGAACATATATATGTTTCAAGCCGAATATGTTTGGGACAATATACTACAGAAGCGATTTTTTTTCAGCGTGCACGGGGCAAAATCTCCTTTTTTGATATGTTTGAATCGAAAGAAAATATTTTTGGAACGCAAATATTTAAATATTATATATTTCTAAGCAAATACATTTTATTTGAAAATCAATAAAATATGTTTGGAACGCATATATTAATATATTACAACAAAATATATTTGCAAACTAAATTTTTCAAATAAAGTATATTTTTAAGTACAAATAAAATTATTGTTTAGGAATTTCTCCAAATATATTTTATTTAAAAAAGTATTCCAAGCCGTCATTAGTTGTCAATCCACCGAAAAATTTATTTTGATCCAAGATTTTGGATTTCAATTATTATTTATTATTTTTACAAATATTATAAATTTCTAAAAAAAAAAATATTTCGAATTACTGAACAATATAATATTTTCAATATTTTCTGAATACTTAAATTCCCTTTTTTTGTTTCGGAAATAATAGTCCCAAATAAAAACAAATTGGGAGTAAACAAAGATTTGTTTAATACAACATCTTCCCAAATAAATATCCTTTGTGTGTACCAAATATTATATGTTTAGAGTGTACCCTAAACATATATATGTTTCAAGCCGAATTTGTTTGGGACAATATACTACAGAAGCGATTTTTTTTCAGCGTGTGGGTATTATAGCTTTGTGCATTTGTTTATAAAACCAAACAAAGAAGGGATGGACATATTGAAGATCGCAAATTTGAAGATCTTTACGAAAATTGGTGCAGGGCATTTTGTGGCTTAGGAAAATGATAATAGCACGCTGAAAAAAAATCGCCTCTGTAGTATATTGTCCCAAACATATTCTGCTCGAAACATATATATTTTTAGATGCACTCCAAATATATAATATTTGACACATACAAATATTATATGTTTGGGAGGATGTTGTTCTAAACAAAACTATGTTTACATCCTAATATTTTTCATTTGGATATGGTATTTCCCAAAGATACATCTATTTGCGTGAATATATATCTTAGTTGTTTTAAGTTTTCAGCAATTGAAAGGTAATTTTGAGAAATGTTTAATATTAGTAAAATTTCTTTATAATTAAAAATAATGACTTGGAATAGTTAGGAAATAAAAATAAGTTTTGCAAATAGAAGTTAATGCTAAGTATGCCATATTTAATAGGAATACATAATTCGAAAACCAGGAAAAGAGTTAACACTAAAATTCGAGAAATTCAGCAAAGTTTTGATTTTTTTTTTTAAATAAAATATATTTGGAAATATTCATAAACAATAATTTTATTTGTATTTAAACACATATTTTATTTGAGAAAATTAATTCGCAAATTTATTTTATTCTAATATATTAACATTAACGTTCTAAATACATTTTATTGATTTTCAAATAAAATTTATTTGGTCGAAAATATATAATATTTAAAAATTTGTGTTCCAAGTATATTTTATTTCGATTCAAACATATCAAAAAAGGCGATTTTGCCCCGTGGGGGCACATCTTATATCCATATTTTGATATAGCCCCTCCGATACACTTTTCAATTAATATGGCTCGAATTTAAGCATTTATACATTATACGAGTATTGTACTTAATCGTACCTAGTGAAAATGGGTAACATCGGTCCATGTTTTGTCCCGGTATTTCGGTAGCTGTAACTTTTGAAACTTTTATTCTTTGACATTTGACAAGTAGAAACTACGCCATTACTAAAAATGGAACGATACACGTTTCAACAACGCAGTGAAATTATTAAAATTCGAAAATCATCTTGACTGATGAGGCCCATTTCCACCTCGGTGGCTACGTCAACAAGCAAAATTGTCGCATCTGGGGCTCGGAAAACCCAAGAGTTATGGTTGAGAAGCCTCTCCATTCTCAACGTGTGACTGTTTGGTGCGGTTTTTGGTCCGGCGGGCTCATTGGACCTTACTTTTTCGAAAATGAGGTTGGATCAACAGTTACGGTGAATGGATTGCGCTATCGAGAGATGATTAATGATTTGTTATGGTCGTAGTTGGATGGTATTGATCTGGACAACGTTTACTTTCAACTTGACCGCGCTACGTGCCACACAAGCAACGAAACCATTGCTCTGTTACGGGAAAAGTTTCCGGACCGTGTTATCTCTCTATTGGCCACCGATATCTTGTGATTTAACACCTTGCGACTTCTTCCTTTGGGGCCACGTGAAAGATAAGGTCTACGCCAACAGCCCAGCGTCGATTCAAGACCTCAACGATAGAATTCGTGAGGCTATCGAGGACATAGGGCAGCCACTTTGCGATTTGGTTATGGAAAATTTCATGAAAAGGATATGGTCCCGTAAGCGTGGTCGTGGTGGCCATTTGGCTGATGTTGTTTTTCATTATTAACGGCATACCTTCCTCTTTATTATGAAATAAACATCCGATCATTTATCTCAAAAAATTGCATACCAAAATAACACCTCTTGTTGGAAAACCCTTTATCTTCCATTTGACATAAAGGCCCCTTTCGATTATACCTCTTGACGCTACAATGAGCTGATGCAGAAGTCCAGACGCTGAACCCAATTTTCGACGGTTTTCAAGCATAAATCGGCCGATACTGCTGCAATTTCACGTTCGATATTCGTACGAAGTTCATCAATCGTCGCTGGCTTGTTGGCATAGACCATAGACTTGACGTAGCCCCACAGGAAATAGTCTAACGGCGTCAAATGGCACGACCGAGGCGGCCAATCGACTGGACCATTTCGTGAGATAACACGTTCTCCAAACTTCGTTTCCCATAAATTGGTTGTGGCATTCGCTGTGTGGCTTGTGGCGCCGTCCTGTTGGAACCACATGTCCTCCAAGTCCATATCATCCAATTGGGGCCAAAAGTATTCGGTAATCATTGGACGGTAGCGATTCCCATTCACAGTAACGTGCCGGTCTTGATCATCACGGAAGAAGTACGGCCCAATGACGCCGCCGGCCCATAAACCGCACCAAACCGTAATTTTTTCGGGATGCAATGATGACTCGTGGAGTACGTGTGGATTGCTGTCTGACCAATAACGCATATTTTGTTTATTGACGAAGCCATTCAGCCGGAAATGAGCCTCATCGCTGAAGATGATTTTTCGCGCTCTTAACGTTGAGGCCACTGACTCCGAATTTCGGTAGTAAATTTTAATAATTTCGACTCGTTGTTGGCTCGTATATCTTTCCATCATGCAATGGCAAACCTTACTGAAGAGAAATGTCAAAAGAGCGGCAAAAAATATGGCGTCGTTTGCTGTCCCTATCGGTCTACGTTTGTAGCGTCCCTGTTGAGAAACCCTTTATTTTGATACAGCCCCAACACATTTCTCCATGTATTTCTTGCCGTGTATGAAAACGTTTTTTTATTAATATTACCAGATCCAAAAATTGTTTGATTGTAACAGCATACCAACAATTTCGCAATTGTGCCAAAAAAAAATTTCACAGTAGTTGTTAAAAAATTAGAAAACCTTTAGATTTTTTTCAAAAAATGTACGATTTTTTGCTGACACTAAAAGACCATAAAAAATGGCAAACAAAATATTTTATTCCATTTTTCAATAGCTAGCATCATAAGGGAAAAAAATGCCAACTTGAAAAAATCTATGGATAAATGTCAAAATTATAACCCGTTTAATAGAAGTAAGAGAATTTTCAAAAAATCAAGTTTTAATACATTCATTATTGTTATCGAAGGCCAAAATTTAGTGACCTAAGACCTCAAGTATATTTGACGGAAATCCGTTTTGGACCATTTTAAGTGATTTGTACAATGTCCATCCGATTGTCTGTCTGGCTGGTGTGCACGATAACTCTCGAAATGAATGACCAACTGACTTAAAATTTGGTATATTTAATTTTTTTGGGATATCATGCTAACTTCGAACTTTGTTCTACTCCTTCGAGTATCTTCCCAACAAAGAGTTAAAATTTAGTGATATATTTATTCTTTAATAACTTCTGTATCACTTATTGGAATCTTTTGCAATTCCACACATAGTATTAGTTTATTAGTCACTATTAGCTTGAGAAAGATGGGCGAAGTGACCACGCCCCTTTCAGTACCTCCCACATAAAGGGACAATTTTGTACAAAAAGTTAGCAGCTTAAAACTCTGATACCATCGCTTGCAAATCCTTAAAATTTTGTGCAGTCACACAACGCCCATAGCGTTTTTATACTATCAACAGTTTGTGTGATATTCGATTTTAGAATAATGCCATGTCCACTTTAGTCCTTTTCAATACTTTGTTTTTTTACAAATCTCATTCATATACTACCTTTTTTAAATTCTCTTCTACCTTTTCTTTTTTAGGTAAATTTCTATTTGATATGATAAATTAAAGTGGTAAGTTGTATTTAGTTGCGCTAGAAGCATTTAAAAAACAAGTAAGGAAAGGTAAAATCAGGCGGAGCCGACTATACCTACACAATCGTGATAGAGTAAAATAAGCAAGCACATATTCGTACTATCAGTCGAAACCTTACATGCATAACCGAAATGATTATACCTAAATCTGAACCAATTTATTTAAAATGTAGCTTCGTTTATTCGTAGAGCAAGTGACTCCCTTCTTCCAATTTTTGCAACAGAGGTCTGTAAAATACATCTTATAAAGTCCTTAGAACCCAAATCGGAATGAACATATATATGGGGACTACTCGTATATCTAAATCTGAACGCAAATCGGAGGGCGCTATCTTCGTGAGGAAAAATTTATGTTTATGAAACTTTTATTTTAGAATTGTCTTCTTCAAAATACTTATAGTGACTTCAAGCGACACCGGATGTATTATTAATATTCAATTATTCAATCCCTCAAGCACAGAAGAGAGAGAGACTCCAAGTCATGACTTTGAAGAACATTGATTCGTTTTTGTGCCCTTTCCTCATTGACACCAGTGAACCAACCAACGAAACAGCCAATCGACCAACGTGGCTTGCTGTTTATTGCTGCAGGTAGCATTTCAGCAAATTTATGTAGCAATCTCTCATTACACCATTTTAAAGCTGCAGCATTTAGGCGCAGCACTTGGTTTGACTTTAACACCACCAGCAGCATCCAGCGTCGAACATCCGTGGTTGGTAATTTGTCTTACCTGTGTTCTGTGTTCACTTTTTTCCCTGGTAACCTTTTTTGTGGGTTTCGTTGTTTTTTTTTCGCTGGGGGTTAACTTGAACGGGCCGTGGCCGTGGCTGTGGCTCCTCTCAGTGATGGCACTGTTTTGCGCGAGTCCCATTATTTTTGAGCTCATTAAATGTTGGGCTTCCAACAATCAGTATCATTCAATCAGCCCAACTGTTGCCCGACTGACTAAATGACTGACTGCTTTTTAGGCTTTAAGGCAATTGTAAGGCGTCAAAAGTCTTATTAATGTAAAATTTGCCACAATAACATTTAAAGAAAGGCCAAGGAGGGAAGCAGCCAACGAACCATCTCAGCATCATGAAAATCTTCTGCTGGGGAAGAGACCAGGGAAGGAGAATCTGAAAATATAAGGATGCTAGCATAACGAAACAATTTCCCCCATTTCAAATTCAAAATTGCAAGAATTTGTGAAAAAAAACAATAACTGGAAAGACAGAACGAAACAGCCTAAAAGATGCATGTTGCAAGATTTCTTCACAAAGAGTGCCAAGAATAATAGTTTGGCGGGCAACAGCCATCACGTCTCAAGCCCACTGACCATTATTATTGCTGCACAAGTACTCCTTGCATTTCTGATGAGGATGCTAGCTAGTTGGATGACTGGCTGGATGGTTGGCCCAGAGAAAAACTTCCACACAGAACAATAATGGTCTTTCGTTCGACCATTTGTTTGCTGCAAACATTCCCCCGTTCTTTTGGTCATATTTCAGTTTTTTTTGGTGAGCCATTTGCCGGCCTCACATTCAACAGCGGCGGCGGCGGTGCCTTATCATTGTTGAGGAATCATTACTTCACACTTCAGGTTAAAAACTATGAAAAAAAAAACGTAGAAAGGACTCATGTGGGGGCCGCAAAAAATCACACACACCAAATAACAGTTCGGCAATGTATAGTTCTGTCAAAATGGATGAGGGTAAATAAATGGGAAACCAGAGGCCCGCCAAAAGGATTATAAAACTATGCATAATAACATAGTAGAATTGGACTAGAAAGCAGCCCTAAAAATAAGAACTTCTGTATCATTCGTTTAGTCAAGTTGGATCAATTAATAATTTAATGGCCATACGATTTCCTTGCTCAAGGTGGATCTTTGCACTTTTTCTATATTTTTTCTCGGTATACCGTACGGAATCGCAAATCACACAATAACCTGTGATTTTGTTGCATAGTGTAGAATAATAATTAATAATTCTATTTTATTATTATAAAATATGCAAATATCAAATATGTCAAAAATTAACAATTTGAATGATATTACGGATTAATTCGTCTACTTCGCCGATTTCACAGCAGTTGAAAACAAAATCATACCTCAAAACTTTATACCAAAAAAATTAATTTATTGACTTTTTATAGAAAAAAGTGAATTTATTGACTTTATCAACTCCAGAGTGAGAAAAACCATAAAAAATAACATCAATAACAGATCAATCCCGCATAGGGAAACATCAAAATAGTCAATTTATTGACTTTTTATAGAAAAAAAGTCAATTTATTGACTTTTTATAGAAAAAAGTCAATTTATTGACTTTTTATAGAAAAAAGTCAATTTATTGACTTTTTATAGAAAAAAGTCAATTTATTGACTTTTTATAGAAAAAAGTCAATTTATTGACTTTTTATAGAAAAAGTCCATTTATTGACTTTTTATAGAAAAAAGTGAATTTATTGACTTTTTATAGAAAAAAGTGAATTTATTGACTTTTTATAGAAAAAAGTGAATTTATTGACTTTATCAACTCCAGAGTGAGAAAAACCATAAAAAATAACATCAATAACAGATCAATCCCGCATAGGGAAACATCAAAATAGTCAATTTATTGACTTTTTATAGAAAAAAGTCAATTTATTGACATTTTATAGAAAAAAGTCAATTTATTGACTTTTTATAGAAAAAAGTCAATTTATTGACTTTTTATAGAAAAAAGTCAATTTATTGACTTTTTATAGAAAAAATTCCATTTATTGACTTTTTATAGAAAAAGTCCATTTATTGACTTTTTATAGAAAAAAGTGAATTTATTGACTTTTTATAGAAAAAAAGTGAATTTATTGACTTTTTATAGAAAAAAGTGAATTTATTGACTTTATCAACTCCAGAGTGAGAAAAACCATAAAAAATAACATCAATAACAGATCAATCCCGCATAGGGAAACATCAAAATAGTCAATTTATTGACCTTTTATAGAAAAAAGTCCATTTATTGACTTTTTATAGAAAAAAGTCCATTTATTGACTTTTTATAGAAAAAAGTCCATTTATTGACTTTTTATAGAAAAAAGTCCATTTATTGACTTTTTATAGAAAAAAGTCCATTTATTGACTTTTTATAGAAAAAAGTCCATTTATTGACTTTTTATAGAAAAAAGTCCATTTATTGACTTTTTATAGAATAAAGTCAATTTATTGACTTTTTATCGAAAAAAGTCAATAAATTTATTCACTTTTTTATAGTAAAAAGTGAATTTTTTCACTTTTTATAGTAAAAAGTGAACTTATTCACTTTTTATAGAAAAAAGTGAATTTATTCACTTTTTATAGAAAAAAGTCCATTTATTGACTTTTTATAGAAAAAAGTCAATTTCTTGACTTTTTATAGAAAAAAGTCAATTTCTTGAATTTTTATAGAAAAAGTCCATGTATTCACTTTTCATAGAAAAAAGTGAATTTATTCTCTTTTTATAGAAAAAAGTGAATTTATTCTCTTTTTATAGAAAAAAGTGAATTTATTCACTTTTTATAGAAAAAAAGCGAATTTATTCACTTTTTATAGAAAAAAGCGAATTTATTCACTTTTTATAGAAAAAAGCGAATTTATTCACTTTTTATAGAAAAAAGCGAATTTATTCACTTTTTATAGAAAAAAAGCGAATGTATTCACTTTTTATAGAAAAAAGCGAATTTATTCACTTTTTATAGAAAAAAGCGAATTTATTCACTTTTTATAAATTGCAACAACACTCACACTGCTAAAGCTGAATTCCTGGAAATATGTGCCTCGATGTTAAAAGTGGAAGCAAATGTTGTAACGGTGCGTAGGCTAGCGAAGAAAAATAACTTCCTATTCAGCCTTGAGTCGGGGGTACAGGCCAATAATGTCATTGCTGCAAAAAAGGAGACTGCAAGGGGTCCCCATATACATCCAAAAAGATTACACGGAAGAAGAACAATCCACGAGATACAATCTGCGGCTGGTTAGCAGAGCAATTACAAAAAAGAATGCAAACTTAAAAGTTAGACTTGGTGAATTTTGTATTTTTGTTGAAAACAAAAAGTATACGTCGTCGAGAGGAAAAGTGATTGCGCGCTGCAACAATGATGCCGAGTATCTGTCCTATATTTTAGCGCAGTGTGAATGTGTTGTCGAGGTAGCCACCAGGAACAATTTGCCTAATATATCGGCGCCAGTATCAAATGCACAATAGCAATCCAACACAATCCAATTATTATCGTATAACGTAGCAAATCTTAAAAATTCTTTTAATTTTGGAAAATTTGCAGCGTATTTAAATAAATTCGACATTCTTTTCTTGTTTGAAACTCATGTTGTGTATGAAAAGCAACACGAATTTTTGTCTTATTTTCAAAATTATTCATTAAAGTGGATACCAGCCATAAAGGAACAAAGGGCCGGTCGTGCAAGTGGTGGTTGTCTATATGCTTATAAAAAGAATCTGCAAAGTCAGTATAATTTCAAATTCCTTAATATATCTAATAATATTGTATTAAAAGCAAAATTTGGGGAAGATTTGTTCTATATAATACCAAGATATCTAAACTGCACAAACTGGAACAATGAATTTGAAAAATTTAAAGAATTTTTGAATGAAATCAGCCCTATGAATTTCTGTATAGTTGGGGATTTAAATGCGAGGATCGCAGGTGAGCAGATTTTAGACAGTATGTTCATACAAGATTTGCCACATATTCGTGAAAATAGATGTTCCAAAGATAAAGTACTTAACTCTAACGGTAAAAAGCTTATAGATGTTATTGAGAATATTGGCGGCATCGTCCTGAATGGTAGAACTAATGGAGATTGCAACGGTGAATATAGTTTTTGTGGTGTCATGGGAAGCTCGGTCATTGATTATTGTATTGTGTCTCACAGTTTTCTTGTATATGCTGATGACTTCTCTATCGCACTCAAACCATATTCTGATCACATGCCATTAAACATGCAAATAAAAGTTCCATGCCTACCCGTTATAGAAAGCAATGAACAGTCACACTCAAGATTGCACTGGAAAATCAAATATATGCATAAATATGCTGAAATGCTAACTACAAAGACCAGAAACATAGATATGATAAGTGATGTATCAGTGGATGAGCTAGTAAATATTATATCGGGCAAAATCAGAGAATCGTACCCCGAAAACACAAACTACAAGTTTTTTGAGCCAAAACAGAAGTGGTACGACTGGAAGTGTGCCAAATCTCGTAGAAGCATGAAAAGAAAGCTCGGAGAGTATAGAAGATACCACACAATTCTCAACAGGTCGAAATATTATGAAGCTCGAGCCAAATATACACGATTGTGCAATAGCAAGAAACTCGCACATTACAACCAGAACATTGAACGTTTAAATACGGTTAGTAGGAGCGCTGATTGGTGGTATCTTGCACGGAAAATTAAGACAAAACCACGGATAGTCAAAGACGTTCTGAGCGCGGAAGACTTTTTAATTCATTTTAGCAGTATGCTGAGCCCAACATGTAGCCCTCCGACTATAAGCTGGTGTATGCCTTACGTCACTGACGCCTTGCTAGACTCCCCAATTGAAATGGTTGAATTGATGTCAGTACTGAAATCTTTGAAAAATTGTAGAGCGCCTGGCGATGACGGCATTAGTTATGAGTTCTATAAATACGCTCCGGCCTGCTTTGTAAGGGAAATCTTATGCACATTTAACAAAATATTTCTGCATGAAAAAATCCCCTCAAGTTTTTGTAGATCAATTTTGCTTCCGATTTTTAAAAAAGGTGACCCAAACATAGCAGCTAACTATCGAGGATTTTCTCTCATCAACTCTTTATGCAAAATATTTAACACGATATTACTTAACAGGATCACCGAATGGACTGACAACAATAATATACTAAATGAATTCCAAGCTGGATTCCGGAAACATTACTCAACTGTGGATAATATTTTCAACCTAGTTAGTATCGCAAACATAGCCACTCTGAACGGGAAAAAACTATTCGCCCTCTTCGTTGATTTTTCATGTGCTTTTGACTCCATTCCTAGAAATAGCCTATTGTACAAGCTTTCCTCTCTCGGATTATCGTCAAAGATAATACGAATATTGCAGAATATGTACGAAAATACTACAAGTAGAATTTCGACTGGCAATACTCTTTCTGACTCTTTCCCGGTTGAGCTGGGTGTTAAGCAAGGTTGTATATTGAGTCCATTATTATTCTCGCTATATTTAAATGATCTCGTAGATGTATTACCCGGCGGTGTAAACATCGCAAACTTAAACATAAAAATATTACTATTTGCAGATGACATAGTATTACTATCAAATTCCCCATCCGAACTGCAAACCATGATACATTGCCTGCACAAATATTGTTCAACTTGGCATCTCAAAGTTAACTTGGAAAAGTCAAAAATAATGATTTTTCGCACTGGTACTAGAGTCTCAAGAAAGCTTTGCTGGTACTATGGCGATGAATTAGTGGAAATTGTTAACAGCTACAAATACCTCGGAGTTGAGCTAACCTACAACTTGTCGTTTATAAAACATTTGAAAAACAAATTAAGCACAGCAAAACTTGCTGTTAATTCAACTTGGTCTAACTATATGAGACACCCAAAGATCACAAAACATAACAAACTAAAGATTTTCGATTCGGCCTCTAGATCAATAATGTTCTATGCAGCCCAAATTTGGGGTTTTCAAAAATATGAAGAAGTAGAAAAACTTTTTCGATATTTCACAAAAAAATCTTATATCTTCCTGATAATACTCCGAACTACATACTCCATCTAGAAACCGGCTTAGATTCGCTGTACATCTCAACATTAAAACTCCATTTTGTTTATATAAATAAAGTATTAAAAATGGGACAGCATAGATTACCTCGTATACTGGCAGAAGAGATAATTTTACAAAATATTTGCTGGGCAAATCAATGGACAAAACTGTGCGATAAAATACAATATTCTCCAGAAAATACAAATATTCCTCTCTGTCTGGAATGGAACAATATACTGAGCGTGCTGAAAGTTTGGGAGCGTAACAATAATATTCGTGATGCCAGGTGTTCACAGTTCCATGATCTTTACCCCAGACTCAATTATGATGCAGTGTTTTCTTTGACTAGTGAGTTTTCATCGCGTGCGACAAGTCTATTGATCAGAGCGAGAGGCGGACTGCTCGATTTAAATGCTAGAACTTTTAGAACAAGAAATGTGGGTATTTGCTCTGTATGCAATTTGGATGCTGCGGAAAATACTTTCCATTTTATATACAAGCATTTTAGATTTACATATTTTGGTAAAAATTTCCTTAGTATGCACGAAGTGCTTGAAATATTAAATGGATTAAATTTCTCATCTTTGTACAACTATATTGAAGTATCGCTCAAATATAGAAAGTTAATTATAAACGAATTCGAACTCTAAACGAAAATTGATAATACTTAAATCGTTATTCAACGTTAAACATAAATGTCTGCACTATTAATTGTGTTTTTTCTTTTTGAACTTGTTATAAACTAGAAATGTGCCATTCTGGCTTACAACAAATAATGTTATGCCAAAAAAATAGATATATACTTAATGTACGTGTATGAAATTATATTGAATTTAAACGAACTAATGTCAATATCAATATCTATTAAAATAATAAAAAATAATAATAGAAAAAAGCGAATTTATTCACTTTTTATAGAAAAAAGCGAATTTATTCACTTTTTATAGAAAAAAGCGAATTTATTCACTTTTTATAGAAAAAAGCGAATTTATTCACTTTTTATAGAAAAAAGTGAATTTATTCACTTTTTATAGAAAAAAGTGAATTTATTCACTTTTTATAGAAAAAAGTGAATTTATTCACTTTTTATAGAAAAAAGTGAATTTATTGACTTTTATATTATATATATATTGAATATATTATATATTGAATTTTATAGGAAAAAGCGAATTTATTCACTTTTTATAGAAAAAGCGAATTTATACACTTTTTATAGAAAAAGCGAATTTATTCACTTTTTATAGAAAAAAGCGAATTCATTCACTTTTTATAGAAAAAAGCGAATTTATTCACTTTTTATAGAAAAAAGTTAATTTATTCACTTTTTATAGAAAAAAGTGAATTTATTCACTTTTTATAGAAAAAAGTGAATTTATTCACTTTTTATAGAAAAAAGTGAACTTATTCACTTTTTATAGAAAAAAGTGAATTTATTCACTTTTTATAGAAAAAAGTGAATTTATTCACTTTTTATAGAAAAAAGTGAATTTATTGACTTTTTATAGAAAAAAGTGAAAAGTGAATATTCACTTTTTATAGAAAAAAGTGAATTTATTCACGTTTTATAGAAAAAAGTGAATTTATTCACTTTTTATAGGAAAAAGCGAATTTATTCACTTTTTATAGAAAAAGCGAATTTATTCACTTTTTATAGAAAAAAGCGAATTCATTCACTTTTTATAGAACAAAACGAATTTATTCACTTTTTATAGAAAAAAGTGAAAAGTGAATATTCACTTTTTATAGAAAAAAGTGAATTTATTCACTTTTTATAAAAAAAAGTGAATTTATTCACTTTTTTTTAATAGAAAAAAGTGAATTTATTCACCTTTTTTTGTATAGAAAAAAGTGAATTTATTCACCTTTTTTTATAGAAAAATTGAATTTATTCACCTTTTTAGAAAAAAGTGAATTTATTCACTTTTTATAGAAAAAAGTGAATTTATTCACTTTTTATAGAAAAAAGTGAATTTATTCACATTTTATAGAAAAAAGTGAATTTATTCACATTTTATAGAAAAAAGTGAATTTATTCACATTTTATAGAAAAAAGTGAATTTATTCACTTTTTATAGAAAAAAGTGAATTTATTCACTTTTTATAGAAAAAAGTGAATTTATTGACTTTTTATAGAATAGGATTTTTGCGAAACAAAACCACAAATATGCTGTTTTTTTCTTTATTTTGCTTTAAAATAAAAATTCCGATTCATATTACAGCTATTCTAACACAACAAATATGAGATTCTGCTTCATCAAAATAATTACAATACGCTGTTTTGAATTCCTCAGTAAACAAGTTTTTTCGAAACTGATTGCCTATTTTGGGGACGATATGACCACAAAAGTAGCAAAAATCATCCAATTTTGGGCACTTGTTATTTTCCATATTGAAATTTTGAATGTATTTCGCTTTTTATACCCTCACTTTAGTGTGACGAGGGTATATATCATTTGCTACGGAAAAAAGTGTAACACATCGAAGGAGTGACCTAAGACCCCAAGTATGTTCGGCGGAAATCCGTTTTGGGCCATTTTAAGTCGAATGAGCAATGTCCGTCCGTCTGTCTGTCTGTGTGTCTGCTGGCTGGTGCGCACGATAACTCTCGAAAGGAGTAACCGAGTGACTTCAAATTTCGTATGTGGTAATATTTTTTTCTATCTCCGGCTAAGTTCGAAGATGTGCCATATTGGTCCACTCCTTCTGGTACCTCCCCCACAAAGGGTTAAAATGTTGTGAAATATTGATTCTTTAATAACTGCTATTATACGTATTCGAATCTTCTGAAATTCCGCACATAGTATTAGTTTGTTAGTCGCTATCAACTCGAGGAAAATGGGCGAAACTGCCACACCCCTTTTTGTACCTCCCTCACAAAATGGCCAAATTATACCACAATTTAATATCTCAACGTTAATATACCAGTCCATATAAACGGTTACAATTCGGCACAGTGCAATGTATTTAAAGTATCTACTGTTCAGTAAAATATAGGTGTATTTCTTAAACCCCTTCTCGTACCTCCCACAAAAATTTACAGAATAATTTGTGTAATATTCAATATTACATTACTCACAAAGTGAGGGTATACCTTAGTCGGTTTACCCGACTGAAACTTTCTTACTTGTTATACCCTCACTTTAGTGTGACGAGGGTATATATCATTTGCTACGGAAAAAAGTGTAACACGACGAAGGAGTGACCTAAGACCCCATGTATGTTCGGAGGAAATCCGTTTTGGGTCATTTTAAGTCGAATGAGCAATGTCCGTCCGTCTGTCTGTCTGTCTGTCTGTGTGTCTGTCTGTCTGCTGGCTGGTGCGCACGATAACTCTCGAAAGGAGTAACCGACTGACCTCAAATTTGGTATGTGGTAATATTTTTTGCTATCTCCGGCTAAGTTCGAAGATGGGCCATATTGGTCCACTCCTTCTAGTACCTCCCCCACAAAGGGTTAAAATGTTGTGAAATATTGATTCTTTAATAACTGCTATACTACTTATTCGAATCTTTTGAAATTCCACACATAGTATTAGCTTATTAGTCGTTATCAACTCGAGAAAAATGGGCGAAGTCGCCACGTCCCTTTTGGTACCTCCCACACAAATGCACCATTTTGCACCAAAAGTTAACAGCTTATAACATTAATAACAGTGTATAAAAATACTTGAAATTCTGTAAAGTATTATGCTTTTATATTGCCTACAGTCCAGAGAAAAATGGACGTTATTGCCACGCCCCTTTTGGTAGCTCCCATACAAAGGTACCATTTTGCACCAAAAGTTAACAGCTTATAACATTAATACAAGTGTATAATAATACTTGAAATTTTGTACAGTGTAATGTTTTTATAGTGCCTATAGTCCTGTGAAAAATGGGCGTTATCGCCACGCCCCTTTTTGTACCTCCCACACAAAATGGACAAATCATACCACACTTTAACGTTTATACCAGTGCACATAAACGCTTATAATTCGGCGCAGTGAAATGAATTTAAAGTATCTACTGTTCAGCGAAAAATAGGTGTATTTGTTAAACCCCTTCTGGTAGCTCCCACACAAATTGACAGAATAATTCGTGTAATGTTCTATATTACATTACTCACAAATTGACAGAATAATTCGTGTAATATTCAATATTACATTACTCACAAAGTGAGGGTATACCTTAGTCGGTTTACCCGACTGAAACTTTCTTACTTGTTTAAATGTTTTCCACTCTTAATTATAATTTAAAATTTTACTTTTCGCGTTCGTCGGCACTTTTTGAATGACACAATTCGATCAATGAACACCTATAAATACTACATATTTTTCAATATTTTACTGATATGAACTTATCATCATTAATGACTTTGTTCACGCGTTTAAAATTTTTCAAAACTTTCTAAAAAATTAGGACTCATAAATGTGGGTGGAATTTCTGTAGAAAACTCATTCATTACAGGTAGCAAACGGAAAAACAGACATCAATAACAAAAGTCCACTTACCTTTTCTCCCTTTAATTGACTGTGAACGGGGTAGGTGTCATGAAGGAACAAGAAGAGCAATTCAGCGTGCACGCACATTTATGAGCGTTTATACAACTGCTCTGCATGTTCATTATACCATTTCCTATATAACATCGACGAAACTTGCCATCGGTATTGTAAATAAGCACGTCCAAAAAAACAGCATATTTGTGGATTATTAATCCAGTTATTGATCAAAAAAGGTGAAAATTGAAAGAAATTTTTTTTAAAAATTTTCATTTTTCCGATTTTTAAGGCATTGGGTGCACTTTTTTCGGCTAGCTTTGTTCCGCATTCTCCTATTCAATATTTACAACTTTGCTTCAGACACAAAAAAGATATTCCGTATGGTATACCGAGATATAACCGTGTTAAAGTATAGCAAACGTGCTAAAAATCCACCTTGAGCAAAAAAAAAATCGTATGACCATTAAATTATTAATAGAGCCAGCTTCACTAAACGAATGATGCAGAAGTTCTTATTTTTGGGGCTACTTTCACGTCCAATTCTCAGAATTGAGTCCCAAAATCATGTGTTGTACTGTGTTATGTATGAACACCTATAAATACTACGTATTTTTCAATATTTTACTTGCTGGTACTTGTCATTATTTATGCGTCCCAAATCAATGAGCTAAAAATGCTGTACTGTGTAATGGTAGTACACAAATTAATTCACGAACATCTTGCTTTAAATTATGAATTTTGACAACCAACAATATGGCAAATGTTTAACAGTTCTACACACATATGCGAGTTTGGTCAGCTCTGGGCTAACAATGCAAAGAATCCTACAGCCAACATAAGAACAAAGATGCAACGTTTGCGATTATAGTTTCATATGACCGCGTGTGTGTATGTTTCGGTAAAAGGAAATAAACTTAAACAGAAATGGAAACGTAATATAACGAGTTATTTTTTGTCTGCCCTCTTTCGATGCCCTGACACAGACTCCAAGCTCCGTGGTACCCCTCCAGCTCCCTTGGAATTCCCACCACACAAAGGGCAAACAGCATAAATTGTGTATTTCCGTATGGATGTGTGGATGGACGGACAGTCGGCCATCCAGCCAGCTAGCAAGCAACTCGCATAAATAGCATAGTCCAAGTCGCGAAACTGAATACAAATGCCCTCCATATAGGAACAGTATACTCGTATGAGTCTCTGGTATTAACAAAAATACTCTGGCTCTGGCAGCAGAACCAGAGGAAGGGGTAAAGGCCCAAAGGATTGGTGGGGACTGGTGGGCAGGCGAATATAAAGATCATATCGAATTGTAACAGGCACTATTTATTGTTGCCTTGCCAAGCGCAAAATATAACAACATAACGTCAAATGTAAACCATAAGCCCCCAAAGAACCATCGACTAACCGACCGACCAACAATGAACCAAGTGACCGTCTCTACTTAGCTTAGCTTTGCGCACGTCTGTCTGTCCGCCCATCCATCTGTTTAGGCCAACCACCAGCATCGTCCGAATCGAGCCCAAACGCTGCTCTTTTTATCGATGCTTAAGCTGAGATAGCCAAACAAATGTAAAATGTACTTTTGTTAAGGATGCCAACTGTAAATGGTGATGGGGAGACAGAGAAAAAAAAGCAGAATAAGCGAGAATTTTAAAGGTGATCTGGAAACTGATCGGCAGCAGTGGTTGAAATGAAGGCTACTCATATTTTGGGGCTACGCTATCACATGCTTTTGATTTCAGCGACATATTTTAGAAATAGATCCCACAAAGTGTAATATTCCAATGATCAGTTGAAATTAGCTCTTGTACACTATACATATGAAACCATTCCTTCGGACTTGACGAGGTGGGGTAGAGCTTCCGAAGTCCATATGCATCATTCAATCGACTGACATTCCAGTTGCCAGTTGAAAGCCCAGGATTGCAAACCTTCAGCATCTTTGTCACGGATTCCACATCCATATTACTAAACCGTATTAATTTTATGCGGCCCTGATACCAGCCTAAGTCGACACAATCGGTAGCCGGACCCAGCAGCTCCTCAAGAAAATCAACGCAGAGCACTCTATCTGCTCTAACAGTGCGTACTCTATCTCACTCCACATGTCCATGAGGATGTTGCCGTCTTACTCTCCCCTGTCGATGACCGCCAGTATAAATATGTCTTAGTAATGTCAGCGAAGGACCGAGGAGCAGCGTTACCACTGAACCGAGGATAAGCGTTACCAGGGCAGCATTAAGACTTAACCCTTTGGTTCTTTTGGATAACGGCGGTTAATCTGGAGGGCGCTGCCTTTAATTAGGCTGCTGCTGCATGGAATTTGACCCCTTATCATGTTCTTCAGAAATACTCCGTTCTAACTTTGGAGATTCGCTCTGATTGTTGGTGCAGGGTCTGCTTTGTCAAGTCTCTCATGGATCTTGAGATATTACTAAAACGTATTATTTTTATGCGGTCCTTAAACCAGTCTAAGTCGACACAATCGGTAGCCAGACCTAGCAGCTCCTCAAGAACATCACAGAAAACAGAGATCGGTGCGTACTCTATCTCACTTCACTTGTCCATGAGGATGTTACCGTCTTACTCTCCCCTTTTGATGACCGCCAGTATAAAGATGTCCGTAGTAACGTAAGTGAAGGGCCGAGGAGCAGCGTTTCCACTGAACCCTTTGGTCTTTTTGGATACCGGCGGTTAATCCGAGGGCGCAGCCTTTAATTAGGCTGCTGCTGCATGGAATTTGACGCGGCATCTAGTACTCCGTGCCCACTTTGGAGATTCTCTCTGATTGTTGGTCAGAGATGCAGGTTCGGCTTTGTGAAGTCTGACAAAGTCTCTCAAGAGCCATGCGCCGATCATAAAACTTCCTCTTTGAAGGACGGGTATGCTTGCCATAGGAAACCGAAGTGCCAGTTAATGCTGCCGCCTTAGAAGAGGTCTTTGGATCACTAGGCTTGTTGCCAATGCAAGGTTTAAACATTCGTGTATTTGATGTAGTTGTATACTGATCAGATCTGGTATTCGTAGATGTATCGGTTAGTTGTAGTTTCTGTAGTGTGTCTGTTTTTGTCAGCAGTGGCGATCAAAGTTTGATGTACGAGTATTTGTTTAATTTGTGTGGAATTTCTTTATACTGCAAATCGAAAGACCTTTACTGTTTTGTGAATAACTTTTGATTGGGTTGACGGATAAACACCAAATTATGACTACATATAATTTGGAATATTTTAAGTCGACTTAGTATGTTTCATAATGGAGGTATCGATATGGTAACCCCTGACTACGAACCGAAAAGTTCAATGATCATGGTACGCATAACACTCCGGACTTGTTGGAGTTTGTTTTAAGTACTATGGCAAGGACTGGGTAGCAGAACACCTATTACTTGCTGAGGGGCCCAGGTATCAGCAAAACACCGTACAAATACAGTCGATTACCCCTGAATGCTAACAATATACCGATGGCACGAGGTCGCATTACTGCCTGGTGTTAGGGGAGCTTTATTAGTAAAACCACTACTTGGCAACTCATTTGGCGTCACCCAGGGTACACTACGTGGAAGCGATCCTGGATATATTTCTATAGTAGTGTAGAAAGCTCATCCGAAGCCTCAAGATTACGGAAAACGTTAGCCTCAACACCTTGTACAGTTGGGTACATCAAGAAAGATGATAGTTCTTGGACTACGTCCAGTGAGGAATCGCTAGTAGTGTTCCTGGATACACATTTCCCGGGCAACTCTGAATAGGCATTGAATACTTCTGTTGGGGATTGCCTTGAAGTGACCCACTCTAGAATTCTTTGGGATATTTATCGAAAGCTATAAACCTTTAAGTTGCCAGGACCAAACAGAGTCTCGCTGGCGGAGCTACAGGTATTGACAGATACAATTGAGCCCTGGCTCAAAGAGATATACGCATGTTGTATCAAACAGGCCAACATACCAACAAAATGGAGATAACCCGAGGTTGTTTTCATGTCAAAAGCGTGTAACGTGGCATTGTCGAAGGCTGAGGTGAGTTCAGTTGTCCCCAGTGTCGTCTCAAGGAACCAAAAACCCTAAAAAATAATAACACAAGGATTTGCCCTGACTAGGGCTTTCAATTCAGGTTTTATTCAAGTGATAACATAGTTCACAATCTACTAGCGTTTGCTTTTAAAATACGATCGGTCGATACGGTCGTGAGATCGAGACTGTCGTTGCTGGTATAGATCGATTTGAAGGTAATCGGGAACTTTGATGAATGTCGATTTAAAGGTGATCAGGAACATGGTGTCTGTGCGATTTGTAGGTAATCGGGAATTTGTGGTCCTCGGAACCGGATGGTAGTTTTTGACCACTGACTTGATATCAATCGCAAGCTGATCGACTGGAGTTTATCGGGTAGGTCTCACGAATTACCCTGTGGTTCGTGCGGTATCGACATGCGGTTCTTCGGTAAAGTTAGTACAGTGTCTCGGTATTCGGACCCCACCGTCTTGATTAACAAGCGAAGGCCAGGAGCCAGCTAGGCTGCGTACAGCTATCGTTCAGGAAATTCGATTATGTACAGGCAGGGTGTTCGTATGCTGTAGGTCGAATATTTCGTAGATCAAGATACCACCACTTTTGTTGTCGGCTTCGGTGTTGTATTCAACAGGCTCGATCCCTCGTAGATCTAGATACCGCAGTTTCGCTTAATTCTGGGTGTTATATGATGCAGGCACAATCTTTCGTAGATCTGATTACCGCAGATTCGTTTGTCGGCTTTGGTGTTGTACGAGTATTCTGCAGGCTCGATCCCTCTTGGATCCGGATGCCGCAGTTTCGTTTATCAGTTTCGCGTTTTAAGTCTAGTCTAATTAATACATATGTGTATATCTGGATGTAACGATCGACAGAAGTCGTCGGGGTAACGATCAGACGTATCTGTCGTAGTAACGTTCTACCGAAGTCGTCGTAGTAACGATCAGACGAATCTATCGTAGTAACGATCAGGCGAATCTATTGTAGTAACTAACGATCAGGCGAATCTATCGTAGTAACGATCAGACGAATCTATCGTAGTAACGATCAAACGAATCTATCGCAGAAACGGACGGCCGCAGCTGTCGCAGCAACAATCGACCGAAGTCGTCGTGGGGTAAGTCCTAACTAGAACTGTTATATACGAGTATTAGGCCTTCGGTTGTCGGACTGCCTTTAAAAAAATTGTCTCAGACCTAAGTCCTTAATGACTTACTAGCCAATTATTATGACTGTCTACTGAACTCAACTTCTACCAACCAAATCCCAACACCTTATACGCATGCCTATCCAAAGATATTGAGAATTATTTTCATATACGCAATCACGCATATGCACTGAAAAATTCCACTGTATTGCTGTCCGCAAGTCTATGCAATGGCTGGCTTGTGATGTGCTTGCCAGTCGGGTGGAGTGTTTGGCTGACTATGTGTGTCCGGCTGTTTACACGTGTATGGTTGTTTGACAGATGACGCGTTGATCAGTGAAGAGTGAGGGAGAAGATGAATGGGATATTGCTTGTAGGGCGTTGATTTATAAAATAATAATATACGGCAAAGGTGAGAATAGTAATGTGACAGTGATATGTCACGTTACAAGCGAGAAATCCGTCTAATTTCCGGTCAATCACTCTATCGTCATTTCTCCTTAAAACGCTGGATATATACGAGTATATATATCGTTACCTTAGGACTAAAATTTATTAAAGGTTACTGTCCAATCAACAGCTTGTCTACAGCAAGGACAAGTCCACCGAAATCACATTCCATGATCTAGTCACCTCTATTGAAGGATCCCTCTTCGTTAAGGAATATACTACGGTTGCTTTTTTCATTCTGACCAAAGTCGGTATCAATATTTTCTCTGGAAAAGACTGTCTACGTGAGTGACAGTTCTGACGGGACACTGCCTGATCGTCGAACTTGCCAGAAGGTTAGGTACAGAGTAAAAAAAGAAGTGGAAAGCATTGAGCACCTGCTTTGCTACTGTCCCTCATTAAGTAAACAACGTCTGGATATACTGGGATCGGCCTTTCTGGGAAGTCTGACAGAACTTTTCGGTAACCTTCCCCATCGCATTCTGAAGAGTTGTCCTTCTGTATGTCGTAGTGGCATTTCAATTCCAGATCCACCAACTGTGGCCGAGACCTCTCGGGGTTACAGTGTATGACATAATATATTGTAAAATTTTCTCTTTTTTGAGTAGAATGTATGAAAATAATGAGAAAATTTTGTAATCTTCCAATTATTCTGAAATAAGAAATTTTAACTTGAAACCATTAGTGGCAATGATTTAATTATATAATGAATTATATATTATATGTGTATTTGTGAACTCAACTGATCGACAATTTTAAAATGCTGCATTCCAAAATGAAGCGCATTCCAAATATATACCTAGAAATGTTATAACAAGAAGAGATCATCTTAAATGGCCAACCATACTTTTTACAATAGCAGCAGCAGCAGCAGCAACAATACAACAACAAAAAACACCACCAGCAGAAGCAGTCGGGTAAACGATCTTAGCGCTTTAGCCATTTTTGGTTATATCCTTCTTAGGCTAAGTCTCCCGCCAACTGCTCACTTGGTCTCTAGTTAAGCGGCGTGTCTACATAACATCGATAGCAATAAATTACCGATTAGCTTAAGACTCTGTTCCCTGTTCCTGTTCTTTCTGTGGTGCTGGTGGAGGTTGTGGGCCACTTACCTACCGTTGAACGAACAACCAACCAACCAGGCGGTTGCGCAGAATGCTGTTTGTGGGGTAGCTACGTTCCACCCGAGCGGCACTTTTGGGATGGATATACGTCGGAATGGTTGTCCAGAGATGCAGCTGAAACCACTGCCAACCGACAATGCCTGCAGACCGTTCCAGAGTCTGGTCACAAGTGGAGAGCGGTTCGTTCATTCTCTCGTTTCGTTGTCGTTACTTGGTTCGTTCATACGTATGTATGTTTTGAAATTACCTTTTGGCTTTTTATTTAAATGCGTGTTCACATAATCTCTGATAATTCCGCGCACATAGAATGCCAACAACAAAATGTTAAACAAAAAATTAAAAGAAGGTAGGTTAGACTTGTAAATCCCGCAAAGTACTACGAGTACACCATCACGGCGAAGAGGTTCATTGACAATTGCTGGTGGTTCGTTCACTCGTGCAATCGTTCGTTCGTTCGTTTGTCCGTTCAAAGTGTAAGAATTGTAAAAAGCATTGTTTAGCATATGTTTTCTGTCATTTTTCCGTGTAATTTTTATGCGAATTGTTGTCGATTGGCTAACACGCAATGCTCTTCCATGTTCCAGCGGTGATTTTTGTCTCTGTGGCAAATGAAAATTTTAAAAGATTTTCCTACAAAAACACAAACAAAGTCACCGAATAAATATTGGGAAATCGGGATTGGGATTTAACATTTTTACGAGGAACCCTTTTCGTTGAAGATTAAACTTTTAAAAAATCATTAAATTCCAGAACTTTCATAATCATTATTTACTCCCATGCTTGCGCACCGATATATACAAATTCTTCGAGAATTTGTAATGTCGTCCCTCTCGTAACAAATACAATTCAACTTTACAGTTCCCCGGGATGTCCATATGCCTAGGAACCCAGATGAGGTGTATATTAAACTTCCCAGTGATCTCGTTAAGAGTCGAGGGCTGTTTGTGAGGGCTGACGTGGCCTCCAGGGAACTGATGGCAGCCAGTTGACAGTCGCGAGTAAATGGCATCGCCAGTGTTACTATGTTGCGACAACTTGGCGACTTCCCTTATTGCCGTTATTTCGGCTTGATAGACTGAAGGTGTCTGGTAGTCTGTGAGCTACTCCGAAGCCAACCTTATCAACTAGTTTCGAACCGTCTGTAAAGAAGTGAAGATACAAACCTTATATTTCCATGTATTTTGCAACCCATTCCTCCCTGGCAGGTCTCTTAGTTTTATAATTCCTCTAAGGTACACACCGTTAGCATATAGTCACCTTGGTGTGTAACCATTGCAGTACAATGTTTTATCCTCACGTGACCGTATCTCTTGTACCTCCACATTGATATACAGTTCAATCGCTATGGTTGCAACTTCTCTAGCCACAATATTAATCTTCAATAAATGGAGTGGGACTAATATATACTCTGTTGCTGTATTCTTTAAATATCCGCTTATGACAGTCAGTGTTCTGAACCTGTGATAATTTGTTGTTACTGGATCGTTAATCACTCGTTAACATTTGGCGAACTACTGCTATATATATCCAATGTACGATTTTAGAAGAGAGGGAGATTTGTTTTGCTGAAGCAAGAACAAAGGTCCATTGGTCGTCTGGAAAGGTATGAACATCCTTGAACACTAGTCGTATTTCATGAATATGTCCTGTCAAGGTGGCAAGCCAGATTATACAATAGCGAAAAAAGCAGGGTAAAGTTTGTACTCACATCTGATCTTCAATTCATTACGCAGAATCCAAATATTGCCTATAGCCTTTAGCTTGGAATTTGATTAACCGATCATAAATGCATTTTTTGCTTAGAACAGTTGGTGTAGCTGTGGAGCTTATTTGAAGACTGGCTACACATCCTTTGTGCTCGTCCGCTATATGAAGACATCAGGAACCTGGATATAATACGTGTTCTGGACGTCGGTGGTCCTTGTGACCTCAGCGGAGTACTTTCCACTGCTGATGGACTGACAGTTATTGGGCACTTTGCTTGTCAGCTCTTCAGTAGGCGTCGTATTCGCCGATGAGTAGTGTTGTCATGGGATCACCAGTCCCGGGTCACGTGGGACCAAAATCTAGATGTAGCTCGAGATGTTAGCAACGCCTCACTCTGCCATCCCTCATCCTCTGCTCTAGTTGGAGGGATCACGATCGGGCCTAGACTTAGTTATGCTGGTGTCGCACGGTAGATATAGAGCTAGACCTCTCTCTCTCTCTCTCTACTGTGAGAACACAGCGTCCAATATGGTGTTGTGAGGTAATTAGCCGTTACACCTAAACACAGACAATCTCCGCTTGTGGGTATTAACTACTTCGCTATCGTTTCCTTAATTTTCATTGGATGATCAGATAAAACTGGAGGCAGTTATCTATTAACTACTATTATCTACTAACTAAGCCTAGAGACTCGATATAATATCACGAATGATCAGGAGTCCCTAGAACCCGGTTATATCGTTGATTATGGTCTGGTTTATAGCCTCATCATTGGGAATGTAGCTTCGGGGGAGATTGTGATTTGCACCCAAATTCGTGGCTAGAGCGCTTGCCCCAGGTTGGGTTGTGTAACAACCGGATGCTATGACCCTTAGAGTAGCAAAGACTATAGGAAGTCCTTGATCTCGCACCAATAGTTCCATGTGCAATAGTGCCTGCGGTATAGGTTATGGATTTCCTAGCCGTAGCATTGTAGCATCTCTGCCTGTCCGTATGCCACCAGTCCAGTGTAACTGCTCTACAATCTAAAATAATTAAGCCAAATTACAGAAATTTGGTACAAATATTTCTTGCGGGCGCAGGTCACTTGGGATTATGTTTAGGATTGGGTGGCAGTCGGAGTTACCAGGTCACATAGACTAATTTAGGTCCCCAATATTACCACCGCCTTAAATAACCCTTACCAAAACCAACCTGTTTGATAAACAAAGTTATCAATAAACGGTACCGGCAAGATCTGTTGCGAGTTCCTGGAAAAGCCGACCCCAGTATATCAAGATGTCATGCGGGAGAGTAGCTACCCAGCGTTAAAATGGTCCAGGCCTTCTAGGCATCAGGCCTGATAGAAGGGCTTCCAATACCTTCTATTGGAAGGCACGAATGCCATCTTTATGAAGGCCTGACAAATTTACAATCTCTCACTTCTAAAAAAGTAACCGCCGATATACATATGTTCATATATTGATGCGTTTCGTCTCCCTCTCTCTCAAGTTTTTGCATATGTAGAAATTTACACTCTGCCTTTATCAGGCATGATTCTGTCCTTCTAAAAATATATCATATCGAAGGTGTTTAGCACCCAACATTTAAATTTTGTGTGGACATAATCATGCATGATAAAAGACAGGAGAAGGAAGGCAGAGTGTACACGAATTCGTTCTCCCTCCCTCAAGTTTCTCATGCATGAACTACTACAGCGAGAGTTCAAAACCAGTTTTATGCAAAAAAAAAAAAAAAGAAATACCGCTACACAAATTGAAAAGTGAAGGTGAAGACAATTAAAATTCACAAACAATTAGTCGCTGTAAAGGTTTTGTAGAGTTCAGTTGCATTGTGTTTTTGATAGATTAAGATAGATTATTATCGAAATTATTCTATATTATCTTTGCGAACTCCTAGATTATGCATTTGAAGTGCTGAATGTGACTTTCATTTAAAATACATTATTTGGTCTGCATTTTGATTTACTGTAGGACTTTCCTTCGAAGCTGTACATCAGACCTAGATCAGATCTTCATTTCGAAGCTCTAAATCATAACTTAATTTCGAAGCCCTTCTTAAGACCTTCCTTTCGAAGTCCTATATCAGACCTTCATTTGACAATCCTTTGTTAGGCATGATTTTTACCGCGAGATGCAAGGCCTGGCCTCGCAATGTCACTCCATGTAAAAAAGAAATAAAGATTGGCGGCCAGGCCTCGTGGCTCTTAAATCAGGCCTGATAGCTTGCCACCTAAGACCTGATTTTTACCGCTGGGTAGGCAGGTGCTCAATGCTCTCCACTTCTTCCTCATACCCACAGCTTCTGTAGAATTCATTGAACCCAGGAGATATTTCTTCTTAGATCATAACGTGGCCAGAATTGTCTAACTACCCTACAGTTGTCGTAGTTGCCTAGGCCAAATCTTGAATGTGGACAGTAGCGCACCAATATATGCAAATTCTTCAAGATTTTGTAATGTCTTCCAAGTTCATCGGCTTCGTAGATCCCCGGAATATACCTATATCCGTGTTAGGCTGCTCAGCCATCTCGTTAAAAGATCTGCGGCATTCGAGGGATGTACAAAAATTAAGTAGCCTGCAAGGATTTAAGGGCAGCCTGACTCTCCGAGTAAATGACGACACCAGTGTTGTTCATTATGTTGCGACTCAGCCACTTGGCTTCTTCCCTTATTGCCATTATTTCGGATTGATAAACGGTGCAAGTATCTTGTAGCCTGTTACCTATATCAAGACTAAGTTCTTCACAGTGTAAGCCGAAGCCATCCTTCTCATCAAGCTACGAACCATATATAAAGAAGTTTAGCGTGATCCATTTAGAGGTTCCCTATTTTTTTAAAGAAAAAAACACAGAAAATTCAAATTGAATGGGGAATGTTTATTATCTCAGGTGGTCCATCCGTTGAGTCCAATTTTTGATGACTCGTTCGAGCATTTCGACTGGTTACTGGCGAATGAAACGCGTGATGTTTTGCTCCAAGACCTGAATCGAAGAGGGTTTGTCCGCATAAACTTTAGACTTTACATATCCCCACAGGAAAAAGTCTAACGGTGTGATATCACACGATCTTGGTGGCCAATAGACCGGCCCAAAACGTGAAATTATCTGCTCACCGAAGTGTTCTCTCAATAAATCCATTGATTGATGCGATGTGTGGGAAGTGGCGCCATCTTGTTGAAACCAAATGTCGCCGAGGTCACGAGCATCAATTTCAGGCATCAAACAGTCGGTTATCATGGCACGATAACGGTCGCCATTGACGGTTACGTTCTCACCGGCATCATTTTTGAAGAAATATGGACCGATGATTCCACCGGCCCCAAACCGCACCAAACCGTTGTTTTTTCTTGATGAAGTGGCAGCTCTTGAATCTCTTCAGGTTCCTCTTTGTGCCAAATGCGGCAATTTTGCTTGTTTACATACCCATTGAGCCAGAAATGGGCCTCATCGCTGAACAAAATTTGGATCGAAAACGTTGGATCTTCTTGTAATTTTTCAAGAGCCCATAAAGCGAAGCGATAACGCTTGGGAAGGTCGGGCGGCTTCAGTTCTTGCACAAGCTGTATTTTGTATGCTTTCAATTTAAGATATCGACGTAAAATGCGCCAAGTCGTTCCATACGTCAGTCCAAGTTGCTGCAAACGGCGCCAAATCGACTCTCCACGGTCTTCGTGTACACTCTCAGCTACGGCCGCTACATTTTCTTCACTGCGTGCTGAATGTGGTCTATTCGGTCGAATATTATCCAATAATGCTGGGTCTCAAGATGGGTGATGGTGTTGCGAAAAGTACGCTCAGTAGGCCGATTATGTTGACCATAAGTTGAGCGAAGTGCACGAAACACATTCCTCACAGAACGTGAATTTTCGTAATAAAGTTGAACTTAAAAGTTGAATCCGGGTGGAGGACCGGATTGGGAGCCAACTTTTGTGAGCTGCCGCCCATTCTGGATCAGACGCAGCATGCTTATTTAAAGACGGAGTTTTCTCGCCTTGTCAGGGACTGCTTATGATTATTCGAAGCTAACCTTTATATATAAGTAAAGGCTGTTTAACATCCGAAACATGGGACCCGTCCGGTAGCCTTTAGCTCGGCTCTCACGAAAAAGACCCAAAAAATTCCGAGACCGGAATTAGCTATAACATTAGCTATAACTTTCAGAAAACACAACATAAATCCAACAAACGCGACAACTATGAACCGAAATAAATGGAAACCCCTTTGCAGCCATCCCCACTCTGTAAGGTAGACGGGGAATGGATTAAGTATGTTTATGTATATTTCAGGCATCATTACATTGCAGGCATCTTAATGGTAAAGTCCTCTCAAAGGTGCACATCGTTGATATATATATAGTAGGCCGGGTCGATTTGTGGGGGGGCAAAAAAGTCGCCATTGCTCAGTGAAAATCGTATTCTAGGGATCAAAATAAGAAACTTTGCCGAAGGAACCATACCTCTAAAACGAATTCTGATGTCCCGGAATTTGGGTCGAACTTTTGGGTAGGGGCAAATTTTGAAAAATCCCACTTTGACCCATTTAGAGTGCTCCAATCGAGTCCAAATGTATGACCGACCCCCACTAACTTTGGAGGCCCGACCCACCCATGCCAGTGGCACACCCCCTGGAACCCCTTGGGGGTTCCATACATTTGGACTCGATTGGAGCACTCTAAATGGGTCAAAGTGGGATTTTTTCCGGGACATCAGAATTCGTTTTAGAGTTATAGTTCCGTCGGCAAAGTTACTTATTTTGATCCCTAGAATACGATTTTCACTGAGCATTTCACTGAGTGGGGGTCGGTCATACATTTGGACTCGATTGGAGCACTCTAAATGGGTCAAAGTGGGATTTTTTCCGGGACATCAGAATTCGTTTTAGAGGTATGGTTCCTTCGGCAAAGTTTCTTATTTTGATCCCTAGAATACGATTTTCACTGAGCAATGGGCGATTTTTAAATCGACCCGCCCTAATATATAGCATATTGTCGCATCGGTGGGTTACCACAACGCTTCCTCATTGATAGACAGTTTAATCTTAATACCGCTCTGGTAGCAACTTCTCTCGCCACATTATCAATGGGCAGTAGATGGAGTAGAACTCGTACAAAATCAGTCGCTGTATTCCTTAATGCTCCGCTTATACATAGGCGGGCAGTTCTCTGAACCTTTGATAATCGGTAGGTAATGAATCGTTTTTCACTTGTCGTCCACCACACCATAATACCGTCGAACAGTATTGGCCGAACTACTGCTATATACGCAATGGATGAGGCCCCAACGCGACCCTACAGCTTTCCTTAATGAATATAATGCGACGTTGGCTTTCCTTACACGTCCCATTACATTAAGTCTGAATGACAATTTCCCATCTAGAATTATTCCTAGATATTTTGCACTTTCATAAAAGACCAGCTCTGTTCCATTTATCCCAGGAGGATCCACATGTGGCACCATATTCTTCTTAGGTTAGGATGGCTGCAGAATTTTTTACCAGATTACACAGACCAGTTTAGGCTAAAATGCCCCTCATTGAAACCAACTTGTTTGATATACAAATTTATCGATAGTACGAATACCGGTACCGAAAGATCTGTTAGACTGCCTAGAAAGGCCGACCGCAGTATGTCCAGTCGTCGTTTACTCAAAGCGGGGCAGTCGCATAGCAAGTGCTCAATGCTCTCCACTTCTTCCTCATATCCACAGCTTCTGCAGAAGTCATTGGAGAATACCCATCAAACAGTGTCCCATCAGAACTGATACTAACGTAGACAATCTTTTCCTCTCTAGTGCGAGGAGATATTTTGACCTTCTCAGTCTAGCTACCCTAGAGGTGCCGTCCGTCTCATCTTTCGTGGGACTGCCTGATTGCCTCTGGTCTAAGCCAAAGCTTGTGGATAGTGGCGCACCAATATACATATGCAAAATCTTCGAGAATTTGTAATGTCGTCCCTTTCCTAGCAAGTTCATCAGCTTTGCAGTTCCCCGGAATATCCCTATGCGCAGGCACCCATATGAGGTGTATATTAAACTGCTCAGTCATCAATCAATCAATTCTTTCTTGTTTGGATTAATGTCCAAACCGCTGCTTCTGGTCTATCTAGCCAATTTTTTTTAGAGTCACCTGTAGGATGTCTCTGATGAAGTTGAGTAATTTACCAGTTACTGCCATTGCCACGTCATCCGCATATGCCACGACTTCGCAGCCGATTGTTGTAGATCTAACAGGATTAGAAATGTGGAACATTGACGATCTTGAGTAACATTCTTCCGCAGGACCAAGCTAATCTTCTGCCGAAGCAAGATTAAATGTCCATTGTTCGTCCGGAAAAATATGACAGTCCGAGAACACTTGAACACAGTTCAGCATTATTGTGAAGGTTCAATGCAAGCGGAATGCTGCGCGGCGTGTCAGAAAAGTTGAAATTTATTCAACTTCTCCGCCCCACCGCTTGATTTGTCATTGTCATTGCCATTTAATCATTCTCAATCTGGCATTGTCAGATTATTTATTATCAATTTATTGCCCAACTATGTTGAACTCGCACGTCTCCGCATGACGCGTGCATTGGCCGCAGTGTGCCGCAATTATCGCATCTAAGTAAATGTTGTTAAAAGCCCCTTCAATGCGAAGAAAGGCCATCGTAGTGTATTCCTTGAAATGTAGGGACGATTCGATAGTGCCCACACGTTGTTGCAGGGCAGATTCTGTAGACTTGCCCTTGTTGTAAGCATGATGGTTCCACGACAGGAGTTTTGTTGCCAAATTTCCTGTAAAGGAAGAATCTAAAAGTCATTCCAGAACTTTCAGAATGAAGAAGATATGCTAATTGGCCTGAAGTCCTTTGGCTAGTCTGTGATATGATTCACGCTTTGGGAATGAATACCACTTTGGTGTCCATCCATCGAATGGGGTTATATGAGAGTCTGAAACAGTCTTCATACATTTTTTCCAGCCATGCGATAATGTTCTTCAACATTTCTGCATTTCTGCTGGAGTAATTTCGTCTTGTCCAGGTTATTTGAAAGACTCAAAGTTTGTAATCGAACAGCTTATTCTGTATTTCTCAGTCAACAACTTAGCTACTTTTGCAGTCCTCCGTTCTCTTGTTGGTCCTGCTGTTCCTCGAGTTCTCTCGGTGAGTTTCCCGGGAAATATGTGTCGAGTAGTAGTTTTTGTCCAGTTGTTGGCCTCATCCTGCCGGCAACCCACTGTACAGAGTGTAGCGAATAGTACCTTACCCAGCCTTCCGGCATCCGAGACATTTTCCACTTCTCCACAGAAAGTGTACCAAGAACGTCTTTGTATTTTCATTAGCTCCTTCTTAAAGATTTTGAATTGCACTTTATAGGCATCTCAGTTACTAGTGACCCCAGTAGATTTGGCGTTATGAAATAGCTTGTTGCAGGTCTTTTTCGTAACTTTTAAATATCCAATATGCGGAAATTTTTCATAAATGGTGATTATTTTTTAACTTCTTAAAGTTGAAATCACATTAGACTCGAGGACGTATGATTTTTCTTCCCGAAAGTGTTTTTTGTTATTTTGCCGCATCCGATTTATCTTACCTAAGATATGCTTGAATATTTGCCATTGTACTTCAAAAGATCTACCAACGTCAGACCGACTGTCAGACCGCAGAAGAGTTTTAGATTGATGTTGACAATCACATTCCATCCCTTGAGAACATCTCGATCCCATTGAATTTCATTGTCATTCTTTAACACCTAAGAAGAGAAAAAAAGACAAAAACCACAAATCAATGTCCAATGTCCATATGCCGAATGCATTAGCATTCTAATTTAAGGCTAACCTGACACTTCATGGTCATTATTTCCAAAAAGGTGACGAATTTACAAAAAAACTAAAAAAATATTCCTCTTTGAAATTTAAACAAAAAGTTTTAACAAGAAAGAGTTAGCATTCAGACTGGACAGCCTAAGAGTCGTGTTGGACGCAAACAGAAAGAGAAAGAAGGACGGACATTGATCAATTGCATGTCGTTTCATACAAAGTTTCAATAACACAGAGTCATACATTGGGACCGCCGCAACGGTCACAGGGACATGTGGCCGCAATGGTCACCAGCTATTCTCCTCCAGTCTTGCGATGATCTTCGATGAACAACAGAAATATCCCAGTCTCTGTTTTGTTGTCCATTCGCCCGTCTCCATTTCCAATTTAATTGTGAATTCTACTCCAATATGTACACCTAAAAAGTATTTCCCAAAAACAGAAAGATCTGCGGCTTTTTGGAGTGAATACCAAAACGGAAAAATTGAAAAATAAAAAAAAAAATACGAAAAAACAAGGAACCGAACGTTCGAAACGTTAAACATGTTGTTTGACACCAGAATTTGTGTTGCTGACTTGTCGTTTTTTCGGTTTTCTTAGGCCTCGACAACTGATGCTGTGGTCCGTCTGTCCACGTGTCCGTCTGGGGGTAGTCTCTTCATTGCAGTTTGTGGAGTTGAAGTTGGACTTAGAGTCATTGCACGGATCGCTGGATACCTCTACCTCGACAATGGGACTCCTTTTCCTTTGCCATCCGTAGTTTTGCATTTACCAATTGTATGGATTACTTTTTTGGCTGTTGATGTTTTTTCTTTCTTCTTTTATTTTTACTTTGGTTAGCAAATAAGATTTTTTCTATACAATTCGTTGTGATGACAACGATTTTGCAGAGGGAGAGCGGCGATGGGTAAAGAGAATTACATTTATATAGAAGGGGTTTGTTAGTTTTGAATGATAGAAAAATATATAAATAACAAAATTAAAACATATAATCAAGGCCTACATTGTAAGTAATAAAATAATTAAATATGTTGAAGTCAGAAGGTAGGAACGTTTTGCTGGGTCCCTAGTCGTTGCGAAGGTTGTTTAACTAAACTACAGATACCACATGGGCGGGGCAACTTGTCCCATTTTTCTCAGTGTGAAATTACAGATAAGGCGAATATAAGTTATTAAATTGATGTACCTAATTTAACCATTTGTAAGGGAGGTACTCGAAGGAGTGGACCAATACATCATCTTTGAACTAAGCAAAATAGAAAAAAATTACCAGATACATTTATTGGCTAGATGCTTAATTAAAGAGCGGCATATACCCGCCATCTCGATTCCTACAGAGTCCACTGGTCTATAACCAATTCATCACCTGTTGCTTATCCGTAACAGGAAAATTCTCTGTAAGATGTAATTTTTGCCATCCAGATGTACTTCTACTTATATTGGATATTCACAGATAAATGTGTCATAGGATTGTCTGACCATTTAATTCATTATTTGGCAGTACATTATAATGTAATGCCATTCTGTTTTTGGATATTTGGTTAAAATAATGTTTTATTCAATTTTTCAAAGTGAACTTTTTGGTCTTGCCCTGAGTTGAACCTTGGTCTCCTAGCGCTGCAGCAGCATAACATCGCATTTTAACGTGCATGGCCACAAACGAGTTCGAATTAACACTGTCCTGAGATTTATATGAGAACTTCTGCGAAAGAATACTTTATAGCTAAATTGTGAAAAATTTTATCGTATTCACTGCTTTGGATACTCCCTTTATCTAGGACTAATTAAATTGGGGTGTCCGTGTTCGAACCAAGTTTTAGATATAACAGGATTACGTTCGCCGCTAGATACCAAATTAATGGAGAAAGCACTCCTCCCGGTGGGGTCGCCATGTTTACAACACTTGTGGCGATTTATTTTCTGCCAAAAAGCGCAACATTTTCCTTGCCCTTTTCCTGAAATCAGGAGTTTTATACCATATTTTGAAATGGGAGCTAAGTTTATTTCGAGGGACTGCAATGTTTCACCCAAAAAGGGCAAACATTTTTCAGAATTTCGAGTCAACGGGGCAACATTTTTTCCAGAATCGAAATCACCATTAGAGTTGTCGTCTCGAGACTTGCCTTCACCGTTACATGCGACAACGCCGAAATTAACGCAGTGAATGTTACTAATGGTGTTTTCTTTTGTGCCAAAAAATGATACATTTTTTATGCCTTTCGCCCCAAAAATGCCTTTTTGTCTTCGATTGTAAAATAAATGCTGCACTGTGAAAGGGTTTCGTTTTCTTTTGTGAAAAATGTCGCACTTGCACGGGGCAAAAATTCAACATTTCAGCCCTGTATTTAATCGAAGGGGTGGACGCTGCCCTACAAAACAGATGTTTTTCGGCGTCGAGCGAATAGCCTAAATAACCGCGTGTGTCCGTGCGTGCTTTTTTATAATGAAGTTTGGTCAGATGCTTTATTTAGGCGGCGCCGTGGAGTATTTTTTGTTTTTAGTTTACTTTTAGTGAGTTAAAAGGCTAGTTTTTTGCATTTTTGTTATCGATTCTGACCATAAAAAATGCAGCAGTACAAGAGGGTGTAGGCGACATTATTAAAATGCTGCTCTCTGACAGGGCAACATCTTTTTTTTAGAAAAGAAAACACCATAAAAGTCCCTCATATATCAAGAAAGACCACCAAAGTAAATTTTTTGAAATGTAGGGACGATTCAGTTTTGCCAACAGTTCATGCAGGCCTGATTCTGTAGACTTGCCCTTGCCCCTTTACCTTCTATTGGGGATTTATTAAAGGTTAAAACCTCCTTCATATATCTGCTCCAGCCAGGGGATGATATACCTCATAAATATATATTCTCAACTTAGTGGAGAAGGGTATATATCATTTCATACGGGCCAAAAGTGTAACATAGCGAAGAAGTGACCTAAGACCCTAGGTATGTTCGGCGGAAATCTGTTTTAGGATATTTTATGTCATTTGTCCGTCCGCAATGTCCGTCCGACAGTCTTGGGGTAATGGATTGACTTGATATGTGATACTATTTTTCTAGCTCAGGCTTAGTTCTTATATGGCCCATATTGGTCCACTCCCTCTAATACCACCTCTTATTATATAATTATTATCTTATTTTTTTATTTTTCTCACATTGCATCTTATTTTTTTTCTTTTTCTTAAGGTATTACATTTTCAAAAAAAAAAACTATTTTTAATAAACAAAATTTTAATATTTTTCATAAATTATAAATTATAGTAGGGACATAAATATGTACTGTTACACACATTTTATGCTATAACATTAAAAGTAATGAACCCTTTGGGAGCCGCACGCACCTCGTCCCTTTGGAAAAGAGGCCACAGCGCGAATCAAAGCAGTCTTAAGAGAATCGATGATGGGTTTTTTTGGGCAGACCTTGTCCTCTAATACTGTCCACAATTTGTAATCCAGTGGGTTTATATCAAGCTGACAAATTTTAATTTTAATGCCATGTCTGGGTCATTTTAGTCATATGTGTCGGCGCAAAATCATACTAGAACGTCCATGCCTGGTTTTGGAATAGGGAATGGTTAAGTGGTTTCACAACAGATTCCAAAACGGTTTCTTGGTAATTTTTGATGAATGTGACCCCTTGTTCACAGAAATGCAAGTCAGTGACCCCCTCGTAAGAGACACCCCTTCAAACCATTATTGAAGCTGTATGATGGACCTTCTCGACCCGTGGATCCTCTTGAGATGCTTCCTTAGACGACCGTGCATACTTCATATCATTTCGTTTGTTAAGTTTTTCTTGCAGGGTAACATTTGTTTCATTTGTGAACAAGATTTTTTTGTGCAAGTTATCAACGTGCTTCACCAAAAGACGATTGCATTTTTTCTTTCCCAGTTTTATCCCCTCACCTTAGAGAGGAGGGTATATATCATTTGCTACGAGCCAAAAGTGTAACACATCGAAGGAGTGACCTAAGACCTTAAGTATGTTCGGCGGAAATCCATTTTGGGTCACTTAGGTCATTTGAGCAATGTCCGTCCGTCTGTCCGTCCGTCTGTCCGTCCGTCTGTCTGTCTGTCTGCTGGCTGGTGCGCACGATAACTCTCGATAGGAGTAACCGATTGACTTCAAATTTGGTATGTGATAATATTTTTCTCTATACCCGGCTAAGTTCGAAGATGGGCCGTATTGATCCACTCCTGCTAGTACCTCCCCCTCAAAGGGTTAACTTTTAGTGAAATATTGATTATGTAATACCTTCTACGAGGTAAGTTCAAAACATATCGCGAATTTTTAATTTCCGCGGGCTACGTGTATTTGATTTTTGATATTTTTGTAGCGTTATGTTGGTACTCATGTCCCTTACTTACGATGACAAGGTCAGCCATTTTGAATGTTTAGTTCATTTTCGACAGCTGTTGTGCTTGGATGTGTTTTAACTTGTCTTCAATTTTTATCTATTTCAGAAAATGAATAAAATTTTTTTCTGTATCAAATTTTGTGTGAAAAACAAAATAAAGTGCGCTGACGCATTCCGAATGTTTACTGTGGCATATGGAGAAGCTACCTTGGACCAAAGCAACGTTTATCGCTGGTACAAAATGTTCTTAGAGGGCCGAGAAGATGCGAAGAACGAACAGCATGCCGGACGCCCGTTTTTTTGTTTGTTTTTTTTTTTTCACAGTTTTCTTAGATTGCAGAGACGTGGTGCATTATGAGTTCTTGCCACAGGGTAGTACGGTCAATAACGAATATTACATGCAAGCTATGCGCAAATTGCGCGAAGCAATCAGCCAAAAACGCCCGGATTTGTGGAAGAACAAAAAGCTTTTGCACCATGATAACGCCCCTGCACACACAACACAGTAATGGTTCCGCAGCCCCGTATTCCCCTGACCTAGCCCCCTGTGACTATTTTTTGTTCCCAAAACTGAAAAGGCCCATGAAAGGACGACGCTACGCCACGATTGAGTAGATAAAGACGGCATCGAAGGAGGAGCTGAACAAGATCACAAAAAATGATTATTTGAAGTGCTTCGAGGATTGGAAAAAAAACTTTTGGCAGAAGTGTGTTATATTCGAGGGAAATTACTTTGATATAAATACTTTTTGAAAAAAATACAAAATTCGCGATATTTTTTGAGCATACCTCTTATACTACTTACTCGAATCTTCTGAAATTTCACACATAATTAACTTTAATACCAGTCCATACAAATACTTGAAATTTCGTACAGTGTAATGCTTTTATAGTACCTAGAGTGTAGAGAAAAGTGGCCGTTATTGGCACGCCCTTTTTGGTACCTCCCACACAAATGGACCATTTTACACCAAAAGTTAACAGATTTTAATTTAATACCAGTGCATATAAATACTTGAAATTTTGTACAGTACATCACACACAAATGGACCTTTTTGTACCAAAAGTTAACAACTTTTATCTTTAATACCAGTGCATACAAATATTTGAAATTTCGTACAGTGTAATGCTTTTATAGTAACTAGTGTCCACAGAAAAGTGAGCGTTATTGGCACGCCCCTTTTGGTACCTCCCACACAAATGGACCTTTTTGTACCAAAAGTTAACAGATTATAATTTAATTTGAGTATATAGAGTGGTATCTAGAGTCCAGGGAAAAGTTACCGTTATTGTCACGCCCCTTTTGATACCTCCCACAAATGGAAAATTTTGTACCGAATGTAAACAGCTTTTAACTTTTATACCAGGTCATACTTTAAAGTTATTAAAAATTTACGAATATTTTTTTGGGACTCAAGGTGAGGGGATACATAACGTCGGCTCAATGCTATTTTGTTCCATACGCCATTTTGTATGATCGGAGAAAAACGCAATTTATTGTTTGAGTAAAAACGGGACTGAAGAGTTAAACACTTTTTATTTCATAGGGTTCCCAACAGTGTTTGTATGATTCTCATGCATTTCAATGTCATTACATCCAAAAATAAGCAAGTTATAACAATTTTTGTACTTGGCATTTTGGTCCATATCCACTTTTATTTTAATATTTTTTCGTATTTGTATTACATGGACACAAAAAGGGTCGGTATGGAAGGACACTAATTTACATATTGTGATCGAAAGAACGTAAAATACTGAGTGAAAAATATAGGGCGATAGAAAATTTGAGACATAGAACAAAAATATCGAAATTATTTCCCGTTATTCAGAGTAAAACAAATTTACCCTACCAATATCTCGAAAACTAGGCGAGATAGGAAAAAAATGATTGCAGATTCTGAAAGAGCATGCCGAACCCATATTATCAACTCCTAACTCAAAAAACACAAAAATGGCGTATGGACCAAAATAGCATTAAGCCGACGATAAGTCGGTTTACCCGACTGAACTTTTTTACTTGTTTATAAAGCTGAAGTCAACAAATGTCTATTGCGGCCTTTGATAGCCCAAAGTTCCCGATACAAACAAAGTTAGGTTTCATAATCCACGTGGTAAGGGTAGGTTATGTTAAGTAGGTTATGTTAAATTCCACTGTTGTAATGGATGTGTTCAAGTCCGATTAAAATTTTAATCGAATTTTAGAAACAGATAAAATTTCTAAAAATTGCACTTTAAACTACTGAAAAACAGAAAACTTTTAATTAAAAACAAATTAATCTATTTTTTTGGAAATATAGTAAATATAAATTAAAAAAAATATATTTGGATGAAAACATACTTTTGTTTAGAACAACATCTTCACAAATATAATTTTTGTGTGTGCTAAGTATTTAGAGTAGACCATAAACATTTTTATATTTCAAGCTGAATATGTTTGGGGAAATATATTACAGAAGCGATTTTTTCAGCGTGAATGTCAAGATAAAATAGCGAAGCAAACTGAGCACAATTGAAAATTGTCTCATGTGAAGGGTTGCTGCTGCAAAGTATCAACAACGTACCGTTTTGTCGCACCAACGAAATCTTTCGCTGAAGAAACGAAAATGCGTTAACTAATCGAATTCGATAATTCTATAAATGATTTTTGATCTCACACGGGGCAAAATCGCCTTTTTTTTGATATGTTTGAATCGAAAGAAAATATACTTGGAAAATATACAGAACCCATATGTTAATATATTAGAATAAAATATATTTGCGAACTGAGTTTCTCAAATAAAATATTTGTTTAAATACGAATAAAATTATTGTTTATGAATATTTCCAAATATATTTTATTAAAAAAAGATTTTCATAACTTTGCTGAATTTTTCGAATATTAGTTTTAATTTTTTCCTTTTCGAATTATGCATTCCTATTAAAAATTTCATACTTAGCATTAACTTGGATGTGTTCAAGTCCGATTAAAATTTTAATCGAATTTTAGAAACAGATAAAATTTCTAAAAATTGCACTTTAAACTTCTGAAAAACAGAAAACTTTTAATTAAAAACAAATTAATCTTTTTTTTTTTGGAAATATAGTAAATATGAATTAAAAAAATATATATTTGGATGAAAACATACTATTGTTTAGAACAACATCTTCACAAATATAATTTTTGTGTGTGCTAAGTATTTAGAGTAGACCATAAACATTTTTATATTTCAAGCCGAATATGTTTGGGGAAATATACTACAGAAGCGATTTTTTCAGCGTGAATGTCAACATAAAATAGCGAAGCAAACTGAGCACAATTGAAAATTGTCTCAGGTGAAGGGTTGCTGCTGCAAAGTATCAGCAACGTACCGTTTTGTCGCACCAACGAAATCTTTCGCTGAAGAAACGAAAATGCGTTAACTTATCGAATTCGTTAATGCTATAAATGATTTTTGCTCTCAGTGTGGTAGGGTTCTGAATTATACGGTTGAGCCTATAGAGATTCACCTCTGAATGTTAGGTATGGACCGAATTACGGATTTAAGCTTGAAAATACTGCCGAGAATTTTATACAAATAAAGTTCTTCATTTACATTTTTTCAATCGTCCCATAGTGTTGTGGGTGTGGCATTTCACATTCAAAGTAAATTTTCTATACTTTGCAATATGAAAAATGAATTAGGATGATTTGATATATTGTTTTTTTTCAATTTTTTACAATTTCTTTCACTCTCCATGCTGACTCCTATTTTAATTTGGGGGTATTCGGTCGTTTGTGTTTTTTTCCCCTTCAGTAAGGAAGAAGTTTTGGGTGACCAGTGCAGACACTTCCAGTCTCACTACCGCCACAAAATTTCGTTAACAATTTAAACATACATTTAACATCTGAAACGTACAGAAATATGTTGAAGGCATTGCATTTATTCTTAAGTTTCTTTTCTTTCATCTTTGTTGTTGGATTGTTGCTGGGAAACTGGCAAACGGACAAACGGCTGGCAAGGAAGGAAGAGGCATGTATAGGAAGGGAGATGGGAGGATGTATGGGGCCGCGCTATCCCAATAGTGTGGGCAATCAATTGTTGCATGTTCAACATACTCTGACGCGACAGACGGTCGGACAAACAGACATTCGAACGTCTGTATAAGTATATTCGTATGTCTGATTCCAAATGCAGCAGATGAACTATGTACGTACGTTTTAGCCATCGTAGGACGCTTTGGATTTGCGAATTTGGCTTTACTTCATGTTTCAGGTTTTCCTTTTCTTCTGATTTTCATTTTCATTGTGTGGATTAGAGTGGAGGACGGAGTTTGTTGGAGGGGGGGCATATTTCAGGAGAGCTCTATTGCCATTGACGTTGGATGCTGTGCACTCTCCGGTCTCTGGAGACAGAGGTTTTAGGCGGCCAGAGTCTGGGTTGCGAACGACGCGAAGCAACCAAACAATTGCATGTGGATTCGTGTCGCCAATCGTTTTTCAAGAAATCAAAGACAAAGATTCAATTTGACTTAAAACTGCTGCCGGTGTTTTACTTGGCCGGGGGTTTACGAGTATTTCGCCGGAGCCGTTAGTTAAGTGGGTAGATTGGCTGTGCCGAGTGGTTGGTTGGTTGACTGCCTTGGTTGGTTGCCCGGCTGACAGGGTATCATGCGACACAACGTTGCGAGTTGTGATTTGCTGTGGCACAGTGTTCCGATTTAAAGAAATTGTGTTATTTTTTTATGTCTTAAAATATATGTTTTGAAAATGATCGCCCCATTAGGTGATTTGATAGCGTGCTCGCCTATGAGTTTGGGGGTCGTGGGTTCGATTCCCACCATAGGGGGTAAATCCAGCCCCATGGTCTATGTAATCCGGCTTTTCCCTGGACCGTATATTATAATATAAATTTGTTTTGTATTGTAATCATATAAATAAATAAGAGCGCCCCAGTAGGAGAGTTGGTAGCGTACTCGCCTATGAGTTTGGGGGTCGTGGGTTCAATTCCCACCAGAGGCTCTGGTCTGTCGCTGCAAAATTTAGCCATATGGTATTTGTAACCCGGCCTTTCCCTTGACCTTAAAATTAGAATATAATTTTACTTTGTATTGTAATTCATATAAATAAATAAATATGTTTTAAAAAAATTAGTTTGAAATCGCTTTTCACCATATTCTCGTTTATTAACTGACTACTTATATTTTATTCTTTCAGGTACGTACATATATTTTTAAAGGCTTAATATGTCAGGAGATTTATAAGGTAAACACATGTGGTCCAGTAATTAGATTGAAATAACCATAAATCGCTATCTCTATTTAGAAAACGGAAATATTAAGCACGGATACTGAAAGCATTGGGCCAATTTGGCCCATCCTCGAACTTTTCTTAAGATAGAAATAAATATTACCACACACCAAATTTGAAGTCAATCCGTTGCTTCCTTTGAAAGTTATCATGCGCATCAACCAGACAGACGGACGGACATTGCTCACATTTTCTAAAACGTACATAGAGTCTTAGGTCACTTCTTCGATGTGTTACACTTTTGGCCCGTAAGTGTATAAATATGAACCAACTAATACGCCCTCAGAGAAACACTGTGCACTGTACACCATATATTATATAGGTCCCTTATGGATTTGCTGTGTTATGTGTCGCCCTGTCGACTTGCTACGAATGTAGTCTGTAGCCTGGCATGTGCGAAGGTGATATTCCCTAATCAGATGTGTCAGTTCTTGTGGCTTCTGTGACTCCTTTTTTTTGTCACAACACATTATTCCTTTTTTTCATTTTGAAGTTTGTGTAGTTGTGTATTATGTCCCCCTCTTTTGGACTACAAAATTTCAAAAATGTCTGCAAATCAGCTTGTTAGCAAGATCAAAAAATATGTTTGTTGTTTTTGATATTTTCGGAAATTAAATATTGTTAAGCCAAAAATGCGTTTTTTGACATTTCTTAACGTTTGGCAAGTGGTTGGTGAGTGTGTGAAATACCGGCACAGAATTGTTTGATTCTAAGTTTAAATAAAATGTACCGATCCCTTTGGCAAGTGATGAGTGTGTGAAATATCTGTGCAGAACTCTGAGATTCTAAGCCTAACTAAAATTTGCCGTTCCCCTCGCATACAATTAGGTGCGATAATTATTCCATCTTCACTAACCCCACCTTAGCCATTGGCACTAAATCATGTGCGCATGCGCAGGCACTAAAACTGTCCCATGAACATTTAACCATCAATTAACTGTCATTTAGTGATGGAGTTTTTTTTTCTTCGCGAAAATCTATGAATGAATGCATTTTGCGCTTAAATCCCTGTCTTTGTGGAAATACTTGTGGAAATTTTCCTGCTGCACTTCTCAGTCAGTCAGTCAGTTAAACAGTCGCGCTTTGTGTTCGTTCATTCAAGATTTGGTATTGCGTGCTAATGGAGTGGAAATATTTATTTTTTGTTTATTTGTTAAATCGCATGAGATATTGTCACATTAGCACGCATTCGATGACAGGTAATTGCCATGAACTGTTAATTTTAGTTTGAAAAGCAGTGGCCCGCCACTCTGCAAACACAACCGAGCCTGTGTTTGTGCATTTTTTTTTGCTTGTTGCTTTAATATTTGTTTTTCGCTTTCGATTGACACAAATTTGTGATGGATTATTTGAATAATAGTCATTAAATCCATTAATGACTTTGTTGACAATCAATTTGTGTGTTTTGTTGCATTTAATCGAAAACAAATTTTTTGTTGCTTTTGAGTGAAATATATTTTATTTTAGAAAAAGACAAATGTAAGTTTTCTGTGCCATTTTAGTATAAAATATAATGTATTATTACTAATGTTTATAGAATTAATGTAAAATAAACACTAATGCTAGTTGATTTTATGACCGCGCATTGGCGAAAAGCTACCTTAAAAATTATTCACAAATGCAACTTCTAATATAAATTATGCTTTGTTGTTTTGAACAATTCCTCGCTGCATTGTCATAAGTTACCTGTGTTACTTTAAACAAAATAATCATTTCCCATTTCCAACATCGTAAGCACCACCGGCCAGAAGATTTTATGTGGCGTTTAGTTTTAATAATGGTAGAACGGACAGTGACGAATGGTCGGGGAAATTAATTGCAGATAAACGCTTCTTTTTAAAGTTTAAACGCCTTTTAAATCTGCAACACTTATTTTTTAATTATAATTTACCTATATTGGAAGTATTTATACGACAGCAGACAATTACGTTGGATTAGTTTAGTTACATATTTCTATTTGAATAGGCACTGCTATGTATTCCTCCTCTGAATCCGGAGAAGAGGAATACAAACTAACATTGGATTTATTTAATGTTTAAAATAAACTTCACGGCAATTATATTTATTCTTATGTCTTTAAGTTGTTTGCTCCGCCGTTCACAACTTGTTTATATTTTTCTTATTCTTCTTCAGTATTTGACATTGCCATTCAACAGAAAATGATAACAAAAAATCAAAATTGTCGATCGATTCCCATGATCCAAAGAAGTCGTAGCTGCCATAACTTTTTCGACACGAAAACGATTGAGAGGAATCCTAGCACATGTGCTCCTTGGAACTCGCTGCCACGTAATTGTCTCCACGTACCAAAAGGTACGTGGATACATTGACGTATTAAAAGGACCATTTGCAATAACGTCCATTTTTAACTGCACGGTGGGTACTATAAAACCATTACACTGTCCAAAGTTTCAAGCATTTATATGCACTGGTACGAGGGTTGCTATATATATTTTTGGCCTAGGCAACACTAAGTGTTGCCTGGCGCCATCTGACGTTTCCATTGGAAAGTTTGACATTTTTTAACATTTGTGTTGTTTACAGTGACTTGAAAAAATCAATTTGAAAAAAAAGGAACGTGATCAAAGACGAAGGTCGTCCAAAAACGGCCGTTGTGCCAGAGAACATTGATGCCGTGTGTGGGCATTTCTTCCAGCAGCATACATTCGATATTGCATGAACACCTGGCCGTAAAAAAGGTTTGTTCTCGTTGGATCCCGCACAATTTCACAATCGCTCAAAAAAAGGCTCGTGTCGATTGGTGCAAAGAAATTTTGAAATTTTGATCGTCACAGGTGACGAATCTTGGATCTATGCATATGAGTCCGAAACAAAACAGCAATCAACCGTGTGGGTCTTCGAAGACGAGCTAAATCTAACGAATGTTGTTTGTAGAAGAAGCACTTCGAAGCAAATGGTCAACTCCAAAAACCATTTTTTGGAGTTTAATTTTCAACACACTGTAACCAAAACAATTCGCGCTCAAATGACAAAACGGTCTGAGTAAGTTATAACCCATTAACTTTTGGTGTAATATGGTCCATTTGTGTGGGAGCTACCAAAAGGGGGCTACCTTACCCATTTCTTCGAGGTGATAGCTGCTAGAAGATTGGAATAAATAGTATAGAAGTTATCAAAGAATCAATTTTTCACTAAATGTTAACCCTATGTGCTGAAGTACAAGAAGTAGTGGACCAATATGGCCCATCTTCGTACTTAGCCGGAGATAGAGAAAAATATTAGCGCATACCAAATTTAAAGTCAATCGGTTGCTCCTTTCGAGAGTTATCCTGCGCACCAGCCAGCAGACAGACACACAGACGGACAGACCGACGGACATTGCTCAAATGACTTAAAATGACCCACAACGGTTTCCGCCGAACGCACAGGGTGCGGCAAAAGGCACGAAAGTCAATCAGAACTCATTCAATTTTTAATTTAATTTTATTTTTCTTACAAAATAATAAAATATAATATCTGTAGATTTTTTAAATATATGTGTGAAAGATTACGTCGTGACCACTATTTTCAGCCGGGCAAAGTTGAGCTGTTTCAAGAGAATTTTCCATGACACGAATCAGAGTATCTGGCTGCAACGCGCTTATTTCGGCTCGAATATTCTCCTTCAGCTGTTCAAGGGTTATGGATTTATTGATATACACCCTCTCTTTTAAATATCCCCAAAGGAAATAATCAGGCGCTGTTAAATCCGGCGAACGGGCCGGGCAATTGAATGCTGAATTTTTGGAAATCAAACGTTCGCCAAAAATCTCCCTTAGGAGTGGTTCGAGCAGTGTGTGCAGTGGGCCCATCGTGAGCTGGCCTTAAAAATGTTGGAGCGTATCTCGGTATCGCTCGCCATTTACAGTTACAGCATTGCCTTTGTTATCTTCGAAATAGAATGGTCCAATAATTCTTTGGGACGTAATTGCGCACCATTCTGCACATTTAATTGGATGTAATTGTCGCTGATGAAGCACCCTTGGGTTCTCAGTACCCCATATTCTGCAGTTCTGTTTGTTTAACCAAACCATTTAAGTGGAAATGGGCTTCATCGCTCATTCTCAGATAATGAATGAATTCATTATGTTCTCTGGCCAATTCTTGGAAGCGAAGTGCATAAATTATTCGTTCTTGGGGTTCTCCTGGCTTTAAGCGTTGTAAATTTCTCCTTAATATTCTGCGTAAAGACCTGTCAGGCAGAGCGCCTTCGAGTTGATGTTTCAGGATTCTCCTCAATACTCTCCTGAACGCGTTGAATATTTCCTACATTAATTACATAACGAGGTCTTCCTCTTCGTGGAAGATCGCTCACTGAGCCTTGTTCCCGAAGTCGTCGAATCTTTGATTCGGAGGGTGAATTCCGCACATTAAAATGACAACGACATGCTCGTTGAGTTTGAATTATTGATCGATGATGTTCAAAATAAAATTCTATTATTTTGGTTTGTTGGATAACGTTGTAACTTTCCATGATTAATGTCCCAGATTTATTTTACAAGTCCTAAAAAGAAAAAGGAGAGGAAAAAATTAAATTAGAAAAGTTATTAATTTTTCAAATCCCTTCGCGACATTGCCTCTCCCGTACTTAGGGTCTTAGATGACTCCTTCGACGTGTTACACTTTTGGCTCGTAGCAAATGATATATACCCTCCTCTCTAAGGTGGGGGGACAAAAATAAGTATTTGGCTGTTCCGCAAAAAACCATAAAAAACAGAACAAAAGATCACAAAAAATGAGTTTGTTCCAAATTTTGAAAGCAAGCATCCTAACTGAGAATGTAATATCTAATTGAAAAAATCTTTGTATAAAGGTACTTACTGTTTAGGGACATAAATACTGTTACAAACTTGAACACACGCATTACAATAGTGGACTGAACACATACCACCCTTTCCACATGGAAAATGAAACCTAATCTTTGTAGCATTAGTTTGTAACGAGAATTCAAAATTGCTTCAGTTTTCCCCATGGAGTCATCAGATAATGCGAATACTATCGCTGTTATATCGCTTTTTAAATATGCAATGAAAAAAACAACATTTTTAAAACGCGCTGGCCGCTTGGGATTAGTCTAATGTCCATCTTCCGGTGCACAAAACTGTTTGAGGAGACTGGAGATGTCGGGACGCGTCCCACTGGTCGGGACGCCCGCGTACTGTTCGAACGCTGCAAGTCATCAAATCAAGAATTCTGCGAATTCCGCTCCGAAAACAGAAAATCGTGGCCCATGAGATGAATATTACGCGAAAGTCCATGAGTCAAATTATCGAAGAAGACTTGAGACTTGGGGCCAAAACATTGGCAAAAAATTACCTAGAAACCATTTTAGAAACTGTTGTGAAACCACTCAACCATTCCCTATTCCGAAACCAGACATGGACTTTCCAATATGATTCTGCCCCGGCACATAAGGCTAAAATGTCCCAACATGGCTTTAAACCAATTTGTCAGCTTTAATTTCTTCTGATGAAAGGCTCTCGACAGCCCTGATTTAAACCCACTGGATTACAAATTGTGGACAGTTTTATAGGAGAAGGTCTGCCACAAAAGATACCCCAACATCGATTCTCTTTAAACTGTTTTTTGATTCGTGCTGTGCGACTTAAGCAATGTGTGATGGCCGAAGGCGGACATTTCGAATGGGTGCTTGATTTTTGTATACAATAGATGTCAATAAATATGTACAATAAATTTGGTCCAAAAGGATTCATTACTTTTAATGTGATAACATAAAATGTGTGTAACAGTAGTTATGCCCGTACTAAGTATACCCTTGTCACGCTAACGTGAGTGTATAAAAATAACACATTTTTTACAACCGACGAGGTAAGACTAAAGTCGGACGGAGTCAAATTCATAGCTCCTTACACAACTATTGAGGTGTAACATAGTTTTGTGCGGGGTTTATATCAAAACTTAGAACGATCCGGTCCACTATAATAAGATACTGTCATTAGGATATAATGTATGTTGTTCTGTATTGTCATATCGGTACAAATAAAAGCTAAAACACCAAGAAATCCGTACTTTTTTTCTGAATTTTATCATTTCACCGATTAGCAACAATGACTCTGTGGTGGTCCCAATTAATTTCCGCATACACATTCATAATTGTTAATCGATATTTTTCTATAAAATCAATTAACGACCTCCCCTCCTGAATCAACCAATAATTGCCAAATTGGAATCGTTTCCACCCAACTAATCTGTAATACAACAAGACACAGAGAGCGAAAGAAAAAAATCATACAACCAGAAGAAATCAAAAGTGGAGCGAAGAAGAAACCCCCAGACGAGTTAATTTGTCGATTTACAATTAAACTCCATTAAGGCCTACAACGACTCGGATGAGACATGACCAACAACCCAACAGACTTCAGACTCCGTCCTGCATGGGCCACCCAACAAACAACACCGACAATATTCACACTACACAATAAATACTTCAACACCGATGTAATGAACATGATTTTCCACTTTGTGCGCAAATGCAACACCACCAAAGTCATGTTGTAATTACAACTGCAGCAACAAGAAGGAGCAACATCGATCCAGCGACTCGCAAGCAACATCAGTGGAAACAGCAGCAACATGATCGCATACTCTGCGAGTATAACGACCAGCGAAATGTGCTACTGGTATCCCAACCCCCAGAGTTCCATCCTCATGCAGGAGATGCTAAATTACGACCAAAGAACTTGGCTAGCCAGGTTCGGTTTTAACATTAACAACCGAAGGCACCTAATCCCCGCTAGCATCCACGGCTACAGGAGAGTACACCAAATTTACGTAAAGCCAAAAGCAACATCGGAACTTTGGGCAGCGAACACCATTCAAATCGAATGTTTAAATAATTTAAAACAACACAAACACGTGTTCTTCCTGTGCTCTTCTACATATCTCTCTGTTGGATTGGAGAGTGAATGATCTGAGAGGGACACTCGACGGGGGACAGTCACAAATAGTAATGCCGACAGACGGGCGGACGGACAAAAGACTAGAAAGATAGAGCATCCAATGGATGGAAGGACGGACGTACGGATAGATAGAGATCAGTTTGATTCTGTTTAGAAGAGAATTATGTTTGCAGATTACAGCGAGAGCAGTGTAATAATGAATGGATTCTCCTATGGCAACTTTTTGCTCCAAAAACATTCCATCGCCTCAGATATAGGGGACTATATAAGGCCCCTTTCTGTATTATTATTGCAGATTGTTGAATTTTTGTAATGTTTCTCAAAATGTAGACATTTTTTCAATATTTTCTTACTAACAACAAGTAGGGGCAGTTAGTTAAATTGGACGGGCAATCTACATATATAATACCCCACACTACTACTGTTACACTACCTAATTTTGCTGCCAATGATACATAAATAAAAATCAATTTTGTAGTGGACTCTTAATGGGACCTAACTATGTAAAATAGGGATGAACTAATAAAGTATTTATAGGTAACAGATCTTGAAACAATTTGGTCCAGTATTCCCGAAATAATTTCAATAGAAATTTGAATACAAATTGGCAAAGTTCAATTTGCTATACTTCCTGGTATTCTGCCAAACCATTCCTCTCTGGCAGGTATCTTAGTTTTTGCAATTTATCCAGCCACAATATCAGTCGACAGTAGATGGAGTAGGATTTGTCGCTGTAGGGCGGTAGTTCTCTGGACATTTATTAATTGAATAGTAATGGATCGCTTATGAGTCGCCGAACAACAATTGGGCGAACAACTGCTATAATTTTATAATGGTCTTCCCTACCCGTTCCAATACATTAAGTCTGAAGGACAATTTCCTATCTAAGATTATAACTAGAAATTTTGCACATTTAGAATAGAATAGCTCAGTTTCGTTTAGCCAAGGAGGATCCACATGTGGAACCATACACTCCTATTAAAGAGACCCATTATGGTTTCTTTGGGTTAACGCTCATAACGATGCTTCTGGCCAATTTGTTCAGAGCCACCTGTATGATGTCTCTGAGGACGCTGATAAATTTGCCAGTAGGGTTTAGGTTAGGGTGGCAGCTAGCTTTGTCAGCTCACATAGATACAATGTATGTAAGTCCTAGTGGTATTACGAGCTCAGATCGAAACCAACCTGTTTGATAAACAAAGTTATCCATAGCACTTACGAAAATCGGTACCTGAAAGATATGTCAGACTTCCTAAAAAGGCCGACACCAGTATATACAGAAGTCGTCTACTTAATGAGGAACAGTAGCAAAGCAGACGCTCAGTGCTGTCCACTTCTTCCTCGTCACAACAGCTCCTGCAGAAGTCATTGGACTTAAAACATAACCTCCTGGCATGCTCGCCGATCAGGTAGTGTTCAGTCAGAACAATAACGTAGACAGTTCTTTTCCTCTGCAGTGCGAGAAGACATGTTGACCTTCTTAGTTCGTATCTTGGTCAAATTTGTCTAGTTACCCTACAGGTGTCGATTTCTGACCATCCTTCATTGGACTACCTAAGCCAAAGCTTGCATGTGGACAATGGCGCACCAATATATGCAAATTCTTAAAGAATTGGTAATATCGTCCCTTTCCTAGCAAGTTCATCAGCTTTGCAGTTCGCCGTGATATACCTATGCCCAGGTACCCATATGGAGTGTATGTCAAAATACTCAGCCAACTCGTTCAGAAATCTGCGGCATTCGAGAGCTGTTTGAGAATGTAGAGATGTGACCTTCAGTTAATGGCCTTCACAGTCCGAGTAAAAGACAACGACAGTTTTGGTCCAATGTTGCGACTCACCCACTTGGCGTCTGCCATTTTTCCATTATTTTTGCTTAATATACACTGCATGTAGCATTTAGTCTGTGAGCTATATCATATATGGTATTCTGCCAACCCATTCATCTCAGGCAAGTATCTTAGTAGTGAAGTTCCTCTAGAAGGTGTACACCGTTTGTATATAATCCCATGTAGTGCTATTGTAATCGTTCGATTACAATAGCACTACATTGTGATAGCCTCACGTGGCCGTATTTAGTATATCTCTACATTGATAGACAATTTAAACGTAACGCTGCTCTTGTGTCAACTTCTCGGCCACAATATCAATGGGCAGTACACCCAGTGAAAAATAAATCACATATGTACGTGCTTAATCATTGCACACTCGTTTAGGACCATCATGAACCAACCCCGTATGTGACGAGTCCAAGCAAGGCGGTACTGGAATAAAGCATCAAAAACAATACCAAATGGGGATAATTTAAAGCAAGTGCTGGGGACGACTAAAGAACGTGCGGGGGGGGCAACTAAAGCACCTGCTGGGGACGACTAAATCACGCTCTGGGATGATTTCAAGAATGCACTGGGGATGAAATTGTATAACAAAACACGTATACGAATCGCTACACAGTATTACCTCTGTTTTTTCCGCTTAAATAATTTTTCTCGCGATTCCGCACGTAACCCTAATGGTGGCGAAGTCTCCAATCAATATCCTTTATAAAGGGTTTTCCAACAAGAGGTGTTATTTTGGTATTCAAAGAAAAATCCCATTTTTGGAGATAAATGATCGGATCTTCATTTCATAATAAAGATGGCCACCACGACCACGCTTACAGGACCATATCCTTTTAATGAAATTTTCCATACCCAAATCGCAAAGTGGCTACTCTATGTCCTCGATAGCCTCACGAATTCTATCTTTGAGGTCTTGAATCGATGCTGGGCTGTTGGCGTATACCTTATCTTTCACGTGGCCCCAAAGGAAGAAGTCGCAAAGTGTTGAATCACAAAATCTCGGTGGCCAATTGTGATCACCTCTTCGAGAGATAACACGGTCCGGAAACTTTTCCCGTAACAGAGCAATGGTTTCGTTGCTTGTGTGTCACGTAGCGCCGTCTTGTTGAAAGTAAACGTTGTCCAGATCAATACCATCCAACTCCGACCATAAAAAATCATTAATCATCTCTCGATAGCGCAATCCATTCACCATAACTGTTGATCCAACCTCATTTTCGAAAAAGTAAGGTCCAATGACCCCGCCAGACCATAAACCGCACCAAACAGACACACGTTGAGTATGGAGAGGCTTCTAAGCAATAACTCTTGGGTTTTCCGAGCCCCGGATGCGACAATTTTGCTTGTTGACGTAGCCACCGAGGTGGAAATGGGCCTCATCAGTCAAGATGATTTTTTTTTAATAATTTCTATGCGTTGCTGAATCGTGTATCGTTCCATTTTTAGCAATGGCGTAGTTTCTACTTGTCAAATAATAAAAGCTTCAAAAGTGACAGCTACCGAAATACTGGGTGATTCAAAATAACACCTCTTGTTGGAAAACCCTGTATACAGCAAAATTTAATACCTGGTTTGTGCGGCTGAAAAAAGCACACGTACACTCGTTATGAACATTTAAAATTGACATTTATATATGCTTAGCCTTTTTCTCTCCATTTCTATTGATTCCAGAAATTTCTGCAATAGGAAGACGTCACTGGATTTTGAAAATCACATTATCCTTCTCACTCCAATGCTCCGAGAATCATCCATAACTTCGAACTGGTCATTAAACTCTACTACTTCGTCGTTCATTTTATTTTGTCATGTCTTTATAAATCACAAATTACCTCGTGGTTTCTTCTTCTAGGATCAGATAATAACAAATCCATTGAACAATACAAAGCCGAACAAAAAATCATCAACCTTACGGCGACAATACACAATGCAACGTCGGTCAAAAATCAACCCCATTTCAGTGATAATTAATGAACGAATCGGGGGCGATTTTTCATGTACGTTACGTTGATAAATTGTCCCCAGGCGGTGTTGATTTGGCAACGTGTTTTCCCTAGATGGAGTAGGACTAGCTGAGACTCGGGTGCTGCAGTCCTTAAAGCTCCTCTTATGCATGCACAGGAAGTTCTCAGAACTTTTGACAATTTGTTTGTAATGGATCGTTTATCTATTGCCTTTAACTTTTATTTCCGAAAGTTAATATACAGATTTTTCTTTGTGTAAAACATAAAACTTAATATTTAATAATTTTACAATTTGTTGCTAAAAGTAACACAATACTGCAAAAAATTGTCTCGTATCCAAAATTTTATTTTTTCAAGCGTTGAGGCATATTGTTTCCTGAAATCAGCAAGAAATGTTATTATGGATAATTCTGTGGCTTTCTGGAATAACCGCCTATCTCAAAAAATTAAAACTTTTCAGGAGACGAAAAAACTTTATCTCTTGTAGTAAAACTTCGAACTTTAAAAAAAATAACTAAAAGAAAATTATCCATAATTTGTTTAATATTTTACGAGTTCGTATAAGTTAAATGGTGCCGAATGGACAAAAAGGAAATAAAAATTGTACCATCGATAAATCCAAAGTGTTTGAGACAACTTCTTAGTAAAATTTAAGCAAATTATTTTTAAATATTGTATTCAAAAAATCCTACAGGTTGACTGAACTTTTCTCGTTTACTTCTAAGATTTCCCTCCGCATTTCACTTGTTTGCAATTGCATTGGCAGACACATTAAGAAAATATTCCTAAATAAATAAATTTCTTTATTGCAAAAAGCTTTGGTCGATGAACGACAGCCGCTGTGCTAAATGGCAGCATAAAAATCGCTTTGGAAACAAACAAAACCTCGTTTGTTTTTCCAACATTCGGCTGAGTAAATATTTTCCTGTGATCACATTGTTACTCCAGCCCATCAGTCGTTTTCCTCCGTTTCGTTTTTCCATCTAAACTCTGGGGATTCTATATTCATTTGTTTGGTTTGTTTTCCCGCCGGCCCCAATTCAAATGTAACAGAATTTTGTTTGCGACATCCCGTGGCTTTTTGAACCGAAAGTCAAAATATTGTTTTTCCATTTTTTGCGGCGGTTTTTATTTGTTTGGTTTCCTAACGTTTGTGAATTAAAAAACAACACTGAATGGAAAACAAATCATAAATCAAAATTTTGTCGATATTCCAAGGGGGCAGAACGGAATTCATGGAGAGGCGTGTTTTGTATGTAAAACTATGAAAATGCTGAAAGTATTTGACCATTTGTAATTTTTGGAATTGTCTTCACACATGAGTAATGCGTTTGAAGTGTTATCTTAGTGTAAATGCAAAATTTGTTCTATTAAAAATATTGTCTATTTTTTATATTTTTATAAGAATTTATTTATTTCTACATAAAATTTACATTCCTTAATAATTATTCTTTATATTATAATAATTGCTTGCATTTTTTCTCATTACAGGTAAGACTTAACTTCTTATGCTTTGATTACAGAAGGTTCGGATCGTGCAATGTGTAAGTAAAATTGAACTGAAAAAATATGAAATACATTGTATCGAATTGTCGTCAAAGACAATAAAGTATTAAAGTAAGTATATTTTGTACTTACCCTACAGGAAATTCGATCGGTATAAAAACACATTCGTTTTTATTTTTTTATAGAAAATTTCTTCGAAATTTTTTATTTATAGAAAATTTCTTCGAAATTTTTTATTTATAGAAAATTTCTTCGAAATTTTTTATTTATAGAAAATTTCTTCGAAATTTTTTATTTATAGAAAATTTCTTCGAAATTTTTATTTATAGAAAATTTCTTCGAAATTTTTTATTTATAGAAAATTTCTTCGAAATATTTTATTTATAGAAAATTTCTTCGAAATTTTTTATTTATAGAAAATTTCTTCGAAATTTTTTATTTATAGAAAACTAGCTGGACCCGGTCCACTTCGTTGCCCCAGATTCAGATTTTTTACACCACTCTCACTAAGAAATTGTGCAAGTTATCTCAATTTCAAAATTTGGCTTATGTGGGCGGTGCCAAACCATCGCCGCGGTAACCGCAAATAATAAAACTTTCTGCTGAGAATGATAGATTAGTGTTTTTGTGCTCACAGCCAATTTAACGCCAATGCGATTAAAATAAAATAAATGTGGTACAAAAATGCACAAATTACACAATATTGTATGAGGTTATATTTAATGATCGAAATTTCTTTTTTCTACGGTCCACGTCCACTTTTGCCACATCCACTAATCCTGTCCCGGCAATTTCTGCTGAAGATTTAGTTAATTACTCCACCAAAGTGTGTTCCAAATTTCGTTCTCCTACCATCAACACATTCTGAGTTTTTCGAATTTTATATAATGCCACGCCCACCTATTGTCTCCCGCCTACGTTTGGTAAAAATACTAATTTTGACTCCAACAACTAACAATCCAAATCTCGTTCTTCTAGGGTCAATAGTTTCTGAGATAATAAACGTTTAACTAAGCTACGCCCACTTTTGCCACACCCACTGATCCGATCCTGCCAATTTATGATAAAGTTTGTATAATAAGTCCAATAAAGTGTGTTTCAAATTTCGCTCTTCTACGAACAACATATTCAGAGATATTCGAATTTTATATAATGCCACGCCCACCTATTCTATCCCGAGTTATTTTTAGAAAATAACTCCACTAACGTGTGTTCCAAATTTCGTTCTTGTAGGGTCAACACTTTTTGAGATATTCGGATTTTAAGTAATGCCACGGCCAATTTTTTGAAAAAAAATTTTTCCTAAACCATCTGTGACAAAGAACCTTTCAAACAAAAGAAAAACAAATAAAATCGGTCCAGTGGTTTCAGAGCCTATAGCGTACATACATACAAACATTTTTCCATTTTTATATATATGGATTACTTCGAAATTTTTTATTTATAGAAAATCTTTTCGAAATTTTTTATTTATAGAAAATTTCTTCGAAATTTTTTATTTATAGAAAATTTCTTAAAAAATTTTTATTTATAGAAAATTTCTTCGACATTTTGTATTTATAGATAATTTCTTCGAAATTTTTTATTTATAGAAAATCCCTTCGAATTTTTTTATTTATAGAAAATTTCTTCGAATTTTTTAATTTATAGAAAATTTTTTCGAATTTTTTATTTATAGAAAATTTCTTCGAATTTTTTTATTTATAGAAAATCCCTTCGAAATTTTTTATTTATAGAAGTGAAAATTTCTTCGACATTTTGTATTTATAGAAAATTTCTTTGACGTTTTGTACTTACAGATAATTTCTTCGACATTTTGTATTTATAGATAATTTCATCAAAATTTTTTATTTATAGAAAATCCCTTCGAAATTTTTTATTTATAGAAAATTTCTTCGAATTTTTTTATTTATAGAAAATTTCTTTACATTTTTTTGATAAAAAATTTCTTCGAAATTTTTTTTTATAGAACATTTTTCGAAATTTTTTATTTGTAGAAAATTCTTCGAAATATTTTATTTATAGAAAATTCTTCGAAATTGTTTATTTATAGAAAATTCTTCGAAATTTTTCATTTATAGAAAATTTCTTCGAAAATTTTTATTTATAGAAAATTTCTTCGAAATTTTTTATTTATAGATTTATTCGAAATTTTTTATTTATAGAAAATTTCTTCGAAATTTTTTATTTATGGAAAATTTCTTCGAAATTTTGTCTTTATAGAAAATTGCTTCGGAATTTTGTATTTATAGAAAATTTTTGCGAAATTTTTCATTTATAGAACATTTTTTCGAAATTTTTTATTTATATAAATTTTTGCAATAGACAGAAAGTAACAAACATACATATGGTCTTAAAATGACTAAATAACAAAAGCACAGACCAACAGTAATTATTAACAACAACACATTTATAGAAAATTTATTCAAATTTTTTATTTAAAGAAAATGTATTCGAAATTTTTTATTTCTAGAAAATTTATTCGAAATTTTTTATTATAGAAAATTTCTTCGAATTTTTTTATGGAAAATTTCTTCCAAATTTGTTTAACTTTAGAAAATTTCTTCGAAATTTTTTATTTATAGAAAATTTTTGCGAAATTTTGTAGTTATAGAAAATTTCTGCGAAACTTTTTTTACAAAATTTTTTTCCAAATTTTTTATTTGAAGAAAATTTTTCCGAAATTTTTTATTTATAGAAAATTTCTTCGAAATTTTTTATTTATAGAAAATATCTTAGAAATTTTTTATTTATTGAAAATTTCTTCAATATTTTTTATTTATTGAAAATTTTTTCGAAATTTTCTATTTATTGAAAATTTCTTCAATATTTTTTATTTATTGAAAATTTCTTCGAAATTTTTTATTTATGGAAAATTTCTTCGAAAATTTTTATTTATAGAAAATTTCTTCGAAATTTGTTATTTATATAAAATTTCTTCGAAATTTGTTATTTATAGAAAATTTCTTCGAAATTTTTTATTTTAGAAAATTTCTTCGAAATTTTTTATTTATAGAAAATTTCTTCGAAATTTTTTATTTATAGAAAATTTCTTCGAAATTTTTTATTTATATAAAATTTTTTCGAATTTTTTTATTTACAGAAAATTTCTTCGAAATTTTTTTATTTATAGAAAATTTCTTCGAATTTTTTTATTTATAGAAAATTTTTATTATTAAAATTTCTTTAAAATTTTGTATTTATAGAAAATTTCTTCGAAATTTTTTATTTATAGAAAATTGCTTCGGAATTTTGTATTTATACACAATTTCTGCGAAATTTTTCATTTATAGAACATTTCTTCGAAATTTTTTATTTATATAAATTTTTGCTATAGACATAAAGTAACAAACATACATATGGTCTTAAAATGAATAAATAACAAAAGCACAGACCAACAGTAATTATTAACAACAACACATTTATAGAAAATTTATTCAAATTTTTTATTTAAAGAAAATGTATTCGAAATTTTTTATTTCTAGAAAATTTATTCGAAATTTTTTATTATAGAAAATTTCTTCGAATTTTTTTATGGAAAATTTCTTCCAAATTTGTTTAACTTTAGAAAATTTCTTCGAAATTTTTTATTTATAGAAAATTTTTGCGAAATTTTGTAGTTATAGAAAATTTCTGCGAAACTTTTTTTACAAAATTTTTTTCCAAATTTTTTATTTGAAGAAAATTTTTCCGAAATTTTTTATTTATAGAAAATTTCTTCGAAATTTTTTATTTATAGAAAATATCTTAGAAATTTTTTATTTATTGAAAATTTCTTCAATATTTTTTATTTATTGAAAATTTTTTCGAAATTTTCTATTTATTGAAAATTTCTTCAATATTTTTTATTTATTGAAAATTTTTTCGAAATTTTCTATTTATTGAAAATTTCTTCGAAATTTTTTATTTATGGAAAATTTCTTCGAAAATTTTTATTTATAGAAAATTTCTTCGAAATTTGTTATTTATATAAAATTTCTTCGAAATTTGTTATTTATAGAAAATTTCTTCGAAATTTTTTATTTTAGAAAATTTCTTCGAAATTTTTTATTTATAGAAAATTTCTTCGAAATTTTTTATTTATAGAAAATTTCTTCGAAATTTTATATTTATAGAAAATTTCTTCGAAATTTTTTATTTATATAAAATTTTTTCGAATTTTTTTATTTACAGAAAATTTCTTCGAAATTTTTTTATTTATAGAAAATTTCTTCGAATTTTTTTATTTATAGAAAATTTTTAATATTAAAATTTCTTTAAAATTTTTTATTTATAGAAAATTTCTTCGAAATTTTTTATTTATAGAAAATTGCTTCGTAATTTTGTATTTATACACAATTTCTGCGAAATTTTTCATTTATAGAACATTTCTTCGAAATTTTTTATTTATATAAATTTTTGCTATAGACATAAAGTAACAAACATACATATGGTCTTAAAATGAATAAATAACAAAAGCACAGACCAACAGTAATTATTAACAACAACACATTAATAGAAAATTTATTCAAAATTTTAAAATTAGATTAAAATTTAAATCGTATCATCTTTCGAAACTATAAATTGCATTGACGGATTTACAATATTTATAAATTCAAAATTTATAATGTAAAACCAAATCTAATCTTATGAGATTTTTAACTACAAAGTAAACATGAAATCTAGGAAAAATTTAAACTAAAATTCGAAAAAGTCAGCAAAGTTCTTAATATTTTTGTTAAATTAATTTTTCATATTACATTTGTGAGACTCAGCTCGCAAATAGATGTTGTTCTAATTTATTAATATATGCGTTCCAAAGAAAATTTCTTGATTTTCAAATAAAATTGTATTTGTTCACATAAATATAATATTTAAAAATTTTGGTTCCAAATATATTTTTTTTCATTTTGTGAATTCTATAGATAATAAAAAATTATTATTAAATATAATTTTTTTAAATTTAAATACTTTGAAAAAAAATTACAAAAACAAATTTTAATATAAAAGTTAAACAACCGCTGAGAAGTTAGAACCCTTACTACCCAATATATTTATTCTTAGATAAATATATTTATTTTTAGATAAGGAGAGCATCCAAGGCTGCGAATAGGTTAGGTTAGGGTGAAGAGAGGAGACGTTTAACGTCTCATGTCCATGGACATACACTTAAGCCAGTGGTTCGGCCTGTTGTGCTCTCCTTATTTATGATCTTTTTATACCTCACGAGTTACAGAAAATCGGTACTAGACACGAATTTTCTCAGTATCTACCAGTCATATTCTCTGAGATGAGTCAAGTCTGGTAATATGTCGGACACGAAATGTTGGGATCTTGCATGTGCGAAAGCCGGGCAGTGACACAGAAAATGTTCCATCGTTTCGATGTTTTCCCTGCATGCCCTGCATTCGTCGTTTTCTGCTAGTCCTACGCGATGAAGATGGGCTGTGAATAAGATCATATTTTCCCCAAGTTAGCTAAAAATTTCAAATATGTAAAAGTGTACTTATAATTATATCTCAGAACAGAGGTAATTCGAACTCCTTTGTGGTCATGCTCCTTAACATGAGATGTTATGCTGCTGAAACTATAGTAGACTCAGGCTCAACTCACGGCAACACTGTTCACTTTGAAAAATCAAATAATACTTTGTTTGTAAAATATAAATAAAAAATAATTATAAAAATTTTTTTTGTTTGACCAAAGATGTTTACTTCCTGGGAACATCAAAAAAATAGCATTATCATTACATTCTAAGCACTGGTGCAAATGTACTGCCAAATAATGAATGAAATGGCGGGACAAGCCCATTCCAAACTCATTGATGAAGATTCTTAACTCGAGGTACTTCTGGATATCAATAAAAACATTTTCAAAAATTTTTTTTGGTGGGGACATAATTTTATATATCTCAAATCAATATTTCAAGGTGTTGCATACCATTTCAAAATGGGGGTTATAAAAATGCCCAGGGAACACGTCGATTGCAAAATACCTGACACCTCTTTTTGTTGCCGGAAGTGTTATGACAACCTGAGTAGGTTCTTCAAAAATATCTCCTAAATGCAGTCAAGTGCTTCGTTTTAAAACAATTTCGGCTTTCACATTCCTTGGACAGGCGAATGTTATCTACAGTTCCTTTCTCAGAAATTTTTAGATTTAATATTTTTTATTTATGTTAGGCAGTCTTTTTTTTCACACTCAAACTCTTGACAATTCGGCCATAAAAATATATCATCAAAAACATCATCAGATCAAATTACTGAAAAGTGATGGTCGGTCGTCGTCGCACAAGTGTGTGCGACAACAAATGGGCAAGTCTGTCCTACCATTCGTCAGTCCGAACCTGCGAGCGACCTCAGTAAGTCTTTTGATATGATGAGTAGAAAGGAAGGCTTTTTAATCTTTTAAGATCTGTGACAAACAAATCCATTCATATTCTACTGGTCTCCGCGATGTTATGATTTGTATAAATCTTTTTGAGTTTTTTTTTTATTTTTTTGAGTATTTATAGTTCTTTCTGTATGTCTGTCCAGTAAAATGAAAACATCTGCCCATATGTTGTGTGTCCATTGTTACGATTCGGTCATAGGTCCGTCCGTCTGTCTGTCTGTCGCACAGTATTTATCCATTTAGTCGTCATCACTTTAATGGACGGGCGAGAGAGTACATTAAGTGAAATATTTCATATTTCTTCACATGAATGTCCGAGGAATGAATGAGTGAATAAATGAATGATTGGATGACACTTGTTGGGTGTTCATCTTTCATTGCCAGAATTGTCTTGGTCATTTTCGTCGTAGCTGCTGTCGTTGTCGTCTTGGTGGAGACATTCCAGTAATTTCCTTCTTCTTGGGAGCTCTGCAGCACAAAATTGTCGCCATTATCCAATTAAAGTCATAAAACCTCTGATGAATCTATGGCTAACCACCATAGCATATATAGAATTTCTAATATCGCCTCTGCTGGGCTAAACGACATTTGGTTTTCACATTTGTAATGTTAATTCTCGGCTTCCATTATCTGATTTAACTCAAATAGTTGCGAAACAGAAAAAAAATAATACACAAATAATATCGCTGCACTTCTGGCAATGACTGGCTGACAGGAAATCTTCAATTTGTTGCTGAAATTTTATCATTTTCAAGCAATGAGGAAAAAAGGAGAAGTCGCTTTGAGATAGGGTGATACTCGCTTCATGAGAAAATAAACTACAAAGTTAATCAAATAATCTTTTTCTTCATATTTTAGCCATTTAAAGAGGCAATTTCATCACATTCTTTTCTCATTTAATGACTGCAAAGATAGTGCCATGAAACCACTTTGCAACGTTACTAAAATCCTAAACAATGTGAGAAAAATTGCAAATAAAAGTGGAATATTTTCCAATGCAAGTATGTATTAATTAATAAGCTGAATTTACCGTATAAAGATAAGGGAGTTTTTTTTTTGCTCTAGAGAGACTGTATATACAATTAGTTTTCCATTTCCTGTGTAGCTTCAAACAGTGATTCAAGGTACAAGAAGTTCAGATCAAAACTGTAACGTATTGAAGGGACAACATTATTAAAAGCGTATACACGAAAAAAATCGTAATTTTTGATATGTTTAAATTGAAAGAAAATATATTTGAAAACAAAATTTTTTATTTGTGAAAAAAAAAAATTTTATTTGAAAATCCAGAAATTTAGTTTGTAACGCATATATTCGTCCTTATTCCAGTTGGCGTCGTCGACGTCGATTCTTAGTCGACACTGTTTAGATTGACGACTTCATAAATTTTGAAATTTTTTTAAATATTTTTAAGTTATAAAAAGGGTTTTTGTTAGTTCATGGATACCAAAAACATTCGTTTTGGCGTAAAGATGACAAAGCTAGAACTTCATAGATATGACGAAAATGATAGTGACAACATAAGTCCAGAGTCGCTCAAGGCTGACCAATCTATCAGCGCAAAGCTCATACATCGCATCATTGAAGACTTCTGGAACTCCTACTCACTACAACCCGAACTCAATATTGGAGTAATCATAAAACTACCAAAAACCCGACTTCCGATGGTTAACAAGCATCTTGCTCGCATTATTAACTCAAGGTTGATCGGATCTTCGCACCGAATAAGCAGGATTTAGAGCTCGATCATCACTCCTGTATCGACCACATCAATAGTCTCCGCAGTGGGTGGAATGTCGCGCCCCTTATATCGTATAGTCATTGACTTTGGGAAAGCTTTCGATCGAATGTAAAGAGGTTCCAAAGCCTTATACCGAGATTCGATATGCAAAGTTCTACACGAACAGGGTTACCATAAATTTTTTCAGAAAGGAGGACTTTTGTTTCGGGATAGCAGAACATTTGTGACTTTTACAAAGAGAGTTTGTAACTTTCGGAGGACATTTAAAAAACACAGTAATTGGAAATAATGAGCATTTTACTATGATCAACAAATACAATTTTAACCCGTAAGGATGGTCTATGTGACACCGTACATCACCCCATCGGAACAGAATAAGAAGAAATATTGTCAAGTTTTATAAATTTTATTTTTCTAATGATGATTTGTTCAACAGTTTGTATATTATACCGCTTAGATGCGAAATCGGAGGAACATATGTATATATGAGCGATATATCTAAATCTGAACAGATTTTCTTTAAATTGGCTAGGCTTGTACTTGGGTGCTACATCTAAATCAGAACGGATTTACACCTAACTCGACAATGTGGATCCTTGTATCAAGAATCTCCAAACTGCTTAATTTCAAAGTGATTGTATATAAAAACTAGTTTTGGATTCTGTAGCGCTAAAAGACCAATTCGGAAAGAAAATATATATGGTACATATATCTAAATCTGAAGCGATTTTAGCCAATTTCTTCCTAGGTGTAGAAGAGTCCTTATTGCCAAATTTCAGCAAGATCGGAGTGAAAATTCCACCATTAATTAACGAACAACTTTAAATAGATAGATGGACGGACATGGTTAAATCGACTCATCTAGTTATTTTGAGTTGATCGGTATACATGAAAGTGGGTATAAATTCAGCATTTTTAGGTGTTACGAACATCTGTTTTGAAACAAAGTAATAATAAATAAGTGAAATCGAAATCTAATGAAATCAAATAAACTCATATCACCAAATTTCAGCCCAATTCGTTGAAATTTTTGGTTTTTGTAGCGTTAAGAAGTCACATCTAGAGGGACCTATGACTACCGTTGTTCGTGTGAAGTTTCCGGTAATAAATAAACCATAGTTACAAATGTCCACCCGATCAGTTGAAATTTGTGGTCTCTATGGCATTTTCAATCCCAAGCAATTTTACGGCAATTAGGTATATTTAAATTTTATGGGGTCTCAGATCAATATTTATAGGTGTTCCAATTGGAGTGACAAAATGGATATACCACTCCATCCTATGGTGGAGGGTACAAAAATAGTAGGGTATAAAAACTGACTAAATTACTGCTAAAAGTAGTTGCAAGTAAATGTGGAGGTATACTGTTTGTAAAAAAGTTGAATTTGTAACAAAAGGAGGACAAATCCAACATTTTTGAAAAAGGAGGGAGATGGGAGGACACTGGTTAAAAAGGAGGACATGTCCTCCGAAAGGAGGACGTATGGTAAAGCTGTACACGAACGATCATCGTCAAGGCTGTGTTCTTTCCCCGTTGCTCTTCAATATAGTTCTCAACGAAGTTGCAAGCGAAGACCTCGACTATGCCGACGATATGTATATATCTGTTTACCCATAATTTCTCGGATATGGCCTCAAAACTGCAAGAAGTACAGAAGATTGCGAACAACGCCGGTCTACATATAAACATTGAAAATACCAAAGTTCATCGTCTAAACACCACCAACACTTCGAAGTTCAAAATAAACAATATCGAAATCGAAGACGTTCAATCCTTCACATACTTGGGCAGCATTATATCGTCCACAGGTGGCTCACGTGAGGATATTGCTAATCGCATCAAAAAGGTGAACCAGGATTTGGGAGCCCTCCAAAAAGTGTGGAAATCAGCCCAAAACCAAACTTCGTTTTTACTTTACGGCTCTGAATCATGGAGTACCTCAGCCAACGACCTGCTGGATCTACAGGTGTTCATAAACCGGTCCCTTCGAAAGATAATGAAAATATTTTGGCCGAACGTTATCTCGAACACGGAATTATGGGCAAGGGAAGGACAATCTTCAATCCGTAGCCAAATAGTTAAATGGAAATGGAATTGGATCGGTCATATCCTAAGGAGACCGCATAATGACGTAGCGAATATCGTGGAATCCTCAAGGCAGCAGAAGAAGGGATACCCTGTCAATAGCTCGAGGAGGCAAATAGAAGCGGAAGTTGGCTTAGTGGGAGAGACTTGGCCGGGAATGATGCTGATGGCGCAAGACAGGTCAAATTGGAAGAGTTTTGTTGCGTCCCTTTCTTCCACATTGGAACCATAGGAATAAATATATATATATTAAGGCGGGTCGATTTAAAAATCGCCCATTGCTCAGTGAAAATCGTATTCTAGGGATCAAAATAAGAAACTTTGCCGAAGGAACCATACCTCTAAAACGAATTCTGATGTCCCGGAAAAAATCCCACTTTGACCCATTTAGAGTGCTCCAATCGAGTCTAAATGTATGGAACCCCCAGGGGGTTCCAGGGGGTGTGCCACTGGCATGGGTGGGTCGGGCCTCCAAAGTTAGTGGGGGTCGGTCATACATTTGGACTCGATTGGAGCACTCTAAATGGGTCAAAGTGGGATTTTTTCCGGGACATCAGAATTCTTTTTAGAGGTATGGTTCCTTCGGCAAAGTTTCTTATTTTGATCCCTAGAATACGATTTTCACTGAGCAATGGCGACTTTTTTGTCTCCCCACAAATCGACCCGGCCTAATATATATATATACAAGGTGGCGCAAAAGTAACCTTTCGATGTTTTGTGCCAAAGTCATCGACCGATTATTGGTCAAATAAATAGCAATATTCCGCGTTCTGGAGCAGTGTAGCGTAACATTGTTTATTAACGTGTATTTCGCATGTGTTTACTACACAAATGTCAAAACAGAACTGACATTAGGGGCCAATCGCAAAATTTATAGCATTTTCTGATAGGAGGATTACTTTTGCGCCATTTATAGCATTTTCTGATAGGAGGATTACTTTTGCGCCACCTTGTATAAGGTGACACTTTGAGTTATCTACTCCTTAGAACTGTTTGGATTATCAACTCCTTAAGCGACAAGTAGGGGTATCTACTCCTTATTAGATGACAGTTTGGGTTATCTACTCCTTAGAAGATGACAAGTAGGGTTATATACTCATTACGAGGGTTGCTATATACATTTCTGGCCCAGACAACACTAAATGTTGCCTGGCGCCATCTGACATTTCCATTGGAAACTTTGACATTTTTTAGCGTAAACGTACCCAGAACGTTTTGACGTACGACCATCATTTGTGCTGTTTACAGTGACTTGAAAAAATCAATTTGGCAAAAAATAGAATTAACTCCTGAACATTTTCCTGCGATCAATTTTCACAACTTTTGACGTGGATGAACTTAAATCTTTGAATGGCGATGAAGCACCATCCTATAGCACTGTGAAAAACTGGTTTGATGAATTCAATCGTGGCCGACGCTCGCTCAACGACGAAGGTCGTGAAGGTCGTCCAAAAACGGCCATGGTGCCAGAGAACATTGAACATGCCGTGCGTGAACTGATAATGCAAGATCGTCATGTGACATACCGTGAGATAGAGGCATCCTTGGGCATTTCTTCCATCAGCATACATTCGATATTGCATGAACACCTGGCCGTAAAAAAGGTTTGTTCTCGTTGGATCCCGCACAATTTGGCAATCGCTCAAAAAAAGGCTCGGTGCAAAGAAATTTTGAGAAAATACGATCGCGGTGTTTCAAAAGACGTTTATAAGATCGTCACAGGTGATGAATATTGGATCTATGCGTATGAGCCCGAAACAAAACAGCAATCGACCGTGTGGGTCTTTGAAGACGAGCCAAATTCAACGAAAGTTGTTCGTGGAAGAAGCACTTCGAAGCAAATGACCGCCTGTTTCTTCGACAATACTGGTCATGTGGCGACTGCTCCGGTTGAGCAACGTAGGACGGTCAATTCTGAGCACAATTTGCTTGCCGAAGTCTTTGGAGATATTCGAAAAATGAAGAAGAGAAGACGAATCATTGAGCACCATGACAATGCGAGCTCTCACACATCGGCTCAAACCAGCGCCTTTTTTACCTGCCAAAACGTCGAATTGATGGATCATCCGCGGTATAGCCCTGATTTGACACCCAATGACTTATTCTTATTCACTCACATCAAGAAAAACTGCTTGGTCAACGTTTTTCGACGCCTGAAGCTACTGTCGAAGCGTTCAAAAACAATGTTTTGGAGGTGAATTTTCAACACATTGTAAACAAAACAATTCGCGCTCAAATGACAAAACGGTCTGAGTGAAGTTATGCTAAAAAATGTCATACTTTCAAATGGAAGTTTCAGTTTTCATCTGGCAACACCAGCATTGCCAGGACCGAAATATAAATAGCAACCCTTGTAATTAATTCTCCAAGTCTCCTTCACAATATGCTGAAAAAAACAAAGCAAGAATAATAATTAAAAAAGTTATAAAGAATTCATACCATATAGCACATTCTGCGCCACCCTGTGTTATAACTATAAGTGGAGGATATGAAACGAACGAAAAATTTCTCAAAATTATTTGTGTACGTTGTTCGATTCATAATGAATTCCCCAAGTCTCCTTCACAAAATGGCGGAAAAAAAACAAAGAAAGAAAAATAATTAAAAAAAGTTATAAATAATTCAAACCATATAGCTCATTCTGCGCCACCCTGTAAAAGAGTGCAAGATACGTGTGCCCGAGAAAGACATTTATGAATCTCCGTGTAATATTAACATAGTCCGTAAGATCAGATTTTGCTTCACCAAATTGATAGTGCCGATTATTTTTACGTAACTTCTGTAGAGAAGTACGATTTAGTACAAAATCATCGGAAAATATCTCTAATGCATCTAAAGTAGCCATTAGAATATGCATTGCCATACTGTCTGACACCTAAACATAAAAAAGAAATGAAAAAATATTATCTCATTTATTTAGTATCATCATTTTACCTTTGCTTTATCAAGTACGGAGCATAAACGAGGTGTAACCCAGTTTTTCTTTATTGTAGGACGCCGTTCTTGTGATTTACTAACTTTAAATTCATACCCTAAATCACTACTCTCTATTTCAATAGGCTGGGCTTTAATTTCGGATTCACTTATTTTCTCCGAACTATAAAGAAGAGAAAATTTTGTTTATACATATGAGAAATATTTATTCTAATTGGAGAGAGAGCGACCCTAGTCAAATCACTTACATGATTCTTGTGGTTCCACACGCAAAGAAAAAATTCGTTTCTGCGAAACGAAATATTAGACAACTACAATTCTCGGTTGCCGGAACTGAAATTTCGTTTGTTGTGACAGAAACATATTCTGACCAAAAGAAATTTCAGTCGTTGTAAACGAGAATTGTAGTTGTCTAATATTTCGTTTCGCAGAAACGAATTTTTTCTTTGCGTGCACTGTTTCTTTCATGTCAATTTCATATCAAAAACCTCCAAAGCTTGCCAATTTGAGGCAATGTGGTTCCAACAATTTTATGTGATATACGGCCAATAAAAGCAATTTGTCTTTGTTTTTCGTCAGCTTTACGTGTTTTAAGTGATACAACGGGCGAATCTAGTGCTTCTGCCATTTTTAAGTAAGATGAATAAGAATTAGGATTCAGTAGATCAGAACTTTGTAACCAATTTATTGCAAATTATGTACTGTCCGTTTCGTAAACACTTGCTTAATGATAAAATAATAACAACCGCGGACACGCAAATTTACGTCTTAGTACACAACAACCTACTGTAGTAGGTTATTTGACAAATTGGGTTATCTACTCCTTAGCTGAGGGTTATATACTATGTACTTAGTAGAATACCAGTTGGTATACCTACTTGTTAGTAGACGTCCATTTGAGTTATATATCCCTTAGTAGGCGGTCAGATTGGTTATCTACTCCTTAGTATACTATAATTTAGGTTATCTACTCATTGGTTGACGCCTATTTGGTTTATCTACTCCTTAGTAGAGATACATTTGGGTTATACACTTATTAGTTGACGATTAGTTGTGTTATCTACTTCTTAGTAGAGATACAGCTGGGTTATTCACACCTTAGAAGAGCGTTATCTGCCCCTAAGTAAAATACCAGTTGGCTTATCTGATACTTAGTAGAGGTCCAGTTGACTTATCTTCTCCTTAGTAGACGGTCATTTGGGTTATCTACTCCTTAGTAGACTACAAGTTGGTCTATCAACTCATTAGTTGACTACAAGTTGGGTTATCTACTCCTTAGTATATATTCAGTGGGGTTAGGTACACCTTAGATGAGATACAGATGGGATAACTTATCACTTGTGGGCGGCCAGTTGTGTTATCTACCTATTAGTTGACGACTAGTTGGGTTATCTACTCCTTAGTAGAGATACAGTTGGGGTATCTACACCTTAGAACATATACATCTTGGTTATCGACTCCATTGTAGCCGGCCAGTTGGGATATCTACACCTTAGCAGAGGACCAGTTACTATCAGTTTCGGCTATCGAATATTAAATATTTAATTAGTTTCAACTGTGCTATTATGCTATTTCTGACAGTGAAGGGTCAGGTATTCTCTTACGTACTTGGATATATCGCAAGGAATCTATTCTCCACCTCAAACGACAGAGACATATTAAAGTAGCCGGTTTTTTTATATCAAAGTGAAAATCTGCAGACCAATCCCTGTCCTTGATGTACCTATCAGGCGTTTGTTATTCTAACGGTCAAATTTCCCTTAGGGTTCGAAGGGAGAAATTGTGGTTTACCTTTAACATTTTGGTAAATAATTGTCTAAGTTAAAGAAGTGTGTCAACAATACTAGTGACCATTTTTGGACAGTTCTTTCTTCGAAAAACTTTTTCTTTAAGATGATTATAAATATGTTATATTTTTTTACCATCACTTAAATGTAGGATTCTAAAGGGGTTGCCAACAAGAGGTGTTATTTTGGTATTCAAAGAAAAATGCCATTTTTTTGAGATAAATGATCGGATGATTATTTCATAATAAAGAGGAAGGTATGCCGTTAATAATGAAAAACAACATCAGCCAAATGGCCACCATGACCACGCTTACAGGACCATATTCTTTTCATGAAATTTTCCATAACCAAATCGCAAAGTGACTGCCCTATGTCCTTGAATTCTATCTTTGAGGTCTTGAATCGACGCTGGGCTGTTGGCGTAGACCTTATCTTTCACGTGGCCCCAAAGGAAGAAGCCACAAGGTGTTAAATCACAAGATCTCGGTGGCCACGGTCCGGAAACTTTTCCCGTAACAGAGCAATGGTTTCGTTGCTTGTGTGGCACGTAGCGCCGTCTTGTTTCGTTGCTTGTGTGGCACGTAGCGCCGTCTTGTTTCGTTGCTTGTGTGGCACGTAGCGCCGTCTTGTTGAAAGTAAACGTTGTCCAGATCAATACCATCCAACTCCGACCATAAAAAATCATTAATCATCTCTCGATAACGCAATCCGTAACTTTTGAGCCAACCTCATTTTTGAAAAAGTAAGGTCCAATGACCCGCCGGACCATAAACCGCACCAAACAGTCACACGTTGAGGATGGAGGGGCTTCTGAAAAATAACTCTTGGGTTTTCCGAGCCCCAGATGCGTCAATTTTGCTTGTTGGCGTAGCCACCGAGGTGGAAATGGGCCTCATCAGTCAAGATGATTTTAGATTTTTCGAATTTTAATAATTTCAGTGCGTTGTTGAATCGGGTATCGTTAATTTTTTCGTAATGGCGTAGTTTCTACTTGTCAAATGTTAGAATAAAAGCTTCAAAAGTGACAGTCTACCAGAACTGTACAGGTGTTTGCAGGTCTGCCTCTTCTGTGGATTCCAATCGAGGCCAGTATGTGTTATTTCGTTTGGCCGTTTCCTTATTGCATGGCCGATCCACATCCTTTTTCGGCGTCGAATTTCCAATTACATTGGTAGTTGTTGTGTTGTCGTCCATAATTCAGCGTTAGAAATCGTTTTGGGCCAAAATGTACTTACGACCTTATTAAGGCATCGGTTAACAAAGGCTTGCAGGGCATTAAGGTCTCTAGTCGCTCCGTTCCACGTTTCACAGCCACACAAAAGACAGACTTAATGCTGGCGTTGAAGACTTTTAGTATAGTTCTTCTGGATATGTGGGTTGATCTCCAAACTCGATCGAGTGAGTAGAAGGCGGCTCTGCCTTTGTTGATGCGGGATCATATGTCACTTGCTGATCCTTCGGAATCAACCATATCAACCAACTGTTCATATATTTTCTTTATTAATTTATTATATGAATTACAATACAAAGTAAATTTATATTCTAATTGTACTGTCCAAGGAAAAGCCGGGTTACAAAGACCATGTGGCTTGATTTTGCAGCGGCAGACCAGAGCCTCTGGTGGGAATCGAACCCACGACCCCCAAACTCATAGGCGTTCATATATTATTTCAACAGTTGGTTGATTATTGACCCCTGAGTATATTATAGGGGGTCCATATTTAAAACTTCATTTTGCATTAGTTATTTTACAGTCATGCCAAATTGTTTGATGGCTATGAAACGAGACGCTGAAATATTTCCCCTTTAATTTCTGCAATGTCCGACAGCAGGACGTTTATACGTTTCTAATTCAGGCAGGTCGCATCAGCTTTGGCATGTTCGCAGGTCCTGACTAAATATAATCTATCAATTGTTGTCATAAGGACACTCACGCAATAAGAGTTTAAATGTTGCTAGAGGTAGGTCTAAATATTCCAGTTCTGTTGGGCCATGTATGATAGTTCCTAGCCTTGGGCTCTGTATTACAGTTCCCTGAAATGTACATGTGTGCCGGCACCAATGATCAGTGAATTTTGAACCACTAAGCGATCCTGTTAAGATATCTGTGATTATTTGGGCTGTTCTTGAATTTAGGGATTTATTGGCATGGTGACTATTGGAAAAATTGTTATTTCAAACTTTGTGAGAAGCTTTCCTAATCGCCAGGGTAAATACTGCAGTGATGAGACAGTCTACGATCCATTAATAGCCTTACGTCTATCGAGTAGACCCTGAGGCCTGCGATTTTTTGAGTGAAGAAAACATTTATACGTATAACAAATTGTACTCATTATTCCTTTTTATTTGAAATCGAATAAAATTAATGATTGTATCGATTTTCTAAATACATGAATCCACTCACGCAGACCTCTAGTCGGTTAACTCGGCTGTTGCAGATATGAAACCACTGTGATTTGATGGCACAATGTACAGCAACATTGTTGTCATTTTACGGATAACAGCCATAGATGCTGCTGCAAAATATCCATATAATGCTGGTATCTTTCAGCAACATCGGCAACAGGAAAAATATCAAATGTACGAACAGGGGAAAGCAAAAAATCACGATCGTCATTATGATCCTCGCCTTTTGCACCATCACCACCGTCATCCTTATTCCTCCACACATTCAAGTGACAACATAATAATATCCATGACATGAGATTTCGTTAACGAAATTCAGAAATAAAAACATTTAAGTATCGCATAATTTCGTCCCTGAATGTATTCCAAATGATCAAGACAAGAGAATTGAAATCATTTCGCCTGGACATCTGCAATCCGAAATCTGTAAATTTGAATTTTGAATGACGAATGGTGACGATGATCACCATTCGGATGATGGCTATTCGAAATCTTCTTCATCTTCTGCATCAACACTTAAAGGGTTTTTGTTCATCGAGAAACACAAATCCCATAAACTTCGTATGCAGAGGGGAGTCAAATGATAATTTGTAAATATGAACGCATTTATTTATGCAACTCAAGAAAATACAATTCCATAATTATTTTTATGTTCACAATGAGAGGAGTCTGAAATCTCAATTTACGAGTGTGTTGAAGTGTTTTCTCACAAAACAGTCTCCTCTCATTTTGAGGGGTTATTTAGGCGGGTGTCATGTAAATTGCTCTGAATGTGAAGATTTTCGAAGAAATTTCGTTAATAAAAAGGAATGAATGTGGCACATAATTACTGTACTCAGAAGACAATAGTAGGTACCGGTACATGAACGCTCTTATCAGATGAAATTCGAAATTTTCTCAAGTGGTTGTCGGTTGTAAAATTTCTCAGGTCACAGATTTAAAAAGGGCGATGTTGAAAATAATTCAATAGGTAGAGAAGAATGCCATCTTAAGAACATAATTATTTTAAAATAAAATGATTTTGTTTTGTCTTATTATGTGAAATGTACAATAACGAAATATACAAACGAAAATTCCAATCACTGGAAAACGTACAATACATAATTTCGGAAAAATGTCAGTTGTACCTTTAATGAATTAAGGTAACAATATGTATGTACAGACGGACATTGTTAGATTCAAAGTCGATCGCTTAAGCTGTAATTTTTTTTTTGTAAATTTTGTCGAAATTGCACTTTTGTAGTAAATTTAATAGGAATTGCATTTTTATGGAAAACTTCCTTGAAAGCGAATTATTCAAGAAAATTTCGTAAAAATTGCTTGTTTTGTAAAATGTCTTCGAATTTATATTTCTCTAGAAAATTTCGAAAAATTGTCGAAATTGCATTTCTCTAGAAATTTTCATTAAAATAACTTTTTTGTACAAAATTTCATTGAACTTGCACTTTTCTACAAAATTGTACCAGCAAAAACCTCGAGTGGTTTCTGAGGTCTTCCTCTATAAAAGAGTCGATCTCTGAGGTCTTCCTCTATACTAGAGTCGACCTCTGAGGTCTTCCTCTATACAAGAGTCGATCTGTGAGGTCTTCCTCTATACTAGAGTCGACATCTGAGGTTTTCCTCTACACTAGAGTCGAACTCTGAAGCCTTCCTCTATACTAGATTCGACCTCTGAGGTCTTCCTCTACACTAGAGTCGACCTCTGGAGCCTTCCTCTATACCAGAGTCGACCTCTGAGGTCTTCCTCTATACTAGAGTCGACCTCTGAGGTCTTCCTCTATACTAGAGTCGACCTCTGAGGTCTTCCTCTATACTAGAGTCGACCTCTGAGGTCTTCCTCTACACTAGAGTCGACCTCTGAGGTCTTCCTCCATACTAGAGTCGACCTCTGAGGACTTCCTCTAGACTAGAGTCGACCTCTGAGGACTTCCTCTAGACTAAAGTCGACCTCTGAGGACTTCCTCTAGACTAAAGTCGACCTCTGAGGTCTTCCTCTATACTAGTGTCGATATATCCCTATTGTGTACAAGAACTGGTCTCCATAAATCTCCTACCAATATTAATCACCTTGATAATTTCTAAATTTTCAATTCGATGGACATTCCACCTGTTATTAAGATCTGGAGTGATTAAAAGAAATCATTATTCACGGTAGCAAAACGAGAGAAGAGAGACCAGTGTTGCCATAAAATAAATGATTATCGCTCGAAGATGAAAAATTGTTTTTGAAAAGAAAAGAAGATTTAAAGAAATGTTTCGTGTGCCTGGAAAAGAAACTTCTTAAAACGGAATAACAAAAATGAAATAATAACAACCTCAATTATCGATGATTGTGTTGGCAGAAGTAAGAAATGAACTCAATAAATCTCTTAATGATTTTGGCGTGATGGAACAACACTTCAAATTTTAAATTTTCCAGCAAAATTGTAGATAAGGACTAATGGTACAGTATATTGGAATCTCATTTTTATTACAATGTAAAGCTATTAAATTGTGACTATTAAACTTCTCTATAACAAAAGTCATCAAAGATGAACTTTTCTAGAAGAAAAGTCATCATCGATGAACTTTTCTAGAAGAAAAGTCATCATCGATGAACTTTTCTAGAAGAAAAGTCATCATCGATGAACTTTTCTAGAAGAAAAGTCATCAACGATGAACTTTTCTAGAAGAAAGGTAATCAACGAAGAACTTTTCTAGAAGAAAGGTAATCAACGAAGAACTTTCCTCTTAGAAAAGTCATCAACGATTAAATTTCCTCTAAGAAAAGTCATCAACGATGAACTTTTCTAGAAGAAAAGTAATCAGCGAGGAACTTTCCTCTAAGAAAAGTCATCAACGATGAAATTTCCTCTAAGAAAAGTCATCAACGATGAACTTTTTTCTAAGAAAAGTCATCAACGATGAACTTTTCTCTAAGAAACGTCATCAACGATGAATTTTTTCTAAGAAAAGTCATCAGCGATGAACTTTTTTTAAGAAAAGTCATCAACGATGAACTTTTCTCTAAGAAAAGTCATCAACGATGAACTTTTCTCTAAGAATAGTTATCAACGATGAACTTTTCTCTAAGAAAACTCATCAACGATGAACTTTTCTCTAAGGAAAGTCATCAACGACGAACTTTTCTAGAAGAAAAGTAATCAACGATGAACTTTCATCTAAGAAAAATCATCAACGATGAACTTTTCTCTAAGAAAAGTCATCAAAGATGAACTGAACTTTTCTAGAAGAAAAGTCATCAACGATGAACTTTTCTATAAGAAAAGTCATCAACGATGAACTTTTCTATAAGAAAAGTCATCAACGATGAACTTTTCTAGAAGAAAAGTCATCAACGATGAAATTTCCTCTAAGAAAAGTCATCAACGATGAACTTTTCTAGAAGAAAAGTAATCAACGATGAACTTTCCTCTAAGAAAAGTCATCAACGATGAACTTTTCTCTAAGAAAAGTCATCAACGATGAACTTTCATCTAAGAAAAGTCATCAACGATGAACTTTTCTCTAAGAAAAGTCATCAACGATGAACTTTTCTCTAAGAAAAGTCATCAACGATGAACCTTTCTCTAAGAAAAGTCATCAACGATGAACTTTTCTCTAAGAAAAGTCATCAACGATGAACTTTTCTCTAAGAAAAGTCATCAACGAAGTCATCAACGATGAACTTTTCTCTAAGAAAAGTCATCAACGATGAACTTTTCTCTAAGAAAAGTCATCAACGATGAACTTTTCTTTAAGAAAAGTCATCAACGATGAACTTTTCTTTAAGAAAAGTCATCAACGATGAACTTTTCTTTAAGAAAAGTCATCAACGATGAACTTTTCTTTTAGAAAAGTCATCAACGATGAACTTTTCTTTAAGAAAAGTCATCAACGATAAACTTTTCTATAAGAAAAGTCATCAACGATGAACTTTTCTATAAGAAAAGTCATCAACGATGAACTTTTCTATAAGAAAAGTCATCAACGATGAACTTTTCTATAAGAAAAGTCATCAACGATGAACTTTTCTATAAGAAAAGTCATAAAAGATGAACTTTTCTATAAGAAAAGTCATCAACGATGAACTTTTCTATAAGAAAAGTCATCAACGATGAACTTTTCTATAAGAAAAGTCATCAACGATGAACTTTTCTATAAGAAAAGTCATCAACGATGAACTTTTCTATAAGAAAAGTCATCAACGATGAACTTTTCTATAAGAAAAGTCATCAACGATGAACTTTTCTATAAGAAAAGTCATCAACGATGAACTTTTCTATAAGAAAAGTCATCAACGATGAACTTTTCTAGAAGAAAAGTCATCAACGATGATTTTTTCTAGAAGAAAAGTCCTCAACGATGAACTTTTCCAGAAGAAAAGTCATCAGCGATGAACTTTTCTAGTAGAAAAGTATCAACGATGAACTTTTCTAGTAGAAAAGTTATCAACGATGAACTTTTCTAGAAGAAAAGTCATCAACGATGAACTTTTCTAGAAGAAAAGTCATCAACGATGAACTTTTCTAGAAGAAAAGTCATCAACGATGAACTTTTCTCTAAGATGAACTTTTCTCAATTATAAATATTTGCTTTGCTAGATTCTCCACATTTCTATCATACCAAATCTGAATCTTTGTGCTACATTGTTGGAAAATAATAAATTATCATCATCAGCCACATCATTGTTGTGAATGTTGCATTCCTTCAGTTGTTGTTGATTGGAATGGATGGGATGGGATTGGAATAATAACTTTAATGAGGTGCTAACTGATATACAAATCAAGTGGAACATAATTGGCGAGTTCCCCTCTTCTCAAAAAACATAAATCTTTACTTTACATCAGTTCACTCGCAATCTCTCCGATCAAAGAATGCTAACGAAGATTAATAATGTGTTGGGGCTCCCATATAATGTGATAAAATGTAAATAATTTGTTTCTCCGGTCGCCATTCATATCATTAGTGATAATCAGCGTTGTACAATTTACATGTCATGCAATCTGATATTATCTGCGGGATCGAGATCGGTGACTCTTTTAAGATCTGCTGTTGCCCCACTGTGAGTTTAGTACTTGTATTCTTCTTAAACCACCGGAAATCCTTTCATTTGCAAATTGTCTTCTTTTTTTATGAGTTTGAATAGCCGCGATGAGATTTATTTAAACCTCAGTCGTCTCATATCTTAGATAATAAATGTAAAAGTCAAACGCAATTTTTAAGCCCACCACCTGATGATGGCTGACACCCACAGATTCCTCGCGTTTTTTGTCGTAATCTTCATCAGAAGACAGTCAGACCTACTCCGTTCAATGGAAGTGTGTTGTACCCACTTTTGTGTGTGTGTGGCATATTTAACTTCACCTGCCCACTTATCACTGTTAGTGCAACATCTCATCATAATTGTTTTGACTTCCTTTTGCTAAGCAACGCTCTCTGTGGCCAACTCCCACGTTTTGTGAAGCAATCAGCAATCCATCCATCCAAAAGGTATGTGTGGAGATAAGGCCAAAGTAAAATAGGGCCTATGTAGTACCTTAAAGAGAACCATCTCGATTCTTAGAAGATTTGTTTGCCTGTTCGGATGGTGTGTTGTATATCTACTAAGCGTGGCATTTTACACAATGTTGCCAGATGACTTTGACCGAAAATTGTCAGAAGAGGGCAACAATAATCCTAAAAATTTCTTTTCGAAATTTGAGCTTTTTTGTGTAAGGAAATGTTTCAGCGACAGATATGTTGTACTAACTCTCACGACGTTTTTGTGGTAAATATGTTCCTCAGCAATTTGCAAAAAACAACATATAGGTCCAGAATATGTTGTTTTTTGCAAATTGTTGAAAATATTCGCATTAGGAAATAAGCACATTCTTTAACTTAATTTATTTAAAAATTAATTATTTAAAATTATATATTACGTCTCACTAACATAGTACACAGTAAGGTCCATTCCCGGTTCATAATCTGAAATAGCTCACATACAAAGGTACACCCAGATTTGACTTGACTATCCCACATTTTCATACAACCTTCATAGACAGTAGATTCCTTATACATGACGAGAATCACGTTAAGTGATCAAGGAATACTGCTAATGGTCTCCGATTTGGATCAAACTTGGTGAAAATATTAAGTATGGTGCTCTAATAACGCGAATACAATTTTTTGGAAAAATCTTGAAAACTAAGGGGGAAAAATATGGAAAAGTGCTTGCATACGAATGCTTGTAACTTTTATTCTACATTTCACCTTGAAACTCTGGAGAGATTAATATATAGTTACCTTAGGACTCAAAGTGATCACAGGCTAAGGACTGCGCACGAAAAAACTATGGTCCGATTAATCCGTAATTTACGCTTTATACTCGTATGTATAAAGAACAGTACTAATTTTTATAGTAAACTAGTTGGCCCGGCGAACTTCGTTCCGTCCAAATTTGTTAAGGTACAGGGTGGCTGATGTGTAATGCAACAAAGTAAAGCGATATATTTTTTTAATTTTTTTTTAAATTTTATTGTTCAAAAGCAAAAAATGTCGGAAATAACATAAAATTTTAGAAACAGTTTAGATTTGTTCGAATTGGCCACCTTTGGCACGAATTATGTCCTTCAAACGGCCGACAAAGCCATCACACGCTGCACGATAGTGGCTCTGCGGTATTTTGGCCCATTCCCGGCGAAGCGCCGTCTTGAGATGATCGATACTTTGGTATTTTTTAATGCGAACCTTACTCTCTAAAATGCCCCAGGCACAAAAGTCCAACGGATTGAGATCCGGAGATCTTGGTGGCCATTGTGCGGTAGAAATGAAGCGAGGAACCTCCTTTTTAAGCCATTCTTGGTTGAGTACGATGGTGCTAAGTCCTGTTGGAATGTCCATGGTCTGCGGCCGAAATGTTTGTCTGCCCAGGGCTTCAATACTGTCTTTAGGACATTTTCCCGATAATATTTGGCATTTATTTTGACCCCATGGTCGATGAATACGAGCGGGGAGCGACCATCGGCCGTTACGGCGGCCCACACCATTACCATCGGCGGCGCTTGAGTTCTGGTGGACAATCGAAAGTGTACATTTTCAGCTGACCTCTTTGGCAAGTAAACCCGATCATTTTGTTTGTTCACAAACTGCTCAATTTGGAATGGCTTCTCATCGGAGAAAACCAAATTGGGTAACAGACCACTTTCGTGCAAGCGAAGCAACTCCTTGGCTCTTTCCAGTCTAACTTTTTTTGTGCATCGGTGAGCTCTTGCAATTTTTGGAATTTCAATGGCTTTAGTCCAAGCTCATTTTTGAATATGTGTTGTATCCGTTCTCGCGATATGTTCAGCTCACGAGCAATTTTTCTACCACTGCGGCGTGGATTTCGATCAAATCTGGCCTTCACTTTTCGGATCATTTCTGGTGTTGTTACCGTTTTTTTTTTGTCCACTTTTTGGACGCGATGCAACACTGCCAGTATCACGGTAACGAGCAATGGTACGAGAAACAAAAGATTTATTCACATTTAAATGCTGGAGGGCTCTAACGATAGCCACTTGTGTTTTTCCACCCAAATATAAAGCAATCACACTATCACGCTTGAATTCCATCACGAATAACTTTTTTTCTGAATGCAATAGATCAAAATGCTTTTGTAAGCTTGTAAACAATAAAATGAACTGTCACTGAAATAAATCTGTCAGCTATCAGACTAGCGGTTTAGAAATGATAGCAACCTGAAGTTGGTTGCAATACATATCAGCCACCCTGAAGTGCAAATAATTATATGAACCAATTCTAGATATTCTATCTATGAGGCAGTGTTGGCCCTGTCGCGCCCCTTTGACCAATCCGAAAATTTCCTCCACAGTGTCAATGTCCAATACGAATACATCAAACCCATAACGACCGATCAGTTCTTGAATTATGAGGTTTGCTGGCCGCGACATACCCGTTTGACCAAACCCAAACTTTCTTCCATAGGGTACATTTTCTTTATATAGTATTCTATATTTACAAAGGATTGTTTCTTATAAGAGTCTTCTGAAAGGAAAAAAATAATTCTCACGTTTTTGATATCGCCAGAACTTACCACTGGCCAAAATCCGATTCTGTGAAAAGTCCAGCGTTTATACAACTCTCGAACTATCCATATGCAAAATTTCAGCTAGTATGTACATTTATATTTTTAAATTATTAGCTCTTAAATAACTTTAAAATTACTGAAATAATGACAACTAATGTGGTGGTTACTGCTACACTGACCACAGACAGGTAATTCGTTCAAGTCAAGGTTTTGATAGCGCTATAACTGACGACGAGTCAAAAAAAAATTAATATGCTAAAGTTCAAGTGTTTATACAACACTCTGGTCGATGTCTGTGCAAAATTTCAGTTTTCTGGCTCTATCAGTAGCCACAGCGGTAAGAGCCTCCTGTAGAGAATTTTGCGACTTTTATTTTTCCTAATAAATCCGCAGAAGGAAGTTTGTATATAGATAGATAACATTATAAAAAAATTTCGGCAGAACATTGTCGTTTTAACGTGTTGACATTGTTGTGTAACGTCCGCAACAGACGATTTTCTAGTTTTTGCATGAATCACGAAGTGTTTTATTCTAATGAGAGCTATTTTAATATCCTTAAATATTCCTCTTTCTTTAATGTATTTCGATTTTTCTGATTACTATGCAAACTTTGCCTAAAAAAACATTCAAATTCACTTTAACCAGAAAACCTACTTCCATTTTTTTAACGCCCGCAACGAAAGATTCGCCGCGAATATCGCATTCATCAAAATTATTTAGGTAAATATTTAAATGTAATTTCAAAGATCTCTGAAATAATTGTTGTTGCTGAAGGTTATATGAAAATATTGCATTCAGAACGCCAACGGGATGAACATTAGGAAAACAAAATGCGTACGAATGTAACGTCCGCAACCAAGGATTTGCCCATATGTATCTCGTAAAACGAAAATTATGCGCATTCCAATGTAAGCACTTTTCGGTATTGTTTGCCCAAGTTATAATGTTTTAATATGCATATCTCCCATAGGTTTGCAGAATTTTCAACAAAATTTTTAAACCCATTACTTAACATTTCCACCAAGTTTCATCAAAATAGGAGACCATGAGAAATGTTTTTGATCACTTAACTTGATAATAGGCTTGGGGATAATCCGGGAAACTGCAAAGCCGATAAACTTCATGCAAGCTTTGACAGAAGGTTAGGAATTGGACCCAATGGCTTCTGCGGAAGCTGTTCAGATGAGGAAGAAGTGAAAAGCATTGAGCACCTACTTTGGTATTGTCGTATATTGAGTAAACGACGTGTGTATATACTGGGTTCGGCCTTTCTAGAAAGTCTGACAGATCTGTCTGGTATCGATATTTATATTAGTGACAACATTAGGGGCATCTAAGCCTGTGGTGGCACTAGTGACTTCAATTGCTCTATGTGAGCTGGTAAATTCGGCTGCCACCTAACGTAACCTTTAGATCAATGAACTACAGGGTGGCTGATATGTATTGCAACCAACTTCAGGTTGCTATCATTTCTAAACCGCTAGTCTGATAGCTGACAGATTTATTTCAGTGACAGTTCATTTTATTGTTTACAAGCTTACAAAAGCATTTTGATCTATTGCATTCAGAAAAAAGTTATTCGTGATGGAATTCAAGCGTGATAGTGTGATTGCTTTATATTTGGGTGGAAAAACACAAGTGGCTATCGTTAGAGCCCTCCAGCATTTAAATGTGAATAAATCTTTTGTTTCTCGTACCATTGCTCGTTACCATGATACTTGTAGTGTTGCATCGCGTCCAAAAAGTGGACGAAAAAAAACGGTAACAACACCAGAAATGATCCGAAAAGTGAAGGCCAGATTTGATCGAAATCCACGCCGCAGTGGTAGAAAAATTGCTCGTGAGCTGAACATATCGCGAGAACGGATACAACACATATTCAAAAATGAGCTTGGACTAAAGCCATTGAAATTCCAAAAATTGCAAGAGCTCACCGATGCACAAAAAAAGTTAGACTGGAAAGAGCCAAGGAGTTGCTTCGCTTGCACGAAAGTGGTCTGTTACCCAATTTGGTTTTCTCCGATGAGAAGCCATTCCAAATTGAGCAGTTTGTGAACAAACAAAATGATCGGGTTTACTTGCCAAAGAGGTCAGCTGAAAATGTACACCTTCGATTGGCCGCCAGAACTCAAGCGCCGCCGATGGTAATGGTGTGGGCCGCCGTAACGGCCGATGGTCGCTCCCCGCTCGTATTCATCGACCATGGGGTCAAAATAAATGCCGAATATTATCGGGAAAATGTTCTAAAGACAGTATTGAAGCCCTGGGCAGACAAACATATCGGCCGCAGACCATGGACATTCCAACAGGACTCAGCACCATCGCACTCAGCACGCGTCAACCAAGAATGGCTTAAAAATGAGGTTCCTCGCTTCATTTCTACCGCACAATGGCCACCAAGATCTCCGGATCTCAATCCGTTGGACTTTTGCGCCTGGGGCATTTTAGAGAGTAAGGTTCGCACTAAAAAATACCAAAGTATCGATCATCTCAAGACGGCGCTTCGCCGGGAATGGGCCAAAATACCACTTTCGTGCAGCGTGTGATGGCTTTGTCGGCCGTTTGAAGGCCATAATTCGTGCCAAAGGTGGCCAATTCGAACAAATCTAAACTGTTTCTAAAATTGTATGTTATTTCCGACATTTTTTGCTTTTGAACAATAAAATTAAAAAAGTATAGCGCTTTACTTTGTTGCATTACATATCAGCCACCCTGTAAAGTTACGGATCGATTGGGAAATTTTGAAGTTCATTATCTATGAGGAAGTAGTTTCTTTTTGTAATTTTCATGGAAATAAAAACTTAAATTTTTGTTGGGCCCTGTTTCCATTGTGGCCCAATTAATTTTCCTCCTTGGTTTATGTCTTTATGAATTATGTTTTGAAATCTTCTCAAGTCATTCGAACAAACGTTTTGTTCATCTGCGATTTTGCTGTTGTTGTTGTTTGCGGTTGTACATGTTCCAAAAATATTGCAATTACTGCGTTCATATTTCATTAGCATAGCCTAAAGCATTTTTGCCTTTAGATTAGTTCATTAGTTTTGCCATGAATCTTCAGAGAGTTTTCCATAGTTTTTTGTGGGTTGCAGTAGTAGTTGCAATTGCAATTGAAGTTAGGGATTTTTGCGGTTTTTTTTATCGTCCGCCCCCTCTGCAAAACATAATCTCAGGTGTTGCTGTGGCAGAATGTTTTTAATTGGCTGTGGTTTGCCGTTAAAGCGTTTGTGCTTGCGCAGTGTAGACGTAGGCGATAGTTCATAAATTTTGTGTATGTATGTGAAAGTAATCACTTTTTTCGAAATATATACTTTGCTTATTTCATTAAAAAATAATAATAAAGTAATAATAATTATTTGTTTCCTTCACTTTTTCAAAAAAAGTACCGGAATTTTTTTTTTTTTTAAATGTTAAGACACCTTTTTCAGCATATTCTTAGCTACATTATTGCCTAATATAATTAAGCGGTATCACCAAGTCTGAATTAGTTGTAGGACAAAAGCTGATGACACCTTTTTCGAGGGGCCCTCATATTTTCAGAAACTTTGGATACCCATAAAAAAAAATTGGTCACCAATTTCGCCAAACCGAGTTTAGGGTTATACATTCCTTTGATAGTAGAATCGAACCTATACTGTCAAGTCCGTGTATTTTTCAAAAAGTGTTCATTTGTAGCATAGTGTTATTTGTTACAATATTTTTTTGTAATTGTTGAAATATAACAATTATTTACGCATAATAGTTGTATTTTAATGATACATTTTTTAAATAAACCTCTTATAAATATTTATGAATAAAATCAAATTTGTGTAATAGTTTCCTAAGGTATTTAGCCTTTCTAAAGACATGAAGTAATTCATCTACATATATATGAATAATTAGGTTAAAATATCTCCGGGCGAAAAATAAAAATGTTTAAAATTATGAAGGAGAGTTTGCAAGAGCCGAATAGAAAAATTAAATTATTCCAATGTTTTACACTCTTCGAATGTTTTTTTATAGTCTAGTGTAATTAACACCATATCAATATGTCAAAACCACCGCTAGGTATCCATCCACTCGAAGAACAACATCAATTAATCATTGTTACTTAATCCCAAAAACCATTTAGTCTTCATCACTAGACACGAACGAAGAACACGTGCTCTCAAAATTGAATTGAAAAACTTCAATATTTCCCCCATAGCATCCAAGGGAAGCCATCCAACAGTGGTGCCGAGAAGGGGGGTGTCAGGCAAACTACAATTACAATGGATTTATGATGATGATGATCTACAACATCTCGTTGAATTTATGAGAAGCAACCAAGGCATAGAGTAGCGTTGCCATGCTGTTAGTTTCCGGGAAACTTGATCTTACAATTGGGACTTTTGGAAAATTTAGCTTTTTTATACCCTACACCACACTGTGGTACAGGGTATTATAAGTTTGTTTCATGGCAGATGTTTGTAACACCTGAAAATAACACAGCTAGACCCACCTTAAAGTATACCGATAGACTCAGAATCACTAGCTGAGTCGATTTAAGCATGTCTGTCCGTCCGTCCGTCCGTCCGTCCGTCTGTTCATGTAAAGTTGTTCGTCGACTACAGGTCGCAATTTCACTCCGATCGTTCTGAAATTTTGCAGTTTAGAGTACTACGCAGCTGTTAAGATCGCTATTGAATTTGGTTGAAATCGTTTCAGATTTAGATATAGCTCCCATATATATCTTTCGTCCGATTTGGCACTTCCGTCCGATTTTGCTCTTTAGTCCTGAAGAAGCTGTATTTTACATCCAATCGTTTTGAAATTTAGAATGGTAGAGTTTCTTGATACATGAACCAACACTACCGAATTTGAAAAAAATCAGTTAAGATTTAGCTATAGCTCCCATATATATGTTTCGTCCGATTTGGTCCTTTAGTTCTATAGAAGCTGTACTTTACATCCAATCGTTTTGAAATTTAGAATGGTAGAGTTTCTTGATCCATGAACCAACATTGCCGAATTTGAAGAAAATCGGTTAAGATTTAGCTATAGCTCCCATATATATGTTTCGTCCGATTTGGCCCTTTAGTCCTATAGAAGCTGTATTTTACATCCAATCATTTTGAAATTTAGAATGGTAGAGTTTCTTGATCTATGAACCAACACTACCGAATTTGAAGAATATCGGTTAAGATTTAGCTATGGCTCCCATATATATATATATTTCGTCCGATTTTGCTCTTTAGTCCTGAAGAAGCTGTATTGAAGAAAATCGGTTAGGATTTAGCTATAGCTCCCATATATATGTTTTGTCCGATTTTGCTCTTTAGTCCTGAAGAAGCTGTATTTTACATCGTTTTGAAATTTAGAATGGTAGAGTTTCTTGATCCATGAACCAACACTACCGAATTTGAAGAAAATCAGTTAAGATTTAGCTATAGCTCCCATATATATGTTTCGTCCGATTTGGTCCTTTAGTTCTATAGAAGCTGTACTTTACATCCAATCGTTTTGAAATTTAGAATGGTAGAGTTTCTTGATCCATGAACCAACATTGCCGAATTTGATGAAAATCGGTTAAGATTTAACTATAGCTCCCATATATATATATTTCGTCCGATTTTGCTCTTTAGATCCAATCGTTTTTATACCCTACACCACACAGGGTATTATTTATGTATAAAATGTCCCAAAAGTAAATTTATGTAAACAATTTATACATGAATTACAAAATTTACATATCAGAGTTATTCAATATTACGAGAGTGGTGTAGGGTATTATATAGTCGGCCCCGTGCGACTTTAGCCTTTCCTAACTGGTTTAATCTAAAAAGATACAAAAATGTTGAGATGTTTCAATAAAATAGAAAAAGGCTGATGAGTGATCTAAGATCCTATATAAATTTGTTTAATGGAAATCCTTTTAAATATAATTTATGTCATTTGCGCCTGCTATGTCTGTCCATCTGCCTGGAACACATGATAACTCTCGAAAGGAGTAACCTGAGAAAATAATCCATTTTGCACTTCTCATTGCTTCTTTTCTTGATTGTTTATTCTATTAACGTAGCCCATTCCACTTCTCTTTCATTCCAAAATATGCTAAGTAGACTTAGAATTTTTTAAGGAAACTGCATTTTTAAATTCTATATATTCTAAATTATATTCAGTTGATATTTCTGTTTAATCCATCATCCCAATTAAAAGTTGTGCACAGAGCGGCAGAGGAGATAATTTGATTAATATAATAATGTAGGTCCATTCAAAGTAAAAAATTCATAAAATGTTGATCCAGAAAAACTTCCTGTTTCGCCTTAGCATACTGTGGAATGAAGGGATCTGTTGTATGTGCATCTTATTCACATACATTTAAAATCTTTTATTCGCATACATTTAAAATAAAATTTGACTCTTAAAACTATATAGTGGCAATTTATGTAAAATCCCATTTTCAAAAAATTTTACTTTTTTATAATATAAATTATTGAACTCTAGATACTCGTATCATTTCTAAATTTATATTTAGTTTATTCTTCATAATATTCTGTATTAATTCATTGTGCTTTTATTTTCTTTTTTCCTTCTAGGTAATACTTTTGCTGGCCATGCTCATCAAAAAACGACAACGAAATAGTGTTCTAAAAACATCAAAACATACGCTGCCCTTTTTTTACGAAATGTTGTCCATTTTTGAACAACCGAGCGCTTAAACGTTCGAATTTTGAAAAATCCCACTCAAGGTCTAATCTCGTACCAAATTTCTTGATTCTAAATCAAAGCAATTAATGAATTTTGAAAAATAACCTTTTGTCTTGCATCTAAATATGTAGGTCCGTCCAATACCAAATTCTACTTTCAGTCGTTTGGTCTGATCATTGTTGATTTAACATTTTTGTAGAAAATTTCGTTAAAATTTCATATTTATAAAAAATTACACCAAAATTGCATTTTTTGCCGAAAATTTCATCTAAATTACATTTCTTAACGAATCTAAATTTTTTTCTAAATTTAAATTTTCATCATAGTTGAATTTTGAATGAAAATTTTGACGTCTTATTTTTTGAAAAAAATTAAATATTCTCGAAAATTTAATCGAAATTGCATTTTCTGGAAATTTTATCAAAATTACATTTTTCAAAAAATGAAATTTTTTTTTTCCAAAAATGTAATTTTTTTTAAAAATTTTCGGATTATTTAAATTTCGTTTTTAGAAATAAATTGTAGTTTTATAGAATTTGGTGTTTTATAGAAAACTTCCCCAAAATTAAATTTTTTATAGAAAATTTCTCCCAAAATTTAATTTTCATAGAAAATTGACCAATTTTTCTACAAAATTATTTCGAAATTGGCAAAATAATATTTTTAAAATATGTTAAAATTTTTTATTATTTTCATTTTAATACTTAATTTTGTTGAAACAGTAATTTTTTTCGTTGAAATTTTGTTTTTCAAAAAGAGTGAACATTTCGTCAAAATTCACTTTTTATAGGATATGTTTAATTCCGCGTCCGTTTTGCAAAATTTTTATTTTGACGAAATTTTGTAAAGGAATGCAATTTCAACGGTTTTTTTGTACAAAAATGCAATTTTGACGTAGTTTTCTAAAAAAAGGAGAAAAAATTAGTTTCGACTAAATTTTCTAAAGTACAACGAAATTTTCTAAAGTACGAAATTTTCTAAAGTGTTGCCGCTGGAAAATTTTTTTCGGCCCCAAAATTTTCGTGTGAAGAATTCCGGGTATAAATAAACCCCAGTTACCAATTTTCAGCACGATCAGTTGACATTTGTTGTCTCTATGACGTTAAGTAGTCAAATCGGGGATATGCTTTATATGGGGGCTATATCAAAAATTTACCGATATCGCCCAATCCCAAGTTACCTGCAGCTATAAGAAGTATACATACCAAATTTCATTCATCTAGCTCAATTATTGTAGACTGTAGTGTAATTACAACAGACGGACGGACATGGCTATCTGGTCTTAGAATTTTACGACGATTAGGAATATTTAGAAGTGTCACAAACGGAGTGACAAAATTAATATACCCCCCCATCCTATGGTGGAGTCCTGCTAGTCATTTCTTCTGCAATGCCACCGGCACAAATTCCTTGTAGTTCATAGTAACACGAAATGAAATACAATTTTAAACAATCCCATTGCTCAACAATTCTTGAAAAAACACCCTCGAGCGAAAGCCATCGAGCATTGCTTATATCGATAATTTTATGGAAACTAATTCTAGTTTTTCATTTTCACCGGCTATTGCTAAACCAACCATATTTTGCAAAGGAATTTTACACAACCCAAAATTATTTTTTTTTCTGCCCAAACTACATTTTTTATTTTTTTTCTGCCCAAATTTGGAGCGAAATGCCCAAAGCGGCAACTCTGCTTATAACGCAATTTTCTGGGAAAATTTAATTTTTATAGAAAATAAAATTTTATAGAAAATTAAATTTTTATAAAAAATTAAATTTTCTATTTTTTTTTTAACGAAATTTTCTATAGAAATATAGGTTCGACAATATTTTTTAAAAATATAAATTCGACTAATATTTCGAGATAAATAAAATTCGTCGAGATTTTCTAGAAAAATCAAATTTCAACCAATTTTTAATAAATATAAAATTCAACAAAGTTTTCTAGAAAAATTACATTTCTACGAAATTTAGTGAAATGTTGATTCCGTAATAACTTCTCTATTATTGATCTGAATCTTCTGTATTAGTTTATCGGTCCCTATCGCCTGAGAAAATGGGAGAAATTGCCGCGCCAGTTATGGTACCTCCCACACAAAGGGACCATTTTTAAATTTTGTAGCAAAATGCAGCTTTGGCGAAATTTAGCAAATTAATTTTGACGAAATTTTCTAGAAAATTAATTTATGAAAATATTTTGCAGAAAAATCTTTTTCAGCGAAAATTTCTGGGACACTCGAAAAAAAATCAGTGAAAAATTTCCCAAAAAATCAATTTTGACGAGTTTTTTTTTTTGCAAAAATACAAGTTTGACGAAATTTTTTTTTAGAAAAATAAAATTTGAGTGAAAGTTTCCATAGAAATTTATTTTCGATTAAATTTTCTGCCGAAATGCACTTTTGACGACATTTGATAAAAATTTTCTAAAAAATATAAATTATTATAATTTTACAAATGTCGTCGCAGTTTTTTAGAGAAATTAAATTTTGACCAAATTTTCATAATTAAAAAAAAAATTTGACGAGATTTTCGGCAAATGTTAAACTTCAACAAAATTATCTAGAAAATTCAGTTTTGACGAAATTTTTACAATTTCTAAAGAATTCATTTCGACGAAATTTACTAAACCATTTTCAATTCGAAAAACATCAATTGAAATTCGAATGACATCAATTGAAACTTGAAACTCATCAATTGAAATTCGAAACACATCAATTGAAATTCGAAACACGTCATTTGAAATTCGAATTTTTCCCATTTGAAATTTGTAAAATAAATTTTGACGAAATTTTGTACAAAAATTAAATTTCGACAAAATTATCCAAAAAAAAAAACATGTTTTGACTAAATTTTTACAATTTCTAAAGAACTAATTTACTAAACCGTTTTTAATTGCAATTAAAAAAATCGATTGAAATTCGAAGGTTCCATTTAAAATTCGATAAACATCAATTGAAATTCGAATAATATAAATTAAAACTCGAAACACATCAATTTAAATTCGAAACACATCGATTTATAATTTGAAACACATCGTTTGAAACACAGACCTTAAATTATACAGATGTTCTGTCCGGACGAAACGTCAAAATCTATCAGTTACGAACGAATAGAAATGAAATGTCACACACGAAAAAACAGGTTTCCGCGAACATAGTTTGGACTTTTTTTGCACTAATCGATTAATATAAATTTTTTAATTGTGACTATTAAAAATTCGGAAAAATCGGTCCGAAATCCGCGGAAAACCCCGCTCTTTGAAGCCCTACTCGTTGAAATTTCTATTCGTAACAACTTACTCGCTCCGGGATGACATGTCTTATTATTTATTATTTTTGGTTTGAAATTCGTAAAACATCAGTTTAAATTCGAATATTTCCATTTGAAATTTGAAAAATGTAAACAAAATGAATGTTGTATATAGGAATAAAATTTGTAGCATTTAGGAATAAAATTTGTATATTTTAAACCTTTAATATTAAAATATTTTTTGTTTTAAAACTTTTAAGTAATTTTTAATAAAAGATAAGACTACCTTTGTTTTATATTCGTCACGTTATATGTTAAGAAATATTTAAATGAATTGTACCCAACCCAATGTGCAGATTTGAATTTCAACTGATGTACTTCGAAATTCAAATGATGTTTTCGTGTTCAAATTTCAATTGAAGTTATTCGAATTTCAAATGGAATCTTCGAATTTCAATTAACCTTTTTCGAATTTTAAATGAAATCTTCGAATTTCAATTGATTTTATTCGAAATTAAATTTGTGTTCCTGTGAAATAACTCCCAAATGAAATAAGTCACAAAAAAATGAAATAAGTCCCAAAAATGTCCATGTAAATTGGGACTTATTTCATATTTTTTTTACTTATTTCATTAAATAAGTCCCAATGAGATTTTTATGGGATTTATTTAATTTGTATTGATCATAGGGAGTTATTTAATTTTTATTGGGAGTTATTGTGTGATTCAGGCTACGCGGACCAAAGTTGCGTCGCGTGGCTGGCGTTCGGACGGGTTTAATGATTTTGTATGTCCCAAGATGGCGACGCGGACCACAGTTTCTATAAGTTGCCGGTCTTCGGCCGGGATTAAAGAATTTCTCCTCTGGGGTATGTACAAAGGACCGCAGCCTTTTTGAGTGGCTGTCCTTCGGCCGGAATTAGCTTTAATGAAACTTTGGTTCGCGTAACCTTCTTTGGACCGAAAACCGGCCACGTACCAGGATTGGTGGTTATTCCATCGTTGTTATTTCACTTTCTTCTGTTCAGTATGAAATAACTTCTAAATATTGGGACTTATTTCAATTGCTCATTGGGAATTATTTCTTTTGGGAGTTATTTCACTGTACCGTTTTTTTTTTTTACAAAATTCAATTATGACCAAATACTACAGCTAGACCCACCTTAAAGTATACCGATCGACTGAGAATCACTAGCTGAGTCGATTTAACCATGTCTGTCTGTCTGTCCATCTGAAGTAGTCCGCAGAGTACAGGTCGCAATTTTATTCCGATCGTGCTGAAATTTTTCAGTAAGTAGTCTTTCATATCTGGAAGCCTATTGAATTTGAAGAAAATCGGTTCAGATTTAGATATAGCACCCATATATATGTTTGGACCGATTTGACACTTTAGCCCTATAGATGCTGTATTTAACATCCAATTGTTTTGAAAGTTTGCATGGTAGAGTTTCTTGATCATTGGACCAACATTGCTCTATTTGAAGAAAATCGACTCAGATTTGTATATAACCCTCGTATATATGTTTTGTCCGATTTGGTCCATTAGACCTATAAACGCTGTAGTTTACATCCAACCCTTTCGAAATGAAGTATGGTAGAGTTTCTTAATACATGGACCAACACCGCCGAATTTGAAGAAAATCGGTTCAGATTTAGATATAGCTCCCATACATATATTACGTCCGATTTGGCCAATTAGTCCTATAGAAACTGTATTTTACACCCAATTGTTTTGCAATTTAGCATGGTAGAGTTTATTTATCTATGGAACAACATCGCCGAATTTGAAAAAAATCTGTTCAGATTTGGATATAGCTCCCATATATATATGTTTCGTCTGATTTGGCTACAGATGCAGAGGAGATGTACCAAATGTAAATTGTGTAAACAAATTTTAGTTGAAGTATACACTGGATATTTTATTGTTATCCAATCTTACTAAATTGGTGTAGGGTATCATATAGTCGGCACCGCCCAACTTTAGCCTTTCCTTACTGGATTACTTTCTATTCGAAATTTACTGTTAGAATGCAGTTTTGACAATAACAAAATTTTAAATGTCGTCGAAAAAGACGAAATTTTCTGAAAAATTCAGTTTTAAAGAAATTATCCAGAAAATAGCATCGATCAAATTTTCTCGAATAATACAATTCCGATAAAATTTTGTATAACAATTCAGCTTCGTTTAAAATTTCTTGAAAATACATAGCAATTTCTGCCAAATTTTCGATAGATGTGCATTATTGACTAGAAGAAAATCCATGTTCAAAAAATTGCTCTAGAGATATGTATTTTTTACGATATTTCTCAAGAAAATTGATCTTTGACGAAATTTAATAGAAGAAAGCATTTTCTCGAAATTTTTGCAAGATCCAATAATTCTACCTTATTTTAAGAAATGCAATTTCGATCAAATTTTCTAAAAAAAATGTAGTTTTGATTAAATTTTTTAAAATATCAATTTCTGCGAAATATTTGATCAAATGCATTTTTTACTACATTTTTCCCCGCATCGTAAGGGTCGGGGAAATGTTGCCATTTTCCTCATTATGATATGAACTAAGAATCTAATACTATATGAGAAATTACAGAAGATTCCGACTTGTTAAAGAATAAATATTTCACTAAATTTAGACCCTTTGTGGCAGATTACTGGAAGAAGTGGACCAATATGGTCCATCTTTGACCTTAGCCTGAAATAGAACAATAAATTAACACACACAAAACTTGAATTCAATCGGCTACTAATATCAAAGGTTATCGTGTACACCATTCAGACTGATGGACTTTTTTGTTTTTTTATTTTTTTTTCGTGCCAGCAAGTCTAAATTGGATGCGGATAGAATTTTAATGGGCTTTGTGTTGTATAACTGAATTCAGTTTTTTTTCTGTGTATTTTTTCACATCCACTCCACTATTTCTTAATGCGCTATTCATCTGGCCACTTTATAATATCTAAAAATCTTGTTTTCGAACACTAACATCTCATCTAACCCTCCTCGATTTCTTAACTTCTAACTGTATTCTAAACTAATGCACCCGGTAAGCTATATGCCAAACTTTTTAAATCTAAAAATCTAAATATACTGTGCTCCTCGACCACAAATAAAAACTAAAACGAAAAAATTAGAACTTTTCCTTAATGATACGATCATTTTTCACATTGACGATCATTTGTCAGCATCAAACAAATTAGTTTCGGGTTTAAATTCAGTATATTTTGTGCTCCATTCACTTTAAGAAGTTTTCGTTTCGTTTTTTTTTGGAAAATGAAAAATTGAAGCAGATTTAAATGGTTTAGCGAGGAGATACAAAAATGAAACGAAAAAAACGCATGATTTGGGATCAAACAACAATAAGTGTTCACCAAATTTACGGATAAATAAAATAAATTGAAAAAGGAGTTTTGAAGTTTTTATTTGTGAGAGGTGTCTGGCGGAGTTCATTTTCGAAACTGTGGCACTCGTATTTTTGGAAGTGGTACAAATGTGCACCACCACCACTACCAACACAATACACCACAGATCACCTCCAAAAGATCATTAATCTTTTTGGCAAAACATTTTCGTCTTCATACTTAAAAGGTTCATTCAATCATCGTGAAGTTAATGAGTTTTTTTTTTGGTATTACTCGGGTAGGGATATGTGAATGTAGTATGATATTCTGTCTGTATCTAGTGTTCATGGGCGTTAATAAATAAATTGTATTGCTTTAGGATGGATTTTTTGGAATTTTGTAATTTTAATTATGTACCTTATGCATGTAATAATCCAAATTAGTTGTTGTATTTTGTTTGTTACTTTTGCCTTAAGACATTTCTCTGCGGTAATTTTCCAAGTTTGAAATCACTTTTCCATTTAATTTTTGTTTTAAAAATAATTAAATATTTTCATAGATATGTAATAGTCCATAATATTATGAAATATCATATCAAATTACATGCCAATGGTTCTTCAGATATTTATTTTTCAAAAATAGCCAATTTTTTAGATGTCAAATGTATCCACGTCTAATTTCAAATTTTGTATTCTGCTCTGATAGAATTAAAATAGTAGAACAGAGTTGGAAATATTAAAAAATCTCTTTCCTTAAGCAGATATTATACGAACTGTATAAGATACTTCTTAGGTGTAAACAGTTTTTAGACCTCGTAGACCTCGGCTAGAAAGAAAGATTATCTTTTGAAACATACTGTGAGGCTTTGTAGTGTAAAAAGTGACTTGTATAGTGTAGAGTAGGGCGGGTCGATTTAAAAATCGCCCATTGCTCAGTGAAAATCGTATTCTAGGGATCAAAATAAGAAACTTTGCCGAAGAAACCATACCTCTAAAACGAATTCTGATGTCCCGCAAAAAATCCCACTTTGACCCATTTAGAGTGCTCCAATCGAGTCCAAATGTATGGAACCCCCAGGGGGTTCCTGGGGGTGTGCCACTGGCATGGGTGGGTCGGGCCTCCAAAGTTAGTGGGGGTCGGTCATACATTTGGACTCGATTGGAGCACTCTAAATGGGTCAAAGTGGGATTTTTCAAAATTTGCCCCTACCCAAAAGTTCGACCCAAATTCCGGGACATCAGAATTCGTTTTAGAGGTATGGCTCCTTCGGCAAAGTTTCTTATTTTGATCCCTAGAATACGATTTTCACTGAGCAATGGCGACTTTTTTTGCCTCCCCACAAATCGACCCGGCCTAGTGTAGAGGGACTCAATACCTATATTATACAATACCTCTTCTACAAGCATTCCAATCTGCTGTTTCTGTCTGGCTTAGGTTTAGGTTAAGAGTGGCAGCCTGTATGACAGGTTCGCTTACACTATGTTTTCATTGACAAATTGTTCAACGGGGGACCAATTTGATTGCTTTATAAAGCTCGAAAGTTGCCGGATTTTAACATAAGCCATGCCTGCCGCCATCTAGAGACATTGGGACACGGAAACATAAGGTATTATGTTGGTTCCTTCTCGTCTTAGCCTCCGTAGCTTGTGCAACTCATTTCTCAAGACTTTAATCTCTCCCCGTGTCTTCCAATAAGGATTTGACCCACAGTGTCGTGAGCCAAAAATACCTAAGTCAAAATTGGAATTTTTTTTCACTAATCGATGAAAAACTGTTAGATTAGAAATCACACACTCAGAAAAATGGCAATCGTTTATGTGAGTAAAATCTATATCTCAGTTTAGTTCAAGATTTTTACTCATGTTTAGTTAAATTTTCCTCAAAACGGGTAATTTTACTTTCAATGAGTAAATTGAACTAAATTCAAAGATAAAGCAAATTGGTTACATACTCGGAAATGGGATATGATTTTACTTACTAAAAATTCCATCGACCAAGTAAAAATTTCCTACTACTTGGTAAATTTTGACTTTTACCGAGGAAGGATTTCCTAGCGTCGAAGAAACATTTACTACTCCTCGAAAATAAATCATTTTAGGAAATTTTAACTAGAAATATCCGAATTTCCTTAGTTCTAGTTCATGTTTTTCTGAAATTTATAATACGGTTTTCAAATAATCCTTGCATATTCGTTGAGCAAAAAATTCCCGTTCGTTTCAAGAGATTTTTTCCTTAACTGCTCAAATATCATTTCAAACAGCAGCTGCGAAGTTAAGTAATTTAACATCGCAGCAAATATATAGGATTATATGTGAAATACTTAAGACATAAGATTGAGACATTGAATGAGAATTCTGTTTGTTTCAGGTTTTTTGAATTTGTTTCAAATACATTGGAGCAAAATATTTATTGGAAAATTCCCGAGAATATTTTGCTGAATTATATTAGTAGTAATGAACTAAAATTTAGTTTACTTCTACAAGTTGCAAGTTCCAAAATTACTCATTTATGGTTAAACGTTTCTTACATTTTAGTTTAATTTTCGTATATTCAAGTAAAATTGAACTTGATTTGAGGAATTATTTTACTTCCATTTAGTAAAAATGTAACTTAATCTTAGTAAAAAATTACTTGATTTTAGTTAAAATTTTCTTAATTTTTAGTAAAAATTTCCTGATTTCAAGTAAAAATGTACCTGATTTTAGTGAAAATGTAACTGGGTTTTTTCCAAATTTTATTTAAATTTTTACTTAAACTGAGTTAATTTTTCCTTAATATGAGTTCAATTGAACTATGTAGATATAAAGGAATATTTATTAAATTCAAGTTAGTATTAACTAAAACTAAGTTCAAAACATTTGCTAGTATTAAGGACAAATGTGAACTTGATTTGGGAAAAAATTGCTTTAGCGCCATATGAAGTTTAATTTTCCTGAAGTTTAGTTCATTTTAACTTATCTTTGGGTTCATTTTTTTCTGAGTGCATAAAATATTTTTTTAGATACCCTGAGCCGTTTCAGAGATATGAGGCTTCGAAGTTGTGTGCCTATGTATATTTATCACATCAGATAGTTTAAATGTGTGTAATCTTTGAGGTTTCATATTAATATTTTTTATAAATATTTCGGAAAATTTTGGTTATAACTGAAAAAAATATTTTAAAAATAAAAATTTTGAGAAATTTTTCATTTTGAATTGAATGATTAATTATATTTCTGACAATAAAATGTGCCGCATATTGCATTTGGAGCCATTATTTCTTTATTTGCATATTTTATTAGCAACTTTTCAAAAATAATTTTCAATGTATAATTTAATCCTTGCGATAATTTCAGCAATTACATACATTAATTTAAAACAACATAGAAGTAGCTAGAGCAAAAGTTATTTGAATTCGGTGTGCAGTTTTAGAAAATATTGTATTCTTATATTTCAGGATATGTGGGTTGTGGGCTTGCCTTTGACGGATTTGGCCCAAAATATAGTTTTACCTTATTTTGCTTATAAAAACTATTTGTGCAAAATGTCAATGGTCTACATCTACTCCCGAAAAATCACGACACCCTTATGACAAACACGATAAGTGAGTCGTCCGATCTCGCTACGGAAAGCAAGGAGTTAGTGCGTTTGAAGTTAAGGTTGGTCCACATCAACCTGGATTGTATTCATCTTCTAACATTTGATGCTGTAAGGTCACTATCTCTCAGGAAGAAACTGCAGGTCGCTACAGGCATGATAAGCAATGTAGTTTCTAGTATTGCAAGTTCCCGGCACCCAAATCAAGTGAAAATGAACGGTTCAGCAATTTTCTTAAGAGATCTGCAACAGTTGGCGGCAGTATTTGAATTCAGGAACATAGTTTCCAGGGACTTTATAGAAGCCTGAATATGAGAGTAATATTTGCTAATAGTACAGCTAATACAGGGTTTTTTGATAAGAGCGCTACAAAAGTTTTTTTAAATAAAACAAAAACGGTTTTGGATATCAATGAAATTCTTTATTCCTGTGAAAGTACGTTCGATGCCATTATGTATGGAACTCGATTTCTTTTGCATGACCACCACGGGCACGCTTGCAGAAGTTTCGACGGTTTTCAAGCATAAATCAGCCGATACTGCTGCAATTTCAAGTTCGATATTCGTACGAAGTTCATCAATCGTCGCTGGCTTGTTGGCATAGACCATAGACTTAACGTAGCTCCACGGGAAATAGTCTAACGGCGTCAAATCGCACGACCGAGGCGGCCAATCGACTGGACCATTTCGTGAGATAACACGTTCTCCAAACATGGTTTCCAATAAATTGATTGTGGCATTCGCTGTGTGGCTTTGTGGCGCCGTCCTGTTGGAACCACATGTCCTCCAAGTCCATATCAGCCAATTGGGGCCAAACATATTCGGTTATCATTGAACGGTAGCGATTCCCATTCCCAGTAACGTGCCGGTCTTGATCATCACGGAAGAAGTACGGCCCAATGACGCCGCCGGCCCATAAACCGCACCACACCGAAATTTTTTCGGGATGCAATGATGACTCATGGATTACGTGTGGATTACTGTCTGACCAATAACGCATATTTTGTTCATTGACGAAGCCATTCAGCCAGAAATGAGCCTCATCGCTGAAGATGATTTTTCGATTTTTCGCGCTCTTAACGTTGAGGCCACTGACTCCGAATTTCGGTAGTAAAATTTAATAATTTCGACTCGTTGTTGGCTCTTATCTCTTTCCATCATGAAATGGCAAACCTTACTGAAGAGAAATGTCAAAAGAGCGGCAAAAAATACGGCGTCGTTTGCTGTCCCTGTCGGTCTACTTTTGTAGCATCCCTGTTGAAAACCCTGTATTAATCCAGACTTTATTCAGAACATTATTTTCAGCAATTTTGCTACTCCTGGAATAGCTACGAATTTTGTCTGATAAACTCAACATTATTCAGGCAGTCTTTTAGCTATGGATAGCTTAATATCCTTAGAAAAGACACCAAAGCCCACTTGGTTGTTGAGTGTGGAGCCGTCTGAATCTCCTGGGATAAGACCATTCTATTCTGATCTATCAGATATAAGAGTTAGATACTTCTTGTCAACAAATGGCTCAGATATAGTGTAATCAACAATGTCCGGAAGTTCTGGAATTATGTCCGGAATTACTCTACGTCTGCAGTTATTTCCTGACCGGAGTGTCAATATTATGAGACTAATTGCGGGAGATGTAGAAGGAAACTGATAAGCGATTCATCACCAATCAATTAATAAAGGTTCAGAAAACTACCTGCCTAAGCATAAGCAGAGCTGTAACGACTACAGCGACATAGCCTCTACAAGTCATATTCCATATACTGCCGATTGATATTGTGGCTAGAGAAGTTGCAGCCAGAGCGGCATATAAAAACTAATCGAAATCCGAGGTACAACTTTATTTAAATTTTATTTGAGAAAATATATGTTTTTGATCGAATACCAATATTTACGCTATGGCGTCATATATTGTCAACCCGAACATTAATTAAGTTTAAATCGGAAAATCCACTACTTTCTACTTTTCTACTTTTTCAAAAATTCACTTTTCTTCACATCTTTTATAGCCCATTTAATTTATATTCTTGACGAATAATAAATCGTTCAGATTCATTTTTTTTTTTTTGCAAAATATTATATAAGTTCTGATTCACACGAGGCAATTTTTTCAAAGCAAGTATCAAAGTTTATAGTTTGTCTGCCTCTCTCCAACAAAGTTTGACACCCCACCCATTTCTGTGCTTGCTGCAAAAACTAGAAGGCCAGACTTATTCTGGAATATGGAAAAAAGTCGACATAACGCATTGGCATCATTTGCTTTAAAATTACTGATGATCCCAGCGTCAACTGCGTAATTTAGAAGGCATTTTCTCCAATTGGTTTCAGGTGCATTCTGATTTTCGAAATATATTAGAATCAGAACGATCTAAAAAGTTGCTGGAAGTTTACTTTTCACTTAAAATACGCGAAAAAAGACAACTTTGAAGGCATTGAAGATAGAGATTCAAGTGAAGAAGAAAACTAATTTATAAACAAATAATAATTCATTTGAACCAATAAATAATCTTGGAAGTTCAAAATAAATATTTTTTTCTTCTCTATTGATTTGCTAATTATTTACTGTTAGTGACAAAGTCAAGTTTCCGACATTAGGTTTACGACGTTGTATACGTATGTCGAATACGTCTCAAATGTATGTCATATACGTCACAGTTTACGACGGACCATCCCTGGCAATGGAAGTCGCTAAGAGACGTAGTCGCAACATATTGACCAACACTGGCGTTGTCTTTAACTCTGGCAGCTATCAGTTCCCAAATTCATGAACAGCCCTCGACTGCCGCAGATCTCTTAACGAGATTGCTGAGCAGTTTAACATATACCTCATATGGGTACTTGGGCGTAGGGATATAACGGAGAACTGCAAAGCCAATGATGAACTTGCTAGGAAAGGGACGACATTAAAAAAAGAATTTGCACATATTGATGCGCCACTGTCCACATTCTCTGGCTTATCCAAGAGGCAGTCCAATGAGTGATGGGCAGAAATCGGCACCTGCGGAGGTGCTAGAAAAATCTGCAAACAATACGACTGGAGAAGGTCAAAATATCTCCTCTCACTAAAGAGGAAAATTCTTTATACCTTAGTGTCATTTCTGACGGGACACTGCCTGATTGACGAACTCGCCAAGGTTTGGAATTGAGTCTAATATCTTTTTCAGATGCAGTGGATATGCATTAAACACTTGTCGGACTTTCTAGGAAGTATGACAGATCTTATCGGTACCGATATTCGTATTATTGATAATTTTGTGTACCAAACAGTTTGGTTCCGAAACAGTTTGAGATACATCTAAGCCTGTTGTAGCACTAGGGACATCAATTGGTGTATGTCAGTTGGTAATTCCGGTTGCCACCCTAACCTAACCTAAAAACAGTAAATGCCGCATATTGCCGTTATACAATGTCTGACGGTATTAGGTGTAATATACTATTTAGAGTTGGGCACTTTAGTTCTTTTAATTTATCGCTCATTTTAGTTCAGTTTAATTGGGTCAACTAGTTCGCTCATTTAGTTCACCACCTCATTTTAGCTCCACAGCTCTTCAGTTCACCAGCCCTTTAGTTCACCAGCTCACTTTAGTTCAACAGCTCTTTAGTTCGCCAACTCTTTTGCTCACAAGTTCTATGTAGGTCAACACCTCATTTCGTTCAGTAGATCACCAGTTCAAATAAGGAATCTTATTCGAACATGAATGGATTGAGTTGAATATACATACGCGTTTGTTTAAGTGAAATCATCTACATCAAATCCATTGTGTTACCACAGGGACGTAAGGGAGAAATCATCTACATCAAATGCATTGTGTTACCACAGGGACGTAAGGGAAACATAAGTTATTCGTAACCACTCCCGTTGAACCAATATAATTGCTTTAAAATGCTCAAAAGTTGTCGGATTCCAACATCAGCAAAGTTAGCTTCTTAAAGAAATAAGAGCCAAAGGTTGTATGTTCTGCAAAAGTCATTATGTAAGACCTGTAATCTCTCTGCGTGCCGTCCAATAAGAAAGTGACCTATTATGACAGACACGATAAGTGAGTCGTCCGTTCTCGACAACGACAGCAGTGATTTGGTGCGTTTTGAGTTTGGGCCGGGCCAACCACAGCATGGAATCCAGGTCCCCTTGGGGGGTGTTAGGTAGTTCCTAGTCTTGCAAGTTCATCTGTCTTGCAGTTCCCTGGTATGTCCCTGTGGCCCGGCACTCATATCAGGTTATTGTTGAACTGTTCAGCCATATCGTTAAGAGATATGCGACAGTCGAGGTCAGTTTGAATTCAGGAATATAGTTTCCAGGATGTGATAGCAGCTCGACTATCAGAAAAAAATTGTATACCGACTTTGGTTAGCTCATTAATTTTCAGTCATTCCGCTACCTCTGTAATAGCTAAGATTTCTGCCCGGTAAACACTACATTGTTCTGGCAATCTTTTTGCAAGTGATAGCTCAAGTTCCTCAGAAGAGACACCAAAGCCCACTTGGTTATTGAGTTTGGAACCGTATATAAGTTGACGAATCTCCTCTGTCCTGGGACCAATTCATTCTGTTCAATCAGGTAAAAGAGTGACTCAGTCATAGTGTAATCAACAGTGTCTGGAAAGTCAGGCATTCTGTCTAGAATGACACTATGTCCGTAGCCATTTCCTGACCATACTGACAATTCCCTGAGTCTAATCGCAGTACCTGCAATGCTATAATGTCTAGTGGCATTAAATGTAGTATAACATTAAGTACCGTAGTTGGTGTCATTCTCAGCGCACATATAGCAGCCGCTCGCAGAACCTTGTTTAGTTTCGCACAGAAGGTTGTTTTTCTGCAGGGCTGTCCACCCGACGAAAATGCCTTACAGCATTATCGGTCTGACTACAGTAAACAACCAGTAAGCTATACGTGGGTCCACCCCAGCGGTTGGTTGAGCTTTGCCATTTAATAATGGAAGACAATATCATTCATATGACTACCACGACTGGCTCGGCAGTACCTCATCCGATCAACCCAATTTTTCAGTACATTTTCTACCACAATCTTTTGTGTTCTTTTCAAAAATATGTGTTTGAATTTTAACTTCCTGACTAGTAATATTCCGATTTCGGAGAAGGGAATTTCAATACCCGCCAGGGAGACAGGTGCAATATGTAGTTGGTACCTAATATCTCCTGCTGAAAAGAGCTAGTTCGGCCTTGGTAAGGTTCACACAAAACCGTTATCAGAAGTCTATGTTGTGGCTATATGAAGGGTCTGATTTCGATTGTATCTAAGAGTGCTCGTAAGCTTTCATCAAACCGATATTGCCACATAAGACTCATCTTCTCCAGAGAAAGTTGAATATTGTTCATGGAAAAATTCCGCAGCTTCCGAAGCTCTAGCTGAAATGTGTCTCTTAGTCAGAATGTTACGCATGAACCTTTGTACAATGGTTATGACTGCCAGATCTCTATATCTAAGAAATCAACCATAATAGTCATTAGGCCATATCACACCGTTCCACAAAATCAAAATGAAAAAAATTCACTAGAGCCCAACAAATTTTCCCGTACATATTAATTTCAAAAATTTAATACTAACGGAAATATGTCATTCCAAGAAAATTAAAAATATATTTTCATAATTTTTGACATCTATATATATAAAGAAGAATGTGTGTTTGTTTGTTGGTTTGTAGGTTTGTTTGTACCGTATAGACGTCTAAACGGCTGAACCGATCTTCTTGAATTTTTTACAGAATGTACATGTGTGGGGCGTGGTGAAAATAGGGTACTTGAATTTTCGATATATCAAGTGGGCGTGGCCCCGCCTACATAAGACAAATTTTAAAATTAAGATATCTTGCACAATTTGTTAGCGAGAGTGCTGTAATTTTGTACATATGTATCTGGTGGCAGTCTACGTGATTGGTCCAAAAATCAAATGGGCGTGGCCCCGCCCATATAAGCCAAATTTTGAATTTGAGATATCTTGCACAATTTGTTAGCGAGAGAGCTGTAATTTTGTCTATATATATCTGTTGGCGACCTACGTGATTGGTCCAAAAATAGGCGGGGTCGAACTAATTGGCGTGGCCCCGCCCCTTTAAGCCAAATTTTGAAATCGAGATATCTTGCACAATTTGTTAGCGAGAGAACTGGAATTTTGTATATATATATCTGGAGGCAGTCTACGTGATTGGTCCAAAAATGGACGGGGTCGGACTGATGGGCGTGCCCCCCCCCCCCTTTAAGCCAAATTTTGAAATCGAGATATCTTGCACAATTTGTTAGCGAGAGAGCTGTAATTTTGTGCATATGTATCTGGTGGCAGTCTACGTGATTGGGCGGTATCGGACTAATGGGCGTGGCCCCGCCCATATAAGCCAAGTTTTGAATTTGAGATATGTTGCACAATTTGTTAGCGAGAGAGCTGTAATTTTGTTCATATATATCTGTTGCCGAGCTACGAGATTGGTCCAAAAATAGGCGGTGTCAGACAAATGGGCGTTGCCCCGCCCCTTTTAGCCAAATTTGGAATCGAGATATCTTGCACAATTTGTTAGCGAGAGAGCTGTAATTTTGTGCATATGTATCTGGTGGCAGTCTTCGTTATTGGTCCAAAAATGGGCGGGATTGGACCAATGGTCGTGGCCCCGCCCTTATAAACCAAATTTTTAAATTGACATATATCGCACAATTTGTTAGCGAGGGTGCTTTAATGTTGTGTATATTTATTAGGTGGTAGTCTACTTAATTGGTCCAAAAATGGGCGGGATCGGACCAATGAGCGTGGCCCCGCCCATAAAAGCCAAATTTTGAATTTGAGATATCTTGCACAATTTTTTAGCGAGAGAACTGTAATTTTGTTTATATATATCTGTTGGCGAGCTACGAGATTGGTCCAAAAATAGGCGGTGTCAGACAAATGGGCGTTGCCCCGCCCCTTTAAGCCAAATTTTGAAATCGAGATATCTTGCACAATTTGTTAGCGAGAGAGCTGTAATTTTGTAATTTTGTGCATATGTATCTGGTGGCAGTCTTCGTTATTGGTCCAAAAATGGGCGGGATTGGGCCAATGGTCGTGGCCCCGCCCTTACAAACCAAATTTTTAAATTGACATATATTGCACAATTTATTAGCGAGAGTGCTGTAATGTTGTGCATATGTATTAGGTGGTAGTCTACTTAATTGGTCCAAAAATGGTCGGGATCGGCCAATGGGCGTGGCCCCGCCCATATAGGCCAAATTTTGAAATTGAGATATCTTACACAATTTTTTAGCGAGAGTGCTGCAATTTTGTGCCATGTATCCGGTGGTAGTCTTCGTGAATTGTCCAAATATAGGCGGCATTGGACGAATGGGCGTGGCTCCGCCCATATAAACAAAGATTTTAAATTAACATATCTTGCACAATTTGTTAGCGAGAGTGCTGTAATTTTTGCATATGTATTAGGTGGTAGTCTACTTGATTGGTGCAAAAATGGGCAGGATTGGACCAATCGGCGTGGCCCCGCCAATACAAACCCAATTTTTAAATTGACATAACTCGCACAAATTATTAGCGAGATTACTCTAATGTTGTGCATACATATTAGGTGGCAGCCTACGTGCTTGGTCCAAAAATGGGCGGTTTAAAAAAAATAAGCCAATTAAATTTTGTGTTTGATATATCTTGAGCAATTTGTTAGAGAGATCAATGTAATTATGTGCATATTTGGTGTCAGTCTACGTAATTAGTCCAAAAATTAACGGGATCGAAATCTGAAGTCTGGGGCAACGAAGTGGACCCGGTTCAGCTAGTATTTTTTAAATGTTAATAATATTCACGGTAACAGTTTATGGTATCTACTGACTTTTTGTTATATATTTTGAGTTGTTACCCTTTTGTGGAACAGGTGCGATATGTCTTCCAAAACAATGATGGGCAGAATGTTACATTCAACTGTTAACTGCAATTGTAATATTTGGCTATTTTCCAGATAACCATACAACGGAAGTAAAATATTAATTACATATTATTCGATATGTGTATGAAAAATTTTGTAAATTCTATGAATATAATTCGTATCTGATGTTTACAATCTCAATTTGAAAATACACACATTGCCTCTCTGCCAAAAACGAAGACACCGGAAGTGACGTAATGATCGCTACGTACACATCTTGGACACTCGAACAATTTTGCACTAAAAATCTAAAATAATTTTGAGTTTTCCCCCTCAGTTTCTGTTTAAAATTATTTATTTCTATATTTACCAAAAACAAAAACAAAAATAACAATTTGGCACAGACAACGTACGACGATGACGATCGCAGAGAAAGTAAACGAAAACCAATTGTTGGCGAGGCGAGAGAACATTTGTGTAAATATTTGGGTCAGACACCTTGGCGTTTGTCGAGCCATAAAAGAATATTCAAAAAAATTGAATTTCTATACGTAGTAGTTTTTTCCTTTTTTCCTTGTGAGTATTTCTTTTTTTGTTTGCTTTGGCTTCACAGGAGGAATCCGTTTCAAATTAGAAAAGAAATTACTATTTGTCTGTTTTTCCGTCTCGCAAAGATAAACAATAGCAGTAGTGGAAACCCACTGCCGAGGAAAATCGACACATTTATTTAGACAGTGGGACGGACGGACGGACGGACTACGTATTTGGAAAGCAAACGGAAAAGTCAATGATCTTTAGAGGGGTGCTGCTCCTACACCACTCGAGTGGGATCCCATTCCAGACGAAATATGAAATATCACTTGCAACGTTTTTTGGTCGAGTCGCGGCGAGGCGATCGGAGACTACGTGCCTTCACTTTTCATTTTCGAGAGTCTATTTCTAGAATATATATTTTTTGTGAATGCAATTGCTGGCGATTGGTTGTGGTGTTTTTTTTTTTTTTGTTTTTCTGTTACTCTGACTATTTGACTTTAGTGTAAACATGTTGTATTTCTTTCAACACTTTTAAATTAATTAAATAAAAATGCCAGAAAAACAATTTAAGAGCAACCTGATCGCCAACACCGCCACCACTGCAGGCAGTCTCAACCAGTTTGTCTGTCCGTCCGTCCATCCGAGTTTGTAAACAAAACAATTGAAATGGAAGTTCTCAGCGTGATCCCTAAACATCATTAAAGAATAATGTGTTACGAGAGGGTGGCAACCGTGGTGCATTGACGGGGAATACTTGCCTTAAGTTTGTAAATCATATATTTTGAAATAATAGATTACAGTAAACCGATCGTCTATGAACCTGCTGAATCTACATGTAATAAATACTAATAGTGTTTATATCCAAAATAAATCTGTGGTTTTCTGGAATAACAGCACATCTCAAAAAATCAAAATGTTGAGGGCAGCCAAAATACTTTTTCTCTCGCAGTACGTTTTAAACTAAATGTGCATAGTTCGGTATAGAATAAAATTACCAAAAATTTTACATACCTACGAGTTTCACATATAGATCGATAAATAATGATAAGTTCAATAAATTTATGTCGAAATCTTGAAAACTAAAATTTCCAGAAAACCACATATATATCGTTCTATGAAGAAAAGAAAATCCAAACGAACGAATTTTAAAAATATATCTTCAAATTTTTACTTGATTTCAGTCGGGTAAATCGAATAAGGTATACTTACTACATACCCTCACTTTGTGAGCAATATATATATTTACTTGCATATGTACTAATATTATAAGCTATTAATTTTGTATGGGAGGTACTAAAACGGGTGCCGTGATAACTCCCATTTTTAACAGGACTGCAGAAATGTTAAAAACTTTACACTGTCCAACAGTTTTGAGTATTTATATGCAATAGCATTCACGTTATAAGCTGTTAACTTTTCGTACAAAATGGTTCCTTTGTGTGGGAGGTACTAAAAGGGGCATGGCAATAACGCCCATTTTTCACTGGACTGTAGGTACTATAAAACCATTACACTGCAGGATAGTCCATTTGTGTGGGAGGTACCAAAAGGGCCGTGTCAAAAAACGCCTCTTTTCACTGGCCTGTAGGCACTGTAAAAACAGTACATTGTACAAAATTATAAGTATTTGTATGTATGTACTAGTATAAAGGTTATAAGTTGTTAACTTTTGGTGAATAATAGTCCATTTGTGTGGGAGGCAGGCAACGAAGCCGACCCAAAATTATCGGCGGCGGCTTGTCGGCTTAGCCGACTCAACTTTGACGTATCGGCGGCTCTATACATAATTAGAATTCCCGCGAACAAAATTAAGCTGAATCAACAAATTCAAATTAAGTAAATGCTTTAAAAAAAACTAATGAAACAATTTTACGAGTAAAAGAAAATATTTTCAAATTAAATGAAAATCTTTACAGATTAAATTTTTTCCAATTGAAAATAAAATTTTTATAATAAAAACGAAACGACAATCCGTATTCGAAAAAAAGTTTTTAATAGATTTCTGCGTCATTTTCTTGCTTTGTTAAAAAATTTGCGTTTTCAATGAAAAATGTAAAAATAAGGGTACCACTTGTTGATGGACGACGTATGCATAGCTGCATTTGGTACTTTGTTTCTTTCGCATTTTTCATTGTTTAATTGCAGAAAAAATTCGCTTTTCGCAAAACATTTTTTCGGCGGCTGGGTTGTAGTCGACGAGAGTCACTCATTTCGGCGGCTGATTTTTAGCCGAGTTGAGCCGCTGAAATCGGCGGCGGCTTCGGATGAAGGAAAACAAGTCGGCGGCGGCTCTAAGCCGAGCCGCGCCGCCTCGGCTTCGTAGTCTGGTGGGAGGTACCAAAAGGGAACTGTCAATCAACCCCATTTTTCACTGCACTGTAGACACTATAAAAACATTACACTGTACAACATTTTAAATATTTTTAATTTACCACATACCAAATTTGAAGTCAATCGGTTACTCCTTTCGAGACGGACGGACATTGCTCAAATTACTTAAAATGACCCAAAACGGATTTCCGCCGAACATACTTGGGGTCTTAGGTCACTCCTTTGAATTGTTACACTTTTGGCCCGTAGCAAATGATATATACCCTCGTGATAGTATAAAAATGTATTCTCAATGAAATCGCTAAATCGAATTGTTTTATCGGTTTTTCTTGAGACATAGCGTTTTCAAGATATTTAGACACAAAGTTTCCTGTGTAACTAAAGAGGTTAGTGAATTCGGATACAATTTTTGTATAGAAAGATTCAGAAAAAAAGTTCCATGTCAAAAAAACAAAATAAGGGAGACACTTCAAGAGGTATTTCTCCCAAAACACCTGACATCCCCGCTCATCCGTCTGCCTGTTCGAATCACGCTACAGCCTACAATAACTGAGCTAGATGACTGATATTTGGTATACTTCTTATAGCTACAGGCAACTTTGGATTTAAAATGTGCAATATCGGTCCATTTTCTGAAATATCTCCCACATATAGCATCTCCACGATTTGTATCTAGGGTTTATTAATATCCGGAATCCTTTACATAAACAGGTAGTCATAGATCCATGTTTTAATATATACATACTAAGGTCCCTCTAGATTTGACTTTGTCTACACATACAAAAAATATTTTAAAAAAATTTAATATTATTTTTTTTTAATTCCGATTTTCTTGGAGGATGCGTTTAGTATTTGGACCTTTTTTAAGTACAGGATGGGCCTTTTAAAATTGTGAATTTGAATCGGCTAAATTTCAAATTTCTGGTTATATTGGAAAGTTTAAGCTTTGTCATTTAATAATGGAACACAATATTATTCATATGACTACCACGACTGTCTCGGCAGTACCTCATCCGATCAACCCAATTTTTCAGTAAATTTTCGATTGTTTCGGGGCTTATCTCTTCAATTGAAGCTTCGATTTCATTTTTCAACGCTTCAATTGTCGCTGGATGCTTTGCGTAACATTTATCGTTAATGACTCCACACAGAAAATAATGCAAAGGTTCAATAGTTCAAATTTAAAATTTTAAATGCCCACCCTTTGGTACCAGTGAAATTGGCGTTAGTTCCTCGACCCTTTTATTACCAAGATAAAAATATGAAGTATGATTTTTTAGCATTTCCCGTTTATAACGACGAAAACTAAAACATCAACACTAACTACTTATTCATTTTTGGCCGATAGCCTGAGATGCTAGTGCCTTTTACATTAGGTTTATTATAATTTTAATTGTAATAAATAAATACAAATAAATGAATAAAACGTATTCATTTATGTATATACAAAAACACTGCTTCTACGCGAAAGAGAAATTTCCAATTCGTAACAATCATAATTTCCTTAAATTTTTCGGGACTACAGCTTAAGTATGGTCGAAATACTAAAGGTACCGTCCATGAAAACTTATATTAAAAAAAATACCATACCAATTTTTTCATTTTTAGGAATCCAGATTACACCAGTAAATGATAAACTAGTGTTATATGGAATTTGGTACGTTGCCGGCCTGAACGTTAGGAAAATGTTGAAATGATAATTTATAACCTCCGCAACTAAAATGAGGATATAATCAATATTGAGAACCGTTCTAATTACTAACTATGGTCATTATTAAATTTTAAATTAAAATTTGATTAAAATAGATTTTTTTAAAATGATAGGTTAGGTTGAAGAAGGGAGACGTTATTTGAGCCAGTGTATCGACATGCTATGCGCTTATTATTTATGGTATTTTTGCATCCTCAAGAGTAATAAAAAATCGTTACTGGACACGAATTTCCTAAATGTTTTCTTCTCATTTATGTCATCCCACAGTATCTTTGTAGTTTATGCCATTGTTTTAACTCCTACTTCGTGGCATCGAACGTTTTCGAATTTTCCCAGTTTACTGTTTGTCCACACGCACATACAAAAATTCTTTACTCCCAAACGAAAAATTAGACAAACGAATTTCGTTTGTGGTTTATGTTTGTCGCAAACGATTTATGTTTATCCCAAACCCCAAAGAAACGTTTAGTGAACTTATCGTAAATGATTTATATTTATACAAAGCCTCTGAAACTTTTGGAGCAAACGGTTATTGTGTTTGTCACAAGTAATGCCTGTTTATCCCAAAACCGGTGAAATGTTTGTTGCAAACGGTTATTGCGTTTGTCACAAGCAAGGCCAGTGTATCAGTAAAGGTGAAAACGTTTGTCGCAAAAGAATAATTTGTTTGAATTATGATATTTAATAGGTTTTATAAAATTATGTTTATAATCAAAAATGTCACTAATTTTAGTAAAATGTACCCGGGAGATCCCCGACAAACAGTGTTTTAGATTTGTGAGAGTACGTCGAATATTCTGTGCTAATTGAAAGAAAATCGAGAGAAACAATTTTTTTAACCTCAAGCTTTGAAAAAAAGTAATAATTTTTTAAAAAGTTTTTCTACAAAAAAGGCCCCCTGTGTTCTCTTTAAAACAACGTAGAGTTTGTAAAAATCGATTCACCTGTTCAAAAGCTATTGTAATTTCCGTAAAACCCAAAACGCATTTTTTATTTAAAATCCCCATAAATTTGTGGAATATTTTTTTAATATTACCATCTAGCAATTTTTATAAACTTTGTAAGCTACAATGATCTCTAAATATAACAATTCTGAACCTAGAGTATCACTTAGTAGTCACTTTTTAAATGTTCATGGTTGCATAAAACAAATCTTTACTCACAACATAAACTTCGGCGACTGAGTTTCAGCCGAAGTGTGCCGCTAAAATCGGCGGCGGCGCCGGCTGGAAAAAATGTCATAGCCTGGATGTGACTTGCTCTAAAAAAAATTACAATATAAAGTCCCTTTTTTCTCACTTCGTTTAGTGCATTTTAGTGCTCGTTATAGAACTTTTTATCTCTAGATTTAATATTTATAAAAAATAACCATTCCAAGGTCGTGAAGTTTTTATTTGATTTTTGGTTCTAAATGGGTTAAAGTGAATTATTTATATTATAACAATATTCTAGAGATCAGCAGTTCTGTAACGAGCCATGAAAAGAGAAAATCGGACCAAAATTGTAAGAATTATTTCCGATTTTGTAAAAAATACACTTAAAATTTTACTAAAATTGAGAAAAAAGCGACTTTATATTGCAATTTTTTTCAATAATAGTTCTGACTTCAATGTCCAATGGTCAATTTCTAAAAGTAATAAAAATTGGCCATTTTATTAAGAGAAAATCAGATTTTTAAAACAGCAAAGAGCCCTTAATTTCGTGATTGCAGAAACGAAATATTTTGCGAATATACTTAAAACAAACCATCTTTTCATATAAGTTTGAACAACGCGAACTTTTTTTTCGTCCTCACAAATGAAGCCCCTCTAATACTGGTGAGTTGTATAAGATTAAAAGTGTGCCGTATCCGTTCATGTTTCGATATAGCTCTCATGGAAGGTCCCAATCGATCGGAATGATGTTTTACAATGTGCTTATGATATACTTATAACTATTTACACCAAGAAGGGCTATAGTTAAGTCCATCATTTGATATAACCCTCATACAAAGGTCCCACCAGATATGCATTCTTGAAACTTTAGATGCCACAAATACCTACTGATAGGGCGGAACTTTGGCAATTTGTATACAGTTTTATACAGAAGAGTTCGCAGGAGCAATGGGTTTCATTTGCCCTCCATGCAAAGGTCTCACCGTATATGACTTCTTGCCGCCTTAGAGACAATAAATAACAGATGATTCAGAGAACATTTCTGAGTCGCAAAGCTATGTCCATATTTTTGACCGTTAAACGTTCCTAGAAATACACCGATAGAAAAAGCTTCGTCATGACAACGAATTTGTACATCATCACGATTATTTTTTCGTCAAAAATCAGCTAAGGTACGGAATAATCCTATTGATGAATTTGTTCGTCACCATGACGAATCTCTGTTTCGTCCTCAGGATAATCGCATTTCATCCCTAGGATGAATCGAGTTCATTACCACGACGAATCCCATTCATCACCACGATGAACACCATTCATCCCTACGATAAATCAAGTTCATCACCACGACGAATCTCATTCATCACCACGATGAATCCTATTCATCACCACGTTAAATACCAAACGGTATGGGTAATAAAATTACTTGACTGCTTTGCCAGGTTCAGTTGTGATTATTCGGTTCGAAACGCAGTTCTTATCAGGAAGGGCTTGGAGCAAACGAACGAGAAGTACGAGTATTCATTACTTCTGATATTTTAAATCAAAAATAATCTCATCATGTAATGTATTTGCCAACAGACGAATCCCATTCATCACCACGTCAAATGCCATTCATCATCACGACGAATCTCATTCATCACCACGACGAATTCCATTCATCACCCCGACGAATACCTTTCATCACCACGACGAATACCATTCATCACCATTATTAGATTTTTAAAATTAAAATTTTACAAATATTATTTAACTAAGGAAATCAGAACTACAATTAAGCGCAAACTATAAATTGATAGCTTCGTTTTATCATATTTTCAGCAAAAAGTTCAAATTAATCTTTTCGTCGTGGGAATGAACCTTACTTAAATAAAATCACCAAAAATATGGGTTGATGATCGTGTTCGTTCTATTGACGTACAAAAATATCGCATGTACGAAACTTTTCGTCGCCAGTACGAATATATTTTGACGAAACTGATTCGTCATGGTGACGAACGGTTTTTCTATCAGTGTAGTACGTCATCTCTTCCGACGTTTTGATAAAGCCCCCATTTAAAGGTCCTTACAGTTTGATATCGTGACTCTTCAGATGCAACACTTATCAATAGAGCTAGTTGAATTTTACAAATTTAAACTTAATTTTATCTAAAACTACTCCAAAAGAAAATGGACTATATGCGTCAACGTTGTGATTTAGTCCCTGTATAAAGGAGCTCTTCGCATAAAATATATATTTTCCTAAAATATTTAAAAACTGTGACATCTAGAAGGTTAGAACGTAAAGTCGAAAATTACCTTTAAATGAAAGGTATAAGTCGGGAGGGACCTTTTTTGGATGCTTTAACAAAACATGGACCATTTCAGTCAGATATTGCATAGGACCAAATAGACTATGAACTACCGACAGTAAGCTGTGGCTTCTAGGATAGAAAGAAATATATGGTGCTACATACAAACATGGACCATTATGTCTAATTTTCAATAGGGATGTACCATTTTGGCCCAGCTTTTATGTAGCCATCATATTAAAGTTCCTTCGATTAAACTTCTTCGGGCTATACAAACATATACACTCAGCAAGCTTTGTAGGTAATAAAGTAGTGTATTATGTGTTCCACCCTGCCGATCTTAGTGGTTCCTTAGTTTATTAATATTAATATTGTTAAACTCGTTTAAAAACCTTAAAACAGGTTCAAAAGAAGAGTAGTTACTCACATGAAAAGGGATATAAAAATAGGCATTATAGCGAAGTGATCTAACAAGAATGTTTTTGTATTCCTTTAAGTAATGTTTCAACAGTTTTATTATTAACTACTGCTAACTACTGCTAAAGCTGCTAAGCTTATCCTCAATTAACCCACCGAACTCATTTCTTCGATCGCTGTAACATAAAGTAACAACAAACATCTGCAATAGCACTTAACACGGCAGCCGCAATTAGTTGACACTCTGGCCTAATGTGGATAAAGTCTCAAGAAGAGAAGTGCAGCTTCTATTTTGAAAACATTTCATTATCATTTATTGGCGTAATACCACTAATTCCAACGACTCTTCCCCACAACGACCCCAAAGAAGCAGTAACCATTTGTCTTCATCTGCCTTTGAGGCAAAAAGGGGGGATATACATCTCTCCCTCAGTCTAGAGATATCGTAGCCATGGGGATATGTCGTTGCTCTGTCTCTTCGATATCTGCAAGTAATTTGTCTCCAGGATGCACAGAACTGCGGCTACTGCTACTGCAGCAGATACCACAATTTGCTTGGGCAGTAATGTCGCGATGCAATTCTATTCCATTTTGCAGCCGCATAGCTGTGAGCAATTCTGCTAGGAACATTTGTGCGGTGGCACATTTTGTCGGACGGACGGACGGATGGACAAACGGGTGGACGGACGGTGGTTTCTTGCAACACACATGAAATCTTAAAAAAATATTGATGGTATTTTCTTAAAAAAAGCATTTACATTTTGATTAATCAATAGTGCAGATAAATTTGGAGAACAAATATTGATGTCATTTGTAGAATCTACCACAAAAAAAAGAATATACATTGATTTAATTGTTGAGGTGTTGCCAAAAGGAGGAGGCAAGTTATTAAAATATTGATAACATTGCGCGAATCACAAAAATACGAGCCATGTTTAACTAAATTGAATTCCGTGGACGATTTGTACCACGATTTATTCCGGTTTTATACCAAACCGTTATTCGATTTTCTTCCCATTGTGTTGGCAGTGTTCTCCGCCAAATTTCATAATCATCAAAAGTAAAAAACAGTATTTTTAGAACTTAAGCAATATAATAGTGGCCTATAATACACTACGCATAGAATATTAAAGGATATTGTTACATTGGGGTATATATAAATCTGAACCGATTTTCTCCAAATGGTTCCTTGATCAAAGACCTTGACCAATTTAAAAGCGGTCGAATGTTAAATATATGGACTAATCCCAGAAACAGTCCACCGACCAAATAATTTTAAAATGGATCCAACTTTAGTTTGATTAATGGAATATAAGACTAGATGTTAAAAAATATTTGTGGGTGTCCATTAATACAAAAAGTATTAAAAAAATAGTTCCTCACATCATATCTCTTAATTTTATTAGAAAAAAATACTTCAACGTGTTTTTATCATTCTGTAGCGGTAAAATAGATAACCCATAACATTCATTCATAAATACATTTATAAATATAAAAAAATGTTTTACAAAAAGTTATTAAAAATAATGTAATTTGATTTGTTAAAATAAACAAAATTTCTACTATAAAAAGATTGACTGGAAAAAATGTAGCGTTGTTCACATAGATTTCACGGCTTTTGATATTTTTGGCTGCAAATAATTTTTTTTAGAATTCTCTTATATTCATCTATCTTATAGGTATTTAATTTTGGGTGCTTTATTATGCAAAATTTGATAAAAATTACGAAAACATACCTTAACCTTCAAAGCTAATTCCATTTTTTGTTGCGTGCGTCACAATAATTTGTGATACATTTTTTCGCAACTTATACGTGTTACAAAAAATTTTGTTATTGCATTTGAAAGAACTCTCATATCCCACTAAACACTATGTAAAAGTTGAAGGTATCTCTTTTGAAAGACCACAAAATTGTTAAATTTTTTAATCCGAAAATGCGTACGAATGTAGCGTTCGTCACGCAGGATTTGCCCACATATGTTCTAGAATTTAGATGCCATATCAGAATAAATGCAGGTAGTGTTGCCAGAAGTGAGGAATAGAAAATGGCGAACGTGATTAAATCATGGATCAAAATGTCTTAATTTACCAATATCACTGGATGATATTCACTGTTTTTAAAACCTAAATTTAAATATTTTAAAAGCACACATGTTTTCTAAGTTAATAAAAATGTTAAGTGTCTGAAAACTACTACAAATTTATTTCCTTGAAATATTCTATATGGGTGATTTCGACATTACCAGATAATTTACTGTTTTGAGTATTTAAATTAGGAAAAATAAAATATATTCCACTTTGGTACTTACTTCATTACAAAGCTTTATATATCCGTTGCGGTCACTAAAATATTTTTGGAAAAATTTATTTTTTATTTGTCTACTAAAGTGCCCAAATGTCATTCCCTGGCTGTCCATAACTCTACTTTCACTTAATTTTTTAAAAATTGTTGACAAAAATATTAAATATATATTTAATAAAATTGGTTCAATGTTTAATATAATATTTAACGATTTATGTTTTCTATTATTGTTTATAATTTTTTATCAATTACTTTTTTATGGGTGATTATTTTTTGTCCCTGAAGATTTGCTTAATTCCCCTGGCAAACCTTAACTTCCGTGAAAATTCAAATTTCCAAACCATTCTGGATTTCGAATAATTAAAATTATAAGGAGTATTTATATTAAATCTACTACATATATAGGGAGATCCATTTCGAGGCTCCCTACTTTTTTAAAGAAAAAAACACAGAAAATTCAAATTGAATGGGGAATGTTTATTACCATTTGAACGAACATGTTGGCCGCGGCTACGTCTCAGATGGTCCATCCGTTGAGTCCAATTTTCGATGACTCGTTCGAGCATTTCGACTGGTAACTGGCGAATGGCACGTGTGATGTTTTGCTCCAAGGCCTGAATCGAAGCGGGTTTGTCCGCATAAACTTTAGACTTTTCATATCGCCACAGGAAAAAGTCTAACGGTGTGAGATCGGACACGATCTTGGTGGCCAATCGACCGGCCCAAAACGCGAAATTATCTGCTCACCGAAGTGTTCTCACAATAAATCCATTGATTGATACGATATGTGGGAAGTGGCGCCGCCTTGTTGAAACCAAATGTCGCCGAGATCACGAGCTTCAATTTCAGGCATCAAATAGTCGGTTATCATGGCACGATAACGGTCGCCATTGACGGTTACGTTCTCACCGACATCATTTTTGAAGAAATATGGACCGATGATTCCGGTACGTCGGATTGGGAATCGGTCAATGGCAAAAAGATAGCTCTTAACGAGAGATACAAAATTGCTCATGGGTGTCAAAGTCGTGGGTCGACTGGAAAGTGTTTTTTTTTTGGATTTAAAAAAAGTGGACTTCGCGCAATTGGCGAACGATTATTTTGTTAATAAAACTGAATAATTTGTAAACGTTGTTCAGGCGTAAGTCTTTCCATGATGAAATGCCAAACAATACTTAACAAAAATAACATGACAGCATAAGACGACTCACACGTGATCTGTCAAAATGAAATGATGTAAGTCCGAAATGAACTTTCACATTCACGTGCGTCATTCCCATGTGCTGCTTTTATTTTTAAAGTTTCATACTTCTTATAACTTTTTTTGCGATTTTTAACTTCATTGTGAAAACCAAGTGCCAATCCATGCAAATTTTTGGAATGTAAGTATTTAAACCGAAATTATAGAGACTTTTGTAGTCAATCGTCATTCCCCTGTCAAAAGGAATTAACAAGGGAACTATAAAGGGTGACCACGAGGGTCCTCGATCTGATGACATATTAACGGGCATTTTATCGATAACATGCTTAGTTATTGAGTTATCGGAAATAAAGTTTGAAAAAATTGTCTAAAAACATGAATTTTTCTGGTAAAATAACCAATAAAATGTAAAAAACCAATACTTTTTTCGAGGACGATCCAAGATACTGATGTACGAGGTATGTTCAAAAAATAACGCGAATTTTGTATTGTTTCAAAAAGTATTTATTTATTCATTAATATCTATTTTGTCCCCTTCAAAGTAATTCCCCTCGGATATAATACACTTCTACCAATCACTTTTTCCAATCCTCGAATCACTTCAAATAATCATTTTTTGTGATCTTGTTCAGCTCCTCCTTCGAGTCCGTCTTTATCTCCGCAATCGTGGCGTAGCGTCGTCCTTTCATGGCCCTTTTCAGTTTTGGGAACAAAAAATAGTCACAGGGGGCTAGGTCAGGGGAATACGGTGGCTGCGGCACCATTACTGTGTTGTTTTTGGCCAAATATTCGCGCACAAGCAACGATGTATGTGCAGGGGCGTTATCACGGTGCAAAAGCCAGTTTTTGTTCTTCCACAAATCCGGGCGTTTTTGGCGGATTGCTTCACGCAATTTGCGCATAACTTGTAGGTAATATTCTTGATTGACCGTACTACCCTGTGGCAAGAACTCATAATGCTCCACGCCCCTGCAATCAAAGAAAACTGTGAGCAAAACCTTTACGTTCGACCGAACTTGGCGCGCTTTTTTCGGTCTTGGTTCATGCGGCAGCTTCCATTGGGATGATTGAGCTTTAGGGCCTGTTTCTGTAACTTATTTTCGTTCGTTTACGGAGAACGATCAAAAATCTCTCAACTATTACTTGAATTCTATAAAACGCAGGTTAAAAATATTTTAGGTACGAGCTCTTTACGTGCTTTTCTATAGACACACCGAATTATAAACTGCTGTGACTTATAGATTTCTCGGAATAATTGAGTGATTTTTGATCGTTCGCCGTAGACGAACGAAAATAAGTTACAGAAACAGGCCCTTAGTTTCGACGTCGTAACCATAAACCCATGATTCGTCACCAGTTATGACCCTCTGGAGCAAATTTGGGGCATCACGGACCGAGTTCAACATCTACTGAACAATGTTAACGCGATGCTGTTTTTGGTCCAAATTGAGAAATTTTTGCACAAATTTAGCGGCGATCCGACTCATGCCCAAATCATTGGTTAAAATCGAATGGCACGAGCCAATCGATATGTTTAGATCCTCAGCAATCTTCTCTAAAAGTAATTCGTCGATTGGTCAATATTATTTTATTCACTTTATCAATGTTTTCATCTGTTGTTGACGTGCTCGGGCGTCCGGCACGCTGTTCGTCCTTCGCATCTTCTCGGCCCTCTAAGAACATTTTGTACCACCGATAAACGTTGCTTTGGTCCAAGTTACCTTCACCATATGCCACAGTCAACATTCGGAATGCGTCAGCGCGCTTTATTTTGTTTTTCACACAAAATTTGATGCAGAATCTTTGATCCATTTTCTGAAATAGATAAAAATCGAAGACAAGTAAAAACACATCCAAGCACAACAGCTATCAAAAATTAACTAAACATTCAAAATGGCCGACCTTGTCAGCATAAGTAAGGGACATGAGTACCAACATAACGCTACAAAAATATCAAAAATCAAATACACGTAGCCCGCGGAAATTAAAATTCACGATATTTTTTGAACATACTACGAATGAAAGAAAAAATCAATAAATTTTGTCGATAACTACCTATCGTCACTTGCATTTCCCTGTCAAAAATATGCCAGAAGAATGACGATTAACAAGGGAACAGTAAAGGGCGAACACCAGAATTTGATGCCATATTTGTATCGTGCACCTCAAAATAGACGAAAAATTAACGGAAATGTTATCGATATCTTGCCTAGTTATCGGGCGATAACATTTGAAAAATTTAATTTCTTTAAAACTTAACGTCCGATAACTAAGCGAGATATCGAGAAATTGCACCTTATATTTTCTCCTTAATTTAAGGTGATCTATACATATCGAGGGGCCTCGGCTATTATACTCTCTCGTTATTTTATATATATTTTAAAAAAATCCGTATAATTCGGTTAAAAATTTAAAAAGTACGTTTACCTTCGATAATAGAGTAGCTATTCTTAAATATCCTCTGAAGTATTATATCTACCCATCTGAAATTCTGTGAAAAAAACGTCAATGCCAAAAATTAGGTCGAAATTGGCCCGTAATGTCGAAACCACCCATATACAGTGTCAAGAAAATGTTTTAAAACTCGATTTTTTCAGATAAAACAACTATCCTTTATTTTTATTTTATTTGAATTTTTAAATTGAATTATGTAGTCGACAAGTTAAACAGCAGAACAGCATCAAATGTTTTCCATAAATGTACTCCATATCGAACTATGGGCCCGTCAAAAGAGTGTAAAATGACCTTCCTGACTCCAACTTTTGTGAGGAAAATAATTGTTGTTGTTGTTTGTGGCTAATTTATTGATTGATAAATAACACTGTGCTAGTCCACAAATTTAACAGGCAGGAGACCCTATGGATAGACCTATTTCGGCCATGCTGAATCCAGCCGTTTTTCTATGTTAGCTCTTGTTTTCTCTATATTGTACACAAAGTTTGGGAAATCAGATCAAATCGATATGGACGCTTCAGTCCAATGATCGAAATAAAGGGAACATTTGGAGTATTATTTCTCTCAAAACAGTCGTCCACGTTTTCACTTAAATTTTTGTAAATTACTTTTTGGTTAGTGTCAATGGAAATTTCAAATGTAACCAATTAAACCTGCTAAATTATGAAAACTGTTAATTTTTCATAAATATGTTTGTGGTCCAATATCGCGAAAACAAGAGCTAACCTAGAAAAATGGCTAGCACCACTACATTCAGCAATGTCAAAATTGGTATATCCATAGGGTCTCATTTCTGTTACTTTTTTAAAGTGTCCATTTCGAGCACAGTGTAATTAATTTCTTTTACAAATATAAAAAGAAAATATTTTTATTAATAGGTAAATTTTGTTTTTGGAAAAAAGTGTATCGGAAGTTAAATTTTTTTGGGATGTAATAACACTTTCATGACATACTGTATATGATATGATTGTAGTGCACGTATCTTTTGCAAATCAGTTCTCATTTGCGTAAATGAAAGCTATCATTTGGCTTTGCCAAAAAACCTAATTAATTTTGCAGAAAAACGTTTTTCAATTTCAATCGAAAATGGCACAAATGTGTACATAAAAATGTTTGAAATATTTTTATAATCTAAATATTATGTCTATAATAACAACGCAACAAGGCAATCTATGGATCCGTCGATCGTTCGTTCGCTCGTTCAATCATTCGAACATCGCACATATGGTTTTTCCATCGCCAATAATTGAAAACGAAATAAATTATGGCATTTATTTTTCATCCCTCTCGATCTCTCTCTCTCGGTCTCCCTCTGGAGATGGGGGCTGATTAAGGCTCAAAGTCGAATAGAGCCCCAACAACAATAGAAACAACTGGGAAAATCAAAAACAACAACAACAATTTAAATAAATATGGACCCGACGACGTACGTACATCGTAAATATACGCATAACAAATTACTGCAACAACAAATCAAATGCCAAATATCAACAAATTGTACAAAAACGAGAAAAATAATAAACAACGACAACAGTAGCAGTGGTGGCAGTGGCAACAACAATATCACAACAATATCGACAACGATCGACTTCGACAATAATAAAACATTTCATTATTTTTCTGCATAAATCACAGAGATCACCACAACATCGTTTCACATCGGCGGCAATTGTTTATTATTTTTGCGGTTTCTTATGCCGCAAAATGACGCGACGCAAGGCGTCTCGCCGCTTTGCGTTGCAGGTTGTGGTCGTCTCTTTCTGATTGCGTTTGTGGCATTGCTTTTCAGATAAAGTGTGGCTCGCAGATGTCGAAGTTTGAATATATTTTTATTCTAAAAAATACGAGTATGTATTAATAAATAAGAAAAAAACTAATTTTATATTAAGTAAAACTTATAGAAGAATGTTATAATACAATATACCTAAATATATACTCGTATGTACATATATAGTGTCAATAACTAGCTTTGTAATTTATTACTATTATATGGAGGAAAATCGTCATTTTTGATAAGTTTGAATTTGAAGAAAATATATTTTGAAACAAAATTGTTAAATATTATATATCTGTGAACAAATATTTTTTTTTTGAAAATCGAGACCTCGGATTAAGGTCATTAATCCGGACTAAGGGTCATTGACCTCGAATTAAGGTCATTGGCCTCGGATCAAGGGTCATTGAACTGATCAAGGGACTTCGACCTCGGATAAAGGTCACTGACCTCGGATTAAGGCCATTGACATCGGATTAAGGTCGTTGACCTCGGATTAAGGTCATTGACCTCGGATTAAGGTCATTGACCTCGGCTTAGGGTCATTGACCTCGGATTAAAGTCATTACCTCGGATTAAGGTCATTGACCTCGGCTAACGGGTCATTGAGCTCGGATCATTACCTCTGATTAAGGTCATTGACCTCGGCTTAAGGGTCATTGACCTCGGATTAAGTGCCATTGACCTCGGATTAGGGGTCATTGACCTCGGATTCGGGGTCATTGACCTCGGATTCGGGGTCATTGACCTCGGATTCGGGGTCATTGACCTCGGATTCGGGGTCATTGACCTCGGATTCGGGGTCATTGACCTCGGATTCGGGTTCATTGACCTCGGATTAAGGTCTTTGACCTCATAGACATTACCTCAGTGACCTTAATGTCATTACGGTCACTGAGGTCACTCGGATTAAGGTCTTAGGTCTTAGGTCACTCGGATTAAGGTCTTAGGTCTTAGGTCTTAGGTCTTAGGTCTTAGGTCTTAGGTCTTAGGTCTTAGGTCTTAGGTCTTAGGTCTTAGGTCTTAGGTCTTAGGTCTTAGGTCTTAGGTCTTAGGTCTTAGGTCTTAGGTCTTAGGTCTTAGGTCTTAGGTCTTAGGTCTTAGGTCTTAGGTCTTAGGTCTTAGGTCTTAGGTCTTAGGTCTTAGGTCTTAGGTCTTAGGTCTTAGGTCTTAGGTCTTAGGTCTTAGGTCTTAGGTCTTAGGTCTTAGGTCTTAGGTCTTAGGTCTTAGGTCTTAGGTCTTAGGTCTTAGGTCTTAGGTCTTAGGTCTTAGGTCTTAGGTCTTAGGTCTTAGGTCTTAGGTCGTAGGTCTTAGGTCTTAGGTCTTAGGTCTTAGGTCTTAGGTCTTAGGTCTTAGGTCTTAGGTCTTAGGTCTTAGGTCTTAGGTCTTAGGTCTTAGGTCTTAGGTCTTAGGTCTTAGGTCTTAGGTCTTAGGTCTTAGGTCTTAGGTCTTAGGTCTTAGGTCTTAGGTCTTAGGTCTTAGGTCTTAGGTCTTAGGTCTTAGGTCTTAGGTCTTAGGTCTTAGGTCTTAGGTCTTAGGTCTTAGGTCTTAGGTCTTAGGTCTTAGGTCTTAGGTCTTAGGTCTTAGGTCTTAGGTCTTAGGTCTTAGGTCTTAGGTCTTAGGTCTTAGGTCTTAGGTCTTAGGTCTTAGGTCTTAGGTCTTAGGTCTTAGGTCTTAGGTCTTAGGTCTTAGGTCTTAGGTCTTAGGTCTTAGGTCTTAGGTCTTAGGTCTTAGGTCTTAGGTCTTAGGTCTTAGGTCTTAGGTCTTAGGTCTTAGGTCTTAGGTCTTAGGTCTTAGGTCTTAGGTCTTAGGTCTTAGGTCTTAGGTCTTAGGTCTTAGGTCTTAGGTCTTAGGTCTTAGGTCTTAGGTCTTAGGTCTTAGGTCTTAGGTCTTAGGTCTTAGGTCTTAGGTCTTAGGTCTTAGGTCTTAGGTCTTAGGTCTTAGGTCTTAGGTCTTAGGTCTTAGGTCTTAGGTCTTAGGTCTTAGGTCTTAGGTCTTAGGTCTTAGGTCTTAGGTCTTAGGTCTTAGGTCTTAGGTCTTAGGTCTTAGGTCTTAGGTCTTAGGTCTTAGGTCTTAGGTCTTAGGTCTTAGGTCTTAGGTCTTAGGTCTTAGGTCTTAGGTCTTAGGTCTTAGGTCTTAGGTCTTAGGTCTTAGGTCTTAGGTCTTAGGTCTTAGGTCTTAGGTCTTAGGTCTTAGGTCTTAGGTCTTAGGTCTTAGGTCTTAGGTCTTAGGTCTTAGGTCTTAGGTCTTAGGTCTTAGGTCTTAGGTCTTAGGTCTTAGGTCTTAGGTCTTAGGTCTTAGGTCTTAGGTCTTAGGTCTTAGGTCTTAGGTCTTAGGTCTTAGGTCTTAGGTCTTAGGTCTTAGGTCTTAGGTCTTAGGTCTTAGGTCTTAGGTCTTAGGTCTTAGGTCTTAGGTCTTAGGTCTTAGGTCTTAGGTCTTAGGTCTTAGGTCTTAGGTCTTAGGTCTTAGGTCTTAGGTCTTAGGTCTTAGGTCTTAGGTCTTAGGTCTTAGGTCTTAGGTCTTAGGTCTTAGGTCTTAGGTCTTAGGTCTTAGGTCTTAGGTCTTAGGTCTTAGGTCTTAGGTCTTAGGTCTTAGGTCTTAGGTCTTAGGTCTTAGGTCTTAGGTCTTAGGTCTTAGGTCTTAGGTCTTAGGTCTTAGGTCTTAGGTCTTAGGTCTTAGGTCTTAGGTCTTAGGTCTTAGGTCTTAGGTCTTAGGTCTTAGGTCTTAGGTCTTAGGTCTTAGGTCTTAGGTCTTAGGTCTTAGGTCTTAGGTCTTAGGTCTTAGGTCTTAGGTCTTAGGTCTTAGGTCTTAGGTCTTAGGTCTTAGGTCTTAGGTCTTAGGTCTTAGGTCTTAGGTCTTAGGTCTTAGGTCTTAGGTCTTAGGTCTTAGGTCTTAGGTCTTAGGTCTTAGGTCTTAGGTCTTAGGTCTTAGGTCTTAGGTCTTAGGTCTTAGGTCTTAGGTCTTAGGTCTTAGGTCTTAGGTCTTAGGTCTTAGGTCTTAGGTCTTAGGTCTTAGGTCTTAGGTCTTAGGTCTTAGGTCTTAGGTCTTAGGTCTTAGGTCTTAGGTCTTAGGTCTTAGGTCTTAGGTCTTAGGTCTTAGGTCTTAGGTCTTAGGTCTTAGGTCTTAGGTCTTAGGTCTTAGGTCTTAGGTCTTAGGTCTTAGGTCTTAGGTCTTAGGTCTTAGGTCTTAGGTCTTAGGTCTTAGGTCTTAGGTCTTAGGTCTTAGGTCTTAGGTCTTAGGTCTTAGGTCTTAGGTCTTAGGTCTTAGGTCTTAGGTCTTAGGTCTTAGGTCTTAGGTCTTAGGTCTTAGGTCTTAGGTCTTAGGTCTTAGGTCTTAGGTCTTAGGTCTTAGGTCTTAGGTCTTAGGTCTTAGGTCTTAGGTCTTAGGTCTTAGGTCTTAGGTCTTAGGTCTTAGGTCTTAGGTCTTAGGTCTTAGGTCTTAGGTCTTAGGTCTTAGGTCTTAGGTCGTAGGTCTTAGGTCGTAGGTCTTAGGTCTTAGGTCTTAGGTCTTAGGTCTTAGGTCTTAGGTCTTAGGTCTTAGGTCTTAGGTCTTAGGTCTTAGGTCTTAGGTCTTAGGTCTTAGGTCTTAGGTCTTAGGTCTTAGGTCTTAGGTCTTAGGTCTTAGGTCTTAGGTCTTAGGTCTTAGGTCTTAGGTCTTAGGTCTTAGGTCTTAGGTCTTAGGTCTTAGGTCTTAGGTCTTAGGTCTTAGGTCTTAGGTCTTAGGTCTTAGGTCTTAGGTCTTAGGTCTTAGGTCTTAGGTCTTAGGTCTTAGGTCTTAGGTCTTAGGTCTTAGGTCTTAGGTCTTAGGTCTTAGGTCTTAGGTCTTAGGTCTTAGGTCTTAGGTCTTAGGTCTTAGGTCTTAGGTCTTAGGTCTTAGGTCTTAGGTCTTAGGTCTTAGGTCTTAGGTCTTAGGTCTTAGGTCTTAGGTCTTAGGTCTTAGGTCTTAGGTCTTAGGTCTTAGGTCTTAGGTCTTAGGTCTTAGGTCTTAGGTCTTAGGTCTTAGGTCTTAGGTCTTAGGTCTTAGGTCTTAGGTCTTAGGTCTTAGGTCTTAGGTCTTAGGTCTTAGGTCTTAGGTCTTAGGTCCTAGGTCTTAGGTCTTAGGTCTTAGGTCTTAGGTCTTTGGTCTTAGGTCTTAGGTCTTAGGTCTTAGGTCTTAGGTCTTAGGTCTTAGGTCTTAGGTCTTAGGTCTTAGGTCTTAGGTCTTAGGTCTTAGGTCTTTGGTCTTAGGTCTTAGGTCTTAGGTCTTAGGTCTTAGGTCTTAGGTCTTAGGTCTTAGGTCTTAGGTCTTAGGTCTTAGGTCTTAGGCCTTAGGTCTTAGGTCTTAGGTCTTAGGTCTTAGGTCTTAGGTCTTAGGTCTTAGGTCTTAGGTCTTAGGTCTTAGGTCTTAGGTCTTAGGTCTTAGGTCTTAGGTCTTAGATCTTAGATCTTAGATCTTAGGTCTTTGGTCTTTGGTCTTTGGTCTTTGGTCTTTGGTCTTTGGTCTTTGGTCTTTGGTCTTTGGTCTTAGGTCTTAGGTCTTAGGTCTTAGGCCTTAGGTCTTAGGTCTTAGGTCTTAGGTCTTAGGTCTTAGGTCTTAGGTCTTAGGTCTTAGGTCTTAGGTCTTAGGTCTTAGGTCTTAGGTCTTAGGTCTTAGGTCTTAGGTCTTAGGTCTTAGGTCTTAGGTCTTAGGTCTTAGGTCTTAGGTCTTAGGTCTTAGGTCTTAGGTCTTAGGTCTTAGGTCTTAGGTCTTAGGTCTTAGGTCTTAGGTCTTAGGTCTTAGGTCTTAGGTCTTAGGTCTTAGGTCTTAGGTCTTAGGTCTTAGGTCTTAGGTCTTAGGTCTTAGGTCTTAGGTCTTAGGTCTTAGGTCTTAGGTCTTAGGTCTTAGGTCTTAGGTCTTAGGTCTTAGGTCTTAGGTCTTAGGTCTTAGGTCTTAGGTCTTAGGTCTTAGGTCTTAGGTCTTAGGTCTTAGGTCTTAGGTCTTAGGTCTTAGGTCTTAGGTCTTAGGTCTTAGGTCTTAGGTCTTAGGTCTTAGGTCTTAGGTCTTAGGTCTTAGGTCTTAGGTCTTAGGTCTTAGGTCTTTGGTCTTAGGTCTTAGGTCTTAGGTCTTAGGTCTTAGGTCTTAGGTCTTAGGTCTTAGGTCTTAGGTCTTAGGTCTTAGGTCTTAGGTCTTAGGTCTTAGGTCTTAGGTCTTAGGTCTTAGGTCTTAGGTCTTAGGTCTTAGGTCTTAGGTCTTAGGTCTTAGGTCTTAGGTCTTAGGTCTTAGGCCTTAGGTCTTAGGTCTTAGGTCTTAGGTCTTAGGTCTTAGGTCTTAGGTCTTAGGTCTTAGGTCTTAGGTCGTAGGTCTTAGGTCTTAGGTCTTAGGTCTTAGGTCTTAGGTCTTAGATCTTAGGTCTTTGGTCTTTGGTCTTTGGTCTTTGGTCTTTGGTCTTTGGTCTTAGGTCTTAGGTCTTAGGTCTTAGGTCTTAGGTCTTAGGTCTTAGGTCTTAGGTCTTAGGTCTTAGGTCTTAGGTCTTAGATCTTTGGTCTTTGGTCTTTGGTCTTTGGTCTTAGGTCTTAGTATCTTGTTACAAAGGAGTATTAATCTCGTTGGTCAGAGCTTTTGAAATAGTGGTACTATTGGTTGACCCAACCAAATTTTAGTTCGGCCCTTCGAATCCGTATAAAATGTATGTTGTATGCATATGTTCATGGTTTTTGTCAAGACTAACGTTAAATAACTACATTATGTGGAAATATAACATAACATAACAGAAAAATTAAGTTGTTGATAACGATATATTTCCCGAATTTAAATGTGACCACACGGCAGAAGTTTCGTTCCTCAATTGCGTATTGCAATCCGAAAACATTGTATTTGAACAATAATTGTTTGTCCATTCATTTATTGGTATTGTCTTTCCTCTTCAAAACATTGATGACGACGACGACGAGTGTCTAAACAATTCAACCAAAACCTAATAAATATTTAAATATATTCTTAACATAGCCCTGTGTTTGTAGAAACCTTTCGCATGTAAATATTTGTGCAACTTTAACACCTGAATTATGCAGAATTTCCACTTAACACTTGCGAGTATTCCTCCAACCTATCATTACAATGGTAGGTCCGGCTGGTTGGGTCGATCTGTCGGTTGACCGGCCTGCCAGCCAAGTGAAGTCATGGAGTGGAGTGGTCTCCCGAGTAAATATTTACCACAACTTTATGGCTGAATGGCCATTTAAAGAACACAACCACCACCACCAACAACAACAACAATTGACCATAATGTCAGACTGAGGAATGGGTCTGCCTTTGGGTTGATGGGCAACGAAACTCAACAAAACTTCAAGAAGATGCTAATTAAAGCATAGATAAAGAGTTAAATCAATATATTGTTCTGCCACAAAACCAAAAAAAAAGAACACAGGGCTACAAAGGAATTATTTAATGTAAATAAAACAATCACTAATGAAACAACAGCAAAAATAACGAAGTGTTGAAATCTCCATAATGGGTTTGAGACCTCATCCATTCCATGGCTTTGTTTCCACTATTCGAATAGTCGGCATAACACCAATTGAATTATGAACAGTTTATTTTGGATATCTTTTAATAGTTTCATTAGTGTTTTATTCATTTCTTTCCTAATAAAAGACCACCCAATCGTCGTCATCTGTCGATCTGTCTGTCTGTCCACCGTCTGTCTTTCAGATTGTCAGATACTAAATGAAAACATCAGCAACAAGTTTTCTGAAGAAAATGTTCAAATATTTGCAAAATTTATGTTTGTTATTTCAGCAACAACAACAGCAGCAGAAAAAAATCTACAAAACAGACGTCACTCAAACGTCAATCGTTAACGAAAATATGTACATTAGGGTGTTTCCTCTTCTGAAATACTTTATAAGACATCTAATATTCCATGTAATCATGTACTTATACATTTGTTAGATACCATAAGGAGTGAATCGAACTCGAACTACTATTAATGATGTCCCCTTCAAAGCAATATATCCCTCAGAAATAATACGCTTGTCCAATGACGTTTTGTCAAAACACATTTGATCACTTTTTGGAATAGTCTTTATCTCATTCATAAATGCGATTTTTCTCCTCAAAGGCCTGTGCATAACATTTTGTGGTGTAATATGGTGTCCTAAACACAAAAATATATTTTTTTTTAATTTTTTTTTTACTTCCGATTTTCTTGGAAGATGCCTTTAGTGTTTGAACCATATTTTTTAAGTATAAGCCGGCATACCATCAAAAATATCGTGTTTAAGTAAGAGTATTTCAACAAAACCGTGTTCCTTTACCCCCACTATTGTGAACGAGTGTATATATCAGTTGCTGCGGGTTAAAGGGGTAACACATCGAAGGAGTGACCTAAGAGACCGCAAGAATATTTGACGGAAATCCATTTTGGGCAATTTTAAGTCTTTTGAGCAATGTCCGTCCGTCCAGATCTGACTGTAGAATCACTAAATCACTATGGCTAGCCATATCAAAATCTTGGACCAAAGATCTCCTTAACGTCACAAAGAGGGGCATTCGTTTAATGATAGGCACGCTGACTGGCCACTGTAATGTTAGATCTTTACCATCAAGGTGGCAGAGAGATTCTGCCGACTGCTGTCGACTCTGTCAATGTCCTACTTTATCAAGACGAAGACATCGCTACCTAGGTGATTACACGATACAAAATCTGGAATCTCTATCTTCCCACGATATTGATAAAATCATGGGCTTCATAGGTTGCTTGAGATGGATGGTTTGACATCAACTCATCTAAATATCTCCTAAAATACCATCTCTCCTCTCTCTTATCTATAGTAGTCATCACCTCCTTCGTCTTCTTCGACCTCTCCCTCTTCTTTTACTCATCTTCTCAGGACGAACACAATGGATCAAATGGTCTCCGAGTGAAGTGGTGCACGCCAGAAATGGTTGTGTGCCGCGCGTCCTTAACCTAATATCCGTCCGTCTGTCTGTCTGGCTTGTGCGCACGATAACTTTCGATTGGCGTAACCGATTGACTTCAAATTTGATATGTGTTAAAATTAGTTTCTATCTCAGGGTAAGATCAAAGATTGACCATGTTGGTCCATTCCTTCAAGTACCTCCCCCACAAAGGGTCAAAATTGAGAGAAATATTGATTCTTACAAATTTTATTAAATATTATTCTGGCTTTAGACCACAAAACGGTATGGAAAATAAAATTACTCGACTGCTTTACGAGGTTCAGTTGTGATTATTCGGTTCGAAACGCAGTTCTTCTCAGGAAAGGCTTAAAGCAAACGAATGAAAAGTATTCATTACTTCTGATATTTTAAATCAAAAATAATGTCATCAAGTAATGTATTTGTCAACTGACGAATCCCATTCTTCGCCACAACGAATACCATTCATCACCACGACGAACTGCATTCATCACCACGAAGAATCCCATTCATCACTACGGCGAATCCCATTCATCACCACGACGAATACCATTCATCACCACGACGAACTCCATTCATCACCATTATTAGATTTTTAAAATTAAATGTTTACAACATATTATTTAACTAAGGTAATCAGAACGCATATAGAGCAATACAATTAAGCACAAACTAAAAATTGATTGCTTCGTTTTATCATATTTTCAACAAAATGGTCAACCAAACCTTTTCGTCGTGGGAATGAAACATTATCGTTCTCTCCGCGAATTTCGAAATCACCAGAAACATGAGTTGATGATCGTTTTCGTTCTATTGGCGTACAAAAACATCACATGCACAAAAGTTTTCGTCACCAGTACGAAGATATATTGACGAAACTGATTCGTCATGGTGACGAACTGTTTTTCTATCAGTGTGTTTAAAATGGGTGTACCACGCCCCTTTTGATGCCTCCCACACAAAATGGCTAACTCGTACCAAAACTGAATAGATAATAAACAGGATTACCATACGTTCTCCTTTCGGAGGACATGTTCTTCTTTATAAAAAGGGTCATCCCATTAACCTTCCCTCCTTTTGTAACAAATTCAACTTTTTCACAAATGACAAACCTCCACATGAATTAGCATATTATTGGTCTTTTTTTTTTTTTTTTTTTTTTTTTTTTTTTTTTTTATGTAGCCCACATATATAATCTCCCTGATTTGATTTCTTAAGGTCATAGATACCACAAATATCAACAGATCGGGCTGAAAATTGGTAACTAGGGTTTATTTATACCCGGAAACATTCACACGAACAACGGTAGTCATAGGTCCATGTTTTAAAATTGACCCCACAACAAGGTCCCTTTAGATTAGACTTATTAACGCTACAAAAACTAAAAATTTTAACGAATTGGGCTGCATTTTGGTAATATGAGTTTATGTGCACCCAAAACAATTGACATGCGATCCACGGTAGAGGTTGAACTGTCTTTTCATGTCTGACGAGCCCCATTTCGATTTAAACGGCAACATAAACAAAATTGTCGAATATGGAGTGCTTCCAACCCACAGATACTCCATGAGACGGAATTGCATCCACTTCGTGTCATAGTGTGGTGTGTAGTTTCATCACGCTGCATTGTCGGGCCCTACTTCTTCGAAGAAAACGGTCACACCGTTACAGTTACTGGCGGCCGTTACTTGAGCATATTGAGAGAGTTTTTCTATCCAGAATTACGCCGAATGAGAATTTCTCTCAACTCTGTGTGGTTTCAGCAAGATGGTGCAACTCCTCACATAGCCCGGCCTGTTATGACAGAATTGCGGCGAAAATTTTCCAATAAGCTGATATCCAGAAACTCCACATACCGTGGGCCCCCCAGGTCGCCTGACCATACTGCACCTGATTTTTTCTTGTGGGGTTATTGCAAACAGGAAGTCTACAAAGCAAAACCAACAAATTTGAATGAACTAAAGCAATCCATTCGAGAAACAATTGCGGCTATTCCCGTCTCAACTCTCCAAGCAGTAATGAACAACTTTTTTGTAAGATGCCGCACATACATCAACGAGCAGGGGGCACATTTAAATTCCATTATTTTTAAAACTAATTAAGTTATATTTAATTAAATTTAATGAGCTTTAACATGAATAAAAGAAAACTGAATTCCATACACTGAAAAAAAAGTTATTTGAGTTTCTTAATGTAGCAATATTCATCAGCCATCCAGTATGTATGTACCTCCGATTTGGCATCTAAGCGCTATAAAAAACATATTGTTGGACCAATCATTATCGTTAGCAAAATAACATTTATAAAACTTGACAATATTTCTTCTTATTCTGCTCCGATAGGGTGGTGTACGGTATCGCATAGACGGCTCTGTCCGACTTTAGACCTTGCTTACCGGTTTAAAGTTTAACTGTTGATCATAGTAGAATGATCTTGCTCTCCAATTACTGTATTTCTCCGAAAGTTCCAAACTCTCTTTGTAAATGTAACAAAGTTTATGATGAGTAGACAGCGGAAATATTTACATGCAATCTTTATTCGTCATCCGAACAAGTTCATAAAGGGTTTTCCAACAAGAGGTGTTATTTTGGTATTCAAAGAAAAATGCAATTTTTTGAGATAAATGATCGGATGTTTATTTCATAATAAAGAGGAAGGTATCCCGTTAATAATGAAAAACAACATCAGCCAAATGGCCACCACGGCCACGCTTACAGGACCATATCCTTTTCATGAAATTTTCCATAACCAAATCGCAAAGTGGCTGCCCTATGTCCTCGATAGCCTCACGAATTCTATCTTTGAGGTCTTGAATCGACGCTGGGCTGTTGGCGTAGACCTTATCTTTCACGTGGCCCCAAAGGAAGAAGTCGCAAGGTGTTAAATCACAAGATCTCGGTGGCCAATTGTGATCACCTCTTCGAGAGATAACACGGTCCGGAAACTTTTCCCGTAACAGAGCAATGGTTTCGTTGCTTGTGTGGCACGTAGCGCCGTCTTGTTGAAAGTAAACGTTGTCCAGATCAATACCATCCACCTCCGACCATAAAAAATCATTAATCATCTCTCGATAGCGCAATCCATTCAACGTAGCTGTTGATCCAATCTCATTTTCTAAAAAGTAAGATCCAATGACCCCGCCGGACCATAAACCGCACCAAACAGTCACACATTGAGGATGGAGAGGGTCTCAACAATAACTCTTGGGTCTTCCGAGCCGCAGATGCGTCAATTTTGCTTGTTGATGTAGCCACCGAGGTGGAAATGGGCCTCATCAGTCAAGATGATTTTTCGATTTTTTGAATTTTAATAATTTGAATGCGTTGTTGAATCGTGTATCGTTCTATTGTTAGTAATGGCGTAGTTTCTACTTGTCAAATGTCAAAGAATAAAAGCTTCAAAGATGACAACTACCGAAATAGCGGGTGATTCAAAATAACACCTCTTGTTGGAAAATTCTTTATTATAGTATTAGGTGTATTTTTGGATTCTAAATTCGATGCAATCTGCATATTCTATTTATGCATTTTATATGCCAAAACTTGCATTATTTTGCAAAATATAAAAAGCATATGTTGAATGAAAAATGCTTATGCAAATAAAAAATCGCATGCAAATAAAAAAATATGCATCGGCAAATTGGAGAAAAGTAACTAATTTTTGAAACATAATTTTTTTTTAAAGACAAGAACTACCCTCGCACCAAATTTCAAGATTAAATCTTCAGCCGTTTGTATGATACGCCCATTCAGAATTAAGGTAACCATGTACAGAATTTAAGCGACAAAAATTGGTATATTAAAATTCCAAAAAAAAATTTGAAAATTTTTTAGATAGTCCGTACAAAATGGTACAACAGTAAACGACCGAATTTGCGGCGAATTTTAAACATAAATGTGTTTGCATATTTTTTGCATATGCACCATATATGCAAATATGCAGTTTTCATAAAATATGCAAAAACAAGTAAGAAAGTTTCAGTCGGGTAAACCGACTAAGGTATACCCTCACTTTGTGAGTAATGTAATATTGAATATTACTCGAATTATTCTGTCAATTTGTGTGGGAGGTAGCAGAAGGGGTTTATCAAATACACCTTTTTTCTTGCTGAACATTAGATACTTTAAATTCATTGAACTGTGCCGACTTATAAGCATTTATGTGCACTGGTATAAACGTTATGAGACATTAAATTGTGGTATGATTTGGGCATTTTGTGTGGGAGGTGCAAAGAGGGGCGTGGCAATAACGCCCATTTTTCACAGGGCTATATACGCTATAAAAACATTACACTGTACAAAATTTCAAGTATTTTTATACACTGGTTTTAATGTTATAAGATGTTAACTTTTGGTGTAAAAAGGTACCTTTGTGTGGGAGGTACCAAAAGGGGCGTGACAACAACACCCATTTTTCCCTGGACTGTAGGCAATATAAAAGCATAATACTGTACAAAATTTCAAGTATTTTTATACACTGTTATTAATGTTATAAGCTGTTAACTTTTGGTGCAAAATGGTGCATTTGTGTGGGAGGTACCAAAGGGACGTGGCGACTTCGCCCATTTTTCTCGAGTTGATAGCGACTAATAAGCTAATACTATGTGTGGAATTTTAAAAGATTCGAATAAGTAGTATAGCAGTTATTTAAGAATCAATATTTCCCAACATTTTAACCCTTTGTGGGGGAGGTACTAGAAGGAGTGGACCAATATGGCCCATCTTCGAACTTAGCCGGAGATAGAAAAAAAGATTACCACATACCAAATTTGAGGTCAATCGGTTACTCCTTTCGAGAGTTATCGTGCGCACCAGCCAGCAGACACACAGACAGACAGACAGACGGACGGACATTGCTCATTCGACTTAAAATGACCCAAAACGGATTTCCTCCGAACTTACTTGGGGTCGTAGGTCACTCCTTCGACGTGTTAAATTTTTTTCTGTAGCAAATGATATATACCCTCGTCACACTAAAGTGAGGGTATAATAAATAGGTGTGTATTTAACTATTTGTTGACGAAAAAACTTTGTGTGTTATCGGTTTTTCCGTACAACCATCCAATAAAAATATGCAATTGCATATATTCCGCTGTCTAATGATAACCCTGGTAAATATAACAGTGCATATAAACGCCTTTAAACATTACTAACAAAGTGAGGGTATAGCTTAGTCGGTTTACCCTATTGACATTTTCTTACTTGTTTTTCCTATCACAGGCTAAGTTCGTAGGTCAGCCATATTGGTCAACTCCTTGTAGTACCTAGCCAACAAAGCTTAACATTTTGTGATGTATTAACTTATATTATTACCAATACGTATATACACACATTCATGCAAGCATATCTAAACCGGGAGATTTTACTTCATGAAAACATTCCCTATTTTGCATTTTCAAAAATCTTTGCCAATATTTCTAAATTTGCTTCAAATTCTTATCCTTGTCCTAAGAAATTCCAAGCTCTTAAGCTCAGTGGTTTCCGTAGCAGTTGTCACTACACTTAACACGACTACATACTAGTATTAACATATCACTGCTGAATTGTTTTTAGAATACCTTCTGTTCCTGTACGCCTCCAAATGAATCACTCAATTTTCTTCAACCATAATTTTATCACAATGTCAGGATCAAGGATACATTCAGAACTACTCCGGTTGACACGATAAAAAAATGCCACAATGCCAAACAATAAACTTCTACCAATTATTGCCTGATAATGATAATGGTAACCGTCTCTGGTGGCCACAATAAATTAACACATATCAGCCATTAATTTTTCAAAAACTCTGTTTAAGTTCTTGGAAAACAGAGGCGACGACGCGATAGACAGTCGTGGTGCGTTTACCAAATGTGGCCGGCCATAACCAAATTGAATACCCAAGAAACTACTCCTCCCTTCTGGATAAATGGATGGAGGGATCCATTTAATCGTTGGATAGTTGTCATTAGAAATTCTGAACTTGTTTTCGATTTTATTTCTTCATAAAATGTTCAAATGTCTTGCAGCGAAGAATGCATATTAAACACCCCAACCAAACAAGATATCCAATGAAAAAGAATTGAAGTGAATAACAAAGAATTCCTGTATGAATTTATGTTTTTTCTTGTAGAAAGAATGAACACGAAAAACAAACAAAAATGTCAGCAATAGTTGAGCTAACATAAATAAATTGCATTCAACTATAGTTATTTTGAATAAAATAATCGTTATTTTGGCTGAGTTGCGAACACTTCTATTCGTTCGGAGTATCTATTCAAATACAAATGCCAGGAATGGGGTTCTTAATTGTTCGTTCCATATTTCATTCATTCATTTCGTTTCGTTTATTCATTGTTGAAATGTTTAGCAATTATCTGCGAATCACGATTCTAAATCAGCCCATTGTGCAATTTACAAATAGTAACTAACAACAGACGATCGGGAGTACTGCCGGACCGACGAACTTCACACTTGTTTAACAATTAAAACCTGTTCAGGTGATATGTATATGAATACTAGCTATCGTTTCAGTCGGTCAGTTTTCGAGAGATTAAATGACTTAAGTAAATTGCATATTCAGTTTGTTGTTGCTTTCTTTGTTCGTTTTTGTTGAATTTACTACCGTATTTCAAAGGGTTTGCAGAACTATTGGTGGGTCTATTTGGTTCATTGTTTCGTATGTAATGTAAAAAAAATTTAACAGTCTGTGTATCAAAATGTCATGTCTGTAAAACATTTATATACAAAAAAGTCATCGTTGATGACTTTTCTGTACGAAAAAATCATCGTTGATGACTTTTCTATACGCAAAAATCATCGTTGATGACTTTTCTATACGAAAAGATCATCGTTGATGACTTTTCTATACGAAAAGATCATCGTTGATGACTTTTCTATACGAAAAGATCATCGTTGATGACTTTTCTATACGAAAAGGTCATCGTTGATGACATTTCTATACGAAAAGGTCATCGTTGATGACATTTCTATACGAAAAGGTCATCGTTGATGACATTTCTATACGAAAAGGTCATCGTTGATGACTTTTCTACACGAAAAGGTCATCGTTGATGACTTTTCTATGGGAAAAGGTCATCGTTGATGACTTTTCTATACGAAAAGGTAGGCGTTGATGACTTTTCTATACGAAAAGGTCATCGTTGATGACTTTTCTATACGAAAAGGTCATCGTTGATGACTTTTCTATACGAAAAGGTCATCGTTGATGACTTTTTTATACGAAAAGGTCATCGTTGATGACTTTTCTATACGAAAAGATCATCGTTGATGACTTTTCTATACGAAAAGATCATCGTTGATGACTTTTCTATACGAAAAGATCATCGTTGATGACTTTTCTATACGAAAAGATCATCGTTGATGACTTTTCTATACGAAAAGATCATCTTTGATGACTTTTCTATACGAAAAGATCATCGTTGATTACTTTTCTATACGAAAAGATCATCGTTGATTACTTTTCTATACGAAAAGATCATCGTTGATGACTTTTCTATACGAAAAGATCATCTTTGATGACTTTTCTATACGAAAAGATCATCGTTGATGACTTTTCTATACGAAAAGATCATCTTTGATGACTTTTCTATACGAAAAAGTCATCGTTGATGACTTTTCTATACGAAAAGGTCATTGTTGATGACTTTTCTATACGAACATTTTTTTCTATTATAGTATACTGCCATTTGCACGTGCTCTACTTTGTTGTTCAATTCAATTTCTTGAAATGCGATTTGTTTATAACACCGAAGTATGATTTTTGCACAATGCAAAACTCTTAGTTCACGTAGTTCGTATGACTACGACAACTTTACTATGGAGGAGTAGACTGGAACTCATTCATCATACGGTGGCTGGGTTGACCACTTTTTACCACTTTCCCCGCTTCCCCCAAGACATGCGGTGCATATTGAAAAACTCGTAATGTCGTTGGGACATGGTTTTATGATTGCATAAATGTTCTTTTAATCAATTGTAATTCTAATGGTTTATTACAAAAGTATTTGTACTCCAAAGGCGCAAATTGAAATTGAACGATCGACGACAATGACCATAATGAATAGCTATGAAGAAAAGTTGTACAAGCACCAACACCGCTGCCACTTTTTTTCCCAGCGAGAGAGTTGGACTGTGTGGTGGGTTGGTGGATGGCTGGTCGATCGGCCGGTCGCTCGTCTTTGGGGTGTTGTATTCAAGGCACATTGCCAAGTTTCGGATGATGATTATTTTAAGCGCGTATTTGAAACTCATGCAGAGGTTTTTAGAATTTTGATTTGGAGTCCACCACTTTCGTAGTTCATTTCAAAACAGGGAATTGTAATTTTTCTTCCTAACTGCACTGAGGAAAAATGTGTTCGTTAAATCAATGAAGCAATCAATGAATAACCTCGCTTTAATGGAGGAAGGTATATATCGCTCACTCACTTCAAGAGTGACATCACTCGAAATTTCAAATTTTTGAGGTTGCCTTACAAAAATACGAATTTTGCAAATATCCACAAGTTAATCTCAGCGAAATTTGGTCTATAAGTAAACAACCATATTTCGGATTATTCAAGCGATTTTGAACATCTTATTTCATGTTACTTTTTATACGGACTTAAAGTTACACATCTTGGCAATTTTCAATGTTGAGTTATGTCACTCTTGAAGTAAGTGAGCGATATGATTTGATACAGGCCAAAAGTGTAATGCATCAAAAGAATGACCTAAGATCCGAATATGTTTGAAAGAAATCTGTTTAAGGGATTTTAAGTATCTTTGGCAATATGTGGTCATATTTTTTATCTTTGGCTAAGTTAGAATATTCGCCATATTGGCCCACTCCTTCATAACGAAGAAAACAATGCCTACACTGAGGGAAAAAAGAGTTGCCAAATCACTTTATCCTCGTAATGTGCATGAAAAATCTTCCCCGATTCGTTCATTAATTATCCCCGAAAGGGGGTTGATTGTTTTTAGATGAAGAAACCACGAGGTAATTTGTGTTCTATAAAGACGTGAAAGTTCGAATTTATGGATGATTCTGTGGGCAGTCTGGCGAGTAAGAAGGATTCAAAATCCAGTGCCGTCTTCCTATTGCAGAAATTTTTTGAATCACAGAAACTGAATCGGTCTTCGACTATTTAAAAGTTAAGCATATATTAATGTCAATTTAAAATTTTACTAAAGATTGTAAGGATTTAAAGGAGGCTTTGCCACCATTAGGGTTACGTGTTAAATTCCGAGAAAAATTACTTAACAGAGGTAATACTGTGTATCAATTCCTGTGTTTGGTTTTTGTTTTATCCGTAATTTGCTTAGTGATAAATATTCAAATTTGCAAATGTATGTGTGCATTGTTAAGTTTTATGTACTTATAAAATTAATAAATACAAATTTATTTAAGCTAACGCTAATGCTGTACAACTTGTTTTAAATACTGTGGACGATTTAAAACAGAAATTCATTTCAATGATCCCCAAAAGCGTGCTTTAGGTGTCCCCAGCGCGTGCTTTAAATTATCCCCAGTTGGTGTTGATTTTGCAACGAAACGTTTGTTTTTATTTGAAAAAATCTATGAATAAATGTATGAATTATAACCAATATTGAATATTAAGAGAAATTAAAAAAAATATTTTTAATTTTTTTTGTGTGGAAGGTACCAAATGGAGAGTGCCAATAACACCGACTTTTTATTGGACTCTAGATACTATAAAAGCATTACACTGTACAAAATTTTTAGTATTCGCATGATGTGATATTATAGCTATAAGCAGTTAAATTTTGGTGCAAAATTGTCCATTTATGTGGGAGGTAACAAAAAGGGCGTGGCAACTTCGCCCATTTTTCTCGAAGTGTTAGCGGCTAATACTATGTGTGGAATTTCAGACGATTCGATTAAGTAGTATAGAAGTTATTAAAGAATCAATATTTCACTAAATGTTAACCCTTTGTATGTGGGATACTAGAAGGACTGGACCTATATGACCCATCTTCGAACTTAGCCTGAGATAGAAAAAATATTACCACATACCAAATTTGAAGTCAATCGGTTACTCCTTTCAAGAGTTATCATGTGCACCAGAGTGCCTTTATGTGGGTTGTCCCAAAAGGGGCACCGACAGACAAATAGTTAATATGTGCGGAACGACAGAAGATAAGTAACTACACAAGTTGTTAGAGAACACTATACGTACAACAACATTTTTGTCGAAGGGCTGTGCATAATATTTACTGGTGTAATATTGTGTCCTAAAAAACATTAAAAAATTTGTATGAGAAACATGTTCTTTAAAATTCTCATTTTTTTGGAAGGTGTGTTTAGTATTTGGAACATATTTTTTGAACTATATATTTGATAAAGCCCGGATATACTTTAGATTAACGGAAATTATGTGGACTACAATTGTTAGTAATGACAGAATCACGTGGAAACAGAAGTTTAGTAACTGTCGTTACAATAACTAGAAAAAAATTAGATTTTTTTTTTTGAAAAGATCGTATTTTGCTGGCACGAGAAAGCCATAAAAATAGAAAAGAATAAGAAAGAAAAGTAATTTTGCTCCAATTTTTGGAACCTAGCATTTTTACGGAGAAAACACTGCCTATTTGAAGAAAATCTATGACTAAATGTAGAAATTATAGCACTTTTGGTAGAAATAAGAACATTTCAACATAATCCGGTTTTTAAACACCCATTATTGTGACCAAGGGTATATATCAGATGCTGCAGGTCAAAAGTGTAACATGGAGTGACCCACGAGACCCCAAGAATATTTGGCGGAAATCCATGTTGGGCCTTTTTAAATCATTTTAGCAATGTCCGTCAGCCTATCCGTCTGTCTGTCTGGTTGGTGTGCACGATAACTTTCGACAGGATTAACCGATTGACTTAAAATTTGGTATGTGTCATTATTTTTTCCACATCAGACTAAGGTCAAACATGGATTCTGTTGGTCCAGTACCTCCCCTACAAAGGGTCAACATTTTGTGAAATATTGAGTATCTCATAACTTCTATAATACTAGTCAGAATATTTGACCGTTCCACACATACAGGGTTTTCCAATAAGAGTGATATGATTTATTTGAAAAAAAAAAAACACAGTTATTGTTAAGGAAATTCAAAAGTTTTTTATTTAATGTGAAGTACAATCAATACAATTAAGTTCTAAATAAAACGTCATTCAAATGGCCTCCACGAGCACTTTTTCCACTAAGTCAAATCGTATGTCATGAATGGAACGTTCAATATTGACTTATAAAGCTTGAAGAGAGTCTGGTTTATTTCGAAAGACCAATGACTTCAAATAACCCCACAAGAAATAGTCTAATGGTGTTAAATCACAACAACGACGGTCATCCAATATCATTTTGTGGATTTTTTTAAACCATTTCTGGCGTGAAAACCTCAATTGGGCGACCACTATGGAGTTCGTCTTGACACCTCGTACGGCCCCGTTTAAACTCTACCACTCAATATTTTATAATTGTAAACGAAGGATCAGACTCCACCAAAGTACAATCTACCCCTCTTTTTCTATATTGGTTGGACTGAGACCTTTCAAATGAATGTATTGTATTACACATCGGTGATCAAAAGGCGCGTGGAAACTTCGCCCATTTTTCTCAAGTAGTATAGAAGTTATTAAATAATATTTTTGCTAAATGTTAAACCTTTTGTGGGGGAGGTGCTCGAAGGGTGTGCCGACCAACATCGTGCATCTTTAATCTTAGCCGTAGATAGAAAATATTAACTCACACCAAATTTGAAGTCAATTGGACGGATGAACATAAAACACATAGTGCCCCTGGCCGAAGAAATGCTGCTTCAGGTCAGTCCAGTACATAGAAGGCTGCCGTGGATCGGAATCATCAGTACGGATTCCGAAAGCAGCATAGTACGACTACTGCTTTACTCGCCATAACCATGTATTTAAGCCACCTTCTTAACCAGAACAAGCCCGTTTGACAAGAGAGTCCTCGTGGCACTTGACCTATCGAAGGACTTCAATACTGTCAACCACGCCACGCTTTGTGAGAACATCACCAACACGTCCCTCCCGAGCAGTTTAAAACGTTGGATCGTCAATTACAGTTGTATGTGGAATTCAGAAACAAGATTTCCAAACCCCGTAGAGTGAAACAGGGAGTTGCCCAAGGTGGGGTGATATCGCCGGCACTGTTTAACCTTTCTGCACTTCCACGACCATCAAATGCTGAAGAGTGTATGATTTTGGCGTCGGGCCCCTTGATCGATGACAAATGTGGAAGGCTGAATGTCTACCTGGCTGAGATTTCATGTAGACGCTGCGAGGAACCTGAAGATATCCACCACAAAATCATCTGTCGCACTGTTTACTGTATGGACAGCGCAAGTGAATGAGGAACTCAATGTGATACTCGATCACACAAGATTTCCGACCACCAATTAACCTAAGGTTCTTGGTGTCACATTTGATCGTCTCTTCAGGTCTAACGCTCATGCCAAAGCTATGTACAATAAAATGCCGGCAGCACTTGGGAACCGACAAAGAAGCTGACATAAACTCTGACGCAGTCGCTGAAGTCGTGCATAATTACAGAGTGAATGTCGTGCTAGGAGATCACCCTCATCAGTGGCTTCGGAGGAAGCGGAATTACCACGGCAGACAAGAGTAGTTTTGGCCCAACTGAGATCAGGCTGGTGTAGCCGCCTTAATTCGTAGTTGGCAAGGATTGATGGCACGTCGAACACCTGTCCCACATGCAAGCAAGGACCACACGACGGACTACACTTGTTCAACTGCCCTGCCAATCCTATTCAACTTGTTCACAGGTCTCTTTAGACCCATCCAGTGGAAGCAGCCACCTTCCTTGGCTTGTAAACCAATGTAGTAGAACCCACTATCAGACAATATAGCAGAACCCATAATACAAGGCGAAGCAAACAACACCTAATGTGTTGTCCAATAGGGATGATATGATTTTGAAGTGACGTTATGGCCATTTGTAATATGTCATGATCTGTCATTTGTTTTTCATTGCTTTCAGTAGTGTTTACAATTTCATCATGGGGAGATATACGCAAGAACAACGTTTGCAAATTATTCAGTTTTATTATCAAAATAATCGTTCTCCAATAGCAACATTTCGTGCGCTAAGTCCATTTTTAAATAAAATTAAACACTTTCCAGTCGACCTACGACCTTGACACCCATGACCGATTCCCGATCCGACGTACCGTTAAGTAGCTAGAGCAAAAATAAACTTTCCGTTCACATTTGAAAATGATGCTGTCCATTTTTTTTAAATTAAAAAAAAGCACTTTCCAGTCGACCTACGACCTTGACACCCATGAGTAATATTTTAGCTCTCGTTAAGAGCTATCTTTTTACCATTAACCGATTGTGGCTACGTGCCACACAGCAAATGAAACAATTGAATTGTTGCGAGAAAACCTTGGAGATTCGATTATTTCAAGAAATTGTGACAATGAATGGCCTCCAAGAAGTTGGGATTTAACACCATTAGACTATTTCTTGTGGGGTTATTTGAAGTCATTGGTCTTTCGAAATAAACCAGACTCTCTTCAAACTTTTTTAAGTCAATATTGAACGTGCCATTCATGACATACGACTTGATTTAGTGGAAAAAGTTCTCGAAAATTGGGTTTATCGAATTCGTTCCTGCAGAAGAAGTCGTGGAGGCCATTTGAATGACGTTTTATTTAGAACTTAATTGTATCGATTGTAGTTCACATTAAATAAAAAAATTTTGAATTTCCTTAACAATAAGTGTGTTTTTTCAAAGAAATAATATCACTCTTATTGGAAAACCCTGTACCTATGCTGCTACAACAACAACAGATGGGCGGAAGGACAGACATTGCTCAAATGAAATGGTTCTAAACACATTTCCGCCAAATATGGTTGAGGGGTTAGGTCACTCTTCGATGTGTTAAACTTTTGTTATAATGTTAAAATGTCTCCGTTTGAAAGAAAAGTCCTGCTGAAAATTAATGAAAGTTTTTTTAGGATTAAAGAACTTTCTCATTGTTTTAAGGAACAAAATTTTGTCTGTGTATTTTCTCTTTTTTTATCACAAATGTGAGATTATTTATTGTGTAGTTAAGTTTTTTTCTCAATTATTTTCTACAAGTATTGTTGGTGTTATTATGACTTGATTTACTGTAGTCGTCGTTGCACTTTCTGAAGTGTTTTTCTGCCTTTTGATATGTTATCGGACATTACGTGTTTATAACACACAATTTCTTGTTTTCTAAGAAATTTGAAAACTGACAACAACAACACGAAATGCAGTCTTTTTTCGAGAAAAAAATAACTTTGAGTATTAGAAATTCGTAGAAATTTGATTGTAGTGAAGAACTTTATTTTTATGAATAATAAAAAACACCTAATAACACGAATAAAAGTGAAATATTGTGAACACACGATATTCATAGGAGAACTTATCTCGGCAAAGTTGGAAGACCATGAAAGGGGTTTTTGATTGCGGTCGTGAAATATTGGAAGTGAAATGATATCACAAAAAAACCCTAATATCCGTTTAAAATTTGCAAGAAAACTGTAAAATGAAATTCCCCTCGTCAAAGTCCGCTAATAAAAATATTTTCAACTCAAGAAATAATTAAGCTGTCAATTGCATTATGATCTTTCAATTCCAAAGAAATCAATAAATTTATATTACTTAATTATCTTTTCACTTTATACAAGTAATTTTTATAAAAATGCATAACAAACAAAAACGCTTTTTATTTCACTGAACAGGGAACTTCAAGTGCTTCTTAATTGTTAAATTGACATTTAGAAATCACAACAACATCAAAATTGTTTACAACGATGTCAAAATCGAAATTGAATGAGAGAAACAAATGTCTATAAAATGACAAAAAAAAACATCTTTTGTGTATAACATCAATTAAAAAAATGTGTAATATAATAGTTCTATGGTAACAACACCATTTTACAAAAAAAAAAAAATACTATTTAATTACTCTATGCTAGTCTAAAAATGTAACAGAATTGAGGCACTATGGTTATACCTATTTCGACCACGCTGAATCTAGTGGTGGTAGCCGTATTTCTAGGTTGGCTGTTGTTTTTGAGATATTCCACCACAAAGTCTGTCAGGAAATCAAAGAGGTTAGTTATCTCCGTTGTGATTTTAAAGTGGAAGACTTTGGAATTCACGCTTCAGACTAAGGAACAAAATAAAGGAAACACTTGGAGAATTATTTCTCTTAAAACAGTCATCCCAGCATCTCACCCCCTTAACCCAAAAAAATTGCAATCAAATCTTACCATATGTCAAAAGTCATAAAACTCCACAACATTTTTATTCTGTCTCTTTGAGAAAAATATTTCTCGCGAACAATTGCTATGGGTCCTTTCTCAACGTGATGATTTCTATCAAATGTATGAAACATTCTTAATTATTTGTGAAAATGTTTCTTTATTTCTTAAAACAGTCTCCTTTACACTTTCCAACGATATTCAATTGCTTCGATACCCTGTTCATAGGAAGAACTGTCTAGCTCTTTTAAAACCAAGGCATTTTATCAAGTTTGAAAATAGAAAATAATTCGAAGGACCTAAATCTGACAAATAAGGTCCGCGATGAAACAATTTGAACTTTAATTCATTGATTTTGGTCATCGCAATAGTGGATGTGTAAACTGGGACATTGTCTAGATTTTATTTGTCGACAAATGTGGTCTTTATACCCTACACCACACTGTGGTACAGGGTATTATTAGTTTGTTACACGGCAGATGTTTGTAACACCTGAAAATAACACAGCTCGGCCCACCTTAAAGTATACCGATCGACTCAGAATCACTAGCTGAGTCGATTTAACCATGTCTGTCCGTCCGTCCGTCTGTCCATGTAAAGTTGTTCGTCGACTACAGGTCGCAATTCACTCCGATCGTTCTGAAATTTTGCAGTTCAGAGTATTTCGCAGCTGTAAAGATACCTATTGAATTTGGTTGAAATCGGTTCAGATTTAGATATAGCTCCCATATATATCTTTCGTCCGATTTGGCCCTCTAGTCCTATAGAAGCTTTATTTTACATCCAATCATTTTCAAATTTAGAATGGTAGAGTTTCTTGATCCATGAACCAACATTGCCGAATTTGAAGAAAATCGGTTAAGATTTAGCTATAGCTCCCATATATATGTTTCGTCCGATTTTGCTCTTTAGTCCTGTAGAAGCTGTATTTTACATCCAATCGTTTTGAAATTTAGAATGGTAGAGTTTCTTGATCCATGAACCAACACTACCGAATTTGAAGAAAATCGGTTAAGATTTAGCTATAGCTCCCATATATATGTTTCGTCCGATTTGGCCCTTTAGTTCTATAGAAGCTGTATTTTACATCCAATCATTTTTAAATTTAGAATAAGCAATTTATACATGAATTACAAAATTTATATTTCAGACTTATTCAATATTACGAGAGTGGTGTAGGGTATTATATAGTCGGCCCCGCCCGACTTTAGCCTTTCCTTACTGGGTTTTCCTTAAATTCATCACTTAGACGTTACAATAAGTTAGCAAAATACTCACCGTTGATTGTTTTTCCTTTTTGAAGATAATCGACCAAAATAATCTCAGTCGCATCCCAGAAAAAAAGACGCCATGACCTTGTCTATGGATCTGTCTTCGCCTTGTTTGGACACGATTCTTCCATTCCAGAACACTGCTTTCACTGTTCCTTTGTCGCAGGCTTGAAGTGGTGGACCAATGTTTCAGCCATGGTTATGCATAGACGCGGAAACATCGCCGAACACTGTACTGAAACAGCTCACAACGCTGTTTATGTCCTGCACCCATCATGCGCCCAGCTTTCTCATCTACTAGGTATCGTCCAATATGCGCACTTTTTGAAATGCTTATCATATCAGCTAGCTCACACATCTTCAGCCGACGATCATCTAATAAGATATTGTAGCTTTTCTCACCGTTTCGGGCGTGTACTCCTCAATTAGTCGATCACTAAGAAGTTCGCCTTGGCAGCTCGTACGGCCTCGTTTAAACTCTGTCATCCAATAGTTTATATTAGTAAACGAAGAACCAGATTCTCCAGTAATATTGGTTAGACTGTGACATTTCAAATGAATGCATTAAATTATAAATCGGTGAAATTTTTTTTCTATATTAACAAATTCACTGAGATCGTTTAGTTTTGATGGCTCAAAAAAATTCTAAACGACGTGGCCAACTGAAGATTAAAACATATGTTTTATAAGGTCAACACTTTTCTGCAAAGTATTTATTTAAACTACTTCTTCCATCCATACTTCAAGTCGGCTAATTTTGGGACTGCTCTCGTAGATTCATTCATATCGAGAATATAGAAGAAACGGTGGAAAGAGGGAATGCAATCCTAAATTTGTCGTTAGTTGTGCTGAAAAAGTTCTGCAGGAAGCTTCTGAGATCCCCAGGACTGAAACATCTACAAGGAAGAAATGAACTGAGAAAGGCTCAAAATAAATCCTGGGTATATTTCTGCAATGGCGTAAGAAGCTTAAACCGAAGCCTGGAAGTTACGGTAAATTTTATTATTACACCGTTAAGAAATATAATACATAAAGAAATATAATAGTTCTTGGACTACGTCCAGTGAGGAATATCAGGACGAAATCCAAGATACATAATTCCCGGGCAACCCTGAAGTGGAATTGAATAAATCAACTGAGGATTTCATTGAAGTGCAGCCATCAGAGATCTCCTGCGAGATTTAGTCGAATATGGAATTTTTGGAGCCATAAATAGTTAAAACCGTGCACGTCGCAAATAAAAAAAAAGTCTGGTCGACCGAGGTACAGGCAGTGGCTGATACGCTTGATCCTTGCTCAGGGAGTTCTCTATTTGCTGTATCAATCAGGCCTATATAAAAAATAGAGAGAAACCAATGTTGTCGTCATCCCAAAAACGGAAAAACATTCCATACAGGAGATACGAATTTTCGGCCGATTAGTCTATCGCCACTTCTCCTAAAAAACCTGCAGAGATTAATCGATAGTTACCTTAGGACAAGCAGATACGAGTAACGACGAATGCAGGTGAGGCAAGGGAAACAATGGAACATTTTCTGTCTCAATGTCCAGCTTTTAGACATGCCATATCCAGCTTCTTTGGATCCGACACACTACCAGATCTGACTCATTTCAGAGTATTCGACTGGAGGTTACTGAGGAAATTCGTGTCTACTATAGATTTCTATAACCCTTGAGGGTTAAAAAGATCATAAATAAAGACATGAGATGTTAAAAAGTCTACTCTATTCAAAATAACCTAACTGACATTAGGACTAAAATGGATCGCAGGCTACTTTCCTATACACAGCATAGCCGCAGCAATGCCAAATCCACCGAAACCATCCTACATGAATTGGTTAGCTTTATTCAAGGATCTCTTTTTGCTAAGGAGTTTACTATTGTAGCAAAAGTTGCGGCTCCGGCAACCCTGAGGTTGATAACAATCTACGAAGTTTTGTTTATTCATAAACTTCTGACGAAGAGGCGCATTTCAGCTAGCTTAGGGTCAACTGACCTCTATAGATTTGTCAGCAGGAACGACCCAAGGGGGTGTTCTGTCTCCTCCGCTATTGAATCTCTCCATGAACAACAATCTGTTTTCTCTGGAGAAGATGAGTTTAGTCGCACTATCGACTAAAGGGAAGGTTCCGAGTACTCTTACAAATCCTACAGGATGCCCTTTATACTACCGGAAGATGGGCTTCCGATAATGGTCTAGGTGCAAACCCGAACAAGGCAGAACTAGTTATTTTCAGTAGGAGATATAAGGTACCAACTGTTGTTCCTGTCTTCTTTATAGGTATTGAATCCCTTCTCTGAAAGCGAAAAATACTTAGGTGTTTTACGAGACAAGAAGTTCAACTTCAAACCCAAGATTATGGCAAGAGCACAAACATGTGTTAGTGCTATTAATATGACAACACTACACTGAAAAAAATTTCATAAAATTAAAGAATGGCTCCAAAGACGTCATTAGTTTTTAAAATAAGAACATTTTGTACTTAAAATGTACATAATTTCATTAATATTAAGTAATTTACTTAATTTTAAGTACATTTTCTTAATTTTAAGTGCAAAATGTACTTATTTTGAAGACTAAGGAAGTCTTTGGAGCATTTCTTTAAATTTATGACAAATTTGTTTCAGTGTAGAGTCTGAACCCGCGTATGGTTGATTGGTTGTTTACAGCAGTAGTCAGACTTCTAACCTTCTGCGCCATTCTAAATTAAATCACTGCCGCGTTGAGAACGACACCAAATGTCATTCTAGGCATAATGCCTGACCTTCCTCGCATTATGTCAAAACCACTCTTTGACAAAACGTATCTCACTCATATATCTCATTGATGACAATGGAATGGTCGTTTCCCAGGACAGAGCAGCTTCGTTAACTTGTATACACCCCTTTCCAAACTCAACAGCCAAGTAGGCTTTGTTGTATTTCCAAAAGGACTTGAGTTATACATTGCAAAAAGACTGCATGATCAATGTAATGTTTGCCATGTATAAATCTTAGGTATTTGAGGGTAGTAGAATGACTGAAAGACATTTTTTATTAAAGACGCTGTCAGTATTTTCGCTGTTTCCAGCGATTTTCAGTAGTCAGAAAACTAGCTGCCGCAACATCAGCCGCAACTTCTACCTCTTTTTTGCTAGCAAGTATTTTACCGCCGAGCCATTTTTTCAAGTTTGGAAACCAAAATTATTCCTTGAGAGCTAAATCTGGCGAATAAGGTGCGTGCTGAAACACTTCGAACCTTAATTCGTTGATTTTGGCCATCACAATAGTGGATGAGTGAACTGGTGCATTGTCTTGATTATGAGCAAACACGGCACCCATCTTGCGCACAGCTTTCTCAACTTCAAATTTTCCGTCAATATGCGATATATGGCACTTTTTGAAATGCCTATGACTTCAGTTAGCTCATGACACTTCATCCGGCGCTTATTCAATAGTATTTTGTGGATATTTTAACCACTTCTGGCGTGGACACCTCAATTGGCAGCTCGTACGGCCCTGCTAAACTCTGCTAACCAATATTTTACAGTTGTAAACGAAAGAGCAGACTACCCCAAAGTATAATCTAGCTCGGTTTTAATATTGGTTGGACTGAGATGTTTAGAATGGAAGTATACATATCGGTGACCAATTTTTTCCATGTTTACAAATTTACTGAGATCGTTTAATTTTAGAAGGTTGCCAATTTTCATGAAAGTAATTTTTTCATACTGCTACCGCCATCTATATGTCAAGTCGACTAATTTTGGGACCGACCTCGTATGTTATGCAGTTTCTGAATAGCACTTTGATACTGAAGGCTGAAGTCTTCACAAATCTAGATCAAAACCAGATATTTACATTTCTCTGACGGGCAAAAGTTATGAGCATTGGCATGCAAATACTTTTCAATATTTTTTGCCCGATTTCTAATATTTAAATGTACATAGGTCTCACAGTACTCAAGATTTTTTATCTTTGATAATGTTTCTTAGTTTCTATAAGCCCGATAGAAGGTGAACATTTTGTATACAAAAGATCAATACATGGCATTAACAGTTGAAAATGATTTCGGGCATATGGCCACCGCGGCTGTTCATGACGAAGCGCATTCTGGACGTTTAATTTTGTCTCACTTTTTCGAGCATTGCTGGCCCTATGTCACGAATAACACGAACATTTGAGGTCTACAGGGCGCCAGAGAATTCACGTAGCCTCACAGAAATAAATCGATAGGTGTCAAATCGCACGACCTTGGAGGCAAATTCACAGTTCCATTTCTCGAAATCAAGTTATCACCAAATTTTGATATCAACAAATCGATGGTTGCTGTCGTCATAATGTCATCCATATTAATTTATATATATTCCAGGGAAAAGCCAGCTGACAAAGACCATAATGCTTGTTATATTTTTGTAGCGACAGACCAGAGTCTCTGGTGGGAATCGAACCCACGACCCCCAAACTCAAAGGCCACCAACTCGTTCGCTGCGCTCGTCTTCAATATTTTCAAACAAAAAATCATTTCAAACAATCTCCATTGAAAGTAACGCGAGCTCCGACTTCATTTTTGAGGAAATATGGTCCGATGATGCCACAAGTGTGTAAACCGCACCAAACGGTGCATTTTCTTGATGTAATGGGGTTTGCGGCAATTTTGTTTATTAACAACCCCGTTCAGCCAAAAATGAGCTTCAGCGCTGAACACAATTTTGCGATAAAGAATCGTTTATAGGTCGCGCGATTCGATGACTGATTTTCAAAGTTAAATTACCTAATCTGGTAGTGTTGTTAAAGAGGGAATCTATTCATGTTTATTTGCCAGAGCATACTGATCATACATGTCAAAACGTGACCGCTGCATGACAGTTCGTTTGACAGCTAAACCTTTCTTAACCTTTTTTTGTAAGGAAGAACCACCCTTTATTAGGCAACATACCTAACATTTGTACCATGTTTCATTAAATTGGAGACCATAAGGAAATTTCCCTGATCACGTAGCGTGATTCTCGTCACTGAGAAAGATACGAGTATTCACACTAGAATTTAATTGCATCACTTTAAATTTAAAGATAATAAAGCTAAAGTCAGAATATTTTTTCCAATAAATTGTCTTTGCATTACAAAATAGTCTTCAATTAAGTACAAAATAAATCTAGGAGTGCTAAAAAGATTTATAATATTTGCCCTACCCCATAGAAGTGATAAATTTACAACATGGGAACTAGTAAATCCCGAATAAGTTATTTCTCTTCTCAAATCATCTGCTAAACAATCACATTATACTGATTTATTAGCATCTTAGCAAATATCTTGTTTTTATCTATAGCCCATAACTTTGTAGAACAGTGTAATCAATTAGACGTGGCACTTATGACGGCGCCAATTGTTTTTCCCTGACCGTGGCCATATTAAGGCGAATAATGGAAGAGCGTCGAAAACATGCCTCGTCAAATGAATTGCAAATTGAACTGTGCCCGTAAATTTCTTTGTGAGGTTTCTCAGTTTGTTTAGAAAATCGTTCAATTGATAAAAATCATTTAATTTTCCTCCGCCCAAGTAACTTGATATTGTTGTAAACACACATTGCTTGAGAATTAACAAATCAAACAATTTCAATTTTTAACTAGAAAGCTGTCAATTTTGTTGTGAGGTTTTTTTTCTTCGTCAAGTATTTGAAACAAAAATGGTTGGGGTTGGGTTTCAATCAACATTTTCAAAAAGCTTTTCTAGACTGACCAAATGGTCCAAAACCGCAAATTGTTTCGAGAAATATGTTTGTCATAGTCGGTTAATATGTTTGTAACAAACAGATGCCTTTTTATGAAATATTTTTATTAGATCGTAATATTTTGTTCATGAAATTTTAAAAACAATACGGTCGGACTTTGTATAACTTATGTATAGTAGAGCACACTACACTATTTAGGTTTAAGTAAAGAATGACAGCCTGTATGACAGGCTCACTTCTAGCCCCGCCCGTTGAACCAATTTGATTGATTTAGAAAGCTCAAAACTTAGTAGAGTTTAATATCAGCCAAGTTTTTAAGCTCCCGAAAGAAATGAGAACCTATACTAGCATGCCATTTTCCAGAGAGAGTGTGGTTCAATACACAGAAGGTAATCTATTGAGTTCTCTTCATCGCCGCAGCCTCTGAAAAATAAATTTCGCAAGACCTTCAATCTCTTTGCGTGTCGGTCAAGCCAGGCAGTGCCCCTTAATAACAGATACGATAAATGAGGTATCCGCTCACGATAACGACACCAGCACAACCTGTCACTTGCTGCCAAACGGCATTATCTCTCAAGAAAATATTGCAGGTCGCTACGGCATGCCTACATATTCCAGTTGCATGCTTAAAATTCCCTGGTATGTCAGTGTGGCCCGGCACATAAATCAGGCGAATATTGAACTGTTCAACTATCTCGTTAATACTTTTTTCAGCTGTCGATGGTAGTTTTTAAATCCAGAAATACAGTTTCCAGGACTTTCTGGCAGCATGACTAAAATATTGACACCTACTTTAGTCAGAACATTAATTTTCATCCATTATCTGTAATAGCTACTATTTTTGCAGCCTTTTCGCAATGGATACCTAAAGTTCCTCACAGCAGACAAAACATACCACTTACTTTAGAGTTTAGAACCATCTCTATAGAAGTTCACGAATCTGCTATTTTCTGAGATACGACTATTCTGAGCTGTCAGGTCTAAGAATGAGATACTTTTTTGTCAAAAAGTGATTAAGTCATAGTGTAATCAGGCATTGTGTCTCGTAATCATTTCCTGACCAGAGTGACGGCTTGTTGTCTTACTATGTATATCTTGATGTCGTTTTCAGTAGTACACATATAAGCCATTCGGTGAACTTTAATTAGGTGGATTTATGCATAACGGTCCAACAAACGACAATGTCATACAGCGTTTTCGGTCTGACTACTCTCGTATACACCCAATAACGTATATAGTCATCAGAAATGATAAAGGACCAATCATACTTTTTGAAAATTTTACAAGAGAAGCAAAAAACCTTTAGTCCTAAGGTAACTATCGTGTAATCTCTCCAGGCTTTTCAGCTAAAACTATGATAAACTAATCGGCGGGAACCAAACCAAATCAACGAACGGGGAGCAGCACTAACCAGATCGAGGTGGGATACTATGCAATACTGCAGGATTGCTAGAACCATTTGGCCAGCCATTGATGTGACTTGTACCAAGGAACTGCTATCCTTCAGAAAGAACACACTAAGTATTCTCACAGGAGTCATCACAGGGAACTGCGTTATTGGCAACATGGCTGCACGCATGAAGCTTCCTTACGAGGACTTCTGCAGAATCAGCTTGGATGAGAAAGATGAGGAGTGAGTACAGCACTTGCTATGCTCATGTAAAGGACTTCAAGAGTATCGTTTAGCCTATCTAGGGCACAGGCTCTTCGAAGACCTCAACGACCTAGCAAGTGCTCCACAAATTCATCAATATCTCTGGTTCAGCAAAAACTTTGTGGTTTGTGGACCAACTGATGACACTGGGCTACTAGATCTTCTATTCTTCGCTTATCTTCTCTACTACTACCTTCATCTGATCTTTTCTTCTTCACTTCTGCTTACGGAAAACACAAAGGACCGAATCGTCGGCCGCGAGTGGACTCGTCAGTTGTATACTGACCGGCGTCCCTTTCAACCTAACCTAACCTTATCGGCAGGAAAGGTTTAAAGCCTAATGGCCAGTATTTTAGATTCGGTTACAATCTCGCTGGCTAACACTGATTGATGCACTTTACTGGAATCCCCAGCTGAAGTATTCAATATCTCTACAGAGTTGCCCGGGAAATGTTTATCCAGTAGCACCGCTAGCAATTCCTCACTGGACAAAGAACTATTATCTTTCTTGATGTACCCAATAGTGCAATTAATATCTCCAGCGTTTTCAGGAGAAATGACGGTAGACGAATCGGCAGGAAGTCCCGCCTTTGAGATGAAGATTACATTAGTTTAATTCCATTTTTGTTGGTATACATATAGACCTGCTGGTGCAACAAGTATGGAACTTATAAGTCGATTTACCCGACTGAACTTTCTTCCTTGTTTAAGCAAATTCTTTAGCCAAACTCTTCACCTGAAAAGTGTGGTATTTATGGCTCAAATTATGATATTTGAAAGCTACATCATCATACATCTACGAGGGGACTACAACAAAATAAAAACATGATTTGTACAAATTCTATTGAGATGAATTCTTGCCAAAATAGAATAGAAACTGCATTTTTGGGAGCGACATCTATAGGTTGAGTATAACAAAATATGGACTGATTTAAAAAAATTTTACTGTGATGAATTCTTGTCTAAATTAAATACAAACTGAAAAGATTCAGTTAAAATGCTTAGAAAATGTGGTATTTATGGCATAAATACGGAATATTTTGGAGCGACCTCTATAGGGTGACTTCCAAAAAAAACCGCCACCCCCGCTGATCAACTTACCATGATAATCTCACCCCCCGCAACCCCCGCTGATCCACTTACCCCTGATAATCTCACTACAAAATATCTATTTATCTATAGTAGTAGAAATCGATGGATATTTTAGGTAAAGTGTTCGACAAAATGATTCCTTGTTAAAATTCACTATAGGGGTCCAGAATATGTGGTGGCGTAGAATCAGCTATATGGTTTGAATTTTTATAACTTTTTTAATTATTATTCTTTCCTTGTTTTTTCAGCATTTTGTGAAGGAGACTTGGGGCATTAATTATGAATTGAACAACGTACAAAAATAATTAAATTTTTCCGAAATTTTGCGAAAAGTTATGGAAAATATAATAATCGCATAAATAAAAAAGTTATAAACCATATAGCTCATTATGCGCCACCCTGTACTTTTATGGCAATTCAACAGTTTTTTTAATATATCGTATTTATTGGCTGGGCATTGAGTTTGTTCCTTTCGAAAACAACCAATAAATATGATATATTAAAAAACCGTTCAATTGCCATAAAAGTGTATTGTGGGCACCTATAGTGATTTTTTATAAGGAATTTTTTTGTTGAACACTTTACCTAAAAAATCCATCGATTTCTACTACTTTTGATACATAGTTATATTTGTAGGGAGATTATCCCGATTATATTTGTTCTTTGACGTGGAACATCTATTCCGAAGCCTCTAGCCACAAACACAGTTTTTTTTAAATTTTTAAAAAAATAAAGAAGTATATAAATAATTTTGGGCCCACTTCCATCCAAAGCTTATATGTTAGAGAATTAATAGAAGTTTAAAATATAAAAAATTCGCGAAAGTCGGAGAGAACAAACAATTTAAAAAAATAAATTTAAAATTCAAACATAAAAATCACACACAAAAAAAATTTACAATAGGCGTGTTTTCGTTACTTAGCTCCCCATACTTAATTTGTATGGGGAGCTAAGCACTTTTAAGCACTATTAGTTCCCGATGATGTTTGGTGCTTGTGTTCATGTCTTAATCGAGTATGATTAAAATGGACCATTTTGTACCAAAATTTTTCAGCTTATAACTTTATTACCAGTGCATACAAATACCTGAAATTTTGTACAGTGCAATGGTTTAATAGTTCCTACAATACAGTGAAAAATGGGCATTGTTGCCACGCTCCTTTTGGTACCTCCCACACAAATGGGCCATTTTGTACCAAAAGTTACAAGCTTATAACTTTAATACCAGTGCATACAAATACTTGAAATTTTGTACAGTGTAATGCTTTTCTAGTACCTAGAGTCCAGAGAAAAATGGACGCTATTGACACGCCCCTTTCGGTACCTCCCACACAAATCGACTTTTTTGCCAAAAAATGTAATGCAAAATATTTATTAAATGCAGTTTAAATTAATAATAATATAATTAAAGCAAAAAATAAATACATTTTGCGAATATATTTTAGGACCGAAGGTGAGTGGATTCGTAAGTCGGTTTACCCTAATGCATTTTCTTACTTGTTCTGCAAAATTTCGCTGAAATTGTATTTTTTTTTTTTAAATTTCATTTCTCTAAATAATTACGTTGGAATTACATTTTTCTAAAAAAAATTGTTAAAATTACATTTTAAAATGAGTCGATAGCTAGTAATAAACTAATACTATGTGTGGAATTTCAGAAGATTGGAATAAGTAGTATAGAAGATATTAAAATATCAATATGTATTTCACTAAATGTTAATCCTTACTGGGGGAGTTACTAGAAGGAGTGGACCAATATGGCCCATCTTCGAACTTAGCCGGAGATAGAGTAAAATATTACCGCATACCAAATTTTAAGTCAATCGGTTAATCCTTTCGAGGGTTATCATGCGCACCAGCCAGCAGACAGACAGACGGACATTGCTCAAAAGGCTTTAAATATCGTAAAACGGATTTCTGCCGAACCTACTTAGGGTCTTTGGTCACTCTTTCGATGTGCTACACTTTTGGCCCATAGCAAATGATATGTACTCCTCCACTAAAGTGGGGGCATAAAGACTCTAAAAATCTCGTTGTTTTTCCAAAATAATTCAGCTTTGTTTTTTTATACAAAAACTATATTTTTAGCTGCGCATTTTTTTATTTGTCACTTTTGCACGAATTTGGTGCACATGTGTTAAATTCACTTAAGTCTTTAAGCAAAATGCATCTCTCATTTTTTGCTTACTGAGAAAACACGACTGGATATTTGTTTGCAGTTTTTCTTGGCTTTTTTTCTCCGTTTTTTTTTGTTGCTAAATTGAATTTAAAAGCCATTTTTCATATTTAAAACGCAGATAAAAAGATTAACTGAAAAAATGAATTGCTCTCTTTTAAATGCAGTTAAATTGTGTTTTCATTATGCGAACATAATTGGGCAAAATTGTCACGTTTCTCACAGTTTTTTCTTTAAATCGGCTATTATCAGCAATTTAGCAAAACATAATTAATGAATAATTAACATAGCGCGAAGCGAGAGTGTGAGGAAGTTGTTATAGATTAGGTTTAATGGAGGAGTTTTTACATCATTTGCTAACGACTTAAAGTTTAATAAGTATGTTCGGCGGAAACATGTCCGTTTCAGGACATTTGAAGTCACTTTAACAATGTCCGTCCGTCTGTCTTGTTTTTGTGCACTATAACTCTCGAAAGGTGTAAACGATTGACTTGAAATTTTGTATGTGTTGATATTATTTTCTATCACCGGCTATGTTAGAAAATGGCCCATATTGTCCCACTCTTCCTCCCCGATATTATTTGTAAGTGATACTTTTTCCATATTTGATTGATGCTATTTTGCTCCGTAATTAATTTTTCAGACTTTCTGTTTTTTGTTTAACAAATTCCTTCAACTCCTATAAATAACTTTCCTCACCGCCCCAAATTGTCCCCCTAGTTTTATTTATTTCTTAAAACAAATGTGTATAATTAATTACAACAATATGTAACGCCTCTACCTACTTCAAGTGCTGGCAACAACACACCTCTTCCTGCGCATGTGTGACTTTTATTTATGACACATTCGCTATTTAACAGGATTTATTGTATCTTTCGCTTATAATTCCTTTTAATAAATCGTGTCTCCGTTTTTATCTTAAAATGGCCATAAATAAAATTGTGTTCATTCACAGAAATAGTAGGGAGGGTTTGCAACATGAAACCGAGATCAACACCAAAACTGCAACTGAAATTGCATTGTACTACATGTCATTGTCGTACGACACAATTTGCAAAAAACGCTACAACATGTTTTCGATTTTATTTCTTCATTTGTGAGGTTTTTTATTCTTCTTCGTCAGATTGTCACTTTGTATTACAAAGTATATAGCAGTTTATGGAAATTCGAACCCTCTTTCCCCCTCCTTCCACCATCCCCCGGAAGTCATTCGCGGTTTTAGCCCTCAACACTCCAATCACAAGTCACCAACAACCAACCAAACTCCAACACTCAAGTACTTCATACTCGTACGAACGTACGTAAAACACAATCATTTAAAGTTAATTTATCTTGTATTCGAGTTTTTTTCTCTTAACCTAAACTCTTCGCTTTAATTATATGTTTTTGCGGTTTTCTTAAATATAAAAATTACACGTTGTAAGGCAATACAATCTTACATGAATTGCATTCAGAAATTTTATAACAAAAAATAACACAAAGCTGAGGAGTTGGAGGAGAATGGAACATGAGATTCACTCCACATCAACAGAGTTGGAGTTCGAAACTGCATGTGGAGTACTGCTTCTTAGGTATGATCTGGTACAGAAGTTATTCCACTGATTATGGTTATTAAGTGATGAGAGACGACGAATGCAATATATATTGTGGAAATAATAACACATTTGCAGTTGGGAAGCGGTTTCTTGTTCCACATTCAATATCCCATTGCAAATTTGCGTAGGCATTTCATCGAATGATTTATTGCACAAAAATGCAATTCATACTGTATCATTGACTCAACGCTGGAGATTTTTACTTCCAATTCATATTATGTGTTTTTGATCTTACAGAAAGCTGATGTTAAAATATGAACTTTATTTTTATGTGTATTATTAAAATTGTTACTTAAAACATTTTATTATTTCCTCACTCAACAAAATGGCTTCTGTAGATATTCTGCTTGAGACATGCATATCACAGTACAACACATGATTTTGGAACTCAATTCTGAGAATTGGACGTGAAAGTAGCCCCAAAAATAATAACTTTTGCATCACTCACTCGGTTAGTCAAGTTGGCTCAATTAATAATTTAATGGCCATACGATTTTTTTGCTCAACGTGGATTTGTAGCACTTTTTCTATATTTTAACACGGTTATATTTCGGTATACCGTACGGAATATCTCTTTTGTGTCTGAAGCAAAGTTGTAGATATTGTAAAGAAAAAAAAATGCGGAACAATCCTATCCGAAAATAGTGCATCCAGTGCCTTAAAAATCGCAAAAATTCCATTTTTAACCATTTGTTCCCCATTTTTCAACTTTTTTGCCCAATAACTGAATTACAGTCCACAAATATGCTGTTTATACCCTCACTTTAGTGTGACGAGGGTATATATCATTTGCTACGGAAAAAAGTGTAACACATCGAAGGAGTGATCTAAGACCCTAAGTATGTTCGGAGGAAATCCGTTTTGGGTCATTTTAAGTCGAATGAGCAATGTCCGTCCGTCTGTCTGTCTGTCCGTCTGTCTGTCTGTCTGTCTGTCTGTCTGTCTGTCTGTCTGTCTGTCTGTGTGTCTGCTGGCTGGTGCGCACGATAACTCTCGAAAGGAGTAACCGATTGATTTCAAATTTGGTAAGTGGTAATATTTTTTTCTATCTCCGGCTAAGTTCGAAGATGGGCCATATTGGTCCACTCCTTCTAGTACCTCCCCCACAAAGGGTTAAAATGTTGTGAAATATTGATTCTTTAATAACTACTATACTACTTATTCGAATCTTCTGAAATTCCACACATAGTATTAGTTTATTAGTCGCTATTAACTCGAGAAAAATGGGAGAAGTTGCCACGTCCCTTTAGGTACATCCCACACAAATGCACCGTTTTGCACCAAAAATTAACAGCTTATAACATTAATAACGGTCTATAAAAATACTTGAAATTTTGCACAGTGTTATTCTTTTGTATTGCCTACAGTCCAGAGAAAAATGGGCGTTGTTGCCACGCCCCTTTTGGTACCTCCCACACAAAGGTACCATTTTGCACCAAAAGTTAACAGCTTATAACATTAATACAAGTGTATAATAATACTTGATATTTTGTACAGGGTAATGTTTTTATAGTGTCTATAGTCCTGTGAAAAATGGGCGTTATCGCCACGCCCCTTTTTGTACCTCCCACACTAAATTGCCAAATCATACCACAATTTAATATCTCGTAACGTTTATACCAGTGCACATAAACGCTTATAATTCGGCGCAGTGCAATGAATTTAAAGTATCTACTGTTCAGCGAAAAATAGGTGTATTTGTTAAACCCCTTCTGGTAGCTCCCACACAAATTGACAGAATAATTCGTGTAATATTCAATATTACATTACTCACAAAGTGAGGGTATGCCTTAGTCGGTTTACCCGACTGAAACTTTCTTACTTGTTTTTTCTTTATAAACTTTATTTTGCATGAAAATAAAAATTCAGAGTCATATTACAGCTATTCTTACACAGAAAATATGAGATTTTTATATGTTTTCTAGCATGGAAACAAAATTTACACTATTTCCAATTATTGTCAATATCCGCGTTGAAATTGACGCTTGTGGTTCTGGTGATCTTGTTTTCTTCGTAGGTTGTTCATACTCATGTTCTGAGACTGCATTATCATCCGAGTTAGACATAATATTCAAGGGCCTGTTTTGTTCAGTGTCATTTTCATCTTCGGTGCTTTCATCTTCAAACTACATAAATTTAGAACTTGACCAACAAACCTCCGCAAGCAATGCATCTATTTTTTGCCTTTGAATCGCTTTCCCATTAGCATGGTCACCTGGTGGAACCTCTCTCCTTGTTCGTCCTATTCCTGAGGTAATTGTGTCAAAAAGGTATTAAGGTGGAAATGCATGAAAAGTAATTTGAACGTCGTGATTGCATAGATTTTTTCAAAATTATATCAATGAACACCTATGATTACTACGTATTTTTCAATATTTTTAACACGTTTATATCTCGGTATATATCGGCATGAAAAACTTTTCTGAACCGATTCGGATAACTGGTCCTTAAGTTATGCCAAAATATGCCCGAAATATTGGGCAAATGAAGAAAAATAAATTCTAAATAAAAGTATTGTCTTTTGTTATTTATTGTTGGTCTGTGTTTTTGTTATTCAGTCAGAATTTATTTGTTTTAAGACCATATGTTTCAGTTTCCTTTCTGTCTATTGCAAAAAAGTATTGTCTTTTATGTACCACGGACCTCAAGCCAAATAAACAATCCAACCACAACAAAAGAAAAATGTTTTTACAAATATTGAGTAGCCAAAAATCCAATTTCTATTTTGGATTTTTTAAATTAAAGTTTTTCAAAAAATTGTCGAAAAAAATGTGAATAAAAAATGGCCCGTTATGTTCCCTTTCAAACGACTAAAACTTTCTAAAAATCGGTATGACCGTTCAAGAGCATTACAAATTTCGTAAAACTCAAAAATGCATTTTTTTAATATTAAAGATTTAAAATGCCCATAAAATTTTGGAGAAAAAAATTTAAATAAATATATGATAGCGATCGGGAAGAATCTTGTACCATGTTTAGTCCTATTGTATAGTATAGCCTGCTCCATTTCGAGGTTCCCTGCTTTTTTAAAGAAAAAACACAGAAAATTCTAATTGAATGGGGAATGTTTATTATCATTTGAAAGAACATTCTTTGGCATTTATTTTTTGAAGATTATGTCTATCAAATGTTGGCCGCGGCTACGTCTCAGATGGTCCATCGGTTAGTCCAATTTTCGATGACTCTTTCGAGCATTTCGACTGGTAACTGGCGAATGACACGCGTAAACGTTGTTCAGGCGTAAGTCTTTCCATGATGAAATGCCAAACAATACTTAACAAAAATAACATGACAGCAAGACACGACTCACACGTGATCTGTCAAAAAAGGCCATTGAAAAAAGTATCTCTACTTGGATCACCCTATAGTTATTGATCAAACATTCAATGAGATCAGTTAGGGACTGTCCGGGTTGGAGGATGCTGAATTTTGATATTTTGGTCAAACGGACTGTTACACATCCATATAACTAATTACCTAGTGTAATTTTAAAATTTTTCCAACAGTGTCTTCATAGCCTTTTTTTCACTATTTTAAAAAAAATAAAATATTCCCAAAAATATTTTGTTGTGATTTTTTTTGCGAAATTAAAACTTGTTTTGAAATTTTTGACAAAAAACATGTTTTTATTTTTGATTTTTGTTCAAACTAAAGCTTTGGCCATTTCCTTTAAGAGATTTGTGGTATATTACATAGTTGGATGAGACTTGCTTATCTATCAGAATAAAGATAAACATCCAAAATATAGAGGTTGAACCAAATATTTAAGCATAACTCGAAAACCATTTATCCTAATTGTACTATACATTTTTCATCCCATCAGCGGTTGGCAGGTACTCGAAGGAGTGGACCAATATAGTCCATCTTTGACCTTAGTCTGAGATAGAAAAAATTTGCACATACAAAATTTGAAGTCAATCGTGCGCACTAACCACACAGACAAGCAGATGGACATTCCTAAAATGACTTAAAATGGCCCGAAATGGATTCCCGCCAAATATTCTTGAAATCTCTTAGGCCACTCCAACGTCATGCTACACTTTTTACCTGCTGCTCTAATGTATACCCTTGTTCACAAAGGTGGGTGTATAAAAACCGGATTATGTTTTTATCAAAAGAGCTATAATTTCGACAAATTTTCTTCAAAAAGGCATTGTTTTCTTCGTTCGTCTGCCCTTCCGTCTGTTGTAATCACGCCACAGTCCGTTATAATACAGCTAGGTTGATCGAATTTGGGAGACATATTTCTTATATTTGCAGGTTGTTTGGAATTGCAAATGGGACATATCGCTCAATGTTTTGATATAGCTCCCCTATAGAGTTCGCTCTAAAATACGGGTTTTTAGCCATAGATACCACATTTTTAAAGCAATTTAGCAGAAACTTTGAAGTTTATATTCTATTTTGACAAGAATTCATCACAGCAAACATTTTATAAATCGCTTCATATTTTGTTATAGTCACCCTATAGAGGCCGCTTCAAAATATACGTATTTAAGCCATAAGTACCATTTTTCTTTTCATTTTACCGAATCTTTGCAGTTTGTATTTAATTAAGACAAGAATTCATCGCAGTAAAAATTTTGGAAATCAGTTCATATTTTGTTATAGTCCACCTATTCGCTCCCAAAAAGGCTTATTTAAGCCATAAACAGCACATTTTCTTAGAAATTTAGCTGAAACTTTGCAGTTTGTATTCTATTGTAGCCAGAATTAATTTCAATAAAATTTATTCAAATCAAATTTTATTTTGTTGTAGTCCCCGTGTAGATGTAGCTTTCTATTTTAAGCCATAAACAGTTTGGCTAAAGAATTCGCGGCCTAAAATTTGGCTAAAAATTGCAGCGTTACTTGTTTATACCCTACACCACACTGTGGTACAGGGTATTATAAGTTTGTTTCACGGCAGATGTTTGTAACACCTGAAAATAACACAGCTAGACCCACCTTAAAGTGTACTGATCGACTCAGAATCACTAGCTGAGTCGATTTAACGATGTCCGTCCGTCCGTCCGTCTGTCCATGTAAAGTTGTTCGTCGACTACAGATCGCAATTTCACTCCGATCGTTCTGAAAATTTGCAGTTTAGAGTATTTCGCGGCTGTTAAGATCGCTATTGAATTTGGTTGAAATCGGTTCAGATTTAGATATAGCTCCCATATATATCTTTCGTCCGATTTGGCCCTTTAGTCCTATAGAAGCTGTATTTTACATCCAATCGTTTTGAAATTTAGAATGGTAGAGTTGCTTGATCCATGAACCAACATTGCTGAATTTGAAGAAAATCGGTTAAGATTTAGCTATAGCTCCCATATATATGTTTCGTCCGATTTGGCCCTTTAGTCCTATAAAAGCTGTATTTTACATCCAATCGTTTTGAAATTTAGAATGGTAGAGTTGCTTGATCCATGAACCAACATTGCCGAATTTGAAGAAAATCGGTTAAGATTTAGCTATAGCTCCCATATATATGTTTCGTCCGATTTGGCCCTTTAGTCCTATAAAAGCTGTATTTTACATCCAATCGTTTTGAAATTTAGAATGGTAGAGTTTCTTGATCCATGAACCAACACTACCGAATTTGAAGAAAATCGGTTAAGATTTAGCTATAGCTCCCATATATATGTTTCGTCCGATTTGGCCCTTTAGTCCTATAAAAGCTGTATTTTACATCCAATCGTTTTGAAATTTAGAATGGTAGAGTTTCTTGATTCATGAACCAACATTGCCGAATTTGAAGAAAATCGGTAAAGATTTAGCTATAGCTCCCATATATATGTTTCATCCGATTTGGCTCTTTAGATCCAATCGTTTTTACACCACATTGTGGTACAGGGTGTTATTTAAGTATAAAATGTCCCAAAAGTAAATTTATGTAAACAATTTATACATGAATTACAAAATTTATATATCAGAGTTATTCAATATTACGAGAGTGGTGTAGGGTATTATATGGTCGGCACCGCCCGACTTTAGCCTTTCCTTACTGGTTTTAATAATGTATTTAAACAAAAACTTGATTTGCTCCATATCCAAAGATTTTTCGAGTAATAAAATTGAATGCAATCCATGGTGGAGGGTATGTAAGCTTCGACATGGCCGAACTTAACGCTATTATGTACTTGTTTACAATTAACATCGTGCGTTTAAAATGAACCACCCTGTAGTTAAAAATAAATTGTGAATTATTAATTTATTTCAAAGTAACTACAATTACTATAACGAGGAAAATTAAAAAAAAAAAAATAAAATAAAGATCTAGCCATTTTAACAAGTATACTCGAACTCAATATTGACATCTCCCTTCTAATTAAATTCAAATTAAAAATATTTGTCTTATTTTATTTTTAGTAGGAAATCATTACGCTATGGCCGCTGTTATAGATACTGAAGAGTCGCCAGTGGTAGTTACCGAAAAAATTGTCAATGGTAAGTCGTTACAAAAAATAAGAAACAATATATTAATTTATTAAATGTTTTCGAAATAGTGTAATTTTTTAAATGCATTAATAATTTACAAATACATAATTGCAAAATTCAAATATTTATTCATCGCTAACATTTGTTATTCGTTATTTTGAACAATTGTTCTGAACATAAATATGAAAACTACGAAGAAAATAAATTTTAAATTTCAGACATTGTCAAAATTAGCTGAAAAGAATAAAAATATTCAATGAATGGATATAAAAACTCACTTTTATACAGCTGTAAATGCAAAATAAAATTAGGAGTGACATAACTCAAAATTGAAAATATTCTAGAGGAGTAACTTTTTAAAAACGTTGGAATGGTCCGTAATTTGTTGTTTACTTACACAGTACAACTCATGATTTTGGGACTCAATTCTGAGAATTGGACGTGAAAATAGCCCAAAAATAAGTACTTTTGCATCATCCGTTTAGTCAAGTTGTCTCAATTAAAAATTTAATGGCCATACGAATTTTTACACGGTAGATTTTTTGCACTTTTTCTATATTTTTTCTCGTATTTCTGTAAGGCAACCTAAAAAATTTTAAACCTTCAGTTATGTCACTCTTGAAATGAGTGAGATATATATCAAACATTTTCTAGTTCAATTTGTAACAAGTTAATCAATCATTTCCTAAGAAAAATATTACGTCAATAATTGAAAACACCTCAGATTTAGACTCAAAAGAATTTAAAATATTTTCCATTTATCTGAGTGTGTTGATATTCAAAGTTCATGTAATGCGGATATTCCTTTATTCCGTCATCTGAAACAATCACATGTGCGCTTTGCACAGCACATGACATTTTAATTACGATTAGTATTGTTTTACAGTCTCAGACAAAAATGCACCACTCACTCAGTTTATAGCCGATAATTGTTGTAAGATTAGCAACATTAATTGTTGCTATGCATTTTCTATTTGAAATTACTTCATTTGAGTTCTATTGAATAATAAATCTTTGTAATTTATTGTTGTTGTTTATTCAAAGAATTATCTATTGCATTGTCATCACCATCATATGGGTATGGGTAAATTAATATATACATCTTTAAACAACACGGTAGACGTTAACATATTCAGAAATTCATTCATGTGGATTTTCTTAAATCTAGTAATATATACATACGTTAAAAATTATTTTATAATGTACTTAAAATTAATATTTATATTCCCGTCAATACTCATCAATAAATCAGTGGTTTTCTGGAAATAATAATGATCTTTGCAAAAGATTTTGTTTTGAAATTGAATCAGAAATTAGTTAGCTGGCTTAAAAATCGTAATTTTTTGGGGGGGTATAGTACACTCTCGCAGAGATGAATTAGCATTGCATTTCCGAAATTCTTACAATCCGAAGAATCAAGGTTTAGGAACAATTTTAATTAATACCTTCCACTATAGGGTACATCAAAAAGAATGTAGTATTGGGCCCAGTAATAGCTATAGGTACTCCTTGATACTCATTTCCCGGGCAACTCTGAAGATGCATTGAATACTTCAACTGGGGATTCCGTTGAAGTGCAGCCACCAGAGGTCGCTAGCGAGATTGTTACCGAGTCTAGAATTCTTCGGACTATCAAAAGCGTTCAACATTTTTAGTCAGCAGGACCTGAAAATGTCTCGACTCGGAGCTACAGACAGTGGCTGATACAATTTCTTCCTGGCTCGAAGAGCTCTATACGTGATGTACTAATCAGGCCTATATACCAACAACATGGAGAAAACCAAGGTTGTTTTCATCTTAAAAGCAGGAAAGCCATCCCAAGCTGAAGCTAAAGATTTCCGGCCGATTAGTCTATCGCTATTTCTCCTTAAAACCCTGGAGAGATTAATGAGTAGTTACCTTGAGACTAAAATTAATCACAAGTCACAATCAAAAGCATGCCTACAGCATGGACAATCCCCCTAAAGCGCCCTGATCTCATTATCTTGTCGGATTTGTTGAAGGATCTCTCTCTGTCAAGGAATATTCAATGTTAGCTTTCTTCGATTTACCTGGAGAGGTCTTCAATAACATAAATCCAGCCGCTAAAGTTATGAGCGCTGTCCCAAAATAAGCCGGTTTGACGTATAGAGTAATTTGTTTTAAGTTTCAAGGTGCCACATTCCTTAGTAAATTTTTTTGGAGCCATCAAAAATGGACGTTCTCATTGAATTTTTTAAACATGGAAAAATTGGTCACCGTTTTGAAATTTAATAATTTCATTTGAAGGGTCTCACTCCAACACACATTAAAGCCGAGCTAGATTATACTCTGGGGAGTCTGTCGTTTTTGACTATAAAATATTGGGCGACAGAGTTTTAACGAGGCCGCTCGATCTTCCTCGACGAACACCGTAGTGGTCGACCAATTTAGTTGTCCATACCAGAAACGATTATGAAAATGCACAAAATGGTAGGTGAAATTACATATATGCATTTCAAAAAGTGATATACATCATATATTGACCGAAAACTTGTAGATGAGAAAGCTGTGCGCAAGATGGGTGCCGCGTTTGCTCACAAAGGAACAAAATCGGCGCCATGAAGATGTTGTGTGGCGATGTTTCACCGCTATAAAGCAGAGACACAACTTCACCAACTGAGACAAAGGAACAGTCAAAGCAGTGGACTGGATTGGGAGAATCGTGTCCAAAGAAGGCGAAGACTGCTCCATTTCGGCGAAGAAGAAAGTGTTGTAGACCATGCGCCAGTTCACACATCACGATGGCCAAGATAAATAATTTAATGTTCGAGTTGCTTAATCACGCACCTAATTCGCCAGATTTAGCTACACCCAGGAAAATAATTGGTAGGAATTTGATTGTAACAATAAAAAAATAGTACTAGCAACAAAAAGTCTATTGCATACACCATGTGACGGTTGTAATCCTATTAATATTATAAAATCCTTTGTTTGTCTGTTGCCACAACACGCCTAAATGGCCGCCCAGATTTTCTTCAAACTTGGTGACAGATAGACCAATACCCGGAAATTGAAATAGGCTACTTCAATTTTCCGCTAAGTGATTTTCGACCACTTGATCGCTGAGGCTCCTGTTAGAGCTAGAGAGCTGAAATTTGGCATACACATATCCATGAGTATTGTTTAAACCACGGGCTACCCACGTAGTAATTTTTCGTTCTAGCGGTATCAAAAAGATGAGCATTATTTTTGCCCTATGAAGTACTCTACTTTGCAAATATGATCGCGAAAAATAATTTTCAATTCTCAGACTGTGGTCAGTGTAGCAGTGACCAAAACAATTTTTATTATTTCACTGCTTTTAAAAGTTCCTTAAGAGCAAATAATCTTAAAATATATATTTACATACTGATCTTAAAGGAGATACGAAAATAGCTATTTGATGTCCAGCCTGAGGTCAAATCGGACATAAAACCGCGTCTTAGAATTTCTAAAGCTATATCGCTCACCGCTTACTGTGGTAGCACATCTTACGTTGTCAATTCGGTCAATTATCAGATTATTTAAAATAAAAAAAGGCTTTTTAGTCCATCTACGACCTGTACACCCATGAGCAATATTTTAGCTCTCGTTAAGAGCTATCTTTTTGCCATTGTCCGATTCCCGATCTGACGTACCGTTAAGGAGCTAGAGTCCTTTTTTTAATAAAAAAAAAAAACACTTTCCAGACGACCTACGACCTTGACACCCATGAGCAATATTTAAGCTCTCGTTAAGACCTATCTTTTGCCATTAACCGATTGTGGCTACGTGCCACACAGCAAATGAAACAAATGAATTGTTGCGAGAAAAGTTTGTAGATTCGATTATTTCAAGAAATTGTGATATTAAATGGCCTCCAAGAAGTTGTAATTTAACACCATTAGACTATTTCTTGTGGGGTTATTTGAAGTCATTGGTCTTTCGAAATAAACCAGACTCTTTTCAAGCTTTACAGGCCAATATTGAACGTGCCATTCATGACATACGACTTGATTTAGTAGAAAAAGTGCTCGAAAATTGGGTTCATCAAATTCGTTCCTGCAGAAGAAGTCGTGGAGGAAATTTGAATGACGTTTTATTTAGAACTTAATTGTATCGATTGTACTTCACATGAAATAAAAAACTTTTGAATTTCCTTAACAATAAGTGTGTTTTTTTCAAAGAAATCATATCACTATTATTCATATCACCTTTATTATGTTTGTACTTTCATATGTCTCTTAAATGATACAAAGATAAAATAATATGTAGTACTATACACAACAAATATACACGCTAAAAACTATTTTGAATTTTTAGACTGTGGTCAGTGTAGAAGTGACCAGAACAATGTTTTTATTTCACTGATTTTAAAAGTTCATTGCGAACCAAGAATCATACTAATCGGACCGGGCATAAAACCACGTTTTATAATTTTTAAATTCTTTTCAAAATGTTTCTCTCACAACTTTCTCTGATAACGTATCCAACATGGTCTATTAGAATTCTCAGACTGTGGTCAGTGTAGCAGTAGCCACAGCAATGTTCACTCTTTCAGTGCATAAATAGTACCTTACTGATAACCAACGGATGCGATTTAATGCCAAGTGATTTTTGACCACTTGACCGCTTAAGCTCACATAAGAGCTAGAAAGCTGGAATTTTGCATATGTATAGAGTTGAGTGATGTATAGACCGCAGCCTATTGACATTTTTTGGCCCTTTGTCAGTTTTCGCGTTATCAAAAACTTTAATATTATTTTTGTATGTACTTTCATGATGAATGATACAAAGATAAAATAATATGTAGTTCTATACACGAGAAAAACAATTTTGAATTCTACGAATGTCGTCAGTGTAGTAGTGACCAAATCAATTTTCATTCTTTCATTGTTTTTCAAATTTCTTTAAGAGATAATGATATATTTGTGAACCAACGATTTTAAATACTTATATATAACTTTTACTACAGCCACATTTTTTTGGGGTTTTTGGGTCCTGACTTTTGATTCAATAACACAAATAATAATCGATATATATAAATGACAAGCAAACATATAAGTATAGTTACTTTATGATCGGCCTGTGGTCAAATTGTCAAAAGTATTTGAGAAGCAAAAATATCTGTTTAATTTTTTCGTCTTCGTGTTATAGTCGGTGCAGACGTGATCAAATAGAAAATGAGACTTCTGGGCCACTGAAACTATCTTAAAATTTAAAATTTATATTCTTTGACAAGTCTGCTTTTGGTCCTACAGCAAATAAACATAAGATAAGATAACATTGGATAAGCTTCAAAATTTTACAGTTTTGATGTTGACTTTTAATCGTTGTTTTTTTTTTGCATTATATTCATGCTTACGCAGTTTGCAGCACGGTATTAAAAGGTAACCCGGGCAACTCCGGGTATTAAAATACTAGTTACATATAAATAGTTAAAACAACAATAATAACGTAGATACGACCAAATGAAAATTCCTGCAACTAAATCGATCGATTTAAGTTAGTTTTTTCATTGACACTCGTTTAGTTGTGGTAACTACTTTTAAATTTTCATTATAGTACCATATGATCAATATTTGGTAGTGACAATGAATGTTTTATTCTTGACAACAGATATTGCATCAATAGACCAAAGATTATTATTGCAACGAATAATCGGTTACTATAACCGACAAAAATTAATAAATAATTGTTTTTTTGGTTATCCCAATAATTTCCCAAATTTAGAATAATTAAATATATTTTGGGAAATACAACCGAAAGTTTGGTTCTGTTCTCTTGTTGCTACATGACAAACAAAAAAATAAAATTATTCGACATAAATAAATCGTCAACATTTTGTTCAAGAACGGTATATATAGTCAGATATAATTTCGTGTGGATAATAATGTGTGGAATGCAGAATATGTTGTGCAAAATGTTTTACATAAATAAAAAAAGCAACAATCTTGAAATTGAAAGCAAAAGGTTAAGCGATATTTGCATAAAAGTTCTGTTGTGCATTGAACTCTCGTGTATTAAAATTTGTGTCAAATATTTCCACATCTCATAATAGTGATAAATTTGTAATATGTGATTTTTAATTTTGTTATGAATTGTTTAGTTTTTTTTGTTCAATAAATAAAATAAAACTTAATGAAAACAGTTTTTAATTGATTGTCGGTAGTACATGACTAACAAATTGTCAGAACAACCAATTTTTAAAACCGCTTGGTTGTGGCAACAACAGAAGATAATTTGGCTACCATTTTCGCAGTTGGCGCAACCAAATATGATTGTTGTCAACATGAAGCAGAAGTATACCATAACCGAAATGTTGGTTGTCCTAGTGGAATCGCATGATAGTAAACAGAACTACCAAAATTCGGTTGGCAAATAATTCGGTTGAGGCAAACAAACTGTTTTCTGTGTGTACATCTGATTATAATAAATAATTATTTTCTATTTTCAAGCTTGAAGAAATGGCTCAGTGTTAAAAGATTTGCCAACAATAAAGTGTCTGCGGTCGATGACTATTTTATTTTAAGGAACTAGAACGTTCTTTCAATAGCCAGCGTATCGAGCCTATTGAATATCGCTGGGAAAAGTATATTAAGCTAAAACGAGATTATGTTGGGAAATATAGAAAAATTTTCCCAAAGTAGTTGTGTTTTCTTTGTTAGATTGGCTAACTTTGGTAACGTCCCCTAGTATCCCTGGGGTTCATAGCAGCATACAAATTTTCATTCATAACTTTTCGTCTCCTATAGAATATCTCCATGAACAATATTCAGTTTTCAGATGAGTGTTAGAGTTATTGTTTACGCGATGACTTGGAAATTTCGTTGTGAGCCCGACCAAGACAGAACTAGTTCTTTTTAGCAGGATATATAAGGTGCCAACTGTTGCACAGTTAACAGGTATTGAAATTTCCTTCCCTGAAAATAGGTATTTTACTAGACAGGGAGCTAAACATCAAATCCAACATTCTGGAAAGAGCAAATTGGATTTGTATCGATATTTAACTGTAAAAGGGCAATAGGAAAACGCCAGCAACAATCACACCGATAATGTGGTATGCCACTGTCGTCTAGTGGGCAGAAATCTAGCTTTTGTTCGATACTAAACAAAGTTCAGGCTGTGTATATCACTGGTGCGTTGAGAACAATACCAACTAAGACACTAAATGTTATCCTGCATTTAATTCCGCTAGACATTACAGAAACTGCTAATAGACTTAGGTAACTGCCACTCTGGCAAAGGACTGGCTAAGGAAATAGAGCCATTCTTGGCACAATACCTGATCTTCCGAGCATTGTTGATTATACTACATCTGAACCACGTTTTCACAACAAATGCCTCACTCTCATTCCTGATAGATCAGAATAGAATGGTCGTATCCAAGAATATAGGAGATTCGTGAACCACTATACAGACAATTGAGCGTTGGTGTCTTTTCTAAGGAATTTGAGCTATCCATTGCAAAAAGACTTCGTGATCAGTGTTTACCAAGCAAAAAACTTAGCTATTAGAGGATCGAAGCATGGCTGAATATATTTTCTCTGATAGTCAGACTGCTATAAATCCCCGGAAACTGTTTTCCTGAAAACGTTCGGAGATATCTTAGCGAGATGGCTGAACAGTGCATAATTCACCTGATTTGAGAGCCAGCCCATAGGGACATACCAACTGCAACTAACATGAACTTGTAAGACAAGGACCTACCTTACACTTTTCAAGGGAACTGGAATTTGTGGTCATGCCCTTAGCGACCTGCAAGCTCTTCTAAAGAGATAATGCCCTTACGACAACAAGTGACAGCTGGTCACTGCATAGATTCCAGGCTGATGTGGACCTGCATAAGCTCCAAACGTACCAACTGCTATCGGCTATCGTTATCGAGAACGGACCGGTCTCACTTAACGTGTCTGTCATGACTGTACGGAGTTGAAAAATGCATCTTCTCCAGGCAATAATGTTCTACATGGGTTCTCTTAGTTCGTTTTTTTAACATAAGTTCTACGCACTCATAATAATTGAATATAAACACCATATTTTGACCGTTTTTTATTTTCATTCTTGCCAAAAAGAAAAACTTGTGAATATATGTTTTATTATTATCTCTGTGAGTTGGTACTCTTAATACGCTTCCCGCGCAGTATTCAATCAATCATCACTAATCCCAGATAACTTAAAATTGCCTAAGTACTTTCTGTTGATACAATATTCACTTCACAGTATCTCTTTCGCTCGAAACTGTAACAATTGCGTTTTTTTTCTGGCACCACTGCGAATAATACTTATATTCTTTCAACATGTTTCCCCATTGTGCGATGGATGGTATTCCATATCCAATGGCTAATGGTATTTCATTCATGCCATTCGCCTATCCCGTCCGCCAATTGGCGTCCGATGCTTAATTCAAACATATGTTTTCTTTTTGTGATTTTCATTAAAATATTTTGCTGATGTTGTTGTTGTTGTAGCCGCTTTGATCGTCATCTAATTGCAATTGATCAAATGATCAGCATCAAGGTGACCTTCATTTCAAAATTTCTGTTTGCATTGCTTTGGTTTCTGTGCCATATACAACGAGAATGCGTTCAATCGATTGTAAGGGGTGTTCTTTTAGAGGTGTAGAATGATGGGATGGATGATTCTGTCAACTTAAAAAGGACGTAGTACTCAATAAATTTGAACAATTTAAAGTGGGGTTCTGTCGATAGTATAGTATATTCAAGATGGTACGACGACTCAAACTGAGCACAGTCGCAAATAAATAGCGAACCGGGCCAATTTGTGACAGTTTATTCTTCATTGGAAAATTGAACCTCCAAAGAAAACACACGGCATTTAGTTTTTTTTTTGTTTCCTTATTCATTTTTATTGATTACCGGCAATTACGCTACAATATGTACAAGTCAAGTTAGCCAACCGATTGTTGTGTAGATATAGTAAATTTATGTTTCCATTAAGATTTATATATATGTATATATATGTATTAAAACGGCAATAATGTCACATGGCTCGATATTGCATAGCAAAGAGATCTGTAAAAAATATGCAGTTGTTCTTAATAAATTGTCGCACAAAGCGGGTTCGTATAATGGCCACTGTATTATCTGAAGAATACATAGACCGAGCATTCATAGAGAAAAATTGATTAAATTCTGCATGCTGATCATATACGGGAATGAGAGTACCAGAGTATGTTTGTGTCGACAGTGTTCGACTTTAGTATAGACGAAGACATCAGTGATCGACTCTAGTATAGAGGAAGACCTAAGTGGTCGACCCTAGTATAGAGGAAGAGCTCAGTGGTCGACTCTAGTTTAGAGGACGACTTCAGAGGTCGACTCTAGTATAGAGGAAGACCTCAGAGGTCGACTCTAGTATAGAGGAAGACCTCTGAGGTCGACTCTAGTGTGGAGGAAGACCTCAGAGGTCGACTCTAGTATAGAGGAAGACCTCAGAGGTCGACTCTAGTATAGAGGAAGACCTCAGAGGTCGACTCTAGTATAGAGGAAGACCTCAGAGGTCGACTCTAGTATAGAGGAAGACCTCAGAGGGCGACTCTAGTATAGAGGAAGACCTCAGAGGTCGACTCTAGTATAGAGGAAGACCTCAGAGGTCGACTCTATTATAGAGGAAGACCTCAGAGGTCGACTCTAGCATAGAGGAAGACCTCAGAGGTCGACTCTAGCATAGAGGAAGACCTCAGAGGTCGACTCTAGCATAGAGGAAGACCTCAGAGGTCGACTCTAGCGTAGAGGAAGACCTCAGAGCTCGACTCTAGTATAGAGGAAGACCTCAGAGGTCGACTCTAGTATAGAGGAAGACCTCAGAGGTCGACTCTAGTATAGAGGAAGACCTCAGAGGTCGACTCTAGTATAGAGGAAGACCTCAGAGGTCGACTCTAGTATAGAGGAAGACCTCAGAGGTCGACTCTAGTATAGAGGAAGACCTCAGAGGTCGACTCTAGTATAGAGGAAGACCTCAGAGGTCGACTCTAGTATAGAGGAAGACCTCAGAGGTCGACTCTAGTATAGAGGAAGACCTCAGAGGTCGACTCTAGTATAGAGGAAGACCTCAGAGGTCGACTCTAGTATAGAGGAAGACCTCAGAGGTCGACTCTAGCATAGAGGAAGACCTCAGAGGTCGACTCTAGCATAGAGGAAGACCTCAGAGGTCGACTCTAGCGTAGAGGAAGACCTCAGAGCTCGACTCTAGTATAGAGGAAGACCTCAGAGCTCGACTCTAGCATAGAGGAAGACCTCAGAGCTCGACTATAGTATAGAGGAAGACCTCAGAGGTCGACTCTAGTATAGAGGAAGACCTCAGAGGTCGACTCTAGTATAGAGGAAGACCTCAGAGGTCGACTCTAGTATAGAGGAAGACCTCAGAGGTCGACTCTAGTATAGAGAAAGACTTTAGAGGTCAACTCTAGTATAGAGGAAAATCCCAGAGGTCGACTCTAGTTTAGAGGAAGACCTCAGAGGTCGACTCTAGTATAGAGGAAGACCGCAGAGGTCGACTCTAGTATAGAGGAAAACCTCAGAGGTCGACTCTAGTATAGAGGAAGACCTCAGAGGTCGACTCTAATATAGAGGAAGACCTCAGAGGTCGACTCTAGTAAAGTATAGAGTATAGTATCTCGTATATATACTTATATATATCTATATCAAATGCATTGGACATCTAATGTTACCCCTACTTTGTATCCCCCTTTGTACAGTGTGTACAATGTGTACTTATTTTTCGAATCCCCATTCCTTTCAAATCTCGTAAAACGTAAACATCCATAAAAAACGTCCAACAAATCATTTCTCATTTCACATTAAACTAAAGATAAATATGTATTATTGTTGTTGTGTGTACTCGTCGTATTGTCTGAATATTTAAACTTTGTTCTATAATTAAATTACAAATTATAAAACATAGTCCGTCCACATTGTTGTACCTTTTGGAAAGTGCCATAAAACGGAGGAGGAGACAAATGATGGGTCGACAAAAGACATAAAAACCCACGAAAATCTCATAAAAACGGCAAATTACTTTTGTCCGTTCGTCTGTCTGTTTGCCGCTCCGTGTACGACAGATAGTAAGATGGGGATTACATGAAGTGAGATGTGTTGCATAAAGTCGTCGAGTGCATTTTCACGCCACGTTGATGAATGCACTCGCTGGAATGATGGAAAAGCACAAAGGTGTCCCTTTAGTTGGAGTGATCAATTTTGAGGAGCTTGGGCATGGGAAGCCCAGTGGTGAATAAAATCTTATAATTTATTCCACGATTTAGTTTCAGTAATTACACTATGCAACATATGAACACTTTTTGGAAAATACACAGACTTGACAGTATATGTAGGTTCGAATATACTACCAAAGGGTAGAATATCCCTATACTCGGTTTGACGAAATTGGTGACCAATTTTTTTGTTTGGGCGTCGAAAGTTTCTGAAGATCAGTGGGCCCCTCGAAGGAGTTGTCATCAGGTTTTGTCCAACAACTAGTTCAGACTTGGTGCTACCGCTTCTCTATATTTGACAATAATTTAGTTGGTGCTACCGCTTCTCTATATTTGACAATAATTTAGTAAAGAATATGCTGAACAAAATTTTATTAACATTTTATGCGGAAAAAAATGTGTTCTCGCACTTTTTTTGAAAAAGTGAAAGGAAAATATTTTTTTTTACTTTTTTCTGCATAACTTACACACTGAAAAAAATTTGTCATAATATTAAAGAATTGCTCCAAAGACGTCATAAGTTTTAAAAATAAGTACATTTTATACTTAAAATATAGATAATTTAATATAATATTAAGTAATTTACATAATTTTAAGTTATTTTTCTTAACTTTTAGTACAAAATGTACTTATTTTGAAAACTAAGGACGTCTTTTGAGCAATTCTTTAATTTTATGACAAATTTTCTTTCAGTGCAGGGACAAATAATTTTTCACTGTCAATATTTGGCAGAATTGTAGCCACGGTAAATCTGAACAACTTTTGTGGACATATCAAAATTTAGTATTTCACTATTTTGTAACAAATATATTTTTTTTTGATGTAGGGTATGTTCAGCAACATTATAGAAAATATTAAGGTCAATATTTTTGTGGAACATATTAAACATCTAGCTCCCCCACATATCTGCAATTTTTTTGCCTTATTTCTAAAAAAAGATGTTGCCCTGTCAGAGAGCAGCATAGTAATAATGTCGCCTACGCCCTCCTGTACTGCTGCATTTTTTATAGTCAGAACCGATAACAAAAATGCGAAAACCCAGCCTTCTAACTCACTAAAAGTAAACTAAAAACAAAGAATACTCCACGGCGCCGCCTAAATAAAGCATCTGATCAAACTTCATTATAAAAAAGCACGCACGGACACACGCGGATATTTAGGCTAATCGCTCGACGCCGAAAAAACATCTGTTTTGTAGGGCAGCGCCCACCCCTTCGATTAAATACAGGGCTGAAATGTTGCATTTTTGCCCCGTGCAAGTACGACATTTTTCACAAAAGAAAACGAAACCCTTTCACAGTGCAGCATTTATTTTACAATCGAAGGCAAAAAGGCATTTTTGGGGCGAAAGGCATAATTTAGCATTTTTTGGCACAAAAGAAAACAACATAAGAAACACCCCCAAAAATGTGAAGGGCGGGAATGAAATATTCTACAAAAATACTGCCCATAAAATTTTGCTATATGTGACAGAACACATCAAAGCCCAAAACTTTAAACAAAATCCAAAAAAACTGTCAAATTCCAGCCGAAAACTCTTTTTACTGGTATCGTTATTGCTTCGACCCCTAGGTCGTATGACTACCATTGCTGCACGAACAGGCCAAGGAGGGTTTTTGAATGGAATTTGACCTTTTTTGGTGTTTGTATTAACTCTCCCCATTTTTAGGGAGTTTTTTAGTTTTTCTCACAAAGTGAGATTATACTTTAGATGGTTTTCTCGAGCAATATTTTCTTAACTCTTTCCTTAAAATTCAATAAATTTTTTAATGGTTTCAAAAATCCCTGATCTGAGAAAATATACTCCGTTTTTTATTGAAGAGGTGACTGTGGGACTCCCAAAAATTCCCATCATGCCACTGCAGAGGTGCGAACACCTTGTCATCTATGACTTACAAGAATAGATTATAAATTTAACAATTGTTCCGTCATACATTGTAATACCGAACAATGTTTATACAAGCGACCAATTCTAAATGAGAAGTATTTTCCCTTCCGAGCTCATGTAAGTATAATCATTATCACACACACTCTAAAGCGCATTTCACACGGACAGATTCACTCACTCACAAACACACCCACAAAAAAGATCATTAAACCTAAAAATTTCCAAAGAATTTCATTTTTCATTTGGAATGTTTACAATAAAAGATGCATTGCAGACGAAGACGAACGGGTAAACTGGAGGAGAAGTAGTCGAGTGAAGATATGGTGCAGTGCAGTGCAGCAAAGGAAGACAAATGCAGTCACCTCCAACAATAGGCAAACATTAAAATGCTGCTGACGATGATGGAGAGATGACAATAGTGTGGATGTTAATGACGACGACAACGACGATGATGATGATGATGAAGGGAAATTACTAAGCAGCAACAACAACAACGCACCGGTGAAGGCAGATAATGAACGAGACGCACAACATCCAAATTCAGCAGCACCGGCAGTGCCTATTGTCGACGTCCATTTGGAAATGCCAGACATTGTGGCAGATTCAAAGTCATTTCGTTCTTCTCTACGACTTGCATTCTTTGCGGCTTTGTTTGTCACTTCTTATTGTCTCCGCATACGTATGTGTGCATCATATATGAATTTGTGTGGGTTTCTTTACAAAGCTCAACCAAATACCGTCCTATAGAAAATCCATAACAATACAACAAAAATGCATATAACCATAACAAAAACAAAGTCGGCTTGAAACGAATGTGTTGCCCTTTCGAATTAAGGTTCAAAGTAATCCCAAAGTCATCAAAAGATATTATGTCTCTCGGCTAAGGATGAGATGTAAGGGCTCGTTAAGATTAGATGCTGTAAGTCTTGATGAGGTGACATGGACAAAAAAAAAACTGAAACGTATATTCATTTGAATTGCTCCGTGTACAATAATCTTAAATTTCGGTTTATAGAGATTAAAGAATAGCCTGAAACAAGTCGCAAGTGCGGCTTGGGGAAATGGATAAACGAGGGCCGGTTGTAAATTTGTCGTTTATTTCGAAATATATGCTATTCCCCTTTTTAGGAAATGGCTAAAAGGTACTTATTTAACCTAAAAAAACTATCAATATTGAGTGTTAATTTGGCTAGAAAATTGTCAATTTTCCTCTTTAGTCCTAGCAACGATTTTAGGCAATGTTATTGTTTAAATTTTACCATAATCGGTGTAAAAAGTTGTTCACGTAGCGTCAAGAAGTCTAATCACAAGATAACGACGTTTCCAATAGGGATGGTATGATTTTGAAGTGACGTTTCGGCCACTTGTAATATGTCATGATCTGGCATTTGTTTTTCATTGTATTCAGTAGTGTTTACAATTTCATCATGGACAGATATACGCAAGAACAACGTTTACAAATTATTCAGTTTTATTATCAAAATAATCGTTCTGCAATTGCAACTTTTCGTGCGCTAAGTCAATTTTTTTTAATACAAACTTTCCAGTCGACCTACGACCTTGACACCCATGAGCAATATTTTAGCTCTGGTCAAGAGCTATCTTTTGGTCATTGACCGATTCCCGATCCGACGTACCGTTAAGGAGCTATAGCAAAAATAATTTTTCCGTTCACATTTGAAAATTATGCTGTCCATTTTTTTTTAAATCAAAACAAAAAAATACTTTTCAGTCGACCTACGACCTTGATACCCATGAGCAATATTTTAGCTCTCGTTAAGAGCTATATTTTTGCCATTGACCGATTGTGGCTACGTGCCACGTGACAATTGAATTGTTGCGAGGAATGTTTGGGGATTCGATTATTTCAAGAAGTTGTGATATTGAATGGTTTCCAAGAAGTTGTGATTTAACACCATTAGACTATTTCTTGTGGGGTTATTTGAAGTCATTGGTCTTTCGAAACAAACCAGACTCTCTTCATGCTTTACAAGCCAATATTGAACGTGCCATTCATGACATACAACTTGATTTAGTGGAAAAAGTGCTCGAAAATTGGGTTTATCGAATTCGCTACTGCAGAAGAAGTCGTGGAAGCCATTTGAATGACGTTTTATTTAGAACTTAATTGTATCGATTGTAGTTCACATGAAATAAAAAACTTTTGAATTTCCTTAACAATAATTGTGTTTTTTTTTTTTCAAAGAAATCATATCACTCTTATTGGAAAACCCTTTATCTTTATTTAGGTGTCATATCAAAACATGTGTATTTTCACTAGGGACGATTTAGTATGTTTGCTTGAATTTTGGCCAAATCGTTTGAAAATGTGTTCGCTGGAGCGTCAAGATGTCTAATGCAGGGTAGGCCATTTAAAATTTAAAATTTTAATCGGCTATAAAAAAAGTACTGATAATTTTTTCAAATTTCTGGTTTTATTGGAAATGTTGAACTTTGTCATTTAATAATGGAACACAATATCTTTTACATGACTTCTACGACTGGCTCGGCAGTATCTCATCCGATCAACGCAATATTTCATTATATTTTCGATTGTTTCCAAAGGGCTCAAATCATAAGTCAAAGTATTCGGTAGTACAAATTATAAATTTTAACTGGCCCACCCTTTAGCAAGGGACCATTATATATGGTGGTTAAACAAAAAACAATTGGCCGAGTTCATTTCATTTTCACTAGCGACGATTTAATGCAATTTAAAGTGAAAATGAAGGGACCTTTACATGGGGACTCGATCGAAACATGGTCCGATGTGTCCCATTTCCTTTATGGTTCAAGAACTAGCTGGACCCGGTCCACTTCGTAGCCCCAGACTCCGTCCACTTTTGGACTGCTCAAGATCAGTCAATTTAAAAACATGGCTCATATTTGCGGAGTCACTACCATTGGTCCGAATCCGCCAACTTTTGGAACAATCACGTAGACTGCCACCAGATACATATAAAAAATTACAGGACTCTCGCTAACAAATTGTGAATGATGAGCGCACCAGTAGGCAAGTTGGTAGCGTATTTGCCTATGAGTTTGGGGGTCGTGATAACAAAATTTCGCCCTTTTCCTTCTACGGGGCTAATTTAACAAGATATTTGCATTTTAAGTTTTGCTAAATTTTGGCCAAAAATTAGTGATAACAAAATTTCGCCCTTTTCCTTCTACGGGGAAAAGGGCGAGATATTTGCTTTTTAAGTTTTGCTAAGGAAATTCAACATTTTGGCCAAAAATTAGTGATAACAAAATTTCGCCCTTTTCCTTCTACGGGGCTTATTTAACGAGATATTTGCATTTTAAGTTTTGCTAAGGAAATTCAAAATTTTGGCCAAAAATTAGTGATAACAAAACGTTGCCCTTTTCCTTCTACGGGGCTTATTTAACGAGATATTTGCATTTTAAGTTTTGCTAAGGAAATTCAAAATTTTGGTCATCGTGAGGTTTTATTTATAATGTAAAATAAAACACATACATCAGAAAATTAACTTTAAAATTGTATTATCGGTTAAAAAACAATTAATGTCATTTTCTGTTTGAATATGATATCTGTAAATGCTGGCCATGACTACGTCTGAGGTTGTCCATTCGGAAGGTCCAATTTGGGCGACTCGTTGAAGCATAGCGGCTGGTATCACTCGTTATATGTGGGCTATGTCTAAGTCTGAACAGATTTTCCTCAAATTCGGCAATGTGTGTCCTCGGATGAAGGAACTGTATATATTAAGCCGGGTCGATTTGTGGGGAGGCAAAAAAAGTCGCCATTGCTCAGTGAAAATCGTATTCTAGGGATCAAAATAAGAAACTTTGCCGAAGGAACCATACCTCTAAAACGAATTCTGATGTCCCGGAATTTGGGTCGAACTTTTGGGTAGGGGCAAATTTTGAAAAATCCCACTTTGACCCATTTAGAGTGCTCCAATCGAGTCCAAATGTATGACCGACCCCCACTAACTTTGGAGGCCCGACCCACCCATGCGAGTGGCACACCCCCTGGAACCCCCTGGGGGTTCCATACATTTGGACTCGATTGGAGCACTCTAAATGGGTCAAAGTGGGATTTTTTCCGGGACATCAGAATTCGTTTTAGAGGTATGGTTCCTTCGGCAAAGTTTCTTATTTTAATCCCTAGAATACGATTTTCACTGAACTTTGGGTCGGGCCTCCAAAGTTAGTGGGGGTCGGTCATACATTTGGACTCGATTGGAGCACTCTAAATGGGTCAAAGTGGGATTTTTTCCGGGACATCAGAATTCGTTTTAGAGGTATGGTTCCTTCGGCAAAGTTTCTTATTTTAATCCCTAGAATACGATTTTCACTGAGCACTTCACTGAGTGGGTGTCGGTCATACATTTGGACTCGATTGGAGCACTCTAAATATGTCAAAGTGGGATTTTTTCCGGGACATCAGAATTCGTTTTAGAGGTATGGTTCCTTCGGCAAAGTTTCTTATTTTGATCCCTAGAATACGATTTTCTCTGAGCAATCGGCGATTTTTAAATCGACCCGCCCTAGTATATATATATATGTATATATATATATCCTTTATTTATTATTTCAATAATATAATATATATATGTATACTTATGTAATTACGATTTGAAAAAATAAAAAGTTCACTTTAGGAACATAGGGCGTAAAAGGCCAAAGCGGATGGAACATAAATGCTGGGGCTATATCTAAATCTGAGCCGATTTTGGCCTAATTCAATATGGTTCTTTCCAGGTGCGAAAGAGTCTTTATTGCTAAATCTCAGCAAGATCTGCCCAATAGGATTCCAGTCGCATGAACTTTTTTCACCAAACAAGCCTAGATCAGGCACGGTAGGTGCCTCGTTTTTCAATAAACGGTGTTAAGGTGGTTTGCTTTAGGTACTATTCACCCACGCTTTATGTACTATTCAATGCAAAATACTCTAATTTTAATTTTTTGTATACTTGCTGAGATACTTGGTGAGAAGCCCAGGGCATGTATCTCAGCAAGTATTGATTCGCAGCATACTTTCAAGATACTGAAACTCTATGCACCTTATCTATATTTTTATAAAAAAAACATAGAAAATGGTTTTAAACTCGTTTCAATTATTGGATTTAAATTTAAAAGCAAGTCGATTAATATATGTGAAAATCGTATTCTAGGGATCAAAATAAGAAACTTTGCCGAAAACCATACCTCTAAAACGAATTCTGATGTCCCGGAAAAAATCCCACTTTGACCCATTTAGAGTGCTCCAATCGAGTCCAAATGTATGGAATGCCCAGGGGGTTCCAGGGGGTGTGCCACTGGCTTGGGCGGGTCGGGCCTCCAAAGTTAGTGGGGGTCGGTCATACATTTGGACTCGATTGGAGCACTCTAAATGGGTCAAAGTGGGATTTTTCAAAATTTGCCCCTACCCAAAAGTTCGACCCGAATTCCGGGACATCAGAATTCGTTTTAGAGGTATGGTTCCTTCGGCAAAGTTTCTTATTTTGATCCCTAGAATACGATTTTCACTGAGCAATGGCGACTTTTTTTGCCTCCCCACAAATCGACCCGGCCTAATGTATATCCAATTAATTAAGACCAATATTATTTGCATTAAGGCCTCAGGACGCTCCTATTATGCCGCTTCGGATCCAAAAGGGGCCACGGACCGACATTTGAGAAGCGATGTTATTGCCCTCCCTCTATATTTGATCCATACCTACTGAAAATAGGGCAAATCGATGCACAAAGATTCTAATTTGCAGCCCGATTAGTTGAAATTATTGGTATCTATATATGGGGCTGTATCTAACAAGTAAAGAGGTATTAAGTTCGGTCATGCCGAATTTTATATACCCTCCACCAAGGAGCGCATGTGAATGGTTTCGGATACAAATAAACTCATTATACCAAATTTTAGCCAAATTCGTTGCATTTTTGAGGTTTTTGTGGCGTTACGAAGTCATATCTAGAGGGACCTTTGTATGGGGGTTGTATCAAAACATGAATCTATGAATATCGTTGTTCGTGGGAAGGATTCCCAGTTACCAATTTTCAGCCCGATCAGTTGACATTTGAGGTTTCTAGGCGTTAAGAAGTCAAATCGGGGTGAAGCTATATATGGGGGATATATAAAAAAATAGACCAATATTGCCGTTTTTCAATCCCAAGTTACCTGTTACCTGAAGTATCTATACCAAATTTCAGCCACCTAGCCCAGGTATTATAGATTGTAGCGTGATTACAACAGACGGAGGGACAGACGGACATGGCTAAATCGTCTTAGAATCTTACGACGTTTAATAACATATATACTTTATGGGGCCTCAGATCAAAATTTAGTAGTGTTACAAACAGAGTGACAAATGGTTTTTATACCCCCCAACCTATGGTGGAGGGTATAAAAACCATTGGGTTGCCATAAAAGTTTATTGTGGGGACTTATAGTGATTTTTTGCAAGGAATCATTTTGTGGAATACTTCACCCAAAAAATCCACCGATTTCCACGACTTTTGTAAATCATTATTTTTGGATGGGGATTTTGATGGGTACACGGGGCAAAATCGCCTTTTTTGATATGTCTGAATCGAAAGAAAATATATTTGGAACACAAATTTTTAAATATTATATATATCTGAGCAACTAAATTATATTTGAAAATCAACAAAATTTATTTGTAACTCATATATTAATATATTCCAACTAAATATATTTGCAAACTAATTTTCTCAAATAATATATGGGTTTGTATACAAGTCAGATTATTGATTGGGAATTTCTCCAAATATATTATATTTAAAAAAGTTTAAGACTGACGAATTTGAGTTTTATTTTTTTCCTAGATTTTGTGTATGTCAAATATTAATAATTTTTGTGTGTGTCAAATATTAAATATTTGGAATGTATTCTAAACATATATATATTTCAAGCAGAATTTGTTTGGGACAATATACTACAGAAGCGATTTTTTCAGCGTGTAAGGGGGTGAACAGGTGTGTCGGGTGTTTTGGGAGAAATACTTCTTAAAGTGTCTCCTTTCTTTTGTTCTTTGACATGGAACTACTATTCCGAAGATTTCTATACCAGAATTGTTCCTGAATTTACTAACCCTTCCGTTACCCAGCGAACCTTGCACGGAGGAAAATCGTCATTTTTGATATGTTTGAAACGAAAGAAAATATACTTGGAAACGATTTTTTTAAATATTATATATTTGTTAACAAATAAATTTTATTTGAAAATCAAGAAATTTTGTTTGGAACGCATATATTCATATATTAGAACATAATTTATTTGCAAACTGAATTTCACAAATAAAATATTTACACACAAACAAAGTTATTGTTTAAGAAGATTTCCAAATATGTTTTATTTAAAAAGATTTTTAAAACATTACTGACTTATTCTAATTTTAGTTAGTTTTTCCTAAACTTTATAGCTAAAAATGTCCTTATTTATAAATATTCCTATTCATCAGTTTTTGTCAATCCATCAATGTCGTTTATATTTACGAAAGATTGTTCGATTTAAGTTTTGATTAAATTTTACAAACATATAAAATTTATAAAAAAAATTGCTCTTTGAAAATCTGAAAAACAGAAAACTTGTATTTAAGTTAAAGCATTTAATACATTACCAAAATAAATAATTACAAATGAATCCTTGTTTCGGAAATACTAGTTCCAAATAAAAAATATTTGAATAGGAGCATATTTTTGTTTAGAACAATATCCTCACAAACATATAATATTTGTGTGTGTAAAATATTATATATTTGGAGTGTACCCTAAACATATGTTTATTTCAAGCCGAATATGTTTGGGACAATATACTACAGAAGCGATTTTTTTTCAGCGTGTGTGGATAAATACAATATGTTTAAAAAACCAATGGATTGCCATAAATGTGCACTGTTGGTGATAATAGTGATTTTTTTACATGGAATCTTTTTGTCGAATACATCATCAGGGGGATAAGATTGGTGTCGCAACATCAATTTCGAATCCATCAATACAAAAATTTGATATATATGGTATTAACTACGAGTATGTGATAAAAATTCTTTATGGGGACTCTGATTAATATTTAAGGTGTTACAAATGGAGTGGCGGAGGGTATAAAAGATAATATATTACACTATGCAACAACATTTTTGTCGAAGGGCTGTGCATAATATTTTCTGGTGTAATATGGTGTCCCAAACACAAACAAAATATAAAAAAAACATTTTTTTAAGTTTAGTAACTTTAGTTTAAAAAGTATGAAAATATTCGATTTTTCACAAAAAATCGTTTTTTTTTGGCACGAAAAAACCATAAGAAATAAAAAAATGGCAAAAAATTTCTTGTTCCACTTATTGAAAGTTAGCATCTTTGCGAAGAAAACAATGGCTATTTGATGTAAGTCTATGGATAAATGTATAGATAATAATCCATATTGTAGAAATAAGGTAAATTCGAAAAAATAATTTCTCATATTGTTTTTTTGGCCATTTTATTTGAACGATACCAAAAGTGGTGTGGCATTGACGCCCATTTTTTATATACTCTGGGTACTATGAAATCAATACACTGTTATGTCCTATCGCGCGTATACTTCAAAAAATATGGTCCAAATACTAAAGGTATCTTCCATGAAAATTTTAATTTAAAAAAAAAATTAAAAACAGAACAAAAAAACATTCATAGAATAGCATGCGTCAATCTACACAAAAAAAGTTTTTACAAAAAAAAATAATTTTTGTTGCATAGTGTTATCGATTTTGGCGAAAACCTTTTTGAGAAAAATTTTTAGCCAAAACAATTAATAATGTTCTACAATTCTAAACATAATTTAAATATTGCTATAATCTTTTATGTTGCATAGTGTTATCGGTTTTGCCGTGAAAAATTGTTAGCCAAAAAATAATAATTTTCTGCAATTCTGAACATAATTTAAACATTGCTATAATCTTGGATGCAACTTCAGGATTTTTTTAATTTATATAGAAATTTTCAATGCGACCCTCGTCAATGAATCTCTAATCAATCTTATTATCCCCACAATCAATGTGTGTTAGCATCTTATGATTTTCTACGTCAGGCAGGTCTACTTCTATTTTATGTTTGGGAATTGGAAACGAGTCTGTCCCAACTCTGAATACATGTACGAGTATGTACTTTTATTTTACCAATCGACCTTTTCCACACATAACCGCCTTAAATCACCAGATGTTTCAACCTTTTCTTGTACTCAAGTCATTGTCAATGCCCTGCACAAAGGTATTTTGGAAATATTCTAATTTTTTTTACCTGTTTCCTACGAATTAAGGTGCTGTTTTTATGTGCATCGCAAAGGAAACACAAGAAAATGTCATTGGATTGTGTGTTTCGCTTAAATCAATGTCATGCCATGACAATCGGAAAAAAGGCATTTCTTTTCGGTATTAGTATATCTCCCGACGGCATTTGTTCTTCTCTACAATTTACACTTTGTTTGAATGTATTCGATTGATGTATTTTTCTTTTAATGTCCTTTGTTCCTCGGATCTGGGGGATCGATCTCAAGTTGTGCTTTTGTTAGGTCGCCCTTTGAAGGTGTGTCAGTTTGAGAAAATATTGATGTCATTGTCCCGCAATAATTGTGTTTAGGATTAACTATTGTAATTTTTTTCCATTGGAGGTAGAGGGATTTCTTTGCTGTAGGTGTTACATATAATCGCTTTGTGTTTCAGGGACACCATTTGAGATTTTTGAATAGAATTTAAAGAAAAAATTTTGAATATGAAATTTAAAGGTGCATTTTATGACCAAATTAGAGGTAATAAAGGGAAAATGTTCTAATTCTAAATCTTTGAATTGAAGTACTATCATAAAATTCAAGGGTAATCTATGGATATGTCAAACAAAAGCAAGTGATAGAACTATTTTGAATATAATAATGAAATCATTGCATTTCTTGCATAATAGTGTGTAACTTCAGAAAAAGTAATACAATGTCCAAACATAATTTAAACTTCTACGGATTAGTGCTGCCAGATAATAGAACATTTGAAGTTTGGTACAGAAGTTATGGAGAGTGTGTGGTAAGAGAAGATGCTTGACAACTATGCCAGGTTTTGAAAATACGCACTGTACTCTATTGCAAGTGCAGAGTTACACAATTTTTAGCACTCGTTTTTTTCACGGAACACTTTGACGGAGACACGTAAGACTCCAAGGACGTTCGGCGAAACCTGTTTTTGGACTCATCAAATTTTAGAATCATGAAATTTGGGAAAATTCGCAATAAAAGAGATCATTTTAAAGCCGATTTTCAATTTCTTTTTTTTTTGGGAAAATATGTACAAAAAATGGTAAAAATATGGTATTAAATTGTTATGGTATTTCGCAATTTTTGGAGTAAAATGTGACTGAGAATGAATAAATAGAGTATCCTCCACAAAAATAAATTATAAATAAAGGGGTTTCCAACAAGAGGTGTTATTTGGTATTCAAAGAAAAATTCCATTTTTTTTAGATAAATGATCGGATGTTTATTTCATAATAAACAGACAGGTATGCCGTTAATAATGAAAAACAACATCAGCCAAATGGCTACCACGACCACGCTTACAGGACCATATCCTTTTCTTGAAATTTTCCATAACCAAATCGCAAAGTGGCTGCCCTATGTCCTCGATAGCCCCACGAATTCTATCTTTGAGGTCTTGAATCGACACTGGGCTGTTGGCGTAGACCTTATCTTTCACGTGGCCCCAAAGGAAGAAGTCGCAAGGTGTTAAATCACAAGATCTCGGTGGCCAATTGTGATCAGCTCTTCGAGAGATAACACGGGCCGGAAACTTTTTCCGTAACAGAGTAATGGTTTCGTTGCTTGTGTGGCACGTAGCGCCGTCGTGTTGAAAGTGAACGTTGTCCAGAGCAATACCATCCAACTCCGACCATAAAAAATCATTAATCACCTCTCGATAGCGCAATCCATTCACCGTAACTGTTGATCCAACCTCATTTTCGAAAAAGTAAGGTCCAATGACCCCGCCGGACCACAAACCTCACCAAACAATCACACGTTGAGGATGGAGAGGCTTCGCAATAATAAATCTTGGGTTTTCCGAGCCCCAAATACGACAATTTTGCTTGTTGACGTAGCCACCGAGGTGAAAATGGGCCTCATTAATCAAAATTATTTTTCGATTTTTCTAATTTTAATAATTTCAATGCGTTGTTGAATCGTGTATCGTTCCATTTTTAGTAATGGCGTATTTTCTACTTGTCAAATGTCTAAGAATAAAAGCTTCAAAAGTGACGGGTACAGAAGTAACGGGTGATTTAAAATAACACCTCTTGTTGGAAAACCCTTTATGTAACACTAATTTACAATATTTTTGTTGAAGGCTGTCCATACAAATTTCTGGTGTAATATGGTGTCTTAAACAGGAAAATGTTGAAAATACCACTTTCACGTAGATACAGAATTTAGTAACTGTCGTTAAAACAATTAGAAAAAAAATGTTTTTTTTAAATCGTGTTTTGCTGGCACGAAAATAGCGCTAATTCGTGCAAAAAGGCAAATTTTTATGATATTTTTTTGTGACGAAACGCTGAAAATTTTTTTATTGAAACCAATGGTACATTAAAGTATAACTTTCAAAGTTTATTGCGTAAAATTATAATAAAAAAATATTACAAAATATGGCAACGACGGCAATTATGCGGAAGCGTCTCGTAAAAAAGTTGAATTGCGGTGCCCGTCATAACTCGATACCGGATCATCAGAAATTAAAAAAGTAAATTTATTTAGTTAGATAATCGTTATAGCTGTCGAGTTTTTTCAAAATTAAAAATTTTAAATAAAAAAAAAATCTCGACAGCGTTGCCTCGTAAATTATGTAAAGAAATAGTGTTAAACATTTCAAAAGGATCGGTTCAGTAGTTTTTTAGTTATGAGGGGCACCGTATTTGAAAACATGGGTTGTGGGGAAAAACGCTTTAAAGTTTTTCTGATGTACAGAGTCACGTATGAGGGGCGGTTGCTTAGACTGCTGTATCTTTGTCAGTTTTGCTCCAATTCATCTCAAATTTTCACACAATATTCATGAAAAGTTCTCTATTCATAAAAAAATTTAAAAAAATGCAAAGAAAAAGTTTATTTTTCTGATGTAAACTTCTTGAGCTGAAAAATATTCCAAATCAAAACTCAGACTAAAAAATAACAGCAAAACTTAGCATATTCAAAGTCCCTAATCAAATGAAGCTTTACACACTTTAAACGACTATGTCAATAGTCCGTAGTTTATACAACACTCGAATCTATTCATATGGAAAATTTCAGCTTCCCAACTCTTACAGGAAGGAGCCTTAGTGGTCACAAATCAGTCGATGTTAAATCGCATTCATTGGAGATCAGTACATACATATTTAGGTTCATTTGTAGGTTAATAGCTCTTTTTAAGTTCTGAAACAGTGAAAATAGCTTAAGTCACTGCCACACTGACCACCGTCGGACAATTCATACACGCTGAAAAAAAATCGCTTCTGTAGTATATTGTCCCAAACATATTCGGCTTGAAACATATATATGTTTAGGGTACACTCTAAACATATAATATTTGGTACACACAAAAATTATATATTTGGGAAAATGTTGTTCTAAACAAATCTTTCTTTACATCGCAACATGTATATATTTTGGACGATTTTTTTCCGAAGCAAATATTCATTTGCATTTAAATAAGTATTCAGAAAATACCTAGATTGTGTTAAATATATCAGTGATTCAAAGTTAATTTATTAGAAATTTTTCATGTCGTAAAAATAATAAACAATAATAATTGAAATCGTATAATCTTGAATCGAAATATATTACTTGGAGGATTAACAACTAATGATGGCCAGGAATACTCAGAAATTTTAAATGATTGATTTAAAACAGAAATTAACGCTGCATTTGGTATCATAACTGGGAGGTTCAATGCCAAATTAAAAAAAAATAAAACTGAAATTCGAAAAATTCAACAAAAGTTTCGAAAATCTTTTTTAAATAAAATATATTTGGAGAAATTCCTAAACAATAATTTTATTTGTATTCAAACACATATTTTATTTGAGAAACTTAGTTTGCAAATATTATATGTTGTAACATATTAATATATGAGTTCCAAATATATTTTATTGATTTTCAAATAAAATTTATTTGCTCAGAAATGCATAATATTTAAAAATGTGTGTTCCAAATATATTTTCTTTCGATTCAAACATATCAAAAAAGGCGATTTTGCCCCGTGTATTGACCACGATAGTTATATTCCCACAGTAAGCGGTAAGCGATATATTTTGAAGTTTTAAAACTCGGTTTTATGTCCGAGTTGACCTCAAGTTGGACATCGAAAACAGTTGTTTTCGCATCTCCTTTGAGGTCAGTATGCACATACACGGGGGGAAATCGTCTTTTTTGATATGTTTAAGTTCAAAGTAAATATATTTGAAACAGAAAATTTTATGAACAAATACATTTGATTTGAATATCAAAAAACTTTATTTGGAGCGCATTGGAGTTGATATATTACAACAAAATATATTTAGGAACTAATTTTCTCAAATAAATTATGTGCTTAAATACAAGTAAAATTATTATTTAGGAATTTCCCCAAAAATATTTTATTTAAGAAAGATTTTCAAAACTTTGTTGACTTTTTCGATTCTCAGTTTTGTTTTTTTCTGGGATTTCGAATTATGTCATGCAATTAAAAATGGCATGTGCCGCATTTACTTTCGTTTAATTAATTAATTTCTAAATATATCAAGTCATAATTTATCGTTATTTAAGAGTATACGATTTAAATTATAAAGGACTTTTGGAAACATTAACAATTTCTGAAAAATAAACTTTGATTTACTGAAAATCTTAAACGAAGAAATTTTACTAACATTTATTCTTATCAAATTACTGAAAAACTAACTTGTTTCGGAAATAATAGTCCCAAATGAAAAAATACATGGTTTTACAATAAGAGTGATATGATTTCTTTGAAAAAAAAACACACTTATTGTTAAGGAAATTCAAAAGTTTTGTATTTAATGTGAAGTACAGGGTGGCTGATATATAATGCAACAAAGTAAAGCGCTATATTTTTTTAATTTTTTTTTAAATTTTATTGTTCAAAAGCAAAAAACGTCGGAAATAACATAAAATTTTAGAAACAGTTTAGATTTGTTCGAATTGGCCACCTTTGGCACGAATTATGGCCTTCATAATGGCCTTCGGCCGACAAGCCATCACACGCTGCACGAAAGTGGATCTGCGGTATTTTGGCCCATTCCCGGCGAAGCGCCGTCTTGAGATGATCGATACTTTGGTATTTTTTAGTGCGAACCTTACTCTCTAAAATGCCCCAGGCGCAAAAGTCCAACGAATTGAGATCCGGATATCTTTGTGGCCATTGTGCGGTAGAGATGAAGCGAGGAACCTCCTTTTTAGGCCATTCTTGGTTGACGCGTGCTGAGTGCAAATTTTAAGCTGACCTCTTTGGCAAGTAAACCCGATCATTTTGTTTGTTCACAAACTGCTCAATTTGGAATGGCTTCTCATCGGAGAAAACCAAATTCGGTAACTGGCCACTTTCGTGCAAGCGAAGCAACTCCTTGGCTCTTTCCAGTCTAACTTTTTTTTGTGCATCGGTGAGCTCTTGCACTTTTTGGAACTTCAATGGCTTTAGTCCAAGCTCATTTTTTAATATGTGTTGTATCCGTTCTCGCTATATATTCAGCTCACGAGAAATTTTTCTACCACTGGGGCGTGGATTTGATCAAATCTGGCCTTCACTTTTCGGATAATTTCTGGTGTTGTTACCGTTTTTTTCGTCCACTTTTTGGACGCGATGCAACACTGTCAGTATCACGGTAACGCGCAATGGTACGAGAAACAAAAGATTTATTCACATTTAAATGCTGGAGGGCTCCAACGATAGTCACTTGTGTTTTTCCACCCAAATATAAAGCAATCACACTATCACGCTTGAATTCCATCACGAATAACTTTTTTCGGAATGCAATAGATCAAAATGCTTTTGTAAGCTTGTAAACAATAAAATGAACTGTCACTGAAATAAATCTGTCAGCTATCCGACTAGCGGTTTAGAAATAATAGCAACCTGAAGTTGGTTGCAATACATATCAGCCACCCTGTACAATCGATACAATTAAGTTCTAAATAAAACGTCATTCAAATGGCCTCCACGACTTCTTCTGCAAGAACGAATTGGATGAACCCAATTTTCGAGCACTTTTTCCACTAAATCAAGTCGTATGTCATGAATGGCAATTTAAATATTGACTTTAAAGCTTGAAGAGAGTCTGGTTTATTTCGAAATATCAATGATTTCAAATAACCCCACAAGAAATAGTCTACTCGTGTTAAATCACAACTTCTTGGGGGCCATTCAATATCACAATTTCTTGAAATAATCGAATCTCCAAACTTTTCAATTCAATTGTTTCATTTGCTGTGTGGCACGTAGCCACAATCGGTCAATGGCAAAAAGATAGCTCTTAACGAGAGCTAAAATATTGCTCATGGGTGTCAAGGTCGTAGGTCGACTAGAAAATGTTTTTTTTTTGGATTTAAAAAAATGGACTTAGCATCATTTTCAAATGTGAACGGAAAGTTTATTTTTTCTCTAGCTCCTTAACTGTACGTCGGATCGGAAATCGGTCTATGGCAAAAAGATAGCTCTTAACGAGAGCTGGGTGTAAAGGTCGTAGGTCGACTGGAAAGTGTTTTTTTATTTAAAAAAATGGACTTAGCGCACGAAAATTTGCAATTGGAGAACGATTATTTTGATAATAAAACTAAATAATTTGTAAACGTTGTTCTTGCGTATATCTTTCCATGATGAAATTGTGAATACTACTGAATACAATGAAAAACAAATGACATATCATGACATACAGGGTGGCTGATGAAAGCTGCTACCAAAAAAATTTAATAACTTTTTTCTATTTAATGAATCTTGTTAATTTTGTATTATTTTGCAGATTGATTTCTAGATTTAACAAAAATGGATAACTGGGACACTGAAACAAGAATTTGGATTGTCCGCCTCTATTACGCACTGAAGTCCGTAGTTTCGGTTCAAAGAGAGTATAGGGGCACGTTTGGCGGCAATCCTCCGAGCAGATGGACCATAAAGAGACTTGTTAACAATATTTCTGAGCATGGGACAGTCAACAGAAGCTGCTGTAGCTGATGCCATACAAAACAATCCAAGAGTTTCGACAAGAACCTTATCTGCTCAAATGGGTATAAGCAGACAGTCATTGCAGTCAATTATGCACAAAGATTTGGAGTTATTCCCATATAAAATTCAAATGGCCAGACTTCCCGATTCGCTTGGAATTTTGCCAGAAGATGCTTCAAATGGTGGAAGAGGACGGAAACATGTTGAACTGTCTTTTCATGTCTGACGAGGCCCATTTCGATTTAAACGGCAACATAAACAAACAAAATTGTCGAATATGGAGTGCTTCCAACCCACAGATACTCCATGAGACGGAATTGCATCCACTTCGTGTCACAGTGTGGTGTGCAGTTTCATCACGCTGCATTGTCGGGCCCTACTTCTTCGAAGAAAACGGTCACACCGTTACAGTTACTGGAGGCCTTTGCTTGAGCATGTTGAGAGAGTTTTTCTATCCAGAATTACGCCGAATAAGAATTTCTTTCAACTCTGTGTGGTTTCAGCAAGATGCAACTCCTCACATAGCCCGGCCTGTTATGACAGAATTGCGGCGAAAATTTCCCAATAAGCCGATATCCAGAAACTCCACATTCCGTTGGCCTCTTGTGGGGTTATTGCAAACAGGAAGTCAACAAAGCAAAACCAACAAATTTGAATGAACTAAAGCAATCCATTCGAGAAACAATTGCGGCTATTCCCGTCTCAACTTCCCAAGCAGTAATGAACAACTTTTTGGTAAGATGCCGCACATGCATCAACGAGCAGTGGGGCATTTAAATTCCATTATTATATATTTAATTAAATTTATTGAGCTTTAACATGAATAAAATAAAACTGAATTCCATACACTGAAAAAAAGTTATTTGAGTTTCTTAATGTAGCAATATTCATCAGCCACCCTGTATTACAAATGGCCGAAACTTCAAAATCATATCATCCCTATTGGAAACCCCGTTAGTTAGTAAAAAATATTTTTGTGTATTTTTTTCTATATTTTAAACAAGATTGAAGAAAAAGCTTTTAAAAAGATTGAAGAAAAAGCTATCTAAAACACTTTGAGCAACATTTTCTAATACTATAGGTAATTTTTTGTTATATGTTTGGGAAAAAAGGGCCGTGTGGCCAAAATGTTAAAATTCAGCCCCCCCAACTCGGACAGTCCTTAAACGATCTGATTGAAATTTGGTTTCATAACTAAGTACTGTCCAATAGGACTAAACATGCTACAAGTTGCATACCAATCAGAAGACAGATTTAAAAAAATTCACTCACTTCACATGAATTCTGCCATATGTAAAATTAAGCCCAAACTGTGAAATTGCAGACCGATTGATGGAAATTAATGATTTCAAGCTACTACAGCGTTAAGAAATCAAATCGGATGGATCTAGTCACAATTAAACACAAATATTAAAATTTCTGTCCAATCCATGCAAATGCGAATGTAATAAAGCGTCAAGATACCGAATGGAGTGGGACTATTTTGTGCGGGCTATATCATAACATGGACCTATGACGTCCGTTGTTCCTGTGAATGGTTATGGGTTTCATTAAAAAGTTTCCTCGTGTAAAACAGCCGACAATTGATAGCAATTTAATAGATCGCTGTAAGTTTCACCCCACCAACATTGCCAAATCGTCTGTGCAAGAAAATCTGTCCAATTCATTTAATCGTATGCCATGCATGATATTACAAACCCGCCTGTCAAAACCATTTTAAAATGCAGCAAACATTTAAATTTAACATCACTTGAAGCTATAGTTTCCATATCCATGACCGTAGTTATAGTTTACCCATTTAAGATATCCATCAATTCTACTTCACAACAATTATCATCAGCACCATCAAGTTGCAAGTGTTAAAACTTATCCATATATTATTAATATGCCCAAAGTGGCAGTTACACTAAACCACCACAACGAGAACGACGACGACGACGACGACGAGCTAGGGATGTAGGGGGAATCGTCGTTGTTTTTTTTTTCTCTCTCCCAACATTGTTGAACAATAATTTAACACCTTTTCGAGTACATTTTAATATGTTCGTCAAAAAAAAACAAAAACGAATAAAAACAAGACTTTAGAGTTAAAAGCAAATTATGGTCGAAACACGAACAACGCATGCGCAGCAGCAACAACAACAGCAGCAGCTGCATATTAACATAAATACGATGTAATAATAAATGCAATGGCAAGGGCAGCGGCAACTGCAACTTGAACATTCAACACTTCTTCGTGAACGAACATTCAACATTCGGGACAAAGGGGACAGAGTGAGACCTCCTTCTTACACCGAAGTGTACTTAAACCCTTTTTCGTTTCTTTTCCGTGTTTTTGCTTCTCTCGGAATCCCTTGCTGCCACATTTCAAAACTAATCATGGAAAAAAACGAAGAGGACGTCTGAAATGAAATGAAGAAACCAGAAGTGCCTTCGAGTTAAGCAGATAAACGTAAATTGATAACAAAAAAAAAGAGAAGGCAACTGCCGCAACAACAAAATAAAGCAAAAAAAGATACACGTAAAAAACATTGAAGTAAAATATATGCAACTGAAGCCTGCGGCACAGTTCCGTGCACAGTGTTTTCTACAGAAAATAAGTTAGAAACTCGAAGTCGTAAACCGATCTAAATAAACAATAAAATTTGCTATGTGATTGTAAATTTAGTAACATTTATCTACTCCGTCAACATTTATGGGTCATTAAAATTTGCATTTCATGTCAAGTGAGCCAATTTTTATAAGCAATGTCTTTTGAGCGGGATGAAACTTGTACCAAGTTAAGTCCTATTGGATAGTAATTATGACACAAAATTTCAATTCGCAAAAATATATATTTGTGAATTTTTTTTCGAAATTAAAACTTGAAATTAAATTAAATAAATTAAAACTTGAAATTTTTGTCAAAACCCATATTATGATTTTGTGCTCAAAAGAAAGCTTAGATCATTTCCCTTAAGGGCTTTATTGTATATATTAGTGGGATGGGACTGTTTATCTATCAGAATAAAAAAAATCCTCCAAAAAGAAAATGGGGTTCAAACATATATTTTATCCTAATTGGTCCAGGAAAATTTTTAAGAATCTTAATCCTGTTATCCTCTTATAATATAATTTTTTTATCCCATCAGCGGTCAAATGTTTTAATTCAAACCTCTTAAAAACATCAACATAGGCGCAATTATTATATTTTTATTATTTTGTCGTAAACTGGTTAGTCGTGAATAAAATGAGACCATTCCGAAAAAAAACCGATGCATAATGTAAAAAGTTATAGCTAATTAAGTAAGTCTTCAAACAAAGAACATCCGTTTTAGTACTGGGCTCTTATGACGATGTTATGTTATTAACATAATGTTATGTTACATTTGGTATTTATTCCCTACTCCACACTGTGGTACAGAGTAATATAACTTTGTGCATTTGTTTGTAACACCCAAAAGGAGAAGAAATCGTTTATTATACCAATCGACTTAGAATCACTTTCTGAGTTGATTTACAAAGTACAGGTGGCAATTATGGATCTCGACGAAACTGTTCACATATCTTGTTTTGGCTCAAGGACGATCCCTATTGAATTTGGTTATAATCAGTTCAGATTTAGATATAACCCCCATATTGACATATGGCGCTGTAGATTTGACATGTAAGCGCTGTAGAAACTGTATTTTATATCCGATCAGTACGAATTTCGGCAGAAAGAGGTTTCTTATTACATGAAGGAATACTGCCATATTCGGAGAAAATCGGTTCAGATTTAGATATAGCCTCCATATATATGTTACCCCCGATTTGAAATTCAAGCGCTGTAGAAACTGTATTTTATATCCGATCACAGCGAAATTCGGCAGAAAGAGGTCTTTTTACATGAATGAGTATTCAGGGAAAATCGGTACAGATGTATATATAACCTCCATATACAGGGTGACTGATATGTAATGCAACAAAGTAAAGCGCTATTTTTTTTTTTTTAATTTTTTTTAAATTTTATTGTTCAAAAGCAAAAAATGTCGGAAATAACAAAATTTTAGAAACTGTTTAGATTTGTTCGAATTGGCCACCTTTGGCACGAATTATGGCCTTCAAAAGGCCGACAAAGCCATCACACGCTGCACGAAAGTGGCTCTGCGGTATTTTGGCCCATTCCCGGCGAAGCGCCGTCTTGAGATGATCGATACTTTGGTATTTTTTAGTGCGAACCTTACTCTCTAAAATGCCCCAGGCGCAAAATTCCAACGGATTGAGATCCGGAGATCTTGGTGGCCATTGTGCGGTAGAAATGAAGCGAGGAACCTCCTTTTTAAGCCATTCTTAGTTGACGCGTATATGTTACTCTTGATTTGGTATCAAAGCGCTATAGAGGTTGTACTTTACTTCCGATCACTACAAAATTTTCCAGAAAGATGTTCCTCAATTTAAGAACAAATTTTGCACAATTAAACGATTATCGGTTCTGAATTAGATATAGCCACATATATATGTTCCTACCCATTTACCAATTATTCCAAATTAGTATCACAATGACCCTTATCGCATTTTTAGGGAGGGGTAGGGTATAATATAGTCGGCCCCGCCCGACTGGTATTTTTTATAATTTCTGGGGTTAGTAGATTTGCTAAGTTAGCTACAACTTTTTAAATTATAAAATGATTTTCATCCGAATGGTCCCATTTTATTCATTACACTGGTCTACACGATTTTTCGGTCTGACTTATACATCGAAGGAGTGACCTAAAACCCCAAGTATGTTTGGCGGAAATACGATTTGGTTCATTTTAAGTCATTTGAGCAATGTCCGTCCGTCTGTCTGCCTGTCTGCTGGCTGGTGCGCACGATAACTCTCGAAAGGAGTAACCGATTGACTTCAAATTTGGAATGCGGTAATATTTTTCTCTATCTCCGGCTAAGTTCGAAGATGGGCCATATTGGTCCACTCCTTCTAGTACCTCCCACACAAGGGATAACTTTTTAGTGAAATATTGACTCTTTAATACATTCTATACTACTTACTCGAATCTTCTGAAATTCCACATATAGTTTTTATTTTTTTAGTCGCTAACACGTCAAGATAAATGGGCGAAGTGGCCACTCCCTTTTAGGTACCTCCCACACAAATGGACCATTTTGCACCAAAAGTTAACTGCTTATGGCTTTAATATCACTTCATACAAATCCTTGAATTTTTGTACAGTGTAATGCTTTTATAGTACCTGGGCGTAATTGGCACGCCCTTTTTGGTACCTACCACACAAATGAACCTTTTTGTACCAAAAGTTAACAGCTTATAACTTTAATAACAATACATACTTTAACGTTATTAAATGCAATTTAAATTGATAATAATTTAATTAAAACTAAAAAAAAATTATTTACTAATATTTTTTGGGACTCAAGGTGAGGGGATTCATAAGTCGGTTTACCCGACTGAACTTTCTTACTTGTTTGAGAATATTTAAATATTTTTTTAATTTTAACCTCTTAAAAACATTGAACAATTCACTATTATTATTTATTTTTATTTCATCGTAAAGTCATGATCGGTCATGATTAAAATGAGACCATTCCGAAGAAAATCAATGCAAAAATTAACAGTTTTGAGCTAATTAAGTTAGTCTACAAACATAGAATATTCGGTTAGAAGTGTGATGATGTTACTCGTATGTTATTTAGCATAATGTTATTATCATTTAACATTTGGTTTATTTTTATACCCTACACCACACTGTGGTACAGGGTATTATGACTTTGTGCATTTGTTTGTAACACCCAAAAGGAGAAGAGATAGATCCATTGTTTCACGCTGAAAAAAAATCGCTTCTGTAGTATATTGTCCCAAACATATTCTGCTGGAAACATACATATGTTTAGAACACACTTCAAATATATAATATTTGACACGCATAAATATTAAATGTTTGGGAGGTTGTTGTTCCAAACAAAAGTATGTTTTCATTCGCATATTTTGTTATTTGGAACTAATATTGTCGAAACAACGATTTATTTGTATTTAAGTATCAAGGCCGTAATTTAAAGGCAAGTTTTCTGTTTTTCAGAAGTTCAAAGATCATTTTTTTAGAAATGTCATATGTTTGTAAAATTAGATTAAAATTTAAATCGTATACTCTTTTTAACTATTAATTGAATTGATGGATTGACAAAAAGTGATGAATTGGAATATTTATAAAATAAAAATTAGTGCTGCAAAACCAAATATAAAGCTGCTTATGACATTTTTAACTATAAGTATAAAATATTCCACGAACAAATTTAAACTATAATTTCTGACAGCAAAGTTTTAAAAATCTTTTTTAAATAAAATATATTTGGGAAACTTCTTAAACAATAACTGTGTTTGTGTGTAAACACATATTTTAATTGTGATAGTTAGTTCGCAAATATATTTTGTTCTAATATATTTATATATACGTTCCAAATAAAATTTCTTGATTTCCAAATATAATTTATTTCTTCACAAATATATAATATTTAAAAAATATGTTTCCAATTATATTTTCTTTCGATTCAAACATATCAAAAATGGTGATTTCCCCCCGTGTTATTATACCGATCAACTTGTAATCACTTTCTGAATCGAGTTAGCTATGTCCGTCTGTCTGTGGTTAAAATCGGTTCAGATTTACACATAGCTCCCATATATATGTACCTCCAATTTGGCATATATGCACTGTATAAGCAACATTTTTGAACCGATTTGTACACAAATTGACAGAGGGTAGTCTCGTGATACACTTAGATACAATACAAAATTTGGGGGAAATCGGTTCAGATTTAGATATAGCCCCCATATATATGTTACCCCCAGTACGAAATTCGGCAGAAAGAGGTTTCTTATTACATGAAGGAATACTGCCATATTCGGAGAAAATCGGTTCAGATTTAGATATAGCCCCCATATATATGTTACCCCCGATTTGAAATTCAAGCGCTGTAGAAACTATATTTTATATCCGATCACAGCGAAATTCGGCAGAAAGAGTTTTCTTATTACATGAAGGAATACTGCCAAATTCGGAGAAAATCGGTTCATATTTAGATATAGCCCCCATATTTAGATATAGCCCCCCATAGCCCCCCATAGCCCCCATATAGCACTGTAGAGACTGTATTTTATATCCGATCAGTAAGAAATTCGACAGAAAGAGGTTTCTATTTTACGACTAAATGTGGATATATCTATGTAATTCTGAACCGATAATCGCTAAAATAAGCAATATTCGTTCCTTGGGCCCAAAGAAAGATATGTGCAAAGTTTCGTTGAGATCGGACCATAATTGCGACCTGTACTTTGATTACAAGAATACATCTACAGACAGACAGACGGACATAGCTAAATCGACTCAGAAAGTGATTACAAGTCGATCGGTATAATAAACAATGGGTCTCTTCTCCTTTTGGGTGTTACAAACAAATGCACAAAGTCATAATACCCTGTACCACAGGTGTAGGGTATAATTATTGTTTAGGAATTTCTCATATTTATTTTATTTAAATTGTTTCAAAACTTTGCTCATTTTTATTTTACACTCGCTGAAAAAAACGCTTCTGTAGTATATTGTTCCAAACATATTCGGCTTGAAACATATATATGTTTAGGGTACACTCTAAACATATAATATTGGGTACAGACGAAAAGTATATATTTAGGATAATGTTATTCGAAACAAATATTTGCTTACTTCCCTATATGTTTTTGTTAGGAAAATATTATTTTCGAAACAAATATTTATTTGCACTTAAGAATTCAGAAAAAACGTTAATTGTGTTAATTTTTTTTTTACTAAATTTAAGGAAAAATTTTAACTGAAATTCTAAAAGGCCAGCAAAAGTTTTGAAAATATTTGTTTAAATAAAATATATTTCGATAAATTCCTAAACAATAATTTTACTTGTATTTAGACACATATTTTATTTGAGAAATTTAGTATGCAAACATATTTTGTTGTAATATATTAATATATGCGTTCCAAATATATTTTATTGATTTTCAAATAAAATTTATTTGCTCAGAAATATATAATATTTAAAAATTTGTGTTGCAAATATATTTCCTTTCGATTCAAACATATCAAAAAGGCGATTTTGCCCCGTGTAAATTCCAAGTCATCATCTCTTCGTGATTGCAAAATTTCAATTATAAAGGAATTTTACAAACATTCGAAATTTCTAAAAAACTTCGAATTGCTGAAGAATTTAACACAAATATGGTATCGATATATTTTCCGAATATCTCTTTTTCGGAAATATAAGTCCCAAATAAAACGTGTTTGGATGGAAACAAAAATTTGTTAAGAACATCATCTTCCCAAAAATATAATATTTGTTTGTACTAAATATTAGATATTTGGAGTGTACCATAAATATATATTTTAAGCAAAATATGTTTGGGACGATATACTACAGAAGCCATTTTTTCCAGCGTGTGGGAACATTTTATTGTATTAATGAGAAAGCGATATTATATCTATGTATGTCTCTTTACCAGACTCAAATTTCCTTTTATGTAGCGATCAATATAATTTTTTCTATTTACAACCACTGTGCGACTAAAGAACGGACGCAGAACACCAAAAATGTGTAGAGTTTGCTTCTTTAAGTGTCTTTCACAGTTTTTCGCTGATGTTCGGACAGTTCTCTCCATCTCTTGTCTTCTTTGAACTCACTTCAAGTCAGTCAGTTTATCTGTCCGTCCGTCTGTCAGCCTGGGTTCTTCTCAACTATAGCATTATATCTGCAGTATTGTTTTGTTGCAAGGTCCAAAAAAAAGGAAGAATGTTGTTGTTCAGTGTGTTGGGTTTTTGTTGTTGCCCATTTTCCTTGCGTTCCATCCATCTTTGGGCACAATGTTTAATGTTGCTTTGCCGCACCGTGCCCAGTACTGTGCAGTGTGCAGTGTGAACAGTGTGGCATTCCTGCAGCGTTTGAACTCGCGTTCTCTGCATGACTCCCGCACTTGCATTTGTAACACCTCTGGGGCTGCAGACACACGAAGCCACAGACAGACGCACATGCGCAACAACACACTCTACCTGCACAACACCGGGCACAGGACACCGCCGTCACCTCCAGAACAAACGACAACAGAGGCAGACATCATTTGTAGACATTTTATTAAGAAGATTGACTGACGGACGGACAGACAGCCGGGCGAAATGAAGGACTGCTGCTGTCTTTTTCACACTCCTCGGCAGTCACAGATCATAGTGTTGCTTGTCTTATTTAGCGCTCTCTCTCTCTCCCTCTCAATCGGTTCTTGCCCAGAGTATCGCGGTAAAATTATCTTGTTGCGGTTGAAGGATACAATGACGAAGACGACGACTTTGTCCGCGGTTTAGGTTCTCTGATTTAGGATTTTCCATTAAATTGTGGTTTATGTTGCCCATATGTGTGTTTGTGTGTCTTTGGCCTTTCAGTCTCTTGTGGAAAGGGGATTTTTCGTTTGGATTTTTTTTTTGCAAATTTGCAAATGTGCAACTAATGCAAATTGGTTGTAGTACTTATGTTTGCTGCCGTTGCAGCAATGGAACTAATTGCCGTTGTTATTGCCATTTTGTTGTTGTTGTCTCGCTGAATGGTTGGGTTGATTGGGTTGTGTTTTTCGCTTCGGTGGGAAAATAATCATAAAACGCTTTACATGGGATATTTTCCTCTAATCACTGGGATTGTCTTTTGCGCACAAGAAAATGTTGTCTAGGACATTTTTAAAAATTTCCCTGAATTTCAGATGGGGAAAAGTACAAGATATCTGTTTTATAGAAAATTAACAAAATCATTACGGGAAATATAGTCGCGAAGAGTTTTAGTGTCCTTCCATTAACATTTTAATGTCTTGTTGTTGACTTTTTTATTATGTATTATTTAAATTCCGTTTAGGTAGAAAACCGATATTAATCCCCTAAAATTTCCGCAAAAAAACATAGCAATTAATAGCGTCAACAATTTGTGAATTTAGAAAAAACGAATCGGAAATCAAAGAATTTTACAATTTCTAACGTTTCCTTTTTAGTTCGTCCAATTGTTGGGAGATATGACTATAACAAAATAACCAGAAAAAAACATTCATATCATTCCCTACACTACGCAACAACATGTTTTTTGTGTAGATTCAGGCATACTATATTATGAAATGAGAGCTAGAAATATTGTAAAATTCATTTTCACGTGGAAAAAGAAATTAAGTAAGTGTCGTTAAAACCATTTGAAAAATTTTAATTTGTTTTTCTCAAAAAAATGGTTTTTTGCTAGCACGAAAAAACCACAAAAAATAGACAAACAATTCGCAAAAATTTTCGGTGAAATATATGAAGAAAACCATGCCTATTTGAAAATCTACGCATAAATGTATAAATTATGACCCATTGTAAAGGTATGGGAAACTCAACCAGTTAGGAAAGGCAGAAAGTCGGCCGGGGCCGACTATATAATACCCTACACCTCCCTAACAATGCGATAAGGGTTATTGCGATAATAATTTGGAATAATTGGTAAATGGGTAAGAACATATATATGCGGATATATCTAATTCTGAACCGATAATTGCTAAATTAAGCAATATTTGTTCCTAAATTGAGCAACATCTTTCTGGAGAATTTTGTAATGATCGGAAGTAAAGTACAACTTCTATAGCGCTTTGTAACCAAATCAGGAGGAACATATATATGGAGCTTATATATAAATCTGAATCGATTTTCCCTGAATACTCATTCATGTAAAATATAAACCTCTTTCTGTGGAATTTCGTACTGATCGGATATAAAATACAGTCTCTACAGCGCTTGAATGTCAAATCGGTGCTAACATATATATGGGGGCTATATCTAAATCTGAACCGATTTTCTCCAAATTTGGCAGTATTCCTTCATGTAATAAGAAACCTCTTTCTGCCGAATTCCGCTGTGATCGGATATAAAATACAGTTTCTACAGCTATTGAATTTCAAATCGGGGGTAACATATATATGGGGGCTATATCTAAATCTGAACCGATTTTCTCCGAATTTGGCAGTATCCCTTCATGTAATAAGAAACCTCTTTATGCCAAATTTCGTACTGATTGGATATAAAATACAGTTTCTACAGCGCTTACATGTCAAATCGGGTGCAACATATATATGGGGGCTATATATAAATCTGAACCGATTTCCCCCAAATTTTGTATTGTATCTAAGTGTATGACGAGACTACTCTCTGTCAATTTTTGTACAAATCGGTTACAAAATGTTGCTTATACAGTGCATATATGCCAAATCGGAGGTACATATATATGGGAGCTATATGTAAATCTGAACCGATTTTAACCAAATTCAATAGGGATCGTTCTTGGGCCTAAAAAAAGATATGTGCAAAGTTTCGTAGAGATCGGACCATAATTGCGACCTGTACTTTGATTACAAGAATACGTCTACAGACAGACAGACGGACATAGCTAAATCGACTCAGAAAGTGATTACAAGTCGATCGGTATAATAAACAATGGGTCTATCTCTTCTCCTTTTGGGTGTTACAAACAAATGCACAAAGTCATAATACCCTGTACCACAGTGTGGTGTAGGGTATAAAAAATATTTTTATACCCTCCACCATAGGATGGGCTGTATATTCATTTTGTCACTGCGTTTGTAACACCTTTAAATATTGATCTGAGACCCCATAAAGTATATATATTCTTAATCGTCGTAAAATTCTAAGACGATTTTGACATGTCCGTCTGTCCGTCTGTTGTAATCACGCTACAGTCCGTAATAATAGAGCTAGGTTGATAAAATTTGGTAAAAATATTTCTTATAGTTGCAGGTTGTTTGGGATTGCAAATCGGCGATATCGGTCCATATTTAGATATAGCTCCCATATATAGCATCTAACTTATTGTGATTTCTATTTTTTTTTTGTGTGTTTTCAGTGTTATTTTCTTTAGGTTTGAGTTATTTTGTGAGGTCACATGCTAAAAGCTAACGCTTTTACTTGTTTAATATTTTTTTTATTTTTGCTATTTTGTTTGAGAGGTGCCAAAAGGGGCGTGGCAATAATTCAAATTTTTTCAATAAACTATGTGTACTAAAAAGCATTATTCTCTACAAAATTTTAAAATTTGTGCTTCGTATGAGCAGGAATCAATGTTATAAGCCCTTATCTTTTTATGCAAAATGGTCCACTTGTGTGGGAGGTACCAAAATGGGCGTGGTAATAACGCCCATTTTTCAATTGACTATGTGTACTATAAAAGCATTTCACTGTACAAAGTTTCAAGTATTTGTATGGACTGGAATCAATGATATAAGTCAAAAGAGGCGTCACAAATTTTCAAGGTAATAGCGACTAAGAAACTTATATTATGTGTGAAATTGCGGAAGATTCCGATAAGTAGTATAGAAGTTATTTAAAAATCTATATTTCGCAAAATATTGACCCTATATGGGAGTGGACCAACATTTTCCTTTTTTTGTAATAGCCTGTGATAGGAAAAAATATTAACACATTCCAAATTTGAAGTCAATCGGTAACGTCTATGAAATGTTACCGTGCGCACCAGCCACACAGACGGACGGACTTTTCTCAAATGACATAAAATGGGCCAAAACGGATTTCCGCTAAATATTCTTGGAGTCACTTAGGTTACTCTTTCCATATGTAATACTTTAGGCTGATATATTCCCTCGTTTACAATAGTGGTGGTATAAAATACTTATTTTGTTAGAATTATGTTACTTATAGATTTTTTTCAAATAGGCACTTCTTTCTTCGTTAGGATGCTAGCTTTCGAAAAATGGAACGAACAATTTTTGTGCCATTTTTATCTATTTTTTATGGTGTTTTTTCCCGTCAGAAAAAAAATTAAAAAATCTATTATTTCTAATTGTTGTAACGACAAATATGTTTAGTTAAGAGTGGTAGCCAGCTTTGCCAGCTCACATGGACCAATGATACCCCTTACGGGCACAGATACCCCTTATCGAAACTAACCTGTTTGATAAATAATGTTATCAATAGTACGAATATCGGTGCCAGAAAGAGCTGTCAGTCTTTCTGGAGAGACCGATCCCAGTATATCCAGACGTCGTTTACTCAATGATTACTCATCTCCAAAAGCTTTTGCAAAAGTCATTGGACTCAATTCCCAACCTACTGGCCTGTTCGCCGATCAGGCAATGTCCTGTCAGAACTGACACTAACATAGACAGTCTTCTCATCTCTAGAGCAATATTTCATATTTTGACTTTCCTATGTCGTATTTTGGCCAGATATGTCTAGCTACCTCACAGGTGTCGATTTCTGTCCATCTCTCATTGGACTGCCTGACTGTTTCTTGCCCAAGCCAAAGCTTGTATGTGAAGAGTGTGCGAATTCTTCTGTAATGTTGTCCCTTTCTTAGCAAGTTCATCGGCTTTGCAGTTCCCCGGGATATCGCTATGTCTAGGTACCCATGTATATGTTAAAGTGCTCAGTCATCTCGTTGAGATATCTGCGGCAGTCAAGGGATGTTTGCGAGCTTAGAGATGTAGCTTTCAGAGATCTAATGATATCCTGTTGCGACTAAGCCACTTTACAACTTTCCTTATTGACATTATTTCGGCAGGATAGACACTGCAATTATCTGGTAATCTGATAGAAAATGCTTCGTTATGACGATGAATTTGTACATCTTCACGATTATTTTTCCCATCCCATTCATCACCACTGTGAACACCATTCATCACAACGATGAATCGAGTTCATCACCACGACGAATCCCATTCATCACCACGACGAATACCATTCATCACCACTACGAATACCATTCATCACCACGACGAACTCAATTCATCACCATGACGAACTCCAGTGATCACCACGACGAATTCATGGCCCGACTATTTAAATTTTAAAAATTTCAATAATTATTCTTCTGGTTTTAGACCATTAAAAACGGTATGGAAAATAAAAATCACTTGACTGCTTTGCTAGGTTCAGTTGTGATTATTCGGTTCGAAACGCAATTCTTATCAGGAAAGACTTAAAGCAAACGAACGAGAAGTATTCAATACTTCTCATATTTTAATCCAAAAATAATCTCATCGAGTAATGTATTTGCCAATAGACGAATACCATTTATCATCACGACGAATACAATTCATCACCACGACGAATCCCATTCGTCATCACGACGAATCCCATTCGTCATCACGACGAATCCCGTTCATCACCACGACGAACTCCATTCATCACCACGACGAATCTCATTCATCACCACGACGAATCCCATTCATCACCACGACGAATTCCATTCATCATCACGACGAATCCCATTCATCAACACGACGAACTCCATTCATCACTATTATTAGATTTTTTAAATTAAACTTTTACAACAAATTATTTAACTAAGGTTATCAGAACGCACAATTGAGCAAATACTATAAATTGATAGCCTCGTTTTATCATATTTTCTGCAAAATGTTCAAATAAATCATTTCGTCGTGGGAATGAAACATTATCGTTCCCTCGACGAATTTCGAAATCACCAAAAACATGGGTTGATGATTGTGTTCGTTCTATTGATGTACAAAATCATCGCATGTACGAAGATATATTGACGAAACCGATTCCTCATGGTGACGAACGGTTTTTCTATCAGTGTGTGGGTTATGTCAAGACTACGTTTTGTACCGGGTAAATCGATGTCAACGCTATCATCAAGCTTCGGACCATATAAATAAAAGAATTGAAAATAGTTTATTTTTCCTGGTATTCTGCCAACCCAGTCCTCGCTGACATGTATCTTAGTGATAAAGTTGCTCTCGACACCGTTAGGTTAGGGTGGCAGCCGTATTTTTTTATACAAGCTCACATAGACCAGTTTAGGTCCCTAGTGTTACCACGGCCTGAAATGCCCCTCATCGAAACCAACCTGTTTATCGATAGTACGAATATCGGCACTGGAAAGATCTGTCGACCTCAGTATGTCCAGTCGTAGTTTACTCAGAGCGGGGCACTCGCATAGCAAGTGCTCAATGCTCTCCACTTCTTCCTCATCTCCACAGCTTCTGCAGAAGTCATTAGAGTCAATACCCAATCTTTTGGCGTGTTCGCCGATCAAGCAGTGTCCCGTCAGAACTGATGCTAACGTAGACAATCTTTGCCTCTCTGGTGCGAGGAGATATTTTGATCTTCTCAGGTCATACCTTGGCCAGATTTGTCTAGCTACCCTGCAGGTGCCGATTTCTGTCCATCTTTCGTTGGACTGCCTGATAGCCTCTTGCGTAAGCCAAAGCTTGCACGTGGATAGTGGCGCACCAATACATGCAAATTCTTTGAGAATTTGTAATGTCGTCCCTTTCCTAGCAAGTTCATCGGCTTTGCAGTTCCCCAGTCACCCATATGAGGTGTATATTAAACAGCTCAGACATCTCGTTAAGAGATCTGCGGCAGTCGAGGGCTGTTTGTGAATTTAGGAATGTTGCCTCCAGAGAATTGATGGCAGCCTGGCTGTCCGAGTAAATTACAACGCCAGTGTTGGTTACTATGTTGCGACTCAGCCACTTGGCTACTTCCCATATTGCCATTATTTCGGCTTGATAGACACTGCAGGTATCTGGTAGTCTGTGAGCTATATCCAATCTAAGCTCTGCACAGTGTACCCCGAAGCCAACCTTTTCATCAAGCTTCGAACCATCCGTTTAAAAGTGGAGATGGCTTCTATTACCTGGTATTCTTCCAACCCATTCATCTCTGGCGGGAATCATAGTACACAGTTGGTATATAGTCCACTCGGTCGGTTACCATAGCACTACACTTTGATATCTTCATGTGACCGTAGTTTTTTAGTTTTTGTACCTCCACATTGATAGGCAGTTTAATCTTATTGCCGCTTTGGTTGCAACTTCCCTCGCCACAATATTAATCGGCAGTATATTGAGTAGGGCTTTGTAGAGACTCGGTCGCTGTAGTCCTTAAGGCCCCGCTTATGTTCAGTCAGGCTGTTCTCTGAACCTTTGTTAGTAGGTTGGTAATGGTTAGTTTGTCAGTTGCCGTCCACCATACCACAATGCCGTATAGCAGTATAGGACGAACTACTACAATATATATCCAGTGGACGATTTTAGGAGAGAGGCCCCACCGCGACGGAGGAATATAAGGCGACGTTGGCCGTCCTTACACGTTCCAATACGTTAAGTCTAAATAACAGTTTTCTATCTAGAATTATTCCTAAAAATTTTGCACTTTCAGAAAAGACTAGATCTGTTCCATTTATCCGAGGTGGAGGGTCCACATGTGGGACTTTATTCATCCTAGTAAAGAGAACCAATTCAGTCTTGTTTGGGTTTACGCCCAAACCGTTGCTTCTGGCCCATCTACCCAATTTGTACAGAGGCACCTGTAGAATGTCTCGGAGGACGTTTTCGAATTTGCCACTCACTGCGATTGCAACGTCGTCCGCATATGCCACGACCTTGCAACCACAACCTTCTAGATCTAGCAGGATTTCATTCACCGCTAGGTTCCAAATTAGTGGAGACAGTACTCCTCCTTGTGGGGTCCCTCTGTTTACAAACTTTGTTAGAGTTGTGGACCCAAGACATGCTGTTATGCGTCTTCTGTTGAGCAGACTTTGAATTAGTCTAATCAAACTAGAGTTAACTTTTAGATGTGACAGTGCCGCAATTACTGCATCTGAGAGAATGTTGTTAACAGCCCCTTCTATGTCAAGAAATGCCACCATAGTGAATTCCTTGAAATGCAGGGACGATTCGACAGGGCTCACAATTTCGTGCTGGGCTGATTCTGTAGACTTCCCCTTATTGTAAGCATGCTGGTTCACCGACAGGAGTTTTGTATCCAGGTTTTCCCTAATGAAATAATCTAAAAGTCTTTCCAGACCATTCAATAGGAAGGAGGATAGGCTAATTGGTCTGAAGTCTTTTGGCCTAGTGTGTGATATCTTCCCCGCTTTAGGTATGAATACCACTTTGATATCCCTCCATCGATTCGGGATGTATGAAAGCCTGATACAGCCTACATAAATTTTCTCCAGCCAGGGGATAATGTACTTCAACATTTTCTGCATTTCTGCTGGAGTGATGCCGTCTGGTCCAGGGTTCAAAGCTATTATTAGCCCAGCTTATTCTGGATCTCTGAGTCAACAAGCTAGCGACGCTCGCAGTCCACTCGCACTCTTGATGGTCCTGCTGATCCTCTGATTCTGTTAGAGAGTTTCCCGGGAAATGTGTGTTGAGCAATACATTGAGCGACTGATCGCTGTTTTTGGTCCAATTATTTGCCTCATTCTGCAAGTAACCCACTGTACAGGGTGAAGCTGATAGTATTTTCCTCAGCCTTGCGGCGTCAGAGACCTTTTCCACTTCGCCACAGAAGGTATACCAAGAGCGTCTTTGCTCCTTTCTAAGCTCCTTCTTATAGATCTTGAGTTGCTCTTTATAGGCATCCCCAACATTAGCGACCCCAGTAGATTTAGCCTTGTTGAATAGCTTGTTGCAGCTCTTTTTCATAGCCGTTAGCTCAGAAGTCCACCATTGGGGTTTAGTTTTACCCTTGTACCTTGTTTTTGGAAAGGCTTCTTCAAGGGAACTATTGAATGATGTGGTGATATGCTCGACCAGATTATCCAGACCGGCTTTGTCATTCGGTTCGTAAAGAAGTTTGGAGTTGAGGACTTTTTTGAAATTCTTCTCATACAGGTTGGTATATAGTCCACTCGTTCGGTTATCGTTGCGTTACAGTGTGATACGAAAATTAGCCGACCTGACATATAGATGGCGGTAGTAGTTTGAAAAATTACTTTCGTGGAAAGTGCCAACCACGTTGTTTAGGTTTTGAGCACTCAGTGAATTTGTAATCATGGTAAAAATTGGCCTCAGTCCAACCAATATTATAGCCGAACTAGATTCTACTTTGGGGCAGTCTGCTCCCTCGTTCGCAACTATAAAATATTTGGTGCCAGAGTTTAAACGGGGCCGTACGAGCTGCCAAAACGAACACCAAAACACAATAAATGGTTAAAAAAATCCACTATTGGATGACCGTCGGTTGAAGGTTAGTGAGCTAGCTGAAGTCATAGACATTTTAAAAAGTGTTATAGCATATTGATGATGATGAGAAAGCTGTGCGCTAGATGGATCAATGCAAGACAATGCATCAGTTCACACATCCACTATTGCAATGGCCAAAATCATTGAATTAAAGTTTGAATTACTTCAGCACACACCCTATTCGCCAGATTTAGCTTCTTCGGAATATTTTTTGTTTCCAAACCTAAAAAAAAGGGGATCGGTGGAAAAACATTTGCCAGCAATGAAGAGGTGGAGGTTCAGTTGATGGCTATTTTCAGGAACTAGACAGTTCTTACTGTAGACTGGTTATCAAGGCTATTGCAAATCGCTGGAAAAAGTATATCTAGCTGAAAGGAAATTACGTTTAGAATTAAAGAAACATTTTCCCAAAATTGTTGTGTTTTCTTTGTTAGGTCGGCTAATTTTTGGACCGCCTTCGTATATGCTAATTCTTCGAGAATTTGTAATGTCGTCCTTTTCCCAACAAGTTCATTGGCTTTGCAGTTATGCGGGATATTCCTATGCCCAGATTCCCATATGGGGTATATGTTGTGGGTACTACGTTCCCACTTCAGTATATGTTACTTGTTCTAGTATTTATAAAATTAGTTTAAGTGTGCTTTGGTTTTTGTCAATATTGTTTATGTCAATAAAATAAAATTTCAGTTGTTTTGATGATTTCAGTTTGGTTGATGGATTGGCAACGCTATGCCTGAGTAGAAGTGTGTTTTCATCGCAGCTGATCTTTTTGACATTTTACTTTGATCAACGTTTGTTTACAAATAATTTTTTTGTTTAACTGCTGGTATTTATGGACATAAATTCCTAAATTTATTAAATTTGATCGAGAAAAGTGTAATTTCAAGCAAAAATATTAAATTGTTATTTGCCTTGTTGCGTAAGCTTCACATTGTTGCTTTTGCTGTGATTTGTAGCTGTAATTGAATTTGCCTTACGCTTATTTGCCGGTTATTGTTGCTATTTGCTGCTATTGTGGACATTTTTTGTCGCTGTTGTTGCTGCTTTTGTTTGACATCATATTTAAGTACTGTTGCTGCTTTATATCTCAAAATGCCGGCCAATAAAATATATAATTGCAAAAAATGCAGTGGTTCGATCACCAAGTCCCAAGGAAGTGTTAATTGCAAGGGTTGTTCCTGCTGGTTTCATGGTTCATGTGCTGGTATTGCCGAAAAAGATATCGCGGTTCTAAAAACGATCAAATCTTATTCTTTCGTTTGCGATTCGTGTGAGGCCAACATTAACAATAACAGCAGTGTTGTGGACAAAATCAATACTATGATGGATCAGAAGTTTGAGTCCTTCTTCCAAAGTTATCGGGCTGAGCAGAATTCCCTCAAAGCTGTCCTTGATGAGATCAAGACCGAGATGACCTCCTGTGTTGCCGAGATGAAGTCTTCTATTAATGATTGTGCTAAACGTTTGCAACATGTTGAGACTGTTATGGCACACAAGATTCCTGCCCTTGAGACTGCTGATAATGCACTACATAGGAAATTCAACCGGTGTGATTTCCTGATTGGTGGATTGCCGGAAGGAATCGCTGATTTGGAGGCTGCCGTGATTTCCCTTGGTGCTGTATTCAACGTTACTATTACCGGCCAAGACATTAATACCGCATGCTACATCAATAACCGGAAGCAGATATTAGTCAAGCTGAATAGTTTAATTAAACGTGATAGAATTATGAAGGAGTACTTTAAGACTCGCTCTCTTAAGGTCTGTGATGTCATAACTGATGGCCCTGGTAGCGATTTGAGCAATAGGGTGTACCTAAATGACCACTATACTCCTGCTGCTGGTGGCCTGAATGCTGTTTGCAGAAACCTACGACGTTTGAAAGTTGTGACAAAGTTCAGAGTACTGGATGGAGATACTGCTAAGGCTAAGCTAACGTTCCCTGATGGCAGGGAAGTTATACGTAGCTCTAGCGAATGTTCCTTGCTCCTGGAAAGTGCTAATACTCTGCCTAGTTAAGTGTTTCTCTGCTTCTGAATTTTTGATTGTTTATTTTCTTTTTATATTTATTTGTAAACATGATCTCATTTGCTAACGATCAGCTGTTGTTTATAATTTATGAATTATTTATTGAAATATATAATAGAATTTGGTAATTTAGTTTTTAAAGTTATGCTGTATAATCACATAGATTGGTTCCCCACTAGAATTGCGAGTTTTTACCTTGATTATGATGTCTCTTGATGCAAATTTTGGTCCAGTAATTAGCAACAATCTGTACATACGTTCAGTTCTAAACTCTTTTGATGGCAAGTTCAATGTGGCTCATCTTAATTGCCGTAGTATTAGGCCTTCAGTTAATTCTACCAAAATTGATGAGCTTATACCTATAATTGGTGATTCAATGTTAGATGCTATTGGTATTACTGAGACATGGCTTAAATCTGATGTTTCTAGCTGTGCCGTTGAAATTCCTGTGTATAAGTTCCTAAGAAATGATCGTGCTAATTCGAGAGGAGGTGGTGTGGGAATATATCTGTCTAAAAAGCTTAAGCATAGAGTTGTTTTTAAATCGTCTGTTTTAGGGAAATGTGAATCACTTTTTATTGAGCTGTTCTCAGGTAACATTACAGTTTTATTTGGAGTAGTGTATTTACCTCCTCCAGGTGATATTTCATCTTTTGAGGAAATTCATTGTGATTTGTTCTTAAATTATGTGAATATTGTTGTTGTAGGTGATTTTAATTGTAATATGTTTGATCCCCAAAAGGCATTTTTACTTCGATCTATGAGTTTTCGTATGAATTTGTCCGTCTTGCATAATTCCAAACCCACGCATTATGATGTTGTACATGGTTCGTACTCGTTGATTGATTTCATGTTGGTGAGTAATTGTTCAATGTACCACTATTCTGATCAGGTTTTATGTCCGTCAATTTCTGATCATTCTCTTATACTTGCTTCCCTTGACTATAACTTGCATTGTGTGGATCAGGTTGTGGAGTATCGTGATTACAGGAATACTGATTGGGAAGGATTGTTTTACTACTTGTCTTGTTTTGATTCTGATATATATACTACCACAAATATTGATGTAAAATGTTCTATCGTCTCATCGTTGTTTACTGATCTATTTGACTTTGTTCCGATTGTCGAGAAACATATTTTGCCTACTGTCAGAAACTGGATTAACTGTAATGATATTATGTTCGCCAAATCCATTCGTGATTTGTCGTTTTCTGTCTATCAACAAGAATGTAAATACCGTAACAAAGCCAAGTCTGTTATACGAAGAGTTAGAAGAAATCACTACATGAAAACATTTGGAAGCATGGATCCTAAATTTCTTTGGCGTGTCCTTAGAAGATCTGGTTGTACTAGTGAAAAGGTGATATGTGATGAAGTTAATGTTGATGAAGTTAATAATGCTTTTGTTTGTCTTGAAACATCCCGTTATGATACTGATGTAGGTTTAGATCGTTTTCCTGACGTTGATGATTCGTTTTCGTTCAATTGTGTTACTGTCGATGATGTTGTGCTTGCAATAAATAAAATTAAATCTAAGTGTCTTGGTGTTGATGGCATACCTTTAACGTTTCTAAAAATGATATTTCCCCATGTACAAGATATTATATTACATTTAATTAATTCCATATTAACAACCTCAACATTTCCTTCAAGTTGGAAAATTGCTCGTGTTGTGCCGATCCCTAAGTGTAGTGTTGTAAATGGTCCTGATGATTTAAGACCTATTTCCATTCTTCCTGTTTTGTCCAAAGTGTGTGAGCATGTTATGAAGGAGCAAATATGAACAGTGTCTTAGTTTCTTTAGATTTGACTAAAGCATTTAATTCCATTTGTTATAGAAGTATGGTGAATAAGCTTAGAGATAAGTTTAACTTTTCGCGAACAGCATGTAAACTTGTCATGTCATATTTGTCTGGTAGGTCTCAATTTGTTTGTTTGAATGGCAGAGCTTCTAGTGTCCTTTCGTTAACGTCTGGTGTACCACAGGGATCAGTTTTGGGTCCTCTCCTTTTCATATTATATGTCAATGATCTTGTCTGTTGCTTGGATAGTAACATTTGTAAATTATATTTGTTTGCTGATGATGTATTCCTTGTCTTTAGTCATGATCGTGAATCTATTGATGTCCTTGAGAGGCGTATAAATCTGTGTCTTACTCGTGTTTCGGATTGGCTGTCTATGAACTCTTTGAGCATTAATCCATCTAAGACGAAAGCTATTCTATTTAGCAATCAATCTTATGAACTTGACATTGTTTTGGGTCAATCAAGAGTTGCCTTTGTGGAACATCATAAGTGTTTGGGCGTGGTATTGGACAGTAAACTTTGTTTTGAAATGCATATTGACTCTGTTCAAAGAAATGTTTATTTGACTTTACGAAGGTTATATTCACTTAATATTTACCTGCCTATTTCCATTAAAACTAGATTAGCACATGCGCTCCTAATGCCTGCAATACTTTATGGACTTGAAGTGATATCCGGTACATCTGGAGGCATGCTATTGAAGCTTAAACGTATTATAAATAGTGTGGTGAGATTTATATATAATATCAGAAGAAGGGAACATATTTCTGAGTATATCACACAGTTTCTAGGTGTTTCTTCTGAACTTTTTATCGGTTATAGAAATATTTTCCTCTTCTACAAAGTTATCAAAGCTGGTGTGCCTACTATCTTACGTGATATGTTTAACTTTTCCCTCTCCTCTCGAAATACCCAGATTCTTATACCTAGAATTTTTAACCTAACTTTTGAAAGATCATTTATTGTTCGTATTGCTCGCATCTGGAATTACTTGCCTATTGAACTACGAAATTTTTCGCACTCTAATAACGCTTTTCGTTTAAAACTCTTGAACTATTTTTTGTCAACGTTGACGTAATCTCTTCTTTTTTCTAATTTTTTACTTTTCTGGTTATTGGTTATTATTGCCCATGTTACTTTATTAAAGATATGGCTTTTTGTTGCTAGTCTGGACAGTTTCATTATTTTTTTCTTGTAGTCATGGCTGGGGAGCAAATCTAAATCATTTATACATATTTATATATATGTTTTTATATGTATTTTTAGTGTTTAAGTTTCTACTCTGGATATTAAATTTGTCATGTAATACATTTTTTTGGCCTTGAAGGCTTGGTATTACGTACATGAACGAATAAATAAATAAATAAATAAAATTATTAAAATCGAAAGACTCAAATTCGGAAACTTATTTACGACAATTATAATTCGTAGCAACCCCTACAAATTGGTGACCCTCGAACGTCAAAATAAAATCCAAACAATCTCAATATGCAAGCAACACAAACAAATTCCGCAACATCTAACAACAATCAAGCGGTGTCAATTGAATCTGCCCGGATTGCAAAACTTCCATCATTTTGGAAGGATGAACCAGAGGTATGGTTTATTCAAGTTGAGGCCACTTTCCGTCTTCATGGTATTACTCAAGACTCAACCAAATATGAGTACCTCGTGGCAAATCTGGAACCCTCAATTTTGTTTTTAGTAAAAGATATCATCCTAAATACTTCACTGATCGATAAGTACGCAACAATGAAGAAGCGAATCACAGATTCTTTTGAGGAATCTTCTGAAAATAAAATAACGTGTCTTCTAAACGGTTTGGAATTGGGTGACCAGAAGCCATCACACTACTTACAACGTATGAAATGCCTAGCAGCCGGTAAGATTAGTGATGACGTTGTAAAATCCCTATTCCTTGACCGATTACCAGAGAAAGTTCGGTGCATACTCGCGGTCTGCGATTCACAAGACCTCAATAAATTAGCGACGCAGGCTGATAGAATCCTGGGCACACTTTCAAGTTCCACATCCCTTTTTGTCTCTGAAGTTCACGATGAAAAACTTGACTCTCTCATCGAAAGAATTGACGCATTGGAATCGCGTTCAAGAAGTAGCAGACGATCCAATACAAAATTCCGTTCACAATCAAGAGGAAGTATAAGCAATCAGCGTAAGTGTTGGTATCATTTTCGTTTTGGCGAGAGTGCCCGTAAATGCATTCCTCCATGCAATTTCAACGAGAGAAAAAAACTAATTACTCCATCAAAATCAATTTCGGCAAACAATTTTGATGGGGGATTGACAGGCCGATTATTTATTACCGACACAAATACCAAAATACAATTTTTAGTTGATACTGGAGCAGAAATTTCAGTTTATCCCTGTAAAACTCGGAGTAACCCTCAAAAGTTATATCTTTATGCTGCAAATGGAACTGAAATCAAAACATATGGCACTATTCTCCTATCTCTCAATTTGGGTTTACGTAGATCATTTTCTTGGAAGTTTGTCTTAGCAGATGTTTCACGCCCGATAATTGGCGCAGATTTCCTACGCCATTACCATCTTTTACGCGACCTCAACACTCGAAAATTGGTTGATGGTAATACACAACTCGCTGTAAGTGGAACATTATGCAATATAGATACCACGGGTATTAAAATGGTTTCTGGAGACACAGATTTTCATCGTTTACTAAATATGTATCCTGATATCATTATGCATAACGATAATTTTTCTTCCGATCATGGCATTTATCATCACATTGTCACCCGTGGACCACCAGTGTCATGTAAAAGTAGACGTTTGGACCCAGTAAAATTAAAAGCAGCAAAAGAGGAATTTCAATACATGATAATCGAAAGACTCAAATTCGGAAACTTATTTACGACAATTATAATTCGTAGCAACCCCTACAATGTAAAACTGCTTAGCCAGAGATTTAATGGCAGCCTGGCTGTCGCTGTAAATGACCCCGCATGTTTTGGTTACTACATTGCAACGCAGCCACTTGGCGACGTCTCTTATTGCCATTATTTCGACTTGATAGGCACTGCAAGTTATCTGGTAGTCGGTGGCCTATGACAAGACAAAGTTATGTACAGTGTAAACGGAGGCCAACCTTAACATCATTATACGAACTATATGTATACAAATTGAAATATTTTTTTCCTTGTATTCTGCCAACCGTCTTTGGCATGTATCTTTGTGACAGAGTTCCTCACGAAGGTTAACACCTTTGGTATATAGTCCACTCGGTTGGTTACCATTGCGCTACAGTGTCATATCCTCATGTGGCCGTAGTTTTTGCACCTCCACTTTGATAGACCATTTAATCGTAAAGACGCTCTGGCTGCAACTTCACTAGCCTCAATATCAATCGTCAGTATATGGTGTAGAACTTGTAGAGACTCACCGCTTATGCTTAGGCTAAACCTTCATTATTTGACGTGATGGATCGCTTATGAGTTGTATTGGGTGAACGACTGATATATATAGGCAATGACCCATTGTAGGAGATAGGTCTAACGGGCCCCTACAGCTTTCCTACAGGAATATAAGGCGACGTTGACCTTCCTTATACCTTCCAATACCTTAAGTCTGAAGAACAATTTCCTGTATATGATAATACCTAGAAATTTTGCACTTTCAGAAAAGACTAGCTCGTTTCAGTTAGCCGCGGAAGGAAAGTGAACCAATTATGTATTGTTTGCGTTTACGCTCAAACCAATGTTTCTGGCTCATCTTGTAAATTTGTTCTGAGCCACCTGTATGATGCCTCCGAGGACCTTGGGAAATTTTGCCGGTTACTGCGATTGCAACGTCTTACGCATATGCCAGGGCTTTGCAACCACAACGTTCCAGATCTAACATGATTCCATGTACCACTAGATTTCAAATTAGTGCAGACAGTACTTCTCCATGTGGAGTCCCTCTGTTTACAAATCTCGCTTGTGCGTTGACTACTGAACAAACGTTAAATTAGTCCAATCAAGGTATAGTTCACCCTTACATCCTCGGACCTCTTTTATCGGTTATTTTGACAACCATTTCGATTTATCAAAATCGATCGTTCATATAAATATTGTCGTCGAGGGATTGGGGCCTTTGAAATCGTTGAGTTTTATAATCAAAATCGTCCTCTGTGAAAAATGTATTTTTATCAAAATTTGTCTTCTGCGACGAGGCTAATTTTTGCTAAAGGGGTACGTCAATGAAAATAAGCAGCCAGAGCTTGCAAGGCACCCTTAAAATGCACAGTTTATTGGACCGTACTTCTCCAAAGACAGTTATTCAGTACTTTCATTTGGAATGTCTCAGTTCCATCAATAGCAAAGCCGAGCTAGAGGGGCTAAAGGGGTACGTCAATGAACATAAGCAGCCAGAGCTTGCAAGGCACCCTTCAAATGCACAGTTTATTGGACCGTATCTCTCCAAAGAGTGTTATTCAATACTTTCATTTGGAATGTCTCGGTCCCATCAATATCAAAGCCGAGCTAGATTATACTCTGGCGGAGTCTGCTACTTCGTTTACAACTATAAAATATTGGGTGGATGACTTTAAACAAGACCCTACGACCAATAGAAACACGGTAGTGATCGACCAATTGAGGGGTCCACGCCAGAAATGGTTAAGAAAATCCAAAAATAGTATTGGATGATAGTCGACTAAAGGTCCGAGAGCTATCTGAAAAGATAGGTATTTAGGGAAAAGTGATATACATCGCATATTGACAGAAAATTTGAAGATAATAATGCTGTATTCAACATGGGTGCCGCGTTGGCTCACAATGGAACAAAATCGGCATCGTGAAGATGTTTCAATAAATGTTTCACCGGAATAAATCTAAATTTTTGGGTCGATTCGTTACAATGGATGGGACATCGGTCGACCGCTTCACATCTGAGGCAAAGAACAGTCAAAGCAGTGAAGTGGAATGGCAGAATCATATCCAAAGAAGGCGAAGTCAGTTTGGCACCGAGTATGGAATTTATATTGCAACTTGCAACAAAATCATCTCGTATATCTCTATAATACTTGTATCCACATTTAACAACCATTAGCCTTCATTTACATCAAACCGCGAAAGACAATATATTGGATTTGATTTTGAGTGAAATACAACAACAAAAAACGAGTAATTAGAAGCATATTTTCACCTCTACCAATGGTGTTGTTATTTTCATAACATTTAAAGGTGTTGAAAACTAAATTCACAAAAGACCGATACACCTCCAAGCAATGGAATGAATGGTGTACTTAGATCAGAGTGAAGCGAACGAGTGTGAGTGAACGGTGACCCTCAGTGCATCTGAGTGCAGTGCAGCAAATCACACCTCAACCGGAGGAACAGTGTTTCGTCATATTTTCCAACATTAGCGAGTTGAGTGGAGCGGAGTTCTGATCGTCGTCTATCATTAACAGTGGCCGGCCGGCCTCATCAAGAGTGGTTGGTCTTATGAACTGCTGAGGAATGTTTTGGATGATGACTGGCCTGCATCACATCATAATGATTGAAATTACGAAAAAAAAACCACTGTAACCAAAGGTAGCATAAGAGAGGACCGCGATGCACGGGGCATTACCTGGCCATTCGCACTTTGATGCATGAGCGCTAATAAATCATCAGTTGCGCGTTAAAATAATGATGATGCGATGCGATACGTCTTAGATCTAAAGTTGGTTGTTTCATTTGAGGTTTTTGGACGATGTTTTTTCTTTTCATTTCGTTTGTGGTTGGAATGCTGCTTTCAACCACCACCACCAACTCCACAAAAAACGTGAAACATCAAATTAAACGTTAACTCTTACAAAACCGCACCACACCAGAGAACGGTCGCCGCTATTTATCATTAACACCTTTTTCGGGTGAAACATTAACAAAATGAATTGTTAAAATTCTTGATTTTTAATCATTGTTTTCTTATTTTCTTTCAATCCCTCAATAGGTATTTCAAAGGTATAATATGTGTCTTCTTTTTTTGGTATAAAATTAATTGGATTTGTTTTTTGTTATGTTTCCAAATTTATTTTCTACATTTCACGAATTTGTAATGGTTTGAAAAAAAAATTCAATTTATTACATTTTTATTTTATACACGGAGAAAATTATTCTTTCTATAGAATTTGTTCTAAAAATGTTCTTCATGAATCAAACATATGAGGCCGGTCCCAAAATTTAGCCGACTTAACAAAGAAAACACAACAAATTTGGGAAAATTGTCTTTATTTCTTAAGATAATCTCCTTTTAGTTCGATACACTTTTTTCAGCGATTTTTAATAGCTTCGATACCCTGTTTATAGTAAGAACTGTCCAGCTCCGGAAAATAGCCATCAACAGCAACATCCACCTCTTCATTGCTGGAAATTCTTTTTGCCCCGAGCCATTTTTTTCATGTTTGGAAACACGAAATAATCCGAGGGAGCTAAATCTAAAGAATAAGATGCGTTCTGAAGCAATTCGAACTTTAATTCATTGATTTTGGCCATCGCAATAGTGGATGTGTGAACTGGTGCAATGTTTGGACTGTGAGCCAACGCAGCACCCATCTTGCGCACATCTTTCTCATCGTCAATATGCGATATATAGCACTTGTTGAAATGCGTTTGACTTCAGGTAGCTCACGAACCTTCAACTGAAGGTCATCCAATACAATTTGGTAAATTTTTTAACCATTTCTGTCGAGGACACCTCAATTGGTCGACCACTACGGTGTTCGTCTTGGCAGCTCGCACGGCCCCGTTTAAACTCTGTCATCCAATATTTTATAGTTGTAAACGAAGGAACAAACTCCCCCAAAGTAGAATCTAGTTCAGTTTTAATATTTGTTGGACTGAAATCTTTCAAATGAAGTATTGTTTTACATATCAGTGACCAATTTGTTCCAAGTTTACAAATTCACTGAGATCGCTTAATTGAAACTTAAAACATATGATTTAGAAGTTCGCCACTTTTCACGAAAGTATTTTTTTTTCAAACTACTACCTCTATCTACATGACAGGTCGGTTAATTTTGGGACCGCCCTCGCATATATTTCTCTATGGGGTCCCTGTTCAATATTTCAAGGTGTTACGAACGTAGTGGCAAAATGAATATGCCTCCAGCCTTTGAGGCCAGTATAAAAACTCAAAATTGTATTCAATTTATTTATATTTAATTCTAAGACTTTTTGTATAGGTTTCTTCTGGAAAGTCTCTTCACTTTTTTGGTATTGAATTTTTGTCAGGTTTTCCCATTTTGTTTTTGTCATTCCATGCATTCGCCAGCCAAGCTCTCCTTGAAATTGTTGCATTTGGAAAAAAGTGTTAAAAGTTTGTTTTGAACAATTTAAAAATTCCTTTCGTCCAATTTGTTGCCGTCGTTGTCGTCGTCTGGCTGACGCATATGGGAATCTCAAATGAATGTGGCTTCGGCAGCCACATTTGGTGTGCTCGTATGGAATTGCTGCCAATTGCCGTTGTTGTCATCGCTTTGTGTCTTAGCACAAAAGCCATGAGTGCAGTGAATGCTGCTGTTGTGACCTGAAACGGAGGAGAATTGCTGGAATTCTGTAAGATCCCAATATGGTTTGATATTGCAGAACACTTATGTTCAGCCTTATTTCCCCCACAGCTTCAGTAAAGTTGTCGTTATGAATAACTACACATGGAGGCACAACTTTAGAATTTTCAAAATAAAATATTCCATATAAATTGCCAATGAAATTAAATGAGAATGTCATTTTACCCTGAAATAGGTATTTCGTGGAAAATTAACAGGTTTAGTTTTTTTTCGGAAAATTATTGTAACATTTCGAACAATTATGGAACATCGTTTTCAACAGAAATTTATGACCCTATACTCCACATTGGAACAACGGGAATAAAAATAAGAAAATTTTAGTCAATTAAACCGACTAAAGTATACCTTAATTTGAGAGTAATGGAATCTGGTACTTTGTGTGGGAGATGGCAGAACGATGAAAAATTTGCTTCATCTTTGTTTGTCTGATAGAGGTTCTATGGCTCTTACCGTAGATGACAAATCGGAGCGGAAATATATATGGAGACAATATCTAAATCTTATCCGATTTACTACAAATTTGGTAGCGACTATTCGTGCAACAAGAGATATACTTCAGCTAAATTGTATACAGATCGATGGAAAATATGTGAATTTTACAGTGTCAAAATACCAAATCGGAGGTACACATATATGAGGGCTACATCTAAATCTGAACCGATTTTCATCAATTTCAATAGGGATCGTCCTTGGCCAAATAAGAGCACTGTGCTAAATTTCATCACAATCGGACAAAAAATACGACCTCTGCTTTGGCTACAACGATACTTCTACACTAAGAAAAAAGCTTACTCTAAATCAAAGAATTTGTCTTAAATTTTAAGATTTCCGCAATGATTTCGAGCCACACTCAAAAAAATAATAATTAAAATCCATACTCCAATTTAGTTCAATGTTTTTATTCATATTGAGTTAATTTTTTTCTTAAAACTGCGAAATTGTATTTAGTACTACTAAATTTTATAGTTTTGGGGGATATGCAGAATAGTTCATTACCTACACGCTGAAAAAAAATCGCTTCTGTAGTATATTGTCCCAAACATATTCGGCTTGAAGCATATATATGTTTATGGTACACTCTAAATATATAATATTTGGTACACACAAAAATTATATATTTGAGAATATGTTGTTCTAAACAAATCCTTGTTTTCACCCTAATACCTTTTATTTGGGATTTTAATTCTGAAACAAAAATGTATTTAAATTTAAGTATTCCGAAAATATCGAACCTTAATTGTGTTAAGTTTTCATTAATTTAATGATAATTTTTTAGAAATTTTTAATTGAAATCGTATAATTTTTGATAACATTAATTTACTCGAAGGATTGAAAAAAATGCTGACATGAAATACCCAGAAATTTAAAATGAGTCCCTTAAAACAGAATGCAATGCTCCTAATGGTATTTTTGACTGGGAGAAATAATTCGAAACTAAGGAAAAATTAAAAATGAAATTAGAAAAATTCACCAAAGTTTTGAAAATCTTTCTTAAATTATATATATATGAAGATATTCCTAAACAATAATTTTATTGGTATATAAATACATATTTTATTTGAGAAAATTAGTTTGCAAATATATTTTGTTGTAATATATTAATATATGCGTTCCAAGTAAATTTTATTGATTTTCAAATAAAATTTATTTGCTCAGAAATATACAACATTTAAAAATTTGAGTTCCAAATATATTTTCTTTCGATTCAAACATATCAAAAAAGGCGATTTTGCCCCGTGTATAAATGAAGACATATTTTTACTAAAATAATATTTCTTGACAATTTATAAATTTATCAACTTTAGACATATGCGGTGGACACCCAACATAGACATAAGGAAATTATGACTAAACATGGAAAGCATGAGTTTTAGGAAATTTTAACTAAAAGTAATCAAGAATCCTCATTTCGAGTCCATGAATTTGAACACAAAATTACGAAAACTTACTAAATCAAGGAAAAATTAACTATTTTCGTACTATGTTGTACATAGTCCCAAAAACGCAAAATTTTTGTATGTCCTTTTTCATTCCGGAATTTTTATTTTTGCGCAAATCGTTACTTGCAGAAACTTAAATTTATGGCGAAACATTAAAAATGTTACGTTCGGGACGACATCCTTACGATTGTGAGCCAGACACACTATACATATATCGAGCTACGAAACTCTTTTGGAATTGACATGAAAATGTCATTCATAATAAAATTTGCTTCGTCGCCTATAAATATAGTATATGGCAACTATATTTATCATTCAATGATGGCAATTCTATTATCAAATTCAAGTCAAAAGTCAAGTCAAAAGTCAAGTCAAAAGTCCACAAAAAATTTTAATTATTCTTTTTGCATAAATTTAATTAAATTTTCTTAAATATGAGTTAAAATTTACTTGCAATAAGGACAAAAATATGCTGAATTTGCATAATTTCAAGTCAGAATTTTTTAGTATTGAGTTTATTTTCGCTATTTTAATTTCAATAGTTACTTAAAGGAAGCACGAGTTAACTAGAATTATGTTAAAATATTTCATAATTGTGAGGGAATGTATGAACTTGATATGAGGAAAACTAGCTTTAGCGCCATACGAAGTTTCATATTCCTACAGTTTAGTTCATTTTAACTTGCTCCAGGGTTCACTTTATTGAGTGCAAAGACAATCAGTATTAAAATAAGAATATTTGTAGTAAATTTAATGCCATGAAACGTACTTGATTTGAGAATGTATATCATAGAGTACATTACGATACAGAGAGCCTCTCTTATGGAGTCAAAATAACAAGTATTCTTTAAAATAAAGGCAACTGTCATAAAATTATCTTACGGAGATGACTTATTTTAAAGTCAGCACAGCCTTAATTTTATTCCTCAAATTTTGCATGCTGATAATTAAGTCCGATCCGGATTTAAAACTGTTACTTGTTTACATCATCGATTTAATGTAAAAAATCCTCAGTTATAATGAAATACATTTTACTTAATTAATGTAAATTTAAAGATGGACATACACAAAACTAAAGATTAGCGTTTCATTAAATCAAATAAAAATATCTTTATATCAAAGAAAATTTCTTAATAAGCATGTAAATTGTCGTTATTTTGAGAAAAAATGTCCTGAATTTAAAATTGTATTACTATCTTTTTTTAGTGTACAGACGGACCCTGTTAAATCGACCAGGGAACAGGCAATGAAGCCGACAAAAATGATCGGCGGCGCATAGAAAAATACCGATCGGCTAAGCCGGTCAAATTTCAACAATCGGCTGAGCCGATAAAGGGCAACATACGATGACGCACGAATGTCTTTCTCAAGCAAAGATGGCGCTCTAAGATATTTACAATTAGATGAAAAACTATAAATTAAAAAAGTTATGGAAGTTTTTATGTAACGAAAATCGGCTCAATAAATATCTACTTATTGGTCTTTGTTGTGAAAGACATTTTTTTGTGAATGACAAAAATATATCTACATTAATCCATCCGTTTCATAGCCTTGATCAAGAATTCCAAAAAATCCCATCTACTCCATTTTTCAAATATTATAATAATTCATTTATTACACGCTGAAAAAAAATCGCTTCTGTAGTATATTGTCCCAAACATATTCGGCTTGAAACATATATATGTTTAGGTTACACTCTAAACATATAATATTTGGTACACACAAAAGTTGTGTATTTGGGAAGATATTGTTCTAAACAAATATTTGTTAACATCCCAATGTGACTGTTATTTTGAAACAAATATTTATTTGCATTTAAATATTCATAAAATACATAAATTGTGTCTAATTTTTCAGTAATTATACCCTCACTTTAGTGTGACGAGGGTATATATCATTTGCTACGGAAAAAAGTGTAACACGTCGAAGGAGTGACCTAAGACCCCAAGTATGTTCGGAGGAAATCCTTTTTGGGTCATTTTAAGTCGAATGAGCAATGTCCGTCCGTCTGTCTGTCTGTCTGTCTGTCTGTCTGTGTGTCTGCTGGCTGGTGCGCACGATAACTCTCGAAAGGAGTAACCGATTGACCTCAAATTTGGTATGTGGTAATATTTTTTTCTATCTCCGGCTAAGTTCGAAGATGGGCCATATTGGTCCACTCCTTCTAGTACCTCCCCACAAAGGGTTAAAATGTTGTGAAATATTGATTCTTTAATAACTGCTATACTACATATTCGAATCTTTTGAAATTCCACACATAGTATAAGCTTATTAGTCGTTATCAACTCGAGAAAAATGGGCGAAGTCGCCACGTCCCTTTTGGTACCTCCCACACAAATGCACCATTTTGCACCAAAAGTTAACAGCTTATAACATTAATAACAGTGTATAAAAATACTTGAAATTTTGTACAGTATTATGCTTTTATATTGCCTACAGTCCAGGGAAAATGGGTGTTGTTGTCACGCCCCTTTTGGTACCTCCCACACAAAGGTACCTTTTTGCACCAAAAGTTAACAGCTTATAACATTAAAACCAGTGTATAAAAATACTTGAAATTTTGTACAGTGTAATGTTTTTATACCCTCACTTTAGTGTGACGAGGGTATATATCATTTGCTACGGAAAAAAGTGTAACACATCGAAGGAGTGACCTAAGACCCTAAGTATGTTTGGCGGATATCCGTTTTGGGTCATTTTAAGTCGAATGAGCAATGTCCGTCCGTCTGTCTGTCTATCTGTCTGTCTGTCTGTCTGTCTGTCTGTGTGTCTGCTGGCTGGTGCGCACGATAACTCTCGAAAGGAGTAACCGATTGACTTCAAATTTGGTATGTGGTAATATTTTTTTCTATCTCCGGCTAAGTTCGAAGATGGGCCATATTGGTCTACTCCTTCTGGTACCTCCCCCACAAAGGGTTAAAATGTTGTGAAATATTGATTCTTTAATAACTGCTATTATACTTATTCGAAGCTTCTGAAATTCCACACATAGTATTAGTTTATTAGTCGCTATCAACTCGAGAAAAATGGGTGAAGTTGCCACGCCCCTTTTGATACCTCCCACACAAATGCATCATTTTGTACTAAAAGTTTACAGCTTATAACATGAATACCAGTATTTAAAAATACTTGAAATTTTGTACAGTGTAATGTTTTTGTAGTGCCTACAGTCCAGTGAAAAATAGGCGTTATTTCCACACCCGTTTTGGTACCTCCCACACAAATGCACTATTTTGCACCAAAAGTTAGCCGCTTATAACATTAATACCAGTGTATAAAAATACTTGAAATTTTGTACAGTGTAATGCTTTTATAATGCCTATAGCCCAGTGAAAAATGGGCTTTATCACCACTCCCCTTTTTGTACCTCCCACACAAAATGGTCAGTAATACCACAATTTAATATCTCATAACGTTAATATACCAGTCCACATAATCGCTGGTGTGTATTTCCTAAACCCTTACCAGAAGGGATAAACATTTACAGAATAATTCATGTAATATTCAATATTACATTACTCACAAAGTGAGGGTATACCTTAGTCGGTTTACCCGACTAAAACTTTCTTACTTGTTATAGTGTCTATAGCCCTGTGAAAAATGGGCGTTATTGCCACGCCCCTCTTTGTTCCTCCCACACAAAATGCCCAAATCATACCACAATTTAATGTCTCATAACGTTTATACCAGTGCACATAAATGCTTATAAGTCGGCACAGTGCAATGAATTTTAAGTATCTAATGTTCAGCAAAAAAAAAGGTGTATTTGATAAACCCCTTCTGGTACCTCCCACACAAATTGACAGAATAATTCGAGTAATATTCAATATTACATTACTCACAAAGTGAGGGTATACCTTAGTCGGTTTACCCGACTGAAACTTTCTTACTTGTTCAAAGTTAAATTTTTAGAAATTTTTAATGTTCGTAAAAATAATAAATAATAATTGAAATCGTATAATAAAGTACTTACATGATTGACAAATAATGATGGCTTGGAATACTCACAAATTTGAAATGATTGATTTAAAACAGAAGTTAATGCTACACTGAAAAAAAATTTGTCATAAAATTAAAGAAATGCTCCAAAGACGTCATTAGTCTTCAAAATAAGTACATTTTGTACTTAAAATGTAGATAATTTCAATAATATTAAGTAATTTACTTAATTTTAAGTAAATTTTCTTAATTTTAAGTACAGAATGTACTAATTTTGAAGACTAAGGACGTCTTTGGAGCATTTCTTTAATTTTATGACAAATTTTTTTTCAGTGTACATATGGTATCATAACTGGGAGGTTCGAAACCAAGGACAAATTAAAACTGAAATTCGAAGAAGTCAGCAAAAGTTTTGGAAATCTTTTTTAAATAAAATATATTTGGAAAATATCCTAAATAATAATATTAATTGTATTTAAACACATATATTATTTGAGAAATTTAGTTTGCAAACACAATTTGTTGTAATATATTAATATATGCGTTCCAAATATATTTTATTGATTTTCAAATAAAATTTATTTGTTATGAAATATATAATATTTAAAAATTTGTGTTCCAAATATATTTTCTTTCGGTTCAAACATATCAAAAAAGGCGATTTTGCCCCGTGTAACAATTAAAATTGGTATTACTCTTTTGAGTTATATCTAACTGGCGTAGACTTTGTAAAAATTTATCCAGCCGCTCAAGAGCTATTATAATTTCCGTAAAAACCAAAAACGCATTTTTTCAATTTCAAATCCCATATTTTTTTTTTAACAAATGATAGCGAGATCCATTTAGAAACAGTTTATAATTTTTTACGCAAAAATGAACTTCAGTAATAATTCTGATCCTATTGTATTACTTAGTAGTCGCTCTCTTAATTTTCATAATTGCATAAAATAAATCTTTTGACTCACTATATAAAGTTCGGCGGCTGAGTTTCAGCCGATGTGAGCCGCTAAAATCGGCGGCGGCGCCAGCTGGAAAAAAAATGGCCGTCTGCGGCGCGCCACCGATTTGCGCCGCGTCGGCTTCATAGGCTGCTCGGGAAGTGATTCCTAGTCGATTGGTGTAATAAATGATGTGTATATCTCTTCTCCTTTTGGGTGTGACAAACAAATGCATAGCCTGGACCTCAGTGTGGTATTGTGAAGTTCTTATATTCTTTTACTGATATCTCACAACGACCAACGATCCCAAAATTAAATTTGAGGACCTATTGGTATTTTTTATATAAATATGTTTTTTTTCTTTATTTATTTCACTAGGGAACATAGGGCTTCTACTAAAGAATTCCAACTTAACCTATCGTTACATATTCATTTTTTTTTTGTCAAAAGTCTTGTTAACTTTCGCCAGTTCTGTATCTATTGTTCTGCGCCAATTATTCCTTGGACGGCAGGGGCGTCTGCTTCCTTGGGGATTCCATTGTAGGGCCGTTCTAGCAATGCCACTGCGTGGCTTTCGAAACGTGTGGGCTATCCATCTAATATGGGTTATGCCCTCGTATATTTCTATTGCATTCAAATGCTTTTCGATGTTTTTGTTCGATTTCTAATATTTAAATCTTCATATATTTTTCAACAATTTTTATACTCGTATCTTCCTTATCATTTAAGATTTCCACCAAGTTTCGTACAAATCGGAGACCTTAAGGAAATTTTCTTGATTGCTTAACGTGATTCTCTTCATATAAGAAGCGACTTATTTCTGAAATTATCCGTATGGCTCATTTTAAATTCCAAATGACATTTACATAAATATAAGAAATATTTCTGCCAAAATTTGATCAACCTTGCTCTATTGTTACGGAATGTAACGTGTGTAAATCGTCTTAAAATAGGAGTGGACCATATCAAAAAAATCTAGAAGCCACATTTTTTTTTTTATTTTTCTCATTGAGTAGTTGATATGAATATTAAAGAGTTTCCTTCTAAGTGAAATAAGGTATTGTTCGGTCTTTCAAATGTGATGACTCCAAATTATTAGGAGCCTTTAGTGGGATTAAAGTGTACTTTCGATTGGCATAAAACGTAATTTTTTAACTTGTATTTGTATTTGTTACGAAGTAATTGATTTCAATGTTCTGAGACAGCCGTTTCAAAAAGTGGAAATAACTTTGAGAGTCGAAGTGTGGTTTCGTAATTGTAAATAAACCACAATAAACCATTCGTAATAAACCATAAACTCTTTGTGACACACACTACGTGATTCCCATTTTTATAATAGCATATAAATAACCAAAAATATGTGTTTATTTTAACCAAATAATTAAAATAATTTTTCATAAAAAATGAATTTGATCGCTTCATCTATGCTAACATAAAATTAATGAAATATTTTCTTTTCTCATTTTAGGTAAGTTTCTTTTTGCTTCTGCATATGGTATGTATGTCAAATAATTATATAAATTATATAAATCAGTAAAAAGATAAAGAGAGTATCCTTTAAAATCAGTTCCCTTGAAGTGTACCACAAATAATTATCAAAAATTATCAAATTAATTTTAAACATGTAGAGCCCCAGTAGGTGAGAATATTGCCTATGAGTTTTGGGAATCGTGGGTGCGATTCCCACCGGAGGCTCTGGTCTGTCGCTGCAAAAATCCAACAATATGGTCTTTGTAATCCGGCTTTCCCTGGACCTTAAAATTGTGTCTATTGGTAAAATGATTATTATACTTCGAACATACGAAGTATCTCTAAAGTGTACCACAAAAATGCCTACACTGAAAAAAGCTTGACATTAGTTTAACACCAAAGGAAATAAAAACGTGAGCTATGTTGATTTAATTTAATTTAATTTCAAAAAAAAATTTCGCGACTGCAAATGAGACCTAGAGGTTAGGTTAAGGGTGGCAGCCTGTATAACAGACTCAGTTGGACGATATAGTTATTTGTGCTACCACAGGGACGTAAGATAAAACATAAATTTCCCTTAGCCCCTTCCGCTGAACCAATTTGATGGCTTTAAAAAGCTCGAAAGTTGGGAGATTCCAATTAGTCAACTTCCCAATGAAATGGGAGACTTCAGTTACATGCCGCCTTCCTTCTCTACAACTTCTGCAAAAGTAATTATGCAATACCTTCAATCTCTAGGCGTGCCATACAATAAAGCAGTGACCCGTCCTGACATACACGATAAGTGAGACGTCCTGTCTCTATAGCGACAGAGAGGCGTTTGGAGTTTAGGCAGGGCCACCTTAGCCTGGAATATATACAGTTACTGTCTAGAGACCATCTGTCATTTGTTGGCGTTTGGAGTTTAGGCAGGGCCCTATATATTTTGTTAACTGGACTATTCATATATTTCGTTAAGAGATCTGCGACAATCGAGAGCAGTTTTTCAATTCAGCAATACAGTTTCCCAGGAATTTATGGCATGTTGACTATCAGAGACACTATTAATACCGACTTTGGTCAGAACATTAATTTTAAATATATTCGGCTATCTTTGTAATAGTTAAGATTTCTGCTTGGTTAATACTACAATGATCAGGCAGTCGTTTTGCAATGGATAGCTCAAGATCCTTAGAAATACACCAAAGGCCACTTGGTTATTGATTGGTCTGTATAGAAGTTGACGAAACTCCTATGTCCTGGGATACGACCATTCTATTATGATCTATCAGGTATAAGGGTTAGATACTGCTTGCCACAAAGTGGTTCAGACAACAATCAACAATGCACGGAAGGTCAGACATTGCAGGTCGCAAAATCTCTCTCGTTAAGAGATCTACGGCAGTCGATGATTGTTTTTTACTTCAGGAAATAAATAGTTTCCAGGGAATTGATAGCGGCCTGACTCTCAGAGAAAATATTGATACCGACTTTGTTCAGAACATACATTTTCAGTCATTCTGCTACCTCTTGGTTATTGATAGGAACTGTCAGTATAGAAGTTGATGAATATCCTATCCAGGGAACCAACCATTCCATTCTGATATATCAGGTATAAATACTTCTTGTCGAAAAGTGGTTCCGACATAATTCAATAAACAATGCCCGGGAGCTCAAGCAATGTGTCTAGAATGACACTATGCCCGTAGTTATTTTCTAATCAGAGTGATAGTTCCCTAAGTCAAATAGCAGTACAAGCGGCATATTGTCTTGTCATAATGTTTAGAGGCATTAAATGTTGTATGGCATATAGTGCCTGAATTGGAGTCGTTCTGAGCTCACCAGTGCTACATATATCAGCCATTCGCTGAACTTAGTTTAGTATCGCGCAGAAGGTCAATTTCTGCAGAACCGCCCACCTGATGTCAATGCCAAACAGAATTATCGGTCTTACTACCGCAGTGTACAACTGTGGCGATTAGAAATAAACTTGTATAAATTTAACTTTTTAAATAAAACATTTTGTAATCAAGTTACCTTTGATTTTTTGTTTTCATAAATTATTAAAACTTGAAAATTTGTATTCATTCAATTTCTGTGTTCAAAATAAAATTTTTGTATAAAATTTTAATTGTTGTGTAGTTATTTAAATTAAATTACGACAAGCTCAACAAATTGGTGACCCACGACAAAAGAAAAATCTACAATTTGTGCCTGAGGAACAACACATAAGTAACCAAAATCAGCAAATACCCCATCCCAAGGAATACAAAAGGTAAACCATGACATCGAGCGGAGATAATTCTTCAACACAAATGCAAGTTTCCCGTATAGTTGTTAAAGCTCCTCCATTTTGAAATCCCAATTTATAATGGCCGGAGTTACGCAAGACTCAACAAAATTTCACACCATTGTCGCATCAATCGAAAGCAACATTTTGGAGAAGGTATCTGAGTTAATTATAAATCCTCCTGCGGATAATATGTACAAAATGCTTAATGAAAAATTGATAAGCTGCTTTACGGATTCCGATGAAAAACCTCTCTAGAAGCTGTTGACGAATGTTGAACTAGGAGACAAGAAACCATCCGAATTATTGTGCGGAATGCGGTCTTTATCACAAGGTATGGTATCGGACGACATTTTGAAGCAACTTTGGATGCAGCGGCTGCCTCCTCAAATGAAGGCAATTTTATCTGTCAGCGAAGATAGCCTCGGTAAATTAGCTACCATGGCCGACAAAATTTTCGACTCCAGCGACTCGGAAATATGCAGTTTTTCACCTTCAAACACTTATGGCGAATTCTTTTCTGCAAAAAAGTGCAACATTTTCATCGCCCTTTTTCCGAAAACGGCACTTTTGTGATACTTTTTTGAAATTTGGTAATTAAGTTACTCGAATTTAGCACAACTAAAATTTCAAAATTTAAAAAAGCGCTATTATAGTGCAGATTTTGGAAAAAGGGCAATGCAAGTGTTGCACTTTTTTGCAGAAAAGAATTCGCCATTAGATTAGATATAGAAGAAATTGGCTAGTCTCTGTACACAGATAGAATCATTTGGAAGATCAAGAAGCCGAAGTAAGTCATCATCAAACAGACGTGCACGTTCAAAGTCTGGAAATACAGGTAACGGGTTTTCCAATAGGGATCATATGATTTTGAAGTGACGTTTCCGCCATTTGTAATATGTCATGATCTGTCATTTGTATTTCATTATATTCAGTAGTGTTTACAATATCATCATGGAGAGATATACGCAAGAACAACGTTTACAAATTATTCAGTTTTATTATCAAAATAATCGTTCTCCAATTGCAACTTTTCGTGCGCTAAGTCATTTTTTTTTTAAATCTAAAAAAATACTTTCCAGTCGACCTACGACCTTGACACCCATATTTTAGCTCTTGTTACGAGCTATCTTTTGCCATTGATCGATTCCCGATCCGATGTAACGTTAAGGAGCTGTAGCAAAAATAAACTTTCCGTTCACATTTGAAAATGATGCTAAATCTATTTTTTAAAAATAAAAAAAAAAACACTTTCCAGTCGGCCTACGACCTTGACAACCATGTGCAATCGACCTACGACCTTGACACCCATTAGCAATATTTCAGCTCTTGTTAAGAGCTATCTTTTTGCCATTGATCGATTCCCGATCCGACGTACCGTTAAGGAGCTGGAGCAATAATAAACTTTCCGTTCACATTTGAAAATGATGCTAAGTGCATTTTTTTAAAAATCCAAAAAAAAACACTTTCCAGTCGACCTACGACCTTGACACCAATTAGCAATATTTTAGCTCACGTTAAGAGCTATCTATTTGCCATTGACCGATTGGCTACGTGCTTCACAGCAAATGAAACAATTGAATTGTTGCGAGAAAAGTTTGGAGATTCGATTATTTCAAGAAATTGTGATATTAAATGGCCAATATCACAATTTCTTGTGGGGTTATTTGAAGTCAATGGTCTTTCGAAATAAACCAGACTCTCTTCAAGCTTTACAAGTCAATATTGCACATGCCATTCATGGCATACGACTTGATGTTCCTGAAGGAATGTGCCGAATTAATAAATAATTAAATAATATCACAGCCTTCTTTGCTCTTTCCAGGATGTTGGGTTTGAAGTTGAACTTCCTGTTTAGTAAGATGCCTAAGAATTTTGCGCTTTCAGAGAAGGAATTTCAATACCCCCAATGAGAAGAAATGAAAAGAACTTCTGTCTATCTCGGTCGGTTTCACACCTAGCCCATTAACGGAAGCCCATCTTGCGGTTGTATGAAGAGCCTGTTGTAGCATATCTCTAAAAATACTCGGAAACTTCCCTCTAACAGCAGTTGACACGACATCTGCATAAGCAATAACCTTAACACTAATCTTCTGCAGAGAAAGCCTAATATTGTTCGTGAAGAGATTCCCTAGCAGAATAGGCTAAAAACCTCATTGGCGCGTTCCCCTTTGACAAATCTATGGAGGTCAGATGGTCCCAATCTAGGAGAAATGCGTGTATTAATCATAAGGTTATGAATAACCCCTCCGGTTTGCTGGAGCATTAATTACATCGGTTTGGATTTATGTTATTGAAGGCCCTCTCTATATCTAACAAAGCTTTCATAAAACAAGTAAGAAAGTTTCAGTCGGGTAAACCGACTAAGGTATACCCTCACTTTGTGAGTAATGTAATATATAACATTACACCAATAAATCTGTCAATTTGTGTGGGAGGTACCAGAAGGGGTTTTCCAAATACACATATTTTTCGGTAAACAGTACATTCTTAAATACATTGCATTGTGCTGAACTATAAGCGTTTGTGTGCACTGGTATATTAAAGTTACGAGCTATGTAATTTTGGTATGATTTGGTCATTTTGTGTGGGAGGTACAAAAAGGGGCGGGGTGATAACGCCCACTTTTTACAGGACTATAGGCACTACAACAGCATTACACTGTACAAAATTTCAAGTATTTGTATGCACTGGTATTAAAGTTACAAGCCGTTTACTTTGGTACGAAACGGGCCATTTGTGTGGGCGGTACCAAAAGGGACTGTACAATGATGCCCATTTTTTACCGGACTATAGGCGCTACTAAAACATTATACTGTAAAAAATTTCAAGCATTTTTATGCACTTGTATTAAAGTTATAAGCAGTTAAATTTTGATGCAAAATGGTCCATTTGTGTGGGAGGTACCAAAAGGGGCATGCCAACTTCACCCATTTTTCTCGAGTTAATAGCGACTAATATACTAATATTATGTGCATAATTTCAAAAGATTCGAATAAGTAGTATAGAAGTTATTAAAGAATCAATATTTCACTAAATTTTAACCCTTTGTGTGGGAGGTACCAGAAGGAGTAGACCAATATGGCCCATCTTCGAACTCATCCGGAGATAGATCAAAATATTAGCACATACCAAATTTGAAGTCAATCGGTTACTCCTTTCGAGAGTTATCGTGCGCACCAGCCAGCAGACACACAGACAGACAGACAGACAGGCAGACAGACAGACAGACGGACGGACATTGCTCATTCGACTTAAAATGACCCAAAACGGATTTCCTCCGAACATACTTAGGGTCTTAGATCACTCCTTCGATGTGTTACACTTTTTTCCGTAGCAAATGATATATACCCTCGTCACACTAAAGTGAGGGTATAATGAGGGCGGTTCCAAAATTAGTCCACTTAACAAAGAAAACACAACAAATTTCAGAGTCAGTTTTTCATGTTTGGTAACAAAAAATTATCCGCGTGTAGTAAATTGAAGTTCAATTCATTGATTTTGGCCATCGCAATAGTGGATGTGTGAACTGGTGCGATGTACCCATATAGCACTTTTTGTAATGCCTATAACTTCAAAGCTATCATAACATAATCCCTAACATAGAGAAATCCTTCAATTGAGCTGACTAGATCAAGCAGGCCGGTTTCGGTGAATTTGGCCTTGCTCCATTCTTGCTGTTGATCGGACAGTAGCCTGTGATCAATTTTAGTCCTAATGTAACAATCTATTAATCTCTCCAGGATTCTAAGGAGAAATGACGATAAGCTAATCGGCCGGAAGTCCATAGGGATGGCTTCTCGCTTTTGGGATGAAAACAATCTTGGTTTCTCTCCATTTCGTTGGTATATTGGTCTGACTGAAACAACATGTGCACATCTCTCAGGGAACAACACTGCCTATAGCGCCGTCGCACAATGGGAAAAAAGGGGTAAATACGCGCGCATAGCAGTATTTTCAATCTCATTACTATACCGTTAGAGATAGAGTCCTACGGTTTGGACCATCTTCAAGAGAATTCTTTGGAGAAGATATTGGTGTACTCAGATTTTATTTTACTGTTACCATGTACCGCACACTGGGGCTACAAAAGCGACTTTGTGGAAATTAGTGTGAAAATCAGAATATCGTACCAACTTCAGTGATCTTGGTTTTATATTAAAGCTGACAAAATTTATTTCAAAATCTATTTGAGTTACTTAATTTTGTGTTGCTGCGTTTTAAATATATAGACCATTAAAATTCAAACATTTTTTGTGAAAATTGCGTTAAAAGTCTACAAAACGGGCAATGTTTTTAAGATTGAAACCAAAACAACATAAATAGGATAAAATTGCAGTCAGCAATATTTTTTAAAGCTGAAGTTTTGCACTAATGCAATTACAAAATGGGTTGTCAACTGTTAATAAGAGAAAAGTTAGATTAAAAACAAAAAAATAATCGGTCCACCCTAATATACATAAACTGCAGAAGCGTTTAACTATATTTTTATAGTTTTTTTAGAAGAAGTAAACTATAAAAATTACACATATAATCATAATAATATTAATTAGATCGATAATTGATCGTAGAACTCTACAAACTTGTAACCGGACTTGTACCGTTCTTATTTATTATCCGATTTTGCCGAAATTTCGTAAAAGTTATTTTTTTGAACCAAGAAAATAGGTCCATATGTTTCGGGTAAATCAGTTCATAGATAGATGTAGCTCCCACACACATTTTAAGTAAAAAAACACATATTTAAAGTACAAAAATCGGCCATAATCGCAAAAAGTCGCAGATAAACTAGGTACCGTTGGATTCACCACTAAGTCACCTCTCTTCTCTATGTCATATCGTAGTGATTCCACGTGATCCAAAAAAGTTGTATTCCATTTACGGCAGATACTTTTTGAACAACAAAAAAAACTGTATTTTTACTTTGAAATATCTCTTCATTTAAAGACGATAAAAACACTTTTTATACACAAAAATGTAGATGAATATAACCTTATTATATGTTACAAGTCCGGCCGCATTTCAGCAACAAACGAGAATTCTACAAGTATTTTAGTATATACATTTTATCATCGCAATTTGATTTGCATTTATTAGTAAAAAATTCAAAATTTGAAAGGTCATAACTCGGGATCGCCCAGAGATATTTTGATAATATTTGAAGGTATTTTCATTAAATGTTATCCACAATAAAACAGCATTCCCAAAAAACTGATTTTTGAAAGTTGTTTTCAATGTCCTATGCGCGCATATTTCATCATATTTTCCCATCGTGCGTCGGCGAGACATTGTCTGGTCTTGGCGACATTAAAGGTTTAAATCCTTTGATAGCCCAACGATTTCTGGATTCGGATACAATCTCACTCTTGTATACCCAAGAGAAATGGTAGCCAATAGACCGTGAGAGTTTTCTAACTCAAGACTGAGTGATACTATGTCTTCAATTGTAGAATTAAATGCAATACAAGGTGGAGCGTATATATAATTCGGCCGCGACGACCTAACGATGAAAATAAGTATTTACTTGAAAACCACTTATTTTCACAACATGGTCGAAATGGATTAATCCGCTTTCAAATTATGCTGCCCTCAAAATACCTTGGAATCTGTCTTCATATTTGCTCTAAATTCCTTCAACTTTTCAATATATATTTTTTAAGTACTTATTTTTGTTTTCGGCTATAAAATCTAGGTAAATAGCTTAAATTTCACTTAAAGTAACAGCGTATGTTGCTTGTATGTGTCATTTAAAACTGACATAATTGCCATTAAATACCCATTGCCAGCAACACTGCCAACAACGCCAAAGCTCATGAATGGATTATAAAATCTTTGCCATAATTAAGTGATAAATAAATACTCTGCATGATTTAAACCGCGATGCCCGATGATAGTCCATTGAAAAAGTGGCGGCTGCTGGCGGCCAAAGGCTTACCTACTCTAGGCTAAATCCAGTCATAGATTATCCGCCATTGATACCACCGCCACCGCTAATAAATTTCCTTTGGATTTTGCAGCGCAACTACAAACCACAGAAGCAATTTTACATTTTTACATGCCAATAAAAGTAAAAAAGAGCCATTGTCTTCTCGACACAACGGCGGTTGTTACCTGTATTGGATTGGATTTTTCGGTGAATAGAAACAATCTCCCCTTCACAAGTAAGTAAGTAAGACTTAGTGAGCAACGAAGACGGTGGCGGTTGTAGAGGCAATGTTGGAGGGGCGGCTTTGACAATATTCAAAGCGGCGAAAGAGCCGGTAGTAGCTACAGCAACAACTACAATGGCAAATTGTTTAAACAAGTGATTTGAAATGTGGTAAAGAGCGTTAAATTGCATAAAAAACAGGTAGAGTAGGTCCGAGTGTTTTTTGTGGTGTTACTTATGTTGGGTCGCACAAAGCGACAGAAGTAACAGCGGCGGCAACATCAACACTGCAGCAAGAGCGGCGCGCGCGCGCTCTTCTTGTAACAAACTAACAATGTGGTACCGCAACAAGTCACCACTTGGGCCACCAGCAGCAGCACCACCACCACCATCGGCTTGGACTTCAACATCAACATCATGATCGACCGTAAGAACCCTATTATTTTCGTTGACATGATCACCTTAGCGACTCTTAAGCCAAGTCATCAGCCAAGCAACGAACCGAAAAAAAATATTCAACCAACCAGCTAATCGTCGAACCGTCCAAACGAACAACTAACCGGCAATGTTAGTGCAACCCCTTGCTCCTGCTATATGTTTACCTTTGACGATAATTAGCTGCCGGGAAAACTGAAACATATTTCACAAAACAAACAATGCCGATTTCAAGACAAGTCAAGTATTTGGTAACACAGAGACAATTAAATACATTTTTAAACGCCGAAATTTGAATATCATTTAATTTGAATAACAAGCGGTTGGTGTTGTTGGTGGTGTTTGTCATTTTGGTGATATTTTAGACCACGCGCCAAAATTACAATTAAAGTTTAGCCAAACAATTAAATGCCAGCGGCGAGGTCAATTTAACCTGACAGCGGGGTCCGATAACGAATCGGAACGTGCCAAATGACGTCGAAGTGTCACTTGTCTTGCACATAACGTGACATTTTCGTTTGTAGGGGGAAAAATTGGCATTTTGAATTTTTCCCAAATAAATCATGTCGATGACCAAATTGGCAAACAACATCTGCTTCCTTTTGTAGCGAATATTATGGCTTAACACCGAGCCTCGTTTCCTGAATAGCACAGTAGCAATACCTGCAAAGGTAAAATACATAGGAGTAATCTTGGATCGGAAAGTAAGTTGGAAGGATCACATAATAGAAAGAGTACCCAAAGCTCACAAATGTTGATCGCTGAGCAGAAGAGCTGTAGGTTAAAAATGAGGACTCCTAACAGAACACTCTAGCTTGTAAACACATCTACTAAGCCCAGCTTTCGCTCTGACACCTTACCAGATTCAGAGCCAGTCTGGAAGATACTGAAGAAATTATTGTCATGTATCAATTTTCTAACGAGTTTTCCAAGAGGGATGATATGATTTTGAAGTGACGTTTCGGCCATTTGTAATATGTCATGATCTGTCATTTGTTTATCATTGTATTCAGTAGTGTTTACAATTTCATCATGAAGAGATATACGCAAGAACAACGTTTACAAATTATTCAGTTTTATTATTTCAAAATGCAAACAAACACTTTCCAGTCGACCTACGACCTTGACAAACATGAGTAATATTTTAGCTCTCGTTAAGAGCAATTTTTTTGCCATTAACCGATTCCCGATCCGACGTACCGGTAAGAAGCTAGAGCAAAAATAAACTTTCCGTTCACATTTGAAAATGATGCTAAGTCCATTTTTTTAAAATCCAAAAAAAAAACACTTTCTAGTCGACCTATGACCTTGACACCCATGGGCAATATTTTAGCTCTCAAGAGCTATCTTTTTGCCTTTGACCGATTGTGGCTACGTGCCACACAGCAAATGAGACAATTGAATTGTTGCGAGAAAAGTTTGGAGATTCGATTATTTCAAGAAATTGAGATATTGAATGGCCTCCAATAAGTTGTGATTTAACACCATTAGACTATTTATTGTGGGGTTATTTACAAGTCAATATTGAACGTGCCATTCATGACATACGACTTGATTTAGTGGAAAAAGTGCTCGAAAATTGTGTTCATTGAATTTGTTCCTGCAGAAGTCGTGGAGGCCATTTGAGTGACGTTTTATTTAGAACTTAATTGTATCGATTGTACTTCACATTAAATAAAAAACTTTTGAATTTCCTTATCAATAAGTTTTTTTTTTCAAAGAAATCATATCACTCTTATTGTAAAACCCTGTATAAATCTTGCGGGTTAAAAATATCATTGATAAGGAGCCCAAAACAGGCCGATCCATTGGATTAAGTGTATATCAGTGGACATAAGGCGTTAAAACGTATCCTCTCTTTCAACCTAACTCTCCTAACCTAATCTAATGGTGGACTTCTTAGTTAAAGAAGCCCGGGGAAAATACCCGTAACAAGCTATTCAATAAGGCCAATTTTACTGGGGTCACTAAAAACTGGGATGCCTATAAAAATGCAACTCAAAATCTAAGGTGCTAAGGAAAGTACAAAGACGTTCTTAATACACCCTCTGTAAAGAAGTGGAAAATGTCTCGGATGCCGCAAAGCTGCGTAAGATATTATCATCTACACCCTGTACAGTGGGTAACCTGCAGGATGAGGTCAAAAACTGGACAAACAACAGGCAGCAGTCACTGAAACTACTGTTCGACAGGCACAGTTACCCGGGAACTTACCGACAGAACTTGAGGAACTGCTGCACCAATTATGTAGAGATCGAGAGAACTGCAAGCGTCGCTAAGACGTTGACTGAGAAATCCAGATTCACAGCTTTGAGCCCTTTTAATCGCCTGGACCAGACGCCATTACTCCAGCAGAAATGCAGAAAATGTTGAAGCACATTATCCCGTGGCTGGAGAAAATTTATGTAGGCTGTATCAAGCTCTCACACATCCCAAATCGATGGAGGTATACCAAAGTGGTATTCATACTTAAAGTGGGGAAGACATCGCACACTAGTCCAAAAGACTTTAGACCTCCTTCCTATTGAAAGGTCTGGAAAGGCTTTTAGATTCTTTCATTAGGGAAAACCTGGATAAATCCTGTCGGGGAAGCAACATGATTATAACAAGGAATCTTCCATGCACTAACTTGTGGGCACTATCGTATCGTCCCTACATTTCAAGGAATTCGCTATGGTGGAATTTCTTGACATAGAAAGGGCTTTTAACAACATTCACTCAGATGCGGTAATTGCGGCGCTGTCACATCTAAAGGTGAACTTTAGCTTCATTGGACTAGTTCAAAACCTACTCATCAGAAGACGCATAACAGCAAATCTTGGAGGAGTCCCAAAAGTAGGAGTGCTGTATCCACTAATTAAGCAATGGAATCCTGTTAGATGACGAATGTTGTGGCTGCAAAGTCGTGGCTTATGCGGTTGACGTGGCAATCGCAGTAACTGGCAATCGTTCTCAGAGAGATACTACAGGTGGCTCTGAACAAATTGGCTTGATGGGTCAGAAGCAGCGGTTTGGGCATTAACCCAAACAAGACAGAATTGATTCTTTTTACTGGAAAGTTAAATGGGGCTAGTCTTTTCTGAAAGTGCGAAATTTCTAGGAATAATTCATGATAGGAAATTGCCATTCAGACTTAATGTACTGAACCGTGTAAGGAAGGCCAACGTCGCCTATATGCAGGAACGTTGTATGGTCACGTTGGGCCTTGTAACGGTTCAAGTTGTACTCGTATTTCTTAGAAAGTCGGCGTGGTCGAGAAGGGTGACATATGGTCTAAACAAATTCAGTAAAAGGTTATCATGGTATGGGTTTTTTTAACCGAGGGAGAGACACGGCTGATATTAGACCTACATTAGCATCCCTAAAACTTGACTGGTGATATCTCCCTGATATTTTATTTTACAGCACACTGGTACATTTTATTTATGCTGTCTCCCTTTAAGTAAGTGGCAAGCGCAACCATTGTAAGTTATCTGTGTAGCGACTTCACATAACGGTGTTGATCTGGCAAGTGGAGCTTTAAGGACTACAGCGACTGAGTCTCTACAAGCCTACTCCATCTACTAACGATTGATATTGTTTCGAGAGAAGTTGCAACCAAGCGGAATATAGGGTAAACTGTCTATCAAGAACTACGGCCACATGAGGATATCACAGTGTAGTGCTATGGTAACCGACCGAGTGGACTATATAATAATACCTACCAACGTTGAACACCTTCGCGAGGAACTCAACCTTTAGATACCTGTAAGAGAGGAATGGGCAGAATAACAGGTAATAGAAATTATATAGACTTATATACGGATGGTTCGAAGCTTAATGATAAAGAACTAAGCTTGATATAGCTCACAGACTACCAGATACCTACAGTACCTATCAAGCCGAAATAATAGCAATATGGGAAGTTGCCAAGTGGCTGAGTCGCAACATAGTGACCAACACTGGCGTTGCCAGTTACCCGGACAGACAGGCTGCCATCAATTCTGTAGAGGCTACGTGCCTAAATTCACAAACGGTCTTCGACTACCGCAGATCTCTTAATGATCAGTTTAACATATACCTCATATGGTACCTTGCCATATGGATATTCCGGAGAACTGCTAAGCAAAGAACTTTCTCGGCCTTTTCCAAACTGCCGTGCCATTTCCAAACTCTAAAAAATTATATATATTGGTGCGCCACTGTCCACAATCCAGCTTTGGCTTAGGCAATCAGGCAGTCCAATTAATGATGGACTGAAATCGGTATCTGTAGGGTCAAGATTTGACCTGAAAAGGTCGAAATGTCTCCTGGCACTAGAGAGGCAAGGGCTGTCTACGTTAGTATCAGTTCTGGTGGGAAACTGTTTGATCGGAGAACACGACACAAGGTTGGGTATTGATTCCAAACACTCCTGCAGAAGCTCTGGAGATGAGGACGAAGTGGAGAGAATTGAGGACCTGCTTTGCTACTGTGTCACATTGAGTAAACGTCTTGATATACTGATGTTGGCCTTTCTAGGAAGTTTAACAGAACTTTCCGGTACCGATATTCGTTCTATTTATAACTTTGTATTAATATCAAACAGGTTGGCTTGGATGAGGGGCATTTGAGCCCGTGGTAACACTAGGGACTTCAACTGGTATATGTGAGTTGGTAAGAAACGGCTGCCATCCTAACATAAACCTAAATACAAGATTGGTCAAAAATGTCCCTGCCACTGAGAAGCGGGACATCTAAAAACTGGATAAATTTAGTTAACCCGGGCGTTATTGTTTAGTTCTAGTTTAGAGGTTCTCTAATATATCCTTTTTTTCCAATTCATTACATTTATTATTTATTCTTTCATTATTAAACAATGAAAATAACAATAAGTGGACAAATCTTAACCTAGAATACTATTCTCTGGGTTATTGCCATTGCGAATAAACCATTGAGACTTTACGCGATTTTTTACTTTAACAAAAGGTTAACATTTCAAATTTCAGAATTCAAAATTTAATTTTTGATTAGTTTTAATTTAAATCAAGTCCAGTGTATCTCTCCTTCTAAGGCGGTTATGACATTAAAAATTTAGTAGTTCTCGAGCCAGGACGTTTGAATGATTCAATAGTTTGCCCACGTAACACCGGCAATATATTTCAATTTCCTCTTTTACTGTTGGCATGTTGAGATCCTTATGGATGTTAGCGTTTCTTATATACCATGCTGCACCGGTAATTAAACGAAGAATATTCGATTGTCCTCTTTGTAATTTGCATTCATTTGAAGCGCACGCTGTACAAATGGGCTTCAAAACCGTTTTATATAAAAGAACTTTATACTCTTGATCTAGGCCAGATCTTTGGCTGATAAGCCACTGAAGTTGATTAGTTTTGAGTTTTATTTGAGTTACTTTAGAGTCTATGTGGCGCGACCACGTCAGGCGCCTATCTAAATGGATTCCAAGATATTTTACATGCTCCATTTGGGGAATCTGTGAATTGAAAATAGAAATTGGAGGACTTGTATCCCTTCGTAGGGTAAAAGTAACATGAGCACACATTGAGGCATTCACCATTATTCTCCATTTTTTAACCATTATTCTAGGATTCGGACATGAGACTGCAGTTGATCGGACACAACTAAAGGGCTTTTGTGAGTACTGACGAATGCAGTATCGTCCGCAAAAGTAGACGTGTGCGTAAAGTTGGTTATGGACATATCTGCCGTAAAAATAACGTACAGTGTAGGGCCGCGAATGCTGCTCCCCTGTGGGACACCGGCATTCACTTTCTTAGGGCTGCAAAAAATTCCATTTGATTTATTTTAAAAAGACCGGTTAGTCAAATACCTCTTGAACATTTTATGAGTGTTGATTGGCAGAAGGTCGCATATTTTGTACAAAAGTCCTTCGTGCCAGACTTTGTCAAATGCTTGGGAAATATCTATGAATAACGCCGAACCGTATTCTTTATTCTCAAAAGCTCTTTCTCTTCTCTTCTTTTTTATTATGACTTTTTCGAAAACCAAATTGATGGTCAGGTATAATATTGTTAGAAATTATATAAGGTGTGATTTTCTTCATGAGAATGGACTCAAACATTTTTGAAAGAATCGATAGTAAGCTTATAGGGCGATAGGATTTCACTTGAGTTGGATCTTTGCCTGGTTTCGGTATCATCATGATTTCTGACCTCTTCCAAGATAGGGGGAAGTAACCTACACGCAGTATTGCATTGAATAAAAATAACACCATTTTCAAGGCTGAAAAAGGAAGTTCGTTAATCATTTTCGCTGTTATACCATCTCCTCCGGGCGATTTCTTTAATTTTAGATCTTTGACAGATTTGGCCGAGGAATTAAATCATTTATCCTGGGCGGATAATTTGGGCGAGGAATTATATCATATGTATATCACGGGCAGGTAGATTGGGCGAGAAGTTTTTTCGTCTATCACGGGCTGATAGATTGGGAGAGGAATTGAGTTATTTACACTGATAGAAAAAGCTTCGTCATTCGTCAAAAGTCAGCTAACGTACGGATAATCCTATTGATGAATTTGTTCGTCACCCTGACGAATCTCTGTTTAATCTCTGGAAACTATAGTTTCGAGGGTCATCGTTCGCTCCAGTAAGGCTTATGGATGGACGTACATAAGTAAAATTACTTAATGTGTTCTAAAACGGATTTCCTCCGCATAAACTTAGGGTCTTAGGCCACTCCTTTGATGCGTTACCCTTTTTCTATATGTTATATATACATACACTTATTGATATTTGTATTATAAATCAAATAAATCCCCATATTTATCCCCTCACCTTAGAGAGGAGGGTATATATCATTTTTTTATTTATGAGCACGATTCATCGTAGGGATGATATGTAATCATCCTGTGGGGTTTTTTTTATTCCACTAAATAGTTCTGGTTCTAGTATACTTAAACAGAGATTCGTCATGGCGACGAACAAATTCATAGATAGGATTATCCGTACGTTAGCTGACTTTTGACGAAGCTTTTTCTATCAGTGTATCACGGGCGGATAGATTGGGCGAGGAATTATGTCGTTTATCACGGACGGATAGTGTGGGCAAGGAATTATATCTATCCCGGGCGGATAGATTTCAGATGTATCACTGTTGGGTTTAATAACGGACTCGAGGTTGTTTACGAATGCATTTACTTTCTCTTCGTGCTTTTTGCCCAGTTCCAATTTTCAAGGGGAATTGGGGATTCATGCGCAACAGGGCATATTTTTTGTGGCCTTCCGGAGACCAATCTGTTTTCTTGGTTGGATCCGGAGATTGCAAATATATTTTTAGATCACTTTCCTCGGCTGATTTCAATCTCTTCTGGCAATTTTTTAGTTTTTTTCTCAGTGCTGGGGAGCGATATTGTTGCCACTCTCTTCTAATGCTTCTTTTTTCATTGATTAACGATTGAATGCCTGTTGGGTTATTTCAGTTATCTCTTTTGAATGTGCCACTTTAACAGCACTGTTTACAACATCCGTGAATAGGTTTACCGCGGCTTCAATTTCATCCGTTGTACGTAACGATAGACCATCGGATGGGTGTGAGCTAAAGTACTTTTTATATTCTGACCAGTTGGTACACTTATTGGGCAAATTGTCACACCCATTTTCATGATTGTTGTAAAGCAGTGTCAAAATGGTAGGCGAATGATCCGATGATAGATCAAGTGATGGACATAGAGATATTTGTTCACGCCTTATATTTTTTATTATAGCGAAATCAATAAGGTCTGGCGTTTTATTCAGATCTGAGGGCTAATATGTTGGGTGACCGCTGGAAGCTACATCTAGTTTAGCAGATGTTATGGCTTTTAGTAGTTGTCTACCTTTTGGAGTAGTGAGACGAGAGCTTGGCATTGTTGTCACTTGCTACCAAAAACTTTGTGCCAAGAGTGGAGAAGAACTCCATGAATTGATCATTGTTAATATTGTGCCTAGGGGGACAATATATCGACGATATCACCAGATTTGTGCCTGTGATAGCGATAAAAGTTGCTTGTATGTAGAAGGTGGCGCAAAAGTAATCCTCCTATCAGAAAATGCTATAAATTTTGCGATTGGCCCCTAATGTCAGTTCTGTTTTGACATTTGTGTAGTAAACACATGCGAAATACACGTTAATAAACAATGTTACGCTACACTGCTCCAGAACGCGGAATATTGCTGACTATTTATTTGACCAATAATCGGTCGGTGACTTTGGCACAGATTTCCTGGCCGTCCAACGCCTACTGGTGAAACACTGCGACGTTTAGCCGCTCGCCTCGAAGAGACTGGCACAGCACGAGATGCTGCCAGGCGTGGTAGACCCCGGAGTAGCCGTTCTGCAGAGAATATTGCTGCTGTAGCCGAGGATGTTATGGAAGCGCCGTTGACATCGACCAGACGACGTGCCACGCAAATGGGTATCAGTCGACGGTCTCTACAGCGAATTTTGGTACAAGATTTGAAAATGTTTCCGTACAAAGTCCAGACGGTGCATCAGCTGTTAGCTGCTGACCGCCAATCGCGTCTAACATAACATCGAAAGGTTACTTTTGCGCCACCTATATGCTCAGTCCTATATTCGGCCATAGGATAATGTTTGATTTTATTTTGGACAATAAGAGCTGTACCACCACAGGCTCTTCCGCTAGGGTGTTTAGTGTCGTATGTGGAATAACCACGTATCCTAAAACAATTTTTTGTTGAAAAATGTGTCTCACAGACTAATAAAATATCTATACAGTAGTTTCGGAGAAAATGTTCTACCTCATTTCTGTGTTGGCTCAGACCGTTTGCATTCCAATAACAAATTCTCAGTATTTTTGATTTAACACGATTTACATAAGCATACTTTGATTTCTCATAATTTCTTGCATCATGCTTTGAATGAATTCATAGTTTCTATTAATTTTTCGAGGGGAAATTGAGGGTGTAACGAATTACCATTTCTTGTCATACGGGCGTATGACATATTTGGATGAATTGTGTTCTTTGGGATTCGGTGTAAGTTTGGGTCGCTAGAACTACCATTTTCCGTAGGAGATACGGTTCTTAAGCCTGGGAAATTCGATGGAATATAGCTTGCATATATTGGAGTTTTATTAACATTGTTTTTTTTTCGTGTGCTTACAGACAGGGCAACCCCTGTTGCTTGCTGTATGGTTCTTACCGCAGTTGCTACATTTTTTTACGCCAGTATCTGTTCTTGGATGGGGACATAAACACACTGACACAAACGGCCGGCAATTTACAGTATGCCTCCCATGGGAGGATCGGCTCGTTTTAAAGGTTCCTCTACTCGAATTCTACGGTTTCATAAATATCTTAGGATGAGGTGCGCTTTTTTTCTTTATTCGCGAAGAATTAAATGTTAGTTCAACCTTAAACATGGGCTGAGGAATTTTATTTTTATTTAAAATGTTTATTGTGGATTTAATTTCATAACCTTCTTTAGCAAGTTCATCGATTATTTCAGCTGTTGAAACTGTACTATCAATACCCTTAATTACTACCACAAGACCTTTCGAACTCTTAAGCTGGTAAGTGTAGTAATTCTTTTTCTCTAGATCGAGCAACACAAACACCTTTCTATAAAACCCTTCGGTGTATGTCTGAATTTTTGTTTCGTATACATTGCCTCCACGAAGTGAAGCAACATAGAAGTTTTCTTTGCCTCGTAGCTGGGACAGCTCATTTACCAAGCGTTAGTTGTTTGTTCCCGCAAGAAAATCGGAGGTGCTTTGGGTTCTCTTATAGTTTCATTTGTTTCTTCATTATTATCCTCAGAGCTGAGGAGGTCAAATATATCCTGATCAGAAAATACGAATACACACCAGATGGATCTCAATGGACCATTGCTGATCCCGTTCGGATATTTAGTTTATAATTTTCAAAGCAATCCTAAACTTCTTTCTACAAGTCTGTAAAAGCCCAAAAAAACTTATCCTCATTTCGTTTGCGATTGGATAATTCTTTCTGTGTGATCGAATCTGGTGTTCGCATTGCAATGCTTTTAGATTCACGGAAATAGTTTTTGCTCTCTAAATTTGTTAAGTTTTGATAGAACACTAATCAAGTGGCTGGCAAACGATTATGAAGAACGTATTCAGTTGATCTCTTCCCATGACATATTCGTGCTACGAATAACAAAGATCGGAGCGGAACTTGAGCTGTCATTGTAACTAGTTCTGTATGTACTACTATTGTCGTTTCCTGTCCGATGTGTCTTCACTAAACCTCTGTCATTCACACCTTAATCGTGCCAACGCCAACAGCCGCTATCACAATAACAACAACAAAGGAACATCTTGCCAGAAACGGAAACTGTTAAAAAATCACGTCCTTGCCTAATTACCCTGTACATGCAAGTGTGAGCAAAATTTACCTTTATTTGTTGTTCGGTTGTTGTATTTGGATTTTTTAACGTGTTGCTGTTAATAATACATTGCTAACACAATATAAATTGATGCTACAACCAAAGAAGAACAGCAATAATAATAATGACAGCAAAAGCAGCAGAGCAGCAACACGACTAAAATCAGCAACTCAAGTCTTAATGCCAATTGCAGCAAAACAAACGAAGATGAAGACGACAACAACAACGAAGACGACGACGACGATGAGGATGAAGATGACGACGACGACAACGATTACAAATGATTGGCAAGGAACACCAAGTGAATGCAAGACAGGCAAATACTCAAACCTGCAGACGGACACGGACCGAAAGACCAAAACTCATTCATATTTCATATGCAAAGCAACAAGCCCCAACACTATTTCGACTGGGAACACCTCTCCGCACACACACTCTATCACTCTCTTTGCACACTCACTGTAAAACCTCAACACAATTAAGAAACGTTAACCAACACTGTGTTTAACAGCATCCGCTATGCGCGCACTTCTTCTCAACTAAATGAGAATTATTTCTGCAATCGGCAAATGGATAAACGGACGGACGAACCGATAAACATTGGCCGAAGCCAAAGAGACATTGAAATCAAATGTGTCTCTCAAAGCAATCAGATTTAATAATGAGATATGTCAGTCAAATGTTACTCACATGTATTTGTGACTGAATGAGTAAGTGAGAGAGTGTGCGAGTGTATTTACAACGCAACGCTATAACGAAAATGAAAAACATAAACAACAATTGTTTGTCGTGTGCAGAGAAGGGGCAAGGCAGACAACGTTCAAGATGCCATGGGTTGACAAGGCGAAAAGAGGATAAGGGCAAAAGTATCTTATGTGTGTGCATGTTGTGTTTTTATGGATTTTCGTCGTTCATTCTCGACGGCAGAATAAAATCGTAAAACGAGAAAAAACTGAATCAGAGGCCATAAACCTTTTTGTGTGGAGAAAACAAAAACAGAAAAATAAAAAACTGTCTTTTTCTTCAGAGAGAAATAGAGAGACAGAGAACTAAGATGTAAAGATAAAGAGAGAGCGAAAAAGAATGCGAGGGAAAATAATAATAAGAATAAAAACAAATCAGAAAACGATTCCGGGCATAAACGACCTTTGCATTCCCTACGTTTTCTTGAGTTAGACCTCATCTGACCTCGGTCTTTTTTTAAAACAGTGGCTAAATGTCAATAGATGGTATCCAACAATAGGCAAAGCTTTCCAACTATTCCTTAAATTTACAAATGCAGTAGGAACTCCTTTCGACTCAGATATACAGGATGACTGCCGGGACATCAGAGGACGAAGCCAGCCAGGTTTTAGGCAATAAGTCGAAATTTTTCGTCGAGCCACGTCGCCGCTGTTAGGTCGGCTAAAATTGGCTTAAAATCGCCGCCGTTCTATTCAGCTCATACCGGCTTAAAATTGTCACCATTGCTATTTGTTCACGCTGGAAACAATATATTTGTACCCATGCACTTAAAACTGTCATTTAAGATACAGCGGGATTGTACACTAGGTACTCTGGATTTAGGTGAATTCATGCCGTTGCGCTTAACTCCACCACACTCTAAACATCTGGATGGATACATGCGTCGAAATGTTGTACATGAGTACGAAACATTTCGTTGCTTCTGGACACTTTCCCTCCTCCTTGGTTAGGAGCGGAGCCCATCTAAAACTCCATACCAATCTATGGATCACGTCACCCGCTTGGCTTGCAACTCCACATTAGAGACTATTCTCTCCCAGTGATTTTGGTTTCAAACACAGTCAAAACGATGCCTCCCGAAGGTACCACACCAATAGTCAGGTCAGAACCTACGTTCCAGGGTCGTTTCCGGATTACCAGATTAAAAACTCTGGTCAGAAGATACTAACAGTTATATCCCAGAAAGTCGAGGACTGGTGACCCATCTGTGATCACAGTCCAGTCCCCATCCTGGGAATAGTTGGCAACTATAGGATTCAAAGATCCCCCAGCGACTGTACAATAAATTTATATATTTCATATTGCACAATAAACCGTCGCCGACAATTTCGCCTCAGCCTCGTTCTCTGCTGGACGTCGACTCTAGTATATATAGAAAACATCAGCGAGATCGATTCTCGTATAAAGAACAACATCAGGAACTTTGTCATTTGCATACAATAAGATCTCAGTGTGATCCACTCTAGTGTATATAAGTAGAAAAACATCAGTCAGTTCAACTGTAAAATATATCTATATGAGGTAATTTCTAATATAGAGGAAGATCTCAGTGAGATCGACTCTTAATATTAGGCAAGGTATCAATGAATTCAACTCCAATATTAAGGATGATATCAGTTACGTCGACTCTAATATAAGAAAGGAAATTGTGACCAAACACTACTCATCAATGATTGATACGACTTCGGCCTTTGACAGCAATCCATGCGACTGCGAGCACCACTTCGCCAGAACCTGAAATTGTTGAAGCCATTAGGAGCTTGAAAAGCAACAAATCTCCGGGAATATACAACATAGCTCCTGAGTTACTGAAAGCTCAAATTGTTAATATATGGTTAACAAAGGCATTGGACCCGTTCCTCCGAAAAGAAGAGGCTGGCTTCCGACCACGTAAATCATGTACTGACTGCATCAACAGTCTTCGAATTAATAACGAACAATCGGTCGAATGTCGATCTTCTCTATACCTGGTCTTCATCGACTTTGAGAAAGTCTTTGACACCCTATCTCACATAGCCATATGAAACTCACTAGCCTGTAAAGCAACCCCCACCAAAATTATTGAGATTATTAAGGCGCTGTATGAAAATGCAAAATGTCGCGTTCTTTATGAAGTTTATACCAGTGATCCAATAACAATAAGAGCTGGAGTGAGACAAAGCTCTGTTCTCTCACCCTTACTTTTCAACATTGTCCTAGATAACGCATTGGCAAGGTGCTCTCAGCAACAGCGGGGAATAACATGGGGCTTCAAGAGAAGACTGGAAGACTCCGATTATGCCGACGACATCTGCCTCTTATCCCACAACTATAACGACATACAAGCCAAGATTCATGCAGTACAAACCGAAGCGGCCAAAACTGGTCTAAAAATAAACATCGCAAAAACGAAGGTGATGAGAAAAAACGCATCAAACAAGAGAACATTCACGATACGCGACCAGAACCTTGGAGACGTTCCCTCATTCTGCTACCTTGGCAGTCTTCATACTGCATTTTCAACTCCTGGATAATATAAATTCTCCTCTTCAGGTGTTTATAAATCGATGTCTTCGCAGAATTCTAAAGATATTCTGACCAGTCACCATATCTAACGAAAGGCTATGGTCCCAAACAAACCAGACTCACTGAGGTCAACTCTAATTAAGACGAAGATCTCGGTGAGGTTGATTGCTTATAGTTCACAATTTCACTGAAATCGATTCTAGTAAGATCTCAGTCTCATCATGATAGCTCTAGTATAGAGGATTTATTACTGTATTAAATCTGAGTAAGGCCAACGCTATTATAAAGGAAGATCTTAGTGAGGTCTTCTCTAATATAAAGAAAGGTCTCAGTGATATAAAATCGAATATAATGGGAAATTTCAGTGTTATCGGCCCTAGATTGAAGGAAAAGTGCATTGATGGACTGCAATATAGAAGAAGGATTATATATAGAGATCAGCTCTATATAGAGGAAGACCTTAAAGAGTTCGACTGTAGTTAAAATGATGGTCGCAACGAAATCGATTGTAGTGTAGAGAAAGGTCTCAATGTGATCGACTACGAAATCAACTGTAGAATTGCGGAAGGTATCAGAGTGATTGGCCCTCGATTAGATCGACTCTAATGCGGATTATGATCTCAGTGAGTGGCAGATCTCACTAAGTCGATTCTAGTACAGATGAAGATATTAGTAATAAATAAAAATAAGCTTAATAATAACAATAAGAGAATAATAAAGAAGAAAAGTTAGCTAGACTGTAGTATAAAGGAGGTCACGCTGTCTCTCGACTCAAGTACCTATAAAGAAAAACCTCAGTATTGTTGACTCTATAAAAAAAAGAATGTTTCAGTGAGGTTGTGACGATGAAGATTTTGAAAGGTCGGCTCTAATAAAGCAAATTATCGAATCGAATAAAACGGATGATCCCGGCGAGGTTGACTCTAATGAATATCTCAGTGTATAGAAGAAGGTATAAGTGAAGTTGATTCTACTTTAAAGGTAGGAAGTATAAGGGAAGATCTCAGTGCAGGCAAATATGATATAAAGGATGATCTTATTGAGGTCGAGTATAATATAGAAGAACTAATTGAGGTCGACTCTAATATAGATAAAGATCTCAGTACAGGAGGATTACAGTGAGATAGCCTCTAATACAGTGCAAGATGTCAGTGAGTTTGGCTCTACTCAGTAAAAGGGGACGGTCTAATGGTAAAACGCGAAAAGCGGCGCGGCGTGTCAAAAAAGTTGAAATTTGTTCAACTTTTCCGCCCCGCCGCTTGATTTGGCATTGTCAGATTAAATTATTCTCAATCTGACACTATTTCTTGCTCAACTTGTATTGAAAACTATCACATGTTTTTTGTACGGGCAATGCTGAAATCGCGCCGCCTGCCGCGTGCTTTGGCCCTTCACCATAAGGTTGACTTTAGTATACTGTAGTATAGATGACGATCTCAGCGAGGATGACTAGGTATAGTTGGATCTCAGTGAGGTTGACACCAGTATTGGATTACATCTCAATAAGGTTCAGTTTAGTGAAGAGAACTCTAGCGTGGAAGACGACCTATGTAAGAACGATTATAGTCCACAAATCAAATAAAATAAAATAAAATAAAATAAAATAAAATAAAATAAAATAAAATAAAATAAAATAAAATAAAATAAAATAAAATTAAATTAAATTAAATTAAATAAAATAAAATAAAATAAAATAAAATAAAATAAAATAAAATAAAATAAAATAAAATAAAATAAAATAAAATAAAATAAAATAAAATAAAATAAAATAAAATAAAATAAAATAAAATAAAATAAAATAAAATAAAATAAAATAAAATAAAATAAAATAAAATAAAATAAAATAAAATAAAATAAAATAAAATAAAATAAAATAAAATAAAATAAAATAAAATAAAATAAAATAAAATAAAATAAAATAAAATAAAATAAAATAAAATAAAATAAAATAAAATAAAATAAAATAAAATAAAATAAAATAAAATAAAATAAAATAAAATAAAATAAAATAAAATAAAATAAAATAAAATAAAATAAAATAAAATAAAATAAAATAAAATAAAATAAAATAAAATAAAATAAAATAAAATAAAATAAAATAAAATAAAATAAAATAAAATAAAATAAAATAAAATAAAATAAAATAAAATAAAATAAAATAAAATAAAATAAAATAAAATAAAATAAAATAAAATAAAATAAAATAAAATAAAATAAAATAAAATAAAATAAAATAAAATAAAATAAAATAAAATAAAATAAAATAAAATAAAATAAAATAAAATAAAATAAAATAAAATAAAATAAAATAAAATAAAATAAAATAAAATAAAATAAAATAAAATAAAATGAAATACGCAGACCTCTTACTTAATTTGATTGCAGAAATAAATATTTTATGATTCCAATTAGTCATTTTGTCCGCGAAATACTACATATTAATGTTTTCTATACTGAGAAATAATTAATTTTATATTGTTTCTTCAATTAATCCCGCTTGACAAAAAAAATATTCCTATCTTTTTTCTTATAATTTCAATTAAAAAAATTATTTGATAACATACAATGTTTCTAGCCCCCGTTATTTAAATATTACCTCACATAGGGTACTAAAAGTATCTGAGGGATTCTGTTGTTTTATCTAACTTTTAGACCAAACTCTCTGGTATGTTCTCTCTCTACATTAAAAGAGTGCGTAGTGCGCAATGTTTTATGCTCTTGCCTGCTCATCATCACTCGCTAAACCTGTTTGCCTTTAATAATCACAGGCTTTCCTCATATCTCAGAGAGTGGCAAATCTCAGTTATACTCGGCGGGAGAGACCTCTCCCATTATATTATTCCCAGCAAGCGGCAGATTACTTTTTTGTTGTTCTCTCTCTCGGTGTTTGTCTGTCTGTAGTAGAGAGGAAATCTTTATCATTAAGGTTGATGTCGGTTTTCGGTGTTCGTTTTCTGTGCCATTGGTGGTGGAGTATTTTTCGAATCGGCCTGTTGCATTTAGTACCTGATGTGTTGTACGTGTATCATGACGTAGTAGCGCATCCGTCGTTGATTTTTCTGTTTTTTCTATTTATTTTACTTTATCGTAGTCGCAAAGTCAACTTTTATTCGCTATATGCTACGAGTGCTTTATATCGAAATCTTAAACTACAAAAAAATGTATTGAATAAAAAAGTATGAAAAAGAAAATACCTGCATATATATAAAACAAAACAAAAACCGCAAACGTGTTTACTAAAGCAGAAAAATAAAAACAACTGAAAGAAATGAATCTTAACTATTATTGTTTTTAATTTTAAATAAATGAAATAAAATACGTCAATTTGTTTTCGCCCGGTTTAAACGCGTTGGAAAATCAACAGCAACAAAACAAATGGAAAAAAATTAAAACACAAACCAAAACCCATACAAATGTCTCTTGCATTAGCAATTCCTAAAACGTACGTTTTACTCTAACCAAATGTATCTATCAGATATTAGATACATGTGTTTTTTTAACGATAAATATTGTGTATTGAACAAAAAAAAAAAGAATAACAAAATGAAGTAAACTACAACAATAAGAAAAAAATGAAAGAAAAATAAAAACAACTACTCTTGTGTATGTGAGGAGGAGGCACATCTCCAAATAATAATAATAATAAATAAAAAACAAAATTAAATTCACTTAAGAACGTGTGTATTTTGTCTAGTGCTTTTTTTACGAGTGTCTTATTTTGTGGTTGTTGTTACTGGATATTTAGCTGAAATACAAAAACAAGAAAAAATCCAAAATATTCGAGTGAACATACATGCGTACTCATAGATATACATTTAAACGTAACGTGCTGTGCCGTCGTAGTCTCCGACGTTGTCGAAGCTAAAAATATCGAAAATATTTTTCGAAGACGAACATAAACACCACCACGAAAAAAACAACAATAAGAATAACAACAACAACGCCACGACCTAAACACCAACAATAACCCCAAAAGAGCCGCACCAGACCGCCAGAAATCAATGCTCATTATCAACACTACTATCCCGCACTCAAACTCACCGCCCCGCCGCCATATTCCAGAGAGGGGAGCGTTGAATTTATCAATGGATTTTCGATTTTGGATTTTTTTAGTTTCGAATTTTTTTATTGGGAAAATCAATTGGAAAATATATATTAAATTAATTGGAAAATCTAAGTATAACTATGAAAAGTTGCAAATGTCACTGACTGCATTTTGAAGATTTTTTTTAAGGAATATGTGATTTAAATTTCAAGAAAATATGTACTTAAAATCTATGAAAATTTGAAAATAGTATTTTTTGTGTTTTTCTCAAATTTTATAAACGAAATGACAAAAAATTTACAAAATCTCATTTAAGTGTTTTTGAAAAAAAAAACAACAATCAACATATGTAAGTGAAAAGGATTAAATTCCACTGTAAATAATTGGATAAATAGCTATAAATGTAGCTAAAAGTTATAGACTTTTATGGCTATAGTTTACTATAAACACAATCAAAGAAAGTCTAAAGGTAAACCTAAAATCCGAAGAGTTCGATATGTTGAAAAATTTTACTTCAGAAAAAACTGATGTAGTCCCTGGAATTTAACTTAACTCCAATTTTAAAATTTCCAAAAAGTGTTAGAAAAGTAAAAAGAAAATACTGCACTCTTTCCAGAAACGAAATCGCTATAAGTAACTCATATCTGCCAAAATTCATAATAATAATTCTATGTACGAGTATTCCGATTTTGCATCTTGGAAAAGCCCTAAAAGAGAAGAAATAGGCTCGTAGTTTACCTACGTGAAATTTGGTATCAATTTATCTGAATTTAACATTCATAGGACTGATTCAATCAGGTTCTATTACCGGGGCCAAATCACGGCATTCGACATTCGAGAACTATTCGATCGAAAAGCTATTTTAATTTTTGTTAATTACACATTTCGATCGCAGAGCCCTGATCTCATCTCGCACAAATTTTTGGCTTCACTTAATTGGTTTTGTGTCCACCGTAATAAAGGGTATCTCAAAAGAAAGTTTATATTTAGAAGATTTATTTGAAAAAAAATAAGCCGCAAAAATTTGGAAATTTATTTTTGAAGTACAAAAAATGTTGTTGGTTTTAGTATAACTTATATCGTGATTGATATTGTATTCCTTTAGACGAGTACATTGATATGTCACAGGATGTAAATTCATCAACTTCAATGACATAGCCATGTTAAAGCTACCGGTTGTTTTAGTGTAATTGGGCCATGCTGAGCAACTGTCCATATTCTGTAGTGACCTATCGCGAATGAGGTTTTGTATCAGTTCGATTTTCCGATTATCATACAGATTGACAAAGACTCACATCGCCGGTTGTTTTCATATAATAGGTCCAACCTAAGGACCGGTCTCTATTGTTAAGGGACTTATCACGAATGTGGTTTTATCAGTCAAATTTCCTGTAGGTTTATTAAAGACTAACTTCGATCGATTTAGGCATGTCCGTTTATCTGCCCATATATTATTTTAATCAAAGTACAAATCGCAAATAAGAATCGATCGTTATGAAAATTGATACAGAGACATTTCATAGACAGGGCACGATCCCTATTCAAAATGGGACATTTCGGCTTATGTTTTGATTGATATAAGCCGCATATGAAACCTCCTTCTTGACGCGCTGAAGTGAACACATTTTTCAACAGAAAATTTCGTCGACATTTAATTTTTATGGAAAATGTCATCGAAATTTTATTTGGAAATTTTACAGTAAATTTCGTTCAATTACAATTTTGCAGAAAATTTCGCCGAATTTCAATTTTTACAGAAAATTTCGTCGAATTTAATTTTTATAGAAACTGTCGTCAAAATTTCCTTATTATTAAGGGGTTCCAATAGGGATGATATGATTTTTAAGTGACGTTTCGGCCTTTTGTAATATGTCATGAGCTGTCATTTGTTGTCCTTTGTATTCAGTAGTGTTTACAATTTCATCATGGAGAGATATACGCAAGACCAACGTTTACAAATTATTCAGTTTTATTATCAAAATAATCCTTCTCCAATTGCCAACTTTTCGTGCACAAAGTCTATTTTTTTAGAATCCAAAAAATAAAAACACTTTCCAGTCGACCTACGACCTTGACACCCATGAGCAATATTTTAGCTCTTGTTAAGAGTTATCCTTTTGCCATTGACCGATTCCCAATCCGATGTACCGTTAAGGAGCGAGAGCAAAAAACTTTTCATTTGAAAATTATGCTAAGTCCATTTTTCTAAATCCAAAGAAACACTTTCCAGTCGACCTACGACCTTGACACCCAAGAGCAGTATTTTAGCTCTCGTTAAGAGCTATCTTTTTGCCATTGACCGATTGTGGCTACGTGCCACACAGCAAATAAAACAATTGAATTGTTGCGAGAAAAGTTTGGAGATTCGTTTATTTCAAGAAATTGTGATATTGAATGGCCTCCAAGAAGTTGTGATTTAACACCATTAGACTATTTCTTGTGAGGTTATTTGAAGTCGTTGGTCTTTCGAAATGAACCAGACTCTCTTCAAGTTTTACAAGTCAATATTGAACGTGCCATTCATGACATACGACTTGATTTAGTGGAAAAAGTGCTCGAAAATTGGGTTCATCGAATTCGTTCCTGCAGAAAAATCGTGGGGGCCATTTGAATGACGTTTTATTTAGAACCTAATTGTATCGACTGTACTTCACATTAAATAAAAAACTTTTGAATTTTCTTAACAATAAGTGTCTTTTTTTCAAAGTAATCATATCACTCTTATTGAAAAACCCTGTATATACAGATTCCTTCCTATTCGTATTCTTGACGCTCTAGACATCGCATTTTTAACCGATCACTCCGACGTATAAGCTTTTATTATTTATAATCCATTAAATCGTCCCTAGTGAAAATGGAATCCATTAGTTATATGTTCACATAGACCCCTTATAAAGGTCCCTTTCGATTACGCTTCTTGATGCTCTAGAGGACGAATTTTTAACCGATTTGGCTGAAATTTGAGCATTTATACTTTATATTGCTTAGAATGGTCTTGCTTCGCTTACATTTATGTATACCCGTCCACACCCTAATATTATCGATCCATTTTATTTCCTTCCTTCCTGTAGTAGGACATCCTTCAATATTTATCTCATTATATGGACTAAGTATACTATTTTTCGTTTCGTTTGTATTTATTTGCTTTAAATCATCTCTAAAAATAAACGGAGCACATTAGTTCGTGTTTTGATATAGCCTCCATATAAAGGTCCCTTCCTTTTAGGCTTTTTGAATCTCTGGAGAATGTACTTTTTAAACGATTTGGTTGAAATATAAGTATTTATACTCTGTCAACTGTATTTAAATCGCCCCTAGTGAAAATGTAACACATCGCTACTTTTTTTTGACAAAGCTCCCATATAAATGTCTCTTCATATTAGAATTGTTAACGATTCACATATTTTGAACCGACTTGACCGAAGAGAATTGGGCACATCGGTTCATGTTTAGATATGGGGCCCTTCCGATTGGACTTCTTGATGCTAATACTTTACAAAGTATCTACAAATTAGCCATGTAACTAGCCACTTTTTGTATCAAGAGTACTACGAGAGAAAAGGTGTTTTGGTTCTCCAAATTTTTTTGATTTTTTTTAGACGGGCGTTATTTACAGAAAACCACAGATATTTGGCGGATACATCTAAATCTGAATAGATTTACTAAACAATTTTGCAATTTTTTTACTTTCAACTAAGAAACTATCATCTACCAAAACAGTAAATTAAATTTCCCAGGAAATTCACCCCCATTCGAATTCGGATAACTTTCTGACTTTTACTGCAAGTTTTGTTTTCAACTTTAACCCCCAATCACACTACAAAAGTATTTCTCACTGAGGGCTCCAATTAAAAACCACCCTTCTTTTGTTGTTTTATTTCGTAGTTATTATTATAACAATGTGAATGTGTGTGCAAATCGCATTGTGAAAATGCATCCCCTCTATGAAACCAACCCGCATAATATTAAAGTGCTGAGTAAAATGGCAATAAAAGTTTTTCTCTATTACTTCACGATTTCGACATATTTACCCATAAAATTTGCTGGGAAATGCAAAACGTTAATCACTACAGCAAGGGATTTGAAGCGGAAATGTTTGATGTAAATACACGATTTAAGTACGCGAAAGAAATTTAGAGGACCCTGGGATAAATGTCGTAAAATCATTTAGAGTTAAATTTTTCCTAAAAAACGACACAAAAAATGCCTTATGAATTTTTATCCAAATAAAGGGTCCGCCAAATAACTTTTTTTTTGAAAATGCTATAAAAATAAACTACTGAATATTTTCTCAAATTTATTTATTTATTTGAAAGTACAATCCTTCCGGTTAATAATGGAAAATAATTTCATTCAAATGGCTGCCTCGGCTGGCCATGCAGTAGCCTACACGATCGGTCCACTTTTTAAGCACATTATCGATTGTGTGCAGGTGTATTTCACCAATGGCTTCACGAATATTGTCCTTTAAAGCGTCAATTGTCTCTGGCTTGTCGGCGTAACACTTATCTTTGAGGGCACCCCACAAATAATAGTCCAACGGTGTCAAATCGCAGCTCCGAGGTGGCCAAACGACATCAGCTCTGCGGCTGATAATGCGATCTTCAAAAACAGGGCGCAAAACATCGAGTGTACCTTCGGCTGTGTGGCACGTAGCGCCGTCCTGTTGAAACCAAATGTTGTCAATATCCTCCTCTTAAATTTTTGTGAACAAAAATTCGTTCAACATGGCCCGATAACGATCGTCATTGACTGTAACGGCCACTCCTTACTCATTTTCGAAGAAAAATGGCCCAATTATGCCTCTGGACCAAAATTCGCACCATACAGTGACTCGTTTTGGGTGTATCGGCTTTTCAATGTATGCGTGCGGGTTTTCTGTGCCCCAAATGCGACAATTTTGCTTGTTTACATACCCGCCAAGATCAAAATGAAAATATCAAAATCAAATGAAAATCAAAAATGAAAAAAAAATTGAAAATCAAAATTTTCAAAGTAATGTCGCAATATTTCCCAATGTTGTTCAAGCGTATACACAACCATATTCGTTCAGCGGAAGGATAAAACTAATTATCTGTCAAATCAGACATGAGCTAAGTGTTACCATTCACGAAATAAGCACTAGTTGAAAAAAAAACGTTAGATGGCGGACCCTTTATTTAAATTATTAAAAAACTTATTTAAAAAAAAAATAATGAAACATTTTCTAAAGTCCTAGAAAAACTGAGCATTTTTATTTTCAAAAATCCTTAAAATCCGCATTTGTAGTTTTTACATATCTTTTATAAATTTTGAAAAAATACATTAATTAATGTAGCCAAGACTGAAGATTATACATTTTTTAAATGTTAAGTTAACATTTAAAATTTCCTTTAATTTTCTTTAGTAAATACATTTTCATTTAAATTGTTGTTAAATTTAAAAAATATTCTAAAATTCCTTCAGAACTCCATAATTGAAGTTTACCCTAAGTTTTTGCTAGAAATACTCTACTCACTTTCTTCTACATAATTGTAAGAGAAAATATTAGAATACTTATATTTGAATTTTAAATTAGTTTCAAATTGAAACTTTTAAATATGGGGGATTCCATGTCAAGTGAGTGAATTTTAAAAACCGGTGTCTTCCTATCGGGATGAAACTTGCACCAAGTTTAATTACTTATATATTGAATAGTAGTTATGACACAAAATTTCAACTGAATGAATTTTGACCAAACGGCCCTTTTTTCCCATCCATATAACTAAGTATTTAGAAAATTTTGCCCAAAGTGTTTTTGATAGCTTTTCATCAATTTTTTAAAAAAAGTAAAAATGTCCCTGATATGCCGTGAAAGCAATAAATAAAAAATAATAATAAAATATCGTATCCAAGTTGTAAACTATAGTTAAAGTTTTCGCAAGATTCCTGAAAATAAGTAAACTAAAATTTTATATTTTCTTAAAAAATATTTTATTAAAAAAACCTCTGCAATAGAGGTTTTCGTATTTAAAAGTTCTATTTTTACACAATATTCTCAGATTAATGAAATTGACATATAAAGAATGGTCCAACGAAAACGCACTATGTTCTTTGTAAATAAAACAAAAAGTTTTCAGAGAATTATCTTAATATTTTTTATTATGATAGAAGGATCTATGACTATTATGTGTGAAACAATATATGAGTCAAAGGCAATAAACTTAACTTTAAGGAGTGACTCACAATTAACATCGTGCATTATGGTTGTACCACCCTTTACGAGAAACTTAACTGTCAAGCTCAGAATATTTTAATGTGTATTTTAAATTTGAAAATATTTTCACTCCTTAAATACAATACAAATTTCAATTGCACAGAAAAATGCCCCAATTAAAAAGTTTACCAGTCTTCAATTAAAAAAAATAATTGATTCACAATTTGTTTAATAATTCAATTAATTTAATAATTGATCCAAATAATAATTTCATTGAAGACGCATACAATTTTCATTTATAAAAATGATTTAAATCTATCGATTACATTGAAAATTTTTAATTGAAATTTTTGGATTTTTATTTTTCAATAATTTATTTTTAATAATTCTATTAATTTATATTCAATTAATAAATTATATATATATATATATATATATTGATTCAAAAATTCAAATTAAACAATTATTAAACATTTTTAATTTTCAATTAAAATCTTTAATGAAATGAATTAAAAATCTATTGTAATAAATTCAATATTTTAATTGATTCAATTAATTTCAATGATTGAACATTTTTTGCATTCTCAATTAAATAACTATTTGCATCAATTAATTTATTAATTGAATCAACTGATTAATTAATTGAGTCAATTGATTTACTAATTGATTCAATTAATAAATTAATTCTATTATTGAAAAAATAATACATTTAATTAATGCTTTAATTTTTTTTATATATTTTTTTTGTAATTTTTTTGATGTATTTTTAACATTATTTTTTTTTATTTTTCTATAGTAAAAATGTCTGTTTTGGGCAAAATATGGTGCGACTACATAAATGTATTGAAATCCTAACAACAACAAAAATCCTCTAATCAATTGATTTATTAATTGAATCAATTAATAAATTAATTCAATTATTGAAAAAATAATACATTCAATTAATGATCAATTATTGAAAAAATAATACATTTAATTAATGTTTTAATTTTTTTTTATATATTTTTTTGTAATTTTTGTTGTTGTATTTTTAATATTATTTTTTATTTTTCTATGGTAAAAATGCCTGTTTTGGGCAAAATATGGTGCGACTACAAAAATGTATTGAACTCTTAACAACAAAAATCCTCTAATCAATTGATTTATTAATTGAATCCATTGATTTATTATTTGAATTAATTGATTTATTAATTGAATCAATTAATAAATTAATTCAATAAAAAAAAAAATACGTTCAATTAATGATTTATGTAATGTTTTAATTAATATTTTTTTTATATTTTTGAATTGAATGTTTTGTCTGTTTTAACGGTATTTTAAGACAAACTTTTTTCGTTTCATAAATTTTCCTAAAAATAATAAAAATGATTTGATATCTCTCTAACAACCCTCTGGAATATGTGCCCGAATTTTTTTTTGCCGAGAAAAAGTTGACAATATTTTATTTCATATATTTGTTTTAAAAATATTAAACTGTTGTAGGGATATAAATAAAATTTACCGAATTGGCCAAAAATATGGTGCGACTACAAAAATGTACTGAACTCCTAACAACAACAAAATCATCGTATACTCTGTGCAGTGTTACAATATATAAAAATAAAAATCTAAAAAAATTATAATTCCCGAATTAACATCTAAAATATGAAAAATAAAAATATATTTTTATTTCAGGCTGTAGAAAATTATTCAAAAAAAATATTATTTTTTTTAACCGATGAAACTAAAAACAAACCTTAAAAATCCAAGCAAAAAGAAAATTGCAAAGAAACCTAAGCAAAAACACAATTTATAACAATTCGCTAAAGTGTTTTTCAAATAAATAATCTGTGCCGACTTAAAAATTACAAAAATTAAAAAAAACCGAGCAAAGAAGCCACACAAAAACGTTCTAAGCCCCTTTGGTGGAAACAAACGTATTACCCAGCAAACCTCATTATCATCAGCCTCAGCAAGCCAAGAGAACGACGACAACAACATAAACAACAACAATCATCACACGAAGCGTAAATGTTAACGTAATATCTGCCAAACCAAAGCGTTTGTGTTTATATTTTGTGTGAACATTTCTCAAGACAACACCAATAACAACAACGCCACCACCAAAAGTTTTGCTGGTGTTGGCGAGCTATTTTGCAGCTTTTACACTGTGCCTGAGACCTCAGTGCATTGCAGTTCCGTGCAGTAGTGCTGTAGTTCCCCATGGATTAAATTTCACCTGATTTCTGAGCATTGTTGTGTTTTTTTCTGTTTTTGTTTTGCTGTGTTCTTTCTTCGCATTTGCCTTCTTCCTGTTGAATTACGAGCAAACGTTGAACGCTGAACGGACGGACAGAAGGACGGACATACCGTCATTCAAACTCTTACGTACGTATATACGGTACGTCGTATCGCCACCTTTCGTCTATAATTATACTCAACGTGATCACGAGCTCACACCAACAATACCCCCAGCTTCAGAAAGCAAAACGACAACAGCAACAACAATAACATCAGCCCAGAACCTGAAACAAGAAGAGGAAGCATAACAACAATCACATCACTTCCATCTTTTACAAAACAAAAAAAAAACCTGAAAAAAGCTGTGAACTTAAAATTTCAGCATAAATCTTTCGAAGGAAAGAATCGAACGGAAAAAGCAGCCGAGAAAACAAAGGCTCCATAAACCAAAGGTTTATGCAACTAACGAGCACCAACAACAAGAACAACAAACACAGCAACAATTGCAGCCACAAGGATCGTTTTAATATCTTCCCTTGCAGAAGTGATCACAAGACAGACAGACAGACAGAGCCAACAACAAAAGCACAAAGCCTTAAACATTGACGCCAAGAAGGCCATAACTCCTCTCCGCCAAGTGTCCGTCCCCCAGGAGATTGTACAAACGTATAGCACTGAAGCTGCCATAGTTGTTTGTTGCGCCTGCGCACAATCCCATTGTTAAGCGTCATTATCATTATCTTCATCGTCATCATCATTGGCAAAAGGGGAGCTTACACTGAGACTGGAGACACCACAGACACACTCACAGAGAGCGAGAGAGAGACTGAGTAGAGAAGAGCGAAGTTTAGCAAAACAAAAATCCAGTTTTATACCTCTCCATTGACCCTTCCAAGCCCTCCTCGACCCCACCATCCCCCAAAAGGCGTCCGTCCATCACTTGCACATTTCTCAAGCAGATCGTGCAACAATTCGTTTGCTGTTTGTGCGCATGCCCAGCCGCCAGTCTAACTGCTTGCACATTTGGTATACAACGTAATACATACGACGTAAACAACTCGCAACGAACCAGAACCTTTTCTCTCTGGTCTGCTTTTTACTACGCTTTCGTAGCAAACGTCAAACGTCATTGCCATTGCCTTTGGTGGCCTTTTCCCCACTTTTTGTTGTTTTTAACTACCGATCGAACAGCATTTCATTACCATTGAAAAATAATCATGTGGCCCAGAAGAACGTAACTAACAAAACAAAACTAAGAAATACACCGAGAGAGAGATAGAAAAAAAGAAATAAATCCCAGCCCAAAAGGAACAAGAGGCTCTTCGTAATTATTGCTGACTGGCTGGCTGTCTGACTGACTGACTGGCTTTTTGTTGTTGGCCCAGAGCAGTTGTATCGTCCACGTTTACGTCCACTTTGAGGCAACGAAATCGTCATCATCATCCTCTATAGTGCCGTCGCCGTCGAAGTCGTCTACGGCCGTGTTCCTTTACACGCGGCCTCATATTGAATTCAACGAGTCGTTCTCGTCGTTCATCGATTGTTATTTTTTTTCGTGTTTTGGCTTGAAAACTCGTAGACATGGCGCCGAAATCCAGAAAGAAGAAGGCTCACGGTAAATATAATCTTTTTTTTTTGCTTTAACCCATGTTTTTGTTGTTTTATACCTTTCTTTGGCATTTGTTTTTTTTTTTCAATAATAACAATAATATTTAATAAGTAAGGAACAAGACATTTCTCTAACCAATAGATTTCGAAAAGGATAGATTTCCCAAAAAAAGAAAATTTAGAAAATGCACCTAAAACTGTTGGTCCTTCGATGGTATTAGTTTTGGTAAGATTTTTGTGGTACACTTTTTGGGTCTGTAATTTACTTGGATGCTAATCAAATATATATCACAAGCATAATATCTCTCCATAGATGTGCAAGAATACATGCCTAACTTATTTTGATAAAAATCCTTTTCAACTAATCTTAGAAAAACGCTATGTAACTTTTTTGTTTTATGCCTTTCTTTAGCATTTTTCTCTATAATAATTTTCATTAGTAAGAAAAAACATTCAGGATTTCCCAAATGAAAAATTTAGAAAAAATTATCTTAAAATTATTTTCTTTCTTTCTTTCAATGACATTAGTTTTGGGAACATTTTTATGGTACACTTTTTGGGCCTCTAATTTACTTGAGTGCTAACAAAATGTATATCACATAAAAGATTAATCTCCATAGATGTGCTTGAATATTTACTGAACTTATTTTGGGAAAATTAGATATCTATTTCCAAAAAGTACAAGTAAGAAAGTTTCAGTCGGGTAAACCGACTAAGGTATACCCTCACTTTGTGAGTAATGTAATATATAACATTACACCAATAAATCTGTCAATTTGTGTGGGAGGTACCAGAAGGGGTTTTCCAAATACACATATTTTTCGGTAAACAGTACATTCTTAAATAAATTGCATTGTGCTGAACTATAAGCGTTTGTGTGCACTGGTATATTAAAGTTACGAGCTATGTAATTTTGGTATGATTTGGTCATTTTGTGTGGGAGGTACAAAAAGGGGCGGGGTGATAACGCCCACTTTTTACAGGACTATAGGCACTACAACAGCATTACACTGTACAAAATTACAAGTATTTGTATGTACTGGTATTAAAGTTACAAGCCGTTTACTTTGGTACGAAGCGGGCCATTTGTGTGGGCGGTACCAAAAGGGGCTGTACAATGATGCCCATTTTTTACCGGACTATAGGCAAAAACATTATACTGTAGAAGATTTCAAGCATTTTTATGCACTTGTATTAAAGTTATAAGCAGTTAAATTTTGATGCAAAATGTTCCATTTGTGTGGGAGGTACCAAAAGGGGGTAGACCAATATGGCCCATCTTCGAACTCATCCGGAGATAGATCAAAATATTACCACATACCAAATTTGAAGTCAATCGGTTACTCCTTTCGAGAGTTATCGTGCGCACCAGCCAGCAGACACACAGACAGACAGACAGACGGACGTACATTGCTCATTCGACTTAAAATGACCCAAAACGGATTTCCTCCGAACATACTTAGGGTCTTAGATCACTCCTTCGATGTGTTACACTTTTTTCCGTAGCAAATGATATCTGTGGCACAAGGCATAACAGCATAACTCGAGTTATGCTTAAACTGAGTTATTAATGCCATTATGTTCCCTATCTTCGATTACATATTGTGACACATTTCGGTGGTGATCCCTCGTTTAGTTATCTATATAAGGCAACATATATCACTGTGTCACTACCTTACAAATGGATTATTATACCGATACAAACCTTTAAAGTTATCACCTGAAAAGTTTCAAAAACAGACATATGCTGTTATGCCTTGTGACCACATATATATACCCTCGTCACACTAAAGTGAGGGTATAAAAATATAGAAAAAATTCCTCTGAAACTATTGGTCCTACGATGGCATTAGTTTTGTGAAGGATTTCCAGAGTGGAGGATTTCCAGAAAAGAAAAATCTAGAAATGTTCTCCTAAAACCATTGGTCCTTCGATGGCATTAGCTTTGGGAACATTTTTGTTGTACACTTTGTGGACCTCTAATTTACTTGAATGTTAATAATATCAATCACATAAAAGGTTTCTCTCCCTTGATGTGCTGGAATGTATGCAAAACTTATTTTGGGAAAATTAAATATATATTTTCAAAAAGGAAAATTTAGAAAAATTCGTTTGAAACTATCGGTCCTTCGATAACATTAGATTTGGGAAGATTTTTGTGGCTAACATTTTGGCCTATAATTTACTTAAATGCTAAGAAAATATACAAATATCTCAAGCAAGATTTCTCTCCATAGATAATATCACAAGCAAAATTTCTCGATATATTAAAAAGCACGATCTCTATTGACCATTAGCATTCGATAACAAAGTGGAAGTTTCCAGAAAAGAAAAATTTAGAAAATTTCACCTAAAACACTTGGTGCTTCGATGACATTAGGTTTGGGAAGATTTTTGTGGTACACATTTTGGGACTCTAATTTACTTGAATACTTATAAAATGTATATCAATATCAATCAATAATATTTTCAAAACTTATTTTGTGAAAATTAAATTAAATTAATCTTAGAAAAGCGCTATACAGATTATTGTGGAACACTTTTTTATTATTTAGTAAGCACAAATATCTATAGACTTTATATCAAGAGAATGAGCTAAAGCATAGTCTTAGTTTATTTTGATACTTTTAATATCTAGTAAACCAATCTAACAATCACTACAGATTTCTGTAGTCTTTCTCTGTACTTCATTTGACCACTAAGCCTATACTTTGTACTAAATTCGGCTACTGAAGGCATACTCTACGTTAGAGTCGACCACTGAGGTCTGACTACACTAGAACCGATCTCTGAGATCATGGATAATGAGAACTAGAGTTGAACGCTGATGTCTTTCTCTATACTAGAGTTAAACGCTGAGGTCTTTCTCTATGCTAGAGTCGACCAGTGCGATCATGGTATAGAATAGAATCGAACGCTGAGGTATTTCACTATACTAGAGTCGAGCTCAGAGATCTTTAACTGAACTAGAGTCTTACACTTTGATCTTCCCTCTTTACTATATTCGCCCCCTGGGACCATACTCTATTAGTGTTGGGCACTTAGTTTTTTAAAGTGATCGTTCATTTTAGTTCAGTTAAATTAAGTGAACAGGTTCCTTCATTTAGTTCCTTAGTTCATCACCTCAATTTAGTTCACCAGCACACTTTAGTTTACCAACTCACTTCAGTTCATCAAATCACTTAGTTCAACAGCTCACTTTATTTTACCAGCTCACTTTAGTGCACCAGCTAACTTTAGTTCACCAGCCGACTTTAATTCACCAACTGACTTTAGTTCACCACATGACTTTAGTTCACCAGCTTACTTCTGTTCACCGGCTGACTTTAGTTGACCAGCTTACTTTAATTCACCAGCTAACTTTAGTTCACCAGCTCACATTAGTTCACCAGCTCACATTAGTTCACCAGCTCAATTTAGTTCACCAGCTGACTTAAGTTCACCAGCTTACTGTAGTTCACCAGCTCAGTATAGTTCACTAAATCACTTAAGTTTACCAGCTCACTTTAGTTCACCAGCCGACTTTAGTTCACCAGCTCACTTTAGTTCACCAGCTCACTTTAGTTCACCAGCTCACTTTGGATCACCTGCTCACTATAGTTCACTAAATCACATAAGTTTACCAGCTCACTTTAGTTCACCAGCTTACTTTACTTCACCAGCTTACTTTAGTTCACCAGCTGACTTTAGTTCACCAGCTCCTTTTAGTTGAGTATCTCACTTTAGTTCACCAACTCACTTTAGTTAGCCAGCTCACATTAGTTCACTAGCGTTCTTCAGTTCAGTAGATTGGAACATGAATGGAATGAATTGAATATACAAACTCGTTTGTTTAAGTAGAATCATGCATTCATGATGACATAAAAAGTAGCAACAACGAAACCATAACGAAATGTTATGGTTGAAGAAAAAAAAATATGGTGAACTACCGCTCAGTAAAGTGGGCCATTCAGTTGAACTAATTCGTTCGCGAACTACGCAACTCCATACTCTGTGTTAGATTAGATTATAACCTGAATATAATGACTTGACTTCTTTCTTAGGAGGTCAGTATATCCAAAAATTGTCTAAATCTAATTATTATTGGTCCGCCTATTTGGAATGCTACAGACCTGCTGGTCATTCGACATCTCCTTTAGAACTTTTTAAAACCGAAAAACACGAGCAAATGAAATAACATTATAAGCGCACTAAACTGATTATAACAGTGGTCCTTCGATGGTCCTTCGATGGCACTAGTTCGGCAAGTTTTATAATAAAAACAAACTCCTGCTATATGATATATCGCTCCCCCCTATTTTACATATCCTTTCAGTAAACTACTTGTTTCCTTCTTATTTGGGTCACCCCACAGTAACTTTGCAGGTTACAGGCACTGTTTCGCTATCACACACTGTTTTGTGAGCCATGCCACTGCCCAGTGCTTTAACTCCTCCTTCGTGGAATCGAAACGTTTCTATTCTGCTCAGATTATTGTTAATTTATTGCAATCTTCTTAGAAAAAAAATGTTTAAAACTAATAAATTGAAAACCGCCAAAAACAATAATTAACTGACTATAAGGCTGGTTCTTCAGAAGTTAGCTTCAGAAGTTCTACATTAAAAATTACGTCCTTCACTGACATACCGTTCTATTTTGATGATTCCCTATGTGGGATTGATCTGTTATTGATGTTGTTTTATGGTTTTCTCACTGTGGAATTGAGCTGAAGATCAAAGAGTTCCTTCTAAGTGAAGGAGGAGTTCACTAACCACCAACGAAACGTCATGCATTGGTTGGTGTTGGATTTCAATATCGTTTTCGTTTTCACTTGACTTTTCAAAATACCTTTCTTCACTTAGAAAGAACTATTTGATCTACATATTCATAACCTGCTTTTAAAACATTGAGTCTCTTTTGGAGATTTCGATTCGGCATTTTCGTTTTTGTAGCCTTGCAGAAATGCAGTAAAGGAATGATGCCTAAGCTTTATCTGCGGTAATACCTACTAGAAGACATGTACACATAGGCCTTTTGTAGGACTTCGAACACTAGCTTTCCACATTAGCTTCAAAACAAAAATGTTAGAATGAATGCAACTTATACCTGCTCTACAACGAAATCGGGGACTGTAGAACCGTTTGAGGGATTGGGGATATAATCAGACTAACTGTATTCCACTAAGCCTACACGGCAAATCTTTCGGACTTCTGTAGGCCTTCAATGAACATGTTAACTCCTCTTTCTTCATTAACTTGGGTTCTGCATTAAAAATTACGTTCTTCATTGACATATCGTTACTCCCTTTTTTACATATTCATAGCCTGAGGTTTTTGACCCTTCCATCCCATTTCCAGGGGATGGGACTTATATTAACTGGGGAAGTTGTACCTTAAGAAGAATACCTTTCTTTGATATACATATCGTTCTTATCATATTTATAAAGACTTTTTTGGACTTCGATCCCATTTTCCTATAACAGTGTTTATGGATTTTGATTATAACACTTGTTCTTCGGTGACAGTTTAACTTGTGAAGCTGTACCTTGAAAAGAATGGCCTTTATTGATATCTCACTCTTTCCATCTTTGTAAAGCCAATTTTTTTGGTCCTTCCATCTCATTTTCTTAGAACAGAAGACATTCTTTAAAACGGTGACTAATCGTTTATTGTTAGCTCTTTGGAAAGTTCAAACACAGATAATAATTAAATCAATTAAATGTCTAAACATCTAATCACATTATTCATAAAAAAAACACTCCATTGACCATATCACTGGCCCTTCGATGACTTAGCTTAGGAAAATCTGTACTTTAAATAGCTTTAAGCTTAAGCTGGTAAATTTCTTGTTGGCATTCGATCATATCATTGGTCCTTTGATTATATAATTGGTCCTTCGACCATAAAATTGGTCTATCGATCATATTATTGGTCCTTCGATCTTATCATTGGTCCTACGATCATATCATTGGTCTATCGATCATATCATTGTTCCTTCGATCATATCATTGTTGAGAAGCCTCTCCATCCTCAACGTGTGACTGTTTGGTGCGGTTTATGGTCCGACGGGGTCATTGGACCTTACTTTTTCGAAAATGAGGTTGGATCAACAGCTACGGTGAATGGATTGCGCTATCGAGAGATGATTAATGATTCTTTATGGTCGGAGTTGGATGGTATTGATCTGGACAACGTTTACTTTCAACAAGACGGCGCTACGTGCCACACAAGCAACGAAACCATTGCTCTGTTACGGGAAAAGTTTCCGGACCGTGTTATCTCTCGAAAAGGTGATCACAATTGGCCACCGAGATCTTGTGATTTAATACCTTGCGACTTCTTCCTTTGGGGCCAGGTGAAAGATAAGGTCTACGCCAACAGCCCAGCGTCGATTCAAGACCTCAAAAATATAATTCGTGAGGCTATCGATGCGATTTTGATATGGAAAATTTCATGAAAAGGATATGGTCCTGTAAGCGTGGTCGTGGTGGCCATTTGGCTGATGTTGTTTTTCATAATGAACGGCATACCTTCCTCTTTATTAAATAAACATCCGATCAAAATTGAATTTTTCTTTGAATACCAAAATAACACCTCATGTTATATCATGATATTTCTTAAATATCTGTGAATCCGCAGGTCCATTGCATTGAACTGAAAATTCTATCACATTGATTGACAAAACCTCCCACCGATCGTTTAGTCTGATGATGCCTTTGAAATGACTACGTGGGGCCTTTGTCCTTGATCTCCTTCCATTGAGTATAAAAATATTAAACACTTATTCTAATGATATTTTTAATTTTTTCTATACCTTTTGTTGTCCCCTAGATTTTAATCTTCAAATTAAATGTTTATGGGTTTCGAATTGCAATCGTAATTTTCCTTCCATTTCTGTTTCAATTCCCAGCTATGCTCTGTATTTTTTATTATGACCATATTAAATTTCATTATTTTTATGAACGTTGTTCGTTTTCTTGTCCTCTTTACTTCTTCGACTTCGCCTTCTTCTTCATTCAATATGAAATTCAACCCCATTCAAAATATCCATAAACAATCAGAAACCTTTATCGAATTGATTTTGAAATGAAGCATTGAGATAATAAAAAAACATTTGCAGCTTCAAATGAATCCGATGGAATCAGAATCAGATTCAAAGATGAAAAAGCGAACCAACGATCGTTTCGGTTGGACCCATGATATGCTGGTCATAAAAAAATCTCAAATCCAACAATGGCAATGGTCGCTATGTTGTTTTGAATTCATATTCAAGAATTGATGCGATTTACTCTTCACGCATTGAATTAAATTTGAAACACCTTTTGTCCGCCGTCCGAGTGATGAAGAGATTTATGGCCAAGATTATGGGGTGTTTGTTTGCAGCAAAACAGGATTAAAAAAATTGAAGATTTTAATCTGAATTGAAATTCTCATACAAAACAGAAAAAAGGCATTTGTGATTTATTTAAGGGACTGAATTAATCTTTAAAATCTTTTGAAAAAATCGCACTTATGTCAAGTACTCACTCGTACTTCGCATTTGGTTAATTATTTAAGAGAAAAGCGTCAATTCATCGAGTCTTGATAATGGGTGTTTTCCACCATTACTTGACAGTTTCTTCCACACCACATGTTTGGGAAGTGTTCGTGTTTTTTTAATTTTTCTCCATTTTCCCATTGAGGAAATGTTCGGTTGTGTGTTCTTTTGTCCACTTTTCTTCTCGGCATTTTATGCCGCCTCAAAGAGCTATCCAAGCGTTCCGTCCATCGATCCCCATTCATTAGAGCGGTGTTTTGTATTAAGAATTATTATTTTTCTTTTCTCCAATTTTTTTGTTCTTGTTGTATTTTTGTGATTTGTATGCAGCTCATGTTACAAGTACATACATTACCAGAACTGTTGTTGTAGTTATTTGTGTTTCCAAGAGATTTGTGTTGCAGGAAGGTGTGGTGGGAAGTTTTAAATGCCTTTGGTGGGAATTTAAACTACAAAGTATTACAGAAATTGCACAATTTACCTAGACTGGAAAGGAAATCCAGAATTACTCATAATCTTTAGTATTTTGGGAGTTATTCAAGTAGCATCATAATTGTCATTGTTCTGAAGGTACACGCAAAGAAAATATTCGTTTATGCGAAACGAAATATTAGACAACTACAATTCTCGTTTGCTGGAACTGAAATTTCGTTTGTTGTGAAAGAAACATATTCTGATCAAAAGAAATTTCAGTTGTCGTAAACGAGAATTGTAGTTGTCTAATATTTCGTTTCGCAGAAACGAATTTTTTCTTTGCGTGTAGTGACAGAAAATAGTTTACCTTTTGCCCCGAAACGTAGCAAAGTTCTGTACGTAGACTACATATACATATATTTCCATGCAGAATTCTAAAAACTCCAAAAGTCTTACTGATCAATATTCCAAAATTGATTGAAAAGGGAACTAATAATTGCAGTAAACGGCCGTAAATATGTTAAATTTTATCAAATTCCATGTAAGACTTTATCTACAGAATTGGTAAAATGTCTGGAATACTGCGTTATTTGAGGGTTGGGAAATATAAGTCTGTAGTCTTGCAGAAAAACAGTGAAGGAATGAAGCCTAAGCTGTATCTGCAGTAATACACTGCAGTAGACCTGTACAGGTAAGCATTTTGTATGACTTGGAACACTTACTTTCGACATTAGCTTCAAAACAAAAATGTTAGGTGGAATGAAACTTAAACCTGCTCTACAACAAAATTTGGGAGGATAAACCCGTTTGAGGGATTGGAGATATAATCTGACAATCTGTATTCCAATAACAATAAACGTCAAATCTTTCGGACTTCTGTAGGACTTTCATGGACGTAGTAACTCCTCTAATGTGCACAAGGTCTTTTGGGAGACTTCAGCTTTTTCGTTTTTTAGATCTGCAGAGAGATTGTGAAAGCATGAAGCCTAGGGTATATCTGCAGATATACCTACTAACAGACATTCACAGATATGCTATATGCCTTCGAAAAACAAGCTTCAAACTTATTTGTTATTTCAACAGCAATACATAAACATATTTTCTAATTTACTCAGGGCTTCGAATTTTTCTTTTTGGAACTCTGCAAAAAGCGAGTGAAGCAAAGAAGTATAAGGGACACTGCTGAAATACCTACTAGTAGACCTGTACAGATATTCTGTATGTCTTTTGAAAAATAATCTTCGAGAATTGATTCAAATTTACATATTTAGGGTTAATAAAATTTAAAACCTGCTCTGCATTGAAATCGTGGACTCTAATGGGTGCTCCATCTAGTTAGACTTTTATTGCAGGTACTAGGAATGACCGATGTTATGCGAAAATCTATCCCAGACTCTTCGTGGGATAGAGCCAGAAACCGACACCAATGCCATTCAAGACATCTACCAAGGACTTTACAAAGAGTAAAAACAAAAAAACTTAAACTTAAAGTGAATCGGGGACTATAGTACCTATATCATCTATAGAACTTATGTTGGCCTTCAATGAGTATAATGACACCTTCTCAACTAGAGATGAATAAAACATGAGACATCTTCTGCGGCGGCTGCTGTGATGCGGAAATAAATCCTAGCTGATATGAATAGGAATTCTGTAGGACTCTTATATACTTGCTAGGAAGGCAAGGACTCTTTTTTCATAAGGCTGAAAAGGTATCGCAGGCTGCAGAAGCAGAGCTTTCAGAAACCTTCAGACGAAATGACACCTAAAACATTGAATCTATTATAATTAACCGTATACCTGCCGACGGCCAAGAGCCTTTACAACTTAAAGTTTAAATATAACATCTCGGAGAACTTTGAATCTTTTCTTTCATTAGCCTTAAAACTATTCTGCAGAGATAATGACGATTAAAATTCCTGCTAACAAACCTGAAAGACATTTCGTAGGAGTTCCAATAAAATGCTAGATTTAAAGCGGCTAAATTCTTTTCTGCAGCGAAAGCGGAGTTTCAAGGGGCTTCCTTAGACGTATGTAGCACTTCCATAAGTATGTTACATTTAAAGCGGCTAAATCATATTATGTAGCGAAACGGATATTGAAATAACTACCTGCTGGTCTGAAAAGATAATTTGGTGGGCCTCCATAGAAGGGAATACGTCTTTCCTAGTGTATGTAGGAAAAAAGCTTCGATCTGCAAAATATTAGTTTTGAAATGTATCCAGCCTTAAACACACAACATACAAAAAATCTTCTGAAATGACTAGTACCTGATCAGCAAAGGTAATAATTGGCTCTTATTGGACCTAAATGTTCTTGCGTTAACTATTCCGAAGCAGACCTTTTTACAGGGCGAAAAGGGAGCTTACAGAAGCAATGAAATATACTCGACATGCTAGACATGCTAATTTACATTCAAATTCACAGAGATTTTAACTCCTAATATAATTTATAAGAGTTGTAAGGTCGATAAAGACATTTCCTTTCCAGTAGGTCTGGGAAGTTCTTCTACAGTGAATTTTTGGAACGAGTGCAGCATAAATTCTTCACTACAGGGAAATGGTATACTTAAATACATGCATTACTCATGAAACCTTCAATAATAATATAATTTTGTAGATAAGTCAAAGTATATGTTTGAAATCCTCAAAAATAATCGTTTTTGATAAAAGAACTCTGCGATATTTGAAGTTTGTTTAACAAAACTAGTATTACCTTAAATATAATTGAAATTTGCAAATGAAGTCAGGAAAACTGGCCTGACCCTTCAAGAACTGTCTCCGGTTTAATTAAGAGTGGGAAGAGAATATAAAGAAGATAATGGCAGAATCCCAAAGATAGATAAGCTTTGTTATTTAAGCCGTCACCATTTTTGAGGACATATCCATATTCCTGATATCATTTCTGTGGTACTCTTTTTGGGGTTTTAATGAACTCAATGTATTATAAGATGTCAAAGCTAAGGTCTTCTACCAAAGATGTACAGAATCGTAATATTAATTAATTTTGACAGTACATAATATCATTAAAACTAATTTAAATTGTTCATGAAACCGGTCAGAGAAGTAGGAATAACTGATCCATAAATCCCTGTACTGACTCTTAGTATTCTGTGAATTCTTTATTTTAATCTACTGATTGCCCTTTATCTACTCGGTAGCTCTGGGCTGGTTACATTACGAGTTAAAAGTAGGTAATAAAGCGATTAATTGACAATTTTCTCTCCCTTGGTGGATGTAGTTAAAATTGTTCATGAAACCGGCCAAAGCTGAAGGATCCTTAAATCCCTCTACTGACTCTTAGTAATCGATGAGTTCCGTAGTTCAATCTGAAGGATCCATAAATCCCTCTACCGACTGTTACTAGCAGATGAATTCCGTAGGTTAATCTACTGATTACCCCTGTTCTACTCGGCAGAGTTCGAATTCTACTTAATTAGCAACTTGGCATTTAACTTAGTTAGTCGTTTCAGTAGATTAAAATTCAGACTGGTCTTTTTACTTCTTAATAGTAGGCAATAAAGGGAGTAATTGACACTTTTCTCCCCCATGGCGATGTAATTGAGCTTATTTATGAAACCGGTCAAATCTGAAGGAAAAAACGAGTCATAAATCCCTCTACTATCTCTTAGTTGTTGATGAATTCCTTAGTTGAATCTACTGATTGCCCTTTTTCTACTCGGTAGCTCTGCAAGGTCTACGTCTTAGCAAATAATGTTTCAAAGTAGATGTATTTTTGTAGATAAAAATTCAGCCTAATTACTTTAGTGGTTAAAAGTAGCCAGTATAGGAACTAATTGGCCCTTTTTCTCCTTTTTTCGATGTAATTTAAATAATTTATGAAACAGGTCAATATTGAATGAATAAGCGATTCAAAAATCCCTTTACTGACTTATTAGTCGTTTTCGTAGATTAAAATTCAGACTAATTACTTTACTGGTTAAAAGAAGCCAGTATAGGAACTAATTGGTCCTTTTTCTCCTTTTTTCGATGTAATTAATTTAAATAATTTACCGGTCAATATTGAATGAACAAGCGATCCATAAATCACTTTACTGACTTTGTAGTCGTAGAGTTCTTTAACTCACTTTAGCAGATCTATTTTTACTCGATAGCTCTGCAAGTTTAACATCTGCTAAATTAGAAAATCCTCATTTAACTTCGCCATAGTTTTAGTGCATTAAAATTCTAACTAGCCACTTTTCGGGTTTAAAGTGGCCTATAAAAGGGATTAAGTGACACTTTTATCTTCCGTGTCCAAGATTTTTTGCAATCTTTTTAGTAAACCTTCCCACCACACCCTCGCACATCCTCACATGTAATATCAATGATGTATTTGAGCATTGGCGTTGTTTTTCTTTTTCATCTTCTTCTTCCATTTCATATGCTTACTTTAAGAATACTTGAGCTGTCATTTTAAAAATAATGCTTTATATCCTGTATGTACTCGTATTTGTCGTAGTTGTTTTTCACTCTTCCACAGAGCGCGAACATAGTAGACAACATCTACTCGTTTTTAGATTTTCCATAAGATTTTATTATGCCACGGTCGGAGCGAAGCGGCTTGTCATCTTGTATCTTTAAGATTTCCTCTGCAGATTTTCCAAATGCTTAGCCAGAAAAAGAACAGAACCGAAATGAACTGAACTAAACTGACAACGGCGGTGTATAGTGCTGGACATGTGTTGAAAATGAGTTTTATGATTATGTTACTTTGATCGTTGAGTTTTCCCATTTTCTTTTGTTGTTGTTGTTGTCGTTCCCCGGCGGGGTTTTTCTCTGTGTATAATTCTTGTCTTTCTTTTTTTTCTCGTAATGTCATTGGAATTGTTGAGTGAGTCCAGTCCGTCCGTCCGTCCGTACTGCATTGTCCGGGTGTCACAGGAATAAAGAGATGGGCTGTGCGAGCACCAGGTAGCCAATGTTCCCGCCGCCACCGCCGCCCATGGTCTTCAAATTGTTATGTATTCTATAGATTTGGTTTTTCTACATTTGTTTTCCCTTGTCCAACAATTTGATAAGGTTTTTGTTCTTATTTTAAATTCAGGTGTTACACTCTTAACTGTCTTGGGAAATTTCGATAAAAATCTTTTTGAAATTTACAAGAAAATTCCAATAATTCTCATACTATTCCAAAGTGATTGCATTGCATTGTTAAAGCAAATTTAAATTCTGGAAGCAACATGCACACTTCAGGATGTTTGATTCCGACAAATGATAGGTCCTAAATCTGGATTTTATTTACATTTGAGGAAAATCAATATGTTATCAATTCTGGTGATATATTTCTCCATTAGCAGGTAAATTCTCAGAAATAAGTTTTTCAGAATGAAAATTTAATAATCTTTTCGATAAGCTCGATATTATATCCTTTTAAAATCGTTAAGCAAAAAAACTGCAGATATTTGCTTATCAATGTGAGTGGTAACGTACGAGCTGACAAGACGAACTCCATAGTGGTCGCCAATTGAGGTGTCCACGCCAGAAATGGTTAAAAAATCCACAAAATGTTATTAGATCACCGTCGGTTGAAGGTTAATGAGCTAGCTGAAGTCATAGGCATTTCAAAAATTGCTATAGATCGCATATTGACGGAAAATGAGAATGACGATGATGATGAGAAAGCTGTGCGCAAGATGGGTGCCGTGTTTGCTCAATCAAGACAATTGCGATGGCCAAAATCAATGAAATAAAGTTCGAGCTCCCTCAGATTATTATTTTTTCCAAACTTGAAAAAAAAACCGGATCAGTTCAGTTTTATTATCAAAATAATCGTTCTCCAATTGCAACTCCATTTTGTTTTTAAATCCAAAAAAAGAACATTTTCCAGTCGACCTACGACCTTGACACCCATGAGCAATATTTTAGCTCTCGTTAAGAGCTTTCTTTTGGCCATTAATCGATTCCCGATTTGACGTACCGTTAAGGAGCTAGAGCAAACATAATAATAAATAATAAACTCTCCGTTCACATTTGAAAATGATGCTAAGTCCATTTTTTTAAAATAAAAAAAAAAAAAAACACTAAAGTCGACCTACGACCCTGACACCCATGAGCAGTATTTTTGCTCTCGTTAAGAGCTATCTTTTTGCCATTGACCGATTGTGGCTACGTGTCACACAGCAAATGAAAAAATTGAATTGTTGCGAAAAAAGTTTGGAGATTCGATTATTTCAAGAAATTGTGACAATGAATGGCCTCCGAGAAGTTGTGATTTAACATCATTAGACTATTTCTGTGGGGTTATTTGAAGTCATTGGTCTTTCGAAATAAACCAGACTCTTTTCAAGCTTTACAAGTCAATATTGAACGTGCCAATATTGACTCTCATGGCATACGACTTGATTTAGTGGAAAAAGTGCCCGAAAATTGGGTTCATCGAATTCGTTCCTGCAGAAGAAGTCGTGGAGGCCATTTGAATGAGGTTTTATTTATAACTTAATTGTATCGATTGTACTTTACATTAAATAAAAATCTTTTGAATTTCCTTAACTATAAGTGTGTTTTTTTTTTTTCAAAGAAATCATATCACTCTTATTGGAAAACGCTATAGTTCTTACTGTAAACAGAGTATCAAAGCTATTGAACAGTGCTGGAAAAAGTTTATCGAGCTAAAGGTAGATTACACAGTATATCATTTTTCAGCTCATTGATTTGGGACTCAATTCTGAGAATTGGACGTGAAAGTAGCCCCAAAAATAAGAACTTCTGCATCATTTGTTTAGTCAAGTTGGTTCAATTAATAATTTAATGGCCATACGATTTTTTTTGATCAAGGTGGATTTTTAGCACTATTCTATATTTTTTTTCTCGGTATATCGTACGGAATATCTCTTTTGTGTCTGAAGCAAAGTTGTAGATATTGAATAGGAGAAAAAAATGCGGAACAAACCCACCCGAAAAAAGTGCAGCCGGTGCCCAAAAAATCGCAAAAATGCTAAGCTATTGCATCTAATTCGGGTAGATCCGGGAAAAAATTCCCGGGAATTTTCACGAATTTTCCTTCCCGATTTCTGGGAATCCTTCCCGATTCTGGGAACTACTAATAGAGCTATTGAAAATACAATGTGGTCAAACCGGCCGAAAATATTCACAAAATCGGATGAAACTAAATATAAAATGTTCCAAAACCATTAGTTTTTTACATAATTTAATTGGATAACAGTTGTTTGAATTTGATAGGGAATTTTGTTATAAAAATTTATTTTATTTTCAAATGCTTCATTTTGTTGTTCAATGCTTTGTTAAGACAACAAGTCAACTTCACGAGAATTTCCTGTAAAAATAAAAAACAGATCAACCAAATAAACGAAGACAATAAGCCATAAAAAACACCAATTTTTTCTGGTTCAGTCTTTCTGAAAATCCAGCTTAAGGTGTGTGCATTAATAATACCCGAAATAATTCGCCACGGGCAGTCCGTTTGATGTTTGTTTGGCTGGTGGCTTGGTTCCTATTGTTGTTTTTGTTTTTTTTTTTTTGTGGAACAAACAATTCCATTTCCAACCCAAATAACTAAAAAATAAAATAAGACAAAAAAGGCAGCCAACACTCAAACCACATTCTAAAACTCGGCAGCGTACTCACGGCGTAATGTTTAAAACAAAAAACCAAACACCTTTTGGGCCACAGCAAAAAATAATTCAAAATAAAATAACCTTTGTTTCCAAAGCTGTCTTTTTCTCTGGGACTGGACGGAACGACCATTCCACTTTGGTTGTGTGTTCTTTTATTGGCCCAATATTTCAAATTAGAAACACTTTGATTTTTTTCTTGTTTTTTGTTTAAGATTTGGTTTTTGTCTGAGCTGAAAACTGGTTTAGAGTTGGGCTACAATTGTTCGGGGGTTCATATTTTTTTGGTTCTTTCGTTAGGCGGAAAAAATGGCAAGAACACAAAAGGTTCTCCGTCACGACGACACGTCTCTCTCCAAACGCTCACAGTTGGATATTGGCAGAAAAAAATTTGAATGAAGAACTGATTTTTTTCTTTGGTTTAAGTTCTTAGGCAACTATTCAGGAAACACAGATCAAAGGTGTCTGAGCTACATATGTCAGTCGATTTTTGGTTTATTTTTTTTTTTCGAAAATCGAATTAAAGGAATTGCGTAATTTATTTGATTATTTTTTTTCTTCTTCTTCAGATATCCAAGAGTTCACAGCACAAATTGAGGTTGGCTAAAGTTAATTTGAATTCTAAGAATTTAAGATTGAAATCGCGCTAAACATGATTTATTTGCGTTTTATTTTGTTGGGGGATGTTTAAGCTCTAAATCGTTAAATTGGCTCAAAATTGATTTATTTCGTGTTTAATTTGGGAACTTTTATTTCTAATGAAATGTTTTCTACTTCAACATAAAATAATTGGCTAACTTTTTGTGCAAGTTTTGGTGGATCCTGTTTGTTTTCAAATTGTGATCAGATGTTTAGTTAGGGAAAAAACTTTCTTGCACAGATGTGCAGGATCGCTATATTTATATTAAAATCATTACACCAATTTTCGAATACTCTTTTGGGGCTACGTTAATTTTTGTGGTACAGTTTTAGGGTATTTATTACTCTTAAAAATATAGAAAGTATAAGTCCAAAGATCTGCAGAATTCTAAATGAAAAAAGGTTGTACGAAAAACGCTGCGGAAAGAGTTTGATATCCGTGGTCTCTCGATCTGACCACATATTTGGATAAAGCACCTCAAAATAAGAAGAAAAAATAATATGCATGTTATCGATATCTCGCTTAGTTATCGACTTATCGGACATTAAAATTTAAAAAAAAAATATATATATTTTTCCGTTCGAATTGACTCAAATTCCAAAATTAGAGAAAAAATCGACAACTGTTTAGTTATCGATAACTTCGATTCCATTGACACTTTTAAGAAAATCATTAAACCGCGGTAATACTTTTGTCTGCGGCATATCCATAACTCAAAAGTAATATTTAGAAAAAAAAATTATCTGAATTTTGAAAGTAATCAAAAGTAAAGAAAAAATTCAATTTTGATAACTAAAGTAGTCATTGATTTTTATTTTCGAAAACTAAGGTAGTTATCGAAAAATTTTAATTATTTTTCTAAAGCAAATGTAAAAAAAAATCAATTTCGATAACTAAAGTAGTCATCGATAACTAAAGTAGTAAGGTCGTTACCACAGGAATACTTTTTTCCGCGGCTTTGGACATTTCGATAACTCAAAAGTTAATGAACATTTTTTACGAATTTTTAAAGTAATCAAAAGTAAAGAAAAAAATTCAATTTCGAGAACTTAAATAGTCATCGATATTTATTTTCGACATTTCGATAACTAAGGTAGTTATCGAAAAATTTTAATTATTTTTTGAAAGTAAATCTAAATTCGATAACTAAAGTAGCCCTCGATTATTATTTTCGACATTTCGATAACTAAGGTAGTTATCGCAAATTTTAAATTATTTTTTAAAGTAAATGTAAAAAAATCAATTTCGATAACTAAAATATTCACCGATTTTTTTCTTATATTGAGCTCATTTTACAAAAAACAGAAAAGTTTCCGTTTTTATTAACTAAGCGAGATATCGAAATATTCACAATATTTGTTCTTATTATTTTGAAGTGCTCTATCCAAACTGTTGAAAAATGTTATCTGAATTTTTAAAGTAATAAAACGAAAAAAACGATTTCAATAACTAAGGTAGAGATCAATTTTTATTTTCGTTAACTAAGGAAACAGCTGGAATACTTTTGTCCGCGGCTTTGGACATTTCGATAACTCCAATGTTATAGAAAAAAATGTATTCTAGTTTTTAAAGCAATCAAAAATAAAGAAGAAAATTAAATTTCGATAACTCAGTCATCTATATTTATTTCAAAACTTTAAATTTTTTTTAAAGTAAATGTAAAAAAATCAAATTCAATAACTAAAGTAGTCACTGAAATTGTTTTTATCTTTTCCTTTTTCCAAAAAAAAAATTGTTGTTTCCATTTTTTTTTAAATTAAACGTCCGATAACTAAGCGGGATATTGACAAAATTCAAAATATTTGTTCTTATTATTTTGAAGGGCTCCATCCAAACTGTCCGATTTATCCGATTTTTTAAAGTAATAAAAAGTAAAAAAGGATTTCAATAACTAAGGCAGTGATCAATTTTTATTTTCGATATTTTTTATCGAAAATGTTTATTTATTTGTTATCATTGATTTTTACTTTCATCATTGATTTTTATTTTCGCATTGATTTTTATTTTCGATAACTAAGGTTGTTATCGATTTTTTTTATATTTTTTTCTTATATTAAACTAATTTAACAAAAAAGAGAAATTTATTTTCACTTTTTTTATTTTTTAATGTCCAATAACTCGATAACTAAGCGAGATATCGATAACATTCACATTATGTTATATTCTCCTTTTGAGGTGCTCTATCCAAATTGTGGTGAAATCGAGGGGCCTCGGATATCATAGACTTGCCGACAGTTTTATTCTCAAATATGTGCCGAATCGTAAATAAAAACTTGTAAATTTCACAAATTTAAAAACAATTTTTAATATGCAAATTCTCTAACTTCGATACCAGGGCCATATGCATTTTTGTGGTACGAAAAATTTTAATTATTTTTTATATTTATCTTATATTGAGCTCATTTTACAAAATAAGACATTTTTTTCGTTTTTTTATTAACTTCCGATAACTCATGACTAATCAAGATATCGATAACAGTCACAATATTTTTTCTTCATATTTTGGAGTGCTCTTTCCAAACTGATAAAAAGTTTTATCAGATTTTTTAGGTTATGAATGAAAAGTAAAAAAATTTATTTCGATAACTAAGGTAGTCATCGATTTTTATTTTCGATAATCGAAAAATTTTATAATTTGTTCTTTATATTTTACATATTAAGTTCGTTGATTTGTATTTTCGATATGTCGATAACTAGGATGTTATCGATTTTTTTTTTATTTTTTCTCATATTAAGAAATATTTATTAAGAAAAAAATGTTTAAAGTAATATAAAGTAAAAAATCAATTTAGATAACTTAGGTAGTCATCGATTTTTATTTTCGATAACTCGTTGTTATCGAAAAATGTTATTTATGTTTTCTATTTTTTCATATTAAGCTCATTGATTTTTTTCAATAACTAAGGTTGTTATCGAAATTTTTTCTCATATTTACCTAATTTTACAAAGAAAAGAGAATTTTTTTTTAAACGTTAACGTCCAATAACTCCATAACTAAGCGAGATATCGACAACATTCACATTATTTGTTTTTCTTTATTGAAGGTGCTATATCCAAATTGTGGACAAATCAAGAGGCCTCGGATGTCATACTCTTGCCGACAGTTTTATACTCAAATATGTGCCGAATCGTAATTAAAATCTTGTAAATTTCACAAGTTTTAAAACAATTTTTAATATGAAAAATCTCTAACTTCGATAATAGGGCCATATGCATTTTTGTGGTACACTTTTAGGGTCTTTGTTTCTCTAAACTTACAGTAAATTAAGCATCAATGTAAAGGACTTCTTTCGAAAATGTGTACAATCGTAATTTAGACATATTTGAGAATCTAAACCGACTCTTTTAAGGCAATATGCTTTTTGTGGTACAATTTTGGCCCCTAAATTATAATAAAAATGTATATCAATGGAGAGTTCTTCTATGAAAAATGTGCAGAATTACTATTATAAATTCCTACAGTTATAATTCATAAAGGACTATGTTAAATAGCTATACTGACTGTAAAAACAAACTAAGCTTTCAATAGTGGATTTTGTGTAGATTCTAAGAAAGATTTTTGTTAAATTCATTTGATAAATTTGCATTTATTAACTAAACTACTATATCTCAGAGTAAAATATTTTTCTTTAATTTAAATTTAGCTTTAATTTTCTTTATCTCTTGTTACCCACCTCCACCTAACAACAAACACAATGATTAATGATGCCTACTGAGAAACTATTAACCTCTTTTCATTAGTATCTATTCTATTTAAATTTATAATAAATTAGTGCTCATATCTACCATTTTTCTTCTCGTTTTTTTTTTATTTCGCTAACTCAATTTTAGCCACAAAACAGAAGTTCATGGCTAAGCCAAGATAAGAAACACAATGGTCGATGATCTACGAAACGATCGCAGCACATCTCATTTGGGTTGTTGACTCTGCTAAATTGGCCGGGCAAATAATGCGTTGTGTTCTTTTGCTTGTGACTTTAGACACGTTTTAATCATTAATTTAAAACATATGTCCGCATAGTGTATTTGTTGTATGTTCTTCAGACTTTTTTCGCGTTTTTTTCAGTTTTCTTTTTTATCATCTTCTTTGGCCTTATCAGAGATGACGAGAGAGAGAAAAACGCAGAGACATAACAAATACATTTCTTTGATCTTGATAAATGGACCTTTTAAATGTCGATGGGTTTTTAGTTGTTATTCTGCTTAATTATTAATATTTCATTTTCACGAGAAAACAAAATATACAATAGTTCGCCAAAATCATCCAACAAAACTTTAATGTAACAGTGTTTTACGCACAATTTTGTATCTTCTGTCGCTCATTCGGTTTTTGCAACATTTAGCTTAAATGCTGAAATAACGATTAAACAAACTTAACATGCAATCAGAACAAAAAAGTTTGAATAATTGTAAACGCACTTTTTGGATTATCAACCATATTACAGTAACCCAATTTTCTCATTATTTTTCATGTCAACGCATAAATTGTCAGTGAACTATTTAACCTACTTTAAAGCCTAGATTAAAGTATCTTACTTTATCTGCTAATGAAGTAGAAATCTCTGCTATTTTTAGAAACAGATTAAATCGATTTTTTTAATAAAAAAATATAAAAATTGTACTTTATTGTACAGAATAAAATCGAATAAAAACAATGTGATTTTTATAAAAAAATTGTCTTTTATTCAAACGTTTTGTGTTTTATAGAAAAATCGTAATCGATTTTTGAAAGAAAATTAAAAGAAAAAAATCTCGTTATCGATTTATAGAAAAATCTTTATCGATTTTTTTAAGAAAATTAAAAGAAAAAAATCTCGTTATCGATTTATAGAAAAATCTTTATCGATTTTTGATAAAAAAAAAAATTAAATCGACAACAAAAGGAATCGATTTTTGACGAAAAATCAAAAAAAATCCTATCGAAAAAATCTAAATATTTTTTTAAATAAAAACGCAATCAAATTATGGAAAATTGGAAACCCTATTTTTTGGATTAGTAACAACATCGCATCAACTCTATTTTCTTATTATATTTTATGTCAAAAGTCTATAAAATCTACTAAAGATAAAACTCTATTGACATTTTTATATAAAACATCGAAATAGATTTTTCTATGAACAATCGTATTGGTCACCATTTTTTTCAGAAATCAATTTATTTTATAGCATTAAACAAAATATAGATATGAGTTTTGCTATAAACAAATTTAATTGGATTTTCTGAAAAAAGTTGACAAAATACGAGTATATGTTTATTTCTGCTGTTTAATAGAAGCAATCGAAATCAGTTATTAATAAAACAAATAAAATTGATTTTTGTAAAAAAAATATTTTTTCTATTTCTGTAAAAGATTTTTGAAGGAAAGTCAATACCTAAAGAATAATCGATTTTTGATAAAAAAAATCGTAATCGGCTTTTGAAACAAATTTTAATCGATTTTCGATAGAAAAAATAATTTGCTTTATTTTTTATTAAAAAATCTAAATTAATATGTATCGAAAAATATCAGTTTTATAGGAAAGACCATTTATTGATAGAAAGAATAGTAATCGACTTTTCATCGAAAAATCTCAATCAAGTTTGAACCAAATTTCGAACATTATTGTTTATGTCAAATCAAAATTAATAGAAAAATCTAATTTTTCTATAAAAATCTATTTCAGTTTCTCTATAAAAACCTATTTCGATTTTCCTATAAAAATCTTTTTCGATTTTGCTATAAAACAACTATTTAAATTTTTCTATAAAAATCTATTTCGATTTTGCTATACAAATCTATTTTAGATTTTTCTATTAAAATCTATTTAGATTTTTTAATAAAAATCTATTTGGATTTTTCTATAAAAATCTTTTTAGATTTTACTATAAAAATCTATTTAGATTTTACTATAAAAATCTATTTAGATTTTACTATAAAAATCTATTTTGATTTTGGATTTTTATAGGAAAATCTAAATAGATTTTTATAGTAAAATCTAAAAAGATTTTTATAGAAAAATCCAAATACATTTTTATTAAAAAATCTAAATAGATTAACAGATTTTTGTAGAAAAATCAAAATAGTTTTTTATAGAAAAATCTAAATAAATTATTCATAGAAAAATCTAAATAGATTTTTATAGAAAAATCTAAATAGATTTTTATAGAAAAATCTAAATAGATTTTTATAGAAAAATCTAAATAGATTTTTATAGAAAAATGTAAATAGATTTTTATAGAAAAATCTAAATAGATTTTTTATTGAAAAATCTAAATAGTTTTTTTATAGAAAATCTAAATAGATTATTTATAGAAAAATCTAAATAGATATTTAAAAAAACATAAATAGATTTTTATAGAAAAGTCTAAATAAATTTTTATAGAAAAATCTAAATAGATTTTTATAGAAAAATCTAAATAGATTTTTATGGAAAAATCTAAATAGATTTTTATAGAAAAATCCTGAATTTTTTATACAAAATTCGAATTAGTTTGTTTTATAGAATCATCTAAATTAATGTTTAATATAAAATCCTACATCTTATGTTTATTTTGAATTTTTATGTTTTTCTCTACTCTATTTATTTCTACCTTTTGTACTCTCTGAGCGTTATTTGACATTTATGATTGTGATTTTTGTTTGATGATAATAAAAATAAGGCGGTATATATGGTTTTTGCCTCATTTTTTTTTGTTGTGTTTACATAACGATAAGATTAATATGAAATAAAAATACAAATGAATAAAATAATAATAATTCAACGAAAAGTAACAAACAAATAAACTCAGAAGAGACTCTCATCAAAAATTGGAGAATTTTACGAATTGACATTGCTGTGGCCATTGAGAGACATAGAAGGAGAGAGTGTTGCGGTTGATTGGGTGTTGTTATTAATTTCATGCCAGACACTTAGACGGAAGGACGGACAGACAGACAACTGCGTTTTTTCTGTTGCTGTTGTTATTCAACCACAACCAAATCTTATCAATAAAAAATAAATTTGTTTTATTTTTATACATTCATAATAGTATGATATGGGCTTTTCGTGGAATTCTCAAATTGTCCGTCATATATGTAGAGTATATCAAGTGATAAAAATAAAATTGTCTCATGCTTTGTTAAAAGGAAAAATACCAGAATTATTATGACAATTTTTAACCACACTGTGGTGGGATTTAGAAAAATATTTTGCATTTTCATGGGCGTTTTTAATTGAGAAATGGTTTATTTTTAAATCTATATATAACTCCGTTGAACAAATTCTTTTGTGACAATGTCCATATCAAGGGAGTTGTGTCAGCAAAGAATTTAAATGAAATTTTAGTTTAAAAAATTAATTTATGCAAAAAACGTATATTTCTCACTTTTTGTGAGTCTTCGGTCATTTGCTTCAATGTGATATTGTTGTTGATCTAACCTATCACCACATATTGATCGAGAAAATCCAGTAGCCAGAGCAACAAAAAAAAACAACTTACACACGATCAGTAAAAATAAGAACTTTTTCATAGGTATTCTTCAAAATTCTTTAAAATGTTAAAAGGCATTCTTCTACAATCGTTTTACTCCATAATAGTTTTGCAATTTATTTATACTGACATATATTTTACACATAACTGCATAATTTGCACATAATTCCACTGGAAAATATATTTGATCTTTAAACAATCAACTCAAAAGAATATTGCAATAAGCCCCTCCTCCCCCCCCACCAAACACCGGTAAGATCAGCCACTCCGACTACTTACTTATCTGACATCAGAAACATGATCTGTTTGCAGTATTTCAAGCAACTAATTGTGCTCTCCTCTGACTTAAGTAATTGATATTCATTAGAATAACAACAACGAAAAATTTAAGTAAACCAACAACTGAAAGAGATCAACTGCAAAACTATCAAGAATGCCAGCAATTATCATCATTATTTAGCAGTTTTTTGTCTTTATTTCTAGCTGAGAAGTATTCTTGCGAATATAATAAAAGATAGACGGACAGACAGTCAGTCAGTTCGTCGGCAATTGTAATGATGGTTTATGTTTACATTAGAAATCATTACACAAATTGAAAAGTGTGCCACATAAAAATTGTAAAGCAACAAAAACCACAAACTCTTTGTAGCACTTCCAGCAACAAACTTTGTATTTGCTGAGCTGATGTTGTTAGTTTGTGATTATTGTCATATTTATGTTATTACGAGTATTATTTTATACATCTGCGCATGTGTATGTTTGACTCACACTCAAGCCGGCCGATTTGCACATATTTTCAATCCACAGCCATACTCCAATGGTGGTGGCTTTTTTTTTGTCTATGTATCATTTTGGCACAACAATTAAACCCAACAACCACCAACCACATCGTCATCATCTTCGTCATTGCCTTTGCTTCCAGCTTCAATAAGCTGGGCATCATCTATTGAATCTCCAATTTACTCCACACTCATTTTAAGAAATTCGTCTGTCTGTCCATCCATCCGCCTGCCTACCAAACAGCGTCTTTAAAAAACTGGAGACACTTATAAACAATTGAAGCTTAAATTTATACAATAGAATAAATATGTATGTACGACGAGTCTCTCAACATACATAAATAAATGACTTTGTTGTATAAACATTGGAAAATATGTGGCACTATAAAACTAACCTCTAGCCTCTAGGAAAAAAACACAGAAAGAAAATTTTCTACATTACAGAAAAAATCAATGGTCAACATTTGACTTTTTTATAGAAAAAGTCACATTTTTTCTTTTTTTTACAGAAAAAGTCAATATTTGACTTTTTTACAGTGAAAGTCAATATTTTATTTTTTTACAGAAAAAGTCAATATTTGACTTCTTTACGGAAAAAGTCAATATTTGACTTTTTTACGGAAAAAGTCAATATTTGACTTTTTTACGGAAAAAGTCAATATTTGACTTTTTTACGGAAAGTCAATATTTGACTTTTTTACGGAAAATGTCAATATTTGACTTTCTTTACAGAAAAGTGCAAAAACAAAATATGAAAAAAAGTCAATATTTAATTTTTTTTACAGAAAACGTAAATATTTATTTTTTTTTTACAGAAAAAGTCAATAATTGACTTTTGGTCAATATTTGACTTTTTCACACAAAAGGTCTATAATTGATTTTTTTTACAGAAGAAGACACTAATTGATCTTTTTACAGAAAAAGTCAATATTTATTAAAGTCAATATATTATTTTACAGAAAAGTCAATATGTATATATCTGACTTTTTTTTTACAAAAAAGTAAATATTTGCCTTTTTTGTACAGAAAAGTCAATATTTGACCTTTTTACAGAAAAGGCAATAGTTGACTTTTTTACAGAAAAGCCGATATTTGAGTTTTTTACAGAAAAATCCGATATTTGACTTTTTTACGAAAAAAGTAAATATTTGACTGTTTTACAGAAAAAGTAATTATTTAAATATTTACAGAAAAAGTCAATATTTAATTAACATTTGACTTTTCATAGAAAAAGTCCACAGTTGTCTTTTTTATAGAAACATTCAACATTTGTCTTTGTTATAGAAAAAGTCAGCTTTTGACTTTTTTATAGGAAAAGTAAACATTTGATATTTTTGTAGGAAAAGTCATTATTTTATTTGTTTTTAGGAAAAAGTCAACTTTTGACTTGTTTTAGGAAAAAGTCAATATTTGAGTTTTTTATAGGAAAAAAGTCAATATTTGAGTTTTTTATAGGATAAGGTCAATATTTGACTTTTTTCAGAAAAAATCCAATATTTGTCTTTATAGGAAAAAATCAACATTTGACTTTTTTATAGGAAAAAGTCAGCATTTGACTTTTTTATAGAAAAAGTAAACATTTGGCATTTTTGTAGGCAAATGTCAAAATTTGACATTTTTGTAGGAAAAAGTCAACATTTGACTTTTTTATAGAAAAAAGTCAACATTTGAAGGAAAAAGTCAACATTTGACTTTGTATAGGAAAAAGTCAACATTTGACTTTTTTATAGGAAAAAGTCAACATTTGATTTTTTATAGAAAAACGTCTACTTTTGACTTTTTTATAGCAAAAGTCAACATTTGACTTTTTTAAAAAAATCAACAATGACTTTTTATAGAAAAAAGTCCACAATGACTTTTTATAGAAAAAGCCAACAATGAATTTTTATAGAAAAAGTCAACAAAGTCAAATGTTGACTTTTTCCTACAAAAATGTCAAATTTTGACATTTACCTACAAAAATGCCAAATGTTTACTTTTTCTATAAAAAAGTCAAATGCTGACTTTTTCCTATAAAAAAGTCAAATGTTGACTTTTTCTATAAAAAGTCATTATTGACTTTTTCTATAAAAAGTCATTATTGACTTTTTCTATAAAAAGTCATTGTTGACTTTTTCTATAAAAAGTCATTGTTGACTTTTTCTATAAAGTCATTGTTGACCTTTTCTATAAAAAGTCATTGTTGACTTTTAACATAGTCATTTTTGAATTTTTCCATAAAAAGTCTTTGTTGACCTTTTTTATAAAAAGTCATTGTTAACTTTTTTTATAAAAAGTCATTGTTGAGTTTTTTTATAAAAAGTCAACACTGACTTTTTATAGAAAAAGTCAACAATAACTTTTTGTAAAAAAAGTTAACAATGACTTTTTATAAAAAAACTCAACAATGACTTTTTATAAAAAAAGATAGCAATGACTTTTCATAAAAAAGTCCACAAAGACTTTTTATGGAAAAATTCAAAAATTAATTTATGTTAAAAGTCAACAATGACTTTTTATAAAAAAACTCAATATTGACTTTTTATAGAAGAAGTTAACAAAACTCAACAATGAATTTTTATAAAAAAAAGTTAACAATGACATTTGACTTTTTTATAGAAAAAAGTCAACATTTGAAGGAAAAAGTCAACATTTGACTTTGTATAGGAAAAAGTCAACATTTGACTTTTTTATAGGAAAAAGTCAACATTTGATTTTTTATAGAAAAACGTCTACTTTTGACTTTTTTATAGCAAAAGTCAACATTTGACTTTTTTAAAAAAATCAGTTTTTTTATAAAAAGTCAACAATAACTTTTTGTAAAAAAAGTTAACAATGACTTTTTATAAAAAAACTCAACAATGACTTTTTATAAAAAAAGATAGCAATGACTTTTCATAAAAAAGTCCACAAAGACTTTTTATGGAAAAATTCAAAAATTAATTTATGTTAAAAGTCAACAATGACTTTTTATAAAAAAACTCAATATTGACTTTTTATAGAAGAAGTTAACAATGACTTTTTATAAAAAAAAACTCAACAATGAATTTTTATAAAAAAAAGTTAACAATGACTTTTTATAAAAAAAGTTAACAATGACTTTTTATCAAAAAAGGTCAACAAAGACTTTTTATGGAAAAATTCAAAAATGACTATGTTAAAAGTCAACAATGACTTTTTATAGAAAAGGTCAACAATGACTTTATAGAAAAATTCAACAATGACTTTTTATAGAAAAAGTCAACAATGACTTTTTATAGAAAAAGTCAATAATGACTTTTTATAGAAAAAGTCAATAATAACTTTTTATAGAAAAGGTCAACAATGACTTTACAGAAAAAGTGCGCAATGACTTTTTTTAGAAAAAGTCCGCAATGACTTTTTATAGAAAAAGTCCGCAATGACATTTTATAGAATTATCAAAAATGATAATTGTTTTCAACAATGACTTTTTATAGAAAAAGTCAACAATGACTTTTTATAGAAAAAGTCAACAATGATTTTTTATAGAAAAAGTCAGCAATGACTTTTTATAAAAATGGTAAAGAATGACTTTTTATAGAAAAAGTCAAGAATGACTTTTTATGGAAAAGAGTCAAGAATGACTTTTTATGGAAAAGAGTCAAGAATGACTTTTTATGGTAAATGTCAAAAATGACTTACAGAAAAAGTCAACCTATAAATGACTTTTTATAGGAAAAATTCCGTAAAGAATTTTTATTGAAAAAGTCCGCAATGACTTTTTTTTAGAAAACGTCAACGATGATTTTTTATAGAAAAGTCAACAAAGACTTTTTATAGAAAATGTCAAGAATGACTTTTTATAGAAAAAGCCAACAATGACTTTTTGCTCAGTATATTTCTACAGTTCCTGTTGTTGTGTGTGTAGATTCAAGTAATAGATTCAATATTATTTGTGTATACTTCTCGTTTGAAATATATTTATTATTCACTGAATGTAACAGCGATGGATGATGATCATTATATGATGATGATCGTGATGACGTTTAGGATCATGATGATCATGCTGATGATGATGAATAAAATACTACGATATCATTAAATGATTGTCTTGTAAGCGAATCGTAACGTATTGAATTTTTATATAAATATATATACGTAGTATTTATTTTTTCTATACGCTATATCTTGAGGCTCGTGTATATTTCACAGTTTGTGTGTGCATGTTTTGGAGACACTATCGGAGGGAATCATCGGCAGCTTGTTCCAAACTTCGAGTGACAGCAATACATCAACAAAAAAGTGATGGCGATGCTGCCACGGGTGTACGTCCTCTGTCTGTCTTTCCGGCTGTGATGCTGAGTTTTTGGCTGATTTTTTTTTTGTTGTATTTTCTTCGTTTTGTTTTCGAAGAGATCTATGATCGCAATAGCAAAAATGATAATTGTTTTCGATTGGCTTGAACTGTGGAGGATTGTTTGCCTCGGCGGCGGCGGCTTCGCGCTTATAGAAGGTAGTAGTCAGTCTTGCTCACGTTACCATTTGGCAAAATTGTTATAGAGACTACGACAACGTCGAATGGACATACAGACAGACGCATAGATCGTTGTACACATTTATAAATATTTCATTATTATAATATCATCGTTGTTGTCGTCGCCATTGCCGTAGTCGACAAATCCCAATGACGCCAATGGAGATTCACGTTTTTCGTAGTTTTTTTTCGCTTTTTTATTTTTTACTCGACGACATCTTATGGAACTTTTGACTGACAGTGTCTGGTCTCAATATCTCCTTAGTGTACGACTGATTATAGATCCTAAATAGGCTGCACCAAAAAATCTATTGATATTTTTATTATTTCTATTGAACCAAATAATTTTATTGGTGATCACATTTTCCACAACAAAGAAAAGAAAACACTGGGGAGGCCCTTATTAAATGTAAATATATCAAGGTTTCAGTAATGCTACACATTGCGATTGTAGTTTTTGCCTAATTTACGGCAACAGCTGCAAATCTTTTGATGAGTTTTTGTGCGACATTTCCACCCTTTTTGTCGAAAGATTTCTTTTCGCTTTTCGCTTTGTGTTGTTCAAATTATAATTTTAGCTTGTAAAATTTGTTTCACATTCATCGTACGAAGAAAGCAAAGAAAAAATACAACCGAAATAAAAACATAAATAAGACTTAAGAGAAATGCTTTAAATTATGGTCTCCGCCCCAAAGGCAACACAAACCAAAGCTAAAGCAAAAGACCTTTGGCAGGAAACTGAAAATGTAACAGCAGAAGCTAATGTGGAGGTTGTACTTTTACACTGAGAATTTCAAAGGCATTAAAAATAATTAAAATTTTCTGTTTAAAAAGGTAATGGAATTATTATATTTATTGGAACCATCAAAAATAAGTCTATCAACCTACAATATAAATTTAATTTTGTGTGAATATTTTCCATTGTAGAATCTAAACTTGAATCACCCTTAACATTGAAGAGAGAACTTGAAAGAATACGATTATTAAATATAATAATAAGTCTATTTTAGACTTTTTTACAGAAAAAGTCAATTTTAGACCTTTTTTCAGAAAAAGCCAATATTTGACTTTTTTTTGCAGAAAAGTCAATATTTGACGCTTTTTACAGAAAAGTCAATATTTGACTCTTTTTACTAAAAATTTCAATATTTGACTTTTTTACAGAAAACGTCAAGATTAGAATTTTTATGGAAAGAGTCAATATTTGACTTTTTTACAGAAAGATCCAATATTTGACTTTTTTCAGAAAAAGCCAATATTAGATTTTTTTTACAGAAAAGTCAATACAGGAAGAGTCAATATTTGACTTTTTTCAGAAAAGTCAATATTTGACTACAGAAAAAGTCAACATTTGATTTTTTTTACTGAAAAAGTAAATGTTTGACTTTTTTGCAGAAAGTGTAAATATTTGACTTTTTTCCAGAAAAAGTCAATATTTGACTTTTTTCCAGAAAAAGTCAATATTTGACTTCTTTCCGGAAGATGTCTTTTATAGAAAAAGTCAACAATGACTTTTTATAGCAAAAGTCAACAATGACTTTTTATAGAGAAAGTCAACAATAACTTTTTATAGAGAAAGTCAACAATGACATTTTATAGAGAAAGTCAACAATGACTTTATAGAAAAAGGCAACAATGACTTTTTATAGAAAAAGTCAATTTTACACCTTTTTTACAGAAAAAGCCAATATTTGGCTTTTTTGCAGAAAAGTCAATATTTGACGCTTTTACAGAAAAGTCAATATTTGACTCTTTTAACTAAAAATTTCAATATTTGACTTTTTAGAGAAAAAGTCATGATTTCACTTTTTTTACAGAAAACGTCAATATTTGACTTTTTTACAGAAAGAGTCAATATTTGACTTTTTTCAGAAAAAGTCAATATTTGATTTTTTTAAGGAAAAGTCAATACAGAAAGAGTCAATATTTGACTTTTTTTCAGAAAAAGTCAATATTTTACTTTTTTTCAGAAGTCAATATTTGATTTTTTTTCAGAAAAAGTCAACATTTGAGTTTTTTACTGAAAAAGTAAATGTTTGATTTTTTTTTACAGAAAGTGTAAACATTTGACTTTTTTCCAGAAAAAGTCAATATTTGTCTTCTTTCCAGAAGAAGTCTTTTATAGAAAAAGTCAACAATGACGTTATAGAAAAAGTCAACAATTACTTTTGATAGGAAAAGTCAACAATTACTTTTTATAGAAAAAGTCAACAATGAATTTTTATGGAAAAATTCAAAAATGTCTATGACAAAAGTCAACAATTGCTTTTCATAAAAAAAGTCGACAATGACTTTTTATGGAAAAATTCAAAAATGACTATGACAAATGTCAACAATGAATTTTTATGGAAAAATTCAAAAATGACTATGACAAAAGTCAACAATTACTTTTCATAAAAAAAGTCGACAATGACTTTTTATGGAAAAATTCAAAAATGACTATGACAAATGTCAACAATGACTTTATGGAAAAAGTCAACATTGACTTTTTGTAGAAAAATCAACAATGACTTTTTATAGAAAAAGTCCGCAATGACTTTTTATAGAAAAAGTTTAGCCAAATGCAAAAACCATTACTATATGACATTTCATACTTCAACCAATGAAAGTTTACTTAATACTAATTAAATTATTCAAATTTAGGTCAAAAATAAAATGGACCAATGACAATGTCTGCAATATTTTTTTCAGTGAATAACATTCCGCACCCTTTCTCAGTTCCAAATCCCTTCCTCCATCCAACCTTGTCATTTGTGCTCCTTTTATTATTTTTTTTTTGAAACAGTTTTCAATGGGTATTCGAAATATATGTTTTTTGTCTTTATTTTGTTTGTTTTTATCTGTCTGTTTTTGTTGGATCCAGACTCGTCAGTTCGTAAGGCGAAAAGAAAAATTTGTCCTTAAACCGGCCGTCAGACAGCAACAACAGACATTGGAGACAGCCTCCAACTTCTCTACCAGACACTGGTTGTTTTCCGTCCGTCCGCCTGTCTGCTTATTTCTGTTTCTGATTGTACTGATTCGAGATCACTGAGAGCCTACCAAAAAAAGTGTTGTTTTGTCGCGCCAGACTTGTTGCTTTCCTGCTGGTTCTTTCCTTCCTACCATTCCATTCCTACGTTTTATTTCTGGTTCAGCTGAGGACGTCCGTCCCAAAGGCTGTCCTTTTGGCTGGCTGTTTTTACAAAAAATTTCGAGCAGTATAATCAATTTTTTTCTTCTTATTTTTAAATTTTCTGTTTTTCGCGTATTTTTATTTTTGTTATTGTTGTTGTCGTATGTGGCAAATTTTGTTGTTGCCGTCAACCTCAATTAATCTTCTTTGCAGCTGGCGAGAAGTGAAAGACTTTGTTGTCCAAAACGAATTTATGCATAATTTCGCAGAGCTCTTATCAGAAATTCTTTTCACAGAATTTTTGGGGAAATTTCCAAAGATTTCATATAACAGTTTTTGGCTTTGAATTATCAGAATTAATTAAGAGAAATATGGGGATTTCCAAAGTAATATTTTTGGATTTTTTTTAAAAGGTACCACGATAAGGAAAATGTTCATAAGAATAGAGAGGGAACTATTTTTATTAAATTAAATAATTGACACATAACACAAATAATTGAATTGTTTTTAATTTTTTTTTATTTTTACTGTATTATTTATTTCTATAATAATTTATATATAACTAATAACTTTTTTTTCTTTTCTCTCTCCTTTTAGGTAAGTTTACAAATCGATTGAATTGTCTAGGAATAACTACATTTGTTAGTAAGTATTTGACAACCCTTGGTATCTGATAAGAATTCAATATAGTATAAAGTGATATCTGACAAAACTATTTAGGCAATACAGCTGGATTTCTGTAAATGTCATCGTCAGCTGCTTCGTAAAGTGATATCTGGCAAAAACAATTTAGGCAATACAACAGATCATCAGCTGAATTTATGTACATGTCACGAACAGCTGATTTTCAATATACACATAAAATGTATTGTCCTTATTTTATGGATTTGGCGCCAAAGACCTCTTAGTCCTTAAAATAATGGAATTTTATTCTTTAGATTAGGAAAATGTCCCTAATATTAAGTCAATTTCTTAATATTAAGTATTAAATATCATTATTTGAAAGATTAGGTCATCTTTTGTGTCAAATCTTTAAAAGTTGGACATTATTGTTTCGCAATGTTGGTGATATTTAATTATCTGCCGAAATAATATATTAAGTACGATCATCAGCTGTTTGTCCTATGATACAGTATGTCATCAGCCGATTTACCTTTCCTGCTGAACCTCAGTTGGATTGTTATACAAGTAATCAGCTGATTGTCTACATCCATATATAACAGATTCTGCAGAAGTTTTTTTATGACAATTGCTTATTTTAGACAGCTGATCATCAGCTGTTTTCCTATACATCAGATGAGTACATGTTTTCCTATACATCAGACTATTCACAGATTTTTCTATATAGCAGATCATTTGCTCTATTCCTATATAGATGATCGACAGCTGTTTTTGTATGCAGAGATTTCGGTCAGTGGTGTAAATCAAAGGTATTTCTCCAGGAGTTTTTTTATGAGAATTGCCCATTGTACACAGCAGATCATTAGCTGTTTTCCTATACATCAGATGAGCACATGTTTTCCTATACATCAGATAATTCGCTGTTTTTCTCTACAACAGATCATCTGCTCTTTTCCTAAACAGTAGATTCAGCTGCTTTTGTTTGCAGGGATTTCGCTCAGTACTCGTATTTCTGCAGAAGTGTTTTTCCATAAGAACTGTTCATTTTATACAGCTGATCATCTGCTGTTTTCCTATACAGCAGATTATCTTCTGTTTCCTATTCAGTAGATTAAATAATTGTATGTTTTCCTATATAACTTAACAATATAAAGCATATGATCTGTTATTTTCCTATGTCCTATATAGTTCGGGGAATTCGCTTAGTAGAGTAAATCAAAGGTATTTTTCTTGAACTGTTTTTTGTGCTCATTGGATGCAGCTGATCATCAGCTGTTTCCTAAACTGACGTTTTATGTACAATAGACTATCATCTGTTTGCTATACAGCTGTCTAAAGTCAGCTGTTTTCCCAAAAATCAATCAATGAAATGTTTCTCGACTGGAAAGTTTTTTTTTAAATCGAAGCCTTGATTTTTATGTTTTTCACTTCCAAAGCAAATACTGCGAAAGCGGCAAAGCTGTCATGACAAACATATGTTTTCACTGAATGAAACATCAATTAATCTTTTCAGGATATGTACCACATTGACTAGCAAAGCCGCCACTGAACATTTTTTTACTTAACACATGATATTTGGCACAGTTGCATTTTGAAGCTCTCCCTCTCCGCTCTTATGACTGACTTGAATATTCCAATTGGAACCGATGACTGGTGCTGGTAGTGGTAGCTGGGAGTTGGCACTGTTTGTTTGTTTCGCTGAAGCGTTATTTATGATGCATTTATTTGCATTTCCTCGGCAAATGGATTAGAGTAAGCGTTTTACACTAAACTTATTTGTCACGAACAACCAATGAACCCATAAACAATCTGAGAGTGCTGCAACAAGAGCAACACCGTTGCGAACGTGTTCCATGGCTTTCTGAACATATTTTTTGTGTCTTGATGGGGCTGCAGTCTACTGTTGTGGCTTGGTTTAGCCTTTTGGGACAGACGTCAGTTTGAAAATTTGCTGCACGCCTTCATGCTCCATGTGCTTGACTAACTGACGGACTCTGACTGAATGCTGCAGCAGCATACTATGCCAAACAATTGGCAGCAACATTTACGCCTTTATTTTGAGAGCTTCAGCAAAACATGTCCATATGCTCCGGCAAGCAGCCGAACGACGTCCACGTACACGTCCAGCGAATAAGAGGTGACACTTTTGTGCTGCTGTAGCGATTTAGGTTTGGGTTTAAATATGTTCGCCTTTATTTTTCTGTAAATCAGATTGAATCTAAGGCACGTTTCAGAAAAAAAGTCAACTTTTGTTAACGGCCACATAATGTGGGCAAATGTTGGTCACCTTTTTCGCTCCGTCTCCATCTCTCTCCCCCGTGCAGTTAACGAGAAATCGGGCAATTTATGTTTATTGCATTTCCAATGACGACGACGACAATGACTTGGTGGTTGGACTGCACAGAGGATTTTCGCCAAACACAAAAACCGCCTGAATGTCCGTCCTGCTGCAGCATAATCAATTTGAAACAATCTTTTTGGGTCCATGCACAATACATATATATTTATTTCTGTGACCGAAGGAGCAAAAAGACACATAGTATTTCGGGCAACTTTGTTGCCCCCTGGACGATTGGGTATTATCAGAAAGTCTGCATCTCTACAAACAGTCCAACGACTGTTTCCTTTATTTTGTGTTCACAATTCGTGGTTTCTTTTTCGAAAAAAGACACTAACAAAACTCAGCAAAATAAAATTAAATTTCATTTGCCCGCATAATTTAATAATAAAATAAAATAAAATACAGTCGAGCTAAGTTATTGAAGTGAAACACTTCTGTGTTTTGTTTTTTTTTTTTAGTTTTCGCAGTCGAATAGTTTTTGGAGATAATAAAAGTAATAATTTTACAGTCTACGGCTAAAGTATTGGGGAATTTGATGAGAAACAGTTTAGAGCAAATTAAAAATTAAATTAACAGTTCTACAAAACAGCTGATAATCAGCTGTATTCGATAACAAAAATCTGAAGATGTGTAAAAAACAACTGATTATGAGATGTTCTCGCATAAGAGAACAACTAATAACGATCAGCTGTTTAAGAAAACAAATGATGATCAGCTGTATTGAAAAATTTCTGTTAAGTATAACAGCTGATGATCTGCTGTAAATGCAAACAAGCGAAAGAGAAAAATTGAGATGATCAGCTGATGATCCGTTGTAAATGTAAACCAGCTTTTCATCTGCTGTATAGAAAAGTAGCTTAATATCAGGTTTATGATGATTACACAGAGAAATATCTTGGGTTTGAAATGTTTGAGTCAAAATAAAATGTTGTAATTGCAAAAAATCGTAAAAACAATTACAAAAAAGTACAAAATTGAAATACACATGTTTTTCCGCAAAGCGTTTCTGGAACATTTTCAACCTAAATATAAACTGATGTTGTTTGCATATTAACAAAAATATTAGAATTATTTTTCAATCCTAATTGAGCTACAAAAATTCAAAAAATAAAGGGTATTTTTCGAGGTGTAGCAAAAAAGCGTGAAGATGTATTCGAAAACATCCCACTTTTAGCGGTGTATGAATACAGATTCTAATCAGCGGTATAGGAAAACGACTAAAGTCCAACTCACATTGAAAAAAAAGTTTGTCATAAAATTAAAGAACGGCTCCAAAGGCGTCATTGATCTTTGAAATAAGTACGTTTTTTACTTCAAATCAAGAAAATTTAATTAATATTAACTAAATTATCTGTATTATATTAAAAAGACTAAGGAAGCCTTTGGAGGCAATCTTAAAATTTTATGACAACATTTTTTTCAGTGCCTTATAGCAACGCAGCTGATAATCGACTGTTAGTGAAACCAGGTGATGATCAACTGTTGAAACATCTTGTTATATCTGTTAGGGAAACCCGAATTAAAATCCAGTAATTCGTCTAAATGTTATTTTAATGGTCGTGAAAGATGTTTTAATTTTATCTGATCAATCAAGTTGTCTGTCTACCTAAACTCTATTAGATTTCATCTTCCCTCGTATTGCTCAGCTGTAGAGAAACAACGATGATGAATAGCAGTATAGGATAAGAGCTGATGATCGACTAATGATCAGCTGTATAGGAATGCTGATGTTAATGTTAAAAATACAGGTGATCATCAGCTGATGGTCTGCTGCATAGTTGATGATCAGCTGTGTAGGAAAATATCTGATGATCACCTGTTTCAGAAAACCTATGATGATCAGCAAAATGAGATTTTCTGAAAAACTATACCTCTTCTTTGATCAAATTCCCACTTTTCTGATTTGACTGATTTTTGACTAATTTAGGTCCTCATCTAAATCTAGATATGGAATCCCGAGATTTATTAGATGTATAGAAAACTATTGATGTGGAAACAGCTGATAATCAACTGTTTGAAAAACTTCCGACGATCGGCAGTTCAGGAAAACCGAGGTAAAATCATGGGATTCGGTGGAAATTTTATTTGAACAGTCGTGAAAGCAGTTACAGTTTTTGATCAGAACAATCAGGTTGTCTCCTTAAACTCTATTAGAGTTCATCTGCCCTCATATAGATCAGCTGTAGAGAAACAACGATGTCAACAGCTGTGTAGGATAAGACCTGATGATCGATTAATGATCAGCTGTATAGGAATGCCAAATACGATCAGCGGAATAAGAAAATTTTAGATGTTGAGCTATATATAAATACAGATGATCGAGCTTTAGCTGTGTTGGAATACAGCTGATGGCCTGCTGCATAGGAATACAAAAGATCAGCTGTTTTAGAAAACATATGATGATCAGCTCTTTTAAAAGGAGCTCGATTTAAACAATATACCGAAACAACGATGATGAAAAGCTGTCTAGGGTGCATAAGAAAATTGATGATGTTAAGCTGCGATATATAAATACACAGGTGATCGTCAGCTGTGTTGGAATATAGCTCATGGTCTGCTGCATAGGCATACAATCGGTCAGCTGACGATCCTATGTATATGAAATGATGAGCACCTGGTTTAAAAAACATATGGTGATCAGCTTTTCTAAAAAGGAGCTCGGTTTAAAATGGTATCTGCTGATTAGATATTCTGAAAAAATATGCCTCATCATTGAATGAATTTAATAGGAAAAAATAGGAAAATAGCTGATGATCAGATGTATAGGAACACAGCTGATGATCAGTTGTATTGGAAACAGTTGATAAGCTATATAGTGAAGCAGCTGATCGTCAGTTATTAAGGGAAGTAAATAATGATCAGTGAAATAAAACAGCTGAGGTTCAGTTATGTCTAAGACAATTTAGGTTATGTATTTGCAACTTTTTCTTACAAAATGGGGGAAAAGTAAATTTCGCGTACGTTTGTATGCGAGTGAGAAGATTTATAGGTAGCCATCTCGAGTTTGCAGACGCGAGTGTACTTCTGCAAAGGCCTTTGGGGTGTTTAATTACTAAATGATATTATGGTTATGTAGGAAAACAGCTGATCGTCAGCTGTAAACAAAAACAACTGATGGACAGTATTACCAAAGACGTTTTAGGTTATAGATATCTTAGTGTATTTGCAAATTTTTCCCACAAGATGGGTGAAAAGTAAATTTAGCGTACGTTTGTATGCCAGTGAGAAGACTTTTAAGTAGCCATCTTGGGTTTGCAGATGCAAAGATGCAAAATTGCACCTTATTGACAAGTTTTGAGATTGGAATATGTAAAGGATTCACCCAGCTTATAGATATAGACGGCTAAATATCAGTTATTTGGAAAATAGGTAATGATCAGTTTTACAAGAAAACAGCTGATGAAAACAGTTTGCGTCGGTTATGTAGAAAAACAGCTGATCGTCAGCTGTAACCAAAAACAGTTAATGAACAGTATTATATTAAATTTCAACTAATTTACAAAGTTTTGTGATTGGAACTATCTAAAAGGATACACACAAATTATAGATAAGGGCGGCTGATCATCAGTTATTTAGAAAATAGTTAATGATCATTTGTACCGTTGATTATCAGTTATATAGTACTACAACTGATGATCAGTTGTATAAGAACACATTAGATCTTCAGCTGTAAACAAAAACATCTGACGAACAGTATTTTATTTATCTTTTACTTATTAATAAGTTTTGTGATTGGAAATAGCTAAAGGATTTGTACATACCCAGATTAAAGATATTCCTGTACACATTCTCTTTTTTACTCACATCAAATATTCTTCAAAAACGCTAAATAATCATTGTCAGTCTGATTCAAATCTATGAAAATAGTCAACATACTACATATATTTATAGGAATTTGCGTTTTATTTTACATTTCAAGCATTTTTGCTTGATTTTTTGCACAAAAACCCACAGACAGCATGACTACCGGCCACGCCATTATGGTGTACTACTAGTACACAAAAAAGTTCGCTAAGTCTGCTCCTCATATGTATATACTCATATAATATGTATCAAGACATAACTAAAGGGTAAACGGGGTGTAAGACCACCTCCTCCTCCTCTATTTATGTTGAAATCTGACTATGATGATAATGGCGATGGTGATGGCGGTGGCGATCATGACGGTGATGAATCAGTTGTTTTGTCTATAAATCTCGAACCATTTAAGGCCACATAACGAACACTCGCCACAACAGAACGTCCGCTGAGCGCAACAACACTGGGCGAATTTCACATTTGACTTTGCCTAGAAAATTTATCGCCAACATGTGCCGCCGCGTCTGTGTTCCGAGTGTGGCAGGCAAAAAACGCCATAGAGTGAGAGAGAAAAAAAATCAATTTTGTTGTTCGGTGTTATTATTATGACAATAAATTTTATTTGAAACAAAAAAAAAGGAACATATAACGCATACGCTCTTGTAGATAGACGGACAACATGTCTGAAAGACATTAGTTTTAGTGTCGGATTGGCAGTTTTTTGTGCTTTTGCTGAAAATGTTGAAATTTGAAAAATTGGCTAATTAATTTTTTGACGATTTAGATCCACATCTAAGACCATTTAAGGCAAGTCAGCCAATATACATATATATCACTCAGTACGGCCATAGATAATAAATCATAAACTAAAATAAAATATCGAAAAGTGAGGGAAATCTATTTTGTGCAATTAATCCTAGGACCTGTTCATAAATATATTCGGTTTCTTTAAGTTATTTCCCTAAAATCATGAATTATTTTGTTCACAGATTTATGTAGCAGCAAAAAGCTTCACAAATTTAGTTTATTTTTGATTTATTGCCTAAACATCCCCCAAATGGAATTTAACACCCTCATTGTCCTACTCCTAGACTTCTGCTCAAAACTAACCTTTTGTGGTTGAGGCCATCCTTAAGTCGGCTAATATTGTTCATATCACGTTTTGGGCGTGTGTGTGCCTCTGCTATTTTTTCACTTAAAGTATCCAATTTCCGGTATAATCTCATTAGTACTAAGTATTATTTTCTATTTTCCCTCGTCCTCTATAGTCAGGTTTCCAGCATTTGTTAGTTGTTGTTTTTTGCCTTCTGTTTTTATCTGTCTTTCTAAATCTCCTCAACGCCAAACAGTCTAGGGAAATTTTCCACTTGCCAGGTTTTGTTTTTGCAGAAAACTTGTTAGTAATTTGCACTATTTTGTAGATATGTAGTACCATAAATAAGCTGCTCAGGTAGCTACGTATATATTGTATTGTGTGAAGATACACTCAAAGAAAAATAAAAGTTCAATTGGAAATGTACAATATTTGTACAGTGATGTCATGTACAATATTTTAATCCACTACAACTTAGTATGCTTCGATAGCCAGTAATGTAAAACAGCTGATGATCAGCTGCTTTTAAGGAAAAATGATCGATCAAACTTAAATGATATCAGCTGTATAGAAAAACAGCTGCTTATCTTTTTAGGAATATAACTGATGATCAGCTGTACATATATAAATGCCACAGATGATTAGATGTGTAAGAAAACTGCTGATGGTTAGCTATAAAGGAATACAAGTGATCTTGTGCTGAGTTGGTACACAGCTAAAGATCTGCTGCATAGGTGTACAAATAATCGATCATCTGATGATCATCTTTATAGGAACTTATTTGATGATCACTTGTTTTAAATAGCATATGTATGAGAATCAGCTGTACTATAAAGGAGCTCGGTTGAAGATCTGCTAATTAGATGTTCTGAACAAAATATGTTTTTTTTTGACAATAACGGAGAACCATCTGTACTGGAAAAGAGTGAGTGAAAAACTGCTGATAGTTACCTATGTTGGATCGATCAGCTGATAATCAATTGTAAAGGAAAATATCTAAGAACAGCTGTTTTAGAAAACATATGATGATTGGTGTATTATTAAGGAGCTCGCTTAAAGATCGGCTGATTAGATATTTTGAAAATATACCTCTTTTTGATAAGAACGGACAATCATCTTTACTAGAAAAGAGCTCTTTTCAAAATAAGATATCCTGACTAGCTGTTCTAAAAAATTATACCTTTTTTGTGCTTAATTATTACCTGCTACTTTGAAAAGCCCATTATATTTACAAGTAATGCTTTTCTTCGAATGTTTTGAGAAAATATAGCTCTTCTTTGCCTAAATACCCACTTTTATGATTTCACTGATTTTTTACCAATTTAAGTTCTGATCTAAAACTGTGATTTAACCTCAGCTAATGAACAGCTGTATAGAAAAAAGCCGAAGACATTAATTGTACCGTAAAACAGCCTATCCTAAGGTATGTATATAGCAAAACAGCTGATAATCTTTAGCTGGTGATCACCTGCTTTAGGACAATAACGGATAATCATAGGTTCAACAAAATAACTAGTTTCAAAATAAAATCTCCTGATTAGCTGTTCTGAAAAAGTATCCTTATTTATTGCCTAAATTCCCAAACTTCTGATTTAAAGTCCCTTATATTTATAGCTAATATATTTCTTCGAGTGTTGGCTCATTTGTTTCCCGGTTAATTTCTACAAGTTGTTTTTTCTCGTCCATTCACAATACCCGAGAGCCGCGCACTCTATTTCTCTGCCTCTGCTAAGGAATTATTATTTTTTAATGGTTAATAAAAATCCATTTAAGGCGGATATGATAATAACATCAGCGTCATAAAAATAGCCGCATTAGATATAAAAATCACTATAAAACAACGTGTAAATGTCATCAGAAATGTTCATTAAAAAAAGTCGCAAAAAACCTCCAGATAATTAATAATTAGCCGATTTTTTTCCCACATTGACGCATGAAACCAAACTGGTTTTCGGTACTATTCAAAAGCTGAAATTAACGGTATTCTGTTTTAGAATTTTTAAAGTGTTCCATTTAACAACTTTCAGAGTTTTTAATTAGCGTAGCCACACATATTTGCCTCACAAATGGTGAAACCTAAGTTCTGCCGACCACTAACTGCACGAATTTATGAATTGGAAATTTATTCAATTCGCCTTCTATGGTATATATAACACTGACATTTTGCTATACGACTTGTGAGAACTCAATTCAAAAAAAAAAGTTTGCTTAACACCTTTTTTGGTCAAGCAAAAAAAATCGCTAAATCCAAATGAAGTCAACAATATTTTCATTGACATCCCACATTGTCTGAGCGTACTTCTACATATTTAGCAAAACCCTGGTAGCTAGCTGCCTTTCCTTTTTTCCGCAGCCCATACACAGCGGATGGTGGTTGGACAGACGGACGAGCGAACGGACGGAGTGACCATGCTTTCGTTATAAAATGCATTCATTATAAATGTCGCAATAAAATATGCACACAAAAAAGACAATTGTAATTCTTTTTCTGCTGTTATTATTCCCTTTTGCTTAACTTCAATTGAAGAAAATGTAAAGTTTTTCTTTCCAATAAATACTTATGAATAAAATATTTATTGAAATCAAGCAAGAGTTAATTTATAAATTTTAAATGTATGTACATATATGAGAAGCAGCCAACATGACATTACCACCCACGTCTTTTGGTGATTTTCAGCTGTGATGAATTGACAACCCATACACATGTTCATTTGTCCGTCTTTCTATCTTTTCAGCCTTTGATGTTGATTTGCTCGGAAAGAAGAGGCTTATGTCGTAACCTTTCATTTTGCAATACAAATATGTTTTGGATTACAATGCAGAAGAATTTGAAAAGATTGTACACTCGAAAAAAATTAATAGCTTTAGGATGGTGTAGAAAACAGCAGATCATCAGCTGTAATGGAAAACGGCAAATGGATACGTTCAAGGTGGAAGAGAAACCAGCAGATGGTCTGCTGTAGTAGAAAACAGCAAATTATCAGCTTTAATGGAAAACAGCTGATCAGCAGCTATATATGAAAGTAGTAGTTTAACAGCTGTGTATTGAAAACATCTGATCATGAATTGAACAGATAACCAGTATTACCTGTACAGTAAAACAGCTCATCTTCAGGTGTGTAAGAAAATAACTGAAAACAACATATCATCAGCTTTATTAGAAAACAGCTGATCAGCAGCTATATATGAAAATAGTTGATTATCAGCTGTTTATGAAAAACATGTGATCGTCAATTGTATAAGAAAACAGCAGTAGAAAATACCAGATCATCAGCTGTATTAGAAAACAACATATCATCAACGGCATTATCCGTACGGTAATACATCTCATCGTCAGTTGTATAAGAAAATATATGAAAAGAAAAAATCATCAGTTGTGTTAGAAAACATCTGATCAGCAGCTATATATGAACATGGTAGGTTATCAGCTGTGTATGAAAAACTTGTGGTCTTAAAGATCATTAGCTGTAATAGAAAACAACAGATCATCAGCTGTAATAGAAAACAGCAGATCATCTGCTGTAATAGAAAATTACAGATCGCCACATGTATGTGTAAGAAGAACAGCATATCCTAAGTAAAAAGTTAGGTTATCAGTAGATATCGGATTTTTGCACATTTTTAATTTTTCACCCGATTGTATCCAAACTTTGAATTTAGACGCATATTGTTTTATTTCTCACCCGATTTTATCCAAACTTTAGACGTGTTATCCTTCAATTATAGAAAATGTTAGTGCATATCTAAAATATGCAAAAAATATATTTGAACGATAAAAAGTCTAAATACGATGTTTAGTTCCAATCGGATAAAAAATATGCAAAAATCCGATGTCTAGCTATCAGTTAGACGAGATTCACACAAGACAATATTTCCAAGGAGAGAGAGGCAGGCGGAAAGAGCTCTCTGCCTCTCTCTCCTATAAACTTTGACACTTGTTTGGAAAAATTGCCTCGTGTGTAACACGACTTATATTGCAAACCATCAGCTGACCATCACCTGAGTATCACAACAGCTGATCATCAGCTGTATAAAAGATCAGCTGATTATCATATCATATAAGAGAACAACTGATCATCAACTGTATAAGAAAACAGCTGATTGCCATATGTTTCAATGACAATTTAAAGTATAGACATATTTGCAACTTTTTTCCACAAGATGGGGGAAAGTCAATTTCGCGTACGTTTGTATGCTAGTGAGAAGATTTTTAGGTAGCCATCTACAGAAAGCTTTTTTATTACTTTTAAAGTCAACTGCGATAGGGTGTCTATACCTTTGATTGTCATTGTATGTTTCAGAAAACACCTGATCATGAGCTTTATAAGAAACCAGCTGATTATCAGCGTTATATGAAGAAATGCTGCTCATCAGTTGTATATGACAGACAGCAGATATCATTAGCAATTTAAGAAAACTGCTGATCATCATCTGCATAAGAAAACAGCTGATCATCTGCAAATCAAAACAACATCGGTTCAGTTTTAAGAAGACTGCTAATTACGAGTATCTGCTGTATTAGAAAACAGCTGACCATCAGTTGTAGACTAAAACAGCTGATCTTTTTAGATGATAACTATAGGAAAACATCTGATGATCAGCTGGAAAAATCCTTCTTATCAATTATTCTTCATTTGTGAAATTCAAGAGATGTTACATGGTAACTTTCAAATACATAGCAAAATCCACAACATGACAAGCGTTAAACAACACCAATAGCAGAGACACCAGACACTTCAATGCTATGGCCGATCGATGGACCGACCACCCCTTGAGAGACCTGCGGCTCCAACTGTAGTCTTCGTCGTCGTCGTCGTCACATTCAAATTGCCAGCTTTTAGATGCATGCGATTTTTCAATTTGTTTTGAATTTTGTAGACATTCAATGCATTTTTCATTTAACGACAAATATAGACAAATGAAAGATGACATCCGTTAGAAGAGGCTACTCGAATGTCTGTCTGTCTGTCTTATTTGTCTTGGCTTTGCCGCTTTGAAAGTGTTCAGCGACGGACAGACAGATGGATGGATCATGCAATCATGTTGCACACAGCACGCTTCCACAGCATATACTCGTACATACATATTTTGTCTGCACTGCCACATAACGTTTCAAATTTTCCTCTATGTTGCCACAAACACAGAGCAATAGAAATAAATTCGTTTCGTTTTTTTCGTTTGTAAAAAATAACCCACATATTCGGATGTCAGTCGCCGGCCGCCTGCAGTTGGTATTGTGTGCCCTGCAGCATAAATTCATGTTGCACGGATTTTTTTCTTTTCGACTGCCTAAGTCTAAGGTGTTGCAGTAAATCGTGTTGGCAATATTTTGTTGTTGTTGTTTTGTGGTGAGGGGGGGGGACGACAATTATGATGATGATGAATTTCCTTCCTTTTGCCGATTTGTTGAGAAATTAGTTTCAATCGCTAACGTGTAGGTGTGGTTGTTGCATACAAAAAAAACCCTCTTCCGCTGAGATTACTGATTTGTATTTTTTCATAATATCCCAGAGATTTCCGCTCAGTTCCCCGCACGCCTTTGTCATTTGTCGTTTGGCTTTTCATGTCTTTAATATTATGCATTTGTTTTTTAAATAGCGTTTAACTTATGCAAATTATTTTTGCAAGAAACTCTTATGGCATTCCTTGTAATTGTTGTACGAGTATCGAGTATCGGGTATGTGATAAACTCTGGAAGTTGTTTATTTTGTCCGAATCCAATGGATTCAATCCATTCGCTTTGGTATAGCTGGCGGCTGGCTGGTCTTCCAATATCGATGGTTGGTTTCTTTTTTTTTGTGTTTGTTTGTCTCTCTCCTAATGTTGCTGCTTTGACGATGATATATGACATGTTGCATGATCGTGTGATTTATGACACACGGCAGGTGGCCAATATTGCGATTTTGTTGTATTTTTTGTTTTCGTTTATTTGCCCCCTCTCTATAGGTTTGCAATATTTATGTATTTTTTGCACATATGATTTTTCTCTATAAAACAAATAATGTCATAAAATATAATGAAGAAATAATAAGTCAATAACGTTTCTACCCAAACACATGGATGAAGTGAGAGGGGGAGTTTGTCATAAATACAAATACGCATGCGCGGAGTTTTGCATACCACCGATAGTTGTCGTTTTAGCCATAAGCCGTGAATGTAAATATGTGTTATGCTCAACTTCTAAGAAATTTCGCTTACATATTGTGGTGTAGTAGCTTCTTAATATTTTAATTCGATAAAAGAAATGATCTGATAGCAGATCGACTTACACCCTCCTTAAGATTCATGGAAAAACAGCTGATCACTGCTGTAAAAAAGCGATGAATACATAACACATGATTTTTTGACTCAATTCTGAGAATTGGACGTGAGAGTAGCTCCAAAAATAGGAACTTCCGCATTATTCGTTTAGTCAAGTTGGCTCAATTAATAATTTACGATTTCAGGTTATTAAGGGTTTATGCATTTGTTTGTAACACCCAAAGATAGATATAGCCCCCATATATACTTTCCTACCGATTTGGTATCAACGTGTCAGAGAAGCTTTATTTATTTATATTTACCTCCGATTTGGCATCTAAGCGCAATGGAAACATATTTTACATCTGATCGTTACGAAATTTGGCATAAAGGAGTTCATTGGTTCAAGAATGAACACTGTTAAATTTGAATGAAATTGGTTCAGATTTAGATATAGCCTCCCTATATACGTTTCTTTCGATTGGGCATCAAAGTAGAACAAAACCTTTATTTTACAGCGAGAAAGAAAGAACGAACGCTTCAAAATTTGATGAAAATGGGCTAACATTTAGAAATAGTCCACATATGTATAATATCTATATCATTGTTTTGAATTTGGCTCGTAGTTCTCTTATTCAGCTAACAAAGTGACTTCAGTCTTCCCTTACTGGTTAATTTTTCGGAAAGATCTTCACTCCTCTTATTTTCTAAAAATATAGTGTGATCCATTTCGAGGTTCCCTACTTTTTTAAAGACAAAAACACAGAAAATTCAAATTGAATGGGGAATGTTTATTATCATTTGAAAGAACATTCTTTGGCATTTATTTTTTGAAGATTATGGCTATCAAATGTTGGCCGCGGCTACGTCTCAGATGGTCCATCCGTTGAGTCCAATTTTCGATTCGTTCGAGCATTTCGACTGGTAACTGGCGAATGACACGCGTGATGTTTTGCTCCAAGGCCTGAATCGAAGCGGGTTTGTCCGCATAAACTTTAGACTTTGCATATCCCCACAGGAAAAAGTCTAACGGTGTGATATCACACGATCTTGGTGGCCAATCGACCAGACCAAAACGTTAAATCATCTGCTCTCCGAAGTGTTCTCTCAATAAATCCATTGATTGATGCGTTGTGTGGGAAGTGGCGCCGTCTTGTTGAAACCAAATGTCGCCGAGATCACGAGCTTCAATTTCAGGCATCAAATAGTCGGTTATCATGGCACGAGAACGGTCGCCATTGACGGTTACGTTCTCACCGGCATCATTTTTGAAGAAATATGGACCGATGATTCCACCGGCCCGCAAACCACACCAAACCGTTGTTTTTTCTGGATGAAGTGGCAGCTCTTGAATCTCTTCAGGTTGCTCTTCGTCCCAAATGCGGCAATTTTGCTTGTTTACATAACCATTGAGAAATGGGCCTCATCGCTGAACAAAATTTGGCTCTTCGTCCCAAATGCGGCAATTTTTCTTGTTTACATACCCATTGAGCCAGAAGTGGGCCTCATCACTGAACCAAATTTGGCTCGAAAACGTCGGATCTTCTTGGAACTTTTCAAGAGCCCATAGAGCGAAGCGATGTCGCTTGGAAAGGTCGTGCGGCTTCAGTTCTTGCACAAGCTGTATTTTGTATGCTTCCAATTTAAGATCTCGACGTAAAATGCGCCAAGTCGTTCCATACGTCCGTCCGAAATGCTGCGAACAGCGCCGAATCGACTCTCCACGGTCTTCGTGTGCACTCTCAGCTACGGCCGCTACATTTTTTTCACTGCGTGCTGGACGTGGTCTATTCGGTCGAATATTATCCAATAATGAATGCTGGGTCTCAAGATGGGTGATGGTGTTGCGAATAGTACGCTCAGTAGGCCGATTATGTTGACCATAAGTTGAGCGAAGTGCACGAAACATATTCCTCGCAGAACGTGAAGTTTCTTTCTTTTTAAGTCTTTCCATGATGAAATGCCAAACAATACATAACAAAAATAACATAACAGCATGACACGACTCACACGTGATCTGTCAAAAAAAGGCTATTGAAAAAATTATCTCTACTTGGATCACCCGTTATATATTGTCGCTGTACAAAGTGAAAAATAAATTTTTTTGAGCCTGGAATTGAACTCACGACCATCTGCTTGCATGTCTAACGCACTTGCATCACACCACGAAAGCTTCTTGCTTTCGAAGCTTGTTTTTATACCCTACACAATTGGATGGGGGTTATATTAATTTTGTCACTCCGTTTGTAACACCACTAAATATTGATTAGAGACCTCATAAAGTATATATATTTTCAATCGTCGTAAAATTCTAAGACGGTTAAGATTTAGCCATGTCCGTCTGTCCGTCCGCTAAAATCTATAATAAATACTTGAGCTAGGTGGCTGAAATTTGGTACATATACTTCTTATATCTGCAAGAATGTTGGGATTGAAAATGGGCAATATCGGTCCAGCATATGGGTCCATATATAGAATATCTCCGATTTGATTTCTTAACGCCACAGAGACGACAAATTGCAACTGATCGGGCTAAAAATTGGTAGCTAGGGTTTATTTATACCCGGAATCCTTGACCCGAACACCGGTAGTCATAGGTCCCTACAAAGGCCCCTCTAGATTTGACTTCGTAACGACACAAAAACCTCAAATTTCAACGAATTGGGCTGCATTTTGGTATAATGAGTTTATTTGTATCCGAAACCGTCCCACATGCGATCCATAGTGGATGGTATATAAGATTCGCCATCGCCGATCTTAATCCGTTTTTACTTGTTCATGTTGGAAGCTTCGTGTATATTTGTTACCCACACAGGAAGTTAAGGATTGACAACCAGACACACACACAGTCACCCCCTCTCCCGCTCACTATGTAGCCAATCAACCACTACCATTTTTGATGTAGACAGCCAAACTCACCACCATCCATCTATCCAACACAATAAAACGATTTAGTTGTTTAAAGTATATGTGTTAGAGCATATATGCAAATAATTCTCAACGACTCAATGTTTGTAAACGGATAAGTTGTAATGGTTTGGTTGCCAGAAAGCATAAGCGTATAAGTGTAAATCATATATGTCAATTGAAAAATTGCCAGAAAGAAGGACAATTTCATCAGGCCAAGGTAGGTTTGATGACGCTTTTTTCGGTGGACCAAAGGACCATTTTGTACATAAAGTAAACAGTTTTGTGGCCTATGCATACCAATACTGTAAATGTTGTATAGTCCAGTGAAAATTGGCGTTATAGCCGTTATAGCGTCATATAGTACCTACCCTAAACATGTTGATAGTTTCATTCGAAAACAATTTTCCAATTTTTCTTTGGCTTTTCTTTTCTTTTTATGAATTTCAGTCCAATAAAAAATGTTTTTAAAGCCTAATTTCTTTCAGTGTACCACTATTAGGTGAACCACAACTGTCCCCAAAAGATCTTCGTTCACAATGTACTTACGAGATCTTATGTTAGCATATAAATATATATGTATATTTAGATCTGTCAATCTTTCAACTTTTTCATTAACTAAATGCAACAACTGTTCGTTTATCGAATGCCGACGCAGCCGGCACATTTTTTTTGCCCATGCCAACAAAAAAATATTTACAATGTTTGGTCAAACCATAAAAAAATCAGAAAAAAATCAACAACAAAGTAATTCAGCGTTGGTTGGTATTCACATTATTTGGTTCAAATTATTTTCCACACCCTGTTTATTTTAGCAAACATTTCAACAATTTCCTCTCTACACATTACACATTCTAGACCAAGACAGACACAAAATACGAGTTCATTAAAAAAAACCTAACAAAAAAACTTCAAAATTTATTTCTAGAATCTCTTACACATCCAAAAAAAAAAATCACCAAACGAATAAATGCAGACGTATAAGAAAAGCACATCTACTTTGTAGATCGTTGTCGTCGACAACGATGGGACATTTTGTGTTTTTTTTTCAACGCTGTGGCAAGTGAAATTTATTGTGCTGCAGATTAGATTGGATCATGCCACCAAAATTCATGTAAAATTAAGCAAAAGACGCACAAATCGAAAAAAAGAAGCTCTCGTTTTTTTTCTGGTCACCGTAATTGCCAAGACGTTTTGAAAATGATGTGAAAAAAACGTAAACCAAATATCAAACGAATAGTGTGGCATCATCATCATGTGCAACACAATCTTAAATGTGATATTTGCCGTCTATTTTTAAATGCAAAATAAACTTTGATATTTTTGTGCCAGACAGTTTGCCTCTTATAATTACCGAGGGAAAAAAACTAAATCTCTAGAAATAGCAAATCAAAGTGAACTGATGACAAACGTGTATTAATGTACATCCCATTTGTATGTCTAGTGTCTGAAAATGTTGTCGATTTCCTTTCTTGGCGAATGCCGAGGCGACTGTACGCCTTGCACAATACATCATTACCCCCCCTTCACTCACCAACAGAGAATAAAAGTGGGCGATGAAAAAATGTTTTGTCTTTTCAGGATTTTGCAAGACCACCGGATGTGTGATCAATTAAATTATAAAAAAAAATATTGAAAAAAGTTTTTTTGGGGTAATCTGCGGCCCTATACGGCAGTTAGCGCAACCCATAGACTTTTGGTAATGCCTGAAACCATACACAGCAAAAACATGTTGTCTTAAAATTAAAGATTTGGGTCAAAGACGCCCTTAATCTTTCAAATAAGTACATTTTGTACTTAAAATTAAGAAAATGTACTTAATATTAATGAAGTTATCTATATTTTAAGTTGAAAATTTACTTTCTTTAATGATTAAGGGCGTCTTTAGCGCAAATCATTAATTTTAAGACAAAAAATATTTTCAGTGTAGACTTTATTCATGCGTATATCGTTAACGTAATCGGAAAAGGCCAAACTTGCAATTCCTCGAAATCCTTTTTTTATATATTCTGCAAGAATTACAGCGTTGTCTATCAAAATATGTAAAAAACGCGATTTAAAAAAAATGTTTAGTTCGGCCCTTCTTGAATTAAGGCTATGATATACATTTTCGAAAAATATTGCAATTATTCTATTGAAATATACTAGATTCTAGCATCACAGGTACATCAAAAGAGACAAAAATTTAGAAAACAAGTAAGAAACTCGACTAAGGTCGAGTAACCCGACTAAGGCACGTATGCGGTCCCAAAAGTAACCGACATGACATATAGATGGCGGCAGTAGTCTGAAAAAAAAATCATTACACCGTTTTTAAAAATCTTATATCATTTTACTTATAAAAAATTACTCGTCTTGAAAATTTTCAATTTTGCATTATGGCACTCTTGAAGTAAGTGAGCGATGTATCAAACTGATTTGGTGTTACCATCTTCTTGCATACACTGTAGCAGCCCGAGGGAATTTATTAGCGAAAATTAAATAAATGCCACACCGCATTCAAAATCATTATCTAAAGAAAACAAAAAATTAGATATATTTTAATGCTACTGGTTTTTAAGGTTGTTTGTTTGTTTTTTTTCTGCTCTTTTTTTGTGCATAAATATCTTTTGCAAAATTAGCGTGTCAATTCAAAAACGATGATCACACGCTAACCATTGGCATTAGCAACAGCTTATCAATCGCAGTTAAGGCAATGAGAAGATGGAGAAAGGTAGCCGTCGTGAGGGTGAGGGAGTAGAATTTAAATAATATATATTTCTTTGGTATAATTGTTCGTTAATGAGCAACATAAGAAGTTTCAATCAATATCTAAATTGGCAGGTGTCTTGGAGAGTTATTACTATTATAATTTTTGGTTCTCTGTCTAAATAAAAAATAATACAGCGAATTTTTGGGTTTTTAATTTTTAAAAGGCTATTGAAAACAACAGCTCGCATTTACAAAAGTATTGTTTCTTTTAGCAAAAATTTGTAAATTATATTTTTGTAAGTAGCTGGAAACGGTTAAAGTTTTTTTTGTGCAAATAAAATGTTCGTTACAACAAAGAAAAAGTTCTTCGATCCAAAAAAATGCATTATTTTTCAGCCCAACATAGTTGACTTATAAAACAAAACGTTCCTGAATTTTTATAGATTTTTTGGGTTTATAGATTGTTTCCATTCAATCAATCGTAAGTCTTCGCTAAGCATTTGTTCAAATGTGTTGTTGCTGGTCCTTGAAACCATCCTTGTGGGCCATATATCACCAGATTATCAAATTTTATCAATTTTGGTTAATAAAAAGCTTCGCTTTCGTGTGCCTTTCCTTCGCTAAGCATTTGTTTGAATATGTCATTGTCCTTGTCAACTCTCATTTCATTTCATTAAAACAAGAAATGATTTCTTTATAAAAAAAATGCTTTTATATTTATAGATTTTTTGGCTTTTGGAGTGGTCTCATTTTATTCACGACCGATCAGGCTTTACGATAAAATAATAAAAATATAATAGCTGTGATTTTTCCGATGATTTAAAGGTTTTCCTTAAAAATTTATTAAAATTTTCTTAACAAATTAGATTTTTCCACAATAGATATTGTTGAAACAGCAGATGGGATGAAAAATGGCGTTAGAGGAAGGCTACTTAATTTAGAATTCTTTAAAGCTTTCCTGAACCAAATAGGATAAATAGTTCTCGAACTATTATAAAATATGTGGTGCAACCACTATTTTTTTCGATGTTTATCTTTATTTTTTTATAACGGGTTTTCCAATAGGGATTATATGATTTTGAAGTCATTTCTTTTTCATTGTATTCAGTAGTGTTTACAATTTCATCATGGAGAGATATACGCAAGAACAACGTTTACAAATTATTCACGTTTATTATCAAAATAATCGTTCTCCAACTGCAACTTTTCGTGCGTCCATTTTTTTAAATCCAAAAAAAACCCTTTTCAGTCCACCTGCGACCTTGACACCCATTAGCAATATCTTAGCACTCGTTAAGAGCTATCTTTTTGTCATTGACCGATTGCCGATCCGACGAACCTTTAAGGAGCTAGAGCAAAAATAAACATTCCGTTCATATTTGAAAATGAAGCTAAGTCCATTTTTTTGAAAAATCCAAAAAATAACACTTTCCAGTCGACCTTCGACCTTGACACCCATGAGCAATATTTTAGCTCTCGTTAGGAGCTATCTTTTTGCCATTTACCGATTGTGGCTACGTGCCACACAGCAAATGAAACAATTGAATTGTTGCGAGAAAAGTTTGGAGATTCAATTATTTCAAGAAATTGTGATATTGAATGGCCTCCAAGAAGTTGTGATTTAATACCATTAGACTATTTCTTGTGGGGTTATTTCAAGTCATTGGTCTTTCGAAATAAACCAGACTCTCTTCAAGCTTTACAAGTCAATATTGAGCGTGCCATTCATGACATACGACTTGATTTAGTGGAAAAAGTGCTCGAAAATTGGGTTCATCGAATTCGTTCCTGCAGAAGAAGTCGTGGAGGCCATTTGAATGACGTTTTATTTAGAACTTGTATCGATTGTACTTCAGATTAAATAAAGAACTTATGAATTTCCTTAACAATAAGTGTGTTTTTTTTCAAAGGAATCATACGTATCACTTTTATTGGAAAACCCTGTATAAGCAGGTCCCATCCCATAAATTGCTTTTAAGCTATTAAAGCAATTAACATAAGCTTTCTTTTAAGCAATTTTTAATTTTGCAAACTTTTTTTAATTTTGCAAAAAAAAAATTCAAAGATTGAAGAAAAATCTTTTGAAGACACTTTGGCCAAAATTTTCTATATACGAAGGTACGAAGAGATACTTTTTTCAATAGCCTTTTTTTGACAGATCACGTGTGAGTCATGTCATGCTGTCATGTTATTTTTGTTAAGTATTGTTTGGCATTTCATCATGGAAAGGCTTACGCCTGAACAACGTTTACGCGTGTCATTCGCCAGTTACCAGAAATTGGTCAACGTCGGCTAAGATGTAGATATCGGCCCTATATAAATTTTCTTTCCGAATTGGCCTTGTAGCGCCACAGAAGCTTTTTAATATCCAATCGTTTGAAATAAAGCGGGATGGAGTTTCTTGATCCAAGTTCCCACATTGTCGAATTTGGTGTAAATCGGCTGAGATTTAAATGTAGCACCCAAGTAAAAACCTTGCCAATTTGAAGAAAATTTGTTCGGATTTAGATATAGTCCTCCGATTTGGCATCTAAGCGCTATATAATACAGGGTTTTCCAACAGAGGTGTTATTTTGAATCACCTGGTATTTCGGTAGCTGTCACTTTTGAAGCTTTTATTCTGTGACATTTGACAAGTAAAAACTACGCCATTACTAAAAATGGAACGATACACGATTCAGCAACGCATTGAAATTATTAAAATTCACTACAAAAATGGGGAAAATCTTGCAGCCACAGTTCGCAAAACTAAAGCATTTTTGGGTCGTCGTGAAGCACCTTGTTGGACCGCAATACAGAAATTGGTGGAAAAATTCGAGCTGTTGGGGCAAGTTAGTGATGTGAAGAATAAAACCCGTGCACATCGCTCAAGAACAACTGAGAATATTGCCGCTGTAGCCCAAAGTGTTGAAGAAACCCCAGGTTTGTCCATTCCTCGTCGTTCTTTTGAGAATTGAGCATTCCACAAACGTCATTACACCGTCTCTTGCATAAAGACTTGGGTCTTAAGGCTTATAAAGTTCAGTTCACACAAGAACTCAAGCCGGACAATCATCAACAACGTCGGGTCTTTGCTGATTGGGTCCTTGAAATGCATGAACATGATCCGGAATTCCATCGAAGAGTTATTGCTGCCTCTCCATCCTCCATCCTTATCTCAAAAAATTGAATTTTTCATTGAATACCAAAACAACACCTCTTATTGGGAAACCCTTTACATATTGTTGTACAAATTATTACCATTGGAAATTGTATTAAATTAAATGTCCTCCGAAAGTCCAAACTCTCTTTGTAAATGTTACAAATGTCCTCCTTTTCTGACACATGAGTCCTCCTTTCCGAAAAAAGGTTATGGTAACCCTGGCTCCGAGGTAGTTAAATTTAGTAAATAAGTTGCGTGCTGAAGCAATTCTAACTCTAATTCATTGATTCTGACCATCGCAACAGTGGATGTGTGAAGTGGTGCGTTGTCTTGATTGTGAGCAAACGCGGCACCCATTATGTGTGAAGTGGTGCGTTGTCCTGATTGTAAGCAAACGCGGCACCCATTATGTACACAGCTTTCTCATCATCAATTTTTTCGTCAGTATGCGATGTATGTATAGCACTTTTTGAAATGCCTATGACTTCAGCTAGCCATTTTGTGGATTTTGTTAACCATTTCGGGCGTTAACACCACAATTGGTCGACCACTATTGCGTTCATCTTGACTGCTCGTATGGCCCCGCACATACTCCGACACCCAATATTTTATAGTTGTTAACGCTCGGTTTTAATATTGATTGGACGGAGACCTTTCAAATGAAAGTATTGTATTATTTCCTCGTTGACAAATTCACCGAGTGCTCAAAAAATACTAAACAATATGGCACTTTGAAACTTAAAACATATGTTTTAGAAGGTTGCCACTTTTCACAAAAGTATTTTTTACAAATTACAATCACCATCTACTATATGTCAGGTACTTTAATTACAAAGATATATCGATACATACGGACGGACAGGACAGGCGGACATGTTTAAATTGACTCAGGAAGTGATTCCATGTCGATTGGTATAATTAAGGATGGGTCTATCTCTTCTCCATTTGGGTATTACGCACAAATGCATATTACCCTGGACCACAGTGTGATGTACGGTATAAAAACTATGAAGAATATTTAATAAACAATATTTTTTTAATTTAATTCAGAGACTATCAGTTGATTTCCATCATCAAAATTGGTTACATTTTTTCAAATTTGGAAAAAAAGATTTTTTTGTTTGAAAAAAGCGACTATAGAACAAAGGTTCTTTTGATACACTAAATAAGCGCAAAGCTGGCCATTTTCCATAGTTTTTAATTTTTAACATAAATGTTAAAATTGGAACCTAATTGAAGCATACTCGCGAATAACGTTGTAAGCGTCATTAACGCCGTGTGAACAAAAATAATTAATAATTAATTAAATACATAAAATTTATAAGAAACATATTTTTTATAAAATAGATTTTTAATGCAGCTATATCTCTAACGAGTGAAAAAAAAATAAATTTTGAAAGTGTCTGATACTCTTATAACGTTTGTTATGAATTTTTTACCATTTTAATTTTGTCGTTTACAACGTTATTCGCGATTATGCTTCAATTATTGAAAATGTTGACTTTTTTGTATTTATATGTATTTTTTCTCTAATTACATTATTAATTTTCTTTGTTCTTTATTCTTCTCATTTTAGGTAAGTTGAAATTTGTTGAAAAACTAACCCCCCCCCCAAAAAAAAGTTGACAAATATTTTTCGTAAGTATATTTAAACATCTTTATTTCTTAATTTAATTTCCCTGTGATAACATCATGTATGTATTCGTACCCACCCTTTTTGTCGGAAAATTACTCAAATTTCATTTGTCGATCATTTATCGCTCGCTGTTCAACTTTCTGTCATTTTGTATTTTTTTTATTAAATGTTTTTTTTTTATTTTTCAATTAAAATCTTAATGGGTGGTCTGCTTGATTTAAATTTCCAAATGAACACAGTGCACCCTGCTGAAACAGAAATTGCAATCATATAAAATACAAAAAACCAAAAAAATAAACAACCACAAACACAGTGGTTTCCCGAATGAGGGATGAAAGAAATACGAGTTTAGATTTATTGAATGATTGTGATTTATTGGTATCAAATTACATTTCATTTTTATTATGGCCAATCCCTAAAAAAATATTGGAATTCATAACTATGACGCCTTATTTATAAACACATAGTATAGAGAGTTTAGGGTTAAGAAGGGTTATCTTTATAGTACACTTTGTTCTCAGAAATTTAAATCCATGACAAATATAATTAGAAAATATAAATACACAGGAAGAAATGAATATTCGTGGCAATTTTGAAACTTTACCCAAATAAAATTTGTTTGCCAAACAATAAGAATTGTATTTCAAACGCACAAAAAGTCTACCAGTAAACATAATCAAAATACATCAAATTTTCGTGATTCTTCGCTGAGAAATTTGTTCGAATGTGTTATTGCTACTGGTCTAATCTAAGATTCTTCACAATTATCTTAGTTTTTATGAAACTCTTATAAAGTTTCATAAATTTTTGACTTTCATGCGTCTTAGCTACACGCTGAAAAAAGATCGCTTCTGTAGTACATTGTCCCATACATATTGCGCTTGAAATATACAAATGTTTAGGGTACACTCTAAACATGTTATATTTACCACACATAAAAATTATATATTTGGGAAGATGTTGTTCTAATACACCTTTTTATTTCCGTCCTAAAATTTTTATTTTGGGACTATTATTGACGAAACAAATATTTATTTGCATTTAGGCATTCAGCTAATATATCAATACCTTAATTTTAGGACAAGTTTTATGTGTTTCAGTAATAAGCTATAGCTCGAAATCAGTGAAAAATGAAATTGGAAAAATCTGCAACATTTTGAAAATCGTTTTTAAACAAAATATAATTGGAGAAATTCCTAAACAATAATTTTATTTGTATATTAATTCCTTTTTTTTGAGAAAATTTGTTTGCAAATATATTTTGTTGTAATATATTAATATATGTGTTCCAAATAAATTTTATTGATTTTCAAATATAATTTATTTGTTCAGAAATTAAAAAATTGTGTTCCAAATATATTTTCTTTAGACTCAAACATATCAAAATGGGTGATTTTGCCCCGTGTAAGCATTTGTTCATTAGTGTTATTGTTGCTGGTCTTTGATTTTTATATTTTCTATTAAAAACTAATAAGCACTTTTTAAATTAAGAAATTATAAAAATTTGGGCTTAAATCAAAAACTTCTCTGAAACGTCCACTGTGCTATCTGATATGATGCTTTCAGAAATTGTATATCCCTCTCTAGAGCTTAATTTTTTTTTTTCCAATTAAATGTCATTAAAATAGTTTTGCAATTTGTTATTCGTTATTTTCGTTGTTTCGAACATTGTTGCTGTTGTTTTTGCATTTATTATTGTCTCTTTTTATAAATCAATGGTAATTAAAGCTTGTATGTTTTGTTGTCGTCGTTGTTGCATTCTCGCAAAAAGGCCATGACTGGCTAATTGTGAGGTTATTTTCAGTCAGTAATTGAAAGCGCATTATTAGAAGGGATTAAAGGGCTCAAATGAGGCAAAATTCTATTAGAAAAGAATTTTTAAAATAGCCGTAGAATGCTCGAGTACGGAATTTAATGTAATTAGAAAAGATTTAGAAACGAAATGTTCAAACACAAAAAAAATTTAACTGCGCAAAAAAAGCTGATATGTATGTCCAGAAAATTATTAATTTTGAATTATATTTGTCAAATGTTAATTGGATTTTCGCGTACTCTCACGTAAAGCGAAGCATGGTATATATGTAATTTGTCTTATTTATTTTTGATTTATATACTTTTATTGATTTTATTTATTTATAGCTAAATAATAAGATTTCAATAAAGGAATTATATATTGTTTATTTTAATAAAGTAAGTTATTTTATTTTATTTTATTATATTTTATTTTATTTTATTTTATTTTATTTTATTTTATTTTATTTTATTTTATTTTATTTTATTTTATTTTATTTTATTTTATTTTATTTTATTTTATTTTATTTTATTTTATTTTATTTTATTTTATTTTATTTTATTTTATTTTATTTTATTTTATTTTATTTTATTTCATTTTATTTTATTTCATTTTATTTTATTTTATTTTATTTTATTTTATTTCATTTTATTTTATTTTATTTTATTTTATTTTATTTTATTTTATTTTATTTTATTTTATTTTATTTTATTTTATTTTATTTTATTTTATTTTATTTTATTTTATTTTATTTTATTTTATTTTATTTTATTTTATTTTATTTTATTTTATTTTATTTTATTTTATTTTATTTTATTTTATTTTATTTTATTTTATTTTATTTTATTTTATTTTATTTTATTTTATTTTATTTTATTTTATTTTATTTTATTTTATTTTATTTTATTTTATTTTATTTTATTTTATTTTATTTTATTTTATTTTATTTTATTTTATTTTATTTTATTTTATTTTATTTTATTTTATTTTATTTTATTTTATTTTATTTTATTTTATTTTATTTTATTTTATTTTATTTTATTTTATTTTATTTTATTTTATTTTATTTTATTTTATTTTATTTTAATTTAATTTAATATATTTTATTTTATTTTATTTTATTTTATTTTATTTTATTTTATTTTATTTTATTTTATTTTATTTTATTTTATTTTATTTTATTTTATTTTATTTTATTTTATTTTATTTTATTTTATTTTATTTTATTTTATTTTATTTTATTTTATTTTATTTTATTTTATTTTATTTTATTTTATTTTATTTTATTTTATTTTATTTTATTTTATTTTATTTTATTTTATTTTATTTTATTTTATTTTATTTTATTTTATTTTATTTTATTTTATTTTATTTTATTTTATTTTATTTTATTTTATTTTATTTTATTTTATTTTATTTTATTTTATTTTATTTTATTTTATTTTATTTTATTTTATTTTATTTTATTTTATTTTATTTTATTTTATTTTATTTTATTTTAAATTATTCTGTTTTATTTTATTCCATTTATTTTTTAAATAAAATAAATGAGATGCTCAAATTTATTACCTAAAAACTTATTTATGTATTTTATTAAAAAAAATATTTTAATTTATTTATTTAAATGTTGTTTTATTTTAGTTAAATTTATTCTATCTATTTTTATTTAATTAAATAAGATTTAAATTTTTAAGCGTAAACAAATATATAATACATATATAACAAATGAAACATTTGTTTCATATTAAAGTATTTTTATGAAAAATAATATACACAAATGCATTGCCTAAGCACTTATTTTTTTTTTAAATTAATGTTATTTAATTTAATTTTACTTTTTTTTATTTTAAAATGAAAACTTTAAACTTCAAAAGACTTACAAAATATTTGTTTAAAATTTAAATAAGATACACGAATTTCTTTGTTAAAAACTTTATTATTTTTTTTAAGAAATAGTTATTTATTTTTTTTACTTTTATTTTTAATTTTATTTTTTTATTTAATTTTTATATTTATTTTTATTTTTATTTTTATTTTTATTTTTATTTTTATTTTATTTTACTTTATCTTTATTTTACTTTATTTTGATTTAATTTATTTTAATTTAATTTTACATATTGTGTAATTTAATTTTTATTATACGATAAATAAATTTAGCAATATTTATCAATTTGAATGAGTTATTTTCAGGAAATTCCCTCTCTAAGTAATACTGCAAAAAAATTGTCACCGCTCATTCTATCATCCAATGTCACTGATGATCAGAGATAAAATGTGCAATCATCAAACATTTTTTTTTGTAATTTTAATTGTCAATTTGTATAGTAGTTAAATTACAAAATTTTGTGCATATCATCGCGACTCGCCTCGTCTTGATTCGACTCAACTCAACACCCATCATCATAATCCATCCATGAGGTTTAATGATGCTGCTCACAGAGAAGAAGAAAAAAACACGTGTTAATCATTAAAATAAATTGAGTTTCATTTCAATTTTGTCATTTAAGGTGACCAAAATGACTCATTTGGTTTTTAGTATTTTTTTGTTTTGTTCGCCAGTCTCCGTCAGCTATCGAAAAATCATTGACACCAATTTCGATGATTTTTTTCTGAACAAACGAAATTTTCGGGCCATTAGCTCTTTTTTTCAATAAAGTTTTAGTTATTTTTTACAATTTTCTTTTTTTGGCACAATTGTTGTTCGTGCATTATTTTTGCACGAAAATTGTTCAATTAAATTGAAAAATCACATACGATTTGTTTCGGTTAGTTGTTTGTTATATTGATGGTGGCGAGATATTCATTCACTCCATAATTTTGTTCGTAGAAAAAAAACACACAACTGAAAAACGTCTAAATTTCCTTATAAAGTCAAAACCGCAAATCGTTTTTGTTGATATTTACACGTAATTTAGCAGAGTAATTCAGTGCAAAAACAAAACCATTTTTGCATTATTATTTTCGTTGCTAACAAACCATTCTAAGAACGTTTTTGTGAGCTTAACAAATGGTGTCGTTAGTGATTTGATTTTGATTTCAGTTCATAGATAAAGTCGATCGTATATAAAATTTACACCTATTATATTCGCTTGATTTCTGTTTTTTGAGAAATCCAGTTTTTTTTGTTAATTTATTTGATTTTAAATTTGCGTTGTTGCTTGGCGTGGTGTTGTTTTTTCTTTTAATTTCTAATTTTCATTCATAATTTGGTGTGGTGGTTTTTTGCGTTAGAATCAAATATAATATGGATTGAAAAAAGTGGACACATTGAACTGGTTCCCTTTGGGGGGAAAAAGGGTGCTATGCAATAGGGTGAATGAATTTTAGAACATCACTTTAGTGAGAGAGAGGGATACATATGAAATTTGCTGTAAGCCAAATGTTCACATTAAAGGAGTGACCTAGGACCCTATGAATGCTGACATTTAAGTCACGGAAACCGTTTCAGGACATTTTAAGTCATTTGAGCTATGTCCACTAGGCCGGGTCGATTTGTGGGGAGGCAAAAAAAGTCGCCATTGCTCAGTGAAAATCGTATTCTAGGGATCTTTGCCGAAGGAACCATACCTCTAAAACGAATTCTGATGTCCCGCAATTTGGGTCGAAATTTTGGGTAGGAGCAAATTTTGAAAAATCCCACTTTGACCCATTTAGAGTGCTCCAATCGAGTCCAAATGTATGACCGAAACGCACTAACTTTGGAGGCCCGACCCACCCATGCCAGTGGCACACCCCCTGGAACCCCCTGGGGGTTCCATACATTTGGACTCGATTGGAGAACTCTAAATGGGTCAAAGTGGGATTTTTTCCGGGACATCAGAATTCGTTTTAGAGGTATGGTTCCTTCGGCTAAGTTTCTTATTTTGATCCCTAGAATACGATTTTTACTGAACAATGGGCGATTTTTAAATCGACCCGCCCTAATGTCCACCCATCTGCCAGTCGAATTATGTTTGTTTTAATACATATTTTCTCCTATCTATATATAATTATTTTATATCTTCTGAATCTAAATGCCTTCATATTCTGTATTTTAGAATAATTTTCCAAATTCCATTTTTTATTTTATTTTATTTTATTTTATTTTATTTTATTTTATTTTATTTTATTTTATTTTATTTTATTTTATTTTATTTTATTTTATTTTATTTTATTTTATTTTATTTTATTTTATTTTATTTTATTTTATTTTATTTTATTTTATTTTATTTTATTTTATTTTATTTTATTTTATTTTATTTTATTTTATTTTATTTTATTTTATTTTATTTTATTTTATTTTATTTTATTTTATTTTATTTTATTTTATTTTTTTTAGTTAAACTTAATTTAATATTAATAAATTTAATGAAATCATCACGAATAAGGACATTTCTTTTTCTAAAACTAATAAACATTTTAAAGAAAATATACAACAACAATTATTTGTAAAAAAAATATATAAAAAATATTTTATTTTATTAATGAATAAAAAATTCTTTAAATAAATATGACTCAACATTTGCAGTAAATAAATAATTGTTTTATATTTTAAGTAAAATATTTTTGAAATTAAAGTAAAAGGTATAAAATAAATATATTTAATTAACAAACAAAATCAAATAAATACTTTATTACAAGTGTGAGCATATTTTTAAAAACAAATGCTTTTATCTAAATATGATACAAATAATTTTTGTGATGTGATGATTACTTAATTTAATTTTTTCAATTTATCACATTGAATGAAGCAAGGGAATCTTTTATTATAAAACTAAAAAAACAAATTTAAAGAAAACACGCAACAACAATCCTTTAATCAAATATAGATATTAATAATTTTAGTTAAAAAATGTAACTTTTATTTTTTATTAAAAAATAATTTGTTCATATTTGAATTTAAAAATATTTATTTTATTATTTTTTTTTATTTGTTTTTTGTAATTTTATTTTCTTTCAACTTTATTTTTACTATGGTTATTTATTTTAAACTATTTTTTTAATTTTTTTTATTTAAAAAACTGTTATTTCATATTAACTGTAAATATTGCTATTATTTTATTTCATTTTAGTTTATTCAAATTTATTTTATTTTATTTTTTTTTTTATTTTTATTTATTTTTTAAATATTGCTATAAAAAATATATTTCTTCAGGAAAAAATATTTATTTGATATTTTTTTTTTGCGATTTCTAGTAATAGTGAATATATTATATTGAAATTGTATGTGAAAAATTATCCCATAAATCCTATTTATTTATTTTTTAAAAATTCATTTTGTACAATATAAAGTTTTTTTTATAAAATTCTTCTCTTTATGTTTCGAAAAACTGTCATTCCCTCAGGAAATCCACATCCCCCTTTGTTTCGTTAACAATTTTATTCGTTTCGCCACATATGACTAAACGAAGTTGTTAATTTTGCCGACGTCGTTGTTATTCTCTTTTTCAATATTAAAATAAAAAAAATAGCAGAAAATACGAGTATTGTTTTTACCGCATTGAAAACCAGTTCACCTTGTTAAATGTTTCCATGTCGGTGAATCGAGCAGAGAATATGTGTTTAATTTTTTCGATATTTTTTTTCCCGTGCTAAAGTTTATTAAAAACATTTTTCTGAAGTTGTAATTATTTGACAGATACACAGCGTTTTTTTCGCACAGCGTTTGTTGTTTTATTTACCGACAAAGCAGATACTTTTTTGTGCTTTATAAACTTTAAATGGAAAACATTTGAAAAATGTAGTAATAATTGTTTTTCAATAAAACAAGAAAAATTTACAATAAAGTCTTATTGAAAAAAAAAGTCAATAAAAATTTTTAAATTGAGAGATTGACTATAAAGTGACACGAATTGAGTAGATTTAAAGACTTAAAGTAGGTAATGAAATGTATAGTAAATATTAAAAAAAATATTTTTGGTACATGTTTATGAGATTTTATGACTGAATTTTATGTTATTGCTTAGATGGACAACAAAATTTTTAATATTCATTATTCTTTAAGTAATTTGGAGTTAATTTGTTGTTGTTTATTGTTGGTTTGTGGTTTTGTTTAATTTTTAGTTAATTCTATTTTATTGCCTTAATTTAATACATAATTGAATATTTTTAAAAACAACAAAATAAATCATTTAAATGTTTATTTAAACCAGCAGCCATCCCTTTTGAATAAATTAAAATTTTTAATTTTAATTTATTGTTTTTATATTCTTGATAATTTATTCTAAGCCCCAAAATATCAAATTAATACAAATATTTCCTGCCTTCTTTTAATAAATCCTCGTTGGGGGTTTATTAAAAAATACGCAAATAAATATAAATTAATTAGAAACGAAATGAGTTTAAATAAAGGCGTATCATATACATACATTAGGGTGTTCGGAAAATAAAAAATACTCTACAATAAAAAAATAATCATTAAATCTCAACGAATTCGACTCAATTACTACAAAGTAATGGAACTCAAACTGTCTCATAACACTCCCTAATTTGCTGCGTTTGGTTGTTAACCAAACATGAAAGATTATACCCTAATGTACATCCATAAATGCATTCAAACATATTTATGATTTTGTTGTTCCCTTTTGATGGTGTTGGTGGTATCATTCTCTTGCTTTATTTCTCAGTGACCTATAAATTGAAAAAATATATTATTAATGTTTTGATTGAATGCAATTATGGGTAAAGGGTTTATTCTCTCCCTTCCTCTCTTCTCTCTGTAATTTTTATAGATAACTACGACGTCAGTCGTCGTCATCTTATCAACATTATGACAACCCGTATGACGCTCCATTTGGTCGTCGGAGTTCTGATGTTCGAGCATATCTATCAGTGTCAGTCTATTTATGGAGTTGGAAAAGTGTAAAGGTGTTCTTCAAAACAATATAAAAACGAAAAATTATCAAAGAAATGTGTAGGTTTTTCCTGAAAAAGAATAATAATGTATTTAATTGATAATTGAATAATAAACAGACAAATTAAATTCACTAATTAACAATTCATTCATTATAACCACTTGTTTCTTGATTTTGTAAACATATTCAAATATATGGAAATCCGCGAAAAACACGATCATTTCTTAACAAAATACTATTAACAAGATAAGCCGCTTAATTCTTTAATCTTTAGTGGGCTCTCTTCAAACGACATCATTATAATAATAAAAAGAAGATCAAAAGAAATCATAAATTCAAAGACAACAAAGTTATTTATGGCAAATGAGAAATATACACAAAGCAAAACATTATACCATAAAAAAATTTATATTCCAATTATTTTAAATAATTTTTTGGGGTATAATAATTAACAACAAAAAATTACAAAATGATTATGAATGTGTTGAGAAAGAGAGCTATCACTTTTTATACACTTCACTACCAATAAAATTCACTACAAACTCTTAATGTGTACCACAAAAATGAGTTTAGCTCTATTTTGGTAAAAAAAATCTTACAAAATGCATTGTAACTACACTGAAAGAAAAGTGTACTGAAAATCATTGAAATGTTCTTAACTTTTAAGATTTTTTCTTTGATGTGGCTCCAAAGACAAAGACTTTTAAAATAAGTACATCTTGTACGACAATTAAAGTTATTAATCATCTTTAAATCTGGACATCAAACATCTTTGAAAGAATTGCGCCGTATACTTCGATGAAAGACTTCACATTCTTAAATCTATTACGGCTAGTGCTTACATTGAATACATAAAATGACTAGATTGAGTACATTCTTTAATTAAACCAAACACATTATGTACTTTCCACAAGTGTAAAAAAAGTTTCGTAAATTTTTTTTTATTTTTTTTTTGTTTAAACATTCATGGTAATGATACCCTCACTTTAGTGTGACGAGGCTATATATCATTTTTATTAATTTCTATATAAAATTATTATTTTTTAAAACATTTGAATTCGATAAACAGTTTATTCAGTAGCCATTGTGTTTAGTCTAGTTTTCTTTATATTAGAGGGAATATGAGAATTTATTCTAATGGATAATTAAATATTTTGCTAAATTTTTCCTTAAACGAACTGTTCTCTTTGTATGAGCTGCGGCAGCTGTCAACAAACAGCCGCCGAAACTGTTGCTATTGATGTAGAATTAAAAATGTCAACACGCGCAAGCGCACAAAACCTTTATCTACCACAGCTCAACATGAACTGGTTCCTAAAAATATCAAACAAACTTCATTGTAACTCTCACTATTATTCTCAATTTGCGACCAAAGAGAGTCTAAATTGTCCTCCTGCAGATAAAAACGATCTCTTAATTTAAAAGATAACTAATCGTTAATTCAAAAATACCAAAAAACTGGACTGAAAATTAAGGGTATATTGTCTTTAAAAGCATGACATGAGAATTTCTACAATTTTAAGGGAAAAATCTTACAAACTATTAAAAAATCTTACAAACTATTAAAATTTATACTTGAGTTAATGACAGTAATACTACAATCAATTATTATTTCTTTAATTTTATGACGTAACGTTAAAGTCAACATGACATAGTGTTATGGACATCTTATCATAGAAGTAAGGAATTTTACTTTAAACGAATAAAAATTTCTTTGAAATCAAGTAAATTTTCTCAAATTTGAAGAAATTTGTTATTCAAACAAAGACAGATTAAATCTATGATTTAAGGGCAAACTTGTTTTTAATTTCATGTCAAATTTTGTTTCAGTGTATGAGTCTGCATATATTTGGGAATTTAGCTTGGCATGGATAACAATTGCAATACCTTGTGATTCCATCAATGACTCGAAATGTGTACCACAAAAATGTTTGTAGCTCTACATATTTTAATCGAAACTGAAAATTAACTTTTTGGCTATTGTAACTCAGACAAATATATTGTAAACTCGAACAATAAAATTCATATATTTTCCAGATATATTTTTTGTTCGAATTTGTATTAAATTTATTTTAAATGGAAACCCCACTTTTTATGAAACGCTATAAATTGTTTAATCTTTCTAAAGACATTAATCAACATTTTTTTGTACTGAACTTAATTAACATGGACAGATGAAATAGTATCATTTATAAAAATATTTTTTCCAATCAATTATTAACAATATTTGATTTGTTTGGCTAATGTCTTTTTGACTTGTGATATGATTTTGCTAATAAAAAATTTGACAAATGGATTTTTCTAAAAGTTAACTAAAACAATTTTCTATCTTCGCTTAGCCTGAGGTGATTTATTGTTAGGGAAAGGCAAATCGTCTTGAAATCGTTGATAATGTTTAATGATTTTAGGTCAATGATCACTATGATCACTAAGATACGTGGAGAGCCTTGAACGCAACCTTAATCTCCACAATTTAAAACAATCTTGCTAAAAATCGCAACCTGGAAACCTACGGGGGCGGTCCCAAAGTTAGCCGACCTATATACATATGCAGGGTTTTCCAGTAAGAGTAATATGATTTCTTTGAAAAAACGCACTTATTGTTAAGGAAATTCAAAAGTTTTTTTTTATTTAATTTGAAGTATAATCGATACAATTAAGTTCTAAATAAAATGTCATTCAAATGGCCTCCACGACTTCTTCTGCAGGAACGAATTCGATGAACCCAATTTTCGAGCACTTTTTCCACTAAATCAAGTCGTATGTCATGAATGGCACGTTAAATATTGACTTGTAAAGCTTGAAGAGAGTCTGGTTAATTTCGAAAGACCAATGACTTCAAATAACCTCACAAGAAATAGTCTAACGGTGTTAAATCACAACTTCTTGGAGGCCATTCAATATCACAATTTCTTGAAATAATCGAATCTCCAAACTTTTCTCGCAACAATTCAATTGTTTCACTTGCTGTGTGGCACGTAGCCACAATCGGTCAATGGCAAAAAGATAGCTCTTAACGAGAGCTAAAATATTGCTCATGGGTATCAAGATCGTAGGTCGACAGGAAAGTGTTTTTTTTTGGATTTAAAAAAAATGGACTTAGCATCATTTTCAAATGTGAACGGAAAGTTTAGTTTTGCTCTAGCTCCTTAACGGTACGTCGGTTTGGGAATCGGCTAGTGGCAAAAAGATAGCTCTTAACGAGAGGTAAAATATTGCTAATGGGTGTCAAGGTCGTAGGTCGACTGGAAAGTGTTTTTTTGGATTTAAAAAAATGGACTTAGTGCACGAAAAGTTGCAATTGGATAAAGATTATTTTGATAATAAAACTGAATAATTTGTAAACGTTGTTCTTGCGTATATATCTTCATGATGAAATTGTAAACACAACAGAATACAATGAAAAACAAATGACAGATCATGACATATTAGAAATGGCCGAAACGTCACTTCAAAATCATATAATCCCTATAAAAATCCCAATATTATCCCAAATTTGGAATAATTAAATATATTTTGGGAAATATATAAATAAATCTTCAACATTTTGTTCAAGAACCGTATGTGTAGTCAAATATAATTATATAAATTAAAAATAAAAGCAACAATCATGCAATTGAAAGCACAAGGTTAAGCGATTTTTGCATAAAAGTATTGTTATGCATTATTGTCCTCGTATACTAAAATTTGCGTCAAATATTACCACATCTCATAATTTTTAATTTTGTTATGAATTGTTTGGTGTTTTGTTCAATAAATAAAATAATGAAAACTGTTTTTAATTAATTGTCGGTAGTATATGACTGACAAATTGTCAGAACAATTAATTTTTAAAAACAGTTGGTTGTGGCAACATACAAAATATAATGTTAGCTACCATTTTCGTAGTTGTCGCAACTAAATATGATTGTTGGCAACATGGAATCAGAAGTATACCACAATCAAAATGTTGGTTATCCTGATGGAATCGCATGATAGTAGACAAAACTACCAAAATTCGGTTGAGGCAACCAAACTGTTTTCTGGGTATAGAGATTATCAACATGTTGCATCAGTCACTTGTTGCTTCAAGTCCAATCTCCCGACATTTGATTTTAAACATTTTTAATTTGTTTTTAAGTTGCTGTCAGATTTTCTTAAGAAATGTTAACTAACTAACATTAATCTTAAATGAATTTAAATATTTGATCATGTTTTCAAACTATATAAAAAAAAACACATACATTAATATTCTTCTCCCCCCCCTTCAGATATTGCTTACTGGCATATTACCCTTAATCTCCAGCACATTTCCAACAATTAACAAATGAAACGCCCCCACAATTTAATGGAATAAATAACACAAAAAGATATCATACAACAACAAAAGAAAATAATAAAACAAAAAACCCCACAATTTCAAAACGCTGTTTTTTTTATTTTAATTTGTTTTCGCCAACCCCTCGAAAACACACACAAACACACATCAAATGCAAATTAATGCAAAATTATTAAACTAAACGGCTTTTGGGAATCCAACACACAATGACGAGACTCTCCCTCGGCATAGAGGCGAATAAAAGGCATTTAGTATTTTGTTTTTGAGGTTTTAGTAAAATAAGCCATTCAACAAATTAATGAAAAGAAACTTTACATAAATAAATACAAATTTCTGGGAATTTTGTTTTTATTGGCAAACCGCTTTATGGCCAATGATAGACTAGACGTAAGGCTAGACAATAGAAGCTTTATTTATAGCTATTTGAAATTAGATGAAATGTTTTAATTTTTTTTTTTCATTTTGCCAAAAATGTTGAATGATAACATTTTAGGTTTAAATTGAAGTATTCTTCATTGGAAAAATTGGTTTTGAGACATTTTTTATGGCAATTTTGTTCGATATTTTAAGACACATAACAACTGAAACGGATGTTATTTCATAGTTGTCATATTTATGCTTTAAGCTAAAACCAAACGAGGGCAGCAGCAAAAGTGTGTCTGTAGATCAAACTAGCGATCAACATGATCAACAGCAACTATTATTAATTTATTCTTAAAATTTAATTTATTCGTTTAATGGCAATTTCGATTCTGGAAAAAGTGCAGCAATTTCTTTGCTGTTTTCCCGAAACCTGCACTTTTCTAACACATTTTGGAAATTGGTTAAATTCGATGGACATCATTTCGACTCAAAAGGTGTAAATATTTTCTAGTATTTCATTTTGACGGGGCAACATTTTTTCCAGAAACGAAATCGCCAGTAGTTTTATAAAACTCTGAGAAAATGTCTCATTTATAGATAAGAAAAGAATTCGTTTCTGCGAAACGAAATTTTAAACAACTACAATTCTCGTTTGCAGTAACTGAATTTTCGTTTGTTGTTACAGAAACTTATTTTGGCGATACAATTTTTCGTTGTGACCAAAAGAAATTTCAGTTCTCGTAAACGAGAAATGTAGTTGTCTAGAATTTTGTTTCGCAAAAAAGATTTTTCTCTTTCCGTATATAAGGAACAATATGTGGGGAATATTCAATGTATTTTACATTGAATATTTCTTAAATTTAATGAAATCACATTTTAATCAATTTATGTTTTAATTTTTTTACGTTTATCCCTTTATTTTATGTATTAAAACACTGCATTTGATTTGATTTAAAATTTTTAAAGAGTCTCCAAATCCCAACAACTTTGCCAACCTACCTCCAACTTTGGCAAGAAAACATAAATTATGGGATTTACCCTCCGCCCTCCCCCCTTCCAATGACAGTTACATAGCTTGAGTTTCAGCCCAAATCAGTTAAACCTTACAAACGAGTCTTTAAAATACGTACATCATCACAACCATTAACATTAACAACAAAAAAGTTTAAAATAAGCATTTTGTAACGTAGAAACAAACTAAACAAATTAGCAGGAAATTGTAAAAAAAAACTAATTTAAAATGTAAATTTCTGTTTTTGTTGATGGCGTTTTTTGTCCCACTCTTCAAACACAAACTATGACAGACACCCACCCAAAACCTTTAACTTTGGCCACAACTCCACCAGATTCAAAGCCACAATAGTAGACTCTTAGCAGCGGCCCCCAAACCCACCAATGACAACCGTTGTCGCTACACAACGACAAAAGTAATTTAAGGTTTCATAACTTTGCGAGAGCGAACAAAAAACCGTACAAAATCGTTAACCTCATATTAAAGCGTGGGTACAATTTGTTTTAACGATTTTTTTTCGTGAAACGATTTTTTAAAAAACAAAAAAGAGCGACAAAATAAATTGCATATAATGGGAAAAATTATGGGAACAAATCCTACAAATAAACAATGATTATTAGGTGTTAAATTTAGTTAGTTTTTTTTTGCAGTAACTGCTGCACGTTTTTGTGATTTTTCCCTCTACGACTTAATTTGAAATGGAAGTTATTTAATTTGAAAAGGAAATACAGATTATTTTCGGAGAACAATAAACAATTGTTTTAAAAATGTTTCAATATTAAACAAAAATGAAACTGGGTTGTAAGCAAAATTGTCTTGTAAAAAGTTTTCAATTTTATATGTTCTTATGAAACCACTACATTTTTGTGGTACACTTTTGGTGTTTTTAATGGCTTTGAATTGATATAAAATGTATATTTAATAAAACATTACCTTCCATAAATGTGCAGAATTACATTTCTAACGAGTTTCATAGCATTATTTTACTTTTATTAAGTTAGACGAGTGAGTACAAAAAATAATTGACTGTTGCCAGTTTCCCCTGGGCTTATCCATATTTTACAGAAAAAAATATTCCAGAAGGGGCAGAATCTGTTTTTATGATTATTCTGCACATACTTAAATATAGAGCTTTCCATTAGTATATATTTTTTTCAAACTGAGTATGTAGATTTACTCAAAAGTGTACCACAAAAATCAGTGTAGCCATTATTGTATTAAACTTTTAAAATTAACTTTTTGCATATCATAACTTGGAAAAATAAATTACAAATATGATGCTGCACATCCTTGAAAAATAGGCTTCTCATTGATATAAGCTTTATTGCCATTAGAGCGCATTATAAACCCTGAAAGTGTACCACAAAAATTGGTATAGTTCTATTTTCTTCAAAAATGTAAATTTGTTATGTTTTACTTATTACTAAATTTTGTTAGAAGTGTCCGAAACTTCTATTAACATAACTCTGCACAACCTTGAAAATAGAGCTATCCAATAGTATACATTTTTTTGAAATTGAGAATACAGAAATACTCAAAAGTGTAGCCTTTATTGCCATTAGAACGCATTTTAAATCCTCAAAGTGTACCACAAAAATTAAACAAATACAGATTTGTTAAATTTTACTCGTTACTAAATTTCTGCCAAAAGTGGAAGAAACTTCTTTTAACTTCCTTTGCACCTCCTTGAAAACAGAGCTTTCCATTAGTATAATATTTTTTTAAATTGAGTGTGCAGAAATTCTCAAAAGTGTACCACAAAAATCAGTGTAGCCCTTTTGGTATAAACTTATAAAAAATTACTTTTTGCATATTACAACATAGAAAAGTAAATTACAAATATGATGCTGCACATCCTTGGAAAATGGGCTTTTCATTGATATGCCCTTTATAGTTATTAGAGCGCATTATAAACCCTGAAAGTGTACCACAAAAATTAGTATAAGTCTATTTTCTTTAAAAATACAAATTTGTTAAATTTTATTCGTTACTAAATTTCTGCCAAAAGTGGAAGAAACTTCTCTTAACATTACTCTGCACATCCTTTAAAATAGAGCTTTCCATTAGTATAATTTTTTTGAAATTGAATATCCAGAAATTCTTAAAAGTGTACCACAAAAATCAGTAGCCTTTTTTGGATTAAACATACAAAATTCACTTTTTGCATATTTAAACTTAGAAAAGTAAATTACAATTACAATTCTGCACAGCCTTGAAAAATAGTATTTTCATTGTTGGACGCTTTATTGGCATTAGATCACATTATAAACCCTGAAAGTCTACCACAAAAATTAGTATAGTTTTATTTGCTTTAAAAATGTAAATTTGTTTAATTGTACTCATTACTAAATTTCTGTTAAAAATGTCAGAAACTTATGTTAACATTACTCTATACATCCTTGAAAATAGAGCCTTCCATTAGTATATATTTTTTTCAAATTGAGTATGTAGATTTACTCAAAAGTGTACCACAACAAACAGTGTAGCCATTTTTGTATTAAACTTATAAAATTAACTTTTTGCATATTATAACTTAGAAAAGTAAATTACAAATATGATGCTGCATATCCTTGGAAAATAGGCCTTTCATTGATATACCTTTTATTGCCATTAGAGCGCATTACAAACCCTGAAAGTGTACCACAAAAATTAGTATAGTTCTATATGCTTTAAAAATTTAAGTTTGTTAAATTTTACTCATTACTAAATTTCTGCCACAAGTGGCCACTTCTTTTAACATTACTCTGCACATCCTTGCAAATACAGCTTTCCACTAGTATAATTTTTTTTTTAATTGATTATGCAGAATTACTCAAAAGTGTACCACAAAAATCAATGTAGCTCTTTTTGGATTGATCATACAAAATCCACGTTTTACTTATTTTAACTTAGAAAAATAAATTACAAATATGATGTTTCTTGGAAAATAGGCTTTTCTTCGATAAACCTTCATTGCCATTAGAGCGCATTATAAACCCTGAAAGTGTACCACAAAAATTAGTATAAGTCTATTTTCTTTAAAAATACAAATTTGTCAATTTTTACTCGTTAGTAATTTTTTGTCAAAAATGTCAGAAACCTCCATTAACATAACTCTGCACATCCTTGAAAATAGAGCTATCCATTAGTATAAATTTTTTTTGAAATTGAGAATGCAAAAATACCCAAAAGTGTACCACAAAAGTCAGTGTAGCACTTTTTGGATTAAACATACAAAATTCACTTTTTGCATATTTTTACTTAGAAAAATAAATTACTAATATGATGCTGCACATCCTGGAAAATAAGCTTAGCTTCTATTGACGCTTTATTGCCATTAGAGCGCATTATAAACCCTGAAGGTGTACCACAAAAATTAGTATAGCTCTATTTGCTTTAAAAATTTAAATTTGTTAAATTTTACTCATTACTAAATTTCTGCCAAAAGTGGCCGAAACTTCTATTAATATAACTCTGCACATCCTTGAAAATAGAGCTATCCATTAGTATTTTTTTTTTTTTTTGAAATTATGAATGCAGATATACTCAAAAGTGTACCACAAAAATCAGAGTTGACATTTTTGTATTAAACTTATCAAATTAACTTTTTGTCTGTTGTAATCACGCTGCAGTCCTTGATAATAGAGCTAGGTTGATCAAAATTGGTAGAAATATTTCCTATTGCTGCAGATTGTTTGGGATTGCAAACGGGCCATATCGATCAATGTTTTGATATAGCTCCCCTTTAGAGGTCGCTCCAAAATACTGGTTTTGAGCCATAGATACCACATTTTTAAAGCCATTTTGTAGAAACTATGCAATATTTATTCTATTTTGGCAAGAATTCATCACAGCAAAAAATATACTAATCGGTTCATATTTTGTTCTAGTCACCCTATAGAGGTCGCTACAAAAAATATACGTATTTAATCCATAAATACCATATTTTTTAAGCTTTTTAACAGAATCTTTGCAGTTTGTATTTAAATAAGACAAGAATTCATCGCAGTAAAATTTTTTAAATCAGATCATATTTTGTTATTGTCCACCTATAGATGTCGCTCCCAAAAAGGCTTATTAAAGCCATAAACACCACATTTTCTAAGAAATTTAGCTGAAACTTTGCAGTTTGTATTCTATTTTGGCCAGAATTCATCTCAATAAAATTTATACCCGGGGGAAATCGCCTTTTTTCATATGTTTGAATTGAAAGAAAATGTATTTGGAAACAAAATTTTTAAATATTATATATTTTTGAACAAATAAATTTTATTTAAAGATCAAGGATTTTTTCTTGGAATGCATATATTAATATATTAGAACAAAATGTATTCGCAAACTGACTTTCACAAACAAAATATGTGTTTTCCCACAAACAATGTTATTGTTTAAGAAATTTTCCAAATATCTTTTATATAAAAGATTTTTATAACTTTTCCGACTTTTTTGTTGAATTTTTTTACGTATTTTAGTTTAAATTTTTCATAGATTTCGTGTTATACTTTATAGTTAAAAATGTTATAAGCAGCATTAGATTTGGTTTTGCAGCATTCATTTTTAATTTATAAATATTCCAATTCATCACTTTTTGACAATCTATCAATGCAATTTTTAGTTACAAAAGATTATACAATTTATATTTTAGTCTAATTTAACAAACATATAAAATTTCTAAAAAAAATTGCACTTCGAACTTCTGCAAAACAAAGAACTTGCTTTTAAAGCAAGACAATGACAACATAATACTAATTAATATTTGTTTCGGAAATATTAGTTCCAAATAAAAAATATTTGTATGCCAACATACTTTTATTTAGAACAACATATTATATATTTGGAGTATATGTATGTTTCCAGCAGATTATGTTTGGGACAATATACTACAGAAGCGATTTTTTTTTTTGCGTGTACAAATTATTTTTTTGTTGTTGTACGTAGTCCCCGTGTAGATGTAGCTCTCAAAAAAGCTATTTTAAGCCATAAATACCAAATTTTTCAGGTGAAGAGTTTGGCTTTGCAGCGTTCGTTTTTTAATAATTTACTTAAACAAAAATAACGTTTCATGATTTGCTCCATATTCAAAGATTTTCCAGTAATAAAATTGAATACAATCCATGGTGGATGGAATATAAGATTCGGCAGGCCCGTACTTAACGCTTTTACTTGTTTTTAAATAATTAAGTTTAATATAAAATTTGTGGTACACTTTTGTGGCATTTAGTGACCTCTAATATACATCATTAGAAATCATATTTTCTCAAGAAGTGCTGAATTGTACTTAATAAAAATGTTGCTAGTTGGTTATGTTTTGGCAACTTGGGTAGGACACCCATTAGGAATCTTATTTCACCGTTTCGAAAAAATATATTTTAATTTATTTTTTGTGGTACTCATCAAAGGCCTTTAATGGCCTCTATTTATAATCCAAAATACATCAATAGAAACTTAATTATCTCAAGAAGTGCAGAATGGTACCTATAATAAATTTTAAAGTAAAGTTTTTTTTTTTACATGCTGCTAGTTAATTAAACTTTATTCCAATGATTTTAAAAACGTTGTTTTATGCGTCACCGTAGTATATGTATAATTATTTTCCATACATAATGCATTTTTATACCCTACACCACACTGTGGTACAGGGTATTATTTTAAGTTTAAATTTTAATATCTGTACTTTGTAACCTAACTGAGGTTATAATTTGTCTTGAGAAATTTTATATTAATGTCATAATTTATATGTAAATATGAAACAGAATGTATTGTAACAAAACTTTCGTACTCGGTTATTTTTTTTTTTTTTAATTTAATTAAATGTATTTTTAATAACTTGCCATAGATTATAACTCTGAACCAACAACAAAGCAAGTGGGGTTTCGCTAAAGTCTTAGCTCATACATGCTAAAGCTATGCAATTTTATGACAACTTGATGATTAAATGGTTTTCCATTAATGAATTATCTCAACACATGAAAAAAAAATCGCAAAAAACACTAGCTCTGGCAAAATAATAAAGCCGTGAAATATGGACACGTTTTCAAGCCTTACATTCATTACAAAACACTCGACAAATCTGACAACATTTTGCGGTTCAACAAACGTCGTCCGACACATATTGCCCTCCTATACGTCGACGTTCGGGCTAAACACGGAGAGCGCTCCACCACCGAGACGCCTACACGTGATTTGCATCCTTTAATAATTCGAAACTAAAGCAAATTTTTCAAATCGCAAAAAAATAAAAAGAAAAACGCCAACCGACCGACCGACCAACCCGGTTTACAATTGTTGTGCGGTTTTGAACACACAAGTGTTCACATATTTGAATAAACATTAAAAAAAATTGCCAACAAAACCGCAGCCTCCGTACAACAACAACAACAGCAACAAAATGTGCAACATTTTCTTCTCCGAATGTACACTGAAGAAAGAATATGTTTTTTTTAATTTAAGAGTTATTCTTTAAAGATTTGTTCTGAATGAAACGATCTTAGAGTTTCACTAAAACTAAGAAAAAATGTGATTTTTTTATGAATTTAGGAAAAAGTTTGTCGTTGATTTTAGGAACAATGAAATGAAAGCTGACTAGTTTGGTTCTACGACAACTTGCATAGTTTTATCAAAAATTATACAAATTAAGAAGAATTTATTCTTAAATTAAGAACGAGGAAATGAGAGCAGATGAGTTGGTCATCATGTATGTTATTGTTGCTCTCTAGCAGTAACTTTGTTCGTCGCACTGCTCGATCGCACAAATACTCGTACTTATCGAAGTCTCACGAAAAGTCGATGTTTTTGCATGTGTCTGCATGTTGCTTACTGATACTTTTTTATAATGAGATGTGCGTTTCAATAATAATTCTCATTGACAATAACTTGAGCTGGAAAGAAATAGTCGACTAATAAAAAAAAACATTAATGACAAATTTGTTTCTGCAAAAAAGTGCAACATTTGCGTTGCCCTTTTCCCGAAAACTGCTCTATTGTATCACTTTTTTTTTAAAATTGGAAATATTAGTTGTGCTAAATTCGAGTAACTTAATTACCAAGTTTCAAAAAAGTAACACAAAAGTTACGTTTTCGGAAAAAGGGCAATGAAAATGTTGCACTTTTTGCAGAAACGAATTCCTCATAATTTTTTTTTGGCAAATAAATAAAAGTTGATCTAACAATGTAATTCTTAAATATAAAGATATTTTTAAATCAAAGAACATATTTCATTATTCAAAAGAAGGTCAAAGTCAAAGGCGTTTTCTTTTTCACTTGACGATTCAAAATACCTTCCTTCACTTAGAAGGAAGCCCTTTGATCTTCAGCTCAGCTCCACAGTGAGAAACATAAAAAATAACATCAACTATACAGATCAATCCCTCATAGGGAATGATCAAAATAAAAAATAACTTTCTTTGGCAGAAAAGTAATGCAAAATGTTTTCTGTATTTTTCGATTCAAAATGCCTTCCTTCACTTAGAAGGAAGCCCTTTGATCTTCAGATCTGCTCCACAGTGAGAAACATAAAATAACATCAACTATACAGATCAATCACTCATAGGGAATGATCAAAATAAAAAATAACTTTCATTGACTAAAAAGTAATGCAAAATTACTTCTGATCAAATAAAAAAATAAAATAATTTTTCTTTTTTCAGTGTACGCACCTCCATTCTCCGGTGTAAATGTAAATTGCAAAACAAGCATCTTATCTCAAGCAAAAGACATTAAAAATGTCAGATTTTTCTGAGCGTTTTTTGCAACTACTACAGCAGTACAGCACCACCACAAAAAGGCATTTAATTAAAAAATCTGTTTTCATTCCAACGAAAAAAGTGATTGAAGTGAGAAACCTACACTCGAAGGGGCTGCAAACCGCCTTCTAACCCAACCACAGCAGCAAATAAGCCCCATTTTAAGAAGTGGTTAAAGAGAGAACGACCGTTTTTATATGCATTTAATCTACGCTACTACTACAATACTTACTTCCCATGATTTGTTGTACAATTTATTTCGGTTTCATTAGGAAGTTGTGAAATTTGAGAACATATTTAAATTAAATGGATTTGAATTAATTTATTTTTTTGTTGTTTATTATTTTAATCCCTCTCTATGTGTTGGGTTTGAATTCATTATAAACTGTATTAGTTGTTAACAACAATATTGTAGTTTGTCTTTTTTAATTTGAAGATATGTATATGGCCATTTTGTTGCAGTTTTCCAAGTCAAAAGTTAAAGCTTTAAAATTGAATGAGTCCTAACGTTAACATCTTAAGTTGATACTAAAGTACAGTGGTTGCAAAAATGTATTGTTTTGGGAAATATTTTTTATAGTTTGTTAATAGGTATACAGATGCCTTAGGGGATGCCTTCTAGGGGATTTGTAAATATTTGATCGGGGGGAATGCAAATATTGATTTAAGAATTTACGGTTAAATACAATCCGTAAATGCCTACACGGAAAAAAAATTTGTTCTAATGTTAAAAACTTGACGATGGAGAGGTTGTCATTTTTGAAATAGGACATCTTATACATAAATTAGGAGGCTTTAGTTATTTTTTAGTTTGAAATGTTGCCACAACAAGGATTGCAAGTTTTTGGCACCAAATCTTTTAAATTTAGCCAATATTTGTCAGTGAACAAACATTAACATTTTCATTATGAAAGTTATTTTTTTAATTTCTCAAAAAGGCGGCAAGAAGATGGGCCCCCATGATAATGCACCTCAATATTTGTATGAATATGAGCCCCAAAATTACGTGTCATACAACAACAACTTTGTTGGGGACTCATTCATATTTTGGGGCTCATTTTTATCTATGAATTTAGAAAGGGGAGCATCGACGCGTAAAAGCTGTACTCCGCGTAGCCTACTTTGGATCCTGTCCATAGAAGAAAGTCTTAAACATTCGACTACTGATCGCATATAAAATACAGTCTCTACAGCGCTTAGATGTCAAATAGGGGCTAACATATATATGGGGGCTATATCTAAATCTGAACCGATTTTCTCCGAATTTGGCAGTATTCCTTCATGTAATAAGAAACCACTTTCTGCCGAATTTCGCTGTTATCGGATATAAAATACAGTTTCTATAGCGCTTGAATTTCAAATCGGGGGTAACATATATATGGGGACTATATCTAAATCTGAACCGATTTTCTCCGAAATTGGCAGTATTCCATCATGTAATAAGAAACCTCTTTCTGCCGAATTTCGTACTGATCGTATATAAAATACAGTCGGGGGTAACATATATATGGGGGCTATATCTAAATCTGAACCGGTTTCCCCCTAATTTTGTATTGTCTCTAAGTGTATCACGAGACTACTCTGTGTCAATTTTTGTACATAAAAAATGGTGCTTATACAGTGCATATATGCAAATATGAGGTACATATATATGGGAGCGATATGTAAATCTGAACCGATAAAAATCAAATTCAATAGGGATCGTCCTTGGGCCTAAAGAAAGATATGTGCCAAGTTTCGTTGAGATCGGACCATAATTGCGACCTGTGCTTTGATTACAAGAATACAACTACAAACAGACGGACATACTCGTAGCTAAATCGACTCAGAAAGTGATTACAAGTCGATCGGTATAATAAACATCATATATCTCTTCTCCTTTTGGGCGTTGCAAATAAATGCACAAAGTCATAATACCCTGTAACACAGTGTGGTGTAGGGTATAAAAAGTACCACAGTGGTGTAGGGTATAGAAATAAAGTTCATTCGATTTGCTTTGTAAAAAAATTCTATAGAAATTTAAAAATATCAATGAACTTGGATCGTCTCTCCTGAAAAACTACATGTTTCGACTTAGCATACTTTGGAATGGGGGTATCGATTTATCAATTAGCTTTTATTTGAAAATTATGAATATCTACAAATTTATTTTCCTCATGACTTTTAATTATATTTTTTGAATTATATTTTTTAATATATTTTATATTTTTTGAATTACTGTCTAATAATATATTTTTCTTTTTCTCTTTTTAGGTAAGTTAATTCTCTATGAAAATCTTCTGAATGTAATCAATGTAATCTTATGACAAATGGTGAGTTATTTAACCGAGATTAATATTTATGTGAACTTTCGAAAACTATTCAAAGTTTATTAAACATGACATAGAAAGGGTGTCTCAACTACACCATTTTTAATTGTAATTCGAAAAAAATCAATTGAAATTCGAAGATTCTATTTGAAATTCGAAAAACATCAATTAAAATTAGAATATTCCATTTGAAATTCGAAAAAGGTCATTTGAAATTCGAAAAAGGTCATTTGAAATTCGAAAAACGTCAATTGAAATTCGAAACACATCACTTGATATTCGAAACACATCAATTGAAATTCGAAAAACGTCAATTGAAATTCGAAAAACATCAATTGATATTCGAAACAAGAGGTGTTATATTGGTATTCAAAGAAAAATTACATTTTTTGAGATAAATGATCGGATGTTTATTTCATAATAAAGAGGAAGTTATGCCGTTAATAATGAAAAACAACATCAGCCAAATGGCCACCATGACCCCGCTTACAGGACAATATCCTTTTAATGAAATTTTCCATAACCAAATCGGAAAGTGGCTGCCCTATGTCCTCGATAGCCTCACAAATTCTATCTTTGAGGTCTTGAATCGACGCTGGGCTGTTGGCGCAGACCTTATCTGTCACGTGGCCCCAAAGGAAGAAGTCGCAAGGTTGTAAATCACAAGATCTCGGTAGCCAATTGTGATCACCTCTTCGAGAGATAACACGGTCCGGAAACTTTTCCCCTAACAGAGCAATGGTTTCGTTGCTTGTGTGGCACGTAGTGCCATCTTGTTGAAAGTAAACGTTGTCCAGATCAATACCATCCAACTCCGACCATTAATCATCTCTCGATAGCGCAATCCATTCAACGTAACTGTTGATCCAACCTCATTTTCGAAAAAGTAAAGTCCAATGACCCCGCCGAACCATAAACCGCACCAAACAGTCACACGTTGAGGATGGAGAGGCTTCTCAACTATAACTCTTGGGTTTTCCCAGCCCCAGATGCGACAATTTTGCCTCATCCGTCAAGATGATTTTTCGATGATTTTCGAATTTTAATAATTTCAATGCGTTGTTGAATCGTGTGTCGTTACATTTTTATTAGTAATGGCGTAGTTTCTACTTGTCAAATGTCAAAGAATAAAATCCGAAACACCGGGTGATTCAAAATAACACCTCTTGTTGGAAAACCCTGTATTACACATCGGTGACCATTTTTTTCCATTTTTACAAATTCACTGAGATTATTTACTTTTGAGTGCATAAAAAACTAAAAAATTAATATATTTATTTATTCAATTAATATTTTAATTGATTTAATTAATATATTAATTGTTTCCATTACTATTTTTATGTATTCAATTAATATTTTTATTGATCCAATTAAAATTTTGAATAATTCAATTAATTGTTAACAAACTCAATTAAATATTAGTTAATTTCATAATTATTTTTTTTTTTATTTTTTATTTTTTTATTATTTATAAAACATTTATTTACATTTATTGCTTAAGTTAGGCTACAAAGATATGGTTTTAACTAACCTTACGTCTAGAAGTTATGTATTTTTAAAGGAAAGAACATTGAGAATAATTGAGGGATGCATATTTTTGGAGAAGGAAAAGTTGAAAAAAACCTTCAATAAATAAAAGTTCATAATTATTTAGATTTATTTGATTCAATTCATATTTTAATTGATTCAATTAATATTTTAATTGATTCAATTAATATTTTAATTGATCAAATTAATATTTTAAATACATAATTCAATTAATTTTTAATAAACTCAATGAAATATTTATTAATTTCATAATTATTTTGATTTATTTGATTCAATTCATATTTTAATTGATTCAGTTAATATTTTAATTGATTCAATTAATATTTTAATTGATTCAATTAATATTTTAATTGATCAAATTAATATTTTAAATACATAATTCAATTAATTTTTAATAAACTCAATGAAATATTAATTAATTTCATAATTATTTAGATTTATTTGATTCAATTTATATTTTAATTGATTCAGTTAATATTTTAATTGATTCAATTAATATTTTAATTGATTCGATTCGTATTCTAATTGATTCAATTAATATTTTAATTGATTCGATTCATATTCAAATTGATTCAATTAATATATTAAATAATTCAATTAATTAATTTCATAATTATTTAGATTTATTTGATTCTATTCATATTTTATTTGACTCAATTAATATTTTATTTGATTCAATTAATATTTTAATTGATTCAGTTAATATTTTAATTCATTCAATTAGTATTTTAATTGATTCGATTCATATTCTAATAGATTCAATTAATATATTAAATAATTCAATTAATTTTTAATTAATTGAATAAATATTGTAAATACTTTCCCAAAATTGAGTATATAAAAAATTGCAATATTTTTTTAATTAAAAAGAAATTAATTTTTCTTTGTTGTGTCAGTTATATCATACATATATATATTTCCCCGATATTTATTTGTTCTGCCCAAACTTTCTCTGTCACCCTGTCTGTCTGTATTCTTTTTTGGGCTACTGCTGCGGCAGCCACACTGGTTCGCCCATTGTGCTTTGGTCGATTTGCATGTTTCGTCTGTTGTTAATCAAGGCAATTAAATGTTGTTTAAAATATTTCCAACTCTATATATAATTGTTGTTGTTTTTGTGATTAAACGGCGGGACTTGTTGTGTTTGCGGCTTGATTGCCAGATTTTATTATTATTATTTTGTTCGTTTTTTATTGCAAATATTTTTTTTTTGATTTAGTCTTCACAGCTCTCACGCATACTTCGGCGGCGGACTGCGGACAAAACCTTATTTATATTTTCCACACATGTTTTAGCCAATTTAACATGTGTCTATCATTTTTAATTTATTTCTTTTCCATTTAATTTAAGTTTTATATGTTTTATATTTTTTTCTTCATTTTTGTTCTGCAATTTGCATTCAACATCAATGTGTCCATACCGCGCGCAGCCCAGCAATGACCAATTTGAGTGGATTTTTTTTCTGCAAAAATTAAATGTAGGAATTGCAAGTGAGAGAAATAAAACCAAAAACAAATAAGTTTGTGGGCGCATTTAACAGACAGCCTGTCTGCTATTCTGTGGGGAATTGTGTTAAAATTGTTTGAGTTTTTTTTTCTGTTGGTTTTTTTGGCTAAAACCTGTGAAAAATTGGCAGCATAAAAAAATGGTCAACAAGTGGAGGTTATAGCTGTCACAGAGGTTAGGTGGAGTTGCTAATAAAAAAATAGTTTTTATTAAGCTGTTCAATTCTGTTATCGTTTTTAGGCACATTAATATATTCAAAATATTTTGGTTGCTTTAGGAAAATTGGAAAGGGAAGTTTTGATTTTAAACATATGTACAAAACTATTAGGTCTCAATTGCTTTTTTAAAGAATGTTATGAACAGGATTAAATGAAAAGTTATTCCTTTACATAACATTTCCGAATATAATTATTTGAATATGACTCATAAAAGGCTATCAGTTTTATAGCCTATGTTTGTAGCTTACTCCAGACAACAACTACTATTCTGACTACAAGTAACCAGAATTTGCTACAATTGACACATTTTTGCCACTCGGGTAAAAAGTGTAGTGAGTATAAAATGTTAATGCGTTATTCGAATTGGTGGTTAACTTTACCCTTTAGTGGCTAACTTCAGCCAATTAGTGGTCCTTGATAATGCTAAATAAAGCTATGTATTGCTTACTTTATTGACAACGAAAAATCTCTTACGGAGATGATTATTCAACTTAGTCGATCTAAATTGTGGCTAGGCCTTTCTTTTCGCTATTGCTTTTTTCAATTTGAAACAAATTAAAATTTTAAATATTTTAAATTGTTCTGACAAACCTGTTACTTTTGTATCCGCCTTCTAAAACCCAAACAAACCACCACAAAATTCGCATTTGAGAAAACACCTGCACTTAATAACCATATTTAGTTGAAATAAAAAGTATATAAAAAAACAACATAAAAAATAAATCCAAACACAATAGCCATAGCCAATTCAACTTCTTAGATATAGCTATAGTGTTATTTCAAAAATCCCCCTCCCTTTCCTCTCTGAAAATAGAAACCAAGTGACATTTTTTTAACAAATGCCTTCAAACAATTTGTTATGGATTACATTTGAGTAACAGTGGTACCACCACCAGCTCCGCCTCTTGTTTATGAATTAATATTTTTTATAGTTTTTTTTTATGACTCCCCATATGGACTTGTCCATTTATTTAGAATACAATGGAGATTAATAACACAAAAACCACAACTAACAACGCCCACAAATATTTATTTTATAATATTTTTATTTTGAAAGAAATTCACATTGAAATTCATAAATTTTTTATGTCAAATTTTTGAACAAAGGAAATTTGTTATAAAATTTTTTTTCTCTAAAAATTTGGTAGTTTTGTATTTACGAAATTTAGGCAATTTTATGACAGAAATAAATCTCTGCCGAAGGCTTACTTGGGTAGATCGCAAAAAAAGAGAAGAAGAATTATTAGAGACATAAAATATGTTATGGTTAATTTAGTACGATTTTTTTTTTTTTTTGTAAAACAGAAAATACATTTTAAAGAAACTAATAAATCAGGAGATTAAGAAAACTGTTTTTGAATGATATTATTCCAAAAAAAAAAATGCTAAACAAATAAAAAACATTGGCCGAATATATATACAACATTATATAATTAAGAAATTGTTTTGGTTTTTGTTTATATTTAGTAATTGTAATATTTTGTAAAAAAAAAACAAAAATACTAAAATATCACCAAATCTTAAAAACAATAAAAAATTAATATAGATAGTCTGTAACCTTCTGACCTTTGATTCGTGCCGATTCCCTAATGTCATCCTCCTCCGGAAACTACAACTTAATATTATAATTATAGGTTGTGTGTGTGTTGGCTAGCAATGCGTGTGTGGGTCTATTCCATCCACCCACTCTCGGGAAAGGAAAATCCATTTATAAATAAACACCAGCCCACCGAAAACACATTGAGCGTCATCATTGTTTGCTTGGTTTGGTTGGCAGCACCAAAAGGCACTCCACTCCATTCATTCATCAGCAAAACAATGATAAAAACAGTTGAGTTCAGTTCAACAGCACCCACATGTAATTTTTTTCTTTCTTATTTATATAGCTCGAATAATACTAGCCAATATCTGTTTGGATGAGATATTATGGATATTTGTTAGTACCTCAACAAACGTCATAGCCATGAAGTCATGTGCGGTTTTGTTTTGTATTTTTTTTTTGTTGGTTGATGGTACCACTACTGCTGTTTTGGCTTTTAGTAAACAAAATGGTTGATGTTGTTATGATGGACAATTTCAAAACAAAAATAAGCCAAACACATATATAGGGTACGTGTCATGCGAGGGTGTAGTTAAAAAAGCTTAGCATTTTGTTTAAGTGTTTACTTTGTTGGTTGCATGTAACCCATAAAGTGGGCACATGACATATTACTGTCTCTTAGTAATGCAAAATAGAGTGAGTCATAACTAGGTACAGTAGTTACCGTTTAGTTAACAAAAAAGTTAATGTCTTTTGTTTTAATAGAAATTTTCAAAACAAAAATTAAAAATTAAATATTTATCTAAATTGTAACCCATTGCGAGGTACCAGATGAAGTGGAGCAATATGACCCATTTTCGGACTTAGCCTGATAGATAGAATAACAAATTACCACGTACCAAATTTGAAGTCAACCGGTCACTCCTTTCGAGAGTTATCGTGCGCACTCATAAGACAGACAGACAAATTACTTAAAATATTTATGACAGATTTCACTATGCAACAAATGAAAAATACACGGACTAGGTTCGATTCTACTATCAAAGGGTAGTATAACCCTATACTCGGTTTGGCGAAATTGGTGACCAATTTTTTTTATGGGCCTCCAAAGTTTCTGAAAATCAGTGGACCCCTCGAAAAAGGTGTCATCAGCTTTTGTCCAGCAACTAATTCAGACTTGGTGACACAGCTTAACAATATTTGGCAATAATGCAGCTAAGAATATGCTGAACAAAGTTTCTTACAATTTTTTTGCGAAAAAACAATTTTTTCCGGTTATTTTTTTTAAAAAGTGTAGGAAAAAATATTTTTTTTTCACTTTTTTCAGCATAACTTTCAGGGACTCGTCATTTTTCATTAACCTATGAATTTTATTTTTGACTAATAAGTTTATAAAAAGTTGCTAAATGGTAAAATAAGATCTCGTTATCATTTAACTTTTAAAAAAATGTTCTTCAAAATTTCATGGGGATGTGCAATTTTTAAAATGTAAAAAAAATCATGTTTGGCTTTTACGAAATTTGTAATTTCTCTTGAAAGTCTGAAGAGATTTTAACAAAGTTTTCGTCATTTAAAAGATAACATAACGGAGCAATTCCTTAACCTTTTATACATTAAGTGATTTCACATTATTTTTGGATTTTGTCACGGAATTTTGTGAATCTTCGTATAACGTTTATATTAAAATATTTTCAAAAAATATAAAAAACGGGTCTAGTCTGTCATACCGATTTAATTATATATCGACTTAGACAAAAAAAGGCCACCTTGGAACTTGAACTATATTTTAGATTATAATTTCACTTAAAATACAGAAATAAAACTTAAAAATAAAAACTGGATTTTTTAAAATTAATTTTAATATATTTAAATAAAATTTTTTACTTGACGTGATTTTTTGTGTTGAAATAACAGAAGTGAGGTAATAATTCTGATTCGTTTGGAAAAAGCTATGACTCTTGAGCTGGATTTTTGACCGAATAATCAAAACTAAATCTCGCTGATTGATCGGAGTAGCATCCGTGAAAAAGCTATACGAAGAGCTGAGCTGTCAAGTAATTGTATTTGCTTCACCGTTTTTAACAAAACCTTGCATTCTATAATACACAACAGAGGCAAAGATGGTTTAGAGCCAGGAGAATATCCTAGTGACAAATCAATAAAAATTTAAAATCGGAAATAAAAACAAACGAAACTACAATAAACATTTTTTCGTTAAATTTGTTTTCTATTCTTCAGTAAGAGTACAAATATTTAGTAACATTTTGATAGCTTTTGACGATAAAAAGATATAATTTTTTTATAAAACCAGAATTTCTTAAAATTGGCAATTATGTAAATTTTAAAATCTTCATAGTTGGCCTGCTTTTCTCTTTTTTACCATTTAAAAGTGATTAAAAGTAATTTTTGGCATTTTAAATTATATCTCGACATAGACAAAACAAAGGCCATCTTGGAATTTGGACTATATTTTAGATTACAATTTGACTTAAAATACAAAAAATAAAATTTAAAAATAAAAATGGGTTTTTTAAATAATTTTAATATATTTTCTTAAAAAAATTTAACTTAAAATTTGTTTTCTATTTTTCATTAAGAGTGCAAATATTTACTAACATTTTGCAAAAAATCCTATATTGACAGCTTTTACCGTTAAAAAGATTAAAAAAAAATTAGAAACTTTAAAATCTTCATAGTTGGCCTGTTTCTTTTTTTCTATTCAAAAGGTATTTTTGCCTTTTAAATTATATCTCGACATAGACAAACAAGGCCATCTTGGAACTTGAGCTATATTTTCGTTGAGATTCAAACCGAATATTTTGACATATTGTTCTGAAAAACTTGGCATGCTATAGCAATATAGAGAAAAAATGCTATCAAATAAAAATGATTTTAAGACCAAAAAACAAAACGTAAACACAATAAATCAAGTACTGGTCAGGCGTAAATCAAGTATGCCTAAATCAAGCATTGATCACGCTTTAATCAAAAATCGACCAGGCTTAAATCAAAATGATTTTAAGACCAAAAAACAAAACGTAAACACAATAAACTATGTTCCGATCAGGCTTGAATCAAGTACTGATCAGGGGTAAATCAAGTAGTGATCAAGCGTAATCAAGTATTGATCAGGCTTAAATCAAGTATTGATCAGGTTTAAATAAAGCACTGATCATGCGTAAATCAAGTATTGATCAGGTTTTAATCAATATTGATCAACCTTAATTCAATTCAAATAGTCTGCATTGAAGCCCGTCTCGCACTCAAATCAAACTCATTCAATTCTTAAATCAAACATGCTATTCTTGATATAAATAAATTGTCTGAACTTTGCAATTACAACAAATATGTTGTTTATTGTTTAAAAAAAATATTTGAACATTTTTTAAATTAAAAGGAAAAATCTTGTTAATATTCTAAAAGCGAACGAACTCCGTAACTCTTGCAATATTTTAATTTTTTTTGTTTTTTATTGTTGGTCTGTTGTTTGTTATTCAGTCAGAATTGATGTTGTTTTCAGACCATATGTTTCACTGTCATTCTGTAAAAATGTAATAGAAACAAATATTTAAAAATAAAATTTATTATTCAAAATCAAAATTTATTTATTAGAAAACAATTACTTTTCCTGACATCAGTAACGCCCATATGTTTACAAACATGTTATTGGCAACATTGTTTGCGAGTGATCGATCATATGCAAGACTTCAAGAAACATTACCCATAAAGGTGTGCACCTATTGAATTCCCCAGTATTTAAAAGAATAACGCATAAAGCCATTATCTATAATTTAAATAATTATAATTGCATACCTTTTTCTACAACAATGTTTCATTTAATTGTAATTTTATCATTCATAATTAATAAAACTGTCTAGTAATAGAACACCGCCGTAAGGAGAACTTTTAATTAAAACAGAATTTCATTCAAAATTCATTTGATTCAACATTCATTTAACTCGCGGCAAAAATGCATAGAAAAGTCACTAAAAAGTGTGCATTCTAATGATGATGGTAGTGGGTGCAGCACTCCATTCCACTTCGCACTCAACTCAAAAGCGGAAGTGCACTATTTAAATAGAAATTCTTTCAGAAAAAAAAGAATTTTAATGGTGTCAAATAAACAAATAAAAGGCAAAAAAGCATTCTCGTCGTTGTTGAAAGACCAAAACTGACAACACTTGGCTTTTCAAATATGATAAAAAAAGAAACAAAATAATCCTTAAAAAATGCTATATGGTTTCTGCCAAGAAAAAGACAAACTGTCTTCTCGTACCGAACTAATGCAGAGTGCACAGTGTTTTGGGAAGTACAAAATAAAGTAATATTTTTTATATTCATTATTACATTGTAATTAAGATAAGCAAAATTTTGTGGTAAACTTATGTTTTCTAAAAAATTTTTTATTGATTAGTCGCTAGGATATTCTTCTGGGTCTTTTCTTCCTTTAAAAAGACAGACATATTTATCAGCCGAAAATCATATCATGATTGGACACACATTTTTGTGGTACACCTTTGAAGGGCAAAATAAATTCATATTATAGAAAAGTTTATTTTAATAGAAAGTCATAATCGCAAGGATGTGCCAAAGCTACAATTTTAATTTATTTTTGTAAATTATAAGAACCAAACCAAGCATTTAAAATATTTATAAAATTATATGAAAACCACAGTTTTTATTTATTCAAATATTTCTTTTTTTTCGTTTTCTTTGGCCTATCTCATACCAAACCATTCTTGTGTTTTGCAGAAAAGTAAAAGACAAACGGATGGACAGACAGATGGACGGACATTTAGACACCCAAAGTTTCAAGTCAAGAACCAGCAACGTTTGTGAACTCAACCCACACACTCTGCCCATTGCTATATACATACATATGTAGTAAAGTATATGTGGTAAAGTGACGTTTTTATTAAGTAAAAAATATGACAATCTCGTACATAAAGCATAAATCTGGTTGTGCAAAAATAATCTCAAAAAAGAAGACAAAATCCAACACCGAATGGAACACCATTAAGAAAATAATGTGTATCTCCTCCTAAGATGTGCGCGTATATATTTTTTTACACTATAGTCCTATACTACACCCATAAAATCAACATATGACGGACTAACTGACAATATGGCAGACGAAGGGGGATGCATGGCGGGGACAAACGAAGGGGCTAAGCAGTATTCTTTGGTAAATGCATAAAATTGAAAAATAAGACATGTTATTTTCCCCAAGTGTTGTGTGGAGGTTTCTCGCAATGAATGAGTTTCAGGGAATGAATGGAACTACATTCACATCACATCCACACAAGACCTCAAGGAATGAATATGCCTTTCCACATACTGTGTATGTGGACGTGTTCGCAGAAATAGATGAGGAGCAACATCCGCAAACACCATCATCATCATTATTATTATCATCATCATCAGCTTTTAGCTCAGCAATATTCCAAAATGCTCCCAGAGCTTAGAGCTCTGATGATGAAGCTCATCATGATGTTGACAACAGCCAAAGGGGCTACAATAACAAAATGGGAAAAGTCTGAAGAAAAAAAGCGAAAAATAAAAAAACAAAATCGCCCCATATGTGCGTATAAATCCTCAATTAAGACTTCCGTTGGAAAGTTAAGCACCTCTATGCTTCTCTCTACTACATTAGCGCAACAAAGAAAGGCATGAATGAAATTGTAAGAAAAAAGCAATAAGTTTTGGTTCCATCCGATGGAAAAACCTCATCTGTGGACAAACCACTCAGCAGCAATCAACCTACGTACTTATCATCCAGTCATTCATGGCACTTTTCAGCCTCCAGTTGTTTGGAAAAGAAAATTGCAAAAATTACAACAACAAAACTAATAAAGTTTTATGTTAGAGGAACACTGCAGAAGAATAGCCGAGATATCAATTATTATAATATTTTCAATGCACAGTGTGGCAGATATACAAATTTCATTACATTAATTAAATCTTTAATAGAAACAATTAAAAAAATGCTTAAGTATACAAAAATCAAGTAGGAATTAAATGAAAGAATTAGAAGTACTTCTTACATGTCCCAACATTGCTTAAGAGAAATATTGTTCAACTACCTGATGACAATAATAAAATGCTTCGAACAATGAGACAATGTCAACAACAATTTTCATTTAGTCTTGCAGCCGAAGAGATAATCGCTGAACACATCTCTGGTTTAAAAATGAATAAAAGTCCTGGTCATGATGGAATATCAGCCAAAGCCCTACAAAAATGCAGTGATGTAATTGTTTCAAGGCTTACAACATTATTTTGTGAGATAGTAAATAGCTCAATATATCCAGAAGTTCTCAAGATTTCCAAAATAATACCAATTCCAAAGGAAATAAATGCCCATACCGCTGATAGCTTTAGACCTATTGCGTTATTACCTCTGATCGATAAAATATTTGAGAAGATTTTGCACAAACAACTTGCAGACTTTTTGGAAGAAACCAACCAATTGTATGATTCGCAGTTTGGATTTAGGAAAGGTAGTGGAACACAGGAAGCTGTTGTAAATGTAATTAATATTGTATGCGACGGTTTGGACAATGGTAGTGGAGGAGTAGCTGGATTGTTTTATGATCTTTCAAAAGCTTTTGACCTTGTCGAACATGACATTTTGTTGCAAAAGCTCCCATTTTATGGCATTACGGAAAATTCAGTAAAACTAATAAGAAGTTACCTTGAGCAGAGAAAACAGTTCGTTGAATTGAAAGACTCTAGAAGCGATATTGGAGTTGTAAGACACGGTGTTCCTCAAGGAAGCGTGCTTGGACCCCTGCTATTTACACTCTATATAAATGATATAGCTAATCTTGACCTACATGGTAAATTGGTGATGTATGCCGATGATATTAGTCTGTTCTATCCTTACAATCATGATACAATACTAAAGGCTCAAATCGAGCATGATGCGGATATTATTCTTGAATATGTGAGAACAAACAAGTTGGTTCTGAACGTGAAAAAAACAAAGCTAATAAGATTTCGACCATATTCTACTGGAAGTAGTAGTGCCTTCAATGTACTGATTGGTGGGAATAATGTGTACGAGTGCAATTCACTGCAGTATTTAGGACTCCATATGCAGTCCAATTTGGCATGGAACACACACATCCAACATATTAAGCGTAAAGTAGCTCCTGCGGTTGGGATTCTTCAAAAATTTAGACATAAATTCGATGAGAAAACAAAACTTCTAATTTATAACAGCCTTATCAACAGTCACTTAAATTACTTGCCTGTAGCATACGGATATAAGAAAAGTAACGAGTTTCGAAGCTTACAAAGAATTCAGAACAGAGCGCTAAAAATTGTCTATAATCTTCCTGTGACATTCCCATCTGTTCAATTGTATGAAGACATATGTACACATATTTTGCCACTACACGGACTTTATAAAATGCAACTACTAGTCTTCATGTATAAAACACTGAATCATATTGGTCATCACGTGATTGCATTTTCGAGAAACCAGGTCGCATTCAATACACGGAATAATTCCAATCTTAGTGTAAAAAGGTGTAGGCTTGAAACAACAAAGCAGAGAGTTGAATATATTGGCTGCCTGGAACACAATCACTTACCTCAGGCTTTTAAAAATATTACAAGAATTTCAATATTTAAATCTTATTTGAAATCATATTTACATCAAAATATAGAAATGCTTCTATTGTAATATTAAATTAAATATATAAAAGATATAACATATAAAATATGTACTCTATTGAAAATATTGTTGTATTCAATACTTTTTTTTTTTGTTAAATAATGTAGTATTATTGCCAACTCGCCCCAATAATGTCCAAGTGGCGCTGGGGCACTTATGTACTTGCTAATTAATAATCAATTGAAATAAATGAATTATAAAAAAAAAAAAAAAAAAAAAATCTTTTCATTGTCACTATGAGTTTTAGTTTAAACATTATTTGATATTTTAAAAAATATTTGATATTTTAAAAAATATTTGCTATTTTAAAAAATATTTTATTTCAAAATTTTATGGGGCGACTTAATGTCAAGAGAGTTAACTTTTGTAACCGATGTCCTATCGAGTAGTAGTTACAACACAAAATTTCAACCAGATCGGTTAAGGACTCTCCGATTCATCCTATGAATTTTCTAACATATAAGCTTTGGATTAAAATCATTTATATTTCCTGATAATTTTTCAAAATTTAAAAAAAATTATCGTTCAATGTTTTTAAAGTTAAACATAATTTTTTTGTCAATTAATATTAAAAAAAAAAACATACAAAATATATATATCTATACTTTTTTTTACTTTTTTACCAAATATCCATGTTCTTTGTCCACATATATTAACCACTCATTTCCTCCGCTTTTGTTAACTATTATTAAAATGTTGACAACAAAATGAAAAACCCCTACACTCAAACAAAAATACAAAAATCATAAAAATTTAACACCTTTTTAATATATATGTTGTGCTGTTTTTTCAAACATAACAAAATTCAAACATTATTAAACATTTGTATTTATGTTTATTACAGTAATAAAACACCATATGAGTAGCTTAATAGCATTATTTAGCGAAAATACGTTAACAATTAAAAAAAAATCATACAAAACCTCCCAATAAACACCACCGACCGACCATTGGAATAAGTGTCATTTGGCCAAAAGAGAAAATCTGGTCGTAAAACTCCCAAACACTTATCGTTTACGTTTTTGTCAATATATTTTTGGTTAAAAAGTCGTAAACATGGTATTTAAGAAATTTTAGCTATATTCACTAATAAAGAAAAAATTAAAATACAATTTCAGCTATTAAAAAATCATAATCATTCGAGAGTTTTGGCAAAAGCTATAAAAACTTCAAGCCATAATTGTAGAGCAAAACATTGTGGTAAATGTCGTAAAATTTTTTTCAAATTGTAATTGTCTTTAAATTATTTTAGCTATTGTCTGGGGTAATGCTGTCATTCAGTGGTAATTTAGTTAAATTTTTGATAAATAAATTGTAAATTTTTTTTCTTTCAAAAGTATTTTTTTTCGACCAAATAAGACATAAAATTAAAGACATTTCATATTTAATATAAGGACAGTTTACTTAGCTTTAATAAAATTATCATACATTTGAGTACAAAATTGATATGTTTTAAAGTTCCATTTACTTTGGCTATAATTCAATATATAAAAATCTTTAATTTTTTCAGTTTTGCAGTACACAACAATTTTTTTTACTAAAGGCAAAGAAAATATCTTTAATATAGTATGATTTCGATTTAAAGATAATAACTCTTATATTCTAAGCACATTTTGTATTTTCCATACATTTTTAATAAATAAATAGTAGCGATTTATTTATTTGTTTTCTTTTCTTAAAATAAAAGTGATGGTGCCAAAATAAAATATGTGTAAATATAACGGCATTCAATATTTTTGATAAATTTCCTTATTTATTATAATGACATTTTACTTAATATTAAATTATAAGCTCATTTTGCATTTGTGTTTCAGTTAAGTTTTTAGTAAATAAATACCGATTTTTTCTTAAAAAAATTGATTTGGCGCCAAAATAAAACATAAATGTATAGTCGTTCTATACTTAATATGAACTTTAATATGACACTTTACCTAATATAAATTGAAGTATCTTAAATTTAAGAACAAAATGTACATACTTCAAATTTTCACTGTCTTTGGTTATGTATCATCAATATAAATATAGAAAATCTTTATTTTTCCAGTTTTGTAATATTTTTTTACTAAAACCAAAGAAAATATTATATTTAAAATAAGGCAATCGAAAATGATTTCGATTTAAACATAATAGATTTTTAATTTTATTATTATAAATACATTTTGTATTTTAGTTAAATTTTAATAAATTGCAGCTATTTATTTCTTAAAAAAATTTAATTAGAGCTAAAATAAAAGATAAACCCAGTCTATACTTAATATAAAGATACTTTACTTAATTTTAACTCGGAAATTTATTATCAGCAAATGAACGACGACCTAGGAGGAGTAGGAATCGGCCCACCTCCGCCGAAATATATATTATATATCCGCTGGGAAATATATATTTAAAATAAGGCAATCGAAAATGATTTCGATTTAAATATAATAGATTTTTAATTTTATTATTATGAATACATTTTATATTTGTATTTTAGTTAAATTTTAATAAATTGCAGCAATTTTTTTCTTAAAAAAATTTAATTGGAGCTAAAATAAAAGATAAACCCAGTCCATACTTAATATAAAGATACTTTACTTAATATTCAATTATATTCGCATTTTTTATTTTCATTTTATTACATAAATAGCTGCGACTTATTTTTATTTTTTCAAATTGATTTAGCGCTAATATAAAACATAAAATCAAAGACATTACATACTTAATATAATGACACTTTTCTCAATCTTAATTAAATTATCACAAATTTAAGTACAAAATTATCTTATTTTTGACTATCATTGTCTTTGGCTATAAATGAATACATAAATCTTTATTTTTTCCATTTTTTTAAATTTGTGCTAATAACAAAAAAATCTTTAACAAAAACTTATCGGAAATGATTTCAATTTAAAGATAATAATAATTATTAAATTATAAGCACATTTGGTATTTGTGTTTTAGTTAAATTGTTAATAAAGAAATAAAGACATTCCATACTTAATATAAGGACACTTTACTTAATATTTATTAAATTATCTTAAAGTTAAGTACAAAATTTTTTCTTTGGCTATAAATCAATATAAAAATCTTTATTTTTTCCAGTTTTGCAATACAGAACATATTTTTTTTACTAAAACTAAAAAAAATAGAATTCTTAAAATAAGGCAATCGAAATGATTTCGATTTAAAGACATTAGCTTTTAATTTTTATTACTATAAATACATTTTGTATATTTGTCCATACTTAATATAAAGATACGTTACTTAATATTAAATTATATCCCATTTTGTATTTTCATTTTAATACATAAATAGTTGCGACTTATTTTTATTTTTCGTAAAAAAATTGATTTAGCGCCAAAATAAAACATTAAATCAAAGACATTAATATTAATAAAATTACCACAAATTTAAGAACAAAATGTTCATACTTTTGACTGTCATTGTCTTTGGCTGTAAATCAACACATAAATCTTTATGTTTTCCATTTTTTTAATACACAGAACAAAATTTTGTGCTAACACCAAAAAAAAATATCTTTAACAAATACTAATCGGAAATGATTTCGATTTAAAGATAATAATTTTTAAATTATAAGCATATTTGGTATTTGTGTTTTAATTAAATTTTTAATAAAGAAGTTGTAGGGATTTTTTTTCTTGAAAAAAGTTGATTTGGCTCTAAAATAAACTATTAATATAAAGACATTCCATACATAACATAAAGACATTCCATACTTAATATAAAGACAATTTACTTAATATTTATTAAATTATCTTAAACTTAAGTACAAAATTGGCATATTTTAAAGATCCACTATCTTTTGCTATAAATCAATACAAAAATCATTCATATTTTCTGAATGAATGTTTCATTTCAGAAGAACATTTGTTCCAAAAAACCAAAAAAATGTATTTAGAATAAGCAAAACGAGAATAATTACCATTAAAGATAATAGTATATGCTCTTTTTGGACTTGTACTTTAGTTAAATATTTAATTAATAATTTTTAGCATCAAAAAATATAAATATAAAGACATTCCATACTTAATATGAAGACACTTTACTTAATACTAAATAAATTGTCTTAAATTCCATTGCATTTGGCTATAAATAAATACAAAAATTGTTAATCTTTTGCAGTTTTATAATACACAAAACAAATTTGTTTACTAAAACCAATGAAAATATCTTTAAAATAAGAATAGAGAATGATTTTGATTTAAAGATAATAACTCTTAAATTATATGCACATTTTGTACCTTAAATTGATATATGATGATTTAGAGTCATTTAGATCACTAAATTTAAAAATATATCTTTGAATTTAAGACAAGGCCCATTTTTGATTTGGAAATTAAATCTTATTTATTTCTAGAATAAAATTTATATGATATAATTTTTTTTTGTGAACGTAAGGAACCTTTCTTAACGCTGAAATCCAAAAGGCATTTATTTTTCCAAATATATTCTTTCTATTCCATTCGCCCCATGTTCCTTTTTTAATCCGTTCACTTTTTAGAATTTTTTGTTTTATTTTTTTTAATTACAAATGTCATACGTTATAAAATAGCTCGCATACAAATTGGCGGAAATTGTATGGGGAAATGCGAAATTAATTTAACGTAATTACTTTTTTGCCTTAGGGAGTGTGCTTTGGATTTTACAAATTACTGTCATGTAAAATATTCTATGCCAGAGATAGCAAAGCAAAAATGGTCAGCCGACCCCAACAATAAACGTTTGGAATTTAATAGAAAAAAATGCCTTGCAATTTTTGTCCGTAGTCGTTTAGACTAACGTTTAGTGGTTTCTATTTCAGTTTTTCTCTGATTATAATGAAATGCTTGATTAATGATAAGAAATACTAAATAAAAATAAAACAATAATATATGTACAAACATATATAGAAAAATTACACTATAATTTTTGTATTTTACAAATTGTTATTGATGTCTCACTCACAGAGTTTTCCGTATCATCCCCCTTACACTAATCCCCTCGCCTTGCAAGTCCCTCGCCCTCAATCTGCCTGTCTGCCCACTAAACTGCCATTGGTCTCTGAGGAATCGCCTTGGCAAATGTTAAATACTGAACACGTTGCACTTGTGCGCATATTTATTAAAAACAAATCGAAAAAAAAACAATAAATAAATATAAAAAAATAAATAGACGCATATGTCATGCCTTGGCGACAATATATTTCAAATATTGACGGGCGGGAGTCTTGCTTGAAAATTGAAATACGAGACGTAAAAAAAGTGCATGTGAAAACCACGAACTCAGAAATTTATTATCAGCAAATAGAACGACGACGAGGAGGAGTAGGAATCGGCCCACCTCCGCCGAGGAAATCTGGGAAAGATTAATGCTTTTGTTTATGATGGTTTGGCATATAAAATGTGGCAATCATTAAAGTAAATATATTTGTGGTACAGTTTTAAGGCCGATAATGTACTAAAATGCAAATAAAATATATTTTAATGGAAAGCCCTCTTTGCAAAGATGTGCAGAATCATTATTCGGATATGATTTGAGGAGTTAATACGTACGGAAAGTTTTCATTAAAGACTTGTTGCGTATTAGCTATAGCCAAATGTTTGTGGTGCACTTTTTGGGCTTATGGTGCTCTCGAATAATAAATATTTAACATAACTTGAAAGCTCTTTTCCCAAACATGTGTAGAATGATAATTATATTGTTCTTTCATGAGTAAAAATTTCCAAAAAGCTTTTATTAAATGCTTTTCATTTTAAAAGCTCTATACAATTAAATTATAATAAAATCTCTTTACGTTTGTGGTACACTTTTAGGCTCTCTAATGCCTTACAATTTTAATTTAATATACGTAAACGGAAAGCTGTTATTCCAAAGATGTGCAGGATATAATCATGTTCTCCTTTCTAGACTAACAACATGCAAAAAGCTTTTATTAAATCCTTTTTATATTAAAAACTACAGAAATATTTGTGGTACAGTTTTAGGGTCTCTAATGCCTTAAAATTTTTATTTAATAAACATAAACAGAAAGCTGTTATTCCGAAGATGTGCAGTAATTTAATCATGTTCTCCTTTCTGGAATTAAAATGTACAGAAAGCTTTTATTAAACCCTTTTTACATTAAAAACTCTACATAAATCTACAGATTTATACTGTATTCATCAACATTAAAAAAAACATAAATGAATTATGTTTTCGTACTTATATCATTTTAACATGCTCTGCTTTTTATTTTTTCAGCAAAAAATCTGCTATAAAAGCAAACTTGTATGTCATTTTTAAATATTTCTTTTAAGCGCAGAACTTATATTGTAGAACATCCCTAAGAGCTAAGTTTCCACTAGCAAACAATGTTGTTCCTATAAGAGACATTTTAGATTAACCTCTTTTCTATAACAGAATATCTGCTATTACAGCCAAAACCCTCAGCAGAAAATCTTCCTTCCAGGGTAACAATCGAAAGGATTGCATTTTCATTTTTTGTTGCAGGTTTGTGGACAGGAATTCCGTTTTTCTTCTCCAAAACTTTGCAGTTACAGCAAACTTTTCTGCTACCTTTTCTATTTATGTATTTTTCAATATAAAAATAAATATAATTCTTATACTGCTGCATATTTAACCTGTAACCAATTTATTTTAGACTCTTGATACATATTTCTTTTTTCGCCCCACATTTACATCTGCCATAGCAATAGAAAGTCCATTAAATTATTTTTATGGGTTGTAGCTCTTTTGCATTCAAAAAAACAAACCTCAATTTGGGGATGTGCATTTGCATTGCATTCAATCATTCAACAATTTTAGCACGAAAATATCTCAGAAGAAAAAACATTCGACACAATCGACCATAAAATTAAACGTCTAGTCTAACACGAATCGTTTAAAATTTCAAAATTTAATTTATGAATTGGTTTTTGGTGGAGTCGAAAGTACACATTTGCTAAAATTACGATGCAAACAACAAGAAAATTAAAAAAATAATTGCCTGGAAATTTGTGCAAACGCTTTGCAGAAAAATGCTAAACAGATGTTAGGCCAAAAATAAGAATGCCACACATTAACTGATGTTTGCCAGAAATGATAGGAAGACGAATAAAGCAGGGAACATTAATATTTCTGTTTTTTTTTTGGACCAAATTACCAAAGATAATGGCAGAATATTGGCCATTAGTCGGGAAGTATTTTAGCAGTGCAGATTCATAAAAATTTGTGTATTTTTCATGCAGCAAAAAAATGTATATCTTTTACGATAATTTATATTTGCAGATTCGCAGATCACCTTATTCAACAACCGTTTTCAAAAAAGCTATATCAACAACCATTGGGAACAAATTGTTTCTGTTTTAAATCTTATTAAGCACTAATTAATTAATAACTTCATTCTATTATTTTTAAGCAGATGAATTTGAAAGGCTCTTCAAATAAAAATTGGAATATTCTTTCAATATATGTTTCGATCCACAAGATCTATAACAGTCATTTCAGTGTCTTCCAATTCGAAATTTAATATTACTTTTGTAATGACTTCAGTATGTCAAATGATCAGAAACATTTTTTAACTGTTCTGGGTTCTGCCACACTATAGGCTTGAAGAAAAATTCTACAAATCTACTTCCATCCCTGATTATAGTAAGAACTCTCTAGTTCCTAAAAATAGTGGCGAATCCCCTAAGCCATTTTTTCATATTTGAAAAAAACAAAATAATCCGAGGAAGCTAAATCTGGCGAAAAAGGCTCGTGTTGAAGCAATTCGAACTTCAATTCATTGATTTTGGCCATCGCAATAGTGATTTTGTGAACTGGTGACTGTGAGCAAACGCAGCACCCACCTTGCGCACAGATTTCTCATCATCAAATTTTCCGTCAATATTGATATGCCTATGACTTCATCTAGCTCACGAAACCTTAACCTACGGTCATCTAATATCATTTTTTGGATTTTCCATTTCTAACGCGGACACCCCAACTGGTTGACCACTAGGGTGTTCGTCTTGGCCGCTCTTACGTCCCCGGTTAAACTCTGCCACCCAATATCTGATAGTTTTAAACGAAGGAGCTAACTCCCCCAAAGTAGAATCTAGCTCGGTTTCTTCAATCTTCAACATCGTCTTCTTTATCCAGCGATTTTCAATAGCTTCTATACACAGTTTACATATAGTACTGTCTAGCTCTTGAAAATATCCAGCAGCTGCAACCTCAACCTCTTCATTGATGGCAAATCTTTTTCCGCCTCCAATAATCCAAGGGAACTAAATCTGGCGAATAAGGTGCGTGATAAAGCAATTCCAACATTAATTCATTGATTTTGGCCAACGCAATAGTGTTTGTGTGAACTGATGCACAGTCTTGATTGTGAGCAAACGCGGCACCCATCTTGCGCACAGTTTTCTCACCGTCAAATTTTCCGTCAATAGGCGATGTAAGCACTTTTTGAAATGACTATGACATCAGCGATCTTCACACATGTCTATCAATACCAAATTAAAAATAATCAATTCATGTAATCTACACTTCACAACTATACGGTTGTGAATCATGGAACGCAGCAACCAAAGATATAAACGCAGTTCAAGTATTCACCAACCGCTGCCTGCGCAGAATATTAAAAATATTCTGGCCAGCCACAATCTCAAACACCAATTTATGGCAAATTACTAACCAAACCCCGATCAAGGACGAGATTCAAGGAAGAAAAAGGAGGTGGAGATATCAATAGACGGCAAGGTCGACGGGCTCACACATGGCGACGACATGTTGAGACGGAAGCTGCCAGCAAGGGCAAAGTTTGAATCAACTCGAAAGTTTTAGATAGATTTAGATGGAAACAATTTGTTGTGGCCCTATGATTCTTATAGGATATACAGGAAATAATAAATTTTGTGGATTTTTTTAACCATTTCTGGTGTGGACACCACAGTTGATCGATCACTACGGTAGCCGTCTTGGCAGCTCATACGGCCCATTTTAAAGTCTACCACCCAATATTTGATAGTTGTAAATGAAGGAGAAGTCACAGCCGAAGTAGAATCTAGCTCGGTTTTAATATTGGCTGGACTGAGACCTTTCAAATGAAAGTATTGTAATGGGTGGTTAAATTTTAAGGGCCGATGTTGATTTTGAATAAAACATTTAGGATATTATTGTTATTTCCTTTTATTATGATAAAATTGGTATGGTTCAATTATGTATGGAACAAACTATAGGCCAAATGGCCGCCGCGACCTCGGCGGCACACCTCCATCCGATGGTCCAAATTTTAGATGACGCTGAGGCATAATAAAGGTTCTATGCCGTTAATGTGCCGAATTATCTCATCCTTTAGCTGTTGAATTGTTGCTGGCTTTTCGACGTAAACCTTTTCATTTTAATAACCCCAAAGAAAGAAGACCAACGGTGTCAAATCACATGATCTTGGCGGCCAATTGACATCGCCACGACGTGAGATAACACGGCCATTGAATTTGTTGCGCAAAAGAACCATTGTTTCGTTAGCTGTGTGGCAAGTGGCACGGTCCTGTTGAAACCACATATTGTCCACATCCATATCTTCCAATTCGGCGCATAAAAAGTTCGTTGCCATCTCACTATAGCGAACACCATCCACAGTAACTGCCCGACCGGCCTCATTTCGAAGAAGTATGGCCCGATGACTTCGCCAGCCCATAAGCCGCACCAAACGAACTGGGCGAGCATGCACAGGTGTTTTCACATCTCCTACAGACCCGGTTTGCTGAAATTTGCGCACAATTCTCCCGATTGTGGACACGTTTGGTCGATTATGCTGATCAAAAAACATCACGAAGTGCACAAAATGCATTTTGATTTGAACCCCCATTTTCTTAAAATGCTTACAAAACTTTAACGCGTTGCTCGATTGTGTATCTTTCCATGGTTCAAATTGCAGAAAAAATGCAGAAAAAACTTGGCGTTTAGGTGTGGTTCACATTCAACATCGGCCCTTACAATTTAACCACCCTTTATTACATATCGGTGACCAATTTATTCACGCAAAGAAAAAATTCGTTTCTGCGAAACGAAATATTAGACAACTACAATTCTCGTTTGCCGGAACTGAAATTTTGTTTGTTGTGACAGAAACGAATTTACAGCCTGTTTCTGTAACTTGAAAATTTGCTTTCGTTCGCCTGTCAGACGACAAACAGCTGATTTGGGTTTCACTAACTACCATCAGAACGACAAGTCGAACGATAATGAACTCGTACGAAAACGTAATCATTTCAGTGTAAATTTTGGTTTCTCTATCTCTCTTTGCTGTCATCTGGGCGAACGCAAATGTCAGATCGAGTCACTTTATTTTATTTGTCGACTGATAGAAACAATGACAAAAAAAAACCTTATTGAAATCAAAACTAAGTAGATATTGATATAATTATGGTAAAACCAATTAAATAATGATAAAACTGTATACAAACATACATATGTATACATATTTGAGCTTAAAGCAGTCAACATTGGCAGCTCGCTAAGATGAAAAAAAATCATCAGTGCACAATGAGAGAGAGGTGAGAGAGAGAGAGAAAGAAATGAGAGTCTTGGTTCAGCTCAGCAGACCCACCCAGGGTTGATGTTTTGGCCACCGCTAGTGAGAAGAGAACAGAGGTGTATTTGCTAAGGTCGATCATGCAAAAATGTGTGCTGTTCTAGACCGGAAGTTGTGAAATTATTGATGTGGCAATTACATTATTTTCCAATTGGTTAAATTCTAACGTCATTGACGTAAGGCCAGGCGAACGAACGAACCTTAGAGAAACCAAATTCCTGACGAAAGTGAGTGACTGGTTTTCGTTCGCAGATACTTTCGTGAGAAATACAGAAACAGGCCGTTATTCTTTGCGTGTTCCATGTTTACAAATGCACTGAGATCGTTTACTTTTGAGTGCTCAAAAAGAAAAACTAAACAAAGTGGCCCCTTGCAACTTAAAACATCTGTTTTTGAAGGTTGCCACTGTTCAGGAAATTTTTTTTTACAATCTACCACCGCCATCTATAAGGGACCGCTCTAATAAGTTCTGTCTGCGTTGAAAAAGATGTCAAGATCCTTTCCTTGGAATCTTTATATATTAGAGCCTTATATATATCAATTCCAATAACGGACATCTGGTAACCACCACACAAACTGCCAGATTTATTCGAACACAACTTCCCCATAACTTCTGTAGCAATCACCTTATTTATTCACTAAAATGCGTTGCACATGGTTTGTGTCTAGGGTTTGGCATTAAATTTTTTTTAACACTCTTAAATGCATTTGTTTTAAGTACGAAGTGTAGTAAATTTCGTTCCTCTGGAAATAATTTCCTTAGAAAATGTCTTTAACATTACTTGGTTATTCTGAAACCGAGGTCTTTCAATTATTTGTTTTTTGATCTTATCTCTTTTTTCCACAGAATATGTAAAATACCATTGAATTTAAGATATTATCAACAAATTGCCAATAATAACGGAAATATGACACCAGGGGCATAACCAATACAAATTTGGTTAATCATGTTTACATACGAGTATTTAACAACTTCCTTTGATCATTGACATGATCAATTGACAAATTACTATGGTGGGTTTTTTTTTGTATTTCCTTCAATTTCCATTCCATATTTTACCCAAACTACCAAAGCAGTTTTTGTTTCTATTTTCTATGAGCTGCTAACTTAGAGTTTTTAACAAACAATACATTTCCGGCGAATGACTAACTGCTCTTAGCCTACAGCGGTAATTTGTTTGAATTTGTTAGTTACAACGAACATATCGGCTAAACCAACAACTAACCGCTCAGTCAGTATTCGCGCAGTCGTTGTAGTCTCGAATACGACTCCTCTATGTAATCCGCAGCAAAATGCGGCAAATGGCACGCGTGCGTACAACTAACTACAAATTAATACGAATTAAAGCAAAACTTAAATAATCTCTATTATTTAATGTGTTAACAATAACAACAACTCAGAGGGGTATAACATAGATACGAGTACATACATATGAACCCCGCCTGAGAATGGCCGAACATAGGGGGCAATGATGATGACGATGGTCTCCTATATCAAATCCAAATAAAAAACAACGTATACAGGTTGCTTAGATGGCTAGCCAAATAGCTAACTTGTGGTCTATTAAAAAGCCAAACAATCTCCATTCTCTTCCAGACGGACAGACGGACGGGCGAAAAACTTTATTTATGAGTGGATGGCAGAAAGCGATATGAAGCCACCGCTTACTGGGTACTCGTAGAGTCAGCCACTCAAGAAGAAAATGATAATAATTGGCTGCAAAGAGTTGAAGTACTCCGCTGCGGCTGCCTTATGTGTCCCGTTTGGAATAAACAAACATTTGGCGCTGCACTACTTGTTTTGGAAGCGTGCAGCCAACACCTTTTCGTTGTATTTTTTCTAACTAAATTTTTTTTGTTGGGGATATGTTACACTTTGCTATTTGGACGGTTTTGCCAAAAAAAAAGTATCCGACTGGCCAAAACAAGAAGTACCGATATACATACTCATACCAATATAAATTATAAAGTGCAGCCACCAAATGACTATTCATTTGCAGAACTCAACATAATAGAAGCGGTCCAAGACAAAAGAAAAGCAGTTAATTTAATGAGAATTTATTGTTTTAGAGGAAAAGGCCAGAAAATGCAATTCATTAATGTGTCCGCCCGTCCGCTTTCGTCTCGCAATATGTTGTTACCTGCTTCTCCCCACCACCGATTGCCTTCCCCATCACCACCCATTCGAATGTAATATTCTTTAATGTTATGCCTTTTTATATATCTTTTATTGTTTTTCTTTTTTTTTTTGAATAATTGACCATCTCTCGCTAAATTAACTGTTATTTCATTGGTAATGCATCAATGATTTAATAGCGTGTCTTGGCCAGTTAATTGGCCAAATAGCAAAAAGTTTTTAATAATAAGGAGCAATCCTGCAAACCAGTTAAAACCATTTTATGAACTTTTTGCGAATTTTTTTTTAATTTTTTCAATACAATTTTCAATTTGCTAATGGGGGAGTAGTTCATTATATAATTGTATATCATTATATATAAACTTTAAATGCAATTACATTGTGTATTACAATTACAACAACAAAAACAAAAATTGTTACATTTTGTTTTTTCTTTGTATTATTTTTCAGAACTGGAAAAAATAACCATTTTCACAACTTGTCCTTTTTTTATTTTTTCCTTGCGAAAAAAGTAGTTAAATTCTTAAGTCAAAAAAAGTAAGGAAGGACAAAGGTCACTCAGAGTCGAATTATGTGATACACAATACATCCCTGTTAAATAAGAATAAGAAGAAGTGTTAAATTCGTTGTGTCAAATTTCATCAAGATCGGACTAAAATTGCGACCTGTACTCTTTGGACAACTATGTAAAGATGGACGGACAGACGGACCGATGGACGGACAGTCATGGTTAGATCGAATCTGCTAGTGATGCTGAGATAAAGCCCCCACATAAAGGTACCTTCAGATTAAAAAAAATGATTTTAAACCGAATATGCTGAACATACGAGTACACCTTTTATAATTTTTTTAATTAAATCGACTATAGTGAGAATGGTTCATATTTTGACATATAAAGATTCCTTCCTATTAGACCTTTTGATGCTCAATTAACATTATTTTGAACCGATTTTTCTGAGATTTGAACATTTATATATTATATTAAATAATCCTACGACCTATTTATACCACGTCATTGTTTTAATATAAAATGAATGTCCCTTACGATTTGACTTATTGACGGCGTATATAATAAATTAAAACCAACGATCTGACTTTACATTTACGGTATCTAATAACACTGTGCAACAGTGAAAAAAATACACGGACTTTACAGTATAGGTTCGATTCTACTATCAAAGGATAGTATAACCCTATACTCGGTTTGGCGAATTTGGTGACCAATATTTTTTTTATGGACCTCCAACGTTTCTTAAAATCAGTGAGCCGCTCCTAAAAGGTGTCATCAGCTTTTGTCCAACAACTAATTCAGACTTGGTGATACCGCTTAACTATATTCGGCAATAATGTAGCTAAAAAAAGCTGAATAAAGTACTTAACATTTTTAGCGAAAAAAAAATTGCTTTTTCAGCATAACTTTCAGGGACTCTTAATTGTTCACTAACAATGCTTGGCAAAATTATAGCCAACGTAAATCGAAACAACTTGTGTGAACATATCAATACAATCTTAACGTGTTTAGGCACCCTAAATAGCTCAAAAAACCACATTGTACCTCAAAAATGTTAGTCTTTCACTATTATGTAACAAAACTATTTTTTGGTATAGGGAATGTTTATCAACTTTATAGAAAATATTAAGGCCAACTTTTTTGTGAAACATATTAACCCTCTAGCTCTACCACATAACTGTAATTTTTGGCCTTATTTTACCAAATCGTAAAAAACACCCCTTAAAATGGGGAGGTCGGGGATGAAATGTTCTACAAAAATGTTGGCCATAAAATTTTACTATATGTGTCAGAACACACCAAAGCTCAAAACATAACACAAACACCAAAAAAGGTCAAATTTCTATTTGTGCAGGAACGTTAGTCATACGATCTAATGGTCGAAGCAATAACGATACAAGTAAAGAAAGTTTTTGACTGGAATTTGGCTGTTCTTTTGGTTGTTTGTTTGGATGTTTGTACCACGTAGAAATTTTACAGGTAGACATTAAAGTATACCGATTGACTCAGAATCACTAGCTGAGTCGATTTATCGTGCAATTTGTCTGTATGTCTATCCATCTTAAGCTGTTCGCAAAGTAAAGATCACAATTTCACTCAAATATTGATTGAATTTAGTGCAAAGTACTCTTTCACTGCTGGGAAGGAGTATGTTGAAATAGGCCAAATATGGTTTCGATTTAGATAGATTTCCTAGATGTATGTACCTCCGATTTGGCATCTAAGCACTATAGAATCCACATTGTACAACCGATGTGTGTCAAATTCGACGCACGGAATACTTCTGGCAGAGATGTTGTTGACTTTCAATAAAATCGGTTCAGATTTATATATTGACCCCAAATATATGTTTTTTACAATTTTAGATCTAAGCTCTATAGAAGCAATCCAATAACTTTGGAATTCAGCAGTGTTTATTTCTTTGATCCAAAGACAAACATGGTAATAATTGAGGAAAATCGGTTCAGATTTAGATACATTACACCCAATTACAATCTCCATTCTCTTCCAGACGGACAGACGGACGGGCGAAAAACTTTATTTATGAGTGGATGGCAGAAAGCGATATGAAGCCACCGCTTACTGGGTACTCGTAGAGTCAGCCACTCAAGAAGAAAATGATAATAATTGGCTGCAAAGAGTTGAAGTACTCCGCTGCGGCTGCCTTATGTGTCCCGTTTGGAATAAACAAACATTTGGCGCTGCACTACTTGTTTTGGAAGCGTGCAGCCAACACCTTTTCGTTGTATTTTTTCTAACTAAATTTTTTTTGTTGGGGATATGTTACACTTTGCTATTTGGACGGTTTTGCCAAAAAAAAAGTATCCGACTGGCCAAAACAAGAAGTACCGATATACATACTCATACCAATATAAATTATAAAGTGCAGCCACCAAATGACTATTCATTTGCAGAACTCAACATAATAGAAGCGGTCCAAGACAAAAGAAAAGCAGTTAATTTAATGAGAATTTATTGTTTTAGAGGAAAAGGCCAGAAAATGCAATTCATTAATGTGTCCGCCCGTCCGCTTTCGTCTCGCAATATGTTGTTACCTGCTTCTCCCCACCACCGATTGCCTTCCCCATCACCACCCATTCGAATGTAATATTCTTTAATGTTATGCCTTTTTATATATCTTTTATTGTTTTTCTTTTTTTTTTTGAATAATTGACCATCTCTCGCTAAATTAACTGTTATTTCATTGGTAATGCATCAATGATTTAATAGCGTGTCTTGGCCAGTTAATTGGCCAAATAGCAAAAACATACCTATGGGGGGGAAATGCAGCTCAGCATTTAGAGAAGAAATGTATGATTAAATGGGGGGAAATTTAATGCAAACCTGCTTTTGAAGTTAAGCCGCAGTACATAATGGCAAAGAAAAATAACGGCAGCAATTGGCCAAGGGCTATCTCCATTAATTAGTTAGTGAGTAACAGTTTATTGTGTTCTTATTAAAAGTGCAATAAAAAATATAACAAATTGCAAAACAATGATTCGCAGAAAAAGTACTTATACGAGTTTTATGCCAGAGAAATGTTTCTAAACATGTCTAATGTTTCCAGAAACATGTTAATAGGCTCCAATTTACCACTTATTTTTATAGTCTAAATTTAGTGGAGGAAAAAGTATAACATATCGAAAAAGTTACCTAAGAAACTGAATATATTCGGTGGAAATTTGTTTTAGAACAGCTTAAGTCATCTGAGCTAAGTCTGTCCGTCAGTCTGGCTGGTGCATACGATAACTCTCGAATGGAGTAACCGATTGACTTAAACTTTGCTATGAGGTAATATTTGTATACCATACACCACTCTGTGGTATAGGGTATTATTATAAGTTACCAGATGCGTGTTACGTCTTAAAATGTCGGAGCTAGACCCATTTTAAAGTATACAGATCGACTCGGAATCACTAGCCGATTCGATCTACGATGGTGGTCCTAAAATTAGCCGACCTAACAACATAATCTCCTTATAGCTCGATAAACTTTTTCAGCGATTTTTAATAGTTACGATACCCTGTTTACATATATTAAGAACTGTCTGTCTATCTCCAAAATAACCACCAACCGCAAACCTCCACCGCTTCAATGCTGGCAAATCTTTTTCCGCCGCGCAAATTTTTCAAGTTTGGAAACAAAAAATAATCCGGTCGAATATGGTTCGTGCTGCAGCAATTCGATCTTTAATTCATTGATTTTGGCCATTGCAATAGTAGATGTGTGAACTGGTGTATTTTCTTGATTGTGAGCAAACGCGGCAGCCATCATGCGCACAGCTTTCTCATCATCGAATTTCCGTCAATATGCGATATATAGGACATTTTGAAATGCCTATCTATATGTCAATTCTGCTAGTTTTGTTTTTTAAAGTCCGCAGTTTAATGAACCATGAATGTTAATAACGTAATTGCTGAGAATATCGGTTCAGATTTAGATATGGCCCCTATATATAAGTATAATAACTGTATCCTACAGCGTTTTCCAATAAGAGTGATATGATTTCTTTGCAAAACACACTTATTGTTAAGAAAATTCAAAAGTTTTTTATTTAATGTGATGTACAATCGATACAATTAAGTTCTAAATAAAATGGCATCCACGACTTCTTCTGCATTAACGAATTTGATGAATCCAATTTCCGAGCACTTTTTCCACTAAATCAAGTCGTATGTCATGAATGGCACGTTAAATATTGACTTGTTAAGCTTGAAGAGAGTCTGGTTTATTCCGAAAGACCAATAATTTCAAATAACCCCATAAGAAATAGTCTAATGGTGTTAAATCACAACTTCTTGGAGGCCATTCAATATCACAATTTCTTGAAATAATCGAATCTCCAAACTTTCCTCGCAAAAATTCAATTGTTTCATTTGTTGTGTGGCACGTAGCCACAATCGGTCAATGGCAAAAAGATAGCTTTTAAACAGAGCTAAAATATTGCTCATGGGTGTCAAGATCGTAGGTCGACTGGAAATTGTTTTTTTTTTGGATTTTAAAAAAATTGACTTAGCATCATTTTCAAATGTGAACTCAAAGTTTATATTTGCGCTAGCTCCTTAACGGTACGTCGGATCGGGAATCGGTCAATGCCACAAAGATAGCTCTAAACGAGAGCTAAAATATTGCTCATGGGTGTCAAGGTCGTAAGTCGACTGGAAAGTGTTTTTTTGGATTTAAAAAAATGGACTTAGTGCACGAAAAGTTGCAATTGGATAAACGTTATTCTTGCGTATATCTCTCCATGATGAAATTGTAAACACTACTGAATACAATGAATAACAAATGTTAGATCATGACATATTACAAATGGCCGAAACGTCACTTCAAAATCATATCATCCCTATTGGAAAGCCCGTTATGTACATCCCGATTTGGCATTTATGCTCTATATGGGTAAGTCCTACGTGACGAACGCTACATTCGTACTCTTTTCGGATACAATTTTAAATATTTTTTGGTTTTTCAAAAAAAAAAAAACTTCTTTTTTTATTGAGATTTGAGTATACTTTCGAATGTCATCAAATATAATTTTTGTAACTGTTATTTGTTACGAAATAATTGATCACAAAACGTTGTGACGCACGCTACGAAAAGTGGAAGTAAAAGTGAGAAAGTTAAAGTGTGTTTTCGTAATTGTTAGAAAATGTAACATAACAAAATACACAAAATCGAATACCTAAAAGATGGAAGAATATAAGAAAATTCTAAAATAACTTATTTGCAACCAAAAGCTTTTGCCGTTTTTTTTTTCAAAAAGCCCAGAACTATTTGTGACGCTCGCTACGTGACGCACGTTACATTTTTTGAGTAGCAAATAAATAAAACATTGTATTTATTTGAACAAAATAATTAATATTTTTTTAATTTCATTTATTAATAAACATTTTATGTCTATAAATGAATTTATGAATGAATATATCTTTCTATATGAATTCGATGTTAACACTAAATTAATGATATAAAAAACACCCTAAAAATTTAATTTTTTTTATAATATTATGAGATATAAGGTAGGGTAGGTTTTGGTAATAATTTTTGTATTAATGGTCATTGACATATTTTTTTTATATATTTAAAAAATTATAAAAATCAAATTAAAGCTGTGTCAATTTCAAAAATTTTTGGTTGGTAAACTGTTTCTGAGACTTGTTCATATAAACTTTATTTTCTGGCAGTTCTTTATGAAATTTAGCACAGGAAAGTTCTATGAGGCGCTAATTACCTCTGCCAAATTTCATAAAAATCGGTTCAGATTTATATATAGCTCCGATATATAAGTAAATCCCAATTTTACATCATTACAAATATATTTTTTTTCGCTTGAAATCAATTTTAGAACATTTTAAGTTAACTGAGCAATGTCCGTCCGTCCGTCTGTTCGTCTTGTGCAAACAATAACTCCAGAAAGGATTAACCGATTGAATTCAAATTTGGTATGTAATAATATTTGTTTTATCTCAGGCTAAGTCCCTCACTAAAATAAGCCAAATGAAGAATTGTAATAATTTTGTCTGCCAATTTTCTTTCCCATAGTTTGTGTTGCCTATTCTAATCTTCATCAAAAAAAAAAACAATTTATATTATTTATTATTTTTATTTATATTATTCTACGATCACATTTAATTAAACAAATTTGACACACCAACAAGTTTCACTGCTGCGATATCATTGATTATTTTTACAATAAATATTTTGTTTATTATTTCAATACGAGAAAGATATATCGAATAAACCACTCGTGTGTGTAAACTCTGGAGCTCATAATCCACACTGTTTTTTGGCGTGGGAATTTAACATTTCCAACACTGAACGGGGTGGGAGGGGGCAGCTTAGCTGTACAAATGCTGTTTATTGGCAATTAATTAATATTTATTTTTGTGACAAAACTTAAAAAACTATTATCACATAAATAAATCATATAAACGCCAAAGAAAAACATGCAAAAAAACTCGCAAAAATCACGCAGAGACACTTGTTGCTTGTTGCCAAACAGCCAAACTGCCAGTTTGCCACTTGTTATCTGCCAATATCGGCAACATTTTGCACAAAATTGCTAAAACACCAGCTACAGGACAAGAAGTACCAAAAATAAATAAAACGATAGGAAGAGTTGATCGAAAAGCTGAACAATTCGAATGTGAAAACATTCAATAAATAAATCTAAATAAAAATTAAATCGATCATTAACAAAAAACTTCTAAAACATTTAGATAGTTTTTTTTTCTGTCATAGAAAAACAAAATTTTGCAAATCCGATTTTGGCAAAACTAACAAAATTCTCAATTTATATATTTTCCGCCCGATTGCTTAACAATCCAAGCCAATCCAACAACTAACCGCAACCACCCACCCACATGGTCATTTATTTGATATTTACAATTTTTCACGATTCACATACTTTTGCTTACAATGTTGCAAAAGGAAATTTTAGAAAAAATATACCAAAATTTGTTTTCAAATTTTGGTTGCTTTGGAATTCGCTTTGCTTATTTTTATTGCTGCGTGCAATTTTCAGAAAATTTACAAAAATAATCGTTTACATCCATCCATCGTATTGAGTGAGTGGTGTTTATCATCATCATCGTCATCGTCGTTGTTGTTTCTATGAAAAATACACATTTGTTAATTTTATATATTTAATTTTTTTTTGCATTTTTTATAATGAAAAATGATTTTCATTCATGTTCTTTTTGACGAGTTGAACATTATGTTCGACGGCCGACTGCGGACTGCGTGCAGTGCAGGCTGGCATGTCTGTCCGTCCGTCCGTCCACTCGCTTTAGCCGTTCATTTTCATTTACTCATTCATTCATTAATAGATTTCGTGGGAGGGGGGCTCCTCACTAAATGCCAACAACATATGTATAAATATTCAATTGTAAATATTTGTTTATTTTTTTTTCTTCTGTTATTTCTGCGAAAAATTCATGCATAATTTTTATTGAGTCACATTGGTGGATGGGAAGGATAGCTAGGGCAAGAATTTCGACTTGCAATGTTGGTAGGAACTCTATCATTTTGTCATATGTCCCAGAAACCGTCCATTAAACAAAAAATTTGAAAATTGATACAGTTTTATTTTTACTTTCATAATTTTACAAATATATATAAAAAATGCCTTCAATAACCACTAATATACAATTAAATAACAAACATTTTTTTTATTTAATTATGAAAATACACTTCAACTTTCAAAGTTACTTGCACTTTCCTAGCGTGCGTCACAAAACTTTGTGATCAATTATTTCGTAACAAATAACTGTTAAAGATTATGTTTTATGCCATTCGAAAGTACACTTAAATCCCACTAAATTCGATGTTTAAATTGAAGTTATTTCTTTTGAAAGGCCAAAAAATTTGTACACTTTTATCCGAAAACGTGTACGAATGCAGCGTTCGTCATGCAGGATTTTCCCATATCAACTCCAATGTCATATCGATAAATGTGGTTCGGCACAGCTTTAGAAAAATAGCTTTTCATTGGTATACAACTTATTACGTTTAGTGCTCTAGAGCTCCGGAAAATGTTCCACAAAAATATGTAGGAATTTTTCGTCCATAATAATATTTAATTAAAACAAGATGATGTAACTTACCAAATTAATATTCTGCACATCTTTGGGGAGACAGCTTCCCATTGATGCTCATTCGTTACTATTTGAGTGCATTAATGACCTGAAAAGTGTACCACAAAAATCAGTGTAGCTAATTTTCTTAAAAATGGTGAGATAATAATATACTGCGCATCTTTGGAGAGAGAGAGCGTCCCATTGATACTCATTTGTTTCCATTTGAGTGTCTTAATGACTTGAAAAGTTTACCATAAAAATCAATGTAGCTCTTTTCATTAAAAAAATGTAGATAAAATTCTTATGATTAAAAACGGCCAATAGGTTATAAATAGATTCGGCATATCTGCAGGAGATGTGCTCTCTTTTGATTTACATTTCATTGGCATTTGAGTTCATTCAATCTACGAAAAGTGTACCACAAATCAAGGCAGCCAATTTTTTTTATAAAAAAGTTTTATTAAATTTCTATCTCTTTTAACTTTGTGCTAAACCACATTTCACAATAGATACTGCAACATACCAAATATAACACAAATAATATTCTGCACATCTGTGGAGAGAGATCTTCCAATTGATGCTAATTTATTACAATTTCAGTGCCTTAATGACCCAAAAAGTGTACCACAACAAAAATCAATGAAGCTCCTTCCATTAAAAAATTTACATAAAATTCGTAGGTTTAAAAACGGTCTAAAAAAGTTATAAATAGATTCTGCATACCTGTAGGAGTAGAGCTTTCTTTTGATTTACATTTTATTGTCATTTTAGTTCATTAAATCTCCGAAAAGTGTACCACAAATCAGCGTAGCTATTTTTTTATCAACAATTTATATTGAAATTGTAGTTTTTATATCTTGCCAAAAAAAAATAATAATTGTATAATTCGGCCCATTTCTGAAAAAAGGGCTTTCTTTCCTTCAATACTTTTATTAACTTTGTAGGTATAATAATTTTCCAGAATGGTTTATTTATCATTTATAATACATATTTATATTCTGCACATCTTTGGAAACTGATTGTTCTATTGATATACATCTTATTACCATTTGGGTTTACTAAATATACGAAAAGTGTACCACAAAAATCAATGTAGCGCCCTACTCTCTGCAAGTTTAGTTTTATTTTCTAGAAATTACACTTACGAAAATGAATTACATATATGATTCTGCACATATTTAGGTGAACAATTTTCCATTGATAATAAATCTATACAATTTGTGGGTATTGAGTACCCGAAAAGTGTACCACAAAAATCAGCAGTGGGCTTCTATTACAACTACTCGAACTGAACAATGGAATTTTGAGTACATTTCCACCGAATGTTTATTTGCAGTAATATAATCTCTTCGTTTAGATCTATAGACAATTCAAGTCATTTGCGAGTATTAACTGTTCTGCAGAAAATATCAAATACAGATTATACTTATAAAGAATAATATGTTAATAATAGCCTGCACATATTTGAAGAGAGAGTTTCCTATTTATACCCATTTGTTACAGCTTGAGTGCCTTAATGATAATAAGATGACAGTTCTTGTGACTAAAACTTTCCAATAAAACTTATAAATATGTTATGTTATGAAGTTATGCTTTCTTCTGATTTTTTTTATATTGCCATTTGAGTTCACTAAATCTCCGAAAAGAGTACCACAATCAGCGTAGCCAAGTTTTTTTATCAAAAATTGATATTAAAATTCGAATGCTTATAGCTTGTCAAAACAAATAGCAATAGAACTTTCTGCTAAAACGCATATCATTGCCATTTTCGTAGATTATAGACTCGAAAAGTGTACCATTCTGCAAATGTGTGGAGAGATATCTTCCCATTGATGCTTATTTGATACCATTTGAGTGCCATGATGACCTGAAAAGTTGACACAAAAATCAATTCAATTCAATCAATCAATTGAGATTAAATTCTTATGATTAAAAACGGCCAATAAAAGTTACAAATAGATTCTGCACTTCTGTAGGAGTTGTGCTTTCTACTGATTTAGATTTTATTGCCATTTGAATTCACTAAATTTCCTAAAAGTGCACCACAATCAGCGTAGCCAAATTTTTTATCAACAATTTATATTAAAATTGTAGTCCTTAAAACTTATCTAAACAAATAGTAATTAGGTAATTCTGCACATCTTTGGAAAAAGAGCTTTCTGCTAAAACACATTTCATTGTAATTTTTGTAGATTATAGACTCGAAAAGTGTACCACAAAATTCTGTGTAGCGTTTTTTCTTCATTATTATATATTAACTTTGTAGCTATAATAATTTACCAGACAGAACTACTAATATTGTTCTGAAACTCTATTATTTAGTCATATATATATCAAACCCCAATCTCTTATCGATAAATGCGATTCTGCACAGCATTAGAACAAAAGCTTTCCTGTAGGGAATTTTTCGTCAATAATATACATAAACTCAATATAATGTACCAAGTATAAAAAAAAATAATATTCTGAAAATCTGTGGAGAGAGATCTTCCCATTGATACTAATTTCATACCATTTGAGTGCTGTAATGACCTGAAAAGTGTACCACAAAAATCACTTCAGTTCCATGAATCGATTGAGATGAAATTTTTATGGTTAAAAACTGCCAACAAAGTTATAAATAGATTCTGCACATCTGTAGGAGTTCTGCTATCTTCTGGTTTACATTTCATTGCCATTTGAGTTCACTAAATCTCCGAAAAGTGTTACACAATTAGCGTAGCCAAATTTTTATGAAAAATTAAATATGAAAAATGTATATTAAAATTCTAGTCCTTATAACTTGTAAAAAAAATAGCAATTAGATAATTCTGCACATCTTTGGAAAAAGAGCTTTCTGCTGAAACAGATTTCATTGCTATTTTCGTAGATTATAGACTCGAAAATTGTACCACAAAATTCTGTGTAGCATTTTTTCTTGATTATTATATATTAACTTTATAGTTACAATAATTTACATCACAAAATTACTAATATTATAAAAAGAATTTCCGTTTTATTGATAAACATGTTATTACCATTTGAGTTCTTTATCCATTTTTTTAAATGTATATTGAAATTATATTTCATATCAACTGACAAAAAAATTGTAATTTTATAATTCTGCACATCTTTGGAAATAAATCTTTGCGCTCAAACTAATTTAATTTCTATTTGGTTAGCATATAGAGTCGAAAAGTGTACCACAAAATTGTGTGTAGCCTTTACTTTCTCCCATATTTTATATTAACTTTTTAGCTATAATAATTTACCAGAATGATTTATTAATTATATTCTGCACATCTTTGGAAAATGAAAGTTCTATTGATATACATTTTCTTAAAATTCTAATTATTTAAATTTACGAAAAGTGTACCACAAAAATCCATGTAGCTCCTTATTCTTTAAATATATAATTTAATTCCCTGAAAATTATAGCTAACCATAAAAATTTAAAATTATGATTCTGCACATCGTTAGGCGAAGAATTTTCCATTTATAAAAAATTATTACAATTTGAGTGCATTGAGTACCCGAAAAGCATACCACAAATGTCTGCATTTCCACGAAACTTGCTTTGTACAATAATCAAATCTCTTTGTAATTAGATCTAGAGACAATTCAAGTCATCTATTGACTGTTCTACACAAAAAGGTTACATTTCTTTGATTTAAAGCCTATGATGATCTATATAGATATGTGGAGTTGAGTTGAATGAAGTTCAAACTCCTCAGTGATAAAATCATAGAATAATTACAAATCAAACTCTTATAAGGAATCATAAATATAAGCATATTTTTTCTTTTCTCAACGTTTAAGTAGTTGGCTGTAACAGCAAACTTTTTCTAAATGTGTAGCTAAAATAATTTACCAGAATGATTTTTAAATATATTCTGCACATCTTTGGGAAATGACAGTTCTTATAATATACATTTTGTTAATATTTTAGTTATTTAAATATACGAAAAGTGTACCACAAAAATCTATGTAGCACCCTATTCTTTAAAAACATAATTTAATTCCCCGAAAATTACAGCTATCAAACATAAATCAAAGTTATGATTCTGCACATCTTTAGACGACAAATTTTCCATTAATAAAAAAATTATTACAATTTGAGTGCTCTGAGTTCCCGAAAAGTGTACCACAAAAATCAGCATTGGGCTTTTATTAAAACTTATCAAACTAAATAATGGAATTTTGAGTACATTATAAGGTATCAAAAAAAATAATTAAATTTTCTGAGCGTTCAAATAGTTGGCTGTAACAGCAATCTTTAGACAGATATTATTTCAGCTAAAAAATAATGTATAGATTTTGCTCGTATAATAGCAAGTGATTTGCTATAATAGCAGACATCAATTAATTCTGCTATTACACAAAATCAATAAAGAATTTTTACTATTAATATTAACAGTTTTTCTTTATGTGTAGTATGAATACTTTTCAACTGTTTATTCCTATTTTCTAAACTGGAAAAATTTTGCTTGTACGAGCATATAAAATGATTTACTATGACAGAGTTTATCTGCTATTATAGAAATTATATGCAACAGGAAAAAGTACAATATTTCTAATACTTATTTTTTAGAATGAATATGTCGAACATTATAATTAATAAATAATACAATTTAATTTGTTTATTTACGGGTCCAAAATCAAACAACCAATTTAATTGACTATACAAATTGTGTATTAAAATCCAGTTTTTCGTTTTTCCTTATAAGATCAGCAATACGCTGATCATATATAATTTTTTTTTTAAATTCTTTAGGTCTTTGATTACAAGATTTAACATTAACATTTTTTTGAAATGTTTATCATTTTATTGATTTAGAATTTCCTTCTAGGAGCTCCTTCCCCTACACATCCTCTTTCCGAAGCTTTGTTCGGCATTTTTGTAACAAATCTTTTAATGTTGTAGTATTTTATACACTCGCTTACAATAAACATATATACATATATGTGGAGAAATTCCATGGGATTGGAACAAAACTAATTACCGGATGCTGCTGCAGTTGCATTTGGTGGGTTTGTCCGTCCATCCGTCCGTCCGTCTGTTTGTCTATCAGTTGGTTCGTCGTCGCTCATTCGATAATTGCATTTGCGATGTATAATTTTTAATTGTTTTGAAACAAATCGAAAAACAGAATACACAAATACAGCAGCATCAAAACACATTGCTTACAACAATTGGGTTTTTTTCAATTTTGCTTAGTTTATAGCACAACGATTATAAACAAATTGATAAATAATTTAATTAAACCCAAACTACTATACATAGACTTCTCGACAAACAAATATACTACATATCGGTCATCGACATAGTCGTTGGCAATTTTCTAAATTGTTCAATCCCATTGAGTTTTTACGAGATTTGGCTAGAATTTACTTTATGTGTTGTTCAGCAGAAAATTGAATTATTTATTTAAATATGTACGTGCTTGTATTATCTTTAGCATTAATCTCTTAATTGTTGAAAATTACACGAAACGGAGAGGGGGGCTTTTGGGGTTTGATTGGATGATTTCCTCCGAATGAAACGACAAGTTATTTTGCATTTTTTTAATGCACTCACATTATAGTGTGAATTGAAACAGTCAATTTTAAGTATCTGCTATTAATTAACTACATTTATATATATGTATATATATATATAATTTTGCAAATAGCAAATCAATTAAAAAAAGTGACCACAGCACTTGTTAATTGAATTGAAAACATTGCAGCTGTGTATACATGTTTTTTGTGGTCACAGCAGAAAATTTGCTGCTAAAGCAGATAAATCATCTTTGTGAACTTTGCAGCTGTTTATAACTATTTTGCTATCACAGCAGAAAATTTGCAGTTATAGAAAGTAAAACATCTTTGGTAAATAAACAGACAATATTTTATTTTAATCGAAGACTTGTGGATGCAATTTTTCTAAGTAAATAAAAAAAATCAATATTTTATTTCTACTTCATTAATTGAATTGAATTTGCCGAATGAGTTATCAATTAATTTGCTATAACAGCAGATTTTGTCCTCCATTATAGAAAATAATCGACCAATATTGGGTGTTAATAGCAGATATTCTTTTTGCACGCACTCATTTTAAGTAAATAGAAAACTTCTCAACATTTTTTTCACTAGTTCCTAAACTGTATCGATTTTTTATTTCAGAAAGGATTTGCTATTACAGCAGACATCATTTTATCTGATGTTGCACACAACATTGGTAGACAACATTTCTATTATATTATTCCTACTTCATACATTATATCGATTTTGCTGTGCGAATATGTATATCAAATGATTTGCTGTAACAACAGAATTTTTCTGCTATTACTCACAAAATTTATAGACAACGTTTACTATTAATAGCAAACTTTTTCCTATGGGTGTAGTATGATAACTTTTCAACAGTTTATTCCTATTTCCTAAACTTATACGATTTTTCCTGTACGATTATATAAAATGATTTGCTATAACAGCAGACTTTGCTATTACAGCAGACATCACTTTATCTGTATTACACACACAATGAATAGACAACTTTTACTAATAATATATCACATTATATTAGTGTGTAATATGAATTGTTGTCTTGACTGCAGTTCTCCGTTGCATATATATTTAATTAAAAGATGATATCTTTTATTTTTGTTTAGTTAAGTTTTGTTGCTGAATATCCATTTGTCTGTCCATCCGTCCGTCCGTCCACATGTCCAATCAAGTCATGTGTGGTGACAAAATGATGAATTATTAAGTAGTTTTTTTCTTTTATCATTAAAAAATTCTCATTCAATAAAAATGTAGTCACAGTCACTTATTCATATTTCTGCCAACGTCTTTGGCAACAGGTGTTTCTACGTTTTTCTTATTTTATTTATTTTTTGTTTGTTTAAAAGACATTACACCTCCAGTCTCGACGCAGAAAGAAAAATTGTTATTAAATTGTTTTTCTTTTTTTTAATAAAATATACAAATTAATGCTAATTTCGAAGAGGTGTTTGTTTGTTTTTTTTTTGCTATATAAAATCTTGATAATCCCTCGACTACATAGAGTTGATTGTTGTTGTGGTTGTGACAAGTCTAAGAAAAGTCGTGAGAAATTTGTAATTTTTTTCTTTTGCATTATGGTAAATTCCAAATTAGTAAATAACAATAATTGGAAGTGGTTTGTAACTTTGGAGTGGACTTTGGGTTGCAAAACATCCGTATATTTTTTTTATAAAATGAAATTAATTATTATAGCTTAATTTGTTATAATATAACAATTATCTACATAGACCAGTTGCAGCAATTTGCAAGATCTTTATATTTTATGAAAACATAAAGTGTTCTCCAATAAGAGTGATATGATTTCTTTGGAAAAAACACACTTATTGTTACGGAAATTTAAAAGTTTTTTTATTTAATGTGAAGTACAATCGATACAATTAAGTTCTAAATAAAACGTCATTCAAATGGCCTCCACGACTTCTTCTGCAGGCATGAATTCGATGAACCCAATTTTCGAGCACTTTTTCCACTAAACCAAGGCGTATGTCAATAATGGCACGTTCAATATTGACTTGTAAAGCTTGAAGAGAGTCTGGTTTATTTCGAAAGAACAATGACTTCAAATAACCTCATAAGAAATAGTCTAATGATGTTAAATCACAACTTCTTGGAGGCCATTCAATATCACAATTTCTTGAAATAATCGAATCTACAAACTTTTCTCGCAACAATTTAATTGTTTCATTTGCTGGGTGGCACGTAGCCACAATCGGTCAATGGCAAAAAGATAGCTCTTAACGAGAACTAAAATATTGCTCATGGGTATCAAGGTCGTAAGTCGACTTGAAAGTGTTTTTTTTTTTGGATTTTAAAAAAATGGACGTAGCACCATTTTCAAATGTGAACGGAAAGTTTATTTTTGCTCTAGCTCCTTAATCGGATCGAGAATCGGTCAATGGCAAAAAGATAGCTCTTAACGAGAGCTAAAATATTGCTCATGGGTGCCAAGGTCGTATGTTGACTGGAAAGTGTTTTTTTTATTTAAAAAAATTGACTTAGCGCACGAACAGTTGCAATTGGAGAAAGATTATTTTGATAATAAAACTGAATAATTTGTAAACGTTGTTCTTGCGTATATCTCTCCATGATAAAATTGTAAACACTACTGAATACAATGAAAAAACAAATGACAGATAATGAAACGTCTCTTCAAAATCATATCATCCCCATTGGAAAACCCGTTATTTTTGTTCATTTATTATAAATTTAAATTTGCCGGATTTTTCAGAACAGATACACAGGAAAAACGAAACAATGGATTAATTTTCCTAAAATTGTGTTGTCATTAAAAAAATTATTTTGTTGTTAACCCGATAAAAAGTATTATTTTGTATCTAAGTAACTTCTTCATCAGAATTTCATTCATTCAAATAAGTTGTTGGTTCAATCAAAATATGAATTCATCTCAAAATCAGTTTAAGCAATCAATTGATCAAATAAATAGTTAATTAGAAAAACTGGATTCATTTACGAAATGTGTCTAGTTATTTAAATATTAGTTTGTTGTTAATCCGTTAAAAAAAATTATTATTTATTAAATTAAGTTCAAAATAAGAATAGATCTTATGTTCTAATTAACAAATCAATTGATTAAAAAAAATAATTAAATAGAAATTTTGCTGATCTTTTTCAATAGTTTTATTGATTCATTTCAACCGAAATTTTTTTTTAGTATATATATTTCTGAGCAATGTAGTTATTTTTCTGTGATAGCAGATATATGAAATAATTTACTATAACAACAGACTTTATCTTCTAAATATTATAGAGAATAAATATTTGTTTTCAATGGCCAATTTTTCTTTTGGATGCAAAAATATAAGCCAAACAGCAAGTAGTTCAACATTTTGTCCATAGTTTGTAAACTGTATAGATTTTGTTTGTATAGCAGGTGATTTGCTGTAAGAGCAGACATCGCTTAATCTGCCATATCAATTGATAGTTTTCACTATTAATATCAAAATTGTTCATAAGTAAAAATTTGCTGATACTAGCCAACAGTTTAATTGGCACATCTAGAAATTTCTGAGGAATACTGTGACTTTTCTGTAACAGCAGATATTTTGCAGATATAGTCTACAATTGTCTGCTACAACAGATTATTTTACTACGGAATTTTACCATTTTACCAGAAGAGGTTATATATCATTTGCTGAAAAAAAAAAATTAACAAATCGAAAGAGTTGCCTAAGACAAATCTACTGGAATTTTGATGATCAAAACATCTGCTGCCTTAGCAAATGTTCCGCTGTACACAGATTTTATTGTGCTATTTTTTTAATTGTGTAAATAAATATTTACTACAATTACATTTATTCCACAGACAAAGTCTCTAATATTAAGCGACCTTTGCTTTTTATTCGTTGAATTCAGTCTCTTGCTCAATACATCTGTTATTACTGCATATTTGGAGATTTTGATCTATGGATTGTTGGATTTTTTAATTTTCTGACAAAATTTAATCTAACGTTTACTAAATATGTAATAACTTTTCAGATATTCCAATACTACTGACATTTTGCTGTATACTACAATTTCACTACAAAAGAATTGCAGACAAAGTTTGCTATTATTAGCAGACTTTTTTTATTCATAGATATCACATTTTTGTTGAAAACGTTTTTTTTTTGTATAAACATTAATACATATTTCAAAAATAATGACTTCTCATGACAAATGATTTTCTCATAATTCTGGGCATCATAATTTTTGTTTTGCTTGTTAATGTGCGTGAATAAATTTTATTATTTATACACGTTTTCCTTTGAACAGATTTAAAAACCAATTAACTAGAGGTCTGACAAAAACTCTGTCGACATAAATTTCTGAACATACATCACAAAGCAACATCACGAGCAAAAAAAAACAGAGAAAAAAATTTAAAATTTATTTTTGCCCAAAATCACAAAAATAACATCATCGTCTCTAAATAAAAATTCTCTAACCAAAAAAAAAAGAATCGAAATCAGCACAGAAAATATTAAAAACATAAAAATATTTTTATGTTTTGTGGTGAAAAGCAAAAATTGTATTCTTCAAAGTAAAGAAACTGGTCAAAAATATTCCAGATGAGGAGGAGAGGATATGACATAGTAATGCACATCGCATAAGCATTGCAGAAAAAATAAAGAGAAAAAAGAACACAAACCGATCAAATAAAACTGTGTCGAACTGCATTAAGAACTTATGGCTGTGGCACAAATAACAAAACAATATAAACATAAATTGCCCCCACATTTGGATCCCTGCACCGCACTCTCTACCCCACCCCCTCTCTGTCGCGCCCTTGCCCCTTGCCTTTATCACCTAACACCAAAGTCGGCTAAACGAGTATGGCATAACAGCAACAAAACAAATTTCATTTATGATGTCTGCCCCACAGTGGACTCTTTAAGGCCTACACCGGCGCAGGCGGCGCCAATTTGGAGCCTCTTGGTTTTTGTTGTTCCAATTGATGGACACACCAAGAACAACAACACCAGGCCAATGCAGCCGCATGAACATGAGCCCAAATCATTATGCGATGACGTTGCCGCTTACAAAAAAACTAACACCAGTTGCTGCTTGGACAGCACCAACGACGTCCCATCGTCCACATTTGAAACTCAGAAACTTCTATTGCCCATCCGCTGGCGGCCCATATTTTGTGTTACATATTTTTATGCGTTTGGTGCGTGCTTTTTTAGTCTATGGACAGTGTTGCGTCTTTCTCTCGCAGCAATTGAATGGTGGTGTTGTCTTCCTCCTTAATGCAGTCCGAAGGCAGTGAACATAAAGACCATCATTCCAAAATATACATTGAAGGCATCCGGCGCAAAAATTCTTCAAAAATAGTTTCTTTATATGCTGGAGTCTGACTGAACATAAACGGTATGTTAGTTGGGGCTAGCGGCTATAGGCACGGAGGGTGGAATAGAAATTTAGGGACAAACTATTTATTATAGAGTCCGACATTTTCAAATCGATGTACACTGAAAAAAGTTTAACTTAATTTTACAGATTTTGAGCCAAAGGCTTTATCTGCAAAAGGCCGAGTCATATTTGAAAATCAGACAGTTTCCCTAAAATTAAAGGCATTATGTTAAATTTAGGTATGGAATGTCAATATTTTAAAGATTAGGATTTCTATGGTATCTAAGTATGTTTTAGATTCAGATAAGAAGATTCAGCAATATACGAGTAGAAGTTGTTAGAGAATCAATATTTTACAGAATGCTAACCCATTATGTGGCAGTTACTAGAAGGAGTGGACCAATATAGCTCATTTTTGAAAACAAGAAGTATGTGGTAATACTAAATCTGAAGTCAATCTGTAACTTCTTTCGAGAGTTACCGTTCACACCAACCAAACAAACGGACAGACATCGCTCAAATTACCAAAAATGTTCTTAAACGGATTTTCGATGAATATACTTAGGATCGTTGGTCACTCCTTATACAGGGTTTTCCAATAAGAGTGATATGATTTCTTTGAAAAAAAAACACTTATTGTTAAGTAAATTAAAAAGTTGTATCAGTTAATATGAAGTACAATCGATGCAATTAAGTTCTAGATAAAACGTCATTCAAATGGCCTCCACGACTTCTTCTGCAGGAACGAATTCGATGAACCCAATTTTCGAGCACTTTTTCCACTAAATCAAGTCGTATGTCATGAATGACACGTTCAATATTGACTTGTAAAGCTTGAAGAGAGTCTGGTTTATTTCGAAAGACCAATGACTTCACATAACCCCACAAGAAATAGTCTACCAATATCATAATTTCTTGAAATAATCGAATCTCCAAACTTTTCTCGCAACAATTCAATTGTTTCATTTGCTGTGTGGCACAATCGGTCAATGGCAAAAAGATAGCTCTTAACGAGAGCTAAAATATTGCTCATGGGTGTCAAGGTCGTAGGTCGACTGGAAAGTGTTTTTTTTTTTTTTTGATTTAAACGAATGGACTTAGCTTGATTTTCAAATGTGAACTGAATGATTATTTTTGCTCTAGCTCCTTAACGGTACGTCGGATCGGGAATGGGTCAATGGCAAAAATATAGCTCTTAACGAGAGCTATATATTGCTCATGGGTCGTAGGTCGACTGGAAAGTATTTTTTTGGATTAAAAAAAAAAATGTACTTAGCGCACGAAAAGTTGCAATTGGAGAACGATTATTTTGATAATAAAACTGAATAATTTGTAAACGTTGTTCTTGCGTATATCTCTCAATGATGAAATTGTAAACGCTACCGAATACAATGAAAAACAAATGACAGATCATGACATATTACAAATGGCCGAAACGTCACTTCAAAATCATATCATCACTATTGGAAAACCCGTTATATTCCACTAAAGTGAGTGTATACATATTATCTGCAAATTTGTTCCTGATAATTGTTTTTCCTATCTATCTATTAATCTATTAAACGGGGCCGGGGCTACCAAGACTCTCACCGTAGTGGTGTCCACCAATTGAGGTGTCCACGCCAGAAATGGTTAAAAAGTCCACAAAATAGTATTGGATGATCTTTGCTTCAAAGATCATGAGCTAACTGAACTAATAGGCATTTCAAAAAGGGCTATACATAGCATATTGACTTAAAATTTGAGCTGTGCGCAAGATGGGTGCCGCGTTTGCTCACAATCAAGACAATGCATAAATTCACACATCCACTATTGCTATGGCCAAAATCACTGAATTAAAGTTTGAATTGCTTCAGTACGGACCATATTCGCTAGATTTAGCTCCCACGAATTATTTTTGTTTCCAAATCTGAAAAAAATGGCTCGGCGAAAAAATATTTGCCAGCAATGAACAGGTGGAGATGGTTGCGGTTGATGGCTATTTTCAGAAGCTATACAGTTCTTGCTATAAACAGGGTATCGAAGATTGAAAATCGCTGGAAAAAAGTGTATCGCTGGAAAAAAAGATTTTGTTGAGAGATAAAGAAAATGTTTCCCAAATTTGTTGTGTCTTTTGTTAGCTCGTCTAACTTTGGGACCGCCCTCGTAGATAATAAACATTGTCTGCAGATTTTCTGCAATCAATTTGTTTGCCATTAGAGCAAGTCTTTTTCTATAACATTCAAAAAGTAAAATACTTTTTTTTTAAAACATTCATTAATCTTTTTGTATTAAAAATTGGTCATCTTACTGCGTATATATGCTATAGATAGCAAATAATGTCTGCAAATTTTCGCTAATCATTTTATCGCTTATCCATCTGTTGTAGGTAGCAAACATTGTCTGCAGCTTTTCCGTGTTCAGTTTGTCTGTCTTACACCTTTTTGTCTATAGTCTTTTTTATAATATTTATATAAATGTAGTTATTTTAAAAAATATGTTCCTATCAGTACAAACTCTTATTAAAATTTTTTTCTTAACGATTTTTCTTATAAAAATGTTTTCTATTGATAACAAACATTGTCTGCTTATTTGAATTGCAATTAAAATACCACCCCTCGTTTTCACATCTTTTTGTTTCGCCATTCAATTCCTACTTTTTGCTGGCTTTTTTTGTTATTCTCTTATGATCCTCAAAGTTGCGCTTTCTTTGCGTTGTGGTTCTTTTTTTTTTAATTAATAAAAATCATAATTTTATGATCAAGCCAGACAGCAAAGTATGTATTTCTCTTAGTCCATGCCATTTTAGAAGTGCCTTGTATTGTCCGTCCATGCAAACAGTAGCAGGCCACACTACTTAGTTGTGCGCATTTGGTGTCTTTTCAAGGCACCCAATCCATTGATGCGTTCATACGTTATCATTATAATGGAGGAAGTGATAGTGAAGTTTAAGAGGAAATTATTGTTTTAAAAAGCCTTTCGGTCTAATGTCTCTAGATCAGGTACAAGTACGAGTACCAGCACCATCTAATCATCTAATTAAAAGAGTGTTTTAGCTTAACATTTTATTAGATATAATTCAACTCTAGGGGAGAAAAAACAAAAAAAACATCAAAGAGTTATTGTTTAGATAAAGAAAAAGTTTCCAACTACATAAATCGGTGGCAAAGGAGAATGGATATTCCCCGACAAATAGAATATCAGAAGACGAAAATTACACGGACTTGCTTTTGGCAGGAAACTGCATATTAAGGGAAGAAATATTGCAAATACAATCATTTGATCGGAGAAAAATTTAATTTTGATCATAAATCCAAAAAAATCCCGATATTATAAACACTTTTTATGTGAAATTTCATACAACATTAATTTTTTTTCTTTTTGTGTTTTTTACTAGAGGACAATTTAATAGTTGAAAAGCGAAGAATAGAGTCCCTAGAAACAAACAAGAAACAATAAATTATTTAGAAAAAATGTTTCATTTCCCTTTATAAAAAATAATTTGATTTTGAAATTACAAAAGCTCAAATTTAACACAATTGATTAAAAAATCAACTGAAGCAATTTAGTTATTAATTTATTGAATTAATTAAAAATTATGAAACTTTTTTCAGTTTGAAATGTAATGAATGGATTAAAAAACTGAATAGTCCAATTGAAAAATAATCAAAACTATTTAAAAATTTTCCTTTCAGAAAAAAATGATTTATTTAAAATATGAATTGTCTAAATAAAAAAACATTAGATTGAGCCTGACTGATGTATTTTGACAAGTTAGTAGAATTTCGCCGAAAATAAATTACAAACAAAAGTTGAATAACATAATTAAAAAAATCGACAAAGAATTACATACTTGATTTGATAAAAATGTTATCTTGTTAAATAATCAAAAAATTAATTCATTTATTACAAATGTTATTTCGTTAAAATGTTAATTGATTATATCCGAAATTAAAAAACTTTTTTGGGCAGATATTCCTTAAAATCAAAAACATTTTTATGGTACAGTTTTTTTTTAATTTTTTTTTATGTTAAAGGTACCGTCCAACTTTCACGGCTGCTACCTTTAGTATTTTGTCAATTTTTTTAGTACTTATAACGGGTTTTCCAATAAGAGTGATATGATTTCTGTAAAAAAAACACACTTATTGTTAAGGAAATTTAAAAGTTTTTTATTTAATGTGAAGTACAATTGATACATTTAAGTTCTAAATAAAACGTCATTCAAATGGCCTCCACGACTTCTTCTGCAGGAACGAATTCGATGAACCCAATTTTCGAGAACTTTTTCCACTAAATCAAGTCGTATGTCATGAATGGCACATTCAATATTGACTTATAAAGCTTGAAGAGAGTCTGGTTTATTTCGAAAGACCAATGGCTCCGAATTACCGCATAAGAAATAGTCTAATGGTGTTAAATCACAACTTCTTGGAGGCCATTCAATATCACAATTTCTTGAAATAATCGAATCTCCAAACTTTTCTCACAACAATTCAATTGTTTCAATTGCTGTGTGGCACGTAGTTACAATCGGTCAATGGCAAAAAGATAGCTTTTAACGAGAGCTCAAATATTGCTCATGGGTGTCATGGTCGTAGGTCGACTGGAAAGTTGTTTTTTTGGATTTAAAAAAAAGGACAGCATCATTTTCAAATGTGAACGGAAAGTTTATTTTTGCTCTAGGTCCTTAACGGTACGTGGGATTGGGATTCGGTCAATGGCAAAAAGATAGCTCTTAACGAGAGCTAAAATATTGCTAATGGGCGTCAAGATCGTAGATCGACTGGAATTTTGAAAAACTGGACTTGGATTTAAAAAACAAGTAAGAAAGCTTCAGTCGGGTAAACCGACTAAGGTATACCCTCACTTTGTGAGTAATGTAATATGGAATATTAAACGAGTATTATGTCAATTTGTGTGGGAGGTACCAGAAGGTTTTTAACTAATGCACCTATTTTTCGCTGAATAGTAGATACTTTAAATACATTGCACTGCGCCGAATTATAAGCGTTAATTTGCCTAGTATATTAACGTTATGAGATATTCAATTTTGGTATGATTTGGCCATTTTGTGTGGGAGGTACAAAAAGGGGCGTGGCGTTACAATGTGCAAAATGTTGTTGCATTTTCGTGCATTGGTACTCATGCTGTGAGCTCCTAATTTTTTGTGCAAAATGGTGCCTTTGTGAGGGAGGCACAAAAAGGGGCGTGGCAATAACGTCCATTTTTTACAGGGCTATAGACACTATAAAAGCATTACCCTGTACAAAATGTCAAGTATTTTTATACACTAGTATTAATGTTATAAGCTGTTAACTTTTGGTGCAAAATGGTACCTTTGTGTGGGAGGTACAAAAAGGGGCGTGGCAGTAGCGTCCATTTTTCACAGGGCTATAGACACTATAAAAGCATTACACTGTACAAAATTTCAAGTATTTTTTTACACTGGTATTAATATTATAAGCTGTCAACTTTTGGTGCAAAATGGTACCTATGTGTGGGAGGTACCAAAAGGGGCGTGAATATAACACCCATTTTTCACTGGACTGTAGGTACTATAAAAGCATTACACTGTACAAAATTTCAAGTATTTTTATACACTGGTATTAACGTTATAAGCTGTTAACTTTTGGTGCAAAATGGTGCATTTGTGTGGGAGGTACCAAAAGGGGCGTGGCAACTTCTCCCATTTTTCTCGAGTTGATAGCGACTAATAAACTAATGCTATGTGTGGAATTTCAGAAGATTTGGATAAGTAGTATAGCAGTTTTTAAAGATTCAATATTTCACAACATTTTAACACTTTCTGGGGGAGGTACTAGAAGGAGTGGACCAATATGGCCCATCTTCGAACTTAGCCGGAGATAGAAAAAACTATTACCACGTACCAAATTTGAAGTCAATCGGTTACTCCTTTCGAGAATTATCGTGCGCACCAGCCAGCAGACCGACAGACAGACAGACAGACAGACAGACAGACAGATAGACAGACAGACAGACAGACGGACGGACATTGGGCATTCGACTTAAAATGACCCAAAACGAATATCCGCCGAACATACTTAGGGTCTTAGATCACTCCTTCGATGTGTTACACTTTTTTTCGTAGCAAATGATATATACCCTCGTCACACTAAAGTGAGGGTATAAAAATTGACATAGCGCACAAAAAGTTGCAATTGGAGAACGATTACTTTGATAATAAAACTGAATAATTTTTTTAAACGTTGTTCTTGCCTATATCTCTCCATGATGAAATTGTAAACATTACTGAATACAATGAAAAACAAATGACAGATCATGACATATTACAAATGGCCGAAACGTCACTTCAAAATCATATCATCCCTATTGGAAAACCCCTTATATGTTTTACAAAAATGTTGGCCATAAAATTTTACTATATATGTCAGAACACAATAAAGCCCAAAACTTAACACAAACTCAAAAAAAGTTCAAGTTCCAGTCGAGTCCCTGAAAGTTATGGTGAAAAATGTGAAAAAAAATATATTTTTTCCTTCACTTTTTCAAAAAGAAGTGCGGGATTTTTTTTCGCGTAAAATGTTAAAATTACGTTACACCATTTTAGATTACATAAATTATTTTCTAGTTTTCTCTCTCACAAGACATTCTCATTAATTTCTCTTTTTTTTCGCCATTGCAGCCCGTACCCTAACCTGCTATTGTGATGGCAGTTGTCCCAATAACATTGTAAATGGCACCTGTGAAACCCGACCCGGAGGATCCTGCTTCAGTGCTGTTGAAGAGGTATACGATGATGTGACAGGCACTTACGAGGAGGAACGAACATACGGTTGCATGCCACCCGAAGAAAATGGAGGCTTTTTAATGGTGAGTTTTGAAATTGAATAAATCTCAAGAATCCAAAATAATTTCTTGCTTTCCCCCCTTTACAGTGCAAAGTTGCCGCCGTACCACATCTGCATGGAAAAAATATCGATTGCTGCGATGGCGGTGATATGTGTAATCGTCATTTGTATCCCGCCTTTACACCCAAATTAACTACACCTGCCCCCGAATTGCCAGTGAGTTCGCAGTCGGTCCATTATCTGGCCCTGATTGCCTCCATGATCATTTGCATATCCGCCTTTATTGTCATAGTGGTCATTGTCTGCATGACCTATCGAAGACGGGAGAAGCTGAGGAAGCAACCGCGCTTAATTAGCAGCATGTGTAATAGCCAATTATCACCGTTGTCACAAATGGTCGAACAGAGCTCCGGCTCGGGATCAGGATTGCCTTTGTTGGTGCAGCGCACTATAGCAAAACAGATACAGATGGTACGTCTGGTGGGCAAGGGTCGTTACGGTGAGGTCTGGTTGGCCAAATGGCGTGATGAAAAGGTGGCCGTTAAGACTTTCTTCACCACCGAGGAGGCTTCCTGGTTCCGGGAGACGGAAATCTACCAGACAGTGCTAATGAGACATGAGAATATTTTGGGCTTTATAGCGGCCGATATTAAGGGCAATGGCAGCTGGACTCAGATGTTGCTAATCACCGATTACCACGAGAATGGTAGTTTACATGATTATCTCTCCACTTCGGTAATTAATCCGCAGAAATTGCAATTGTTGTCTTACTCCTTGGCGGCCGGTTTGGCCCACTTACACGATGAGATCTTTGGTACACCCGGTAAACCGGCTATAGCCCATCGTGATATAAAAAGCAAGAATATTCTCGTTAAACGTAATGGCCAATGTGCCATAGCTGATTTTGGTTTGGCCGTTAAATACATCTCGGAATTGGATGAAATTCACATTGCTCAGAATACCCGTGTGGGCACCAGACGCTATATGGCTCCCGAGGTTTTAAATCAGACCCTTAATCCACAACAATTTGAAGAGTTCAAGCGGGCCGATATGTACTCTGTCGGTTTGGTCTTGTGGGAAATGGCTCGTCGTTGTTACACCCCCATAACGGGCTCGAAGGCAACAACTTGTGAAGATTATGCCCTGCCCTATCACGATGTGGTGCCCTCCGACCCCACCTTTGATGATATGCATGCCGTGGTCTGTGTCAAAGGATTCCGGCCACCCATACCATCACGCTGGCAAGAGGATGATGTGCTGGCGACAGTTTCGAAAATTATGCAAGAATGTTGGCATCAAAATCCCACAGTGCGACTGACGGCGCTGAGGGTAAAGAAGACCTTGGGACGCTTGGAGCCCGACTATATGGACTGTCCTATGAAAATTGTGTAGATAAGTTTAGCGGATAGAGGGGCGAAAGTTTTATTCTAGATTTTGTATAGCTTAAGTTTACTTTAAGTTATAATCTTTAAGAAATTAGTAGAAAAAAAGAATAATTTAAATGAAAATTAAAAAAAACACAAGAAGTATTTAGGGTCCTTTTTTTGTTTGTTTAAATTTTAGGCTATTTAATTTGTTTATATTTTCTGGATGAATTGGAAATTTTAGCTTTTTTCTCGTTTGAAGCAAACATTTTGCAATGTTTCTGAAACTGCTTTTCTTGTAAATTTTTGTGTTTAATTTGTGCTTAGTTTGACTTACAATTTTGTAAAAATGAATATTTACTTTAATTTGTATCTGTGTAGCATTAAATATTTAATATTCATTTCTGTATATTTTTTGATTTTTGCTTCATTTATTTTTTTTTTTGTGACAAAATGCAGAAGTTTGTTTGGCAATAATTTAAATTTTTTTCAAAATGTATTAGAATTGTTTCTGGTACATTTTTGAATGAAAAAGTTAAGGGGTTTATTTAAAAAAGTTATAAGATATTCAGATCAAAAATATTCAATAAACCTATTGGCGAATTCGATTCTGCAAAAAAGTGCAACATTTTCATTGCCCTTTTCCCGAAAACTGCAGTTTTGTACATCCTTTTTGAAATTTCGAAATTTAGAAATTTTAGTTGTGCTAAATTCGAGTAACTTAATACCCAAATTTCAAAAAAGTAACACTAAAGTGCAGTTTTCAGGAAAAGGGCAATGAAAATGTTGCACTTTTTGCAGAATCGAATTCGCCATATAACTTTATATGAATAATACCCTTAAGACCCCTGTCACTTTTTATTAAGACAAAATCCAGAGGTTTTGTTTACAAAAATAAATGATTTTTGTTTTGTTTAATTTGTTTGAAATCTGTCTAATAGTTATCAGGAACAAAAATTATTGACTACGAAGATAAGTCATCCCGGAGCGAGTAAGTGTCAGTACGAAGGAACAAACATTTGAAGGTTTTTCGCGGATTTTCACGAATATTTTTTAGTTGCCACAATTAAAAAAATTAATATTAATCGAAAAAGTTCAAGAAATGTTCGCGCAAAACTGATTTTTTCGCGTATGGCAGTTCTTTCCTATTCGTTCGAATCTGACAGATTTTGACTTTTCGTCCGGATGACTTATCTTATTACTTTTTTTTGATCTGGAAGTTATTTGAAATTGAAAATTTAGAAACGAAACTTAAGATTTCATTTTATTTGAAATAAATATTATATTTTGGTTTTTAATATCTTCACAAATTGAAATATTAAAAAAAATTTGGATATTATTGTTATTTTTGTATTCGACGTACATATTTATTTTTTAATAAATTTTTGATTGCTTCTTAAATTGAGCTCGAGTTCAATGTATTATCACTAATTAAATTTTATTATTTATGTACTCAATATTTCAATAGCGTGGATCATATTCAGGAGATTGACAAATATAAATAAACATAAAATTTAAAAAATATTCCACAACATGTCGACCTTCCTTCACCTCATCTGATTTGACAAAAAATATACATACATATATGTATTGAGAAAATAAATAATAAAATTTAATAAATTATAATAATATATTGAACTCGACTCAATTAAAACAAACAATCAAAAATTTACTAATAACAATTTGTTAAAAAAAAATAAATCTTTTTGAATTTTGAATCTTGTTCAAGTTTCTAATTTCATTTTTGGATTTAATATTTTACAGCGAAAACCTAAATTTTTTTTAGAATTAAATATTAATTTTCTTATGTAATATATTTTTATAATTCAAATTGGAATTTAAAATTTTGTGGAATTTAAATAATTTAAACCAAAAATTTAGTAACAAATTTTTTAAAAAATTCAACTTAGCTTCAAGTTTCTAATTTGCATTTATGGAAATTTTTCAATTAAATATCTTACAACGAAAGTCTAACTTTTTTATTATATTAGAATTAAATATAATCAATAAATTAATTGATCAAATCAATGAATTAATTAATTCAATCAAAAAAATAATTAATTTTATTTATTTTTATGATTGAAAAATTCATTAATAAATAATTATGTTAAAAAAAATTTTTAATCTAATAATTTTCATTTAAAAATTGTCAAAATTTCAATAATTTTTTAATTGCAGCATTTAATTCAGTCACATTTTCTATCTTTAAATGAATAAATTATATTTTTAATCATAAAAATTAATAGAATTATTTTTTTGATGAAATTAATTAATTCATTGATTTGATCAACTAATTTATTGATTGCATCAATTAATTCTTTAATTGTATCAATTGTATCAATCAAAAAAATAATTAATTCTATTAATTTTTATGATTGAAAAATTCATTAATAAATGATTATGTTAAAAAAATTTGAATCTAATAATTTTCAATTAAAAATGGTCAAAATTTCAATAATTTTTTAATTGCAGCATTAAATTCAGTCACGTTTTCTCTCTTTAAATGAATAAATTATATTTTTAATCATAAAAATTAATAGAATAATTATTTTTTTTATTGAATTAATTAATTCATTGATTTGATCAATTAATTTATTGATTTGATCAATTAATTTATTGATTGCATCAATTAATTCTTTAATTGTATCAATTAATTAATTGATACAATCAAGGAATTAATTGATTTAATCTATGAATTAATTGATTCAATCAATGAATAAATTGATTCAATCAATGAATTAATTGATTCAATTAAAGAATTAATTCATTCAATCAAAAAAATAAATAATTCTATTAATTTTTATGATTGACAATTTCATTAATAAATGATTATGTTAAACAAGTTTTGAATCTAATATTTTTCCAAATAAATATTCTCAAAATTTCAATAATTTTTTAATTGCGTCATTTAAATCAGTCACATTTTCTGTCTTCAAATGAATAAATTATATTTTTAATTTAAATTGATTTATTGATCCAATTATATATTCAATAGTTTCAATTAATTTCCAATACACATAAATTAAAAATATAACCTATTTTTATTAAATTTTTGATTGACTTAAATGTTCTACTGAATCAACACAACAGAAATGATTTAATAATTTTTGAAATTTTGTTTTCAATAACTTTTTAAATTGTTTTAAATTCAAAAAAGAATATAAAAAATAATTCATTTACAATAACTTGACAGAATCGAAGCTAATCTTTTCATTGAATGCATTATTTTTTTTTTTCAAAAAATTCACGCCCCAACCTCTATATTTCCCCTCAAAAGTTCAACAACAAACTTCTGCATTTCAAAAGTGTTTTTTCTTTTCATTTTGTTTATTACTTTTCGTTTTTCATGTACAAAGCCATTTCATTTTACTATTAGAATTACTATAATTAAAAATAACATGACATTATTATTAAATATAATTAAAAAAAAAATAAAACATAAAAAAATTCACATTTTTCTTAAAATAAGTATACCGTAAATTTTAAGATATATTACTAAGAACATAACAATTTAAATTAAGTGGAAAAATATAAGAAAATATGAAAAAAAACTTTAAACATGGCTTTAAAAAATCCAATTTTTTGTTTGTTACAAAAATATTTTTTTCTAAATATGATATTAAGTTACATAAAATATACATAATTATTTTATTACAAACAAAAAACTAAGGCCTTCTTAATCTATTTTTGTAAAACTAAAATGAAATCCTGTGAAAAAGAAACAAAATGATAAAATAAAATACATAGTTTAGAAAATACAAAAAAGTGCCAGTTATTTGAAATACAAAACTTTGTTTACACAAATGAAAAATAAACTAAAACAAAAGAAATGCCTTAAACAACCAACTAAATGAAAAACAACTAATTACACAAAACATAAGAAGCCTTAAAAATGTTATAAAAACTATATGTTTAGAACCAAACATAATATATATACATACTTTTATAATTTAAATTACGGCAAAGAAAATGGATGACATAAACTGCCTTATTTAAAAAACAATTTAAAAAAAATAATAATAATAAAAACCTAACGGCAATTAACTAATGTCTGTATCTTTTACATTGATACATAACTTGTAAATAGTTTTTTTGTTTCAATTCTACACTTTTATTTATTATTATTTTTAAAATTAATAATAATAATTATAAAAAATACAAAGTATAATTTCAATTGTCCTCCAATTTAATAATTAAATTAAATTTAATTGTATTTCTTCTATAAGTTCTGTTTTGTTTTTTTTTTTTTGTAAATATTATTGCAAATGTTTTTAATGTAAAAAAAATTAAGAAACAATGCTAAAATGGTAATAATACTTTAACAAACAAATTATATTTAGCCTTTTTTAAGTTTCAAAACTTACACAGAGTTATGTATTGATGAATTAATTTTATTTAAATAAAAAAATCAATCAAATGTTCACTTACATTACACACACACATACATACGTATTTACATGCAAACTTACATACATAAATATTTTTAATTATTACAATAATTATATACAGAAAAGAAGAAAAAAAATCGTATTTAGTTATTAGCCACGGTTTTAAGTTATTAATGTTAATAATACAATTTACAAATTTATTTAAAACAACCCAGTCCTTAAACAAAACTGAGAAAAACAAAATCAGCAAAACCCACTTGAAAATATAATTCAATAATAATTTAACCAATAAAAATTTTCAAAAAAAAAATATACATGAAAGCTTTTCCTTAATTTTGAAAAAAAAAAAACAACAACAACAGAAAGTCTCGTGAAGAGACGAAAATATTTACGGTCCACGAGGAATTATGTACAGGTGTAATTTTCGTTAAATACTGGGTTTTGGAGGAAAATGTAAACAAAAACCTAAAGGCGGGAAAGTTAAAAAAACCAAAAAGCAATATACATATGTATCTCAAAACTACTAAAATGGATATGTCACTTTCTTTCTAAGGAGGGCAGTATAAACCTCAAACGAAATCTTTCGATGTAATCATTTCCCCAAAATTAGCAAAAACATGGAAAATATGAAAGAAATGCGAAAAAATTGATTTTTGTCATTTTTTTAAACATTTGCAAAGGCGTTACCCGTATGCCAAAAATTTCATAAAAAATCAAAGCTTGTAATTTCAAAATATTTTACATGACAATTGATTATAATCGTCAAATGAAATCCTTCGATGTAATAATTTCCTCAAAATTTGCAAAAACATGGCGAATATGAAGAAAATGTGAAAAACGTGATTTTTGTCATCATCTGAACATTTTGCAAAGGGTTACCTTTTACCCCTATGTCAAAAATTTCATAAAAAATCAAAGTTTGTAATTTCCAAATATTTTGCCAACCGATTATAATCGTCAAAAGGAGTCTTTCGATGTAATAATTTTGCCAAAATTTCCAAATGCATGGAAAATATGAAGAAATTGGGAAAACCCTGATTTTTGTCATTTTTTGAACATATGCCAAAATTTGCATAAAAAATCAAAGTTTGTAATTTGGAAATATGTTACATGGCAATAGATTATAATCGTCAACCGAAATCTTTCGATGTAATAATTTTGCCAAAATTTGCAAAAACTTGGAAACTATGAAGAAAATGCGAAAAATTTCATAAAAAATCAAAGTTTGTAATTTGGAAATATTTTACATGGCAATCGATTAAATTCGCAAACGAAATCTTTCGATGCAATAATCTCCCAAAAATTTGCAAAAAATAGAAAATATGAAGAAAATGGGAAAAACTCGATTTTTGTAATTTTTTGAACAATTTGCAAAAATGTATGCCAAAAATTTCATAAAACATCAAAGTTTGTAATTTGGAAATATTTTACATGGCAATCGATTATAATCGTCAAACGAAATCTTTCGATGTAATAATTTGGCAAAATTTGCAAAAACATGGAAAATATGCAGAAAATGCGAAAAACGTGATTTCTGTCAGTTTTTGAACATTTTACAAAAATGTATGCCAAAATTTTCATAAGAAAACAAAGTTTGTAATTTGGAAATATTTTACATGGCAATCGATTATAATCGTCAAACGAAATCTTTCAATGTAATAATTTCGCCAAAATTTGCAAAAACTTGGAAACTATGAAGAAAATGCGAAAAACTTGACTTTTTGTAATTATTGGAACATTTTGAACATTATGCCAAAAATTTCATAAAAAATCAAAGTTTGTAATTTGGAAATATTTTACATGGCAATTGATTATAATCGTCAAACGAAATCTTTCGATGTAATAATTTCGCCAAAATTTGCAAAAACATAAAAAATATGCAGAAAATGCGAAAAACTTGATTTCTATCAGTTTTTGAACATTTTGCAAAAATGTATGCCAAAAATATCATAAAAAATCAAAGTTTGTAATTTGGAAATATTTTACATGGCAATCAATTATAATCGTCAAACGAAATCTTTCGATGTAATAATTTCGCCAAAATTTGCAAAAACTTGGAAACTATGAGGAAAATGCGAAAAATTTGATTTCTGTCAGTTTTGGAAAATTTTGAACATTAGCCAAAAATTTCATAAAAAAACAAAGTTTGTAATTTGGAAATATTTTACATGGCAATCGTTTATTATCGTCAAGCGAAATCTCTCGATGTAATAATTTCGCCAAAATTTGCGAAAACTTGGAAACAATGAAGAAAATGCGACAAACGTTATTTCTGTCAGTTTTTGAACATTATGCCAGAAATTTCATAAAAAATCAAAGTTTGTAATTTGGAAATATTTTACATGGCAATCGTTTATAATCGTCAAACGAAATCATTCGATGTAATAATTTCGCCAAAACTTGCAAAAACATAAAAAATATGAAGAAAATGCGAAAAACTATATTTCTGTCAGTTTTTGAACATTTTACAAAAATGTATGCCAAACATTTCATAAAAAAACAAAGTTTGTAATTTGGAAATATTTTACATGGCAATTGATTATAATCGTCAAACGAAATCTTTCGATGTAATAATTTGCCAAAATTTGCAAAAACATGGAAAATATGAAGAAAATGCGAAAAACTTGATTTATATCAGTTTTTGAACATTTTGCAAAAATGTATGCCAGAAATTTCATAAAAAATCAAAGTTTGTAATTTGGAAATATTTTACATGGCAATCGTTTATAATCGTCAAACGAAATCTTTCGATGTAATAATTTCGCCAAAATTTGTAAAAACAATAAAAATATGAAGAAAATGCGATAAACTTGATTTTTGTAATTTTTTGAACATTTTGCAAAAATTTATGCCAAAAATTTCATAAAAAATCACAGTTTGTAGTTTTGAAATATTTTACATGGCAATCGATTATAATCGTCAAACGAAATCTTTCGATGTAATAATTTCGCCAAAAAGTGCAAAACTTGGAAACTATGAAGAAAATGCGAAAAACGTGATTTCTGTCAGTTTTTGAACATTGGAAACTATGAAGAAAATGCGAAAAACTTTATTTCTGTCCGTTTTTGAAAATTTTGAACATTAGCCAAAAATTTCATAAAAAATCAACGTTTGTAATTTGGACTTTAAATGGCAATCGATTATAATCGTCAAACGATTATTTTCGCCAAAATTTGCAAAAACATGGAAAATATGAAGAAAATGCGAAAAACTTGATTTTTGTAATTTTGTGAACATTTTGCAAAAATTTATGCCAAAAATTTCATAATAAAATCAAAGTTTGTAGTTTGGAAATAATTTACATGGCCAATCAATTATAATCGTCAAACGAAATCTTTGGATGTAATAATTTCGCCAAAATTTGCAAAAACATAAAAAATATGAAGAAAATGCGAAAAACTTGATTTCTGTCTGTTTTTGAACATTTTGCAAAGGGAACCTTATGCCAAAAATTTCACAAAAAATCAAAGTTTGTAATAATTTGGAAATATTTCACAAGGCAATCGATTATAATCGTCAACCGAAATCTTTCGATGTAATAATTTCGCCAAAATTTGCAAAAACATGGAAAATATGAAGAAAATGCGAAAAACGTGATTTCTGTCAGTTTTTGAACATTGGAAGCTATGAAGAAAATGCGAAAAACTTAATTTTTGTCAGTTTTTGAAAATTTTGAACATTAGCCAAAAATTTCATAAAAAATCTAAGTTTGTAATTTGGAAATACTTTAAATGGCAATCGATTATAATCGTCAAACGAAATCTTATAATGTAATAATTTCGCCAAAATTTGCAAAAACATGGAAAATATGAAGAAAATGCGAAAAACGTGATTTCTGTCAGTTTTTGAACATTTTGCACATTATGCCAAAAATTTCATAAAAAATCAAAGTTTGTAATTTGGAAATATTTTACATGGCAATCGACTATAATCGTCAAACGAAATCTTACGATGTAACAATTTCGCCAAAATTTCCAAAAACATGGAAAATATGAAGAAAATGCGAAAAACTTGATTTGCTGTCAGTTTTTGAACATTTTGCACATTATGCCAAAAATTTCATAAAAAATCAAAGTTTGTAATATAGAAATATTTTACAGGCCAATTGATTATAATCGTCAAACGAAATCGTTCGATGTAATAATTTCCCCAAAATTTGCAAAAACATGGAAAATATGAAGGAAATGCGAAAAACTTGATTTCTGTCAGTTTTCAAACATTTTGCAAAGGGGTTAGTTACTTTACACTTATAAAGTAAAGTGATAATTTTGTAAATTTGCTTGTTGAAAATGCTATATATAAATTTGCAATTTTGTAAATTTGCTAGCAGCAATTTCTTGTGTAATTTTTCAGTCGGAAAATTAAACAAAATTTTGAAATTGGTAAAAAATTAAAGAATGAGTGAAGACTTTTATAAATAAGGAATATTTAGTTGAATTTTGAGTTTTGAAAGAAAATTTAAGTGTACTAAAAACAGCAGAATACCCACTATAAACTAGCAAAGTGCGAAGAAAATTTAAAATTGCCGATTTTTGTCCGTTGTAAAATATTTTTTTACAAAAAAAGCAAAGCGTACACCAATCGATTCTGTATATTAACTAAATAAAATTATTTATAATGCTGCTATTAGATTGAAAAATCTGCTTGGACTGACGCTTCAAACGCGGTATGTCATTAAGCGATCTGACATCTCTGTCAAAAGTTATGGCGTTGCCAGATGGGTCCGTCGAATATGGGCAACCCTGTACATTACATACATTTCTTTCTGTGCATTATAAAAATCATAAAAATATATCAGGAAACATAAATCTTTTGGAATCACTGAAATATGTAATTTATCTCTCCACTTTTTGCAATAAATTCTACATTGTTTATCGAGCAATTAAAATAGTTTATTTATTTGTACACACATAATTTACACATAATTATTGGTTGCTATTCTTCTGATTCTGAGGAGTGTTTTTCGCTATTTTTCTGTTTGTTTGGTTTTAGTGTTTTTTTTTTGTTTTGTGAAATTCCTTAATCACCAGTCATCATTTCCATGAACTCTGTGGGCAGGAGAGTGAAAAAAGAAAAACAACAATTAAATAAATGCATAAATCTCAATTAATTTCCAGCATTCCAACACTTACCATCAAAATCAACAGTTCCCGAACCGTCTGTATCGATTTCAGCTATAATACCATCCAAATCACTCGACGACAATTTATCATCTAAGGCCGCTAAGATTTCTTTCAGTGTTGAGGTTGTTATGTAGCCATTACCCTCACGATCGTAGAGGCGGAAGGCTTCTTTCAACTCCTTTTGTATGGCCTCCGCGTCTTCTTCCTCGAGGAAATGGGCGGCTATATTGCAGAAACCATCAAAATTCACTTTGCCCGTATTTTCGGGGTCATTTTCATCAACCAAATCCTGGAGTTCACTCTCCTCGAACATTTGACCCATACTGTTGAGAATGGTCTTGAGACGCAGTGTCTCTATGAAACCGGATTTTTGTGTATCGAACATTTGGAATGCTTTGCGCATGATGTCCATTTTCTCATCGTCCTCCTGTTGGGCCAATGGAGAAAATAAAAATGGGAAGTATATGTTAATAACATACATACATATGTATTCAAAATAAGTATATAAAAATGACACTGAAAAATATATATATATATAAAATGTATATTGATTTGGGTCAAATACAATAAAACATTAAAATAAGTTAATTTTGTATTTCAATTTAAGATTATATAGTTAAATGGTGGATGATATGTATTGCAACCAACTTCAGGTTGCTATCATTTCTAAACCGCTAGTCTGATAGCTGACAGACTTATTTCAGTGACAGTTCATTTTATTGTTTACAAGCTTACAAAAGCATTTTGATCTATTGCATTCAGAAAAAAGTTATTCGTGATGGAATTCAAGCGTGATAGTGTGATTGCTTTATATTTGGGTGGAAAAACACAAGTGGCTATCGTTAGAGCCCTCCAGCATTTAAATGTGAATAACTCTTTTGTTTCTCGTACCATTGCTCGTTACCGTGATACTGGCAGTGTTGCATCGCGTCCAAAAAGTGGACGAAAAAAAACGGTAACAACACCAGAAATGATCCGAAAAGTGAAGGCCAGATTTGATCGAAATCCACGCCGCAGTGGTAGAAAAATTGCTCGTGAGCTGAACATATCGCGAGAACGGATACAACACATATTAAAAAATGAGCTTGGACTAAAACCATTGAAGTTCCAAAAAGTGCAAGAGCTCACCGATGCACAAAAAAAAGTTAGACTGGAAAGAGCCAAGGAATTGCTTCGCTTGCACGAAAGTGGCCAATTACCGAATTTGGTTTTCTCCGATGAGAAGCCATTCCAAATTGAGCAGTTTGTGAACAAACCAAGTGATCGGGTTTACTTGCCAAAGAGGTCAGCTGAAAATGTACACCTTCATTGGCCACCAGAACTCAAGCGCCGCCGATGGTAATGGTGTGGGCCGCCGTAACGGCCGATGGTCGCTCCTCGCTCGTATTCATCGACCATGGGGTCAAAATAAATGCCGAATATTATCGGGAAAATGTCCTAAAGACAGTATTTAAGCCCTGGGCAGACAAACATTTCGGCCGCAGACCATGGACATTCCAACAGGACTCAGCACCATCGCACTCAGCACGCGTCAACCAAGAATGGCTTAAAAAGGAGGTTCCTCGCTTCATTTCTACCGCACAATGGCCATCTTCGGATCTCAATCCGTTGGACTTTTGCGCCTGGGGCATTTTAGAGAGTAAGGTTCGCACTAAAAAATACCAAAGTATCGATCATCTCAAGACGGCGCTTCGCCGGGAATGGGCCAAAATATCGCAGAGCCACTTTCGTGCAGCGTGTGATGGCTTTGTCGGCCGTTTGAAGGCCATAATTCGTGCCAAAGGTGGCCGATTCGAACAAATCTAAACTGTTTCTAAAATTTTATGTTATTTCCGACATTTTTTGCTTTTGAACAAAAAAATTTAAAAAAAAATTAAAAAAATATAGCGCTTTACTTTGTTGCATTACATATCAGCCACCCGTAAGTAAGTTAACTAAATTTGTTTCTACAAAAAAAGTGCAAAATTTTCGAATTACGAGGGTTGCTATTTATATTTCGGTCCTGGCAATGCTAGTGTTGCCAGATGAAAACTGGAACTTCCATTGGAAAGTATGACATTTTTTAGCATAACTTCACTCAGACCGTTTTGTCATTTGAGCGCGAATTGTTTTGGTTACAGTGTGTTGAAAATTCACCTCCAAAACATGGTTTTTGAACGCTTCGACAGCTGCTTCAGGCGTCGAAAAACATTGACCAAGCAGTTTTTTCTTGATGTGAGTGAATAAGAATAAGTCATTGGGTGTCAAATCAGGGCTGTACGGCGGATGACCCATCAATTCGACGTTTTGGCCGGTCAAAAAGGCGCTGTTTTGGGCCGATGTGTGACAGCTCGCATTGTCATGGTGCACAATGATTCGTCTTCTCTTGTTCGTTTTTCGAATATCTCCGAAGACTTCAGGCCAGCAAATTGTGGTGTACCACTCAGAATTGACAACCCTACTTTGCTCAAGCGGAACAGTCGCCATATGACCAGTTTTTCCGAAGAAACAGGCGACCAATTGCTTCGAAGTGCTTCTTCCACGAACAACATTCGTTGGATTTGGCTCGTCTTCGAAGACCCACACGGTCGATTGCTGTTTTGTTTCGGGCTCATACGCATAGATCCAAGATTCGTCACCTGTGACGATCTTATAAAGGTCTTTTGAAGCACCGCGATCGTATTTTTTCAAAATTTCTTTGCACCAATCGACACGAGCCTTTTTTTGAACGATTGTCAAATTGTGCGGGATCCAACGAGAACAAACCTTTTTTACGGCCAGGTGTTCATGCAATATCGAATATATGCTGGTGAAAGAAATGCCCAAGGGTGCCTCTATCTCACGGTATGTCACATGACGCTCTTGCATTATCAGTTCACGCACGGCATCAATGTTCTCTGGCACAACGTCCGTGTTTGGACGACCTTCGTCTTTGAGCGAGCGTCGGTCACGATTGAATTCATTAAACCAGTTTTTCACAGTGCTATAGGATGGTGCTTCATCGCCATACAAAGATTTAAGTTCATCGATGCACACTTGTCGTGATAATCCAGGTCGAAAGTTGTGAAAAATGATCGCACGAAAATGTTCACGAGTTAATTCCATTTTTTTGCCAAATTGATTTTTTCAAGTCACTGTAAACAACACAAATGATGGTCGTACGTCAAAACGTTCTGAATACGTTCATGCTGAAAAATGTCAAACTCTCCCATGGAAATGTCAGATGGCGCCAGGCAACACTTAGTGTTGCCTATGTAGACATATATATAGCAACTCTCGCATTTTTACAATATGGGTAAAAATTTATACATTTATTCATATTTTTTTTCAAATAGGCACTGTTTTCTTCGTTTGGGTGGTAGCATTCAAAAAATGGAAAAAACAAATGTTTTGCAATTTTTTCCATATTTTGTTACCAGCAAAAAACGATGTTTTTGAAAAAATCGTTTTTTTTCTAATTGTTTTAAATATAGTTACTGAACTTCAGTTTCTACATGAGTGTAATTTTACAGCGTATTAAGCCTTCATAATTTCCTTTAATTAAGATGTTATCTCGGCTTTATCTAGCTTTTACTTCAAAAAATATGTTTCAAATACTAAAGGTACCTACCATGAAAATTGGAATTATAGAAACAAATTTAAAAAAAATTTTACCATAAAAAATATTAGTTTTGGATTCACAAAATAGTAGGCCTCAATCTATACAAAAAAGTTTTTAGGTCCCGGACACAGAAAAATTTGTTTGTTGCATAGTGAGGTTAATGCATATGCCGGCATATATTTCAGAAAATATAGTCCAAATACTAGAGGTAACTTCCATGGCAATTGGAACTTAAAAAAAATACCAAAATTTTTTCTTTTTTTTTTTCGTTTTTAGGATATAGCATTACGCCAGAAAATGTTATGTACATTCCTTCGACAAAAATTTTGTAAACTAGTGTTATTTGAAACAAACAATTAATTTTTGTAAAATAACTTCTTTTCAGAAAATCAGCCATGAATTATTCGTATTGTTAATTTTATATCATAATTAATATGTTCCAAAATTAGAAAAACGATTATAAGGAAGAAATCAAGTGTTTTCTATTGTTTAACTGTTACTAAACCACTGTTTCTACGTGGTTGAGATATTTCCAACATTTACAGACATCATAATTGCCTTAAACTTAACGCGTATTCCGGCTCTATTGGGCTTATACTTCACAAAATTTAGTCAAAATACTTAAGGTACATTCCAAGGAAAATGTATTTAAAAAAAATAAAAAATAAACTACCATAAACAAACAAAAAAACTTTTTTTAGGTCTCGGGTATTAGTTTTTTTTGGTTGTATAGTGTTGTTTATTGTATTATTTTTTATTATTTAAACTTTTCTTAAATACTTTTGCTTCTAAAAAAAATTGGCTGCTAAAAAAGACAATTGAGCTTCTTTGTTTGCTCGTCACTTTAAAGAAGTGACCGAATAACTTCAATAGCAAGTATGAAAGTTCAGTCGGGTAAATCGACTTATGAATCCCCTCACCTTGAGTCCCAAAAAAATATTAATAAATTTATTTATTTTTGTTTTAATTAAATTATTATCAATTTAAAAAAAAAACCTGCATTAAGTATATCCTGGTATTAAAGTTGTAAGCTGTTAACTTTTGGTGCAAAATGGTCCATATGTGTGGGGGGTACCTAAAGGGGTGTGCCAATAACGGCCACTCTTCTCTAGACTGTAGGTACTAAATATAAAAGCATTGCACTGTACGAAATTTGAAGTATTTATTTGTATGCACTGATATTAAAGTTAAAAGCTGTTTACTTTTGGTACAAAAAGGTCCATTTGTGTGGGAGGTACCAAAAGGGGCGTGCCAATAACGCCCACTTTTCTCTGGGCTCTAGGTACTATAAAAGCATTATACTGTACAACATTTCAAGTATTTGTATGTTATAAGCTAGTAACTTTTGGTACAAATTGGTCCATTTGTGTGAGAGGTACCAAAAGAGGCGTGCCAATAACGCCCACTTTTCTCTGGACTTTAGGTACTCTAAAAGCATTACACTGTGCAAAATTTCTGGTATTTGTGCACTGATATTAATGCTATAGGCTGTTAACTTTTGGTGCAAAATGGTCCATTTGTGTGGGAGGTACCAAAAAGAGAGTGGCCACTCCGGCCATTTTTCTTGACGTGTTAGCGACTATCAAACTAATACATACTATGTGTGAAATTTCAGAAGATTCGAGTTAGAAGTATAGAAGGTATTAAAGAATCAATATTTCATTAGAATTTAACCTTTTGTGGGGGAGGTACTAGAAGAAGTGGACCAATATGGCCCATCTTCGAACTTAGCCGGAGATAGAAGAAAAAATTACGGCATACCAAATTTGAAGTCAATCAGTTACTCCTTTCGAGAGTTATCGTGCGCACCAGCCAGCAGACAGACAGACAGACGGACGGACGGACGGACATTGCTCATTCGACTTAAAATGACCCAAAACGGATTTCCGCCGAACATACTTGGAGTCTTAGGTCACTCCTTCAATGTGTTACACTTTTTTCCGTAGCAAATGATATATACCCTCGTCACACTAAAGTGATGGTATAAAAATTAACACTCGGTTTTTTTTCAGGTATGACCTCTTACTGGACATCGAATAGCAGCAATAGCAGTATATTCAAATGCATTTGTAGATTAATAGCTCTTAAGGGATTTTAAAAGTACTGAAAGAAAGAATATTATGTGAAATTTCCAATAGCATAATAAAATATTGATCCTCCCCCATGTCATTTGCGACTTCTGAGAACACACATATAGCTAAAAGCATATCTGGAATAATACGATACTCAGATTCACGATATTCAGATACAAAGGTCCCTCTAGATTTGACTTCCTAACGTCACAAAAACCTACAATTTAAACGAATTGGGTCGAAATTTGGTATAATTGGTTTATTTGTACCCGAAACCATTCATGGCCGAACTTAATCCGTCTTTACTTGTATTAAATTCCTTTACTTTCACAATTGGGTCATAAGATATATGTACATTTTGTTTTGAGAAAACAGATTCAAGCTTTGGAAGCCAAAATCAATTTAGGACAACAGCTTCCAAAATATATGTTTATAATTAGTTTTTGTCAAATATCATATATTTCAGGTGTACTCTTAACATATCGCAACTGTTTCACAAAAGGGCAACAACTCAAAATTAAAAAAATTTCACTACAGCCCAAAAAATGTCCCCGTAAATATTAATTTCAAAAAATTAATAATAACGGAAATATGACATTGCAAGAAAATACAATTGAGGATATATTTTCATAATTTTTGACAAATTTTGTAAATGTTAATAATATTAACGGAAGCTGTTTATGGCATATACTGAAATGTTTTCATTTCGAGTTGTTAACCTTTTGTTGAATAGGTGCGATATGTACATACGAGTATGTCTATTTCTTGCACAATATGTTTGGGGGCAATATAATACAATATGTACACGCTGAAAAAAAAATCGTTTCTGTAGTATATTGTTCCAAACATATTCTGCTGGAAACATACATATGTTTACGGTAGACTTCAAATATATAATATTTGACACTCACAAATATTATATGTTTGTGAGGATCTTGTTCTATACAAAATTATGTTTGCATCCTAATATTTTTTTATTTGGAAAAAATATTTCCAAAACAATGTTTAATTTGTATTTAAGTATTTTGGCAATGTTTCGATGCCCAGGGATGCCAACTTAGTGCTTTTCGCACTAGATTTAGTGCTTTTCAGACCCCCCAATACGCGAAATGTATTCAGTTAGTGCCAAACGAAAAAAAAACACTAACTGTACGCTTTTCATATTTTTGTTAGTGCTTTTGACGCTTTGAGTACATTTGTCAGATCGAAACTGGCAACATAAAGAAATTGTACCATTTTGTTACTGAATGGCAACATCTTATTTCTATGCACTTGCATTTGTCTCCCTCATTTCACTCTGCGTTTTAAATGTCGTTGGTTTAAGAATTGTGTACAACCAATAAAAACAATCGGTATTTTCAATATCATACAAAAAGAAGAGTCAAACTAAACCAACCAAAATTTTAACAATTTCACTGAATTATTTCGAAAAATTTCGTTTTCAAATTTCGTTTCTCGTTTTTTACAGATGGAGCGCTATCCACAAAAATATAGAGAGATAGATCCTAATTTCACCAAATAGAGCGCCGAACAACAGATTTTTAAGGCACTGGATGCACTTTTTTCGGATAGATTTGTTCGGCATTTTTTTCTCGTATTCAATATCTAATTTGCTTCAGACACAAAAGAGATATTCCGTACGGTACACCGAGAAAAAAAATATAGAAAATGTGCAAAAAAAATCCAACTTGAGCCAAATATTCGTATGGCCATTTAATTATTAATTCAGCCAACTTGACTTGATATGTATATATATATATATATATATATATATATACAATATATTATAAATATGTATACTATATATATTTTTTTGTTTTAACTATCAATTTTTGTTTACTGTTATATCAAAGTGCCTTGAATAAAACTATTTTTAACTTAAAATAAAAAGTTTTCTAATTAAAAAAAATTTAGTGCTTTTTTACGCTTTTTAAATTTTTTATTACGCTTTTGCTTCAGAAAAGTTGGCATCCCTGTCGATGCCTTAATTTAAAGGAAAGTTTTCAGTTTTATATAAAGTTAAGGTTTAATTTTTTAGAGTTTTTATATGTTTGAAAAATTTTAATCGTATAATTTTGGGTTACGACAAATAGCATTAATGGATTGACAATTGGACTATTTATAAATTAAAAGTTAGTGCTGTAAAACAAAGGAAAATGATGCTTGCAACATTTTTACCTATAAAGTATAACACAAAATCTAGGAAAAAATAAAATTATAAATTGCCAATGTCAACAAAGTTTTAAAATTTTTTTAAATATAATGTATTTGGATAAATACTTAAACAATATCTTTGTTTGTTTGTAAACACATATTTTATTTGTGACAGTAAGTTCGCAAATATATTTTGTTGCAATATATTAATATATGCGTTCCAAACAAAATTTTTTGATATTCAAATAAAATATATTTGTTCAAAAATATATAATATTTCAAAATTTTGTTTCCAAGTATATTTTCTTTGAATTCACACATATTAAAAATTGCGATTTTCCTCCGTGTATATATAATATAAAACATGTTTTTTATTAAGTCATTTGAGCTTTATTCTTTCGTCACTTCAAAGAAGTGACCGAATAACTTCAATAAAAAGGTTCTCAAATAAAAGTTAAAAAAAATATACTGGGAAATCAAAAAGTGTAGTCACTTTAGCGTTAAAGATGAAGCGGAAAAAAGATTCTATGTACCAGTTCATCTCGTTACCAAAAAAAATCACAAAAATTATCAAACATTGAAAGCCCAAAAATCATGAACATTTGAAGTCGTATCTACGACAAAAATCCTACTGAAAAAATTTAAGTAGGTTTTTCATTCAATTTATTTGCGCAAATTACTATTTTGATGATATCAAATATCTATTCATCAGTACTGCCTATTTTCAGCATGTCCAAAAGGCTAACTCAATAAACAACAACACTCTGAAGAAAAAAAATTCGTTTACCAGAAAAGTTGTGTGTAGTTGTCTAAACTGTGGTTGCTGCAAAAATATTTTTTCTTTGCATTTACAAATTTTTATTTGCAATTTTTGGCGGCGATTTTTTAGGGTTAACGGGAGGAGTAACACTTTAAAGTAGTTTGAGAAAAATATGTGCACAGAAGATCTTTAATTTCCATTAAATACGTAGTAATTATATCAAAGAAATCCGTTTTGAAATCATTGCCGCTGAGACCAAACTTTGTGGGCTAATATGTCAAATACTTTATGTGGTAGGGCTCAACAAAAGTTTTAAGCATTCGAGAACATTGACATGTCTGACAGGAATAATAACACATACGGATAACAATTTAATAAAATGTTTCTTTGCAAAAATTTAAAATATTCCGTTGTCTTTTTATAAATCTTTTTTATTTGTTTTTATTAATTTAGTCATTTTTTTGTTATGCAACAAATATATATAGTCGTTTTTCTATTACCATCAATTGCACTTATGTATATTTTTCCTGCCATTATATACATACATGATTCAAAGTATATATTTTAAAGACAATAAACTAATTTCACATAAAAAAGGCATAATAGATTATTTTATTTAAAATTTTTTAATATTTTCCCTTTCACTTAAATAAAAATAGTTTTTCATTTATTTAAATAATTGTCTTTAATATCACTTTATTACTAAACATTTTAATATTTTGCAATATATCTTATTACCATTTTGTAGTATAGTTATAGTTTTTCTTTTAGTTATGGGAAACACAAACAACCGAAATTTAATACCGATATAAAAATTTTTCCGAATACTTAATAGTGAATTTCAATTCGGATTTTCTCCACTAAACAACACCTCCACTACGGTTGAGTTTCACTAATGAACTAAAACATAAAATTTGCCAAAAATTCAAAATTCATTATTTTAAATATGATTTTCTTTATTCTTTGTATTTGTTTCGGAACAATGTTTATTGCTGTTTTTCTTTTTTTTCTGTTTGTTTTTTTATTTCACAAAAAGTAGTGGAATTTCTAAGCGACTGCATCATTACCTTTGCGATCTCCCTATACGCAAGTGATTGTGGGTGCCTATGTCTGTGTTTGTGTATTATGTGGATATGTTCCTTGGCACGCATACATCCAAAGGTATGATATGTAGAAAAGTAATTATCCCAAATATTCGAATACTAGTGATGTCGAGTACTGAACTATTTTAACTGGTGAACCGGTTTTAATAGTTTTAAATAGTATTTTCTACAGATTCTGACATTGATATTAATATTTCGGGGTTCTGTATGTATAGGGTTTTCCAATAAGAATAATATGATTTCTTTGAAAAAAAAACACATTTATTGTTAAGGAAATTCAAAAGTTTTTTATTTAATGTGAAGTACAATCGATACAATTAATTTCTAAATAAAACGTCATTCAAATGGCCTCCACGACATCTTCAGCAGGAACGAATTCGATGAACCCAATTTTCGAGCACTTTTTCCACTAAATCAAATCGTATGTCATGAATGGCACGTTCAATATTGACTCGAAAGCTTGAAGAGAGTCTGGTATATTTCGAAAGAGCAATGACTTCAAATAACCCCACAAGAAATAGTCTAATGGTGTAAAATAACAACTTCTTGGAGGCCATTCAATATCACAATTTCTTGAAATAATCGAATCTCCAAACTATTCTCGCAAATTCAATTGTTTCATTTGCTGTGTGGCACGTAGCCACAATCGGTCAATGGCATGAATTGGATATGCAAAAAGATACCTCTCAACGAGAGCTAAAATATTGCTCATGGGTGTCAAGGTCGTAGGTCGATTAGAAAGTGTTTTTTTTTTTGGATTTAATAATTTTCAAATGTGAACGCAAAGTTTAATTTTGCTCTAGCTCCTTAACGGTACGTCGGATCGGAAATCGGCCAATAGCAAAAAAAAATGCTCTTAGCGTGGCACGTAGCCACAATCGGTCAATGGCAAAAATACAGCTCTTAACGAGGGCTAAAATATTGCTCGTGGGTGTCAAGGATGTAGGTCGACTGAGAAGTGTTTTTTTTTGGATTTAAAAAAAATAGACTTTGATAATAAAACTGAATAAAAGCGTTGTTCTTGCGTATATCTCTCCATGATGAAATTGTAAACACTAAACGGAGGAAAATCGGCATTTTTGATATGTTTGAATTGAAAGAAAATATATTTGGAAACGAATTTTTTAAATATTATATATTTGTTAATAAACAAATTTTATTTGAAAATCACGAAACTTTGTTTGGAACGCATATATTAATATATTAGAACAATCTATATTTGCGCATTGACTTTCACAAATAAAATATGTATTTACCCACAAACAAAGTTATTGTTTAAGATGATTTCCAAATATATTTTATTTAAAAATGATTTTTTTTTAAATTTGCTAAATTTTTCGAATTTGTGTTAGTTTTCCCTAGATTATAGTTAAAAATGTCTTTAACAGCATTAGCTGTTGTTTTAAATCAATACATTTTAATTTATAAGTATTCCAATTCTTCACTATTTGTCAATGCATCAATGCAATTTATATTTGCGAAAGATTATACGATTTAAGTTTTAATTAAATTTTACAAACATATAAAATTTATAAAAAATGCTCTTTAAACATCTGAACAACAGAAAACTTGTCTTTAAATTAAGGCATTGATACATTGCCAAAATACATAAATACAAAATAATAGTTCCAAATAAAAAAATATTATAATGGGAACATATTTTTGTTTAGAAGAATATCCTCCCAAACATTTAATATTTGGGTATGTCAAATATTATATATTTGGAGTGTACCCTAAACATATGTATAATTCAAGCCGAATATGTTTGGGACAATATACTACAGAAGCGATTTTGATTCGATTCAGATCATGACATATTACAAATGGCCAAAACGTCACTTCAAAATCATATCATCCCTATTGGAAAACCCGATATAAGTATACCCCACACCAAACTATGGTAAAGGGTGTTACGACCTTGGGTATTTTTGTAACGCCCAAAAAAGAAGGAGATAAACGTAAAGTTCATAATGCAGAACAGCATAGAATCATCTCCGGCAGGTCCATTTTTGATAATTGATACAGTGGCATCTCTTGGACTACGGACGATCCCAATTGAAAATGGGGCATATCGGTCCACGTTTTGATATAAAGGTTCTTCCGATTTTACTTCTTGACGATCTAGAAAAAACATTCAACGTATTTGGCTGAATTTTAGCATTTACAATTTATTTTCTGTGAGAATGGTCAACATTTTGATATATCCCCCCATATAAAGCTACTTTCGATAGCTTTAGAAAGCTACTTTAGATTAGACTTAGTGACGCTGAAATTTCAGCGCTTATACTTTATATTGCATGTAATCGTACCTTAAAGAAATGGGCGACATATCGGTCCATATAAAGTATATGTTGAAGTAAATCGCCCCAGTGAAAATGTGTCTTATCGCTTCATTTTTCGATATAAGACCTACATAAAGTTCTCTTCCGATCAAACTTCTTGACGCTCTAGAGAACACATTTGTATTTAATTCAAATATGTAGGTCATGAATCCCCCCGCGAAGTTCCTTTCATATCAGTCTATAATAAACTATCTAGCTGAAATTAATGAATCTGTATTTAATTTATTCCAGCACCATTCCTTATAAAAATTTATAAGGAATGGTCTGAATCTGAAGAAAATGACGATATGGGCTTTGCTCTTTTCGATTAAATGCGGAATAGCCAACCACAACAATAACAACAGCTACAGCAACAACAACAAGGCAACAACTACAGTGGTCATTCAGATTTATAGTTCTGCTCGAACTGATAATTAAAAAAAAACTGATAATATGAGAGTTTTAGTATGTTGACTTAGTTCGGAAAAATACGGGTTTGGTTAGTTGTTCTTGTTACATTTAATTTACTGCTTCCATAAGTATTTCAGCTGATTTAAGTTACAGACACACATTATTGCTATTAAATTCTGAAGATCATAGAGTGATGTCTATCAAAACTGCAGTCAATTCTACCAAGCAATTAAAACTCTCTATAAATTTTTGTATTTGTTTCCATTACAGTTTTGCAATAGAAGGACATTAACTGAAACATATGGTCTTAAACTGAACAAACTCTGACTGAATAAAAAAAATAATTTCTAAAAAAAACCGGTTCCGCTTCTCACATCTCTGGCACACTCATACTCATTTCTTCTGATTGGTACATTATTACCATCAAATGAGTGCTTAATGTACATCACATTGGAATTCTTTTTCGACTTTTCATGTGATTTCATTGTGGTTTTTGTTATTGTGAAAATTGCTAACTGCCCATCATCACTTCAATCCAAATATCATCAGCGTCAGATTAGGAATCAGCATCACCATCACCTCCTTCAAAGATCAAATAGAGGCGAACACAAAATATGATCATAATCATCAGCATTACCATTATCATTAGCATCATCATCGGTTTATTTATTTTTTTTTGGTCAGACAAAGTATACACTCAATCGGACATTTTTATGATAAAACAATTCTTCTGAACGAGGTTATAATGATTGCACAGTTTCAGGAGTTTTGTATGCGGTATAGGTATGATGGAGTTACATAATGATCTGTCAGATGTCTAGCGAAGGGTTGTAAAATATATCTTCCAGAGCGTACCGAAGCCAAATCGAAATAAGGTAACATAAAGGGTGGTTCAACCAATTGTGAGTTACACCTAATTGTGAGTTACACCTTAATTGTGAGTTACACCTTAAGGTCAAGTTTTTTGTCCAACTTAATTTGACATTTCTTTGTTTCAGTGTTTGACAAATTCAACAAAGGATAAGATTGTTGAAGCCGAAAATGCATTTCGTGCATTTTTTGGTCAGCATAATCGACCAAATGTGTCCACAATCGGGAGAATTGTGCGCAAATTTCTGCAAACCGTGTCTGTGGGAGATGTGAAAACACCTGTGCATGCTCGCCCAGTTCATTCTGTGGAAAACATTGATGCTGTTCGCGATAGTGTGGCAGAAGAGCCGCGAACCTCGACTCGTTGTCGTACCCCTGATAACGCAAGATTTTAACGGACTTCTTGTGGCCAGAAATTGAGGATATGGACCTGGACGATATATGGTTCCAACAAGAAGATGCCACACAGCCAACGAAACAATGGCTCTTTTGTGCGCGAAATTCAATGACCGTGTAATTTGATACTGTTGGAGTTCTTTCTTTGGGGATATTAAAAAGATAAAGTGTACTTCAATAAGCCAAGAACAATTCAAGAGCTAAAAGATGAGATAATTCGGCATATTAACGACATTGAACCACAATAATGTCTCAGAGTCATTGAGTCATCGGATAGAGGTATGCCGTCGAAGCCGTGGCGAGCATTTGGCCGATATTTTGCTTCACACATAATTGTCATAGATTCTTCTATCATAATAAAAAATATTAAGACAATTCTCTGAAAACTTGTTGTTTTATTTACAATTAACATCGTGCGTTTTGGTTGGACCACCCTTTATGTATAAGTTTTTCGTCCGATTTGGCTACAGGTGCAGGGACGTACCAAATGTTAATTGTGTAAAACATTTTTTTTTGACGTATACATCAGGTATTTCATTCTTATCCAATTTTACTAGAGTGGTGTAGGGTATCATATAGTCGGCACGCTAGATCGCTTCCTCCACGCAAAGAAAAAAATCGTTTCTGCGAAACGAAATATTAGACAGCTACAATTCTCGTTTGCCGGAACTGAAATCTCGTTTGTTGTGACAGAAACTGATTTCGCGTAAGCAATTGTTTGTTTAGATCAAAAGATTTTCAGTCGTCGTAAACGAGAATTGTAGTTGTCTAATACTTCGTTTCACAGAAACGAATCTTTGCGTTTAGTGCACCCTGGGTAAAGCCAAATGATCTAATTAGCAAACACCTCTAACACCGGGGTGTTATGCGATCTCGTGCCCATCGGTGTATTAATTTGATGGGTGGTTATCAGCTTTGAGCCCTTTAAATCACCTGGATCAGACGGCATTGCCTCTACAGAAATGCAGAAACTCTTGAAATGCATTATCCCCTAGTGGGGAAAATTTATGATGGCTGTATCAGGCTCGCATATGCTCCCAATCGATGGAGGGATACAAAAGTGTTATTCATACACATAGCGGGAGAGATTTCGCACCAAAAAGGGATTAGACTAATTTGAAAGTTTGGAAAGACATTTAGATTATTTCATTAGAAAAACCTGGATGCAAAACTCCTGTCGGGGAACCAACATGCTTACTGCAGAATATGCCCTACAAGAACTTGTGGACACTATCGAATAGCCCCTACATTTCAAGGAATTCACTATGGTGGCAATATAGAAGGGGCTTTTAATAGAAGGGGCTTGAAATAGAAGGGGCTTTTAATAACATTCACTAAGATGCAGTAATTGTGGCGCTGTCACATCTAAAGGTGAACTCTAGATTGACTGAAGGATGACGCATTACAGCAAATCTTGGGTCCACAACTCTAACAAGGTTTGTAAACAGAGGGACTTCGCAAGGAGGAATACTGTCTCCACTAATTTGGAACCTAGCGGTGAATGGAATACTGTTAGATGTAGAACAGTGTGGCTTTTGCGGATGACGTGGCGATTGCAGTAACTGGCAAATTCCCTAGCGTTCATAGAGACATTCCACAGGTGACTCTGGACAAATTGGCTAGATGGGCCAGATTGGGCGTTAACCCACACAAGACAGAAATGGTTCTCTTTACTAGGAAGAATAAGATGCCACATGCGAACCCTCCTCGGATAAATGGAACAGATCTTGTCTTTTCTGAAATTTCAAAATATCTGGAAATTATTCTAGATAGAAAATTACCATTCAGACTTAGTGTACTGGAAAATGTAAGGAAAGCCTTCGTCACCTTATATTCCTGCAAGAAAGCTGCTGGGCCCAACGGAGCCTCTGTCCAAAAATAGTTCATGGTTAAAAATAGCAGTAGTGTCTTACTCCCTCTACTGTCCATTGCTATTGTGGCGAGAAAAGTTACCACCAGAGCGGCATTACGATTGAATTGTCTATCAATGTGGAGGTAAAAAAACTACGGCCACATGAGGACATCGCAATGTAGTGCTATGGTATCCGACCGAGTGAACTATATACCAACGGTGTACACCTTCGGGAGGAACTTCTCCAGAGAAGAATAGGTTGGCAGAACACCAGAAAAAACAAAACATCTCAATTTCAACACGGATGAATCGAAGCTGGTTGATAAGGTTGGCTTCGGAGTGCACTGTAAAGAACTAAGTCTTGATATACCTTATAGACAACCAGATACCTGTAGTGTCTATCAAGCAATAAGGTAAGTCGCCAAGTGGCTGAGTTGCAACAAAGTGACCTAATTGGCGTTGCAATTAAGTCGTATAGTCGGGTTGCCATCAATTCTCTGGAGGCCATATCCACCAATTCACAAACAGACCTCGACATCCGCAGATCTCTTAATGGGATGGCTGAGCAGTTTAACATACACATCACTCGGGGGAACTCGTCTTTTTTGATATGTTTGAGTTCAAAGAAAATATATTTGGAACAGAAAATGTTAAATATTATGTATTTATGAATAAATACATTTAATTAAAAAAACAAGAAACTTTATTTTGAGCGCATATGTTAATATATTACAACAAAATATTTTTGAGAACTAATTTTCTCAAATAAAATATATGTGTTTAAATACGAATAAAATTATTATTTAGGAATTCCGCCGAAAATATTTATTTTAAGAATGATTTTCAAAAGTTTGTTGAATTTTTCGATTTTCAGTTTTATTTTTCCTGGATTTCAGCACGTGAAGAATAGCTAGACAAATCTGGCCAAGATACGAACTGAGAAGGTCAAAATAACTCCTCGCAGTAGAGAGGAAAATATTGTCTACGTTAGTGTAAGTTCTGACTGGACACTGCCTGATCGGCGAACACGCCTGAAGATAAGGTATTGAGTCCAATGTCCTCTGTAGGAGCTGTGGTGATGAGGAAGAGGTGAAGAGCATTGAGCACCCGCTTTGCTACTGTCCCTCATTAAGTAAACGACGTCTGGATACACTGGGGTCGGCCTTTCCAGGAAGTCTGACAGATCTTTCCGGTACCGATGTTCGTACTATTGATAACTTTGTCTATTAAACTAGGCACCTGTGAGCTGGCTATGCTGGCTGCCACCTAGCCTAAACCTAGAAGACAGACAGACCGACATTGCTCAAATGACTTAAAATGTCCTAAAACAGATTTTCGCCGAATATAGTTAGGGTTTTAGGGCAGTTGTTTTTTTTTTAAATTAATTCACTCAAGAAATTCCCCAAATACCCTCATACGGTACCTGGGGTAATATATGTATATTCACGAGAAGAGAATCTGGTGAAAACTTGTTATAAACAACTTGATTTCCATCATGATTAAACAAAAATCAAAGAAAAATCGCATTCTATCAGAAAACACCTTCAACATGAAGAGTGGGAGGGTAAATACACCCAAACAGCAACCTAACACACACACATACGGGTATATATATATATACGTATAAACAAAAAACTATGCGCGGCTTTTATCGCTCAAACTGAAAAAGAAAAATCGGAAAAAACGCCAAGAAAAACACATCAACGTCATTCATATTTCCAATTACCGCAAAAGAAAAACTCTTTAAATTACGATATTTGTCTGCAATTGTAGGTTTATACATATACTCGTACATACATATATACGTGTGTGTGTATACAATTATATTTATGTAGGTGCTGCAAACATGGAGTATATTAGAGTGACCCACAATAGTTATTGAGAAGCAGAAAGAGTAGGGAGAGACCCAAGAACAATAAAGACGCAATAAAATGCATATTGCCATACAGAAGAAGAACTTGACATGCAGATGGCGTTACAAATGCATATGCGTGCATTTTATAAAGATCACTCGCATGTAATAATAGGGAGCCTACAATTTTATATAATAGGCATGTTTTCGTTACAAGCTAGCAATTTTAGTTGAGCACTTTGCAACGAAAGCAACTGACTTCCACTAACTGGCACATAAGCAATAAATGGCGGATTTTCACTATCTGGTAGCAAAGGTGTCATGAGTTGCGAAGAAAGAACAGTGCGAAACAGACAAAAAACTCGTGAAAAGTATTTATAAAACATATATTTACTATTCTATGTTCAATTGTTTACACTCTTTTGCAAATATTAAAATAATTTCCCATTTTTGTTCTTCTTCTTCCCGCTAATTCACTATAATTGATAACAATCTCTCCAAAAATGGGATGCCATATTGCTAAATATAGGGTGCCCAATCTGGCAACATCATACTCGATTAAGTCAGGAACACAAGCACCAAACTTCATCGGGAACTAATACAGGGTTGCCCATATTCGACGGACCCATGTTTTTTCGATGACTCGTTGGGCCCATTCCAATCGACGAGGCTTGTCCGCAGGCAACAATCTTTGCGTCAATTGAATTTTGTACGGGAACAAATGCAAATCAACGCGAATAATCCGTTGTAAAGTGGACCGAGCCATGCCCAACTGCTGAGAACGGCGTTTTTGGGATGTTCTTGGGGACCTCTCAACACTGGCTCGTACGGCAGCGATATTCTCGGCCGATCGCCTTGGTCGACTTTTATTTTGCCTCTTCGGATTAGAAAGAGCCTCACCAGTCGAAAATTTTTCGTATAAACGCTTAATGGTGTTCTTAGAAGGCCACATTTTTTAATATTTTAAAAGCACGTTGAGTTTTCACAATTGACTTCTTCTGTTGAATGAAAATTTCAACTATTTCAGGCGCTCGCGTGGCGTGTATTGTTCCATGGTAAAAATCTGCTTGGACTGACGCTTCAAACGCGGTATGTCATTAAGCGATCTGACATCTCTGTCAAAAGTTATGGCGTTGCCAGATGGGTCCGTCGAATATGGGGGACCCTGTACTCGTAGTGCTTAAAAGTGCTTAGCTCCCCATATAAATTAAGCACTTATGCTGTAACGAAAACACGCCTAATATAAACAAATAATTGAAAAAATTCACATTTATATTTGAAAACAAAACTTTAAAGTTGCCTAACGACATCTTTGGCAAATCTTTAATAATAATAGTTTATACAATTTTTGTCGAAGGGCTGTAACATATTCCGGAGGAGCCACGAAAAAAATATTTTAAAAAATTGTATGATAATTTTTTTCAATAGATCCTTAAAATTCCGATTTTCTTTGAAGGTGCCATTAGTATTTGGATAATTTATTTTATGTAAAAGTTCGATAAAGTCGGGATCAATATTTATATATTATAGGAAACTAGCTTTAACCCGGTGCGCTTCGCAGCCCCCATCTTTTATTTATTTTCTGTTTAGGATACTGTAAAATAGTTATACCCCTTCCTTTCAAAATGACATGATTATTACATATGGTGCAAAATGAAGAAGATTTGATTACTTTTATATATAAAATACGAACCCTCCTTTCATTTCTAGTTTGTGTTCCAAGAGTTACCCTGATGGTACAATATGTATTCCTTTTCCCACTGTACCTCTGAACGTTGAAAAACTATTTTTTTGGTTCATACGTTAGCAACTTTCCTCTAGTTTATGTTCCAATAGCTTCATTCACACCCTGGTACAATATAAAACCATGTTTGTCCCACCGTGTCTATAAAGTTACGAATTTAAAAATCTAAAGTGAATCGTTCCATTGTACCTCATTTAACCGTTTGTGTGTCATAATTAACCAATTTTGCACGATTGTACAATATTTTAAAATGATAATTGATATTTCAAGATCCAAATTGGCAAGCTTAGGCCGTATTTCAACATTTTTGTCCCCTATCTGTGCCATTTATTCAACTTGTTTTCCCCACGATTTAAGTAGAAGAACCTATTTGGAAATAACAATTCTTAGCTTTGGTTTATGCTGTTAGAGCTACCTTTGCACCTTTTGCACCACTGTTTCATATTAAACACTTTTTATTACACTGTGCTTCTAAAGTAAAAATTTTTATACATATCTGGGACTATTTTATTCCCTTTTTTACCCACTTGCCACATTTAACCATTTTACCGTATTTAACTTTTTTTGCTTCACCGTACCATATTTAACCCTTTTTGCTCCACTAAACCACATTAACACATTTTTCCCCCTCTGTAACATATTGAAAAATTTTTGCTTGCCCCAACTGCATAATAATTTAAACCTTTTTTCACCACAGTGCTACTAAAAGCATAAATTTTGAAAAAAAAATATTCTTATTTCATATTTAACTTACCCTCTCTCCCTGCATCCATATTTTAACCCACTGTACTAAATGTACGCTTTTTGACCCACTGTACCATATTTAACCGTTTTGGGTCCACTGTATCAAATTTAACAACTTTTTGTCCTGCTATATTTTGTCCACTATATTTAACCATTTTTGCCCCACTGTACCATAGTGTGCTACACATATTTGCCCCACTGTTCCATAGTAAACGCTTTTTGCCCCACTGTACCATACTTAACCCATTTTGTTCCACGTTACCATATTTTACTATTTGTGCCCACTGTAACCATTTTTGTCATACTGTACCATATTTAACCATTTGTGTCCCACTGTATCATAGCTAACACATTTTTCCCACTGTTTCATAGTTAAAGCTTTTTGCCCCACTGTAACATATTTAACCTATTTTGTCCCACGTTACCATATTCAACTACTTGTGCTCCACCGTACCATAGTTAACCTTTTTCGTTCCACTGTGTTATATTAAACCCTTTGTTTCACTGTACCATATTTAACAGTTTTTGCCCTACTGTACCATATTTAACCCTCTTTGCTCCACTGTACAATATTTAACACAGTTATGCCCTACTGTACTGTATAGTTAACCATTTTTGTCACTCTGTATCATATTTATCACTCTTTTGCCCCATTGTATCATAGTAAATACTTTTTTTGCCCCATTGTACCATTTTTAACCCTTGTTCTTGTTTACGTCCCAAGAGCTACTCTCGCACCAAATTTCACGATTCTAGGTCTTGCCATTTGGATTTGGCTGTTGTACCACATTTTTCCCTTTTTACCCCACTGTGTACGTAAATGTTTGAATTTCGAAAAATCCTGTCAATTTCAGAGTCTACCTTATAATGCCTACCCTCACACCAAATTTCACGATTCTAGCTCTTGCCATTTGAATTTGGCTGTTGTACTACATTTATCCCATTTTTCCCGGTGGTACCATATTTATCCCTTATTGCCCCATTGTGGGCTGTTAGTACGAATTTCGAAAAATCCCGCCTTATTGCCAAGGACTACCCTCCCACCAAATTTCATGATTCTAGCTTCAGCCGTTTGGCCTGGGCGATGATCAGTCAGTCAGTCAGCCATTCAGTCAACAAGTCACGCAACAATTTTATATACCACCTTCACGTAGAAATAGAAGTTTAGTAACTGCCGTTAAAAAAATTAGAACAACTTGAATTTTTTAAAAAATCGATTTTTGCTGGCACGAAAAGGCACAGAAAAAAATCGCAAATAATGTTTATTTCAATTTTTAAAAGCTTGCATCCTAACGAAGAATCTATGGATTGCTTGCAGAAAGAGAATTTCAACAAAATCCTGTTGTTATACCCCCACTATTGTGAACGAGGGTAAATATCAGTAGCAGAGGGCCAAAAGTATAATTCACTACTTTTTTAAAGAAAAAAACACAGAAAATTCAAATTGAATGGGGAATATTTATTATCATTTGAAAGAAGATTCTTTGGCATTTATTTTTTGAAGATTATGTCTAGCAAATGTTGGCCGCGGTTACGTCTCAGATGGTCCATCCGTTGAGTCGAATTTTCGATGACTCGTTCGAGCGTTTCGACTGGTAACTGGCGAATGACACGCGTGATGTTTTGCTCCAAGGCCTGAATCGAAGCGGGTTTGTCCGCATAAACTTTAGACTTTACATATCCCTAACGGTGTGATATCACACGATCTTGGTGGACAATCGACCAGACCAAAACGTTAAATCATCTGCTCTCCGAAGTGTTATCTCAATAAATCCATTGATTGATGCGTTGTGTGGGAAGTGGCGCCGTCTTGTTGAAACCAAATGTCGCCGAGATCACGAGCTTCAATTTCAGGCATCAAATAGTCGGTTATCATGGCACGATAACGGTCGCCATTGACGGTTACGTTCTCACCGGCATCATTTTTGAAGAAATATGGACCGTTGATTCCGCCGGCCCACAAACCACACCAAACGTTTGTTTTCTGGATGAAGTGGCAGCTCTTGAATCTCTTCAGGTTGCTCTTCGTTCCAAATGCGGCAATTTTGCTTGTTTACATGCCCATTGAGCCAGAAATGGGCCTCATCGCTGAACAAAATTTGGCTCGAAAACGTCGGATCTTCTTGGAACTTTTCAAGAGCCCATAGAGCGAAGCGATGTCGCTTGGGAAGGTCGGGCGGCTTCAGTTCTTGCACAAGCTGTAATTTGTATGCTTTCAATTTAAGATCTCGACGTAAAATGCACCAAGTCGTTCCTTACGTCAGTCCGACTTGCTGCGAACGGCGCCGTATCGACTCTCCACGGTCTTCGTGTACACTCTTCACATGTTCTTCACTGCGTGCTGGACGTGGTCTATTCGGTCGAATATTATCCAATAATGAATGCTGGGTCTCAAAATGGGTGATGGTGTTGCGAATAGTACGCTCAGTAGGCCGATTATGTTGACCATAAGTTGAGCGAAGTGCACGAAATACATTCCTCACAGAACGTGAATTTTCGTAATAAAGTTGAACGATTTGTAAACGTTGTCCAGGCGTAAGTCTTTCCATGATTAAATGCCAAACAATACTTAACAAAAATAACATGACAGCATGACACGACTCACACGTGATCTATCAAAAAAGGTTATTGAAAACAGTATCTCTACTTGGATCACCCGTTACATCGAAGGAGTGACCTAAGAGACCCCCACAATATTTGGCGGAAATCCATTTTTGGTCATTTTAAGTCAAAAAACATTTTTTTTTTTGAAAAAAAAATCCTTTTTTTAAATTGTTTTAACGACTATTATAAACCACGATTTGTACCTAAAAGTGATATACTCAACATAATTTGCACTCATAATTTTCTTTAGTGGATATCGAGGTTCCATCGGTCTTATACTTCAAAAAATATGGTCCAAGCACTAAAGGCACTTTTCATAATAATTTGAATTAAAAAAAATTTAAAAAAACATTAACATAAAATAATTTTTGTGTTGGTTTCACAAAATGGTATGACTCAATATACACAAAATATAATTTTTGTTTTTGTTGTTATGACCGTGCGGTAATTTTTAATTAATTATGTTGTTTAAACTGGGCTATTTGGTCAGATATTTTTATGAAGTAAATAAAACTAATTTATTTCATGTTTCACTCAACGTTTCGTTGGCTTTATTCCAACTACATCAGGAGTAATTGTTGAAAATCAATTAGTTTTAAATTTTTTCATCATTAAATATTATTAAAAAACTGGACATCACGACACAAAATTTATAATAATAATTTTGTTTTCAAAATAGTATGACTCAATCTACATACAAAAAAGTTTTTAGGTCTCAGACATAAAAACAATTTTTTTGTTGCATAGTGTAATTTTTCGTCTTATTTGAGGTGCTCGATATAAATATGGCTTCAAATCGAGGATTCTGGTGGTCGCCCTTTATACACGCTGCAAAAAAAATCTCTTCTGTAGTACATTATCCCAAACATATTCGGTTTAAAAAATATACATATGTTTAGGGTACACCCCAAATATATATGTAATATTTGACACACATAAATAGTATATGTTTGAAAGGATATTGTTCTAAACAAAAATATGTTCCCATTTCTAATATTTTTTTTTATTTGGAACTAGTATTTCCGAAACAAAGATTAATTTGTATTTAACGGGTTTTCCAACAAGATGTGTTATTTTGAATCACCCGGTATTTCGGTAGCTGTCACTTTTGAAGCTTTTATTCTTTGACATTTGACAAGTAGAAACTACGCCATTACTAAACAACGCATTAAAATTATTAAAATTCGAAAAATCGAAAATCATGGAAAAATCATCTTGACTGATGAGGCCCATTTCCACCTCGGTGGCTCGGATGACATAAAGAAAATAACATCAGCTGGAACTGGTGTGATGGGCATTTTACTGTATAATGATCAAATCAGTTCGAATTATTTCATATACTTTCCGAGCTCTTTTACACGATTTGAAGAAAATTCCACACCAGTACAACCATCCGTAGTCGACATCACCATATCCAATACCACTCTGTACATATCACCAATTGAAACACATCCAGGAGCGCTAAATTCGGATCATGTCCCAATTTCGTGTCATATTCTTGGATCGTCTGTTGAAAGTGTTAAGCAAGTTCCAATATACAGAAATGCTGATTGGAAATACTATTTACTTAATAGGCCAAAGGAACACATTTAAGAGAAAACTGCAAAGAAGCATTAATTTTTCAGAAAGAATCACTGTCACATGTATTTTAAAACAGCTGAGAGCTCTGATAGATCACCATGTGTTAAGTGACAGAAATTACAGCTTGACCAAATTTATTCAAGGATTGCCACCTGGAAACAAAAAGTTCTGGCAGCTGACAAAGGCGATGAGAACAACTAGGCCGCAAATAGAAAGTCTGTCGGTAGATGGCATTGATGTGTATGACAGTAATGAAAAAGCGAACATAATTGCTGATGGTTTGAAGTTAATCATAGAGCAACTTTAAATATGACCTCAACAATGGACCGAAGGGTAAAATTGCACGAGCAGTGGCTACATCGGCAAAATATTTTAAGTAATATAAATACAACGACCATAGAAGAAATAAAATTCTTTACAAATACTCTTCGGAATTGTAAAGCGCCAGGAATTGATGGAATCAAACCAATTATGCTAAAAAATATGCCGCCAAGTTTTTTCCTCTCTATTAAAAGAATTTTTGATTGGTGCCTAACTAACGGCTACTTTCCAGATATTTTTAAAAAGGCAAATGTAATACCCATTTTAAAACCAGGAAAAGAAGTATTTTCGCCTTAAAGTTATCGACCAGTTAGCATGTTAACCTGCCTCGATAAAATCTTTAAAAAAATTATTTTAAAAAGAATAGAAGAGTTTACGGAGTCTAATAATTTGTTAATGAAAGAGCAATTTGGTTTCAGAAAGGAACATTCAACAGTGCATCAAGTGAAAAGGATTAGTAACTTAATCGAAAACAATAAAAGGAACAGAAGAAGTACTGGGATTGTATTCCTGGATATAGCAAAAGCTTTTGATACCGTATGGCACGCCAGTCTTGTGTATAAATTAAACATTATAGGTTTTGCCTATTTATCTGCAAAAAATTATTAAAAGCTTTTTGGTAGGGAGAAGAATGTGTGTTACTGTGTGTAATGGAAAATCTACAGAAAGATGTATCCCTGCTGGAGTACCTCAAGGATCTGCACTGTCACCTATATTATACTCTCTATACACATCAGATTTTAAAGTTGAAAAAAGGAACAGTACTGCCTTATACACCGACGATACTGCAATTATAACAAGTGGAAAGCTATCGAATGCAATAATTAAAAATATGAAAAAATCCCTCATACACGCAGAAAAATACTTCTCAAAGTGGAAAATAAAAACAAATGAAGAGAAGACACAAGCTATTATTTTCCCTTTTAATAAATCTCCTAAAAGAAATCCCACCATATCTTTAGACATACAAGGGGCAGAAGTTCCACTTAAAAACTGTATCAAATATCTGGGAATAATATTAGATAAAAAGATGACTTTTAAGGAACACATATTCAAAACATGTGACAAGGCTATTCGATGCGGAAGAGCCCTATACCCCTTGCTAAACAAAAAATCTACTTTGAACGTTAAAAACAAAATCTTGTTGTACAAAATGTGTATAAGGCCTATCATGACATATGGAAGTCAAGTCTGGTATATGAAAGCTGCAATGACATACCGCAAAAAACTTCAAATAATCCAGAACAAGAACTTGAAAATAATTTTCAATTTGCCTATACGCTACCCAACATTGCACCTGCATAGAAATTTCAACCAGGAAACCTTCAGTATGGTGGCAAATAATCTAAAGAAAAGCTTTGAAAATCGAAACAGATGCTCAAATTATGACTTAATAAGAAATTTACAGATATGACAGTCTTCCAAATCTTCTCCTAGAAGATGAAAGAAGTTGTTATTATCATTACTTTCTTTACTTTCAAATTAGGTTTTTTTCTATCTTTTTTGCCTAGAAATGTTATATAATTATTAAATGATCTTTTCCCATCAAAATAAGATGTCAATTGTTGCAATACTTCTAGTAAATTCTCAAGCTATGTATATACTAAAACTAATTTTAAAAATGTAATGATGATGGTACAAATAAACAAAAAATAAAAAAAAAGTGGGATGGGACTTTATTTTTTTAGAATCCCAAATTATGTAGCCTTCATCTTCTTCTAATACCATTTTTTCATTCCATCAGCGGCTTCGAACATATCTTACAAGATATTGCGAAGAAATCCCATATTTTGAGAATATTTTAATAATTTTTTTAATTAAAACCTTCTAAAAACATCGACAAATTCACAATTATTGTATTTTTATTATTTTATCGTAAAGTCTGATTTATTCAAATTTCGCTATATTTTTTAACCGCTGATGGGATGAAAAATTATACTAGAAGAAGATGAAGACTACTTAAATAAGGATTATTCAAGCTTTCCTCAACCCCTCAATGATAAATGGCTCTCCAGTTATACTAAAATATATGATATAAGCTCAATTTTTTTAAAGGTTTATCCTCATTTTGATTGATAAGCAAGTTCCATCACACTTATAGACCACAAAGGTCTTAAAGGAAATAACCTAAGCTTTCTATTGGGTTTTGACAAAAATGGCAAAACAAGTTTTAAATTTGCCAAAAAAAAAATTCAGAACAAATATTTTTACGAATTATTTTATTTTCTTAAAAAGATTGAAGAAAAAACTATCGAAAACGTTGGGCAACATTTTCTAAATACAATGGCCAATTAATTATATGGATGGTAGAACCGTTTGACCACAATATCTTGTAAGATATCTTTGAAAACGCTGATGGGATGAAAAAATATATTAGAAGAAGATGAAAGCTACTCAATTCGTAATTTCTTAAAGCTTTCCTGAACCAATTGGGATAAATGGTTCTCTAGTTGTGCTAAAGTTGACCCAAAATTGTAACACATCGAAGGCGTGACCTAAGAGCAGAAGTATGTTTGATGGAAATTAGATTTGGACCATTTTAAGTCATTTGAGCAATGTCCGTCCGTCCGTCTGTCTGTGGAGCGCACGATAACTTTCGACAGGAGTAACCGATTGACTTCAAATTTGGAATGTGCTCATAGAGATTCTTTAAAGCTTTTCTGAACTAATAAGGAAAACTATTTCTCTAGTTATGCTGATATAGGTGGTTTATCCTCTATTTTTTAGACGTTTATCTTTTTGATAGATAAGCAAGTCCAATCCCACTAAGGAATTAGAAAGCTCTTAAAGGAAATGACCTAAGCTTTTGTTTGAGACCTAAGCTTTTAATTTTACAAAAACAAAAAGATTTAATTTTTAAAAGATTGAAGATAAAGCTATCAAAAAACACTTTGTAAAAAATTTCCTAAATACATTAGTTAAATATTAATTAATGAATGATTTATTGGTGAAAGAAAAAAGCAGTTTGCATAAAATTTCAAAACTCAAGACCCTACAACTCAGACAGTCTTTTACTAATCTCGCTGACATTTTGTGTCATAACTACGATCCAATAGGTCTAAACTTGGAGTAAGTTTCATCCCGATCAGAAGACATCGCTTTCAAAAATGCATACACTTGACATGATCTTGGATCCTAATGTAACAAAAAACATTTTTTTTTGATTATTTTGAAAATTTATAATTAGAGTTTACCTAAGTGTAAAAAGCAATGTGTATTTGTACTAATGTTATTGAATTAGAAGAAAAATACACTAAATTATTCCAACAATATAATTTCGAAAATTGGATGGATGCGCAAAACAACTGCCTACTCCAGCTACAAATGGAAAATTGTTAAAAAGAAAAATTGCTAGTGCGTTAATTATGTTTTAAATCAAAGACAAACAAACATACAAATCACCACATAAGCAATGAAAAAAAAACGAATCCAAAAATTTTCCGAAAAACTTGAATATTTGTTTAGAAAATTATTCGATCAACAACAGCAGCAAAAATTGCGAAGAAAATATGTACTTTATTTTATTGTTACTAAAAATACCGAATGATGATTGTGTGTTCTTTCCTATGAACATTAAGAGGATAATCAAATGCCGTAGTCTATCTTTACAATGATGACTGACTGACTGAATGACAGACTGACTGAGGAGGAGGTGGATATGATGACTGACGATGTGATTCTATATCGGGGGCAATAAATTTTAAAATCGTAAACGCTTGATCAAACATACGGAATGAACATTAAAAAAAATGATCACTCATTTATTCACTTCAAAATTCAAGAGACACAGAAATCGATGTTCATACAGTGGCTCACAATGAACACTGGGAAATGAAGACGGAAACGATTTTACTTTTAATGAGTAGCGTATATATCATATAAAATAGAATGGACTTAACCCCTATGTGTACTCGTATGTACGTTTAGAAGAAATCCTTTTATTAGCATTTTGAAAATAATTCTGTTTATTTGTTCACGATTGGAGACATTTCGATTCCTACCCTAAGAAAAAATAGTTTCTATCGCTATTACCTTGGTACCCATACACCATTTTGTACCATTTGTGCAAAAATTTAACAGCTTATAATAACTTCAATATCAGCACATACAAATACTTGCAATTTTGTGAAGTGTAATGCTTTCAGAGTACCTGCAGTCCAATGAAAAATTGGCGTTATTGCCGCGCCCCCTTCGGAACTTGCAAAAAACATTTAAGGACTTTTTTGGGAGCTTCCGGGTTCTGATAACACTATGCAACAAAAAATTGTTGTTTCCGATACCTAACAACTTAGATTGAGGCATACTATTTTATGAAACCAAAACCAAAAAAAAATAGGAAAAAGTTTTTTTAACAAGTTTTTTAAAATGTTTTGAATCATAAGCCCGATAGGGCCTTGATACCATTATGAGGGCAACAAATGTTGGGAATATCATTTCCACGTAGAAATAGTGGTTTAGTAACTATCGATAAAGCAATTTTTTTCCTTTACTTGGTCTATCTGTCCGGCTTATCCGGGCTCCAACACCTTTCCAGCTGAAGTATTCATATCCATAGTTCTTCAAGATATGGTTTTGATTTGCATTTGCTAACCCCAAAATAGAATATATCTTTCTATTGATTTCAATGCTAATCTTCCACTACCTCAACGCTGCAATGCCGGCCTGTACTTTCTTCGTTTCGGCGTTTCCATTGATGTTGCCAGCATGATCTTAGCATACACCAGGAGGATGTGGCCCTTGGTGTTTAATGGGCCTATTTAGTTAACTTGTGCATTCAAGAGTTTTCTCCATTAAGATGTAAAAAAAGTTTATTTGTCGCTTCCCAGGACATAGGAGATTCGTGAACTTCATATAGACGGTTCCAAACTCAACAACCAAGTGTGCTCTAACGGACTTAATCCATCCCTTGCAAAAAGACTTCCTGGAACTTGTCAGAGCTGCTATAACAAGGCGTGAAGGAGGTAACTCATTGATATTCTTGTCTGATTTTTAGAATACGAAAAGTTTCACAGAGAGCCAGAACGGCTAGGTAACTTAGATGGTGTAGACAAATAACATTGAGGGGCAAATTCGGCGTGCGGTTTACTTTTCATCCATTACTTCTTCGCCATCATAGTATAAACCAGTACAAACTACCAGATATCGAATCTGTCAACTGGGGCGACAAACTATCGCCGGCTTCAGATTCACGCAAATCTAAGGAAAAACATCCACAAAGAAGAAACAAAGAATAGGTTTAGGTTTAGGTTAGGGTGGCAGCAAGCTCACATAGATCAGTTTAGGTCCCTAGTGTTACCACGGGCTGAAATGCCCCTCATCGAAACCAACCTGTTTGATATACAAATTTATCGATAGTACGAATATCGGTACTAGAATCGGTATCCAGATCTGCTAGGCTGCCTAGAAAGGCCGACCCCAGTATGTCCAGTCGTCGTTTACTCAGAGCGGGACAGTCGCATAGCAAGTGCTCAATGCTCTCCACTTCTTCCTCATCTCCACAGCTTCTGCAGAAGTCATTAGAGTTAATACCCAATCTTTTGACGTGTTCGCCGATCAAGCAGTGTCCCGTCAGAACTGATACTAACGTAGACAATCTTTGCCTCTCTAGTGCGAGGAGATATTTTGATCTTCTCAGGTCATACCTTGGCCAGATTTGTCTAGCTACTCTGCAGGTGGCGATTTCTGTCCATCTTTCGTTGGACTGCCTGATTGCCTCTTGCCTAAGCCAAAGCTTGCACGTGGATAGTGGCGCACCAATATATGCAAATTCTTCGAGAATTTGTAATGTCGTCCCTTTCCTAGCAAGTTCATCGGCTTTGCAGTTCCCCGGGATATCCCTATGCCCAGGCACCCACATGAGGTGTATATTAAACTGCTCAGCCATCTCGTTAAGAGATCTGCGGCAGTCGAGGGCTGTTTGTGACTTTAGGGATGTTGCCTCCAGAGAATTGATGGCAGTCTGGCTGTCCGAGTAAATTACAACGCCAGTGTTGGTTACTATGTTGCGACTCAGCCACTTGCCTACTTCCCATATTGCCATTATTTCGGCTTGATAGACACTGCAGGTATCTGGTAGTCTGTGAGCTATCTCCAATCTAAGCTCTGCACAGTGTACTACGAAGCCAACCTTTTCATCAAGCTTCGAACCATCCGTGTAAAAGTGGAGATGGTTTCTATTACCTGGTATTCTTCCAACCCATTCATCTCTGGCGGGAATCATAGTGATGTAATTTCTCTCGAAGGTGTACACCGTTGGTATATAGTCCACTCGGTCGGTTACCATAGCACTACACTTTGATATCCTCATGTGACTGTATTTTTTGTACCTCCACATTGATAGGCAGTTTAATCTTATTGTCGCTTTGGTGGCAACTTCTCTCGCCACAATATTAATCGGCAGTATATGGAGTAGGGCTTGTAGAGACTCGGTCGCTGTAGTCCTTAAGGCTCCGCTTATGCTCAGGCAGGCTGTTCTCTGAACCTGTGTTAGTAGGTTGGTGATGGTTAGTTTGTCAGTTGCCGTCCACCATACCACAATGCCGTATAGCAGTATAGGACGAACTACTGCTATATATATCCAGTGGACGATTTTAGGAGAGAGGCACACGTTCCAATACGTTAAGTCTAAATAACAGTTTTCTATCTAGAATTATTCCTAAAAATTTTGCACTTTCAGAAAAGACTAGATCTTTTCCATTTATCCGAGGTGGAGGGTGCACATGTGGGACTTTATTCATCCTAGTAAAGAGAACCAATTCTGTCTTGTTTGGGTTTATGCCCAAACCGCTGCTTCTGGCCCATCTAGCCAATTTGTTCAGAGCCACCTGTAGAATGTCTCGGAGGACGTTTTCGAATTTGCCACTCACTGCGATTGCAACGTCGTCCGCATATGCCACGACCTTGCAGCCACTACGTTCTGCAAGTAAAATTCTTACCATCATTGGTAATTGACAGATTAACATCCACCCCGACAAGGGTGTTATCGAACTATTCGTCCGTATCATCGAGAAGCGTGTCCCCGCCAGATGCGTCAAAGAGTCCGGAGACTCCCCTCAGCCCATCTGTGTCAGAAGTAGAGCTTTCGTCCTCAGAGTAGGACGTTACAGATCTTCTGTTAGAGCTGGAGTCACCCGAAATAATGGGCGTGGATACCTCCGCACTTCCAGAAAGCTGTGTATCAACCACGGTGGACGACTCACCTTCCGCAGTGGGAACTATATCCTGCTATATCCTTTCGAAGCCATACTCGGAGGTGGATTCAGCGTTAAGGATCAAATTGACCTGACGCTTTTTACCATCCGCCTCACCCACCTTGCTAATTCTCCAATTATGGGTCGGCAGACCAGGATTGGAATCTTTTATTATCTCTAATATGTCAGCCGGGTTGGAGGGCTCTTCTGTAACCCAGGTGATGGCTCTAGGGTGACTAGGGATGTTGTTTTTTTCGACAACATCCAACTGGGCACCCGGCCACACCTCACCCGCTCGACTCAGAGCAGCCTTATACAGATCTACTGATCTGGCATCACCGAAATATAAGAGCTTTACTCTCCCCTGATGCCATCCTGCATCGTTGCAGACTGGTGGTGTGCCCGGCATTTCTCCACGGACATCGAGGTAATGAGCCATAATGGCTGATTGTACATGACTCCATTTGTCCTTGAGGATGGATCCATCCTCACTACTTCTGTCTATAACAGCCATCACTAGACTCTCCTTCGCCACTTCATTGAAGGGCTTGGTGAGTGCCCTGTTGATGGTGACATTAGGGTCTCTTGCCTTTTTCGAAGGCAGGGGTTCATCAGGTGATCTGATTCTTTTGACTTTATTAGCCGTTAACACAGCTGAATTTGTGGCCCTTTCAGCCGGCTGATTGGCCTTAGAAGCATCTATGATGCCTTTGACCCAGGTAAGTGACTCTTTTTGTTTTTCGGTAAGAGCCGAAACCTCAACAGCCTCCAACTTCGTCAAAACTCTGAGCGCTATCCGGTGCTAATTGTGCTTCCGTTTTGACGGTCGGACATGACGTTTTCCCTTCACCGTACCACCTGTTGTGAGTACTGGGGGGAAATTGTCACCATGTTTGCTGTGGTCGGCTTTGGCCAAGACCAACGGACGGACAGTAGGATGATTGGGGAACCCCGCTCCATCGGAACGCGAAGGCATACCCGTCGACGAATTTATTAATTTCTGTATTAGCTCGCAATAGGTACTACGATGTAGGCCTTCCAGACTTTGTACAGATTTTTTTTCGCGATTGCGTAATAGGTACTGCGTAATAGATTTTAACTATCCGCTCTGTGCTAAACACGTCCGTTCACTACGACTGGTCAGCAACGATCTTGTGAAAGTCAATTCGCAAATATATGTTGTTCCTATATATTTATATATGTTTTCCAAACAACTTTTCTTGATTTTCAAATACAATTTATTTGTTCACAAATATATAATATTTAAAAATTTTGTTTCCAAATATATTTTTTTTTTAAATTCAAACATATCAAAAATGGCGTTTTTCCTTCGTGTAGTATTATTCATTGTATGTATTTTCAGCTTTCCGATTAGTAATTTTTAACAATTCATCTCAAAATTTAGTGTTTGTTCCATATTGTCTTCAAAGAAAAAAACAACGATTTATACACATAACAATTTGTATAACAATTTGTTCCCCGCATAAATTCCTCATAAGGCCACGTCCACTTTATCTCTTCAAAATTGTTTGTTAGTTTTACCCAATTTCACCGCAATACACTATTGGTATCGTTTATTAATCATCATCATAAAAAATGAAATGATTATTCATCAATATTCTTCTAAAGATTTTTAGATAGATATAACGACTGAAATTTATAGCATTTTGTGGCGGTAATTTTTCGCTTCCCCGCTGATTCCTATCTCTTCCAAAAACCAGACGAATTTTATGTTCGCATTTATTTCAAACAAAACATATGTCCGTCCGTTCATCCAACCATCCGTCCGTCTGTCCCTTCCTCTGTATGTACATCATAATTTATGCCAATGGTTTATGATTGATTCCAATTCGCTATTCTTTGGCGGCAGAGGTGTCAAAAACGCAAAAAATGTTTTCACAAAATATAATTGTTTGTGACTATTTTGCATATAGAATTTCAAATGTTATGTTCGATTTATATAAAGAACATATACGAGTATGTATGTATGTATATTCGTATTCATTGATATATTTCTCGAAGTGTATGCAAAGTATTGTCACATGTCTCATTAAACATCTCTGATATTGACAGCTTTGATGGATCTTCCCAGGTGTTGGCGATGCGATGAGAGGTGAGGTGAGGTGGAGTGGTATTAACGTCAAAGGTAAATTATAGTAGATTATAAATTATTAATTTGTTCGACCACAAATTTATACCGTATTTTAAGTGTTTATGTGCACTGGTATTAAAGTTATGAACTATTCAATTTTGGTAGGACTTGACTTTGGTTTGTTAAAATGATATATGTACACCTCCTCCCTGTAAAGTAGAGAAATGTCATTTAATGTACTTGTTTCAACCTTATAATGAATGCCGCATATATTGGGGATTTTTTTCATTTAGGATACATTGTTAGAGAAAGGAACGCCCGGTGTGCGTTGGCAAATACTTTTAAAATTGAATTTTTTTTAGCTATAAACGTAAATAAATCATATCTATTTTTCATTTAATGACTAAGTCCAATATAGATCACTTAAAGCTATGTCTGTTTTTAACCATTAAATGCTTATATACCGAAATATAAATATATGTATATGTGTATGAATATTTCCTTAATGCTACCATCTATATGAAGAAAAAAATCTAAATTGTTGGTCAAAATAATATTTTTAAATAAACAAAAACATATATTTCAAATATTGTGCTAGCCAAAGAAAAAAATTATGCAGCACAATTATCTAAAACATTGCTCTCGTTAATGATTCTGACGAAAGGCAATCAGACAGACAGACAGACACAGGCAATGAATTTACCCCGAGGAGAGTCAAGGGTAACAGGGCGGACGGTGAGACGGGGGGACACATGGACGGCTGGGCGGAGAAGGTAAGGCGGCCAAGTTGATAAATGGAAAATACAAAAATAAATCGGAGACCACCGACAACCAAAATTGCTTAATAATGGTCGTTTAGAAACGAATTTCGAATATTTGAGTGATGTGCTGAATAGCATTCAATTTTGGCGTAAATGCGGTGGCGAAAATCTAAATAAAATTTCAAATTGATTATAATTATTTTAAAAATAACAATTAAAAAGACTGCAGTGCATTCATTTTAATATAAACATTAGTGTTTTGCGGTATTTTTGGGGATGAGGAAAACGTGAACGAAGCAAGGGGTTTCTATTTCGAAAAAAAGCAAACTACACTATGCAACAAAAAGTACAATGTTTGTGACAAAACAAATATTTTGTCACAAATTTAATTTAAAACCAGTAAGGAAAGGCTAAAGTCGGGCGGAGCCGACTATATAATACCCTACACCACTCTCGTAATATTGAATAACTCTGAAATATAAATTTTGTAGTTCATGTATAAATTGTTTATTCTAAATTTCAAAACGATTGGATGTAAAATACAGCTTCTATAGGACTAAAGGGCCAAATCGGACGAAACATATATATGGGAGCTATATCTAAATCTGAACCTCAAATTCGGTAGTGTTAGTTCATGGATCAAGAAACTCTACCATTCTAAATTTCAAAATGATTGGATGTAAAATACAGCTTCTACAGGACTAAAGAGCAAAATCGGACGAAATATATATATGGGAGCTATAGCTAAATCTTAACCGATTTTCTTCAAATTCGGCAATGTTGGTTCACGGATCAAGAAACTCTACCATTCTAAATTTCAAAACGATTGGATGTAAAATACAGCTTCTATAGGACTGAAGGGCCAAATCGGACGAAAGATATATATGGGAGCTATATCTAAATCTGAACCGATTTCAACCAAATTCAATAGCGATCTTAACAGCTGCGAAATATTCTAAATTGCAAAATTTCACAACGATCGGAGTGAAATTGCGACCTGTAGTCGACGAACAACATTACATGGACAGACGGATGGACGGACGGACGGACGGAGGACGGACGGACGGAGGACGGACGGACGGATGGACGGACGACTCAGCTAGTGATTCTGAGTCGATCGGTATACTTTAAGGTGGGTCTAGCAGTGTTATTTTCAGGTGTTACAAACATCTGCCGTGAAACAAACTTATAATACCCTGTACCACAGTGTGATGTAGGGTATAAAGACGAATTCCAATCATGATCGACAATTCACTAAATTAACAATAATTATGACTGCTACAAACATAATTTTGCTAAAACTGGGCAAAAATATTAAAAACAAGTATATCCGATCAGAGCGAAAGTCGACAAAAAGAGGTTTCTTTCTACATGAAGGAATATTGCCAAATTCGGAGAAACTCGGATTAGATTTAGATATAACACCCATATATATGCTACCACCGATTTGACATGTAAGCGCTGTAGAAACTGTATTTTATATCCGATCAGTGCGAAATTCGGCAAAAAGAGGTCTCTTATTACGTGAAGGAATACTTCCAAATTTGGAAAAAAAATCAGTTCAGATTTAGATTTAGCCCCCATATATAAGTTACCCCGATTTGACATGTAAGCCCTGTAAAAATGTTATTTTATATCCGATCAGAACGAAATTTGACAGAAAGAGGTATGTTTACATGAATGAGTATTCAGGGAAATCCGTTCAGATTTATATATAATGTCCATATATATGTTCCTCCTGATTTGGTATCAAAGCGCTATATAAGTTGTACTTTACTTCCGATCATTTAAATTTTCCAGAAAGATGTTTCTCAATTTAGGAACGAATATTGCTAAATTTAGCGTTTATCGGTTTAGAATTAGATAATATGTTCCTACCCATTTACCAATTATTCCAAATAATTATCGCAATGACCCTTATCGCATTGTTAGGGAGGTGTAGGGTATTATATAGTCGGCCCCGCCCGACTTTCTGCCTTTCCTTACTGGTTTTTTATCAAAATAATCGTTCGCCAATTGCGCTAAGTCCATTTTTTTTTAAATCCAAATAAGAAAACACTTTCCAGTCGACCCATAACCTTGACACCCATGAGCAATATTTTAGCTCTCGTTAAGAGCTATCTTATTGCCATTGACCGATTCCTGATCCGACGTAGCGGAATCATCGGTCCATATTTCTTCAAAAATGATGCCGGTGAGAACGTAACCGTCAATGGCGACCGTTATCGTGCCATGATAACCGACTATTTGATGCCTGAAATTGAAGCTCGTGATCTCGGCGACATTTGGTTTCAACAAGACGGCGTCACTTCCCACACATCGCATCAATCAATGGATTTATTGAGAGAACACTTCGGTGAGCAGATAATTTCACGTTTTGGGCCGGTCGATTGGCCACCAAGATCGTGTGATATCACACCGTTAGACTTTTTCCTGTGGTGATATGTAAAGTCTAAAGTTTAGGCGAACAAACCCGCTTCGATGCAGGCCTTGGAGCAAAACACCACGCGTGTCATTCGCCAGTTACCAGTCGAAACGCTCGAACGAGTCATCGAAAATTGGACTCAACGGATGGACCATCTGAGACGTAGCCGCGGCCAACATTTGATAGACATAGTATTAAAAAAATAAATGCCAAAGAATGTTCTTTTAAATGATAATAAACATTCCCCATTCAATTTGAATTTTCTGTGTTTTTTTCTTTAAAAAAGTAGGTAACCTCGAAATGGATCACCCTATACTACAGATTTTCAGCGTGTACGATTTCTAGATTAAGAGACCATTTAGTCCATATTAGATTTTTCACATAAAATAAATATTTAACCCAATATTTTATATTTATTTTTATTCAATACTTCGTGAATAGAAATCAGCTTATGTACAAATTATTTTTGAACAAAAAATGCTTATTATTTTGATTTAAATAAAACAAAAATATCCCTTGGACCAAATGGTCCCTAATTCAAGATATGTAACTTTTCATTTTTCTCAATCCCACTTTATGTCAGCCAATTGTGTTTTTAAGAATAGCACTGTTTTGTAAAAAAAAACCACGTGAGCAGAAATTATAAAGCAGTATTATCGTTCAAAAGTTATAAAGGAAACGATGCAAAAATTTGCAATGCCCTTATTTAAAGGAAAGTTTTCTGTTTTACACCCTCACTTTAGTGTAATGAGGGTATATAATATTTGCTAAGGGCTAAAAGTGTAAAACATCGAAGGAGTAACCTAAGACCCTGTGTATGTCCGGCGGAAATCCGTTTCGGATCATTTTAAGTCATTTGAGCAATGTTCATCCGTCCGTCTGGCTGTCTGTTTGTTGCCCGGTGGCGGACGATAACTCTCGAAAAGAGTAACCGATTGGCTTCAAATTAGGTATGTGGTAATATTTTTTCTATCTCAGGCTTTTCTATTCTAAGATGGGCCATACTGGCACACTCCTTCTTGTACCTCCCTCCCTAATTTTAATACAAATGCATACGAATACTTGAAATCTTGTACTGTGTAATGCTGTTATAGTTCCTACATTTCAGTGAAGAATTGGTGGCATTGGCACGCCCCTTTTGGTACCTTCCACACAAATGGACTATTTGCACTAAAAGTGAATAGCTTATAACTATAATACCAGTGTATACTTTGAAGTCATTAAATGCAATTTAAATAGTTAATTTTATATATGTAAAATCCTTTGTACGTTTGTTAGTAACGCATGATCTCCGAAACCATAAAAGCGAATGGGCTGAAAATTGAACAATATATTCTGTTTGGGGTCATTTGTGTTTTAGAATTAATTATACCGCGATAAATTGCGGAATGGTCAAGTTATTTCCAAAATTAGCATTTCCAGATCGATTTGAATGAAATTTAAAATGTATGTGTGGTTTGTCTTGATAAAAGTGTGTATATAACATTCTAACCGGTAGATGGCGCTGTAGTGACATATGGTCAATATAAATTTGTTTGATGATTTTTTCCTGAAACTCGGGATGTATGCATTTTTCAATGAAATATCAATAAATAACAAACCAATACGTTCCAAACAGGACGGGCAGGACAACGTCTGCTGGGGTCAGCTAGTAATTTAATAAAAACAAAAAAATTAGTAAATTTACGAATATTTTTTGGGACTGAAGGTGAGGTTTTACCGACTGAACTAAGGCGGTTGACCCGACTGAATTTACTTGTTTTTATTTACAACATTTGCAGCCCTCACAATTTCCTTAAACTTAACGTATGTAATTCCTTAAAAATTTGAATGTAAAAAATTTACCACATATGTTTTTTAATTTTTTTTTTCCTTTTTAGGACACTCTTTTTTCCCAGAAAATGTTATGCACAGCCATTCGACAACATTTGTATACCCTACACCACTCTGTGTTACAGCCCAGTAAAAAATGTTTCTAAAAAACAATCGAGTAGGAAATTTAACAGCATTGTGCGTACTAATTACCCGCTCGCTTCCCTAATTGATTATTTTTATAAAGGGATGAGATTTCAGGAACTAATTCGTAATATCTGAAAAAAGAATGCCTTCTTTTTCCACATTTTCACCAGTTTAGACAAATGAAGTAAAAAAGATGTATATTATTTTTTCTTTCGTTTTATTATTTTCTATTTTTAATTCTATTTTTATAGACTTCTTTATTTTTTATTTTGATCCGACGAGGACTTGAGCCCGGTTTACTTGCTTCAAAACCAGTGCATACTAGCGGTCTGTACCACCAACGATCTCGCAATCACCAATGCTAAATTCTATTTAACGGAACGAGATTTGTTCGATAGTCTCACTTCCTTTTTGGGATTTTTGGAATTAAGCTGACAGTTCTATTTTTAGACTCGGTTACTTTTGTGGATTTTTGAAATTAAAAAATCCAGAAAAAATATAGCACATCTATATAGATCTATATATCAAGTAAGAAAGTTTCAGTCGGGTAAACCGACTAAGGTTGTATAAATTAGGCCATATTACATACGGAATATTAAACGAATTATTCTGTCAATTTGTGTGGGGGCTACCAGAAGGTTTTAAACAAATACACCTATTTTTCGCTGAATAGTAGATATTTAAATACATTGCAGAATGATAAGCGTTTATGTGCTATGGTATATTAACGTTGTGAGATATTAAATTTTGGTATGATTTGGCCATTTTGTGTGGGAGGTACAAAAAGGGACGTGGTGATAACAGGACTATAGGCACTTCAAAAGCGTTACACTGTTCAAGCTGTAAGCTCTTATAAAAAGGGGCGTGGCAATAACGGGTATAGACACTATAAAAGCATTACACTGTACAAAATTTCAAGTATTTTTATACATTGGTGTTAATGTTATAAGCTGTTAACTTTTATAAACTAATACTATGTGTGGAATTTCAGAAGATTCGAATAAGTAGTATAGCAGTTATTAAAGATTCAATATTTCACAACATTTTAACCCTTTGTGGGGGAGGTACTAGAAGGATATGGCCCATCTTCGAACTTAGCCAGAGATAGAAAAAAATATTACTACGTACCAAATTTGAAGTCAATCGGTTACTCCTTTCGAGAGTTATCATGCGCACTAGCCAGCAGACAGACAGACGGACGGACGGACATAGCTCATTCGACTTAAAATGACCCAAAACGGATTCCGCCGAACATACTTGGGGTCTTAGGTCACTCCTTCGATGTGTTACACTTTTTTTCGTAGCAAATGATATACTCGTATACCCTCGTCACACTAAAGTGAGGGTATAAAGAAGAATGTGTGTTTGTTTGTTTGTTCGAAATTTTCACAGAATGTACATGTGTGGGGCGTGGTAAAAATAGGGTACTTAAATTTTCGATACATCAAGTGGGCGTGGCCCCGCCCACATAAGACAAATTTTAAAATTGAGATATCTTGCACAATTTGTTAGCGAGAGTGTTGTAATATATATCTGGTGGCAGTGTACGTGATTGGTCCAAAAATTGGCGGGACCGGACCAATGGCCGCGTCACCGCCCATATAAGTCAAATTTAAAAAATGATATATCTTGTCCAAAAATGGGCGGGACAAAAATGGACCAATAGGCGTGGCCCCGCCCATATAAGCCATATTATGAAATGAGATATTTTGCACAATTTGTTAGCGAGAGTGATGCAATTTCGTGTTTATACATATATTTATCTGGTGGCAGTCTACCTGATTGGTCCAAAAATGGGCGGGATCGGACCAATAAGCGTGGCCACGCCCATATCGGCCTAATTTTGAAATTGAGATATCTTGCACAATTTGTTAGCGAGAGTGCTGTAATTTTGTGCATATGTATCTGGTGGTAGTTTACGTGATTGGTCCAAAACTGTGCGGAATCGGATCAATGGACGTGGCCCAGCCCATGTAAGCAACCTTTGGAAATTGAAGTATCTTGCACAATCTATTTGCGAGAGTGCTGTTATTTTGTGTATATGTGTCTGGCGGAAGTCTATGTGATCGGTCTTAAAATGAGCGGGATCAGGCCAAAGGGCGTGGCTCTGTCCATATATAGGCCAATTTTGAAATTGAGATATTTTGCACAATTTGTTAGCCATAGTACTGTAATTCTGTTTATATGTATCTGGTGGCAGTCTACGTGATTAGTCCAAAAATGGGAGGGATCAGACCAATGAGCAAATGCCAAATTTTGAAATTGAGATATCTTCACAATTTATTAGCGAGAGTGCTCTTATTTTATGGAGATGGTTTGGTAGCAGTATTCGTGATTGATTCAAAATGGACGGGATCGGAAATCTAAATCTGGGGAAACGAAATGGACCGGGTCCAGCATACACACATATAAATGGATGTGTGTATGTTACGTATGGACTCCAAAACATTTCAGGGAATGTTCAGATAAGCCTAGAGGGTGACATAGGCTTTATAAGTTCTCGATTGAGGGGGCGTGGGTCCGCCCATATAAGCTAATTTTTTAAGTAATTCCTACTGTTCGTACCTACGAATAGATTAACGAGAGTCCTGCTGTCCCCATCGACATGAGCCAAGTTTTGATAATAGACGGGATCGGAAATCTTAAGTCTGGGGCAACGAAGTGGACCGGGTCCGGCAATTTTCCATAAAGAAACATTGCATTGAAGAAGTAAAGTCTTGGCGCCAGTTCTACAGCTAATGGATAGAATGCAGAGAGCAACGCTTAATCGAATCTTGGCAATCGAAACTGGAAGTATCTCTGGGCGAGTTATTTACAAATGGGACCAGTATTTTTTTTTTGGTTTGTAACGCCCTAAAATATTGGAGCTTTCTCGCATCAAGGACTAAGCCTATACAATTTGCTCAAAATCGGTTAGGATTTATATATTGCTCTTATATATATAATGGGTGATTTTTTGGCAACACTGTTTTGCCACCTCAGCTGTTTTCGTGTAAAATCTTAATGTCAAACATGTTCTGTTTGGTCTATAACGCAGTACAGCATTTGGGACTCAATTCCGAGAATTGGTCGTTAAAGTAGTCCCTAAAATAAGAACTTCTGCATCAATCGATTATTCAAATTGACTTAATTAATAGTTTTATGGTCATACAGCTCAAGGCGTATTTATCCCCTCACCTTAGAGAGGAGGGTATATATCATTTGCTACGGGCCAAAGTGTAACACATCGAAAGAGTGACCTAAGACCCTAAGTATGTTCGGCGGATATCCGTTTTGGGTCATTTTAAGTCGAATGAGCAATGTCCGTCCGTCCGTCTGTCTGCTGGCTGGTGCGCACGATAACTCTCGAAAGGAGTAACCGATTGACTTCAAATTTGGTATGTGGTAATATTTTCTTCTATCTCCGGCTACGTTCGAAGATGGGTCATATTGGCCCACTCCTTCTAGTACCTCCCCCACAAACGGTTAACATTTAGTGAACTATTGATTATTTAATAACTTCTGTACCACTTACATTAATCCTCTGAAATTCTACACATAGTGTTAGTTTATTAGTCACTATTACCTCGAGAAAAATGGCCGTAGATGCCAAGCCCCTTTTGGTACCTCCCACACAAATGGACAATTTTGAACCAAAAGTTAATATCTTATAACTTGATTACCAGTGCATACAAAGACCTGAAATTTTGTACAGTGTAATGGTTTGATAGTACCTACAATGCAGTAAACAAAATGTGCATTATTGCACAGCTTCTTTTGGTACCTCCCACACAAATTTACCATTTTGTACCAAAAGTTACCAGCTTATAACTTTATTACCAGTGCATGCAAAGACCTGAAATTTTGTACAGTGTAATGGTTTAATAGTACCTACAACACAGAGAAAAATTGTCGTTATTGGCACGCCCCTTTTGGTACCTCCCACACAAATGGACCTTTTTATACCCTCACTTTAGTGTGACGAGGGTATATATCATTTGCTACGGAAAAAAGTGTAACACATCGAAGGAGTGATCTAAGACCCTAAGTATGTTCGGAGGAAATCCGTTTTGGGTCATTTTAAGTCGAATGAGCAATGTCCGTCCGTCTGTCTGTCTGTCTGTCTGTCTGTCTGTGTGTCTGCTGGCTGGTGCGCACGATAACTCTCGAAAGGATTAACCGATTGACTTCAAATTTGGTATGTGGTAATATTTTGATCTATCTCCGGATGAGTTCGAAGATGGGCCATATTGGTCTACTCCTTCTGGTACCTCCCACACAAAGGGTTAAAATTTAGTGAAATATTGATTCTTTAATAACTTCTATACTACTTATTCGAATCTTTTGAAATTCTGCACATAATATTAGTATATTAGTCGCTAATAACTCGAGAAAAATGAGTGAAGTTGGCATGCCCCTTTTGGTACCTCCCACACAAATGGACCATTTTGCATCAAAATTTAACTGCTTATAACGTTAATACAAGTGCATAAAAATGCTTGAAATTTTCTACAGTATAATGTTTTTGTAGCGCCTATAGTCCGGTAAAAAATGGGCATTATTGTACAGCCCCTTTTGGTACCTCCCACACAAATGGACCGTTTCGTACCAAAAGTAAACGGCTTGTAACTTTAATACCAGTGCATACAAATACTTGAAATTTTATACAGTGTAATGCTGTTATAGTGCATATAGTCCTGTAAAAAGTGGCCGTTATCACCCCGCCCCTTTTTGTACCTCCCACACAAAATGACCAAATTATACCAAAATTACATAGCTCGTAACTTTAATATAGCAGTGCACATAAACGCTTATAGTTCAGCACAATGCAATGTATTTAAGAATGTACTGTTTACCGAAAAATATGTGTATTTGGAAAACCCCTTCTGGTACCTCCCACACAAATTGACAGATTTATTGGTGTAATGTTATATATTACATTACTCACAAAGTGAGGGTATACCTTAGTCGGTTTACCCGACTGAAACTTTCTTACTTGTTGTACCTAAAGTTAGCAGCTTTTAACTTTAATATCAGTGCATACAAATACTTGAAATTTCGTACAATGCAATGTTTTTATAGTACCTAGAGTCTAGAGAAAAGTGGCCGATATTGGCATACCCCTTTTGGTACCCCCCACACATATGGACCATTTTACACCAAAAGTTAACAGCTTACAACCAAAATACCAGTACATACTTTAATGTTATTAAATGCAATTTAAATTGATAATAATTTAATTAAAACAAAAAATAAATAAATTTACTAATATTTTTTTGGGACTCAAGGTGAGGGGATTCATAAGTCGGTTTACCAGACTGAACTTTCTTACTTGTTTTAGCACCTTTTCTATATATTAACACGGTTATATCTCAGTATACCGTACGGAATATCTTTTTTGTGCCTGAAGCAAAGTTGTAGACATTGCATAGGGCAAAAAAAATACGGAAGAAACTTACCCGAAAAAGGGGATATAGTGCCTTAAAAATCCCAAAATCTACCACAACGGCTTACTTTTTTATCGGAAAATTGTGTTCAGCGACGAAGCTCATTTCTGCTTAAATGAATACGTGAACAAACGAAATTGCCGTATTTGGTGCGAAGAGCAGCCAGAGGCATTGCAAGAACTGTCAATGCATCACGAAAAATGCACTGTTTGGTGAGGATTATGGGCCGGTGGCATCATTGGACCGTTCTTTTCAAAGACGACGAAGGCAGGAACGTTACTGTGAATGCTGCTCGCAACCGTGCGAAATGAATTATGCCCAACATGGAAGAGCTGGACTTGGCTGACACGTGGTTTCAACAAGACGGTGCCACATGCCAAACAGCATGTGAAGCAATGAGAGGCGAGTTCGGTGAAAAGTTTATTTCACGTTTGAGGCGGGTCAATTGGCCGCCTAGATCGTGCGATTTAACGCCTTTAGATTATTTTTTGTGAGCTATGTTAAGGCTCATGACTATAGGGACAATCCCGCAACAGTTGGCGCACTGCAAGCCAATTTTGAAGAATTTATATGTGAGATATCGGCTGATATGTTGGAGAGAGTGTGCTAAAATTGGACCCAGCGTATGAACCATTTGAGGCGCGGTCAACATTTATATGAAACCATCTTTAAACCTTGAATTATATAGACTGTTCTATGGACTCAAATAAAGATTTCATACACCTCTAAATTTTATGTGCTCTTTAAAAATCACTCTTTATTTGTCGATCATTCCATGTCAAACCAAACACCTTTTTTATATCACCATCTCCGATTTCGTTCAAAGTTTGTAGGATAACTGAACTCTAATAAAAAAACATTTTCTCAAAAGAACTTTATAAAATTAAGCAAATAACAGTTTCTTTAACCAAGAACGTTACTTGGCAAATTTTGAGAATATCGGTTCTGATTTATTCATAAACCCTATTTTTTGTTATATCCCCATTTTGCATCCAATCCGCATTTTTTAACTGATTTTATGCTTTATCTAATGAAAAAAAACTTTAATTTAAAGAATTTGCTTCAATGACGTCTCAATCTAAATTATTAGCACATTTTGCCAGTAATGCCCTTAAATCTAAATACATTATTTTTCACTTTTTAGTCGAACCTTGTATATCAAAATATCCAGTAAAATAGATAAAGTTTTTCTCGATAAGTTCGAAAAGAAATTTAAGTTTGGTATCCGGCATGTAACCAGGAAACTGTAACGACTCCAAGTTGCAATTCGTGAAACAGTATTCGCTATTCTAAAAGAAAAAACAAAAACATCAAATATTTAGTTAATCAATCGTAATCTGAAAATTTCGGTTTCTGCACTAACAATTTTAACTGGACATTTTGTGCTAATTTTTGGATTTGCTGATAGAAGATTTCTGAAAATTGTATTCACCAATTTTCGCGATTCACCGCCATTAGCTTCATACATTTTACAAAGATCCGTAGTAACATTGAACAAATTCACAAGCTGACCATTTGGCCCCACAATGTTGCCTTCGAATCTTATCATAACGGAATTTATAGCTTTGCTGTAAACCAGACAGCCATCAAGCGCCATACTTTTCGAATAGTTGACCAAGCTGACATTGATACTCTGGAAATAGTCTGGAGCGGCTTCATATCGGAATGATTTAAATTTGACGGTGTAAAGAGGCTAAGTAGGAGGGAATACAATGGAATGAGAGGGGATGTTTTCTTAAAAAAAATTCTTAAATTAAATTATTGTTACCACACTTACAGGTCCTTGGACTATAGATATGAATCCTACGAAGATTAGTAGAAAATATTTCCGGGAAACGTTTTCATCCACCCAAGTCATGGTGATTTGTGCAAATGCAAACTATTTAGTAAAAGATAACTTGAGGCTACTATGCATGAACATAATTATAATGGGATTATAATTGCCAATTTTTGTACATGTTCCACATTTTTTAATTTAACTCATTACTCGCCTGAAATGGTCTTACTTGTTATGCTTTCATTCAATATTGCTGCTAAAAATTAATAATGGAGATTTGGAAATACCGTGAGGCTACTATGTATATAATTATAATCAGATGATAATTGATAATTTTTGCAAATAAGAGTACCGAATATCCATTAGAACCCCGTTTTAAATTAAGCATAAAAAATCGAAAAGTTAAGGGTTTTAATGAACATTCTCGTATATACATATGTATACAGCTACATCATCTCTGTAACGAAGCGTAACAGTTCAGAAATACATAGTTCTAGACTGGTCCATCAGCAAAAGAGCATGAAGTAGTTCTACACTATTTTTTGAGTAAGCAATGGTCTCTTTTTTGGCATGGACATGCCCTAGGGAGAGACAATTGTCTCCAGCTGCATTACTTTGATACCAATTCTGGCATAGTTCAGAAGGAAAGAAATTGCCAAACGTCTTTTGGTATCTCTCAGACAAGGAGACCATTTTCTACAAAAAGATAATAGCTTATAATTGTCATACCCGTTCATACCCGTACAATGCCTGCAAGATTCACTCGAACACAACTTCCCTATATCTTCTGTAGCAATCATCTTAATGTTATAATATTCGGTATTTTTGACTATAGATTGAGAAACATTTTTCAACCTTTCTCGATCCCACACAAAATATCATATTCTATATTACCCCTACGGGGATTTGGATCGGTACAATACCAAACGCGTGATAGGTGCATTAAGGACAGGGATGGGTCTACAGATTACCACATTGTAATACGTGTATATACAGGTACTGGTCTGAAAGAACACTCGTACCTACAGTACCCTTTAATGTCAGACAGCGAAAATCACTTTTGAAACTAATTACATTTTTACTATTTAATTGTTAAACATAAAACTGGTTCTCTACTAAGGTGTAGATAACCCTACTGTATATGTAATAATGAGTAGATGACCCAAGCTAGCGTCAGCTGTGGTGTAGATAACCCACTAAGGAATAGATAAGGACAACTTGGCCTCTACCAAAGAGTAGTTAACCCAACTGAAAACCTACTAAGTAATAGATAACTCAACTGAAAGTTTACTAAGAAGTAGTAGTAGATAAATCAACTGGACGTGTACTTGACATTAGATAAACCAAGTGCAAGTTTTCTAAGTAGTAGTAACCCAAATGGTCCTCTACTAAGGAACCGCAATGGTTATCTGCAGCGTTGTTGATAAATGTTTACTATTTAATCGTTAAACTTAGAAATCTGATCGCAAAAGGTTCTCTACTATCTTAGTAGTACTAAGTTGTAGATAACCCAACTGTAATTCTAATAAGGAGTTGGTGGCTTAAGCTATCGTTATCTATGGTGTAAATAACCCAACTGGCCCTCTACTAAGGACTGGATAACTCAACTTGGTCTCTACTAAGGAGTAGATAACCCAACTTACTGCCTACTAAGTAGTAGATAACTCAACTGACGATCTACTAAGGAGTGGATCAATCAACTGACCGCCTACTTAGTAGTAGTAACCCAAGTGGTCCTCTACTAAGGAACATATAAACGCACTGGTTATCTATTGGGGTTTATATAAATGTTTACTATTTAATCTTTAAACATAGAAAACTAACCCAACTGTTTATCTAAAAAGGAGTAGATGACTCAAGCTATCGTCAGATAGGCCGTTGCTATCCCAACTGGCCCTCTACTAATGACTAGATTACTCAACTCTTCCTCCACTTCGGAATAGATAACCAAACTGGTAGTTTTCTAAGAAATAAAAAACCCCAACTAGTCGTCTACGAAGGAGTAAATAACGCAACTGACCACCTACTAAACAGTAGATAAACCAACTGCAATTTTACTAAGTATTAGTAACCGATTCAACTCAAATTTGATATGTTGTAATATTTTTTTCTATCTCAGGTTAAATTTGAAAGTTGGCCGTATAGGTTAAGTTCTTTATTAATATATAATAATAATTCCTACATATCGTCATCAGAAGAAAAATTTAAATTCAGTTTTTATGGATTTCGGTACACTGTATCAATATACAGGGTTGCCCATATTCGACGGACCCATGTTTTTTAAAAAAAAATCAAAAAAAAAAAATAAAAATTTGGCGGTTGGCAATCTTAATCATTTAATTTGTTCCAAGTAGATTTGTTTACATCAATTTTTGAATATGATATCTCTCAAATGGCCGCCTCTGGCGTTGATGGCGTATTGTGCCCTTTTTGCAGCATTTTCCATCGTTTTCGCCAACATTTCGGCCGGAATAGCGGAAACTGACGCTTCAAACGCAACCCTGTACATATTTGGGCAGCAGTTTTTTCTTATCAGCTCACATAGACCAGTTTAGGTCCCTAGTGTTACCACAGCCTAAAATGCCCCTCATCGAAACCAACCTGTTTAATATACAAATTTATCGATAGTACGAATATTGGTACCGGAAAGATCAGTTTGACTGCCTAAAAAGGCTGACCCCAGTATGTCCAGTCGTCGTTTACTCAATGCGTGACAGTCGCATAGCAAGTGCTCAATGCTTTCCACATATTCCTCATCTCCGCAGCTTCTGCAGAAGTCATTGGAGTCAATACCCAATCTTCTGACGTGTTCGCCGATCAGGCAGTGTCCCGCCAGAACTGATACTAATGTAGACAATATTTTCCTCTCTAGAGCGAAGAGATATTTTGACCTTCTCAGGTCATACCTTGGCCAGATTTGTCTAGCTACCCTGCAGGTGCCGATTTCAGTCCATCTTTCGTTGGACTGCCTGATTATATCTTGCCTAATCTAAGTTCATCGGCTTTGCAGTTCCCCGGGATATCCATATGCCCAGGCACCCATATTAGGTGTATATTAAACTGCTCAGCCATCTCGTTAAGAGATCTGCGGCAGTCGATGGCTGTTTGTGATTTTATGGATGAGGCCTCCAGAGAATGTAAATGACAACGCCAGTGTTGGTTACTATGTTGCGACTCAGCCACTTGACGACTTCCCATATTGCCATTATTTCGGCTTGATAAACACTGCAGGTATCTGGTAGTCTGTGAGCTATATCCAAACTAAGTACTTCACAGTGTACTCCGAAGCCAACATTTTCATCAAACTTCGAACCATTCGTATAGGAGTGGAGGGGGTTTTTATTACCTGGTATTCTGTCAACCCATTCATCTCTGGCTGGAATCATAGTGATGTAGTTACTCTCGAAGGTGTACACCGTTGGCATAAAGTCCACTCGGTCCGTTACCATAACACTACACATTGATATCCTCATGTGACAGTAGTTCTTGTACCTCCAAATTGATAGGCAGATTAATCTTAGTGCCGCTTTGGTTGCAACTTCTCTCGCCACAATATTAATCGCCAGTATATGGAGTAGGGCTTGTATGCTCAGGCATGCAGTTCTCTGAACCTTTGATAGTAGATTGGTGATGGTTAGTTTGTCAGTTGCCGTCCACCATACCACAATGCCGTATAACAGTATTGTACGAACTACTGTTATATATATATCCAATGGACGATTTTAGGAGTGAGGCCTCACCGCGACCCTACAGCCTTCCTGCAGGAATACAAGGCGACGTTGGCCTTCCTTACACGTTCTAGTGCGTTAAGTCTGAATAACAGTTTCCTATCTAGAATTATTCCTACAAATTTTGCAATTTCAGAAAAGACTAGATCTGTTCCATTTATCCGATGAGGAGGGTCCACATGTGGGACATTATTCTTCCAAGTAAATGGAACCAATTATGTCTTGTTTGGGTTGATGCCCAAATAGTTCATCATTCGATATCACTTTGAGAAAAATGGACAAAGATCCAAGGCCCCTCGATCTGATGACATATTTGGATAGAGCACCTCAAAATTTTTATCGGATAACTAACGGTTGTTAAAGTTTTAAAAAAATAGTTCCCTTGGCATATTTTTGACAGGGAAATGCAAGTAAGTGATCGCAAGGAAACTATCGAAAAAATTGAATGATTTTTTCGGGTTTTTCTTTCATATTACTTACATGTATATAGGATTGTTCTCGAAAAAATAGTATTGATTTTTACATATTATCGATTTCATTTTACCAAAAAAATAATTGTTTCTTTGTCGATTTTTTCAAATGTTAGTCCGATAACTAACTATTATCGATAAAATGTCCGTTAATTGTTATTCTATTTTTGGTGTATTCTATCCAAATATGACATCATATCAAGGATCCTGTCGCTCTTTATAGTTCTCTTGTTAATCGTCATACCTCTGTCATTTTTAGACAGGGAATGATTGACTACCAATGTCTCTATAATTTCTATTTAAATTCTTGCATTCCAAAAATTTGAAAGGACCGGATCTTGGTTTTCACAATAAAATTAAAAGGCACAAGAAAAGTTATAACAAGTAAGAAAGTTTCAGTCGGGTAAACCGACTAAGGTATACCCTCACTTTGTGAGTAATGCAATATTGAATATTACTCGAATTATTCTGTCAATTTGTGTGGGAGGTATCAGAAGAGGTTTATCAAATACACCTTTTTTTGCTGAACATTAGATACTTTAAAGTCATTGCACTGTGCCGACTTATAAGCATTTATGTGCACTGGTATAAACGTTATGAGACATTAAATTGTGGTATGATTTGGGCATTTTGTGTGGGAGGTACAAAGGGGGGAGTGGCAATAACGCCCATCTTCCACAGGGCTATAGACACTATAAAAACATTACACTGTACAAAATTTCAAGTATTTTTATACACTGGTTTTAATGTTATAAGCTGTTAACTTTTGGTGGAAAAATGTACCTTTGTGTGGGAGGTACCAAAAGGGGCGTGACAACAACGCCCATTTTTCCCTGGACTGTAGGCAATATAAAAGCATAATACTGTAAAAAATTTCAAGTATTTTTATACACTGTTATTAATGTTATAAGCTGTTAACTTTTGGTGCAAAATGGTTCATTTGTGTGGGAGGTACCAAAAGGGACGTGGCGACTTTGCCCATTTTTCTCGAGTTGATAACGACTAATAAGATAATACTATGTGTGGAATTTCAAAAGATTCGAATAAGTAGTATAGCAGTTATTAAAGAATCAATATTTCACAACATTTTAACCCTTTGTGGGGGAGGTACTAGAAGGAGTGGACCAATATGGCCCATCTTCGAACTTAGCTGGAGATAGAAAAAAATATTACCACATACCAAATTTGAGGGCAATCGGTTACTCCTTTCGAGAGTTATCGTGCGCACCAGCCAGCAGACATACAGACAGACAGACGGACGGACATTGCTCATTCGACTTAAAATTACCCAAAACGGATTTCCTTCGAACATACCAGGGGTCTTAGGTCACTCCTTCGACGTGTTACACTTTTTTCCGTAGCAAATGATATATACCCTCGTCACACTAAAGTGAGGGTATATAAAGTACTGAACTTTAAAGTAACAAGTAAGAAAGTTCAGTCGGGTAAACCTACTAATGAATACCTCACCTTGAGTGTCAAAAAAAAAATTTGTTAATTTATTTATTTTTTTGTTATTTAAATTATTATCAATTTAAATTGCATTTAGTAACATTAAAGTATACATATACTGGTATTAAAGTTAAAAGCTGTTTACTTTTGGTACAAAACGGTCCATTTGTGTGAGAGGTAGCAAAAGGGGCATCCCAATAACGGTCACTTTTCTCTGGACTCTAGGTACTATAAAAGCATTGCACTGTACGAAACTTCAAGTATTTTTATGCACTGGTATTAAAGTTAAAATCTGTTAACTTTTGGTACAAAAAGGTCCATTTGTGTGGAAGGTACCAAAAGGGGTGGGCCAATGAGGCCCATTTTTCTCTGGACTCTAGGTGCTATAAAAGCATTACACTGTATAAAATTTCAAGTATTTGTATGCACTGGCATTTAAGTTATAAGCTGGTAACTTTTGGTACAAAATGGTCCATTTGTGTGGGAGGTGCTAAAAGGAGAGTGGCAATAATGCCAGTTTTCCACTGTATTGTAGGTAATATTAAATCATTACACAGTACAAAATTTCAAGTCTTTGTATGCACTAGTGATAAAGTTATATGCTATTAATTTTTGTTTCAAAATTGTCCATTTGTGTGGGAGGTACAAAAAGGGGCGTGACAACTTCGGCCATTTTTCTTGAGGTTATTTTGACTAATAAACTAATACTACGTGTAGAATTTCAAAGGATTCAAATAAGTAGTATATAAGTTATTAAATAATTGATATTTCGGTAAATGTTAACCCTTTGTGAGGGAGGTACTAGAAGGTGTGGGCCAATATGGCCCATCTTCGAACTTAGCCGGAGATAGAAGAAAATATCACCACATACCAAATTTGAAGTCAATTGGTTACTCCTTTCGAGAGTTATCGTGCGCACCAGCCAGCAGACAGACAGAAAGACGAACGGACATTGCTCATTCGACTTAAAATGACCCAAAACGGATATCCGCCGAACATACTTAGGGTCTTAAGTCACTCCTTCGATGTGTTACACTTTTGGTTCGTAGCAAATGATATATGCCATTCCCCTCACTTTAGAGAGGACGGTCTCTAAGGTGAGGCGAATGGCGCATGTGAGTGTAACAGCTCATTTCAGAAGACAAAGCGCGACATCGCTATCAAAAATTTACTCACTTGACATGATGTACCACATATATAGAAAATGTCTTCTGAATAATAATATTTTTCCGATGTATACAAACAGCGAGCTTATATTGATTAATCTGCAAAGCCCCACCTTCGTATACACCACCTTAATAACGAAGCGATGACGAAGGAGGGTTGCCAACCATCAACGAAATAGCAGTAACCATGACTGGGACAAGTTGCCCGAGTAACGGAAATTGAGTAATCTATAAACAAAACATTCATATTTCCCCGCAGTGAAAGACTACTGATTACTCAATATAAAGGGAGAAAAAAAAGCAAACAAAAATCTAAAGGAAATAACAATCAATAATTTGAAATTTTGTTATTATTTACTTTTGGTTTAGTTCTGAATATACGGAAATTCAAATGAAAAACAAACACACAATTTACGAGTATATGAGAAAACAAAAACACACAGAGTCTATTTTAAAAACCATCAATTATTTATAAAATTCTTGTGCTTTGCAATTTGAATGATTGACGTTGCAATAAATTATCAAACTTTGAAAAAAAACTCAACGAATTGCCACCCAGTGTTCCGCGACAGCGAGAAAAGAGTCGAACTCATGGAGGAACTACAAGACGCCAGTATCCATCACACGGCGGCCAAACTCATCAACACCATAAAGACTCTGAAGAATTATGAGCCTTTGTATGAAAATGTTCAGGTTTGAATGATTGACATACATACGTACATAAATTCTCACATATGGAGGAATTTCTCCTTATTTCAATTTCATCTAACCTTTCAATACTGTCTATTTTTGTTTAGAAATTGGTCTGCAGTCCCACCGTAGACCGAAATGATATGTGCAATACTCTGGAAGAAGCTATCAAAAATGCTGGTCTGGAAACGGAAATACGTAATATCATATTCCATCTTGTACGCAGCAAACTGAAACCGGAAGAGAAATCGTCACAAATAAATATAGTAAGCAATTTGTAAATTTTTCAGTCATTTTAGAGCAAAATATTTTTAATGAAAAGGTCTAGAAGAAAATAATTTCCCAAGGAAAAATTTAAGGTTCAGATACAGAATAAATCTAAAACTGTAGGTCTCAGATAATATTTCACATAGAAAAATTTAAATCTTTGAGACAACAATTTTCTAAAGAAAAATCGTCTAAAATTGACGTTAAGTTCGAACAGGACAAATGATATATAGCCTCCATGGATTGCATTCCACAGTATAATAACGAAAATTGGGAATTTTATAAAATACTCGAATAAAGGACTATCTTTATATGTGTGATATCTTCTTTATATATAAACTCCTTTGTACGTTTGTTTGACCATAAAAGCGAATAGGCTGAAAATTTAACAATATATTCAGTTCGGGGTCATTTGTGTTTTAGAATTATATTCACCGCGATTAAATTGCGGAGTGGTCAAGTCAATTTGCAAAATTCGCATTTCCAGAGCTATTTGACTGCAATTTAAAATGTATGTGTGGTTTGTCTTAATAATAGTTTGCATGTATAATTCTAACTGGTTGATGGCGATGTAGTGGACAGTATAATGGTCAGTATAAATTTTTTCCTGAAACTCGGGATGTATGCATTTTTTAATGAAATATCACAGAATAACAAACCAATACATCCCAAATAGGATGGGAAGGACAACGTCTGCTGGGGTCTGCTAGTATAGAAATATAGATAAAGCGAAACACATTTACTACACCATTTCCAAGTGTAATTCAGAAAATATCAATTAAAACTCAGTAATTCCATTTGAAAATCAGAACTCGTCAATTTAAGTTCAGATTTTTCATTTGAATTTCAGAACTCAGCAAATCAAATTCAGAAATTCCATTTGAAATTTAAAACTCGTCAATCGAAATTCAGATTTTTCATTTGATATTTAGAACTCGTCAATTGAAATCCAGATTTTCCATTTAAAAGTATTCGTCAATTCAAATTCAGAATTTCCATTTGAATTTATTCGTCAATTCAAATTCAGAAGTTCCATTTGAAATTCAAAATTTGCATCTAAAATTCAGAATTTCCATTTGAAATTCAGAACTTCGTTTGAAATTCAGAATGGTTTCATTTGAAATTCAGAACTCGTCATTTAAAATTCGGAATTCTTCATTCAGAAATTTCATATTTAATGTGAAATTAAGTATGTAAGCTATATATAGAGGGTTTTCCAACAAGAGGTGTTATTTTGAATCACCCGATATTTCGGTAGCTGTCACTTTTGAAGCTTTTATTCTTTGACATTTAACAAGGACATAGAAACTACGCCATTACTACACGGGGCAAAATCGCCTTTTTTGATATGTTTGAATCGAAAGAAAATATATTTGGAACACACATTTTTAAATATTATATATTTTTGAGCAAATAAATTTTATTTGAAAATCAATAAAATCTATTTGAAACGCGTATATTAATATATTACAACAAAATATATTTGTAAACTAATTTTCTCAAATATAATATGTGTTTGAATACAAATAAAATGTTTGTTTAGAAATTTCTCCAAATATATTTTATTTGAATACGATTTTCAAAGCATTTGCTGACTTTCGAATTTCAGTTTTAATTTTTCCTTGGTTTCGAATTGTACCTCCCAGTTATGATACCATATGCAGCTTTAACTAATGTTTTAAATCAATCTTTTCAAATATCTGAGTATTCCAAGCCATCATTAGTTGTCAATCCTCAAAGTTATTTTATTTTTGTCCAAGATTGTACGCTTTCAATTATCATTATTTATTATTTTTACGAACATAAATTTTTTTTAAAAAATTAACTTTTAACTACTGAAAATTTTAACACAATTTAGGTTGTTTCTGAATACTTAAATGCAAATAAAATAATATTGGTTTGTAAACAAAGATTTGTTTAGAACAACATCTTCCCAAATATGTATATAATTTTTGTATGTACCAAATATTATATGTTTAGAGTGTACCCTAAACATATATATGTTTCAAGCAGAATATGTTTGGAACAATATACTACAGAAGCGATTTTTTTCCAGCGTGTAAAAATGGACCGATACACGATTCAACAATGCACTGAAATTATTAAAATTCGAAAAATCGAAAATCATCTTGACTGATGAGGCCCATTTCCACCTCGGTGGCTACGTCAACAATCAAAATTGTCGCATCTGGGGCTCGGAAAACCCAAGAGTTATTGTTCAGAAGCCCTTCCATCCTCAACGTGTGACTGTTTGGTGCGGTCTATGTTCCGGCGGGGTCATTGGACCTTACTTTTTCGAAAATGATGGTCGGAATTGGATGGTATTGATCTGGACAACGTTTACTTTCAACAAGACGGCGCTATGTGCCACATAAGCAACGAAACTATTGCTCTGTTACGGGAAAAGTTTCCGGACCGTGTTATCTCTCGAAGAGGGCAGGTAGCGTGATTGCACCAGCCAAAAGGATTGGAATAGTATGATGATCAAGAATACGAGTATTCTCGTATATATATTAAACCTCTGCAATGAATGTCTTGAATGGCCTTTCAAGACATTCAGTTGTTTATCAAATACTTACTGCCACACACTCTATTTTGACAAAACAAATGAATGAGTGAAGAGAGCAGTAACCGACAAACAGGTTTCAAAACAAATAAGTAACAAGACAATGAAGAAGTATACTCATTCAAGTACTGTACACAAAAAATGAAATACTCGATTTCAGTGTACACTGCACTACTGTACTCATTGTCATTGCAAAGAGTGACGCAACAACAAAGAGCGGCGGACCACAGACCTTAGATTGTATAGATGTGCCGTCAGCCAGAAACGTCAAAATCTATCAGTTACGAACGAATAGGAATGAATTGTCACACGCGAAAAAACAGGTTTCCGCGAACATAGTTTGAACTTTTTTTGCACTAATCGATTGATATTAATTTTTTAATTGTGACAATTACAAAAAATTCGGGAAAATCGGTCCGAAATCCTCGTAAAACATCACTCTTTGAAGTCCTACTCGTTGAAATTTTTATTCGTTCGTAACTGATAACTTACTCGCTCGGGGACGGCACATCTATACAATCTAAGGTCTGTGCTGCGGACCACCTTAGAAATTTATTGATTTTGAGGGGTAAATACACTAGTGTACATACTGAAGAAATAGAAAACAGCACTGTACTCGATTCATTATACTCATCGTTTGACGAATTGAAACGAGTATAAAGAATACAACAAGCGAACGAGCAGAGTACACGACTAGATTGTAAACATCAAACAGTGTGAAGTGTTTGTTGTTTTTTTTCCGATCATTCTATGGTGGTGTCAATCGAGTAAAATATACAATGTTTCAGTGTGCAGTGAAGTAGTGTACACTACTGTAGACGAAGAAATGAATGTCTTGATGCAGAGGTTTAATATATATTATGAGGTTCCTGATCAATATTTGTAGATGATCTATGGCGGAGTTTAAAAAAATTTAGTTTCCGGAGACCCAACAAATTTCTTAAGATAAACATTTTCCAGCAAAAAAATTGTTTAGGAAATCTGAGCCAAAAAACATCTATGGGGACGTGAGAATAGAGGTCTCTGAAGTCACAAATATTCTGTAAGTCTGTAAGAAAATTTATGTGCCAGATAAACATACATTTTTCCAAATAATGGGTGATTTTTTTGCAACTTTCTTTTTGGCAACACTGTTTTTGGCAGCTCAGCTATTTTCGTATTTTCACCTTTAAACATTATTTTTCATCTTTAAACATTGAATTATATAGACCGTTTTATCGACTTGAATAAAGATTTCATACATTTCTCTAAATCAAATCCGAAAGCTCTTACAAAATCACTCTATAGAACAATAACATCGAGTAAACGAACTGAAGTGTACCCTTACATTCAAAAAACAAGTAAGAAAATTTCTGTCGGGTAAGCCGACTAAAGCATGCCCTCAATTATTTGGTAGTCTATAGTGTTTGGAAATTTGGTCAGATGGCGATTTCTTTTCCGCAAAAATTGCAACATTTTCGTTGCCTTTTCCGAAAACTGGAAATTTATGCCAAATTTTAGAATTTTAAGATAGGAGCTATGTTTAATTCGAGCTAGAAATCAGCATAAAATACCAAATATGAAAACTTTTAAGTGATTACCCTTTGTCAGGGTGATACTAAAAGGAGTGGATCAATACGGCCCATCTTCTAACTTAGCCTGAGATAGAAAAATATTTTATCACATATAAAAATTCGAAGTCAATCCGTTACTCCTCGAAGAGATTGAAACGATTGACCACTCAAAGACAAAGTCCTGCACTAGCTGCAAGAAGTCGACGGTATTTTGGAGATTTCACAATCGATTCCCTTGATTCTATTGCAAATTTTGATGTAGGAGAAATTCTTAAGTATGCCAAGGGTCTCTGCTGTCGGTGACAAACAACTGATAACGTTGTCAACTCATATCCCTCATCGAAACCAACTTGTTTGATATACAAATTTATCGATAGTACGAATATCGATACCGGAAAGATTAGACTGCCTAGAAAGGCCGGCCTCAGTATGTCCTGTCGTCGTTTACTCAAAGCGGGACAGACGCATAGTAACTGCTCAATGCTCTCCACTCAATTCCCAACCTGCTGGCGTGTTCGCCAATCAGGCAGTGTCCTGTCAGAACTGATACTAACGTAGACAATATTTTCCTCTCTAGTGCCAGGATTTATTTTGACTGTCGAGGACTGTTTGTGAATTTAAGGATGTGGCCTGCAGAGAATTTATGGCAGCCTGGCTGCTGAGTAAATGACAACGTCAGTGTTGGTTACTATGTTGCGACTCAGCCACTTAGCGACTTCCCATATTGTCATTATTTCGGCTTGATATACACTGCAGGTATCTGGTAGTCTATGAACTTTATCCAAACTAAGTTCTTCACGGGTACTCCGAAGCCATACTTCAATTTAGTTCATTGTTTTTATTCATATTGAGTTAATTTTTTCTTAAAACTTGGAATTTTACTTAGTACTAATAAATTTTATTTTTTTGGGGGATATGAAGAATAGTTCATTTACTAAAAATGAGGACATATTTTTCTTGAAAAATGTTTTTTGTTTTTTCTAACTTTTTTCGTTCCGGAATTTTTATTTTTGCGTAATAGGTTCACTTCGATGTGAGGACTGGGGGAAATTATTGCTATTCCACTCTGAAGATGATAGAGTGGTGTCTATCGAAACTGCAGTCAGTACTACCAAGTAAACGAAAATTCGGTACCACTTTTTGCATTTGTTTGTTCTATTACATTTTGCAATAGACAATAGACTGAATTTCTAACAATTTATACTGTCGCCACATATGGGGTCCAATCTTTCTTATTTCATAATTTAACTCTCTTGACCATTACCTAGCGGACCCTAACATAGCTATGAACCTTATTCTCGGCTACAGAACTTGTTGTGTACATATGAACTCAATCGGTGTAGTCATATTTGATAATTACACTGTGCTAGTCCAAAAATGTAACAGAAATGAGACCCTATGGATAGACCTATTTCGGCCATGCTGAATACAGTGGCATTAGCCGTTTTTCTATGTTAGCTCTTGTTTTCGCGATATTCTACCACAAAGTTTGTTGGGAAATCTGAGAGGTTACATATATCTTTGTTGATTTTGAAGTATATGACTTCGGAATATACGCTTCAGTCCAAAGAACAAAAGAAAGGGAACATTTGGAGAATTATTTCTCTCAAAACAGTCGTCCACGCTTCTCACACCCTTACCCTGAAAAAGCGCAATAAAATCTTATCATATGTTAAAAATCATATATATCGTCGACATTTTTATTAGGCATCATTGAGAAAAATGTTCCTCGCGAAAAATACTATAAGTCCTTTCTCAACTTTTTTAAGAGAATTAAGCAGATTTCGAGATATTACACAATTTCCGTATTTTTCTGATCATAGCAGAAAGTATTTGTAATATTTTTTTTTTACTCAAAATTTTGTAAATTATTTTTTGGTTAGTGTCAATGGAAATTTCAAAGGTAAGTAACAAAGCCTGCTAAATTATACTACCTGTTCATTTTTCATAAATATGTTAAAAGGAGACTCATAGTAATTTTTCGCGAGGAATATTTTTCTCAAAGACACAAACTAAAAATGTCGACGATTTGTATGACGTTTGACATATGGTAAGATTTGATTGCACTTTTTCAGAGGTACAGGGGTGAGCAGCGTGATCGACTATTTTTAGAGAAATAATTCTCGAAGGGTTCCCTTTATTTCGTCCTATGTAATGAAGCGTGTTTTCGAAGCCTTCCACTTCAAAATCACCTTCAAGATAACTTACCTCTATGATTTTCTTGCAAACTTTGAGGTCCAATATCGCGAAAACAAGAGCTAACATAGAAAAACGGCTGGCACTACTGGATTCAGCAATGTCGAAATAGGTATATCCATAGGGTCTCATTTCTGTTACATTTTTGAAGTGTCCATTTCAAGCACAGTGTTATTAGTTATAATTTTATGTCTAAAGATATAAACAAAATTGTGACATACATACATACATACATACATATTTTTATATAGTATATATTTGTCTCTGAGTCACAATTTCTTTATAAGCAATAACGAAATCATTCAGAAGTTGAACGATCTGAGGAGATTCAATCTTCTTACTAGTATATACATTATTTTATCTTCCTTGTTATTTTTTTCTCAGAATGATGCTTTGGCTTATTTAAAACGTGCCGGTGTGCAGTGGGATCGTCGTGTCCGCAAAAGTTTGAATGCCATGTGTTCGGAACTGAAAATGGCTTGTCAGGGACAACCTCGAATATCCACGGATAGAGATGAATTACTGATAAAATGGGATGAATTGAGTAACTATACAATTGGTAAGAAAATCAAATCAATAGAGGAAGAAGAGAAAACTTATTTATTCGTTTTTACAAATTCCTCCAGATTTGGCCAACTATAGACCGGTTTATGCTCCCAAGGATATTTTGGATGTTCTGTTGTCACTTAAAGGTCCTTCGAAGGCGGTGGAAAATACAGAGTTCGTGTAATGTCTGTTAATATAATGTTTCATTATTAACTAGAAAAGCGTTGCTTTTTCCTTGCTCTTGTTATTTTTTTTTTTGTTATTTTTAGACAGGTGCCGAAATGGGAATTTTCTCATATATCTTTGCCAGTTAAAAATCTCTTTGAATTGGTATAGATGACTAAAAATATAGATGACCTTTCAAAATTCATTTAATATGTCTTTGTTAATTCCAGAGAAATCATTACAACGATTTGCTGCGCACGGAATCCTATGCCGGCTCATCGGATATGAATTTACAATGTCAACGGGTCTTGGAGTCCAAACATGCTCCGCTCTGCCAGCATCTCTTGAGAAAGGGCAATACTCCGGCCCCCTATAGAGGGGCCTTGTGGTCTTTCGTTTTGGGCAGTCATGTTAATAATTTTGTAAGATTGTTAGACTTTTTTAAATATTCTCCAATAATTTCACATTTTGCTTTCCTTAGGATATTGAACACTGGAATCGCCTGAAGGCCAATGTCTTGGCCACCGATCATATAGTGGATAAATTAGTGTTCAAGGATATCCAATTGACTGCCTCCAATGATGATCAATATTTTGTTTTTGAAGATGTTCTATATCAAGTGCTGCTTTGCTTTTCACGTGATACTGAAATAGCCCAAATGATACAATTTGAACATTATCCGGTGAAGGGTAAAAATTATGAGGCCCCTCCATCGGGAGTAGTGCCATTTCACGGCATTTGTATGTTTGGTAAGGACTATTTTAATTAAATTGTCTTAATTTTATATAATAGGGTTTTCTTTTTTCTTGTAGCTGCTCCATTTTGTTATCTATTCGACTCACCGATTAATTTGTATTTTACTTTTCGGGCATTTTATATACGTTACTGTCATCGATTGACCACAATTAATACTCATCCACAGGTAAGATTGTAGAGAAGATTTATGTATAAGTATATGATTTATTAAATCGTATCCTAAATTTTGTATGATATTTATCCAAAAATTAGCTCGAGGTCTATGCTGGATTTTTTTATGTGTTTTTTACTTATATTGTTTTCATTCAATATTTCGTCTTTCTTCGAAAAACATCATCAGGATATGAAAATATAACCACGAGAAACCTTAAAATTATCCGTAGAAAATGAGTATGTACTCCCTTCGTCGTTGTCTGTTGTCATACCTAAGTATTTTGCGCTTCCATAGAATGGAATTTTATTACCCCCCAAGGAGACAGGTTACCTTATTTCTCCCAGTGTCGGTTTAACACCAAGACCATTACCGGAAGCCAATCTTGCAGTGCTATGAAGCACCAGCTGTAGGATGTCTCTAAGAGTACTCGAAAACTTAACTTAACAGATATTGCCACGTCAACTGCATAGGCAACAACTCTTAGATTTAGCAGTGTGCTCTGGGCGTTTATAAGTATATGTATAGATATATAATGATATATAGGAAATTGTTATATAGACGACTAGCTTTAACCCTGTGCGCTTCGCAGCCCCCATCTTTTATTTATTTTCTGTTTAGGGTACTGTAAAATAGGTATACATACCTCGTTCTTTCAAAATGACTTGAATATTACATATGGTGCAAAATTAAGAAGATTTGATTACCTTTATATATAAAATACGAACCCTCGTTTTATTTGTGTTCCAAGAGTTACACTGACATCATGGTACAATATTTATCCTCTGAACGTTGAAAAAGTATTTTTTTGGTTCATTAGCAACTTTTGGTTAGCAACTTTCACCTTGTTCATGTTCCAATAGCTTCATTCACACCCTGGTACAATATAAAACCATGTTTGTCCCACTGTGTCTATAAAGGTACGAATTTAAAAATCTAAAGTGTATCGCTCCATTGTACCGCATTTAACCCTTTGTGTGTCATAATTTACCAATTTTGCACGATTGTACAATATTTTAAAATGATAATTTATATTTCAAGATCCAAATTCGCAAGCTGAGGCCGTATTTCAACATTTTTGTCCCCTATCTGGGTCATTTATTAAACTTGTTTTTTTCCGCGGTTTAAGTGGAAGAACCTATTTGAAAAAAAAAACAATTTCTTAGCTTTGGTTTATGCTATAAGAGCTACCTTTGCACTCAGGGACCACACCGTACCATATTTAACCCTTTTTGCTCCACTAAACCATATTTAACACATTTTTCCCCTCTGTAACATATTGAACAATTTTTACTTACCCCAACTGCATCATAATTTTAACCTTTTTGCAGTATAGTGCTACTAAACGCATAAATCTTGAAAAAAAAACATTCTTATTTCATATTTAACTTACCCTCTCTCCCTGCATCTATCTTTTTACCCACTGTACTAAATGTACGCTTTTTGACCCACTGTACCATTTTTAACCGTTTTGGGTCCATTGAATCAAATTTAACACCTTTTTGTCCTACTATATTTTGTCCACTATATGTAACCATCTTTGCCCCAATGTACCATAGTTAACACATTTTTGCCCACTGTTCCATAGTTAACGCTTTTTGCCCCAATGTACCATACTTAACCCATTTTGTTCCACGTTACCATATTTTACTATTTGTGCCCACTGTAACCATTTTTGTCATACTGTACCATATTTAACCATTTGTGTCCCACTGTACCATAGCTAAGACATTTTTTCCCGCTGTTCAATAGTTAAAGTTTTTTGACCCACTGTACCATATTTAACCCATATTGTCCCACGTTACCATATTCAACTAATTGTGCCCCACTGTACCATAGTTTACCCTTTTTGCCCCACAGTGTCATAGTAAATACATTTTTGCCCCACTGTTCCATAGTTAACGCTTTTTGCCCCACTGTACCATTTTTAACCCATTTTGTCCCACTTTACCATATACATATACAAATTTTTACCCCACTGTACCACAGTTAACCCTTTTTGCACAACTGTGCCCCATTCAACTCTTTATCTCACTGTACAAAATTTTTAAACCACAGTACCATCTTTAAAAAATTTTTGTCTCACTGTACCGTATTTAAAATGTGTATCCACGCTAACATACTTAAACCTTTTTCCACGACTGTAACATATTTAATCATACGGGCCTGTTCTGTAATCACGCGATTTGATATCACGGTGATTTCAAAACACGATCTGGTTTTAAAATCATTATTGGTACTCGGAAATGGTACGATTTATTGTTTAAAGTAAACAACAATCAATTTAAACCAATTATACCAAAATCGGCCGATTTTCGAACCAACCAAGAGTGATTTTAAAATCGGTAATAATACTAAACCACCGTGATATCAAATCGCGTGATTTCAGAACAGGCCCGATATTTTCTCCACTCCACTATTTAACCATTTTTGACCACAGTGCTCCTAAAACCATATAAATTCTTCGTATCTCATGTTTAAGTTCCAATTTTGGCAGATTGTTCCCTTTTTTCCCTCTGCTCCATAATTAACCCCTCTTGTCCGACTGTGCCTCTTAAAGTTAGAATTACTAAAAATAACTTCCAATCTCAAGTTTATGTTCCAAATGTTACCCTGGAACCATTGATCCATGTTTGACATTTTTAAGCCACTGTACTATATTTTACACTTTTGCCCCACTGTGCCCCGAAAACTACGAATACAAAAAAACAGAATGCCCCGACTCGTTGTCATAAAGACATCCCTCGCTTCATTTTTCACCATTCTAATTTTAGGCTTTAAATTTGGCGGTGGTACCATATCTATACCTTTCTGTCCCACAGTGCCCCTAAATTTAAAAAAAAAATCGCTCCTTGTTCTTGTTTACGTCCCAAGAGCTACTCTCACACCAAATTTCAAGATTCTAGGTCTTGCCATTTGGATTTGGCTGCTGTACCACATTTTTCCCTTTTTACCCCACTGTGTACGTAAATGTTCGAATTTCGAAAAATCCTGTCAATTTCAGAGTCTACCTCATAAGAGCTACCGTCACACCAAATTACACGATTCTAGCTCTTGCCATTTGAATTTGGCTGTTGTACTACATTTATCCCATTTTTCCCTTTTAACCCCACTGTGTGCGTAAATGTTCGAATTACGAAAAATCCTGCCAATTTCAGAGTCTACCTCATAAGGGCTACCATCACATAATATTTCACGATTACAGCTCTTGCCATTTGGATTTGGCTGATGTACCACATTTATCACTTTTTACCCCACCGTGTGCGTAAATGTTCGAATTTCGAAAAATCCTGCCAATTTCTGAGTCTACCTCCTAAGGGCTACCCTCATACCAAATTTCAAGATTCTAGCCCATTTCGTTTAGATTTGGCGGTGGTACCATATTTATCCCTTTTTGCCCCATTGTGCGGCTAATAGTACGAATTTCGAAAAATACCGCCTTATTGCTCGTCTACGTCCCAAGGACTACCCTCCCACCAAAGTTCATGATTCTAGCTTCAGACGTTTGGCCTGAGCGATGATCAGTCAGTCAATCAGTCAGCCAGTCAGTCAGGCAGTCAGTCAGCCAGTCACGCAACAATTTTATATATATAGATTACACCTGCCTCTAGTCTTTTTAATATCCGTTCATAGGTATTTTCATATATGTACATATATTTGTCTTCACAATTTCAGGGTATCGTCAGCATTTGTCTCCTCTTCGAGAAACTACTACAAACTCATGAACCTCAGTTATGGTCACACTTTCGTGAGTTACAAATACAACCGTGAGTTTTTTGCTTAAATTAAATAATTCTTTTTAATACTACTCACCAGAGTTTGTTTACTGGATCAATAAAATTTGGACGTTTTCACTCAAATCATGTATTCCCCATTTTAGGATTCGTGTGGTTTTCAAATGGTTGATGCGAGCATTTAGTGGACATCTGCCCCCGGATCAGTTACTGGTGTTATGGGATCTTGTAAGTAGATACTATAAAAGAAACAAAATATTTTTTTTAATATATTTTTGGTCACAGCTATTAAAGTGAGAAAAACTATATATTTTCATCTACAGCGGCATATTTTATGCACTCGCTATATTTTTGTCAAAATAGCAAAAAGCGACGAGCACACCCAAACATGTCTAACCTTTATATCTCTCAAAAAGTAACCAAAACTTCCAAAAAATCTAATGTAGACGAGCCCACGAAATTAGAAAAGCATCCTGTTTTTTGAACAGACCTCGTATCAGGCCGAAGTAATGACACTAAGGGAAGGCGCCAAGTGACTGAGTCGCAAAATAGTTAGTCGGACAGCCAGGCTGCCATTGGTTATTTTATAGAATCTATAGCCTCTGGAGGCTATAGATTCAGAAACCGCACTCGATTGTCGCAGATGTCTTGGCCGAGTAGTTTAAAGGGAATAATATATTGATGGGCCACTGTCACATGACAGGTTTGGCTTAGTAGTTTAAAGGGAATAATATATTGGTCGGCCAAGAGAGCAAATTAGTAATTAGAGAGTAAAAAACTGTCTACGTTAACTTCAGCCCAATGACTTCTGTAGAATATGTACATATGAGGAAGAAGTGAAGAGCTTAATTTCTGTTCCGCATTAAATAAATTTCATCTGGATATACTAAGATCAGCCTTTCTAGAAAGTCTGACATATTTGGCCGTTACCGATATTGGTATTATTGATAACTTTGTCTATCAAATAGGTTTGTTCAAATGCAGTGCAGTTGCCCGCACCCGTGGTAGCACCAGGGACTTCAATTGGTCTACGAGAGATGGTAACTCATTCTGCCACTCAACCTAACATAACCACAGATACCTAATGTGTTAGTAAACAGTCAATTTTTTTGGTAGTAGAACATTTTGATTCATTATTTGGAGTGCTTAGGTGACCCTTTCGTCTTCCGAAGATGGACAATTTTGCATGAGAACCCGTTATGAATAAATTGTTTATATTTTACTAAATCATTTGCGTTTACAGATACTCGGCTTCGATAGTTTGGAGATACTCTCGATATTTGCCATCATCATTCTATCGTTTCGCAAAGAAAGTCTTATGCAGGTGAACTCTTTGGACAACATTGAAGCGATACTGGCCGATTTATCCTCAGTACAGGTGCTGCCCCTAATACAATTGGCCCTGAGTAGAGATTAGACACAAAAGACAACTTATATATCTCTCTCGCTATCTCTCTCTATAGAACAATTAAATATTTTATAAAAACTTGCAAATAAAACCGCAATATGTGTTATTTTTATTATTATGAATAATAATAGTTTTGTTTCTTTATTGATTTTTCTCTGTTTTCCGTAATATTTCCGTTTAATAAATACACATTTAATAATTTCAATAAATACCTAAATTTTTGTTTAATTTTTTTCTCATTTTCAATAATTGTTTTCTTGTTTTTATTATTTATATAGAGCAACAACAATTAAACGTTTTCATTATTTTTTAGAATTTTTAATTTATTTATACGGGATTAGCGAATTCCTTAACGGTCCCCATACGACTTTTGCTGGGCGAAAAGGAGGGCCAGGCGCGAAAGTAGGTGTGTTTAATAAAAACGCTTTAAAATCTATCTTTTATGGGTTCTCAAAAAAATATTTTTATTATTTTTAAAATAATTTCCTTTCTAATTAATGTCTTGGGGGATTTGTATTTAGATTTTTTAATGGAAAAACGTATTTTTTTATTTTGAAATTTATGTTTAATTCATATGGCCTCAGTTTCGTTACCAAATTAGCTTTTAATATTAAAATAAGACGTAAATCGTTTTGAATGGCTTTATGTTTAATTTTAGTTTTTTTTACAAATTCTTTGGTTAAACCTAACTACACTCTTGTTATGCATAAATTATATATATTTATGTATATATATATATATATTTGTTTTTATAATCTTTATTTATATTTTTTTAAAATTATATTACATTTTTCTTTGTAAAATTATTTATCGTTATTCTTGATGTTTGCTATTAATCATTCCTATGGCGATACACGGTGAGGAAGTAGTAATATTAGAAAGACAGTTGCACAAGTCAATATCTTGTCAAATATAATTAAAATGTAAAATAAACTAATAAAACCTAAACTCAAGACAATTTATTATATTTATGTTAAATAAACTATCCTAATATTAATCAAATAATCTTAATATTAGGTAAATTATGTTAATATTAAGTAAATTACTTTAATATTAAGTAAATTATTTTAATATTAAGTAAATTATCTTAGTATTAAGTAGATTATCTTAATATTCACCCTTATTCCAGTTGTCGCTGTCGACACAAAACGACGCCGTTGTGTGTCGTCTGTTTTAAATTGGTATTCCCGTTGTCGTTGTCGACATTTATCGATGACTATTGACACATTTTTGGTATTCTGTAACAAAATTTAACGTCGACGTTGAATTGAAACGACTCTGATTTCATCGTCATGATTTTTGTTAACGACTGAAGTGTTTGAAAGATTTATTTAAAGAAATTAAAAAAAAAAATATGGCCGAACAAGAACAGGATAGAAAAAAAGTTACTAATTCACAACAATTTGAAAAAATGGTTGAAGAATTGCAAAATAATCCATCTCTTGCAAGGGGATTTGGCAGAGGTACAACTCCTAGTAATTTCAAAGAAAAGTGGAATGAAATATCTACGATGTTAAATGCTCTTGGCCCGCCGCGAAGAAATGGAGATGGCTGGCAGAAGGTAAGGAAATCATTAAAGACAATAGTGTACAATTAAAGTATAACATAAGCTTAATTTATTTATAGGTTTGGCGAGACTTCAAATTTAAAGTAAAAAACAAGATGATCACTAACAAAAATGAATGTTTGGCTACTGGTGGCGGAAGATATAAGCAGATTCCATTAAGTCCTTTGGATGAAGCTGTAGCGAATCTGCTACAGTGCGGGACCCATCCACACAACCAATTACACCGGGAAAATCTGTTTTTTTAAACAACTCTAATTTAGCTTCATTTTTTTCAGCATTGGTCATTTCAAATTTTATCTTTTGGGGACAAATTATCCTTTCTAAGACATCCAACGTTTCAGACATAACCTTGGAGACGACTGGCTGTGACAGTCCCAATTTAAAGTCGTTCCCAACACAAAGTTGGTACGACCCCTGGTTTAATTTATTGTTTTCGAAACGAATGTTGCTCTGATTCCGCTCTTCAAATGAGGATCTATTGTTTCCAATACATAATTAAAGGCTGCTTTATTAAGTCGAAAGTAACGTACAAACATTTTAAGGAAATGACTAAATAAGCATTAGGAAATACTTATACATACATACATACATATATTTATTATCACTGTTCATCTGGTAAACTGAATATGTCGGACTCTTGTCTGATTTGCTTTATTTGCAGTATTAGATCTCTTTTACTTTCTTCATCACTTGAATCTGAACTTGAATCAGAAATAAAAAACATTTTTGCACAAAAATATCAAACAAAATAAATCAGCTGACCAACATTTTAGAGATGTGCTTTTTGTTTTATTAATATTATCGATAAACAATCGACATCGTCGCATGAGTGTTAGAGAATACCAAGGCAATGTCGATGTGATGTCGACGTCGATGCGAAGTGGTGTCGACAAAAAAACGTCGACGACATAGACGACGACAACTGGAATAAGGGTGATTAAGTAAATTATTTTAATACTAAGTAAAGTATCTCAATATTTACTAAATTATCTTAATATTAAGTAAATTACCTCTACAGGAGTCGGAGTTCAAAGTGTTGCCAACTTCAATCTGATGTAGCAAGAAAACTACAACGGGCTCATTCATCGACAAGCGTCAGTCTGTAAAGCTGTTTACAAGCCTACAGAAGGATTTGAAATGGAATTCAAGAACATCAGTGTTATTGCTTTGTATTTTGGCTAGAAAATAGCAATCAGTCATCGTTAATGAGCTACGAAATTTACATGTGTTAAAACTGTTATAATAAATTTCTCAGCAATAGCGGTGATGGTTTGAGCCGCGGTAACTGCCAAATGACGATCACCACTTGTTTTCACTAAACAGGGCTTAAAGGTAAATCAACAAATCTACTGTGAACAGATTTTAAATGATGCTTTGTTAACCGCGACAGGTAAACAGTTGGGCAGAAAGCATTGGACAATTCAACAGAACTCGACAAAAGTCGGTTTTTACAAAAAAGTTCTTAGCTTAATTTATTCATCGTAAAGCTTTGACAGACAGACTCTATGCTATTATACAAGCTAGAGGTGGCTACATCGAACTACATATATACCGATATACCGAATTTTTTTAATAAAAAATTACAGAATTTTAAATGGTAATACTTCAAGCGCAGATAACTAATTTAACAAAATATTAAAGAACATTATTATCATCCAATCCAATAAAGGATATTAAATTCGGACAAAATTTTAGTATATGAGTGGTTTAGGCATGAGTCAATTTCGACATCATTTTAGGCATTGAAGTTTTTTGCAGAATTTAATATTTCAGATAGGTAGATATCGAAGGTATACTTAGTAGGGACATAAATACTGTTAGAAAATTGCACACACCCATTACAACAGTGAAATTGTAATGGGTGTTAGTTTGTAAAGGGAATTCAAAATTGCATCAGTTTTGACTATAGAGTGGTCAGATAATGAGAACCGTATCGCCGTTATAGCGCTTTTTAAATATGGAATGAAAAAACAAAATTTTCAAAACGCTCTGCCCGCTTGGGATTAGTCTCATGTACCGATGCATTAAACTGTTTGAGGAGACTGGAGATGTCAATAACCGCCACCGGTCGGGACGCCCTCGTCCTGCTCGAACGCCGCAGGTCATCAAATCAAGAATTCTGAGAATTCGGCCCGTGAGATGAATATTACACAAAAGTCCATGAGTCGAATTATCAAAAAAACTTGAGACTTGGGGCTTTCAAAGGCCACAATGGACATTTGTTGACTTCTGCTTTATAAAAAATAGGAAAGAAAAATGCAAACGCTTTTTGGTGTAGCAGCTGATAACTTGCACAAAAAAATCTTGTTTGTTCACATATGAAACAAATTTTACCCTGCAAGAAAAATTCAACAAACAAAGTGATATTGTGTATGTACGGTCGTCTAAGGAAGCATCTCAAGTGATTCCACGGGTCGAAAAGTCGAAATTACCACACGCTGAAAAAAAAACGCTTCTGTAGTATATTGTCCCAAACATATTCGGCTGGAAATAAACATATGTTTAGAGTACACTCCAAATATATAATATTTTACACACACAAATATTATATGTTTGTGAGGATATTGGTCTAAACAATTCAAATATTTTTTATTTGGAAATAGTATTTCCGAAACAAGGATTGATTTGTAATTATTTATTTTGGTAATGTATTAAATGCCTTAACTTAAAGACAAGTTTTCTGTTTTTCAGATTATCAAAGAGCAATTTTTTATAAATTTTATATGTTTGTAAAATTTAAACAAATCTTAAATCGAACAATCTTTCGTAAATATAAACGACATTGATGGATTGACAAAAAGTGATGAATAGGAATATTTATAAATAAGGACATTTTTAGCTATAAAGTTTAACACGAAAACTAGGAAAAGCTAACTAAAATTCGAATAAGTCAGTAATGTTTTAAAAATCTTTTTAAATAAAACATATTTGGAAATCTTCTTAAACAATAACTTTGTTTGTGTGTAAACACATATGTATTTTATTTGTGAAATTCAGTTTGCAAATAAATTATGTTCTAATATATTAATATATGCGTTCCAAACAAAATTTCTTGATTTTCAAATAAAATTTATTTGTTAACAAATATATAATATTTAAAAAATCGTTTCCAAGTATATTTTCTTTCGTTTCAAACAAAAACAAGTAAGAAAGTTTCAGTCGGATAAACCGACTAAGGTATACCCTCACTTTGTGAGTAATGTAATATTGAATATTACACAAATTATTCTGTCAATTTTTGTGGGAGGTACCAGAAGGGGTTTTAGAAATACACCTATATTTCGCTGAACAGTAGATACTTTAAATACATTGCACTGTGCCGAATTGTAACCGTTTATATGGACTGGTATATTAACGTTGAGATATTAAGTTGTGGTATAATTTGGCCATTTTGTGTGGGAGGTACAAAAAGGGGCGTGGTGATAACGCTCATTTTTCACTGGACTATAGGCATTATAAAAGCATTACACTGTACAAAATTTCAAGTAATTGTATATACTGATATTAATGTTAACTTTTGGTGCAAAATGGTACCTTTGTGTGGGAGGTACCAAAAGGGGTTCGGCAATAACGCCCATTTTTCACTGGACTGTAGGCACTATATAAGCATTACATTGTACAAAATTTCAAGTATTTCTGAACATTGGTATTAATGTTATAAGCTTTTAACTTTTAGTGCAAAATGGTGCATTTGTGTGGGAGGTACCAAAAGGGGCAATTTCGCCCATTTTCCTGGAGTCGATAGCGACTAACAAACTAATACTATGTGTGGAATTTCAGAAGATTCGAATACGTATAATAGCAGTTATTAAAGAATCAATATTTCACAACATTTTAACCCTTTGTAGGGGAGGTACCAGAAGGAGTGGACCAATATGGCCCATCTTCGAACTTAGCCTGAGTTAGAAAAAAATATTACCACATACGAAATTTGAAGTCAATCGGTTACTCCTTTCGAGAGTTATCGTGCGCACCAGCCAGCAGACAGACAGACGGACATTGCTCATTCGACATAAAATGACCCAAAACGGATTTCCGCCGAACATACATGGGGTCTTAGGTCACTCCTTCGATGTGTTACACTTTTTTCCGTAGCAAATGATATATACCCTCGTCACACTAAAGTGAGGGTATAATGACGATTTTCCTCCGTGCAAGAAACCGTTTTGGAAGCTGTTGTGAAACCACTTTACCATTCCCTATTCCAAAACCAGGCTGGGACTTTCTAGTATGATTCTGCGCCGACACATATGGCTAAAATGAACCACATGAACCATGAACCAGGCTTTAAAACAATTTGTCAGCATTCATTTCTTCTGATGAATGGCTCTCTGGGAGCCCTTATATAAACCCACTGGATTACAAACTGTGGACAGTTTTAGAGGACAAGGTCTGAACAGAAAATAATACAGCATCGATTCTCTTAAGACTGCTTTGATTCGTGCTGTGGACACTTTCCCAAAGGGACGAGGCGCGTGCGGCTATTGGTGATTGGTCAGTGCCACTTAAGGCATGTGTGAAGGCCAAAGGCGGAATTTTCGAATGAGTGCTTGCTTTTTGTATGCAATATATGTCAATAAATACATATACATATACAATAAATTTGATGCAACAGGATTCATTACTTTTAATGTTGTAGCATAAAATGTGTGTAACAGTATTTATGTCCCTACTAAGTATATAATTTTTTTTTAATTTTAACCGAATTTTTTGAAATATGGCCCAGGGTATAACATCCGAGGCCTCTCGATCCAATGACTATAGACCAGAGATCGGCAAATCAGCGCCCATGGGCGGTTCTCTCCTCTCACACATTGAATGAGTATAAAATAATTCATTCAGTTTACATTGAGAGAGAGAAATGTTATTGTATGGTTGTATGAGTGTGCCGATCCCTGCTATAGACGTCGCATGGTATTTACAGACTTCATCCGCCAGGTGGCGTCCGAGCAGCATTTCTCTCATTCTCAAATTCCTCTCTCAATTATTTCTCTGTCAAAACATGCCGACTTTTTTGTACTCTCAAATAATTTCTGAGAAGGGAGTGAGTTTTTCAGTTTGTTTTGTTGTTGAATGTTTTGAAGTTGGAATATAATCAGTGTTGCGACAGAAGAAATATTATTCCGACCAAAATTTTCTCTAAAACCGACCAAAATCCGTTGTAGCCGACCAAATTTTTAAAGTTTTTAATATATTGATTTTTCCCTAAGTAAATTCTTTGATATATTTAGTTAAAAAACAAAATTTTCAGTTTTTGATGAACATTTTTTAAAAATGTGGCCCGTTCGAATATTATGTATGTATATATCCTACATGAAAGATCGCAGTCAAGCTATAACGGGAAAAATCTCTGGAGTGCTTGGTTCGACAAATTTCAGATTAATAGCTTGGCATAGTGATTTTTAAGGCTTCAATATGTCAAATAGTGGACTTCTCACATGAAGCTATATAAAAATGTAAACCAATGAGATCCATTACTCCAAGTAATAGCAATTGCCGAATTTCAGCCAAAAAAAGGATATTTGTGGTTACTAAGGCTCCAAGAAGCTGGGAACGCTGTTTGGGGGGATATAATAAATCATGGACCTACGATGACCATTGTTGGTGTGAGTGGTTCAAATTTGTGCCCTCTATAATCCAAAGAAATAAAATCGGTGGGGACCCTTCTAGGGAGACTACAACCATAATTGGCTATAACAATGTTTTCAAGTTTGAAGATAGTTTCCTATGTCTCCTACAATGTGGATTTCCGGAAACGAAAGTCCCTTCGACAAAACTGAACTTATTATTTTCATAAAACTTTTTATAGCGATGTATGTATTTCTAATACAGTTCAGTCCCCCTAGCATTTGGTGTTTATCCGTCAACCCAATAAAAAGTTATTCACAAAACAGAACAGGTCATTCGATTTGCATTATAAAGGAATTCCACACAAATTTAAAAAAAATCATCAAACTTTGATCGCCTCTACTGAAAATCTACCTTTTCGCACTTAACTTTGTCTAAGACAGATGGATACTGTTTGCAGCGATCATGAAAAATATTGAGATTTGAAATCGACATTTCGAGACCTCCATTCTAAAACATGCTAAGTCGACTTAGCAAGTTTTTATGGAAATTGTATTTAGGGAACTTTCCTTTTTTAGGGAAATTGCCTTTTTAATTTCTAAATATTTTATGTTATATTCAGTCAAAAATTTGGTGTTTATCCGTCAACCCAATCAAAAGTTATTCACAAAACAGTACAGGTCATTCGATTTCCGTCATAAAGGAATTCCATACAAATTTAAAAAAAATCATCAAACTTTGATCGTCTCTCCTGAAAAACTACCCTTTTGCACTTAGCATAGTTTAGAATGGAGGTATCGATTTTAAGGTATTCCTAACTGCGAAAAGGTTAACTTTAAGTAATATACTCTGATACTAACTTAAAAAAATCGACCATCTTCAAATTATTCTGTATTGCAATACAATTTTAATATTCGAGGTATATTCGATAAAACCGACCAAAATTCAATTGGTCCGACCATCCGACCAAAAAGAGAAATTTGGAATCCATCCGTCCAAATTTGGTTGAAAATGACTAAAACGGCAACGCTGAATTTAAAAAAATTAATGATGAAAATCTTTTCTCTCTTTGCAGAGTAAATAAAAGTATCTATCCTCTCTTTGCAGAACGCTCTCTTTACAGTTTAGCCAGACAAAGCGCCATCTTCAATATGCAGACATACTAAACGAATTGTCGAACTCCATGCGACGTCTATAGTATTCAATTGTCACTGCTCGATCTGATGACATATTTGGATAGAGCACCTCAAAATAATATCGATATCACGCTTGATTATCGACTTATCTTATGTTAGTTTCAAAAAAATGGGAATTATTCGAACTTTATCGTCCGGTTACGCGATATCTAGACAAGATTTCGATAAAATGCCTGTTAACTTTTCTACTTATTTTGAGGTGTTTGTCAAAATATGTCATCAGATCTAGGATCCTGGTGGTCACCCGTTACAGTTCCCTTTGTAATCGTCAAAAATAACAGGGGTATGATGATTGACTACAAAAGTCTCTATAATTTCGGCTTAAATACTTGCGTTTCGAAAATTTGAATGGACCGGAACTTGGTTTTAACAATAAAGTTAAAAGCACAAAAAAGTTATAAAAAGAATTGAACTTTAACAATAAAAGCAGCACAGGGGAATGACGCACGTGAGTGTGAAAGCTCATTTCGGAAGACAAAGCGCGACTTACATCATTTTATTAATATTTTTGGCGCAAAACCAATCACAAGTAAAGGGTCCGCATCTAACGTTTTTTTTTCAACTAGTGCTTATTTCGTGAATGTTAACTCTTAGCTCATGTCTGATTTGACAGATAATTAGTTTTATCCTTCCGCTGAACGAATATGGTTGTGTATACGCTTGAACCAACTGACCATCCAATGCGTTTTCGCTTCGCTAAGTGGGCCTGCGATCGACTTAAGGAAGATGTCGGTTTTGTCAAAAAAAAATCATCTTTTCAGATGAAGCTCATTTTGATCTTGGCGGATATGTAAACAAGCAAAATTGTCGCATTTGGGGCACAGAAAACCCGCGCGCATACGTTGAAAAGCCGATACACCCAAAACAAGTCACTGTTTGGTGCGGATTTTGGTCCAGAGGCATAATTGGGCCATTTTTCTTCTAAAATGAGCAAGGAGTGGCCGTTCCAGTCAATGGCGATCGTTATCGGGCCATGTTGAACGAATTTTTGTTCACAAAAATTGAAGAGGAGGATATTGGCAAGATTTGGTTTCAACAGGACGGCGCTACGTGCCACATAGCCGAAGCTACACTCGATGTTTTGCGGCCTGTTTTTGAAGATCGCATTATCAGCCGCAGAGCTGATGTCGTTTGGCCACCTCGGAGCTACGATTTGACACCGTTTGACTATTATTTGTGGGGTGCCCTCAAAGATAAGTGTTACACCGACAAGCCAGAGACAATTGACGCTTTAAAGGACAATATTCGTGAAGCCATTGGTGAAATACAGCTGCACACAATCGATAATGTGCTTAAAAATTGGACCGATCGTGTAGGCTACTGCATGGCCAGCCGAGGCAGCCATTTGAATGAAATTATTTTCCATTATTAACCGGAAGAATTGTACTTTCAAATAAAAAAAGAAATTTGAGAAAATATTCAGTATTTTTTTATAGCATTTTCAAAAAAAAAGTTATTTGGCGGACCCTTTATATGTAGTCGATTTATGGGTCAATTATGGATTGCAACTTAACTTTAGTTCAGTTGTCCACTGGCAACGCAACTGAAATAAAAATTGGTATTATGTATGACAACTTTTGTCAGTTGCGGTTTGAGAAAAATGGACGAAGTTGCCACGCCCGTTTTGGTACCTCCCATACAAATGAACCATTTTACACAAAAAGTTACGGCTGGAATTACGGGTTGATTCCAGCCCATACAAATAATTGACACTATTTATTACCATACTTTGATATAACTTTGATAACAGTTCATAAAAATACTTAAAATTTTGTGGAATGTAAAGCCTTTACAGTACCTATAATCCCGTGAAAATCGGTTGTTTTTACAACTCCCCTTTTGGTACCTCCCATACAAATGGAAGGTACAAAAATTCACAAAAAGTTAATGGCTATAACTTCGATTCCTGCACATACAAACACTTGTAATTTTGTACAGTGTAATGTTTTTATAGTACCCATAGTATATTAAAAAATTACCTTTATTATCACGCCAATATTGGTACCTCCCCAACAAAATTGCCAAAATAAAAAATATGAAAACTTTTTTTTTAATTTCCCTATTTTTACAATATGGGTCATAATTAGGGTGATCAAAAAACCGGTTATTTTGAAAATACGGTTTTCGGTTTCTTCGAAAATTATGTTAACTCTAAAACCGGTTTTCGGTTTAACCGAAAATAAAAAACCGGTGAACCGGTTGCTTTCGGTTTTTCTTTTTTAATAAAAATGCATAAATAATGCTCAACATTTTGTTAGATGACGTAAAATAAGCGTAGTGCAAATTCAATATGTAACCATATTCCAATTAAATTAAGATTTATTTGAAAATTTTATTTTAAACACTTCATATTTTTATTTATAATAGGTAATTGTTCCAATTTCATTTATGATATAATATTATAATCTCTGCAATATTTGTAATATTTATGTTCAATTTTTAAAGAGATTTCTTTCAAAAAAATTGATTATGATTTTTATAAAACTTGACTAATAGTGAAGATCGGCAAAATCTTAGCTTTTAGCATCATATAAATGGCAAACCGATTATATACATATATTATCAGAAGTAGCGGATTCTGCCTTGAGTATACTATAGAGATGAAAACTTGTCGAAATGTGAAACTGAACATATGTATTTTATTTATACCTACATTTCAATTAGAAAGGATTGTTAATTAATTTCTATACCGCAATAAGACCCTTGATAAAATATGCAGACGAAGTCAATAGAGAAGTTAGCAATGTAAACAGTATAAATACATATAAAACTGAATTTTGAAATCGATGGATATGCACAAATGATGTCAACGGTTTTTATATTGATGTTTTCAAAATTTTAGGTAGGTTCCTGTTTCAAAATAATATAATATTTTCTTTATCATTTTATAATAGTTTCAAAAAACCGAAAAGTCGAATAAACCGAGTTGAAAAAACCGACGGTTCGAGTTATTCGAAAAAGCAGAAAAACCGGAAACCAATAGGCGGTTTTTAAAGAGAAACCGATTAACCGGTTAACCGGTGCGGTTTTTGATTACCCTAGTCATAATTAATACATTTATCCATAGACTTTAGACATTGTTTTTTCGTTAGGATGCTAGCTTTCAGAAAATGGAACTAACAAATGTTTTTGCGATTTTTACGGTTTTTTCTAGCCAGAAAAAAACAATTTTTTCAACAAAAAAAATTAATTGTTTCAAATTGTTTTAACGACAGTTACTTCTAGCCATTTCCTTTAATTTAAATGGTATCCCGGTTTTATCGAAAAATATGGTTCAATGCTACAGGTAAATTCGTTAAAAATTGGAATTTAAAAATTTTTTGAAAAATCTTTACCATAAAAATATTTTTGTTTTGGTTTAATAAAATAGTATGAAATAATCTGACGATGATGGCCTGGCCAACGTCGTTCTCAAAAAATATGGACAGATGACTCCACCAGCTTAAAGTTCACACCAAACTGTGACTTTTTCGCGATGTATTTGAACGCTCTTGGGTCTCATGTGGATTGATATCGCCCCAAACACGACAATTTTGTTTGTTGACATACCCATTCGTCAAGAAATGGCCTCATCGCCATCTCATAGAAAAATTTTATATTTTGGACGGGTTGTTAAACGCTATATCCGCCCATTGTGATTAAACAGAACGTATAAATGACAGCCGATGTAGCTTCAACAATATGAACGGTATCAACTGTCAAATCTTGGAAGTCCCTTTTGGAAGATCCTCTAAAAGCATACAATGTTTGGGTCATTCCTTACCCCTTAAAAAGCTCAATTCAAAACACGATTTTTGAAAGTTCGCATTTCTTTAAAATGTGAATGTAATGCGCTGCATAATCTGACAAATATTGTTTAAAGGTTTATATCTCGAAAACTTATTTTATCAAAAATGATGTTGATCTTAAAAAACATATTGTGGTATTCATTTCGCATTTTGGCTGTAAAGTAAGTAGTGTTACCGAAGTAAATATAATCTTTTAAAAAATGTTTTTGCCATCTTTTTTTAAATTAACATTTTTTATAAATATGAAAATAAGCAATTTAAATATTGTTGACATAAAGGGTTAACTGACAAAGCCATTTCGACTATACGAAATTTAAATTAATGATTTACACAATAACTTGGGTCATATTTGATTAAAGTGCTCTTTAAATTTAGACTGAAGAAGAGCAAAAATAAACAAAATATCGAAAAAAATGTTAAAATTTAAATTAAAAGTTTTAGTAATAAAAAATATTATCGAAATGGACTTGGCCAGTTTATCCTGTATACCCTAGATATACATAGAGGGTATAAGGCATAAACTATACAAGTCCATTTCGATAAATATTTGTTATCGAAATTTCAAATGGATTTACTACATAACGCTCACTTACTTCAAGACTGACATAACTCAAAATTTTAAATTGTCGAGGTTACCTTACAGAAATGGGAATTTTTCCAAATATCCACAAATTAATCTCAACAAAATTCAATTTATAAGTAAACAACCATATATCGGATTATTCCATCGTTTTTAAAAATCTTAGTTCACATCTTGACAATTTTCAATTTTGAGTTAAGTGACCCTTGAAGTAAATGAGCGATATGTTTATCGACATTTTAATTATTATTATTATTTACTAATTTAAAGATATTGTCTTCATCAATGAAATGAAAGAGTCCTCTGTAATGATATGAACAGATTTAGAGCATGAATAATAAATAACCTTTAATATTCAACAACAAAATTGACTTGTTCAGTTTATCCTCTACCCTCTTCTCAATTATTTGAGAAACAGTTTGATTTTAAGCAATTTTTTTTAATATAATTAACACTAGAGTTTTTTTTAGATTACTTTTGATATGAATTATGAATCACAACAATGCGTTTGAATTTTGTTTGTTTGTTTTGTAGAGTATTTTGAAGACGATTATGAACGAATATTAAAGTTTTTGTTTGTTTGTTTTTTTCTTCTTGTCTTTAAATTTTCTTAGTTGTTTGGAGTTATAAGTTTTGTCGCTTAAGAGACATTTTCACCCAAGTTTAATTTAATGGAAATTATTACACTTATACTTTGGGTCTTAAGACAAGACAAGACAAAAACGCCAACGTAATATGATTAATTAAAGCTTGACTAAAATGTATTTATATATATTTATATATTTGTTTTCTTTTTTTATTTCAGCACACATGAACAAATTAGCAAATTGAAAATGACGAAATTGCTAACGTTGAATTTCATCGTTTTATTTGATTTTTGTTAATTATTTTTCTGTTTTGTTTTTTTTAAATAGTTTCAGTCTTATTAAACAACATAATATTTTTTATTTTTTCCATTCTATGAAATTATAATTCTAAGAAATGTTCAACATGTGACTTATTAACAACGACAACAACATAAAAAAAATTAATTATTAATCATAAAATATATAATAATTTTACAATTTGTTATAGCTTTTCTTTATAAATAAAATATGTACATGTTTTCTTAATGTTTACGCGCGTTTTCTGTTGTTGTTTTTTTTTTTTCTTTCTTTATTCTGAATATCATTTTTTTAGAGAATGTTTACGAAGAGGCGAATGAAAAAATGCCAATACGATTTGGTGTTTTTTTGTTTTTGTTTTGATTTTCAATTAATTTTAAGGATTATTATTTTCACCGCAACACTGGATGCAATCCATGCAGTTATGCTACCTGTTGTTTCCATCGTTTTTCTTATTCATACTCATAGATGTCACTTGGAGCTTTATTCGCGAAGAATCAATCAAAAAAAAGAGAGAGAAAACAGAAATTGTTATACAGAGGCTTTTATTAAATTATAACTAAAAGTTTTTAAAATGTCATATTAAACGAGGAAAAGATGTGGTGAAAAGGTGAGTAGAGTTTTTTGAAATGAAAACAAATACAGTGTTGAACAAGGAATAGAAAGGCTGTGATTAAAAAGTGAGTACAATCTTTTAAATTAAATCTAGTACAGTGTTGAACGAGGAAAAAGTGTGAGTATATTTTTCCTTAAATGAAAACATAAGTTTTATATGCAAATGTATGGAATGAGTTGTTAACACAGCTATATTTGAAATATAGTTTTCTGAAAAATCTACCTTTATTTATTATACAGCTATACGGTCGATTACAGCTAGAATAATCTAATCTATAAGGTCGATTACAGCTAGAATAATCGACCTTATAATAGCTATATTAATTTATTTTATTTTAATATGAAAATGAATATGCCAAAATGATAATATGAATATGAATGAAAAAATAATAACAAATCATAATAAACGTCTCTATCAAATGCCTAACGAAACAGACTAGCAGACAAACAGACAGATATATGTATATATTTTAAATCAGAAGGATTCCTAATGAGTAGACCTCGGATTTTTGCATATTTTTCATCCGATTGGAACCATACTTTGCATTTAGACCTTTTATAGTTCAAATAAATTTTTTGCATATTTTCTATATGCACTAAAATTGTCTATATTTGAACGATAAAACCACTAAATGCAAAGTTTTGTTCCAATCGGATGAAAAATTAAAAATGTACAAAAATCCGAGGTCTACAATGACAATTACATGAGTGTTGGTGTATGTGCATGTAGTATATTCAAACTAAAATACGTATGTAACATCGAACCTTCTTTAATCCTTGCATTTGTGTCGGGTGTATAGAGCTTAGTCTTTGGGTTGTATTGAAACAAGTTAAAGAGTAACAGTTATTAACACAAAATATTGATTAGAGTGGAGAAAAGTAGTGTTGGATGCAGTCAGTCAATCAATGTGTGTGTGTGTGTGTGTGTGTGAATAACAGCAACGACAACACACAAAACCAAAACCGAAAGCGGAAAAGGAAATTGAAACAAAATAATTGGCACACAAACAATATAATTTGACATTTGTTGAGATGTAAACTTACCTGAAGTGACCGGATGGTATCTAATAAAGCTTTTTTCTCTTCCAGTAAAATACTAATATCATCTTGAGCAGCTTTCAAATAGGAACGTAATACTTCGTTTTCTTGTTTGGATTTTTGTCTGAAATATGGACAAGAGAATAAATTATTTGTTTTTTGAATTTAATTGTAAGTTTATTAATTTCTAAATGTTTCCCTATGATCCCTACAGACTTTTCGACCCTTAGGTTAGGTTAACTAAAAACCAGTAAGGAAAGGCAGAAAGTCGGGCGGGGCCGACTATATAATACCCTACACCTCCCTAACAATGCGATAAGGGTCATTGCGATAATAATTTGTAATAATTGGTAAATGGGTAGGAACATATTATCTAATTCTGAACCGATAATCGCCAAATTAAGCAATACTCGTTCCTATATTGAGAAACATCTTTCTGGAAAATTTTAAAGATCGGAATTAAAGTAGAACTTCTATAGCGCTATGATACCAAATCAAGAGGAACATACATATGGAGGTTATATGTATATAAATCTTCACCCATTTTCCCCGAATACGCGTTCATGTAAAAATACCACTTTCTGTCGAATTTCGTACCGTTCGGATATAAAGTACAGTCGCTACAGCGCATACATGTCAAATCGGGGTAACATATATATGGGGGCTTTATCTAAATCTGAACCGATTTTCTCGAATTTGGCAGTATTCCTTCATGTAGAAAGAACCTCTTTTTGCCGAAGTTCGCACTGATCGGATATAAAATAACATTTTTAAAGCGCTTACATGTCAAATCGGGGGTAACGTATATATGGGGGCTATATCTAAATCTGAACCGATTCCTTCCAAATTTAACAGAGTTCATTCATATAATAAGAAACCTCTTTCTGCTGAATTTCATATTGATCGGATATAAAATAAAGTTTTTACAGCGCTTACATTTCATATCGGGGGTAACATATATATGGGGGCTATATCTAAATCTGAACCGATTTTCTCCGAATTTGGCAGTATTCCTTCATGTAATAAGAAACCTTTTTCTGTCGAAATTCACACTGATCAGTAATTAAATAAATTTTTTACGTGTCCACACGGGCCACAATTGCGACCTGTACTTTGATTACAAAAATACATCTACAGACGGACAGACAGACGGACATAGCTAAATCGACTCAGAAAGTGATTACAAGTCGATCGGTATAATAAACAATGGATCTATCTCTTCTCCTTTTGGGTGTTACAAACAAATGCACAAAGTCATAATACCCTGTACCACAGTGTGGTGTAGGGTATAAAAATCATGAAGTCGACTTTATTATTATTATACCCTTACTGGTGGTCGGTATACCCACGGGGCAAATTCGACTTTTTTGATTTGTTTGAATCGAATGAAAATATATTTGGTACACAAATTTTTAAATATGATATATTTCGGAGCAAATAAATTTTATTTGAAAATCAATAAAATATATTTGGAACGCATATATTAATATATTACAACAAAATATATTTCTCAAATAAAATATGTGTTTAAATTGTAATGGACTTGCTATAAGTTTTGCGTTAAATCGTTCGATTCATTGATAATAGAAATAAAGTTTCTAGCATGCGATTTTTTCTTCTGGAATATTTAGTTGGCTTGAAACGGTCATACGCTAGCTTCAACAGGTGTAGATCGGCACATATGGTTATGACAACATAGTCACACTGCGGCTATCTTCTCAATCAAAGCGAAGCTTCGTGTTTTTATAGGTCGAAAGAAACATCCTTTTCCAAGAAAGAAACATCCTTTCTAGTGAAGATCGATAAGTCCCCAAAATATCTTCGAATTTTTAAAAGTCTGCAAAAGTTGTTCACTTAATTAAATATTCATCCCTCGAAATTCTTACCAAGGTAAATTGTGCACGGAGGAAAATCGTCATTTTTGATATGTTTGAATTGAAAGAAAATATACTTGGTGACGATTTTTTTAAATATTATATATTTGTTAACAAATAAATTTTATTTGAAAATCAAGACATTTTGTTTGAAACACATATATTAATATATTAGAACATACTTTATTTGCAAACTGAATTTCACAAATTAAACATGTGTTTACACACAAACAAAGTTATTGTTTAAGAAGGTTTTCAAATATACTTTATTTAAAAAGATTTTTAAAACTATGCTGACTTATTCGAATATTGGTTAGTTTTTCCTAGTTGACGTGTTAAACTTAATAACTAAAAATTATTTTTAATTTATAAATATTCCAACTCATCACTTTTTGCCGATCCATCCATCAGTTAACATTTACGAAAGATTATTCGATTTAAGTTTTAATTAAATTTAACAAACATATACAATTTATAAAAAAATGATCTTTGAGCATCTGAAAAACAGAAAACTTGTCATTAAGTTAAGGCATTGATACGTTGTCAAAATAAATAATTACAAATTAATCTTTGTTTCGGAAATACTAGTTCCAAATAAAAAAATAGTTGAATGGGAGCATATTTTTGTTTAGAACAATATCCTCCCAAACATATAATATTTGTGTATGTCAAATATTATATATTTGGAGTGTACCCTAAACATATGTATATTTCAAGCCGAATATGTTTGGGACAATATACTACAGAAGCAATTTGTTTTCAGCGTGTGTACTTCCAATACCCCTTCCTCTAATAGCAGTGTTTTAAAATTTAGAATATACAATCATCCACGCAGACATTGGGATAAACTTCGAGCAAAGTCTACTCCAAGATATTGTCTACGAAATTGCATCGCAAAGGCAGAGTATTTCGAGTCGCCACCCAAACTTCTTTTACTTCTGCCCTGAGGGCAAAAGTAATCACTCATTTATTAAACGATTAATTTCGTTTGCAAATAAAGGTAGAAATCTCGTAAAACTTGTCTGGATCAGCTTCCATCGGACATCCCAGCACAATTTGGGATTCACGGTATGAATTCCAAACCAATCAGACTACGTACGAAAAAAAAGTACTTCATGCGGAATTCTGAATAAGTTGCATTGGCAAACATTACTTCGTCACCTAAATCGTAATCACTCATTTCGTGATTACGTGATTCGATTTAAAAATCGCCCATTGCTCAGTGAAAATCGTATTCTAGGGATCAAAATAAGAAACTTTGCCGAAGGAACCATACTTCTAAAACGAATTCTGATGTCCCGGAAAAAATCCCACTTTGACCCATTTAGAGTGCTCCAATCGAGTCCAAATGTATGACCGACCCCCACTCAGTGAATTGCTCAGTGAAAATCGTATTCTAGGGATCAAAATAAGAAACTTTGCCGAAGGAACCATTCCTCTAAAACGAATTCTGATGTCCCGGAAAAAATCCCACTTTGACCCATTTAGAGTGCTCCAATCGAGTCCAAATGTATGGAACCCCCAGGGGGTTCCAGGGGGTGTGCCACTGGCATGGGTGGGTCGGGCCTCCAGAGTTAGTGGGGGTCGGTCATACATTTGGACTCGATTGGAGCACTCAAAATGGGTCAAAGTGGGATTTTTCAAAATTTGCCCCTACCCAAAAGTTCGACCCAAATTCCGGGACATCAGAATTCGTTTTAGAGGTATGGTTCCTTCGGCAAAGTTTCTTATTTTGATCCCTAGAATACGATTTTCACTGAGCAATGGCGACTTTTTTTGCCTCCCCACAAATCGACCCGGCCTAGTGTACATAGTTACCCTTAAAGCCCAATTATGATAGACAACTTGTAAGGTATGATATGCCCGAATAATTGTTTTTGTATCAAACTTAACCTAACTAACTTTGCAACATCACACTCGACCAACGACGCTGGAAATTGATCAATCTTCATCGTTCTGTGGTGGTAAGTTCTCTTATAAACCTGCCTATACTAATGTTTAAGAGTGATAACATGTCATAATATATAAGAGTAATGTGCAATGCAAAGAATGTTCTCTCATTATTACTCTAATACTCGCTCAATTCATTCTTTGCATATTGTTTTCTTTTGTTATTTTTTCTTTGTAAATCTGCATCTTTGCATTGTGAAATATCATACCTCTTCATTACGCACATGGCTACAAACATATCGACGATATACATCTCAGACCTTAAATTATACAGATGTGCCGTCAGCCAGAAACGTCAAAATCTATCAGTTACGGACGAATAGGAATGAAATGTCACACGCGAAAAAACACTTTTCCGCGAACATACTTAGAACTTTCTTTGCACTAATCAATTAATATTAATTTTTTAATTGTGACAATTAAAAAAAATTGGGAAATCGATCCGAAATCCGCGGAAAACCTCACTCTTCGAAGTCCTACTCGTTGAAATTTCTATTCGTTCGTAACTGACAACTTACTCGCTCCGGGATGACATTTATTATTATTTATTATTTTTATACCCTCACTTTAGTGTGACGAGGGTATATATCATTTGCTACGGAAAAAAGTGTAATACGTCGAAGGAGTGACCTAAGACCCCAAGTATGTTCGGAGGAAATCCGTTTTGGGTCATTTTTAGTCGAATGAGCAATGTCCGTCCGTCTGTCTGTCTGTCTGTCTGTCTGTCTGTCTGTCTGTCTGTGTGTCTGTCTGTCTGCTGGCTGGTGCGCACGATAACTCTCGAAAGGAGTAACCGATTGACCTAAAATTTGGTATGTGGTAATATTTTTTTCTATCTCCGGCTAAGTTCGAAGATGGGCCATATTGGTCCACTCCTTCTAGTACCTTCCCCACAAACGGTTAAAATGTTTTGAAATATTGATTCTTTAATAAATGCTATACTACTAATTCGAATCTTTTAAAATTCCACACATAGTATTAGCTTATTAGTCGTTATCAACTTGAGAAAAATGGGCAAAGTCGCCACGTCCCTTTTGGTACCTCCCACACAAATGCACCATTTTGCACCAAAAGTTAACAGCTTATAACATTAATAACAGTGTATAAAAATACTTGAAATTTTGTACAGTATTATGCTTTTATATTGCCTACAGTCCAGGGAAAAATGGGTGTTGTTGTAACGCCCCTTTTGGTACCTCCCACACAACGGTACCTTTTTGCACCAAAAGTTAACAGCTTATAACATTAAAACCAGTGTATAAAAATACTTGAAATTTTGTACAGTGTAGTGTTTTTATAGTGTCTATAGCCCTGTGAAAAATGGGCGTTATTGCAACGCCCCTCTTTGTACCTCCCACACAAAATGCCCAAATCATACCACAATTTATTATCTCATAACGTTTATACCAGTGCACATAAATACTTATAAGTCGGCACAGTGCAATGAATTTAAAGTATCTAATGTTCAGCAAAAAAAAGGTGTATTTGATAAACCCCTTCTGGTACCTCCCACACAAATTGACAGAATAATTCAAGTAATATTCAATATTACATTACTCACAAAGTGAGGGTATACCTTAGTCGGTTTACCCGACTGAAACTTTCTTACTTGTTATACCCTCACTTTAGTGTGACGAGGGTATATATCATTTGCTACGGAAAAAAGTGTAACACATCGAAGGAGTGATCTAAGACCCTAAGTATGTTCGGAGGAAATCCGTTTTGGGTCATTTTAAGTCGAATGAGCAATGTCCGTCCGTCTGTCTGTCTGTCTGTCTGTCCGTCTGTCTGTCTGTCTGTCTGCCTGTCTGTCTGTCTGTCTGTGTGTCTGCTGGCTGGTGCGCACGATAACTCTCGAAAGGAGTAACCGATTGACTTCAAATTTGGTATGTGGTAATATTTTTTTCTATCTCCGGCTAAGTTCGAAGATGGGCCATATTGGTCCACTCCTTCTAGTACCTCCCCCACAAATGGTTAAAATGTTGTGAAATATTGATTCTTTAATAACTACTATACTACTTATTCGAATCTTCGGAAATTCCACACATAGTATTAGTTTATTAGTCGCTATTAACTCGAGAAAAATGGGCGAAGTTGCCACGTCCCTTTAGGTACCTCCCACACAAATGCACCGTTTTGCACCAAAAATTAACAGCTTATAACATTAATAACGGTGTATAAAAATACTTGAAATTTTGCACAGTGTTATGCTTTTATATTGCCTACAGTCCAGAGAAAAATGGGCGTTGTTGCCACGCCCCTTTTGGTACCTCCCACACAAAGGTACCATTTTGCACCAAAAGTTAACAGCTTATAACATTAATACAAGTGTATAATAATACTTGAAATTTTGTACAGTGTAATGTTTTTATAGTGTCTATAGTCCTGTGAAAAATGGGCGTTATCGCCACGCCCCTTTTTGTACCTCCCACACTAAATTGCCAAATCATACCACAATTTAATATCTCGTAACGTTTATACCAGTGCACATAAACGCTTATAATTCGGCGCAGTGCAATGAATTTAAAGTATCTACTGTTCAGCGAAAAATAGGTGTATTTGTTAAACCCCTTCTGGTAGCTCCCACACAAATTGACAGAATAATTCGTGTAATATTCAATATTACATTACTCACAAAGTGAGGGTATGCCTTAGTCGGTTTACCCGACTGAAACTTTCTTACTTGTTGATATACATATCGACTGATATGGATATTTACATTTAATGTGTTTAGGAACAAAAACAATATAATGTAAGAAGACATTCCTTCCCGTAGCTAGAATAGGAATTTGATTTCAACGAGTAAGGTTTTTCACGTATTTTCCGACCGAATTTCCCGATTTTTTTTTCAAATTATCGCGATTACAAATTAATATCAATCGATATGTGCAAAAAAGTTTAAGAAAAGATACCAAAAACTATTTTTTCGCGGTTAAAAAATCGTTTCTATTCGTTCGTAACTCGAGAAAATGTAAACAAACTTGCGATGGCACATCTTCTATTTATATTCATTGACTTTGTTTAGAAACACTTCTAAATTTATAGTGTTCCATACAAAGTTGAAGGCATATTCGATATATCGTTCCATACGAGTCAATATATTATTTTTAGACTAAAAATTACTAGATATGTATAATATATTAATATGTTGATTGCTTAGGAATTTTTAATTTAATAATGGTCTTATTGAATGAATATTATGATAGACTTAAAGTTTTTTTATCTTATTTTTGGGATCAGTCTAATACTTACTTGTTCTTTCAAATGATAACAAACAATCCCCATTCAATTTGAATTTTCTGTGTTTTTTTCTTTAAAAAAGTAGAAAACCTCGAAATGGATCACTCTATATAATACCCTACGCTTCCCTAACAATGCGGAAAGGGGCATTGCGATAACAATTTCGAATAATTAGTTTCTTTTCACTTAACAAAGTACTTATCTCCACCTCATCATCAAGGCATACATACACCCCTGTTCTGTTACTCACTTCACATTCATCTCACTTCTCACCTTTACTTCACAGGACGAATAGCGAGGTGTCTGGCAACTGCAGAAAGTATTAGCTGCCTAACTTGTGCTTAAATAATGCCTAACGTTTGATTTGCCTTCCATGCCATAGGTTTTCAGCCGTGATAGTGACTTTTAGAACTCCTCTTTCTTAAGACATTTCACGTGAGATGCTCCAAGTGAGATAATTCAAGAAGGAGTTGAACTAGATTTGAAACTACAGCCTTGAAATGAGCAGTATTTTTTCATAGAACAAGAATCGAAAGGAACAAATAGATGGGACTATACATTATCTAAACAGATTTTCATCAACTTCAATCAAAAACTTAATTTCTGCCAATTTATATATAGATCGGAAGTAAAATACAGTTTTAATAGCGCTTGAATACTAAATAGGCTGGAACATTTATATGTGGCTATATCTAAATCTGGACCGATTATCCCCAAATTAAGCAGTATTCGTTTCTAAATTAAGAAACTTCATTTTGTCAAATTTTGTAATGATCAGAAGTAAAGTACAACTTATATAGAGTTTTGGTTACAAATCGGAAGTTACATATACATATATGGGGGCTATATCTAACCGAATTTCGAATTTATCACATATAAAATACAGTTTCTACAGCTCTGATATGTCAAATCGGCGATAACATATATATGGGGGCTATATCTATATCTTAATCGATTTTCCACAAATTTGGCAGACTATATCTATGTAATAAGAAACCTTTTTCTGCCGAATTTCGCACTTATCGCATATAAAATATAGTGTATACAGCGCTTACATGTCAAATCGGGGGTAACATATATAGCATTTTCAGATTAAATGAAACCATTTTCAAATTAAACGAAACCTTTTCGAATTGAAATGAAACCTTTTTCAGCTGAATTGAATCTATTTCCAAATGAAATGAAGCTATTTTCAAATGAAATGAAATCTTTTTCAAATGGAATGAAACGTTTTTCAGCGGAATTGAAACTAATTTCAAATGAAATGAAACTTTTTTCAAAATTAATGAAACTTTATTCATAGATTTCGAATCAATAAAAACAAAACTAACAACAAATGTCAACCATTTCTGTATTTGAACTTCTGCGAGCTTGGTAGTACCATATTCATCACTTAATTGAATACATAAATCTGAATAATCTTCTTAACATTGGATCAATAGCGTACACAGATTTTATCTGTACGAAGAGGGAAAACCCATTTTTTCGCCAAAAAAATTTTAACCTTTCAATAACCTCTATAGACAATTCACTCCGCGAATTGAAGATTACATTAAAAATGGCATCGGTGGGAGTGGATAGAATGAATGAGTCTCGTATTTTAGATTTGCGTCAATAATATGGACAAGAATTTACAGAACAAAGGGAAAAATTAATAATCATCGATGAATGTGGATTCAACCTTCATCTTCGTAGAACTCAAGCCCGATCCAGAGTGGGCACCAGAGCAAACATCGTTGAACCCATATTGAGAGGACTTAATGTTACTTTGATTGCTGCGATAAATAATAGAGGTGATGTATTTACATCAAATGGTAATAGCCAATTCTACTGTAAATGGGGACCGATTAAAATTATTTATTGAGGGGTATTGGAGCAAATAAGCCCCCAATTATGTCAAAAATTAAATTTTATACTCGAGCAGTGCTGAATGACCTTATTACGGAATACAATATAGTGGATATTACAAATCAAAGAGTTCAAAACCTGACTCAAAGTGACTGTTCCAAATACGTAATGGATATTGTTTTGAAAATTCCGCCCGCAGCACGTCGCGGACCACTTCACTAACCTAAATCTGATCTCAAATAACAATATTAGAGAGACAATACTAATTATGTTAAAAAATACCTGATGAACATTTTACTTTATAATTAAGTCTTAAGTTAAAGTTTTTCTGATATATATATACCTTATTTATGGATTTAAATAATTAAATAAAATCAAGTTTCATTCAATTTAAAAAAAGTTTCATTTCATTTGAAAATTGTTTCATTTAATTTGCAAAAGGTTTCATTTAAAGTGTAAAAAGTTTCATATCATTTGAAAATAGTTTCAATTCAGCTGAAAAAAGTTTCATTTTTTTTTTTGGAAAAGGTTTCTTTTAATTTGAAAATTGTTTCATTTAATCTGAAAATGCTATATATGGGGCGTATATCTAAATCTGAACCGATTTTCCTTAAAACTAGTATTGTCTCTAAGTGTATCAAGAGACTTCTCTCTGTCAATTTTTATACCCTCACTTTAGTGTAACGAGGGTATATATCATTTGCTACGAAAAAACGTGTAACACATCGAAGGAGTGACCTAAGACCCCAAGTATGTTCGGCGGAAATCCGTTTTGGGCCATTTTAAGTCGAATGAGCAATGTCCGTCCGTCTGTCTGTCTGCTGGCTGGTGCGCACGATAACTCTCGAAAGAAGTAACCGATTGACTTCAAATTTGGTACGTGGTAATATTTTTTTCTATCTCCGGCTAAGTTCGAAGATGAGCCATATTGGTCCACTCCTTCTAGTACCTCCCCCACAAAGTGTTAAAATGTTGTGAAATATTGAATCTTTAATAACTGCTATACAACTTATTCGAATCTTCTGAAATTCCACACATAGTATTAGTTTATTAGTCGCTATCAACTCGAGAAAAATGGGCGAAGTTGCTACGCCCCTTTTGGTACCTCCCACACAAATGCACCAGAAGTTAACAGCTTATAACATTAATACCAGTGTATAAAAATACTTAAAATTTTGTACAGTGTAATGCTTTCATAGTGTCTATTGCCCTGTGAAAATGGACGTTATTGCCACGCCCCTTTTTATACCTCCCACACAAAGGTACCATTTTGCACAAAAAGTTAAGAGCTTACATCGTGAGTACCAATGCACGAAAATGCAACAACATTTTGCACAGTGTAACGCTTTTGAAGTGCCTATATTCCTGTAAAAAATGGGCGTTATCACCACGCCCCTTTTTGTACCTCCCACACAAAAATCATTCCAAAATGTAATATCTCATAACGGTAATATACCAGAGCACATAAACGCTTATAATTCGGCACAGTGCAATGTATTTAAAGTATCTACTATTCAGCGAAAAATAGGTGTATTTGTTAAAAACCTTCTGATAGCTCCCACACAAATTGACAGAATATTTCGTTTAATATTCCATATTACATTACTCACAAAGTGTGCCAAATTCCGTTGAAATCGGATCATTGTACTTTGATTATAAGAATACATGCACAGACGGACGGACATAGCTAAATCAACTCCGAAAGTAATTCTAAGTCGATCGAAATAATAAACAATGGGTCTATTTCTGCTCCTTTTGTGTGTTACAAACAAATGCACAAAGTACCACAGTCTGGTGTAGGGTATAAAAAGAAATTTACATACCTATAGGTTTCCGAATTCTCCTTAGCATGCAACAACTGCTTCCGTAAATTGTCATTGTCCAATTTAATTTGTTGCATTATCAGTTGTAGCGATAACAATTCACGATCACGTTCTCTTTCACGCGGTGTAGGTTCAGGAGTTTTAAATAAAGCTGAGGTAAGCGGATAGTTAACAGAACCGGGACCGTTGAGGTTTGTTTCTAGCAAAGAAAAATTAATTAAGATATTAAAGTAAAATCGTACAAATGCTACTTACCTATAGGTTGTATGTGTAGTAAACCATTTTTATCACGTTTCACATGCATGCGACCAATGGCCAAATTAATGGGCACCGGACCGGGTGAGGTAATGTTGACAGGTGGACGATCTTCGATAAGATTAATACGAACATTTTCCAATGAGACCTGAAATAAATTTTATAATTTTAATAATATTTGTTATGCATCAAATCTATTATTCATTGTATTTAGTTGTTGCATTTGCTTACATTCACTGGCAAAGGATTCGTTGAGATCACTTCATCTTCGGCCAAATCTGCTAGACCAATAACCGTACTCATGGACAAATCCATGGATATATCACTAACACGTATATCAGCATTGTGAGATACCAAACTGGAAAAAATTAAGGGGAAATCAGTATGATAAGCCTTCAGATAATCTCATTTGTTACCTTTGTAAATTCTTCTTGTCATGGACATTGGTGCTCAGATCGCTGAGTGATTTCAGCGTTTCTTCCAAACGCAGACGAATACAAGGCGGTGCTTCGGGATTATAAGGGGCTAAATTCCAGGCTTTGCAGCGGGCACCAAATTTATTCTGTTTTTTTTCAGAACCGCCCCCAAAAAAAATATAAATTTGAGGAAAAAAGAGAGAAATGAAAAGGGGAAAATACATTTATCAATTGTATATAAAATACCATTTTTTCTCTTTCAGAAATTTCACTACATCGCACATTTAAAGCCATAAGCAAAGCAAACCCAAATTAGTTAATTTAAATTAAAAACAAAAAACTCAAAAACAAAAATTTACAATAATAATAATAATGATCCCAGAATCGATCCGGCGTAAAAAGAAGCACGACTATGCAACACCACTTGTCAATATTTTGAGAGTAACAAAGTAATATAGGAAGAGATTTCCATTTAGGGGGGATATATTAAAACGTGGGCCGGGATGGAGTATTTTAAAGTACTAAATATCAACCAAATCAGCCTTTACATTATTAAAATTCAAATCTCAACACTCTTTTATTCAAAAGCTATATCAAAACGTTGATCGACGAGATGACCCAATTTTTCAAAGACTATTAATGGACAAAATAAATGTTAATTCCTACATGTCAGGAAGGTAGGTTGAAAAATGTGGTCTCTGGAACGCTAAGAATTCTAATCGGATGGACTTTTACAAGGAGTAGGTTTTTGGCAATTGCATATTGAGCGTCGAGTCAAATCGGAGAGAAGCTTTATATAGGTGCTAAATGAAAATTCAGACGGATGTGGTGCATTTTAAATAGGAAAAGTCTCTGTGGACATTTTTGTGCAGAGGTTCAGCAGTAGACTCCAGTGTAGAGGATGACACCAGACTCTAGCATAGAGGAAGATATCAGAGGTCGACTCTAGTATAGAGGAATACATCAGAGGTCGACTCTAGAATATAAGAATCCATCAGAGGTCGACTCTAGTATAGAGGAAGACATCAGAGGTTGACTCTGGTATAGAGGAAGACCACAGTGGTGGACTCTAGTATAGAGGAAGACATCAGAGGTCGACTCTAGTACAGAGGAAGACATCGGAGGTCGACTCTAGTATCGAGGAATACATCAGAGGTCGACTCTAGTATAGTGGAAGACATCAGAGGTCGACTCAAGTATAGAGAAAGACGTCGACTTTAGTATAGAGGAACACATTAGAGGTCGACTCTAGTACAGATGAAGACATCAAAAGGTCAAATCTAGTATTGTGGAAGACATCAGAGATCGACTCTATTATAGAAGAAGACATCAGTGTCGGCTCTAGTATAGAGGAAGGCTTCAGAAGTCGACTTGAGTAAAGAGGAAGACCTCAGAGGTCGACTCTAGTATAGAGAAAGACATCAGAGGTCGTCTCTAGTATCGAGGAAGATCTCAGATGTTGACTCTAGTATAGAGAAAGACATCAGAGGTCGTCTCTAGTATCGAGGAAGATCTCAGATGTTGACTCTAGTGTAGAGAAAAACATCAGAGGTCAACTCTAGTATAGAGGAAGGCTTCAGAAGTCGACTTGAGTAAAGAGGAAGAGCTCAGAGGTCGACCCTAGTATAGAGAAAGACATCAGAGGTCGACTCTGCTATAGAGGAAGACCACAGCGGTCGACTCTAGTATAGGAAGACATCAGAGGTCGACTCTAGTATAGGAAGACATCAGAGGTCGACTCTAGTGTCGAGGAAGACCTCAGATGTTTAATCTAGTATAGAGGAAGACCACAGTAGTCAACTCTTACATAGAGAAATACGTCAATGGTTGATTTTAGTGCAGAGGAAGTCCTCCAAGGTCGACTCTAGTATAGAGGAAGACCTCAGAGGTCGACCCTAGTACAAAGAAAGGTCACAGAGGTCGCCTCTAATATGGAGAAAGCCTCAGAGATCGACTTTAGTATAGAGGAAGACCTCAGAGATCGACTCTAGTATATAAAAAGTCCTCAGTGGTCGACTCTTGTATAGAGGAATACCTCAGTGGTTGACTCTTGTATGGTATACCTCTGTGTTTTACTGTACTATATATCGAATCTTGTATAAAGGAACACCTTAGTGGTCGACTCTAATCATATAGATTGTATAGCTGTCGCTGAGTTGACGATCTCTGGCGGAGTGTGACTCGGGTCGTTCCGCAGCGTAAATCCAATCATAGGGGCTCTGTAAATATCTCAAAGGGAAAACCCTCAGAAGTCGCCTTTAGTATAGGGGAAGACCTCAGTGGTCGACTCTAGTATAGAGGAAGACATCAGTGGTCGGCACTTACGTAGAGGATGACCTCAGTGGTGGGTTGTTGCTCACTGTGAGGGTGAAACCAAAGTAAATTCTTAAATTTCAGTGAGATCAAAGTAAAATCGAGTGCGGCCTTGTATGGTAGGTATATAGGAAAAGTGGTTTTAAGTCTTGATTCCGAGCTGCATTTTGACAATAATATATGAACATACAGAAGAATGGGTGGACATGGATAGCTCGTTTCAGAAGCAATCCGAAATTAAAAGGTAAAAAAGAACAATGTGAATACACGTATATATCCTTTCCGTATAGGAATATCTGTACACGTAACGGATTTTCCAATAGGGATGATATGATTTTGAAGTGAAGGTTTCGGCCATTTGTAATATGTCATGATCTGTCATTTGCTTTTCATTGTATTCAGTAGTGTTTACAATTTCATCATGGAGAGATATACGCAAGAACAACGTTTACAAATTATTCAGTTTTATTATCAAAATAATCGTTCTCCAATTGCAACTTTTCGTGCGCTAAGTCCATTTTTTTTTTAAGTCCAAAAAAACACTTTCCATTCGACCTACGGCCTTGACATATTTTAGCTCTCGTTAAGAGCTATCTTTTTGCCATTGACCGATTCCCGATCCGACGTACCGTTAAGGAGCTAGAGCAAATATAAACTTTCCGTTCACATTTGAAAGTTATGTTAAGTCCATTTTTTTAAATCCAAAAAAAATACTTTCCTGTCAACCTACGACCATGAGACATATTTTAGCTCTCGTTAAGAGCTATCTTTTTGCCATTGACCGATTGTGGCTACGTGCCACACAGAAAATGGAACAATTGAATTGTTGCGAGAAAAGTTTGGAGATTCGATTATTTCAAGAAATTGTGATATTGCAAGGCCTCCAAGAAGTTGTGATTTAACAACATTAGACTATTTCTTGTGGGGTTATTTAAAGTCATTGGTCTTTCGAAATAAACCAGACTATATTCAAGCTTTACAAGTCAATATTGAAAGTGCCATTCATGACATACGACTTGATTTGTTGGAAATGTGCTCGAAAATTGGGTTCATCGAATTCGTCCTGCAGAAGTCGTGGAGGCCACTTGAATGACGTTTTATTTAGAACTTAATTGTATCGATTGTACTTCACATTAAATAAAAAACTTTTAAATTTCCTTAACAATAAGTGTGTTTTTTTTTCAAAAAAATCATATCACTCTTATTGGAAAACCCTTTACATATATATATATAACTATTGGCTTCAACAATTTTTAAGTTAAAAAAATGAGCGAATATTATACTTAGTGGCTTTGTTCGACTGAAAATAACAAATACGCATTTTTTTTGGAAATAATCAATAATATTTACAAAATCTTCCCCCAGAATTTTTGTTTTCCAGAGCAAAACAAAGGAAAATTTTTCAAATAATTAGTTGTTACATATCAATTTAATTGCGTGCTTCTTCTACACAGTATATGGAACATCTAAAAACTGATGATATTTGCTACCGGTTAAACTGTTATACAACCATTATGCTACTACTATTAATATCTTTAACATATGGATAACATTCACACCAAATCTAGTCAAGAGATAAAAATAAATACAAAATTTTGTAAGTCAAAAAACAATAGTCATGAGCATAAAAAGCATACTGTGCAGGTGATTTTTATACTAATTTTTTTCTTTTAGATTTTGAAACAGAAATCAAATTCTAATTCTGGTGATGATTTTCTTTCTAAGGGTTTGTATGTTGTATGTGTGGGGGAGTTTCAGTTATTGATTTGTGTGGTGAGTGTAAATTCGACCAATTTTTTGTATAAATGAAAAGAGTTAGTATTGGAATAGACATACAGAAATGTTCGGCGTGTATTTTACCCAATTGCTTAATTAATTAAATTCAATGTGTGGAATTTTCTCTCAATTTTTCTCTTCCTTTTTTTAACTAATAATAATAATAACACCAATTATAATTATAACATTAATTCGTTACAGAAGTTAAACGAAAAGTCTGAATTAAAAAAAAAGCTTTTAGGCAAATAAATTTAAATAGAACTGCGTTAACTCTTGTTTTTTTATGGCAAACCATCAAATGCTAAAATACAATATTACAAGTTAATCTACTCGTATGTGTGTTTTGTATCAGTATTAATCAGAAAAAAATAATTACTATGAAAATAGTGACTTTGATTTGGGACGAAAGACAACAAAATATTAAAATAAGAACGTTGCATGCCTAAATTCAAAACAATTAACTTAATGCTAATTAAAAATACATTAATTTTCAATACAACGTTTGTTCAAGGTTTTATTGTATATGGCATACAATTTCGATACTCTGACAAGTGTTATAACATTACTAGCAACAAAAAAATTGTTTGTGTCCAAGACCTAAAAACTTTTCTGAATAGATTGAGGCATACTATTTTATGAAGCTACAACAAAAATTTTGTTAAAGTATTTTTTTTTCTAAAATTAAAATTTTCATGGAAGTTACCTTTAGTATGTGTGGACCCTATTTTTCAAAGTATAAGCTCGATAAAGCCGTTATACAATTTAAATTAAAGGAAATTATAAGGGCTAAAAATACCGTCAACATCAGTTCCATGTAGAAAAGGAAGTTTAGCAACAGTCATTAAAACAATTAGAAACGGAAGTTTAACAAATGTCATTAAAACAATTAGAATTTTTTTTTTTCAATAAAATTGTTTTTTGTTGGCGCTTTATAAACCATAAAAAATGGAAAAAATCGCAAAAGAAAAATTGTTTACTAGAATGAAAACTAGAATCCTAACAATGCCTATTTGAAGAAAATCTGTGGATAAATGTAGAAATTATAGTACTTTTGGTAGAAATAAGAGAATTTCAACATAATTCGTTTTTTATACCTCCACTAATGTGAACAAGGGTATTTATCAGATGCTGCGGGCCAAAATTGTAACACATCGATGGTGTGACCTAAGAGATCCCAAGAATAATTGGCGGAAATCCGTTTTGGGCCATTTTAAGTAATTTTAGCAATGGCCGCCAGCCTGCCCGTCTGTCTGTCTGGTTGGTGCGCACGATAACTTTCGACAGGATTAACCGATTGACTTTATATTTGGCATGTGTCAATAATTTTCGCAGGTTAAGGTCAAAGATGGACTATGTTGGTCCACTCCTTCGAGTACCTCCCCCACGAAGGGCCAAACTTTAGTGCCTTCCATACAAGTACAACATTTTCACTAAAAGTTAACGACTTATTACTTATTTCAGTCCATACAAACACTTGAGATTTTGTGGAGTGTTATGCTTTTATAGTACCCATAGTATATTAAAAATGGGCGTTGTTGCCACACCCCTTTTGGTACCTCACAAACAAAATTGCCAAAATAAAAAATTTTAAAAATTATTTTTTAGAATTTCCGTATTTTTGCAATATGGGTCATAATTTATACATTTATCGATAGATTTTTTCCACACATGCACTGTTTTCTTCAATCGGATGCTAGCTTTAAACAAATGGAACAAACAATTTTTTGCATATTTTCTATTTTTTATGGTTTTTTTCGTGCCAACAAAAAACTATTTTTTTTAAAGAAAATCGATTTTTTTCTATTGTTTTAACGACAGTTACTAAACTTCAGTTTCTACTGTGATGTTTGATGTGATGTTTTCAGCATCTTTAGCTCTCATAATTACCTTTAATTTATATGGTATCTCGGCTTTATCGAGCTTTTACTTCAAAAAATATGCTTGAAATACTAAAGGTACCTTCCATGAAAATTGGTATTACATACTCGTATAGAAAAAACAAATTTAAAAAAAAAATTTACCGTAAACAAAATTTACTTTTGATTTCATAAAATAGTATGCCTTAATCTATACAAAAATAAGTTTTTAGTTCCCGAACAGAGAAATTTTGTTGTTGCATAGTAAAGGGTTTTCCAACAAGAGGTTTTATTTTGGTATTCAAAGAAAAATGCCATTTTTGAGATAAATGATCGGATGTTTATTTCATAAAAAAGAGGAAGGTATGCTGTTAATAATGAAAAACAACATCAGCCAAATGGCCACCACGACCACGCTTACAGGACCATATCCTTTTCATGAAATTTTCCATAACCAAATCGCAAAGTGGTTGCCCTATGTCCTCCATAGCCCCACGAATTCTATCTTTGAGGTCTTGAATCGACGCAGGACTGTTGGCGTAGACCTTATCCTTCACGTGGCCCCAAAGGAAGAAGTCGCAAGGTGTTAAATCACAAGATCTCGGTTGCCAATTGTGATCAACTCTTCGAGAAAAAACACCTTCCGGAAACTTGTCGTTGCTTGTGTGGCACGTAGCGCCTTCTTGTTGAAAGTAAACGTTGTCCAGATCAATACCATCCAACTCCGACTATAAAAAATCATTAATCATCTCTCGCTAGCGCAATCCATTCACCGTAACTGTTGATCCAATGTTGGTCCAATGACTCCGCCGGACCATAAACCGCACCAAACAGTCGCACGTTGAAGATGGAGAGGCTTTTCAACAATAACTCTTGGGTTTTCCGAGCCCCAGATGCGATGTTGACGTAGCCACTGAGGTGCAAATGGGCCTCATCAGTCAAGATGATTTTGTATCGTTCGTATCGTTTTTTATCGTTCGATGATCGTGTATTGTTCCATTTTTAGTAATGGCGTAGTTTCTACTTGTCAAATGTCAAAGAATAAAAGCTTCTAAAGTGACAGCTACCGAAATACCGGGTGATTCAAAATAACACCTCTTGTTGGAAAACCCTATTATCCTGAAACCCCCGTTTTTTATAGCACTTTTCATTTTATTTAGTTTTTTGCTTCTCCTTTAAAAAACGATATAGACACGAGGTCTGTACAATAGAATAGGTGAATTTTGAAATTTCTCGGGCTATGTGCATTCGATTAGCGTTTTTTTTTTATTTTGGCACACTTGTCTCGAATATACATATGTTCTTAGTTGAGTTCGTGTGTGTTTAGTTTGTTTGTGGGAGACAAAACAGTTAGACGTGTTTTGCTTGTTCTGCGATTCAACGTGAACTCCTCAATCGGCGCAAAACGCCGTCATTTCATGGGTCTCTTCAATTTTTGGAACAAGAAAAAGTAGCAGGGGACCAAATCTGGTGAATACGGTGGATGAGACATGGTTACGGTATTCTTTTCGGCCAAAAAATTACGAATGTGCGACGGTTTATTTGTTCAAAATTCAGCAATTTTGGAACGAAATTCGATGCCGCGCGTTTCATGCCCAAAATTTCCAAAAAAAATTGTATGGCATGAGCCAACCGATATGCCGACATCCTCTGCAACTTCTCTAATAGTGATTCGACGATTCTCCATAACAATTTGCTTCACTTTCTCAACATTTCATTTCATAGGTTTTTCATGTGATGGATCTTCCAGTACGAGCGTCGCCTTCTCGACCGTCTTTGAAAAGCTTGTACCACTTGTAAACATTTTTCTGACTCAGAGTACAACACCATATGCCACTCTCAACATTTCAAGTGCTTTTGAGCACTTAAGTCCATTTTTACACAAAATTTGATGGAAAATCTTTGATCCACATTTTTTCCACGTATAACTGTTGTCTTTCACAAACAAACTTAACTAGGAACGTAATTCAAAATTCGCCTGAACCTATTTTCTTTACATTTGAAGGTATTCGTTCTTCTATAAGGAAACTTGACTCTGCCAAATTTAATAAACATCGATAGTATAATACGACTATGAAATTTGGCAGTATTTCTGCTTAATTTAAAAAACTTCTTTGTGTTCAGGTAGTTTTAAATTTTTTGTTTCTATAGCGTTTATATGGCGGATGAAGATAAATAGAAATCGGGCTATGTCTAAATTTGATTCGATATTCATCAATTTAAATAGTGATCGATCTTCAGCCAAAGTAGAAGGTCCTGCCAAATGTATAGGAGCATAATTGCGACCTCTACTTTGGTTACAAGAATAAATCCACAGATTATAAATAGTAAGGAACGTTTAAGACTATGTATATCATAATATCCTATACTGTATTATATATTTCATATTAAATAGGTCTTTGAAGAAAGAAGATTGCTTTGTACAAGTGGTACAAGCTTTGAAAAGCTTGTACCACTTGTAAACATTTTTCTGACTCAGAGTACAACACCATATGCCACTCTCAACATTTCAAGTGCTTTTGAGTACTTAATTCCATTTTTAAACAAAATTTGATGGAAAATCTTTGATCCACCTTCTTTCCACGTATAACTGTTATGTCTTTCAGAAACAAACTTAACTAGGAACATAATTCATAATTCGCCTGAACCTATTTTCTTTACATTTGAAGGTACATATTCGTTCTTCTATAAGGAAACTTGACTCTGCCAAATTTAATAAACATCGATAGTAAAATACTACTATGAAATTTGGCAGTATTTCTGCTTAATTTAAAAAACTTCTTTGTGTTCAGGTTGTTTTAAATTTTTTGTTTCTATAGCGTTTATATGGCCGATGAAGATAAATAGAAATCGGGCTATGTCTAAATTTGATTCGATATTCATCAATTTAAATAGTGATCGTTCTTCAGCCCTGACTTTAACATTGCCAATGATGTGAGTTATTCCAATTCTGTTATTGATTTTGGTTTACTGGAGTTGTCTTTAGATGGCATTACTTTTGGATTGTCTAAATTAAATCTATCTTTTTCTGTTGATTGCGACGGTTTCTGTGTTTTTTTTCTTAAAAAAATGCAGTTTATCAGTAGCATTTCCATTGCAGATATTGTTTAATATGTCTTTGAGGCAAGGAATATTTCTTGATAATTGGAAATTAGCAAACGATAATATTTCCAATTATAGACATATATCTAAATTGTGTAATATTAGCAAGATATTTGGGCATATTGTTTTTGAGAAGTTATATTTTTCTGTGAAGTCTTTAATTTCCCCTTTTCAGCACGGTTTCGTTCGTGGACGTTCAACTATAACTAATTTAGCTGTTTTTTCACAATATTGTGTTCGTAGTTTTGAACTTGGTTGTCAGGTGGATACTATATATATGGACTTGTCAAAAGCTTTCGACAAAGTTTCGCTTAGATTGCTTATTTATAAGCTCTCGTTATTGGGTTTCCACTCTAGTTTCCTTAATTGGATTAAATCTTATTTGTTTAGTAGAAGTTATTATGTATCTGTTGACCATGTTAATTCATACATTTACACGTCTACCTCAGGTATACCTCAAGGTAGTATATTGGGTCCACTGCTTTTTGTTTTGTTCATAAATGATATTCACCTATGTATAAAATGTTCTAACATCTTATTATATGCGGATTAAAGATTTTTCTGCTCATTAATTCAGTAGCAGATGTATTTCGTCTTCAGGACGATATACGCAATGCTGCTAATTGGTGTTCGGAGAATCTTTTAGAAATAAATTTGTCTAAGTGTTATAATGTTTCCTATTTCAAGTGCAGAAATCCTGTTTTATATGACTATCCCTTACATGGCCATAGCTTAAAACGAGTTGATGAAATTAAAGATTTGGGTGTTGTCTTTGATTTAAAATTTTCTTTTGTAAATCATGTTAATGCAATTGTCCCTAAGTGTTATTCATTATTGTTATAAAGAGAAACTGTAAGCAATTTACTGATCTTTATACTGCCAAATTGATTTATACGTCCCTAGTTTGAGCTAAATTAGAATATGCTGCTTATATTTGGAATCCTTTATACAATTAACATTGCTCCAGACTTGAAAGAATTCAGAAAAAATTTATAAATTTTGCTCTTCGGTCGATTGATTTTACTCAGCCACTCCCTTCTTATGTAGACAAATGCCGATTAATACATTTGCAAACACTTATGAACAGAAGGTCTTTTTTTATCACAAATATTTCTTTAAACTTCTTTAAGTTAAACTCTGGCTTTATTGACTGTGGTGTCTTACTTGAATGTTTGAATTTCAATGTTCCACCCAGATCTTTGCGTAACAACAATTACTTTTTCATTCCTATTCATAGAAGTAATTATGCCATTAATGAACCAATTACTCGCGCACTAATTGAATTCAATACGATCTCTAATAATCTCGATTTTAGTGAATCTTTAACTAAGTTTATTAATACATATATACATAATAAATAGGTCTTTGAAGAAAGAAGATTGCTTTTTTGTATTTTACATTTCAAACATGAAAGTTTTATATAAATTCCAAATCAATAGTAATTTCAATCTATACTTCAACTGTGCTCAAAATGTGTACTTTACAAATTAAACAGACCATGTTGAATCCATTGGTGGTAACTGTTTATTCTACTTATGCTTTTGTTTTCCACATATAAGACCATGAAATTTGCTGAGAAAACATAATACTTATAGTTATTTATCTCGGGGAGATTTTGAAGCGGAAAGTTCCGAAATACATGAACTTTACAGGATTATTTTTATCAAAACTGTCGACTCCGCTTCTCACCACCTTACCTCTAAAAATTGCAATCTAAACAAATTATAGGTCAGATGCCATACAAATCGTAGACACTTTCAGTTGGTGTTTTCGACAAAAATATTCCTCGCGAAAAACTACTATTGGTCCTTTCTCAACGTTTTAATGTATATTACTACTCATAGCTGAAAATATTTCTTGAGATTCGTTTTAGACATACTTTTGATAATTTATTAGTGGTAAAGGGATTTTCAGCGGTTTCGACATTTTTATAAGAGAAATAATCAAAGGGACCTCTTTATTACGTTATTTGGAAGTCTTCTCCTTAAAACTGTACACCGAGATAACTAACCATTCTGATTTCCCAGCAAAACTTTGTATCCGAACAAATTGCAAACAAACGCTTTATCCTGCAAAACAATGGGTACAGCCCCATTGGATTCAGCATGGTCGTAATAGGTCTATCCATAGGGTCACCTTTCTCTTACTTTTTGGACTAGTATTATTTTAATTTTCTTAAAATTTCCAAATTTCATCTAAAACTAACTTTAAAATTCAAACAAATAGTTTAAGTACGCTTGTGTATAGGTATTTTGTTATTAACAATATGTATTTAATTAGTAATAGGTAAAATTAACATAGGTAATTTCCAACCAAAACCATAGAACCCCAAATGCATAAAAAGAAATATAATGAAATTCTCAACAAAAAAAAACAAAAACAAAATAATGACAGACTACAAAGAAAATTTCGTTCACAAGAACTTTTTTACAGAAATGCATAGAAAACAAAACCATTGTTACAAAATTTAGAAGCAGAGCAAATTAAATTTAAATATAAAATCAAAAAGTTTTCAAAATAAAAAGTAAATTTGGCTCAAAATAGATTTATAGGTATATATTTTTTTCTTTTAGAATTATGTAGTTGTAAGTAATAAGGTAGAGAGGCAAGTAGTTAGGTAGGTAGGTAATAATAATAATTATAATAATTGCAGTAAAACAGTAGAATTCAATTAATACCTTTTTAGCTTGTTGAGCATTCTTGTAAATGTTAATTTTTGTTTGGTTTTTTTTAGAGAGGGCACAATTGTTTTTTATTGTTGTTGTTGTTTTAGTTGTAGTAGTTGAGTTGTTGTTGTTGGTGGTGTGTTACAAAACAATTGGTACGTACATAAGAAATATTTTACAATTGGGTTTCACATTTTTTTTTGTTTTCATTTTTTTTTTGGTAAGTGATGGCAAAACGTAAACGAAACGCAACAAACGTAAAATGAAAAGAATAAACAAAACACAATTTGATATTAAACAGAGGCACACATTGAGAGATAATTTAAATTGAGAATTTTGAATTTTTTTTTGGTATATATTTGTTACATGTAGTATATTTAATATATATGATATAAGTATATATGAAAAAGAGAGAAAGAGAAAATAGTTTAATTTTTTTTGTTAACAAAAACGAACATAAAAATTTGAAAAGTTTAAATTTTGTTTACTTATATTAATTATGAAAGAAAATTGTACAATTTTAAGTAGTTGAATATAGAGAACTTTTTTTGTTTCATGATAGTTATTTTATGTATCACTATATTCGTTGAGTAAAGGGACAAGAAAGAAAATTAGAGCGTAGTAGTGGGGGAAAATTGTGGGACACTGAATATAATTCGGTAGGCAGTGAATGTCAGACATGTGCACCAGACGGACGGACATTGCTCAAATAAGTTTAAAAGATTTAAAATGGATTTCCCCCGAACATATTAGGGTCTTAGGATACTCCTTGGCCCATAGCAAATGATATATACCCTACTACACAACATGATTTTGTTGAAATTCTCTCACTTCTACCAAAAGGGTTATAAGTTCAACAGTTATCCATAGCTTTTTTTAATTTGGCATTATTTCGGCGTTAGGATGCTGGCTTTTAAAAATGGAAGAAAATATTTTTTTCCGATTTTTTCAAAAAACGATTTAAAGAAAAAATCAAAAATTTCTAAACCACTGTTTCTACGTGGAAGGGATATTTCCAATGTTTGGGCTTATATGGTCCAAATGCTAAAAGTACAATCCATAAAAATTGGAATTAAAAAAAAAATGTGTCATCATTTTTTTAATATTTATTACGTGTTTAGGGCACCAAATTACAAGCGAAAATGTTATGTCTTAGGTGAATTTACATTTTTGAAAAATAATTTTTTTAAATAGTTTAAATATGTTCGAAAAAGTTTGCATAGTGATATTCACCAGATTTTCTCATTTTTCGGTCCACAAGTTTTAACCCTTAAAAGCGATCAACAAAGGTTTTATAATATAGAAGAACTCTTTTATATTCATTTTCACCCTTTTCTTTCTTGTCCCCAAAAAAAAAGAGATGTTTTGAAAGATAGTAAAAATTAATGGAGAGAAAAAAGTGGAATTAAAACATGCAAAATTTGTTCATTATATAAGCAAAACATTTATAGTTTTAATATGGAAATTTTTTAAAATCGATTTTTTTAATAAAATTTTTATTTACATTAAAAGAACATAATTTATTTATATGAATCGTTTTTTAATCTCTTAATTTTTTTAATAGAAAATTCAAAAGAAATTATAGTGAAACAAATAAAACGAAACGAAATATATTCAAAGACAAACAGAAAATGGGAAAATAGAAATAGTAGTTAAGCCCCGAGAAACCCCAACCACCCAGACTTACCTGTAACTCATCCCAGGGAATGGCACCACATTCATCGCTTGATATGGCCGCCACCTGAACACGTAAGGTGGAATTATTGCCCTCCTTCTGTTGTATAACCTCTACAGTTGTTAGTCTAAGGAAAACAAACAAGAAAACGAAAACAAATATAGAGAGATCGATTTGTACAAATATTAAATAGAAATTCTTAAAATTCCACCTAAAAGTAGCCATTGAAACCAAATCACGTCTTCGCCATGTACTGGCCTCGGAAGGCTCTGATGGTGAACTCAAATTGGTTTTAATCGGCTCCTCGTACACTTCACTCGCAACTTCGACCGGTGATGCTTTCATTGTGCCCTCATTTGTGAAGGGATTCAGACGGAACATAACATCTATGCAGTCCATTGTCTTATCATCACCCATGACAATGGCAAAATTTTCCGAATCTGAACTTATATCACTTTGTATGGAAAATGTATCGCTCATATCGTCAGTTTGCGCCCTTGAGGTAATGGCCGAATCAATGGAGGTCATAAAGCTGGAGAAACCCTTTTTCATAGACATGAGACCTGTGTAAAAATAAAACAAAAAAGAACAATAAATTATTTTATATCACATAATAGTTAGATTTTTATTATTTTATTATACCGGAGTTAATTTCCTTGGTTATACTTGGTGCATCACCAGCCGAATTTTTTGTCGAACGATAGCTTTTCGAAGACGATGAAGTGGCCGATTGTGTATAGACACCCGTATCGGGTTTTGTAGAAGTCTGACTTATTATAGATGAGGCCATTGTCGGTGTATTTTGAATTTGGACATTGTAACTAGAAAAAAGATTCAAATATATACATATCACATACAATATATTTCAAATTAAGATTCCAAATTAATTCTCTTACCCATGGGTATTTGGATTCGATAGGTGTATACCACTATCAAAGGGTGCTTCATTTGTTACTGGTGATGGTGTTTCTACACTACCAAATGTATTGCTTTTAATTTGTTCTAGTGGTGGTGTGGGCCAGGTTATATTTGTACCTACAAGAATTTTCAAGTGACATTTGCTTAATTATTTCCTAATTCGAAGGGTTTTTCGGCTCGAAAGACGAATGAGTGACGTCAAAAAATAGAGCAAATAATTATCGATTAGTGTATGGTGTTATTTTACTGTAAGCATATGGTGATCTGGAATTAGTTGTTCCCTCCTGATCACCACTAAATGTTAATACTAACTAGTTCTACCCAGTGCCATGAAAATATATATATATTTTTGATTTAAGTTTACAAAATTAGTATGTGGAAATAAAAAAGAAATTATAAAACAGGAAAAATAATTTACAAGTGGAGAAAAAAATATTTGTTTCTGATGAAAAACTATAACGATGCTATTTCGGGGTCCATGAAACCAATTTTCAGAAAAAAATCCAGTAAGAATATACTATAGTCCGGCAGGGCATGTTAAATAGGATACACATTTCAAAATTCCAGGCCAATAAGTCAAAATCGTCTGGTATCTTCCTAAGATGGATATATCTAATGGTAACCGACCGATGTGTCCACTTTTACAAGGCACGATTTAATGCAATATGAAAAATAAATGCATCAAGAGTCTAATCGGAAGGGGCCTTTATACTCAAATGAGGGCTACACGAGTATATCAGCGTCAAGAATTCTGATCGAAAGGTGCCTTTATATGGGCGCTATATCAAAACATTGATCGGTTTTGGGACGATTTTCACTATGGACGATTTAATGTAATATAGCGTGATCCATTTCGAGGTTCCCTACTTTTTTAAAGAAAAAAACACAAACAATTCAAATTGAATGAGGAATGTTTATTATCATTTGACATTTATTTTTTGAAGATTATGCACCGGTATCATTTTTGAAGAAATATGGACCGATGATTCCGGTAGGTCGGATCGGGAATCGGCCAATGGCAAAAAGATAGCTCTTAACGAGAGCTAAAATATTGCACATGAGTGTCAAGGTTGTGGGTCGACTGGAAAGTGTTTTTTTTTTTGGATTTAAAAAAATGGACTTAGCGCAATTGGCGATTATTTTGATAATAAAACTGAATAATTTGTAAACGTTGTTCAGGCGTAAGTCTTTCCATGATGAAATGCCAAACAATACTTAACAAAAATAACATGACAGCATGACACGACTTACACGCGATCTTATGCGTTTTCTGTTGAGCAGACTTTGAATTAGTCTAATCAAAGTCTGCTCAGTTTGACAGTGCCGCAATTACTGCATCTGAGTGAATGTTGTTAAAAGCCCCTTCTATGTCAAGACATGCCACCATGGTGAATTCCTTGAAATGCAGGGACGATTCGATAGTGCTCACAAGTTCGTGCAGGGCTGAATCTGTAGACTTCCCCTTATTGTAAGCATGTTGGTTCACCGACAGGAGTTTTGTATCCAGGTTTTCCCTAATGAAATAGTCTAAAAGTATTTCCAGACCTTTCAATAGGAAGGAGGATAGGCTAATTGGTCTGAAGTCTTTTGGCCTAGTGTGTGATATCTTCTCCGCTTTAGGTATGAATACCACTTTGGTATCCCTCCATCGATTCGGGATGTATGAAAGCCTGATACAGCCTACATAAATTTTCTCCAGCCAGGGGAAAATGTACTTCAACATTTTCTGCATTTCTGCTGGAGTGATGCCGTCTGGTCCAGGTGACTTGAAGGGATCAAAGTTATTAATAGTCCAGCTTATTCTGGATCTCTCAGTCAACAAGCTAGCGACGCTCGCAGTCCACTCGCACTCTTGTTGGTTCTGCTGATCCTCTGGATCTGTTAGAGAGTTCCCCGAGAAATGTGTGTCGAGCAGTACATTGAGCGACTGCTTGCTGTTTTTGGTCCAATTATTTGCCTCATCCTGCAAGTAACCCACTGTACAGGGTGAAGCTGATAGTATTTTCCTCAGCTTTGCGGCGTCGGAGACCTTTTCCACTTCGCCACAGAAGGTATACCAAGAGCGTATTTGCGCCTTTCTAAGCTCCTTCTTATATATCTTGAGTTGCTTTTCATAGGCATCCCAAACATTAGCGACCCCAGTAGATTTAGCCTTGCTGAATAGCTTGTTGCAGGCCTTTTTCATAGCCGTTAGCTCAGAAGTCCACCATTGGGGTTTAGTTTTACCCTTGTACCTTGTTTTTGGACAGGCTTCTTCAAGGGAACTATTGAATGATGTGGTGATATGCTCGACCAGATTATCCAGACCGGCTTTGTCATTCGGTTCGTACAGAAGTTTGGAGTTGATGACTTCCTTGAAATTCTTCTCATACAGGTGCCACTTTGTCTTTCTCACATTTCTGTGGACGGCAGGTTCAGGCGCTTTTTCAGCGAGTTTGAACTCAATATAATGGTGATCTGAGAATGAATGGCGTTGTCACATCTAAAGGTGAACTATATCTTGATTAAATTAATTCAAAGCCTGCTCAATAGAAGACGCAAACAGCAAGTGTTGGGTCCACAACTCAAACAAGGTTTATAAACAGAGGGAATTCACAAGGAGTACTGTCTCCAATAATTTGCATCCTAGCGTTGTACGAAATCTTCTTAGATCTAGAACGTTGTGGATGCAAGGTCGTTGCATATGCGGACCACGTGCTAGGTGGACCAGGGAGAAATGCTATATATGGGGGCTATCGCCCCTGTTCTGTATTCCACGAGCGGACTGAATCCGAAAATCTAATTCATTAATTTCTTTTCGAGGACTTTTGAAGATTATACATAAACGCAGATTGTCTTTATTATCCCATTCAAAGACATCTGATACATTGGAAACATATATGGGTCCGAAGTAACAAATTTAGAAACTCGATTCCGAGCAGAATATTCCGATTCAAGCCACATTCGGAATACAGAACAGGGGCGTATATAAAAGTTGGGCCGAAATTACCCATTTTCAATCCCAAGTTACCTGCAGCTATCTAGCTCAATTATTGTAGACTGTAGCGTGAGTGCAACAGACGGACGGACGGACATGGCTAAATCGTCTTAGAATTTTACGACGATTAAGAATATATATACTTTATGGGGTCTCAGATCAACATTTAGAGGTGTTTCAAACGGAGTGACAAAATTAATATACCCCTCATCCTATGGTGGAGCTAGTACGAAACGGCTGCCACCCTAACAAAAACCAACAAGGCGTAAACGGAACCCTGCAATAAGCTTTCGGGGTATATCATCAGGTTGTAACACCCACTAAGGAATGTGAGGTATCAAATGTGCTCCCAATAGTTTCTGGAAGCTCAGGATCTAACACCAAGGCGCCAGCAAATATTTCCGATGACGATTGCATTTATTCGGACACTGTGGGGCTGAGGGGAGTTTCCGGACTTCGCCACGCATCTTATGGAGACATGCTCCTCGATGATAGAGACGAGGAGTGGAGGTTATTATTTCTCATGTTCACAAAATAAAAAAATAGAAACGAAATATATGTAGATGTAACATGCCATATGAAGAAACGTATAAAAAATAGTAAAAGGGTGCCGGAGAAATTAGGAAAAACAACATCAAGATTATTTCTCATTGCTCAAAAAAAGTGGAAATGTGGTCAGTAGAAAAAGAAAGAAAACCATAATGTCGCCAAAGAAAGCAAGTTACGTGAAGTTACGGGGACGGACAAGTGAAAAAACTAGAAAAACTAAAAAGCGTACAAAACATTTCGAAAGAAAGAAAGGTAAGTAGAATGAAAAGAAGATAGTGGGAGAGGCCGTAAATCAAATAAAATCAAAAATACTCTTACTATTTATATGTAAATCATCACCCAAACTAGCTGAATCAGGTAAGACACTTTCAGCATCACCACCACTTGATTCCTTACCGGGTGTTGGAGACGGCATTACAAAAGTCACCTCAATTTGTGGTACAACACAACCCAATATCAGGGATTTATCAGTATTTTGCTGAAAATGAAAAAGAGATAGAGAGAGAAAGAAAAAGACCAAAAACAATTAAGTTAATAAATTAATCATTATAAAAAGCAAGTAAGAAAATGTCAATCGAGTAAACCGACTAGAGTATACCCTCACTTGAGTGAGTAATGAGATATGAAATATGATACTTTGTGTATAAAATACAGAATAGGAAAACATTATGATGATTGCTGCAGAAGTTATGGCGAAGTTGTGTTCAAATGAATCTGTCAATTTGTGTTGTGGGTACTGACTCCAAAGACATTGTACTATAACTAATTGTAAGTGTTTATTTGCACGTTATGAGCCATTCAATTTTAGTATGATTCGGCTATTTTGTGCGGGTGGTACCAAAAGGAACGTGGCAACTTCTCCAAATTTTCTGAAGGCGATAGCGGCAGATAAACTTGTACTATTTATGAAATTACAGAAGATTCGAATATATAGTACAAAAGTTATTATAGAATCAATATTTCATGTAAAAAATTTAAAGTCACTCCTTTCGAGAGCTATCATGCGCTCCAACCAGACAGAAAGACGGACAATCAAACATAGCTCAACTGACTTCAAATGTCCTGAAACGGACTTTCACCAAGCATATACGTATATAGGGTCTTAGATTATTTGTTCGACGTATTACACATTTTTTCGTACTGGAATAACTATCGATTTTAAGATATTAACATAAATGGATATTCAGAACATTTTCTAGCAAAAAAAGTATTTTATGTGAAACAGTTTTTGTCTCTCCTGAACTTTTTGATTTGTTTTCTTAGGCGGTTATTCCAGAAAACCGCAGATACCTCCTCTCCTGCTCTACCGAAGTTAGGGCATACAAAACACACTGTAATGATTTTTGCAAACCTTTTGTAAAATTCTCTCGGCATCCATTGACAAATAGGTAGACATTTCACTAAACTCCTCGGCCAAACGCAACAGGAACAGATATTGATAGTGATCAATCTGTACACTAACCAAATTGGAGATATGAGCAATGGCATGCACATCCGCTGTACGCTCGACATTCGATGAGGCCTGTGATTTGCGTTCCGCATGTATATCTTCCTCACTGTCCAGGAATGGATTGCGTGGCAATTTCGTATTGCTATTGGCATAATCTAAACGGCTGTTATTCGTTTCCATCGACGTTGTTGCGGTTCCCTTTGCTGTTGAAGCTGCAGATTGCTGTGTGGCATCGTCACCGCTACCCTTGCGACTACCCGCCTTACTTTGTGGCTCATTCGTGGGCACTGCTCCGGTGCCCGAGTGCAGCCACAGCGTTATGGGTACGGCATCAACAAATGGTATGGATTTATTGGCGCCCAGTGAGCGGGCGCCCATAAAATCTATCCATACCGGATCGAGTTTTATACACCAAACATCTCTTGGTTCAGACCACATAGCATAACGTGAGAGGTTTTGCAAGGATGCCGATTTCGGTATAGATGAAGAACGCTGTTGTGCATTGGCATTCAATGGTGGACCATCCGCCGAAGCACCCACATCGGTAGCGGCCACATGTGACAGTATACGATCCGTCACTATGCACATATCGCCGCTGGCCGAGGGAAACCCGGTGCCAAACACCAAGGATCCCTCTTGCAGCGAGTGTAGGGCTTGAGCAAGGTCAGCACGCGACGAACCCATTTCACGTATATTGGTTAAAGCGAAACGTGAGATTTGTATTTGCATCATTTTCGGACGATCCTTTTGATTGGGAGTCTCCAAAGAGGATTCAATTACAATGCGAGGCATTATGGCCTCCACTTTAACATCCATATACATTAGACTAGGTTCATTTTCGGGTTCTTCATTATACAGGGAGAATTTTGAGGAGCCCTTGAGCGTAGTGGCCTGTGAACCATGTGATCCGATGGTGGACGTTGATCCCATTGCTGTCGTTGAGTTTGTTGGTGATACCGCCATGCTGGTGCGCAAAAGACTCTCGTGTAGATTCAAAGCAAAGGAATTTAACCACAGTATGGAACACAAGTCGAAATGAACTTGCAAGGGATTAATGTGCACGAATACTTTGGACGGGGGCACTGTAAACGCAAAAGAGAGTGAGAGAGAAAGAGATGTGAGTTTCATTAATGGAATAGGTATTGTGGTGAAAACTTACGAGGGAATATAAAATCGCCTGGATAATAGAAGTAAGTAAATTCTGCATGTAAAATGGGCATTTCTGCTGGGAAAGAATAGCGATCCTTATCACCTGAAATTGCAAAATATAAATGTATGAAAAAATGATCTTAAACAGAGAAATGTATTGGGGAACTAATTAAAAAAAAAAACATTAAACATCGGTGGATCGGCAGACATATTTCTACGGATAATATATACAACAAGTAAGAAAATTTCAGTCGGGTAAACCGACTTCCGGCCATTTCCACAATCTCCGGTCATCCTAAGTTTAGAGCTATCCTACAATTATAGCTGTCAATTTGTATGAAATTTTTATTTTTAACTGTGAGTTAGCTCTTAATGGAGGTTGTGAAATTGGGGGTTAGATATGTATATCCTTACTTTGAAATTAAGGAAATATAGTAAGTCCGGTAGAAGATGCCAAAATGTTGAAAAAAATGTTCAGTCATTGTAAGTCTACCTACAGCCATTGGAAATGTTGTCTGAAATGCAAATTATTAAAACATTTCTTGTGTTCGAAAGAATCTGTCAATTTGTTATTATATGCTGAACAGTAAATACTTCAAAGACATTACACTTTAACGATTTGTAAGTGTTTATGTGCGGTATACAAGCAGGATATAGCTCCCACTGCGGAAGTTGAGTCGTCCACCGTGGTTGATATACGGCTTTCTGGAAGTGCGGAGGTACCCACGCCCATTTTTTCTGGTGACTCCAACTCTAACAGAAGATCTGTAACGTCCTTCTCTGAGGACGAAAGCTCTACTTCTGACACAGAGTGGCTCAGGGGAGTCTCCGGACTCTTTGACGCATCTGGCGGGGACGCGCAACTCGATGATACGGACGAAGAGTTCGATAACACCCTTGTCGGGGTGGATGTTAATCTGTCAATTACCAATGATGGTAATAATTCTACAGATTAAACTCCATCACGCTAAAGCAGCCTCAGGGATCTATTGCTGCGCCTGTCCGCAGGTGCAGTAGACATCGTCCTGATACAGGAGCCCTACGCAGTGGGAGGAAGGGTGTGCGGTATCAGGACACCCAACTTTAGACTGCTTGTGGCCAACTGTGAAGGCACTCCAAGAACCTGCATCTGGGCCAGGGAAGATCTAAGTATCTTCCTCCTGGCTAATTTAAGTGGTAAAGACCAAACATCTGCTAGTCTGGAGATCGGTAATCGCATATATTGGATGGCCTCCAGTTACTTGCCTTATGAAGCTGTAGTACCGACTGCTCTATTCAGGGAAGTAGTAGAAGAAGCAACGTCTAAGGGGTAGAGCTGATTATTGGCGCAGACACGAACGCTCATCATACTATCTGGGGTAGTACGGATATAAACAATAGGGGTGATTCGCTTCTTGACTTTATTCTAACTACCAACCTAAGTATTTGTAACATAGGTAATAAACCGACCGTTACAATTAAAGAGACAAGAAGTACTCGACGTAACGTTTGCTACTAACCGGTTGTCAGACAAAATTCTTGGGTGGAATGTACTGGACGACCACTCATTCTCAGATCACCAATATATAGAGTTCAAACTGGCTGAAAAAGCGCCTAACCCTGCCGTCCACAGAAATGTGAGGAAGACAAAATGTCACATGTATGAGAAGAATTTCAAGAAAGTCCTCAACTCCAAACTTCTGTACGAACCGAATGACAAAATCGGTCTGGATAATCCGATCGAGCATATCACCATATCATTCAATAGTTTCCTTGAAGAAGCCTGTCCAAAAACAAGGTACAAGGTTAAAACTAAACCTCAATGGTGGACTTCTGAGCTAACGGCAAGGAAAAAGACCTGCAACAAGCTATTCAACAAGGCGAAATCTACTGGAGCCTTTAATGATTGGGATGCCTATAAAGTGCAACTCAAGATCTATAAGAAGGAGCTTAGAAAGGCGCAAAGACGCTCTTGGTATACCTTCTGTGGCGAAGTGGAAAAGGTCTCCTACGCCGCAAGGCTGAGGATAATTCTATCAGCTTCACCCTGTACAGTGGGTTACTTGCAGGATGAGGCAAATAATTGGACCAAAAACAGCGAGCAGTCGCTCAACGTACTGCTCGACAAACATTTCCCGGGGAACTCTCTAACAGAACCAGAGGATCAGCAGGCGAGTGGACTTCAAGCGTACCTAGGTTGTTGACTGAGAGATCTAGAATAAGCTGGGCTATTAATAGCTTTGAGCCATTCAAGTCACCTGGACCAGACGGCATCACTCCAGCAGAAATGCAGAAAGTGTTAAAGTACATTATCCCCTGGCTGGAGCAAATTTATGTAGGCTGTATCAGGCTTTCATACATCCCGTATCGATGGAGGGATACCAAAGTGGCATTCATACCCAAAGCGGGGAAGATATCACACACTAGGCAAAAAGACTTCAGACCAATTTGCCTATCTTCCTTCCTATTGAAAGGTCTGGTAAAACTTTTAGATTATTTCATTACGGAAAACCTGGATACAAAACTCATTTCGGGGAACCAACATGCTTACAATAAGGGGAAGTCTACAGAATCAGCCCTGCACGATCTTGTGAGCACTATCGGATCGTCCTTGCATTTTAAGGAATTCACCATGGTGGCATTTCTTGACATAGAAGGGGCTTTTAACAACATTCACTCATATGCGGTAATTGCGGCACTGTCACATCTAAAAGTAAACTCAAGTTTGATTAGACTAATTCAAAGTTTGCTCAACAGAAGGCGCATAACAGCATGTCTTGGGTCCACAACTCTAACAAGGTTTGTAAACAGAGGGACCCCACAAGGAGGAGTACTGTCTCCCCTAATTTGGAACCTAGCGGTGAATGAAATCCTGCTAGATCTGTGGCTGCAAGGTCGTGGCATATGCGGACGAAGTGACAATCGCAGTGAGTTGCAAATTCGTAAACGTTCTCAGAGACATCCTACAGGTGGCTCTGAACAAGTAGGCTAGATGGGCCAGAAGCAGCGGTTGGGCGTTAACCCAAACAAGACAGAATTAGTTCCCTTTACTAGGATGAATAATGTCCCACAAGTGGACGCTGCACCTCGGATAAATGGAACAGATCTAGTCTTTTCTGAAAGTGCAAAATTTTTGGGAAAAATTCTAGATAGGAAACTTTTATTTAGACTTAACGTATTGGAACGTGTAAGGAAGGCCAACGTCGCCTTATATTCCTGCAAACAGGCTGAAGGGTCGCGTCTCTCCTAAAATCGTCCACTGGATATATATAACAGTAGTTCGCCCAATACTGTTATACGGCATTGTGGTATGGTGGACGGCAACTGACAAACTAACAATCACCAACCTACTAACAAAGCTTCAGAGAACTGCCTGCCTGAGCATAAGCGGAGCCTTAAGGACTACAGCGACCGAGTCTCTACAAACCCTACTCCATATACTGCCGATTAATATTGTGGCGAGAGAAGTTGCAACCAAAGTGGCAATAAGATTAAAGTGCGTATCAATGTGGTGGTACAAGATCTACGGCCACATGAGGATATCAAAGTGTAGTGCTATGGTAACGGACCGAGTGGACTATATACCAACGGCATACACCTTCGAGAGGAACTACATCACTATGATTCCCGCCAGAGATGAATAGGTTGACAGAATACCAGGTAATAAAAATTATATCCACTTCTATACGGAGGGGTCGAAGCTTGATGAAAAGGTTGGCTTCGGAGTACACTGTGAAGAACATAGTTTGGATATAGCTCACAGACTACCAGATACCTGTAAGCCGAAATAATGGCAATATGGGAAGTCGCCAAGTGGCTGAGTCGCAACATAGTAACCAACACTGGCGTTGTCATTTACTCGGACAGCCAGGCTCCCATCAATTCTCTGGAGGCAACATCCCTAAATTCACAAACAGCCCTCGACTGCCAGTTTAATATACACCTCATATGGGTGCCTGGGCATAGGGATATCCCGGGGAACTGCAAAGCCGATGAACTTGCTAGCAAAGGGACGACATTACAAATTCTCGAAGAATGTCCATATATTTGTGCGCCACTATCCACGTGCAAACTTTGGCTTATGCAAGAAGCAATCAGGCAGTCCAACGAAAGGTGGACAGAAATCGACACCTGCAGTGTAGCTAGATAAATCAGGCCAAGGTATGACCTGAGAAGATCAAAATATCTCCTCGCACTAGAGAGTCAAAGATTGTCTACGTTAGTATCAGTTCTGACGGGACACTGCTTGATTGGCGAACAAGCCAACATATTGGGTATTGACTCCAATGACTTCTGCAGAAGCTGTGGAGATGAGGAAGAAGTGGAGAGCATTGAGCACTTGCTATGCGACTGCCCCGCTCTGAGTAAACGACGACTGGACATACTGGGGTCGGTCTTTCTAGGCAGCCTAACAGATCTTTCCAGTACTGATATTCGTACTATCGATAAATTTGTATATCAAACAGGTTGGTTTCGATGAAGGGCATTTCAGCCCATGGTAACACTAGGGACCTAAACTGGTCTATGTGAGCTGAAGAAAAAAAAACGGGGGCTGGCATCTTTAGTGAATCTCTTAGCATTACCAGATCTTACAAATTGCCAGACGCCTGCAGTGTCTTTCAGGCGGAGGTTTTTTGCCATCCTGGTTACCTTGCGTTTAATAAACGAGTGTTTTTCCAGGCAGGGTGAAAACATAACTATCTATGTTGATAGTCAAGCTGCTCTAAAGGCACTGAACTCATTAAATCCAAGTTAGTAAATAATTGTATATTAGAAATGCAAAAATTAACAGTTAACGTCAAGCTCTGCTGGGTTCCAGGACACTGTGACATCAACGGAAACGAGAAGGCTGAATGGGTCGGCGATGGAAACCACTAGTGCGGTGTCATCACTCTATCCACCAATGTGTGAGTTCTTCAAGTTAACCAGAATTGGTTAGCCAGACCGGACTGTAATATCGCTAGGTCTCTCTGGCCTCTTATGTCACAATCCAGAACAAGGGATTTGCTGAACCTCACAAAGAGGGATTTACGCCTGTTATTGGGCGTTTTCACAGGCCACTGTAACGTTAGAGCACTTACATCAAAGTGGCAACGGGACACCGAGGACTACTGTCGTCTCTGTACAGACGAAGAGGAACTTGAATCGATCGAACACCTTCTTTGCCAATGTTATTTTCTTTCTAGAAGAAGACGCCGCTACCTAGGTGACTTTACGATCCAAGATCTCGAAGCTCTGTCATCGCATAAAATCGTCAGTATCCTCAATTATAAAGGGTTTTCCAACAAGCGGTGTTATTTTGGTATTCAAAGAAAAATGCCATTTTTGGAGATAAATGATCGGATGTTTATTCCATAATAAAGAGAAAGGTATGCCGTTAATAATGAAAAACAACATCAGCCAAATGGCCACCACGACCACGCTTACAGGACCATATCCTTTTCATGAAATTTTCCATAACCAAATCGCAAAGTGGCTGCCCTATGTCCTCGATAGCCTCACGAATTCTATCTTTGAGGTCTTGAATCGACGCTGGGCTAGACCTTGTCTTTTACGTGGCTCCAAAGGAAGAAGTCGCAAGGTGTTAAATCACAAGATCTCGGTGGCCAATTGAGAGATAACACGGTCCGGAAACTTTTCCCGTAACAGAGCAATGGTTTCGTTGCTTGTGTGGCACGTAGCGCCGTCTTGTTGAAAGTAGACGTGGTCCAGATCAATACCATCCAACTCCGACCATAAAAAATCATTAATCATCTCTCGATAGCGCAATTCATTCACCGTAACTGTTGATCCAACCTCATTTTCGAAAAAGTAAGGTCCAATGACCCTAACCAAACAGTCACACGTTGAGGATGGAGAGGCTTCTCAACAATAACTCTTGGGTTTTCCGAGCGCCAGATGCGATATTTTTGCTTGTTGACGTAGCCACCGAGGTGGAAATTAGCCTCATCTGTCAAGATGATTTTGTATCGTTCGTATCGTTTTTTGATCGTTTTGTATCGTTCGATGGTCGTGTATCGTTTCATTTTTAGTAATGGCGTAGTTTCTAGTTGTCAATTGTCAAAGAATAAAAGCTTCAAAAGTGACAGCTACCGAAATACCGGGTGATTCAAAATAACACCTCATGTTGGAAATCCTTGTATTAGTTGCCTGAAGTGGCTGGGGATGACAACTGCTCATCAGTCTGCCTAAACGGCATTGTCTATTGCAAGAACTTTTCTGTCCTCTCCTCTTTTAATTCAACATTTCTTTTTTTGCTCTTCTCACTCCTTATTGAGGCCCCCTCCACCCCTCTCATTTTTTCAATATATTATTTTTTCTACGGTTTCTCCAAATCTTCAATTCTTTATAGGACTAACACAATAGACCTTTCGGTCTCCGAGTGGTGTAGTGCACTACGCGTCCTTTAACCTAAACTAAACGATCTCGTTGAAATTTTGTGTCATAACTACTACCCAAGTGGACTAAACTTGGTGCAAGTTCCATCCCGATAAGACGACATAGTTTTTAAAAATTGACTCAGTTGACGTGAAATCCCCCATATATGTTCGTCAGTGTAAGTATACACTTTCCCCAATAACTGACCAAGTGTGGAAGAGTGAGGGTTTGATATAGAAGGACAAATTAAAATCTTTCAAATCTGCCAGCAATATCATCGTTTGATGCATTTTAGCAGTGGCAAAAAAAAACAAAAATTATAAAGTAAAAAGATATTCCTTCAGGTAGCGAGTACGAGTCAGTAACGAAGGAATAGGAATTTAATTTCAATGTGTTAGTTTTCCGCCTATTTTCAGACCGACTTTCAAGAATTTTTTCCAATTGTCACAATTAAAAAATTTATTTCAATCGATAACTGCATAAAAGTTAAAGCTATTTTTGCGGAAATCTGGGTTTTTGCGTTATAAAATGCATTCCTATTCGTTCGTAACTGACAGATATTGACATTTAGACGAGAAGGTATATCTTCTTATATTCTATTGTTTTTGGCTAAAAAATATATTATATATAAGTATACGAGTATAGATTATTACAAATGCCATACTTGTTCTTTAATATACATACTCGTATTTTATAATACTCGTAATAGTTTCAAGAATAATTAATTCATAACATTGTACATTCCGAAAGGGAACAACAATACCAAACAACAGAAACAGGACACAAAATTGCATGCAGAAGATAACACAAAAAACAACAACGGAGAAATATGTAAATCACCTGTTTTTATTTTCCTTTTATGTTGTGCTATAAATACAATTTTTAAACCGATTTGTTGTTGTTTATTTGCAGTTTTTTTTTTGGTTCGTTCACATCCGATTACAAAGTAAAGCGAAAAACAATAAGGACATAAATGGCAAATAACAGCATGAGTTAGAAAATGCATGGGGTTGGGAAAGCGAGGAGAGGTCAGGAAAGGGGATGTGAACAGCAACACGTCATGGGGTTTTGCAGGTTTGTTTTCAATTTTCCCCCCGCCATCCATTTGAAAACAAAAGGGTTAACCAGCAACAACAAAAAAAATTGCATTTAGGGAAAACAAAAAGAGAACAATAGACCATAAATGGAAATAAATTGAAACAAAGCATTGCACATATTTAAGTATGAGGAAGAGATAGAAATGTTATAAAGTAATTATTATCACAGCGGTTCGTTTAGTTTAGGCGTTTGTGTGATTTTTGCATAGTTTGTGTTAAACAGTATAGATATGTATATACGTATGTGTTATTAATGACATCTTCATCATCTCCTACTTACCGGATACAAACTCTTTGGGCATTTGTTTTTTACCCGATGTCGTCACCCGATACAATTGGAAATCTTCTATGCGCAAAATAACACAAGAACTCATCAATTTGGCCAAATTATCCAATATGGATTTTTGCTGATAACTCTGCGACATGTGGCTGCCGCCCGAACCTGCGGAACCCGGTGCGGAGCCCGTCGAACCTATATTACTGGCCATCTGTGTTGGTGTACTACTACCCGTGGATGCGGCGGTGGCTTGTGTTTTAGCGGCGGCATACGATGTGGCGAGACTAGCAGCATTCAGTGTTATGGGGGAATTGGGTGTGCTACGCTCTAGCGGAGCATGGGTGGAGGGACGATTTGGTTGACTTAGATTAAGGACAGCTTCACGAAAGGCATTTAAGGACTCTTTAAGCCATAAAGCAGGCGATACAGAGGCTTCCTTGTATCTGAAGTGGGAACAAAAATAACAATAAATAGTCGGAGGCTTTTAATAATTACAAATTCATATAGTACTATACTACACGTACTTAGCCCAATGAGATCTATCGGATTTGGCCAAATGATAGGGATAGTAATCCACTTGGAATGCTTGAACGGATATTTGTAAAGCACCACCTTTGTCGAGATCCGGATAACTGGAACGACCATCTAGAAAAAAATAATATAAAATACATTAAATAAAGATTTCATTAACGCAGCTGCCGATAATAGCTAATCTGCCTACAGTACGTTAAGAAAGTGTTGTCATATCGCAACAAATGTTTCCTGCTTTTTTTTTTTTGGAAAATAAAATTTTGTATTATTTTTATAATCATTTGATATTTGTCAAAAATTTAATTATGTATGTATATACGATCAATAAGTTAGCCAAAAACAAAATTCCCCGACAAAAATGTTGCGTCAAGAAAGTCTTTTTACACTTTTATCGCTCCGGCCCTGACTCATTTATAAAAAAATTTTAGATATGTTCCTTTACTTTTAAACCATGATTCAATTATACAAGGTTGTGTTACTAGCAGGTGGTTTACCTACATATTTTTTTCATGTTGATAGTAGTAGAAATGTCACTCTAATATTTGTATTTCAATTTTATTTACCTTTTGTTTGTCCAAAAAAGTTTGAAATTCAGATAAATTATTGAAAAAGTGAATAAAGAGATAATACGTAAAGAATGGAGATAATGGACCGTTTTTAATATCACGAAGGATGAACTGCGAAGGGGAAATACCAATTGCCGTGTCGACTTTTTGCCGAAAGGACATGAGAGAAATTATTATAAACAATGGTAATGCCAAATGTGCGCTCTTAATTTGTAGTTTTTAATGTATTTGCGAATTAAACGCTGCAATAAAACGATAAATATGAAGTAAAACGTGTATCCATTTGTATATATAAACTTCTGAATTTAAAATCGTGTAAGTCCTTGGAATTGTATATGAATTTGATCATTTGTGTAGGGTACCAAAATAAATGATTCTTCGAACGCAAGTTTTGGAGACCAAATGAATAAAACGTTGGAAACATTTTGCTCATTAGTTATTGGGAAAAGGTTTGACAAATTGAGTCATAACAGATTTTAAGGATTTATTTGCACTAATATTAAATTAATCAGCATTTTGGAAAGATGTAGACCCTTTATGAGAGATGTTCTCCTTTCGAGAGTTATCGTCCGCATCAGCCAGATGGGTGGGTATATCTCAAACGACTTAAAATGTCTTGAAACCGATATCCCCCAAACATACATACGATTTTATATCATTTTCTAAGTGTTAAACTTTTGAAGATATACTCCTTCTCTAAAAATGGTGCAAAAATGTAAGATTCCGTCGATTCAAATATGAGTTTGTCTGACAAAACAAAATATAATTCAAATTGTTATACCCTCACTTTAGTGTGACGAGGGTATATATCATTTGCTACGGAAAAAAGTGTAACACATCGAAGGAGTGATCTAAGACCCTAAGTATGTTCGGAGGAAATCCGTTTTGTGTCATTTTAAGTCGAATGAGCAATGTCCGTCCGTCTGTCTGTCTGTCTGTCTGTCTGTCTGCCTGTCTGTCTGTGTGTCTGCTGGCTGGTGCGCACGATAACTCTCGAAAGGAGTAACCGATTGACTTCAAATTTGGTATGTGGTAATATTTTGATCTATCTCCGGATGAGTTCGAAGATGGGCCATATTGGTCTACTCCTTCTGGTACCTCCCACACAAAGGGTTAAAATTTAGTGAAATATTGATTCTTTAATAACTTCTATACTACTTATTCGAATCTTTTGAAATTCTGCACATAATATTAGTATATTAGTCGCTATTAACTCGAGAAAAATGGGTGGAGTTGGCATGCCCGTTTTGGTACCTCCCACACAAATGGACCATTTTGCATCAAAATTTAACTGCTTATAACTTTAATACAAGTGCATAAAAATGCTTGAAATTTTCTACAGTATAATGTTTTTGTAGCGCCTATAGTCGGGTAAAAAATGGGCATTATTGTACAGCCCCTTTTGGTACCTCCCACACAAATGGACCGTTTCGTACCAAAAGTAAACGGCTTGTAACTTTAATACCAGTGTATACAAATACTTGAAATTTTGTACAGTGTAATGCTGTTATAGTGCCTATAGTCCTGTAAAAAGTGGGCGTTATCACCCCGCCCCTTTTTGTACCTCCCACACAAAATGACCAAATCATACCAAAATTACATAGCTCGTAACTTCAATATACCAGTGCACATAAACGCTTATAGTTCAGCACAATGCAATGTATTTAAGAATGTACTGTTTACCGAAAAATATGTGTATTTGGAAAACCCCTTCTGGTACCTCCCACACAAATTGACAGATTTATTGGTGTAATGTTATATATTACATTACTCACAAAGTGAGGGTATACCTTAGTCGGTTTACCCGACTGAAACTTTCTTACTTGTTTTTTTTTATTTGTAAACAAATATTAGAAATTTCCAAAAATTATAAATTATGAAGATAAGTCATCCCGAGAACTGTCAAAATCTATCAGTTACGGACGAATAGGAATGAAATGTCACACGCGAAAAAACACTTTTCCGCGAAGGTGATTTCAACTTTTTTTGCACTAATCGATTGATATTAATTTTTTAATTGTGACAATTACAAAAAATTCGGGAAAATCGGTCCGAAATCCGCGGAAAACCTCACTCTTTGAAGTCCTACTCGTTGAAATTTTTATTCGTTCGTATCTGATAACTTACTCGCTCCGGGATGACATATCTTATTATTCATTATTTTTGGAAATTTCTACATTTTGTTTATATTTTGAATTGACATTTCAACTACGAATCCAACAACAAATCTCCTTGTGGTTGTTGTTGAATTGTAGTTGTTGTGCTAGTAACACAACCTTGTATAATTGAATCATGAGTAAAACTAGCAAAAGAGAAATAATTCAAAATTCTCTCTGAGTAAACATGTTTTAAAAAAGAACGGGAACGGAAATCTGGTAAAAATAGAAGCACAGACAAATTTCTTCTACTTGAAGTTTCTGTTATATTACTTTCAATGCATTTTGAATGCTACTACTTTTACTAGGAAAAATTTGTCGAGTAAAAACTAGTAAAAGAGAAAGACATTTTGAAAGTTCTCTCCTAAATTTGTATACTATTTTTACTAGTTTTTTGAGTAAATGAACGCTTTTTGGAGTAAAACTGGTAACAATGGTAAATATAGTAACTTGTAGTAGGTAAAGGAACAAAGCTTTTGATACCAACCACAAAAAATAACAACTTTTTTTAATTCTCTTTTGAAATCCCTACGTAAAATCATGCTCATTTAGACAGTGAGTCTTTTGTTTCAGGAACAGGGGACAAATTTGTGATTTTATTCGTTCACTCACATTTATTTTATTAAATTTGTTTTTCGTATTCAGTCACTCATAAAATGAAATGTCAATTTGTCTTGTATTTTCATTTCGAGATCCTTTTTCCAAAAATAATTTACTACAAAGATATTCCTTCAGGTAGAAATGTCAAAATCTTTCAGTTACGAACGAATAGGAATGAATTGTCACACGCGAATTGAACTATTTTTGCACTTATCGTCAAATTGTCAAATTGAACTATTTTTGCACTTATCGATTAATATTAATTTTTTAATTGTTACAATTGCAAACTATTCGTTCGTAACTGACACTTACTCGCTATCGGAAGAAAAATAATAAGATATCACAGACCTTAAATTATACAGATGTGCCGTCAGTCGGAAACGTCAAAATCTATTAATTACGAACGAATAAGAATGGACAGTCACACGGGAAAAAATAGTGTTCCGCGAACATAGTTTGAAATTTTTTTGTACTAATCGATTAATATTAATTTTTAAATTGTGACAATTACAAAAAATTCGGGAAAATTACAAAAAAAATTGGAACCTAGCGGTGAAATCCTGCTAGATCTAGAACGTTCTGGCTGCAAGGTCGTGGCATATGCGGACGACCTGGCAATCGCAGTGAGTGGCAAATTCGAAAACATCCTCCGAGATACTCTACAGGTGGCTCTGAACAAGTTGGCTAGATGGGCCAGAAGCAGCGGTTTGGGTGTTAACCTAAACAAGACAGAATTGGTTCTCTTTACTAGGATGGAATGTGTGATGAATAAACACGTGGACCTCCTCCTCGGATAAATGGAACTGTTCTAGTCTTTTCTGAAAGTGCAAAATTTTTAGGAATAATTTTGGATAGGAAACTGTCATTCAGACTAAACGTACTGGAACGTGTAAAGAAGACCAACATCGCCCTATATTCCTGCAGGAAGGCTTTAGGGTCGCGGTGGGGCCTCTCTCCTAAAACTGTCCATTGGATATATATAGCAGTGGTTCTTCAAATACTGTTATACGGCATTGTGGTATGGTGGACGGCAAACGACAAACTAACCATCACAAACCTGCTAACAAGGGTTCAGAGAACTGCCTGCCTGTGCATAAGCGGAGCGTTAAGGACAACAGCGACTGAGTCTCTACAAGCCCGTTTCCATATACTGCCGATTAATGTTGTGGCGAGAGAAGTTGCAACCAAAGCGGCACTAAGATTAAACTGCCTATCAATGTGGAGGTACAAGAACTACGGTCACATGAGGATATCAAAGTGTAGTGCTATGGTAACCGACCGAGTGGACTATATATCAACGGTGCGCACCTTTGAGAGGAACTACATCACTATGATACCAGCCAGGGATGAATGGGATGGCAGAATACCCGGTAACTGAAACCATCTCCACTTCTATACGGATGGTTCGGAGCTTGATGAAAAGGTTGGCTTCGGAGTACACTGTGAAGAACTTAATTTGGATATAGCTCACAGACTACCAGATACCTGCAGTGTCTATCAAGCCGAAATAATGGCAATATGGGAAGTCGCCAAGAGGCTGAGTCGGAACATAGTAACCAACACTGGCGTTGTCATTTACTCGGACAGCCAGGCTCCCATCAATTCTCTGGAGGCAACATCCCTAAATTCACAAACTGGCCTCGACTGCCGCAGATCTCTTAACGAGATGGCTGAGCAGTTTAATATACACCTCATATGGGTGCCTGGGCATAGGGATATGCCGGGGAACTGCAAAGCCGATGAACTTGCTAGGAAAGGGACGACATTATAAATTCCCGAAGATTTGCGTGCAAGCTTTGGCTTAGGCAAGAGGCAATCAGGCAGTCCAACAAAAGATGAACTGAAATCGGCACCTGTAGGGTAGCTAGACAAATCTGGCCAAGGTATGACCTAATTGGATCAAAATATCTCCTCGCACTAGAAAGGCAAAGATTGTCTACGTTAGTATCGGTTCTGATCGGCGAACACGCTTAATCGGCGAACACGCCAAAAGATTGGGTATTAACTCTAATGACTTTTGCAGGAGCTGTGGGATGAGGAAGAAGTGGAGAGCATTGAGCACTTGCTATGCGGCTGCCCCGCTCTGAGTAAACGTCGACTGGACATACTAGGGTCGGCCTTTCTAGGCAGCCTAACAGATCTTTCCAGTACCGATATTCGTACTATCGATAAATTTGTATTTGTATTTCTACAGCCACATGTGGATATTACATTTTAGTGAAATGGTAATCGACCGAGTGGCATACATACCAACGGTGTACAAGAGGAATTCTCGACTGCCGCACATACCTTAACGAGATATGTGAACAGTCTAACATATCCCATATATAGGTACCTGAATTTACATATATTGGTGCTCCAACATTATAAAAATGTATGTCTCTAGGGTAGCTAGATATAATCATGGCATTCAAAAATCTCCTCGCACTCGAAAGTGAAAAAAACTATCTATGTTAGTGGCAGTTCTCACGGAAATTGGAAATTTAGTCCAATGACTTCTGAATAAGTTGAGGAGATGAGGAAGAAGTGTTGAGAATTAATCACCTGCATTGTTACTGGTATGTAACGGGTGTTATTTTTTAAAGCTTAAGAATTTAAAATTATAATACAAGAAAAAAATGTTGTTGAAATTAATTTTTTTACAATCTGGTAGGTAATTTCATGGCATTTATTTTTTAAATGTGATTTCCGGAATATATATGTCCGCCGCGGCAACGAGTTACTTGGTCCATTCGATCAGTCCAATTTTTGACTACTTTTCCAATAAATCTGGCCGTATGGCATTAATGGTGGCTTGAATATTGGCTTCCAATGCTTCAAGAGTTGATGGTTTGCCGGGATAAACCAATTCCTAAACATTGCCCCATAAAAATACAGGGCGCATTAAATCGCAAGAACGAGGGGGGCCAGTGAACAGGACCACTTCTTGAAATAAAGCTGTCACCAAATTGATTTTGCAATAAATTGATTGTTATGCGCGCTGCATGGCCAGTTGCGCCATCTTGTTGAAACCAAATGTCGCTGATGTTTAGCTGATTAATTTTTGGAAAGAAAAAATATGCCAGCCTGGCTCGATAGCGCTGGCCATTCACCGTAACGGCAGCTCCTTCCGCATTTCGAAAGAAACTATGATGCCGATGATGCCGCCAGTTTGTAAGCCGGCCCAAACATTCAATTTTAATGGATGTAATAGTGATTCGTTAATGGCTTGAGAATTGCCTTCGCTCCAAGTAAGGCAATATTGCTTATTGACGTAGCCATTTAACCAGAAATGAGCTTCATCACTAAACACAATTCTTTGATTTGAACTTCTCGAACAGATTTATATTTTTCAAAGTAAATTTCCACAATTTGGAAGCCTTGTTCTGGGGTTAAACGGTTCATGATGACTTGCCAAACCTTACTGAACAGAAATGTCAACACAGTTTGACATTATCAGCTGTTAAAACATAATTATCGATATATAAAGTTCTCATGCAGCTTAAAAATTCACTATAAACGACGTCTGGATACACTGGGACGGCATTTATAGAAGATCAGACCATTACCGGTGATCTGAATGAAGGACAAATGGACCCGTGGTAGCACCAGGGACCTCAAATGATCTACATACGTGAACTGGTAACTCCGGCTGCCACTTTAACCTAAACCTATTCCTATATAGGGTCGCACCTTGTCCACAGTTTACTGTCAAGATATATAATTTATATGTAGGTCTTTTTTGAGTCCTTTATTTTCGGAAACAACTGGAAAACACCCATTTTCCTTTCAACATACCTCCTTCATCATCGCACAAATGCAAATCAATGCGCTGACTAAAGAAATGATACGAAGTCTCTCTCACATCAAAGGCATTAAACATTTTCAGCTGGGCATTTGTATGTGACGATTCACTCTGGCGATTCTGTTGCTGGGCCAATTGAGCCTGATACTCGGGAAGAGTCTGAAAGAAGAGCAAAGCAAATAGTATTTACAAAACTAAACATCAATATAATCTTTCAACTTACCTCTAATTTACGAGCTGCTTTTGACTTCTGCGTTGCATGTGTTGCGGCTTTTATAAGACCCGATAGTGAGTCGACAAAATGTAAGGCGGCCTTCAGCTGGGAGTCTGTTAAAACCCATAACAGATCATCGAGTATGAGGACCAAACGTGAAGCCAATAGACTGCAGTCGGACAAACGTTTGCGAATGGTGATACGACATCGGGCATGATTTGTTAGTAGTCTCAGAGGTGTTAGCGATTTATCCTGCGTAGAACTGGCCTCTATGCGTACTGTTTGCCAAGAGAGCTCTTTGAAGATTAACAGAATACCCTTGTGGGAATCTTTAAGGCGAGTAAAGCGTAAATCACCAGTAGCCCATTTTGGAGTTTTCGATTCGACACGAATGCGGGACATCTGAAAGCGGGGCGGGACAGAGAGAGAAAGAGAAATTGTAAATAAAATGAATGCTCTTTCAAAGTGTAAAACATAAAAATATCAAACGATTGTGGCATAGGCAGATATTTTGTTGTTATAGTCCTTAGGGAATTATTTTAATATGAACAATTGTTTTTTTAGGGGGTAAGGAGTTATTCCACTTAACGAAATTGAAATTGCTGTGCCGCCTAGTCGTATTCATCATATTCAGGTTCGCTCTTACCTGTACTGAGGCCGTAAACGCTGTACTTAAAAATTTCACATTTACTGTATTCACAATTATGGTTATGCCATCGACCACTTTATGTATAAAACTGTATTTGCCCTGAGGTATTTGTGGCAATGAACCGCCTCCAGCACTCCCGCCAGCTCCACCGCCATTGGGTGATTTATTTTCCGTTGGCCGGGCATTGGGATCACATGTCTCTACGGTTATGTTGACTTCATCCAAAGTCTACAAAAAGGAAGCAACAAAACGAGAATATTTAAAAAAATCCTTCTATCCATTAGGAATATCATTTCGAGATGCCATTGATGTGGATCCACAACCTACCAATGTGATGGGAACACTTTTCAGCTTTGTCCAACTGATGCGAAATGATACATGATTGCACCAGGCCGATGTCAATCGCAGCCATGAGGGTAATTCCAACAATTCGGTTAGTACAGCTTCATCCAATTGCAGATTTGAGAGTTCACCCTCACCACGAAATGTGCTCAAATTGATTTTATCCGATGAGAGATTTTTGGTGTATCTGCAGAAAATGATATGAAACAAACGAAATTGAAATTAATTAGGAGAACTGAATATTCAATGTGGTTAGAGTGAGTGAGTGATGGGATGACAGAGATGGGATGTGCAAAGCAATTGATATAAGAATATTAGTGAAAGCTAAGTAATGATCGGGGGATTTTTAAAAAAGAAATCGAGTTGTAATCACTTAATTGACAATTTTATCTTTTAAACCCCCTTTTCAAAAATAATAATACATATTTATAAAATAAATTTTCAAAAGGATATCGTAGAAATCTTCAAGCGAAGCCGTGAGTACATTTAAAAATCATGGTACCAAACATATTCGTGGATGTTATGTTTAAAATATTTGAATTGGTAATTTTTATGAGGATTTCAGGATTTGGACTATATTTGGCTACATTTTTCACAGAATTGTAAGTTGGTGTCATTGATGTGTAAAATGCGAATTACATTTGTAGATTCGTCGGATGCGTTCAAAAACGTTAACGACGCGAACATGAATCCCTGCCATAAAAAGAACAACTTACGACCCTTAAAATTTTTCTTATTTTCTCAGATTTCAAATGCTAATATCATCTCTTAAATTTTTTTGTATTTTTTTTTGCCAACTATAAAATATTTCATTTTGAGCAGAGAATCGATATGCAATTTTATATTAAAATCGGAAATGCTGACAAAAAAAGTGTTCGGTTTGATGTGGAATGAACGATATATAGAAATCGATGGAGAAAACCAAGTAAGGAAGTTCAGTCGGGTAAACCGACTTATGAATCACCTCTCCTTGAGTCCCAAAAAAATATTAGTAAATTTGTTTATTTTTTGTTTTAATTAAATGATTATGAATTTAAATAGCCTTTAATATCTTTAAAGTAAAAAGCTGTAAAGTTATAAGCTGTTTACTTTTGGTACAAAAAGGTCCATTTGTTTGGGAGGATCCAGAAAGGGCTTCCCAATAATGGTCACTTTTCTCTGGACTCTAGGTACTATAAGAGCATTACACAGTACAAAATTTCAGTATTAATATTATAGGCTGTTAATTTTTGGTGTAAAATGGTACCAAAAGGGGCATACCAATTACGGTCACTTTCCTCCAGACTCTAGGTACTATAAAAGCATTGCACTGTACGCAATTTCAATCATTTGTAGCTGTTTACTTTTGGTACAAAAAGGTCCATTTGTGTGGGAGGTACCAAAAGGAGCGTGGCAATAATGACAATTTTTCACTGTATTTTAGGTACTATTAAACCATTTCACTGTACAAAATTGCAAGTCTTTGTATGCACTGGTAATAAAGTTATAAGCGTTTAACTTTTGGTTCAAAATTGTCCATTTGTGTGGGAGGGTGCGGCGGGAATTTTTAAAATGTCGCAACATGATGTGGTGATATTATTCTTCAGAAACGAAATCACCATTAGTCGGTTTACACCACTGAAATTCTGTCACTTTGTATTGGAACTGTTTTGTGATAATTTAAAGCCCATCTACAAAAGGATTTGCATAAATTACGAATTATTTTGGTATGTAAAAAGAGTTTATACAAAATATGAAAACATTTCATACAAAATATATAATTTGTCATGTATCACAAACTAACTAAACGAAGGTAAATTCAGCATAAATTCACAGATTATTATTTTCAGAACATGACTGCAAAAAATGCAATTGTCAACATTTATAATTGCAATATAAACCACATAACATATCTGCGACCACAATCAGTCTACAATCTAATTCGATTAGACTCGTCTGAAATCATTATTATTAATGAAAACATTGGAAATCCACGCATTGTTCTATAAAAATAATTAGTGGATTTTTACCCATAGCAACCAAGCCCTGAAATCTGTAATAAGTGTTTATAAAGACATTGTGCAATGATTTTATAAAATAGTTACTACAAGAGACATGGCAAATTCCGTGTAATGGTAGACCTCGCCAAGCGACAGTTAAACTATTAGTTGTTTATCTATCTACATCATAAATGTAGAGGATGAACCATGGGAAAATTATCGACAGTTTATATTCAATATCCTCTATCTTAAAAAACGCAATTGTTCAGTAGAGCCAAAAAACCGTTTATATCCCTAATTTTAAAGAAAATTAAAATTGTTTGTTCTACAATGTTTATTACACCTAACTACGTGAACTACTAAATAATATTTTTTTAATGTTCTTTTTTTAATCCATTTTAAAATTGTCATAGCAAAAATGGTATTCTTGTGGAATCATAGCTTAGATATAAAAATAGTCATAAGTCGAAAACTAAAGCATTGACTAAAAAAATTTAACCAAATTCGTGTTTAGCATACTATTTTCACCAAAGAACCATCTTTTAGAAGAAAAAAAAATACAAAAAAAATAGTCCTAAATTATATGAAGAGATAGAGGGTATTGCATTCAGAAAAAATAAGTGTATAAGATAGAGAAATTACAAAAATAACCATCAAATCTCAATTTTTGTTTTTTTTTATTTCCAAATTAGTACCAAATTACTCATTTTGCAAAAATTGAAGATATAGGGTTTTGAATATAAGCTCTCGATATATATATATATATATATATATTAAATTATGTAGCCTTCAACTTCTTCTAATATGACTTTTTCATTCTGACGAAAATCGACGCAAAATTTACAAGATTGCAGCTATTTAAATTCAAATTAATGATTTAAGCTTTCTTTTGAACAAAAAAAATAAAAAAAATATTGGTTTTGACAAAAAGTAGAAACAAATTTTATTTTCGCTAAATAAAATTCACAAAAGATATACTTGCTAATTTTTTATTTTCTTAAAAAAGATTAAAGAAAAAGCTATAAAAAGCACATTATACTAAATTTTCTAAATAACGGGTTTTCCAATAGGGATGATATGATTTTAAAGTGACGTTTCGGCCATTTGTTTTTCATTGTATTCAGTAGTGTTTACAATTTCATCATGGAGAGCTATACGCAAGAACAACGTTTACAAATTATTCCGTTTTATTATCAAAATAAATATCGTTCTCCAATTGCAACTTTTCGTGCGCTAAGTTCATTTTTATAAAATCCAAAAAAAAAACACTTTCCTGTCGACCTTGACACCCGTGAGCAATATTTTAGCTCTCGTTAAGAGCTATCTTTTTGCCATTGACCGATTCCCGATCCGACGTACCGTTAAGGAGTTAGAGCAAAAATAAACTTTCCGTTCACATTTGAAAATGATGCTATCATTTTTTTTTTAAATCCAAAAAAAGACACTTTCCCCTGGACCTACGACGACCTTGACCCCCATGAGCAATATTTTAACTCTCGTTAAGAGCTAACTTTTTGCCACTGACCGATTGTGGCTACGTGCCACACAGCAAATGAAGCAATTGAATTGTTGCGAGAAAAGTTTGGATATTCGATTATTTCAAGAAATTGTGATATTGAATGGCCTCCAAGAAGTTGTTATTTAACACCATTAGACTATTTCTTGTAGGGTTATTTGAAGTCATTGGTCTTTCGAAATAAACCAGACTCTCTTCAAGCTTTACAAGTTAATGTTGAACGTGCCATTCATGACATACGACTTGATTTAGTGGAAAAAGTGCTCGAAAATTGGGTTCATCGAATTCATTCCTGCAGAAGAAGTTGTGGAGGCCATTTGAATGACGTTTTATTTAGAACTTAATTGTATCGATTGTACTTCACATTAAATAAAAAACTTTTGATTTTCATTAACAATAAGTGTGCGTTTTTTGTTTTTAAAAAAATCATATCACTCTTATTGGAAAACGCTATAGTATATAAGTTATTAAAGAATCACTAATTGTTGACCCTTTGAGGGGGATGTACTCCAAGGAATGAACCAACATGATCCATCTTTTATTTTAGCCTGAGACTGGAAAAATATTAACACATACCAATTTGAAGTCAATCGGTTAATCCTATCGTAAATTATCGTACGCACTGGCCAGGCAGACGGACGGACATTGCTCAAATGACTTAAAAAGGCCCAAAATTGATTTCCGCCAAATATTCTTAGGGTCTCTTAGGTCACTCCTTTTTGCCCGAAGCTACTGATGTATACCCTCGTTCACAATAGTGGGGATATAAAAAGCCGGATTATGTTCAAATTCTCTTATATCTACCAAAAGTGCTATATTTTCTACATTTATCCATAGATTTTCTTCAAATAGGCACACAAACTAATTTTTGGCGATTTGTGATGCCGATTTTTTTAATATTTTTCCGGTTTAGGACACCATATTACACCAGAGGTACGAAAAGGGTGTGGCAATCGGTTACTCCTATCTAAAGTTATCGTACGCACTGGCCAGGCAGACGGACGGACATTGCTCAAATGACTTAAAAAGGCCCAAAACTGATTTCCGCCAAATATTCTTAGGGTCTCTTAGGTCACTCCTTTTTGCCCGAAACTACTGATGTATACCCTCGTTCACAATAGTGGGGGTATAAAAGGCCGGATTATGTTCAAATTCTCTTATATCTACCAAAAGTGCTATAATTTCTACATTTATCCATAGATTTTCTTCAAATAGACTCGAAGTAATTTTTTGCGATTTGTGACGGTAAATATTGTTTGTGTGTTTAGGACACCATATTACACCAGAGGTACCAGAGTGGCCTTCGGTAGCTTAGTGGTTAGTGCGTTAGACTTGGATCCCGAAGGTGCTGGGTTCAACTCCCAGCCATGGCACCGGAAAAATTTAACATCAGCATTTCATGTTTTCATCATAATTCGAGTTTCTGCAGCTAAAAATAAAAAACTCACCGGTCGCACTACCACTACAACAACATCTGATCACACAAGTCAACAGGGAAGCTAAAAATAGACATAACACCATGACGACTATTAACAGTAATGCAGCGCTTCTAGTGGAGAATAGAAATGGCAACACTCAAATAACATCCATTCCCTGATATTAGCAGACGAATGTTAATTTACAACCGGACAACATTGAGTGGATGAAAACAACATAAGGTTCCCGCGATAATCGGATATATGCCGGAACGAAGTCTGTAATAGGAATAGACTTAAGGATTATCAACTCAGCGTCTCCAAGCTGCTACAACAACAACAGAGGTACCAAAAGGGGCGTGGCAACCACGCCTACTTTTCACCTGACGGTAGGTACTATAAATGCACTACACTGTACAAAATTATTTCACTAAATGTTAACCCTTTGTGAGTGAGGCAGGTACTAGAAGGAGTGGACCGATATGGCCCATCTTCGAACTTAGCCTATGATAGAAAAAAATATTATCACATACCAGCATCTTCACAGATCCGTAATAAATACGGGTGTTTTTCAGAGGAGGAGAATTTTAAATTTAAGTACAGTATTGATTTTTTTTCTATTTCTAAACACACATTTTGAACTGTTTTATGTTGTGCTGGTTTTTTGCTTATCCTAAAGGGAATTCACAGATACAAATATATTCTTATCAATAAATGAAAATGTGAACTCAATCTATTATATAAGTACAAAACAAATAAAAAATGTAGGAGTACCATCAGTTACTCTTTAACATTCAACAGCGATGGTGAGGCATTTAATAAAATTATCAATTTTAATAATTGTGGGACAAATAGTCCAAGCAACGCCTCTAGATAAATGGCAAAATCTTGGAGACTTTGGAACAATTTTCATAGAAGAAGAGCAAAAGGTAAGTAATTTTGGTTAAATATATTCCAAGCTACCAAAAGAAAACTAAAGGCGAACATGAAAAAAAAAGCAATTTTCTTCATAAAGGTCTTTTAATGAAGAACATTATTTTAATCTTAGACTTATTTTTTGCTGGAATATTTTGTTTAATCTTTATAATAAATCTATTTTGTTTTTAGTACAATTGGTTCCAAGCCTCGAACGAATGTGCCATGCGAAATTTGACTCTAATTACTGTGGAGACATCCGAGAAAAATGCAGCTATTCTGGCAATTTTAAGAAAACAACAATTTGGTAATTTATTTTTTTACACATGGAGAATATGTGGCTGTTGCTCAAAACAAACTCAGATATAGACAAAAATGCAAACAAAAAAAAATAACAGATGTATTTGAGTAACATATCTTTCATTTCTGAAGGCGGAAAAACCACGTTTTATTCATTTGAAGATCATCAATTTTTATCTGTGTCTTTTAGTTATTTTGTACAGTATTGTTTTCATTCAGCTTCATATTTTGGTTTACATTTTTGCTTAATTTATATTAGATATTCCTTTAAATTTCTGGATGGGTGGCAATGATCTTGGCGAAGAGGGAACATTTGTTTGGTCAGCCACTGGTAAACGATTTGAATACTCAGATTGGCTTAAGGGTCAACCAAGTAACGCTCAAGATCAGGAACATTGTGCACACTACTGGTCTAATTACAATTTCGAATGGAACGATGCCCCATGCGATGGACGAATGGGTTTTATTTGTGAAGAAAATCGATTTTTAGCTGCATCTCGTCGAGATTTGGAGATTAAGAAGAATTTCATACATCAATTGTTTGCGTTGTAAAAGAAACATACAGTTTTTCAAATAAATAAAGGAAAGATATGCAACAAAAATTTGATATTATTTCAATAAACACTTCTTTCCCTGCTAAAAAAAAAACTAAAGTTTTGATTTAATTACGAAACTGAAAATTAAATGGAAAGACCACAGTGTTCTTGACTTTAGTCTAGAGGAAGACCACAGTGCTCTCGACTCTAGCATAGAGGAAGACCACTGTGGTCTTGACTCTAGCATATAGGAAGAGCAACATTAAAACAGAACATTATAAATCAGAACAAAACATTTTTGCGATTTTTAAGGCACTGGTACACTGAAAAAAATTTGTCATAAAATTAAAGAAATGCTCCAAAGACTTTCTTAGTCTTCAAAATAAGTACATTTTGTACTAAAAATTAAGAAAATGTACTTAAAATTAAGTAATTTACTTAATATTATTGAAATTATCTATATTTTAAGTACAAAATGTACTTATTTTAGAAACTAATGACGTCTTTGGAGCATTTCTTTAATTTTATGACAATTTTTTTTCAGTGTAGATTTGTTCCGCATTTTTTTTTCTGTTTAATTCTATAAAAAACGCAATTTAGACGAAATTTTCATTAAAAAAATGAAATTTCGACGAAATTTTCTGTAAAAAACTACAATTTAGACGAAATTTTCTGAAAACAATACATATTCGACGAAATTTTCTGAAAAAAATATATGTTCGATGCAATTTCCAATAGAACAATAAATTTCACTAAAAATGAAATTTCGACGAAATTTGGTATAACAAAATACAAAGTCCACAAAATGTTCTATAAAAAGTGAAATTTCGTCGAAATTTTCTATAAGTATAAAAATTCAATTTCGACGAAAATTTGCTATAAGTATAAAAATTCAATTTCGACGAAATTTTCTATAAAAATTAAATTTTGACGAAATTTTCTATAAAAATTCAATTTCGACGAAATATTCTAAACAAAAATTTAATTTCGACGAAATTTTCTATAAGTATAAAAATTCAATTTCGACGAAATTTTCTAAACAAAAATTCAATTTCGACGAAATTTTTTAAAAAAAAATAAGTTTGGACGAAATTTTCTAAAAAAAAAAAACAATTTCGACGAAATTTTCTAAAAAAAATCAATTTCGAGGAAATTTTCTAAAGTAGAAAAATTAAATTTCGACGAAATTTTCTATAAGTATAAAAATTCAATTTCGACGAAATTTTCTATAAGTATAAAAATTCAATTCCGATGAAATTTTCTATAAGTATAAAAATTCAATTTCGACGAAATTTTCTATAAATATAAAAATTCATTCAAATTTTCTATAAGTATAAAAATTCAATTTCGACGAAATTTTCTATAAGTATAAAAATTCAATTTCGACGAAATTTTCTTTAAGTATAAAAATTCAATTTATACGAAATTTTCTATAAGTATAAAAATTCAATTTCGACGAAATTTTCTAAACAAAAATTCTATTTCGACGAAATTTTCTAAACAAAAATTCAATTTCGACGAAATTTTCTAACAAAATAAATTTGGACGAAATTTTCTAAACAAAAATTCAATTTCGACGAAATTTTCTTAAAAAAATAAATTTGGACGAAATTTTCTAAAAAAAAAACAATTTCGACGAAATTTTCTAAAAAAAATCAATTTCGACGAAATTTTCTATAAGTATAAAAATTCAATTTCGACGAAATTTTCTATAAGTATAAAAATTCATTCAAATTTTCTATAAGTATAAAAATTCAATTTCGACGAAATTTTCTATAAGTATAAAAATTCAATTTCGACGAAATTTTCTATAAGTATAAAAATTCAATTTCGACGAAATTTTCTAAAAAAAATAAATTTGGACGAAATTTTCTAAAAAAAAAACAATTTCGACGAAATTTTCTAAAAAAAAATCAATTTCGACGAAATTTTCTAAAGTAGAAAAATTAAATTTCGACGAAATTTTCTATAAGTATAAAAATTCAATTTCGACGAAATTTTCTATAAGTATAAAAATTCAATTCCGATAAAATTTTCTATAAGTATAAAAATTCAATTTCGACGAAATTTTCTATAAATATAAAAATTCATTCAAATTTTCTATAAGTATAAAAATTCAATTTCGACGAAATTTTCTATAAGTATAAAAATTCAATTTCGACGAAATTTTCTTTAAGTATAAAAATTCAATTTATACGAAATTTTCTATAAGTATAAAAATTCAATTTCGACGAAATTTTCTAAACAAAAATTCTATTTCGACGAAATTTTCTAAACAAAAATTCAATTTCGACGAAATTTTCTAAAAAAATAAATTTGGACGAAATTTTCTAAACAAAAATTCAATTTCGACGAAATTTTCTTAAAAAAATAAATTTGGACGAAATTTTCTAAAAAAAAACAATTTCGACGAAATTTTCTAAAAAAAATCAATTTCGACGAAATTTTCTATAAGTATAAAAATTCAATTTCGACGAAATTTTCTATAAGTATAAAAATTCAATTCCGATGAAATTTTCTATAAGTATAAAAATTCAATTTCGACGAAATTTTCTATAAATATAAAAATTCATTCAAATTTTCTATAAGTATAAAAATTCAATTTCGACGAAATTTTCTATAAGTATAAAAATTCAATTTATACGAAATTTTCTATAAGTATAAAAATTCAATTTCGACGAAATTTTCTAAACAAAAATTCTATTTCGACGAAATTTTCTAAACAAAAATTCAATTTCGACGAAATTTTCTAAAAAAATAAATTTGGACGAAATTTTCTAAACAAAAATTCAATTTCGACGAAATTTTCTTAAAAAAATAAATTTGGACGAAATTTTCTAAAAAAAAAAACAATTTCGACGAAATTTTCTAAAAAAAATCAATTTCGACGAAATTTTCTATAAGTATAAAAATTCAATTTCGACGAAATTTTCTATAAGTATAAAAATTCAATTCCGATGAAATTTTCTATAAGTATAAAAATTCAATTTCGACGAAATTTTCTATAAATATAAAAATTCATTCAAATTTTCTATAAGTATAAAAATTCAATTTCGACGAAATTTTCTATAAGTATAAAAATTCAATTTCGACGAAATTTTCTTTAAGTATAAAAATTCAATTTATACGAAATTTTCTATAAGTATAAAAATTCAATTTCGACGAAATTTTCTAAACAAAAATTCTATTTCGACGAAATTTTCTAAACAAAAATTCAATTTCGACGAAATTTTCTAAAAAAATAAATTTGGACGAAATTTTCTAAACAAAAATTCAATTTCGACGAAATTTTCTTAAAAAAATAAATTTGGACGAAATTTTCTAAAAAAAAACAATTTCGACGAAATTTTCTAAAAAAAATCAATTTCGACGAAATTTTCTATAAGTATAAAAATTCAATTTCGACGAAATTTTCTATAAGTATAAAAATTCATTCAAATTTTCTATAAGTATAAAAATTCAATTTCGACGAAATTTTCTATAAGTATAAAAATTCAATTTCGACAAAATTTTTTTATAAGTCTAAAAATTCAATTTCTACGAAATTTTCTTTAAGTATAAAAATTCAATTTCGACGAAATTTTCTAAACAAAAATTCTATTTCGACGAAATTTTCTAAACAAAAATTCAATTTCGGCGAAATTTTCTAAAAAAAAAATAAATTTGGACGAAATTTTCTAAAAAAAAACAATTTCGACGAAATTTTCTAAAAAAAATCAATTTCGACGAAATTTTCTATAAGTATAAAAATTCAATTTCGACGAAATTTTCTATAAGTATAAAAATTCAATTTCGACGAAATTTTCTATAAGTATAAAAATTCAATTTCGACGAAATTTTCTATAAGTATAAAAAAAATCAATTTCGACGAAATTTTCTATAAGTATAAAAATTCAATTTCGACGAAATTTTCTAAACAAAAATTCTATTTCGAAGAAATTTTCTAAAAAAAATCAATTTCGACGAAATTTTCTAAAAAAATCAATTTTGTTGAAATTTTCTAAAAAAAAATCAATTTCGACGAAATTTTCTATAAAAATTAAATTTCCGATAAAAATTCAATTTCGGTGAAATTTCATATAAAAATTCAATTTCGGCAAAATTTTTTTTGTAAAAATTAAATTTCGATGAAATTTTCTATAAAAGTTCTTGACTCTAGTATAGAGTAAGACCACAGTGGTATTGACTCTAGTATAGAGGACATTAACACAGAACATTAAAAACAGAACTAAACGTTTTTGCGATTTTTAAGGCACTGGATTTCAGGTAGGTTTGTTCCGCATTTTTTTTTTCTTTTCATTATCTACATTAAAGTAAATAATGAAATTATCTTTGGTTTGCCAACGCCGAGAGACAGTTTAGGGGATAATACTAATTTACACACATAATCTAACTCCAAATAGAATTAATTATAAAACATATTCATCTGACGCACCTGCTGCCCTAGTTTCCCTTTCATGTTTTGATATTCCAAAAATAGTTATCTTTCATTTACCATTAACTTTCAAGAGTTTTACAAAAATTGCCAATGAACCGAAACTCAATTGACCCCAATATATTTGTTCGCCAGCCAAAGGGCCATCTACCTGTTTGGGCGTTAACAACATCTGCTAACTTGACAAGCAAGGATTAAGTATGCAGCAGTACGTGGATACGAGTATGTGTGTCAGTAGTCTCCTATAAAACAAAGTCAATGTCCTTAATAAGACGTCCACATCACACTAAAAGCCAATGATGGCCTTAATAAAATGTAGCAAATTTATACATCATTTCCAATTTGCCAGTTCCAGTCCCATCTCTGCATCGTCATCATCAACCGGATGACCGATCGAACATTGGTCATTTGTTTCCACTGATGCTGCTGTTGTTGTGTGTTGTTGTGTGGCTGGCATCCAATGATTTTCTGGTCACATTGATTGACCCCATGGCGTTCTAAATGCCATTGAAATGTTAGCATTATTTAACTTTTAATGGGAGGGTTGTCTGTTTACAGTTATGGGTGCCCTGGTCAGTTGTTGGTCATTTATTGATACTTGTCGCAATGTTGTCGATGATGATGACGATGACAATGCTGATGATGATGATGGCAATGCTGATGATGTCGTTCGTTATTCATGCTCTTGTTACCGGGTTGTCGTAGTCTTCCTCGTCGTTCGTCAATGTTTCCAAACATTAACGATATGTGAATACAGACCGAAAATGTTCCAACCTGCACATAAATACGTACTCTTATTTTCGAATATATGACACATTACCCATGGGATTGTAGTGGCCAATCTCTGATATGGTTAATTTATGATTATGAGGCAATTTTAAAAGCAATCAACAGTAAGAGGAGCAATTTAAAAAAACTTAAATTTAATTTTTGTTTTTATTTCAATAAAAGAATTTGCAATTTCATTTCTTTCTTTTATCGTATTATCGACCCCTAGACTTCTCGTCGTATGATCAATATAAATAAATTTGCATTGCTCATACGACACCCAAGATGTTAGGAATAATTTCAATTAAAATCGATTTCTTAAACCAAAATAAAGAAACATGTTGAAAAACATGTTAATGATTGAGTATTTATTTCTATAAATCTGGATATTTTTCAGAAGAGCTAAAACTGTTGACTAACAGAGACTAGACATGCATAGATGTATCTATTTTATAGAAAATATCGTCCAAATTTAATTTTTTATAAAAAAATTCATCGGCATTATATTTTTATAGAAAATTTCGTCTAAATTTTATTTTTTATAGAAAATTTCCTCAAAATTGTATTTTTTTTTTATAGAAAATGTCGCTGAAATTGTTTTTTTTTATAGAAAATTTCGTTGAAATTGTTTTTTGTTAGAAAATTTCGTCAAAATTGTATTTTTTATAGAAAATTTCGTCGAATTGTATTTTTTATAGAAAATTTCTTTGAATTTGTATTTTTTCATAGAAAATTTCGTCAAAATTGTATTTTTTTATAGAAAATTTCGTCGAAATTGTATTTTTTCATAGAAAATTTCGTTGAATTGAATTTTTAAAGAAAATATCGCCGAAATTGCACTTTTAAGAGAAAATTTCGTCGAAATTGCATTTTTATAGAAAATTTCGCCTATATTCTTTCATAGAAAATTTTCCTTTTTATAGAAAATTTCGTCGAAATTTCACTTTTAAGAGAAAATTTCATCGAAATTGCATTTTTATAGAAAATTTCGCCTATATTCTTTCATAGAAAATTTCGTCGAAATTGCACTTTTATAGAAAATTTCGTCGAAATTTCACTTTTTATAGAAAATTTCGTCGAAATTTCACTTTTCATAGAAAATTTCGTCGAAATTGCACTTTTTATAGAAAATTTCATCGAAATTGCACTTTTCATAGAAAATTTCGTCGAAATTGCACTTTTTATAGAAAATTTCGTCGAAATTGCACTTTTCATAGAAAATTTCGTCGAAATTGCACATTTCATAGAAAATTTCGTCGAAATTGCACTTTTCATAGAAAATTTCGTCGAAATTGCACTTTTCATAGAAAATTTCGTCGAAATTGCACTTTTCATAGAAAATTTCGTCGAAATTGCACTTTTCATAGAAAATTTCGTCAAAATTGCATTTTTATAGAAAATTTCGTCAAAATTGCATTTTTATAGAAAATTTCGTCGAAGTTTCACTTTTATAGAATATTTCGTCAAAATTTCATTTTTATAGAAAATTTCCTCAAAATTGTATTTTTATAGAAAATTTTGTCGAAATTGCATTTTTATAGAAAATGTTGTCGAAATTGATTTTTTAGAGAAAATTTCGTTGAAATATTTTTTTTAACTTTTTTCTAAACTGTTTTTTTTTAAATTGTCTAAATTGTTTTTATCTCCTCACCTTAGAGAGGAGGATATATATCATTTGCTACGAGCCAAAGGTGTAACACATCGAAGGAGTGACCTAAGACCCTAAGTATGTTCGGCGGAAATCCGTTTTGGGTAATTTTAAGTCATTTGAGCCATGTCCGTCCGTCTGTCTGCTGGCTGGTGCGCACGAAAGGAGTAACCGATTGACTTCAAATTTGGTATGTAGTAATATTTTTTTCTATCTCCGGCTAAGTTCGAAGATGGGCCATATTGGTCCACTCCTTCTCGTACCTCCCTCACAAAGGGTTAAAATGTTTTGAAATATTGATTCATTAATAACTGCTATACTACTTATTCGAATCTTCTGAAATTCCACATATGGTATGAGTTTATTAGTCGCTATCAACTCGAGAAAAATGGGCGAAGTTTCCACGTCCCTTTTGGTACCTCCCACACAAAGGTACCATTTTTCACCAAAAGTTAACAGCTTATAACATTAATACAAGTGTATAAAAATACTTGAAATGTTGTACAGTGTAATGTTTTTATAGTGCCTATAGCCCTGTGAAAAATGGGCGTTATCGTCACGCCCCTTTTTGTACCTCCCACACAAAATGGCCAAATCATACCACAATTTAATATCTCATAACAATATCTCATAAACGCTTATAATTCGGCACACTACAATGAATTTATAGTATCTACTTTTCAGCGAAAAATATGTGTATTTGTTAAACCCCTTCTGGTACCTCCCACACAAACTGACAAAATAATTTCTTCGAAATTGTATTTTTACAGAAAATTTCGTCGAAATTGTATTTTTTACAGAAAATTTTCGACTAAATTGTATTTTTTATAAAAATTTCGCGAAATTGCGTTATTTATAGAAATTGTATTTTTTATAGAAAATTTCATCTAAATTGCATTTTTATAAAAAAATTTCGTCGCAATTTTAATTTTCCACAAAAATTCGCCAAAAATTTAATTTGTCCACAAAAAATAATTTTTTTTGAAAATTTAGCAAAAATTTCTTTTTACAAGAAAATTTCGCCAAAAATGTATTTTTGTAAAAGATGTTGATGCATTTAAAGAACATTCGATTTTTTAAAAGAATTTTTTGGAATTGAATATTTTACAAAATGTTGTTTTATATATATCGTCGAAATTGTATTTAATACAAAATTTTATGTTGATGGAAAATTTCGTACAAAAATTTTCACAGTTTTTTTTATATAAATGTCGCCAAATTTTTATGGTGAATTTCGACAAAGTAGTTTTTTATTTGTAATAATTTTTTTCGAAACTGTTTTTATCCCCTCTCCTTAGAGAGGAGGGTATATACATATCATTTGCTACGAACCAAAAGGGTAACACAACGAAGGAGAGACCTAAGACCCTAAGTATGTTCTGCGGAAATCCGTTGTGGGTCATTTTAAGTCATTCTGTCTGTGTCTGTCTGCTGGTTGGTGCGCACGATAACTCTCGAAAGGAGTAACCGATTGACTTCAAATTTGGTACGTGGTCATATTTTTTTCTATCTCCGGCTAGTTCGAAGATGGGCCATGTTGGTCCACTCCTTCTAGTACCTCCCCCACAAAGGGTTAACTTTTAGTGAAATAATGATTTTTTAATACCTTATATACTACTTACTCGAATCTTCTGAAATTTCACACATAGAATTGGATTGTTAATCGCTAAGACATCAAGAAAAATGGGCGAAGTGGCCACCCCCTTTGGTACCTCCCGAATGGACCATTTTGCACCAAAAGTTAACTGCTTATGGCTTTAATATCAGTTCATACAAATACTTGAAATTTTGTACAGTCTAATGCTTTTATAGTACTTAAAGTCCAGAGAATGGTGGGCGTTATTGGCACGCCCCTTTTGGCACCTCCCGCACAAATGAACCATTTTGTACCAAAAGTTACCAGCTTATAACTTTAATACCAGTACATACAAATACTTGACATTGTGTACAGCGTTATGCTTTTTTAGTACCTAGAGTCTAGAGAAAAGTGGCCGTTGTTGGCATGTCCCTTTTGTTACCTCCCACACAAATGGACAATTTTACACCAAAAGTTAACAGCTTATAACTTTAATGCCAGTGCATATAAAATACTTGCAATTTTTATAGTACCTAGAGTCTACAGAAAAATGGGCGTTATTGGCACGACTCTTTTCGTACCTCCTACACAAATGAACCATTTGTACCAAAAGTTAACGGATTTTAACTTTTATACCAGAGAATACAAATAATTGAAAGTTTGTACGGTATAATGCTTTTATAGTATCTATAGTCCAGAGAAGAGTGAACTTTACTGGCATGCCCCTTTTGGTACCTCCCACACAAATCGACCATTTTGTACAAAAAGTAAACAGCTTTTAACTTTAATACCAGTACATACTTTAAAGTTATTAAATGCTATTAAAATTGATAATAATTTAATTACAACAAAAAATTAAATGTGTTTATATTTATTGTTGGTCTGTGCTTTTGTTAATAGAAAATATCACAGAAATTGTATTTTAATAGACAATTTTGTCAGAATAGAATTGTTAATAGAAAATTTCGACAGAATTTAATTTTAATGAAAATTTAAATTTATACAAAAATTGACGAATTTGCTTTTTTAAATTAAATTTTGCAAATTAATGGTAATTTCGCCATAATTTTTTGTACAAATTACATTTTACAGAAAATTTCGCCGGAAATAAATTTATGTGCTAAATTGCAATTTTTAAAAAAATTTCGCCGACATTTATAAATATTTTTGTCGAGATTGCGTATTGTAGAAAATTTACCTGAAATTAAATTTGTATAAAAATTTCGCAAATATTACATTATTATAGAAATTTTGGTGGAAATAACATTTTGTAGCAAATTTCGCCAAAAATACATTATTACAGAACATTTTGTCTTAATATAATTAATTTTTTTTATTTATTTAGTGGAAATTCTATTTTGATAGAAGATTTCGTTGAAACTAGAAAATTTTGTCAGAATTGAATTTTGATTAAAAATTCTACAGATTTTAATTTTTATGGAAATTTTTCATTTTTATGCAAAATTTCGTCGAAATTTAATTTTTATATAAAATTTCGCCCAAAATACATTATTACAGAACATTTTGTCGTAATGTAATTATTTTTTTTTTTTATTTATTTAGTGGAAATTCTATTTTGATAGAAGATTTCGTTGAAACTAGAAAATTTTGTCAGAATTGAATTTTTATTAAAAAAATTTCCAGAATTTAATTTTTATGGAAATTTTTCATTTTTTTGCAAAATTTCGTCGAAATTTAATTTTTATACAAAATTTGTTGGAAATTGCATATTTATAGAAAATTTAGTAGTAAGTGTACATTTACAGAAAATTCCGTAGAAATTGTATTTTTTTACAGAAAATTTCGTCAAATTTGCATTTTTTTAGAGAAAATGCCATCGAAATTGTAATTTTTTATTTATAGAAAATTTCGTTGTAATTGCATATTTATATAAAAATGTTGCCAAATTGCATTTTTACAGAAAATATCGCCGATATTACATTTTTATAGAAATTTTTTTTTGAATTGACTTTTCATAGAAAGTGTCATCAGAATTAATTTTTTTTAAATTTTCGTATATTAATAGCAAATTTTATAGAAAATTTCGCCGAAATTCTATTTTTATACAATTTTTTTTGGTCTGAATAGATTTTTTTATAGAAAATTCATCAGAATTCAATTTTTATTATTTGCAAAGTAATATCAAATTTGAAAATTTGATCGAATTGCTATTTTTATAGAGAATTTCGTTAACATTTAGTTTTTATAGAAAATGTTGACGAAATAGCATTTTATAAAATTTCGTCGAAACAGATTTTTTCCACAAAATTTCATCAAAATTTCATTTTTCCAGAAAAATGAAAAATTTATATTTATAAAAAATTTTGCTTGCATTTATAGAAGAATATTGCATGTTATAATTAGAACAAATTTTTAAATTGAATTTATACGGAAAATGTTTTCGATTGAAAATTTGTTTGAATTTAAATTTTTATAGAAAATTTTTTGTACTTTAATAGAACATTTTTTAAAATTAATGCAAATTTGGATAATGTTCTATAAAAAATTAAATTTTGCATAAATAATATGAAAATTTCAACGAAAAATTAAATTATGGAGAATTTTTTTTTTCAAAATTTAATTCCTACAAAATTTTCTATTTTCATCTTCTATCAAAATGCAATTTCCTCTAAACTTTCTATAAAAATTACATTTCGACAAAATGGTCTGTAAAAATCCAATTTCGGCGAAATTTTCTATAATGCAATTTTCAACAAACTTTCTATAAAAATACAATAATATCGAAATTTACCTATAAAATGATATTTTGACCAAAATTTATAGGGAAATTTACCATAAAACTGCGAATTTCCGAAATTTACTTCAAAAATTTAATATCAAAAATGTTTGTATAAATTGCAATTTCAACGAAATATTCAATAAAAATTCATTTCTGGCAAAACTTTCTATCAAAATTCAATTCTAAAAAATGTTCTATTAAAATACCAAAATTTTTTTTTAAAAAAAACAAAGTGACATCGACGAAATTTCCCGTAGAAATTCGATTTAAAAATGTGTTCTATAACATGTAATATTCTTCTATAAATGCAAGCAAAATTTTTTATAAGTATGCACACGCCAAACAACAATAATTTTTTTAACGTAATTTCATATTTTGTCTGATTTTTAAAGTTGCATATATCGAATAAATGGAATATTGGAAAGTTTGACGGAAATTGGTAAATTTGTATAAATTGCAATTTCTACGAAATATTCAAGAAAAATTCATTTCTGGCAAAACTTTCTATCAAAATTCAATTATAAAAAATGTTCTATTAAAATAAAAAAAAAATTAAAAAAAACAAAGTGACATCGACAAAATTTACCGTAGAAATTCGATTTAAAAATGTGTTCTATAATATGTAATATTCTTCTACAAATACAAGCAAAATTTTTTATAAATATGCACTTTTGGCGACATTTTCTGGTAAAATGCATTTTTGACGAAATTTTGTGGAAAAATTCAGTTGCGACGAAATTTTGTATAAAATGCTATTTATTTATTTATTTTATTTTATTCAAAATTATAACCAAGCCTTATGGTCATATATGGTAAAATAGGCTACAACATTTAGACATAAAAAATATAAACTATAAAAACTATCTAAAAATACGGAGGAATCTATAAAAATTAAATGTTGAAGAAAATCTCTATAAAAATGGCGTTCCGATAACATTTTCAATAAATATATATGCAATTTCTAATAAATTTGTTCTTACTTTACAGAAGATTTTGTTTTTTCTATACAATTTGTTGCAAATAGATATTATTTATAGAAAATTTCGTAGTAATTGCATAAAATTTCGTCGAATTTTTATAGAAAATTTTGTCAGAATTGAATCTTAGAAATTGTATTTAATATTCTCGAAATTGATTTTTTGTAGAAAATTTCAGCTGAATTGGATTTTCATAAAAAAAAAATCGCTCAAATTGCATATAAATAGAAAATTTCATAGAAATTGCATACATGTTTTTCAAGAATTGGTCGAGATGACATTTTTATAGAAAATTTCGCCAAAATTGTATTTTTATAGAAAAGTTGATGAAAATTTCATTTTATAGAAAATTTCACCAAATATGATTTTTATGGTTAATTTTGTTAATATTGCATTTTTATAAAAAATTTGGTGAATTAATTTTTTGTATAACATTATTTTGTATAATATTATTAGTAATTCTTAGTTGTTGTTGTTCTTTGTTATTCGACCTTTGTACTTTATTTAAGTATAGGGTGATCCATTTCGAGGTTCCCTACTTTTTTAAAGAAAAAAACACAGAAAATTCAAATTGTATGGGGAATGTTTATTATCGTTTGAAAGAACATTCTTTGGTATTTATTTTTATACCCTACACCACACTGTGGTACAGGGGAGAAGGAGAAGAAATAGAAATCGTTTATTATACCGATCGACTTAGAACCACTTTCTGAGTTGATTTAGCTATGTCCGTCCGTCTGTCTGTCTGTCTGTCTGTCCGTCTGTCTGTCTGTCTGTCTGTCTGTCCGTCTGTCTGTCTGTCTGTCTGTCTGTCTGTCTGTCTGTCTGTCTGTCTGTCTGTCTGTCTGTCCGTCTGTCTGTCTGTCTGTCTGTCTGTCTGTCTGTCTGTCTGTCCGTCTGTGCATGTATTCTTGTAATCAAAGTACAGGTCGCAATTATGATCCGATCTCGACGAAACTTTACACACATCTTTTTTTTGGCCCAAGGACGATCCCTATTGAATTTGGTTAAAATCGGTTCAGATTTAGATATAGCCCCCATATATATGTTAGCCCCGATTTGACATGTAAGCGCTGTAAACACTTTATTTTATATCCGATCAGTATGAAATTCGGCAGAAAGAGGTTTCTTATTATATGGATGAACACTATTAAATTTGGAAGAAATCGGTTCAGATTTAGATATAGCCCCCATTTATATGTTAGCCCCGATTTGACATGTAAGCGCTGTAAACACTTTATTTTATATCCGATCAGTATGAAATTCGGCAGAAAGAGGTTTCTTATTATATGGATGAACACTATTAAATTTGGAAGAAATCGGTTCAGATTTAGATATAGCTCCCATATATATGTTACCCCCGATTTGACATGTAAGCGCTGTAGAGACTGTATTTTATATCCGATCAGTACGAAATTCGACAGAAGGAGGTATTTTTACATGAATACGTATTCAGGGAAGATCGGTTCAGATTTACATTAAAGCTCCATATATATGTTCCTCCTGATTTGGTATCAAACCGCTATAGAAGTTGTATTTGACTTCCGAAAAAAAATTTTCCAGAAAGATGTTTCTCACTTTAGGAACGAATATTGCTTAATTTAGCGATTATCGTTTCAGAAGTAGAATACGTTTCTACCCATTTACCAATTATTCCAAATTATTATGGCAATGACCCTTATCGCATTGTTAGGGAGGTGTAGGGTATTATATAGTCGGCCCCGCCCGACTTTCTGCTTTTCCTTACCGGGTTGAAGATTATGTCTATCAAATGTTGGCCGCGGATACGTCTCAGATGGTCCATCCGTTGAGACCAATTTTCGATGACTCGTTCGAGCATTTCGACTGGCAACTGGCGAATGACACGCGTAAACGTTGTTCAGGCGTAAGTCTTTCCATGATGAAATGCCAAACAATACTTAACAATAATAACTTGACAGCATGACACGACTCACACGTGATCTGTCAAAAAAAGGCTATTGAAAAAAGTATCTCTGCTTGGATCACCCGTTATGTACTGCGAAAAGTGACTGCGAGTAAGAAGGGGGCACGTCGCTGTAATTTTAAAGTGTTTATTAATGTTTTTTTCAATTTCTGATGATGATCCACGAAGTGCATAGAAATATTGAATTAATGAAAAAAAAACAATTATTACTAATTTTTTTGTATTACCTTTTTCCCAATAATTTGCAGGTCAGTATAAACGGAATTCTCAAATGAGTAAAGAAATCTCCTTTTTTTTAAACAGTATACGGATAAAAGGGATACAATTTTGAATAAAATCTACTGTCTACATCAAACAACTCTTCACCAAGGGAAGTGCTCAATATACAACAAAACAACTAAATGTAATTTATATAATTAAGAAGCAAATCTCAATGTTGGCATTATTTATTAAGAATGTCATGTGGTATCCGGGTCGTATAATCAATAAGAATTAATTTTAATTACTCATACAACCTCTGGCGCTATGATTTTATAGGTAATTTTAAACTTATTAATTTAATGAGGATTTAAATGTTTTAATGCGCTATATATATACAAATCATATTGTGGCATATATGTACATATTTGTAGGCAGATATAATAATAGTCTATTATATAATGCCCAGCTTAGTTGTGCAAACAACTGCAGCAGCATTGTCGCCATTGCTGTTAGGATTAATGTAATTTATGGAGGGGATTTTAAACGTCATTCCTCGTACCATAAGTACAATAATTAAATATATCTATGTACTTCCCCCATAACCACTGGTGGATTATATAAGTTCAATAAATGACTACAAATAGTATATATTGCGATAAGCAAATCAAAATGACTTTGTAACAGCCATTTTTTCTAAGTGATGTGAATAATAAAACTTCAAAAACATGCTTGGCTATTTTTAAATCATCAAAGTCATAGTACATCAAATTAAAGACATCAAATTAATTGACTACAAATGTTAGCAAAATATTTTTTAACGTAACAATTGCAGTTTAAGAAAAGTAAGCAAAGATTAAAACACGATTATTTTTTGAAAAAAAAAATATTTTATTGGCTATTCTTATGAGAATTTAAAATTTTGAAAATGCCAAAAAAGATCTTTATGGTCAAAAAGTATGCTGTTTTGAAAAGGATTAATCGGTTCTTACAATATGGACCCAAAAAATACATGCCAAACAACAGTACTTTTTTCTGAGCGTAATTTAATTTTTTGTCTAATTTTTGGGGCCCAAATTTGGAGCTCACCTTCATTTTAAATATTTCCAAAGTTAAGTTTATTTCACATAAATGGAATATTGGAAAGTTTGACAGAAAATTGGTACATTTAGGGGTACATGGGCAATAATGTTTTACATATGGTACAAAAGGGCAGAAAGGACTAGACATGGTATAATTGAATATTGACAGAAAGGGTTAGACATGGTACAGTGGTTTCAAAAAGGGTTAACTATGATCACAGGTTGCTAGAGTAGCTCTTGGAACAAAAACTTGATGTGTGAAGTGTTTTTTCTACATTCGTTCTTTTAGTGTTACAGTGCAGCAACACTTTCATTTGAAAGGGCTAACCCAGTCCAACCAATATTAAACCCGAGCTAGATTCTACTTTGGGGGAGTCTGCTTCTTTGTTTACAACTATAAAATATTGGATGGCAGAGTTTAAACGGGGCGTACGAGCTGCCAAGACAGTGGTTCACGTCAGAAATGGTTAAGAAAAATCCACAAAATGGTGTTGGATGATCGTCGGCCAAAATCAATGAGTTAAGTTCGAACTGCTTCACTGAAACTGAAAAAAATGGCTGGGCGGGAAAAGTTTTTCCGGCAATGAAGACATGGAGGTTATGGTTGATGGCTTTAGACAGTTCTTACTATGCACCAGTAGTTCAGTGATAAGGCTGGAAATGCGGCAATAACAAAAGCCTATCATGGAATGAATGGGCAGAAATAAATGCAACAAACTATGTAAAACAAAGTAAATTGAAAAAATTATATAAAACATACTGTTTAGTATCAAAGCTATTAAATAGCTTTACTATACAAGTATACAAGTATCAAAGCTATTAAAAATCACTGGAAAAATTGAATCGAGCTAAAAGGAGATTATGTTTAAAAATTAAAAAAAAATTCTCAAATTTGTTGTGTTTTCTTTGTTAGGTGAGCATATTTTGAGACCGCCCCCGTATGTCCGCCGCCGCTACGAGTCCATTCGATCAGTCCAATACTTTTGCGATAAGGTGCATAACCACATTAACACAACGGGGCGATTTTGTACCAAAAATATGTAGAGCATAACTAGTGCTTTTCCATTGTAATAAATAAAAAATAAAAACTTAGTATATTTTACCATTTATTATAATCGCAGAATGGAAACTGAATCGTACGATTTATGATTCATTTTGTGCTTTTTATCTATAACCCCAAAAAGTAGAAACTATAGACTCATTATACCAATCGGGTCAGTGTCACTTTCTGTACATGTTGCAAATATAAGCCGACCTTTACGAAAATATTGTTCCTCACACATTAGGTAAGCAAAAATGTTTTATATTATTTTTTCAATTTACTTTGTTTCACATAATTTAATTCTGCCCTTTCATTCCATGATAGGCTTTTGTTATTGCCGTATTTCCAGCCTTATCACTGAACTACTAGTGCACTGTGCCAAGATCAATGACCCTCAGAGTTTTGAGATTAATTATAAATAGATTATTATGATTTTATTATATTCGTACTACAACAGAAAGCGATCGATCATTCATACTGCGTTGTTTTCAAAAAAAAATAAAATAAAAAATATATAAATTTAGTACATATTTTCTCAACAACAAATACACGACAACACCAAAAAGGAGATAAGTATTTTTACGCAGCGAAATGATAAATAAAACAAGTAAGAAAGTCCAGTCGGGCAAACCGACTTATGAATCCCTCACCTTGAGTCCCAAACTATTATTCGTAAATTTATTTATTTTTTTGTTTTAATTAACTGGTATTAAAGTTATAAGCTGTCAACTTTTGGTGCAAAATGGTCCATTTCTATGGGAGGTACCAAAACGGGCGTGCCAATAATACCCACTTTTCTCTGGACTCAATGTATTATAAAGGCATAAAACTAGTGTATTTAACACAGTGGTATTAAAGTTATAAGTTGTTAACTTTTGGTGCAAAATAGTCCATTTGTGTGAGAGGTACCAAAACGGGCGTGCCAATAATGCTCACTTTTCTCCGGACTCTAGGCACTATAAAAGGATTTCATTGTACAAAATTTCAAGTATTTGTATGCACTAGCATTAAAGCTATAAGCAGTTAATTTTTGGTACAAAATGGTGCATTCGTGTGGGACATACCAAAAGGGGCGAGCCAATAACGTACTATAAAAGCATTATACTCAAAACAAAATTTCAAGTATTTGTATGTACTAGTATTAAAGTTATAAGCTGGAAACTTTTGGTACCAAATGGTTCATTTGTGTGGGAGGTACCAAAAGGGGCGTGCCAATAACGCCCACATTTCTCTGGACTTTAAGTACTATAAAAGCATTAGACTGTACAAAATTTCAAGTATTTGTATGAACTGATATTAAAGCCATAAGGAGTTAACTTTTGGAGCAAAATAATTCATTCGTGTGCGAGGTACCAAAAAGGGAGTGGCCACTTCACCCATTTTTCTTGACGTGCTAGCGACTAACAAACTAATACTATGAGTGGAATTTCAGAAGATACTTGTAAGTAGTATAGAAGATATTACAGAATCAATATTTTACTAAAAGTTAACCCTTTGTGGGGGAAGTAATAGAAGGAATGGACTAATATGTCCCCACTTCGAACATAGCTAATATGTCACAACTTCGAACTTAAACATAACTTGGCAATAGGCACTTTAAAAAATATTGTACTGCACAAAATGTCAAGTATTTATATGCTCCGGAATTTAAGTTATAAGCAGGTGGCAAAATAGGTGTGGGATGTAGCAAAATGGGCGGGTCCACTTAGACCATTTTTTACGGAGAATTCGGATATGTAGTATATAAATTACACTGTGCAGCAACATTTTTGTCGAAGGGCTGTGCATATCATTTTGTGGTGTACACGCTGAAAAAAAATCGCTTCTGTAGTATATTGTCCCAAACATATTCCGCTTGAAACATATATATGTTTAGGGTACACTCTAAACATATAATATTGGGAACACACAAAAAGTATATATTTGGGAATATGTTATTCTAAAGAAATCTTTGTTTACATCCCAACATGTTTTTATTTGGGACTATTATTTCAGAAACAAATATTTATTCGCACTTAAGAATTCAGAAAATACCTTAATTGTGTTAAATTTTTTACTAATTCAAAGTTATTTTTTAGAAATATTTTATGTTCGTAAAAATAATAATTAAAATCGTATAATCTTGTATTAAAATAAATTAATTGGTCAGTTCGTTTTGGTAATCAGCTGATGCCACACGCATTTTTCTGTGCAAGCGAAATTTTTCACCAAAAGTTACAAAAAAATCAATTTGTTTATTTAATCCTTTTGTCATATTGTAGTGAATATGACAACAAGGAATATGAAAAGGAAATCTAAGTTTGCCGGGAGCAACCCGCGCTTCAAATCCCAAAAGACTTCTAGTTTCATTGCTTCAAGCAACCGATTCAAGGATCTTGAAGTAGAAGATATGGACGCTTCAAGCGATGAAGAGAGCCAAGTTAATATCCCAAAAGAAAAGTTTCCACCGATAGTGGTCGACGACAGTTCCAGTTTCTCCACTGTGATCCGAATTATGGGAAACCAATACAAATTCCAGAAAATGTCAATTGGAACTAAAATAATATCCAGTTCAATGCTTTTGTATGAAGAAGCTATTAAGAAACTGACTCAAATGGATTATAAATTTTATACTCATCAAGTGAAGAACCATAAAATGTTCAAACTCGTGTTATTCGGATTGCACAAATTAGGCACTAAAGAAATAATGGAGGAATTTAAAGATTCTCACAATATTGTGCCTGTTAGTATCAAGGAAATTACTACGAATCGCTCTAATATCGACGATGCGATATACATGATCGAATTTGACAGACAACAAGTTTCTAAAGCAGAAATTAGACAAATTCGCTTTTTTATGGTATTGCCGTGAAGTGGAGGAACCCAGTTAAGGGCAACAAAGGCCCAACTCAATGCAATAAATGCTCAATGTTTGGACATCGTTCGCCCGTCTGTTCAGCTTGTGCCGGAAACCATGACCTGTCGGTTTGCACTCTAAATAAAACACAACACGAAGGCCCTGTTGTGTATAAATGTTTCAATTGTGTGAAGAAAAACTTGAGTAATGTCAACCATAAAGCTGATGACCCCCGATGCCCTTGTAGACAAGACTATTTGGAGATCCGCAGTAGAATTACATCTTCTCGCCAAAATCCAAGAAAACTTCCCGAATTCTTTTGTGGTCCAGATGATTTTCCATCACCTGTTTACAAAAACACCCCAGGTATGTGCAAGTCATATGTTCACCCAGCTGTAGATACGTCACCTGAATACTCGAGAACACATGTGAGACCGGCTGACGATCCATCGCCGGGCACTAGTAGGTCATTCGCTCGATCAGCTGTTCACCCAACAGCTGGCGGTGCTAGAGCTCGTACAGCTGCCAGCCAAAAAGAGTTGTACTCCAAGGTAACAAGCCATAATGGTCATTATGACGATTCCGACGATCTATCGAACGATAAATTGCTCGATATTTATTTCGAAGCCATCGATGCTCTACAACAATGTAGAAATAAATATGATAAATTGAGAGTGTTAGGAATGATGTTGAGACATGCATTATAATCCTCAAAACATAAATGATATTCATGTTATGCACTGGAATTGTCAAGGCATAACGACTAATTCAGCAATTATGCAGTTGGAACATTTTATGAAAGAAAAGCAAATAGACATAATTCTTTTGAATGAAACATTTTTAAAACCAAAACACAAATTAAATATCAGCGGATATAAAATATATAGACGAGATCGGACTTCGCATGGCGGCGGGGTTTTAATTGGAATCAGAGAATCTATCGAACACTCCCTTTTACCACTCAACAAAACATCATGTATAGAAAATATCTCAATTTCAATTAAAATAAATGGTATTCCCGTTTCAATAAAGGCTGCATATTCGCCGCATTATACCCGTAACTTTAAAGATGATCTCCAAATTCTTACTAAACATAGTAATGAATTCCTTATGTTTGGAGATTTTAATGCGCAGCATACTAGCTGGAATTGTTCCTGTAATAACCAAGCTGGGAATATTTTGTACAACCAACTAATACAATCCAATTATTACATCTATTATCCTCCTAGCCCAACTCGTTTTAGCCAAAACTTTGTTCCGACGACTCCATCGACAGTAGATATCCTAATATCTAATTCATCTTTAATAACATCTGACCTAAGAACGCATCCAAACACATTAAACTCTGACCATGTTCCTATCACCTGTCATATATATGGTTCTGTCACATGCATTTCTAAGAGATTCCCCCTATACCATCTAGCTGACTGGAACTCAATCAGAATATGGGTTGATAACAAAATCAAATCCCAGATCTCTACAACTGATGATGAAATCAACTCACTTGGAAAAATTATTAACATAATGAAAGCTGTAGATGAAAAAGTTCCATTTGGAGAATCAACGTCCTATGAACGTCGATTATCTGATACAAGTCTTAGCCTGATCAAACAAAGAAAAATATTTCAAAGGAAATATCAGAGATGTCTAGATTCTCACCGTAGAGCTTCACTTGCCAGTACATTGAAACAACTAAATAGGTTAATAGATTTCCATCTCGATAATGATAGGAATACTAGATGGTCTAAAGTCATATCCAAGCTTCCTTCAGGCAGCAAAAAATTTTGGAAACTTTCAAAATTAATAAGGTGTAAACCGAATTTTATTCCGACCCTGACAGATAACGGAGTTGATGTTTCGTCTTCGGAATGTATAGCAAACAAAATTGCAGACGCGTTTGAGAAAACTCATTCTACTACACATAACAACCCTTCACCGTTGGACTCAAAAGTCAAGAAATTGACCAGAAAAGTTGAAATTGAATCTATTGGATCCCTAAGCTCGGAGAACCTGACAAATGCCAGCGAACTATCTGAAATCGCTTTCAACTTTAAAAATAATAAATCTCCAGGATTTGACAATATCCACAACATCGTCTTAAAAAACATGTCTCAATTATTTTTCACAACTCTTGCTAAAATATTCAATTCTTTCATTAGAAAGGGAGTATTCCCCGATGTATTTAAAGTGGCTAAAGTTATTCCTGTTCCGAAGAAAGGAAAAGATCCAAAACTCCCAAATAGTTACAGACCAATAAGCTTACTAAGCGTATTAGACAAGCTGTTTGAAAAAGTGATTTATAAACGTATAATGAGACACGCAGATAATAACAACATATTACATAAAAAACAATTTGGATTTCGTAAAGAACACTCGACTGTGCACCAAATTAGACGAGTTATTAACATAATTAAAAACAATAAATCAGCAAGACATAGTACCGGCGTTGTCTTACTGGATATCGAAAAGGCGTTCGACTCAATATGGCATGATGGCTTAGTATATAAACTTAATAAACTAGCGTTTCCACTATATCTGCAAAAAATAATTAACAGTTTTTTAAAGAATAGAACATTCTTTGTCAAAGTCCAAAGCAGCTCGTCAACCATCAGATGCATACCGGCTGGACTTCCCCAAGGATCTGTTTTATCACCAGTTCTATATTCAATATATACATCTGATATTCCAATTAAAAGGAACCACGACGCGGCTTTCTACGCAGATGACAGCGCGATTTTATGCAGCGGTAAACTTTCAAATGCCATTATTAAGCAACTTTCGGAATCTCTTAAGTACACTGAAAAATATTTTAATAAGTGGAAAATTAAAATCAACCATGAAAAAACACAAGCTATAATTTTCCCGTTTAATAAATCTCCGAAACGCATCCCATCTATTCCACTGCAAATGCAAGGTAACTGCATTGAAATTAAAAAGTCTGTAAAGTACTTAGGAGTAACATTGGACTACAAACTTACATTTGCAGAACATATTCGCTCGGTGTGTGAAAAAGCTATAAACTGTGGAAAAACATTATATCCTCTGTTGAATAGAAAATCGAAACTTAATTTAAAAAACAAATTATTGTTATACAATATGAGCATCCGGCCGATATTGACTTATGCTTGTCAATCCTGGTACAAGTTCACAGCCGTAAGTCACATTAAAAGACTACAAATAATCCAAAACAAGAACCTGAAAATCATACATGGGCTAAGTTGGAGACATTCCACACATCACCTACATACACATTACGAACACAAAACCATACACATGGTTCTAAGACTGCTGACTCTGTCATTCGAAGAACGATGCAGAATGTCTAATTTTGATATCATTAGAAATTTAATATAAACTTTATGTATAACTTTCTTTTGCAAAAAAGTAGATTAATACATAAGGTTTCGTAAATTTCTTAAATACATAATGTCTCTCAAAGGTTTTTCATACCTAATTTTTTCACCTTAATCTGTGATATTATATTTGTACAAATGGTCTATCTGAATCGATATCTATTGCTGTAATACATCTATTGTAAAATCTCATAATATGTATTAATTTAAAACCAACTGAATAAAGGAAACAATTTTAAATAAAACATCAAAAAATTAATTGGAGGATTGACAAGAAATGTGACTTGGAATACTAACTCAGAAAATTTAAATGATTGATTTAAAACATAAGTTAATGCTACATATAGTATCATAACTGGGAGGTACAATTCGAAGCCAAGGAAAAATTAAAACTGAAATTCGAAAAAGTCAGCAAAACTTTTGGAAATCGTTTTAAATAAAATATGTTTGGAAAAATTCCTAAATAATAATTTTATTTAAATTTAAACAAATATTTTATTTGAGAAACTTAGTTTGCAAATATAATTTGTTGTAATATATTAATATATGCGTTCCAAATATATTTTATTGATTTTCAAATTAAATATATTTGCTAAGAAATTTCTTTCGATTCAAACATATCAAAAAGGCGATTTTGCCCCGTGTAGTATGGAGCCCTAAACACGAAAAATTTAAAAAAATATATGATAACATAATGAAAAAAATTCTTTAAAATCCCCGTTTTCTTAAAAGATGCCTTTATTATTTGGATAATATTTTTATTTTTTTAGGGATACACGTTCAATTAAAGGAAATTATGAGCGCTACAAATTTTAGTAATTCCTAAGCAAATGAATAAAAAACACACATTTTGAAAATGATCTTTTTGATTTAAATGCATTTTGGCAAAACGATTATACAAATGTGCACGAATTTTATGGCGTTTTTAGTTTTTCAAAGTTTTTGTGGTACAGAGCTCCGAAGTTACCTATCTCAAGAAATTTTCTTAAAATTACTATTTGTTAAATTATCCATATCTTCTTAACCGCTTTACGTATTTTGAAGATATTAATACCAATGAAAAGCTCTGATATTCCTCTTCAATGTTGCGGAATATGGTGGAAGGAGGTTTAAAAATGGAAAATAACCTTAATCTTTGAATATCCTGAAAAAGTATCAATTAATATCCTTGATTTTTTGGTACTAAAGGGTCAAACTATTATGAACTGACTACGAAAAACTCAAAATGGAACATTGATGGGCCAAAAAGATGTAGCAATTGTATTGCGTTAATATTCGGGTATGTTCTGGCACTCACTTGGAACATCTCACGTGAAATGTCTTAAGAAAGAGGTGTTCTAAAAGTCGCTATCACGCTATCACTCTTTGTGCCATACGTTTGGCACTCTTTGTGCCATACGTTTGGCACTCTTTGTGCCAAACAAATTTCAGCGGCGGTGCTGTTAACCGTAATGAGGCAATCCACTTTCTCCTCAATCGTTCGGTTGTTGGTACTCTGAATAGAGAATAATCTCTATTTCCTACCGTAGAAGGATCATCCCTCCTTCCGCAAACGATACATGCTCTGATGTCCGACATTTTTTAACTTTGACAATAACTTTGAAAAATACGGAACAACTTGGTGTGATGACAATACGCAAACAAGTGAGCGATTATTCCTTGGCAAAATGGACAGGACACATTTTCGACAGGGCACATTTTAGACAGGGCACATTTTCGACAGGGCACAAATGGACAGAACACATTTTCGACAGGGCACATTTTAGACAGGGCACATTTTTTGATTTGACCGTATGGTATGGCGTGGAAGGCAAATCACACATTAGGCATTATTTAAGCAGAAGTTAGGCAGCCAATACTTTCTGCAGTCGCCAGACACCTCGCTATTCGTCCTGTGAAGTATAGGTGAGAAGTGAGATGAATGTGAAGTGATTTCCAGAACAGGGGTGATAATAATTTTTCTTGTAAATTTTTATATAGAATTTTAGATTCGTCTGCTGGACTAGTGTAACTCCAAAACAGCCTGACGTATTGATGTTATTTTTACACATAATATTTATATTATTAATGTGAGTGCGTAACTGTATCTGGAACCGATAGGTGGCGCTGTATTCAAGTCATATATATTTGCGGTATAGAAATTATAGCACTTTTGTTAGAAATAAGAGAATTTCAACATAATCCGGTGTTTATATCCCAACTATTGTCAACAAGGGTATATATCAGATGCTTCGGGCCAAAAATTTGGCGGAAATCCGTTTTGGGCCATATTAAGTCATTTTAGCAATTTCAGTCAGCCTGTCAGTCCAGTTGGTGCGCACGATAATTCGACGGATTAACCGATTGACTTCAAATTTGGTATGTGTCAATATTTTTTTTTCGATCTCAGACCAATTTTAACCCCCCATGAAGGGTTAAAATTGGGTAAAATATTGATTATCGCATAACTTATATATTACTACCCAAAATCTTTCACAATTCCACACATAGTATTAGTTTATTGCTCGCTATCATCTTGAGAAAAATGGTGGAAGTTTGAACGCCCCTTTGGTACCTCCCATACAAATGGACAATTTTGCACAAATAAAGGGTCCGCCATCTAACGTTTTTTTTCAACTAGTGCTTATTTCGTGAATGGTAACACTTAGCTCATGTCTGATTTGACAGATAATTAGTTTTATCCTTCCGCTGAACGAATATGCGAATATTGCGACATTACTTTGAAAATCATGGTATTGTTGCAGAATGTGTGCGGAAATTGCGCTCCGTATGTTCGTTATCTTGTGAAAAAAGTGAAAGAAACTTGCATCCTCATCGATAAACCAAAGCGTGAAAAGCTAAAAACAATGCGTACACCCGAGAATATTGCTGCTGTGACAGAAAGTGTGCGTGAAGCGCCATCAACATCAATTCACCGTCGTTCTCAACAATTCAACATTTCGGAGACATCATTGAGACGAATTTTGCATAAAGACCTTGGTATGACGCCATATTGGTTCAGGAGTTGAAGCCAACTGACCATCCAAAGCGTTTTCAGTAGTTTTTTTTATAGCATTTTCAAAAAAAAAAGTTTTTTGGCGGACCCTTTACTTAACATTTTGTGGAGAGTAAAGCTCTTATAGTACCTACTGCCACGCCCCTTTTGGTACCTCCCATACAAATGGACCGTTTTGCACAAAAAGTTAACGGCTTGTAACTTCGATTTCTGCACATACAAATTCTTAAAATTTTGTATAGTGTAATGTTTTATAGTACCTATAGTATATTAAAAAATGAGCGTTATTGTCACGCCCCTTTGGTTACCTCCCAATCAAAATTGTCAAAATAAAAATTATTAAAAAATATTTTTTTGAATTTCCCTATTTTTGAGAATATTGGTAATAATTTATACATTTACCCATAAACTTTTGTAAGTAGGAATTGTTTTCTTCGTTAGGATGCTAGCTTTCTAAAAATGGAACTAACGATTTTTTTCTATTTTTTATGGTTTTTTTCGTACCAGCAAAACACGATGTTTTTGAAAACAAAAATCTATTTTTTTTCTAATTGTTTTATCGACAGTTTCTAAACATACATTTTTATGTGAAAGTGATTTCTTTGGCTCTTCTAGCCCTCATAATTTCCTTTAATTTAAATGTTATCCCGGCTTTATCGCGCTTATACTTCAAATTTGGTCCAAATACTAAAGGAAACTTCCACGAAAATTGTAATTTTAGGAAAAAAAAAAATTTTAAAAAAATTAAATTAAAAAAAAATTTTTTGGTTTCATAATCTATAAAAGAAAAGTTTTTAGGTCTGAGAAACAAAAATATTTTTTGTTGTTGCATAGTGTAATTGCGAAATCAATATTTCACTAAATGTTAACCCTTTGTAAGGAAAGTATATAATAGAAGTAGTGGACCATATGATCCATCTTCGAACTTAGCCTGAGATTGAAAATATTATGACATTCCAAATTTGAAGTCAATCCGTTACTGTTTTCGAGAGTTATCGTGAGCATCACACGGACTGACGTTCGGACAAATGGCTGAAATTACTTAAAATCTCCTATAACGGATTTCCGTAGAACATATTGAGGATCTTTGGTCATTCCTTCCATGTGTTATATTTTTAGCCGGTAGCGAATGATTTCGTTTCTGAAAAAAGTGCAGTATTTTCTTTACCCTTTTTCCGAAAACTGCATTTATTTCTAACACATTTTGGCATTTGAAAATTGGTGATAAGTTAATTTCGACTGACTACATTATGTCGACTAAAAAGTTGCAAATATTTTCTAGTATTTCTCGTTGACAAAGCAACCAAAGAAAAAAGAGTTATAAAGAATTTCTGTCAAGTAACGAGTAGTCTATCAGTGACGAACGAATAGAAATTTGATTTCAGCGAGTGATTTTTTTGGCGTATTTCAAGACCGATTTCCGAGATTTTTTTGTTGTTATCACATTTAGAAAATTAATATCGATCGTTATGTACCAAAAAAGTTCAAAAACTTACTCCAGAAAACTATATTTTTCGCGTTTAAAAATCATTTCTATTCGTTCGTAACTCACGCAAATGTAAACAAAGTCACGAAGGAACATCTGTGTAATAGAGAGTCTGTGAGAGCAACATTTATTCCAGAAAAGGATTCGCCATTACAATCTATCAATGTTTTAATAAAGGACAACATGCACGCCCTTTCAAATTTTAATGAGCATATTATTAGTTGATACGAGTAAAACATGTCTTAAAAATTATAAACAATGACACTGACTTTAAAAATGTATTTAGTTTTTTGAACTGAAGGGTGTATTTTGAAGCTTTCCGCTGACATTCTCCCCCTAGATAACTCACCTTTCTGATTTCCTAGCAAAATTTGAGGCCGAATATCTCGAAAATAAGAACTAAACTAGAAAAATGGTTGCCGCCATTGGATTCGGCATGGTCGAAATAGGTCTGTCCATAGGGTCGCCTTTATGTTGTTGTTTTTAATAAATTACCATTTGAAGCAACTGTCTTTTGACATCCACTGTATTGAATTGTTGGCTCTTGTTGTACATAAACATTCGTGTACAACAACAAAGTCCTTTCCGGCAGGCATTACGTTACGGCCCACTTTATTATTTTTTTTGTTCCGCTGACGTTTCAGAGCCTAAAACCATTACACACTACTACTGTGCGATGTGTCAAGTCAGTTGCGGCTGTCATTGTTGGTGGAAACCAAAACAGAGATCGCCTCGGGCTACTCTCATGTACATACGATGAGTACTCGCAATTTACATGATGCGGCGTTTTGTTCTTTTGGGTGTCGTCGTTGTTGGAATTTCTGAATAGACATCGAGAGAGTGGGAGATATGGAGAGAGAAGTGTTTCTTATAGTTGTGAAAGACCACAGACTCTCAATTATACAGATGTTCCGTCGTGTGTTTGTTTACATTTGCGTAAGTTAGGAACGAATAGAAATGATTTTCAAACTCGAAAAAAATATCGATATTAAGATCGATATTAATTTTCTAAGGGCCGTTAACAATAAATAAATAAACTAGGTTTAAGAGCTAACTACCGGTTATAGCTGTCAAATTCCATACAATTTAACTTTCGTTAGCTCTTACGCTCGGTTATTTTGTTTTGTGTTAATGGGGGTTAATGTAATAATTACAAAAAATCCCGAAAATCGCCTTAAAATACGCAAAAAATCACTCGCTGAAATCAAATTTCAATTCGTTTGTCACTGATAGAATACTCGCTACTGGACGGATCTTCTTATAACTTTATTTTCTTTGTGAAAGACGGCAGAGTCGGTAACAATTCATAAAGAAAGTAAACACTGACACATAGACAGCCGACTGCCGCCAGCCAGTACAAAGTAATCCCCTACGCCTTAGCAAATTCAGAACAAAGCTAACGTGTAAAATTCGCAAGAATCTGTACATATGAGCCAATACATGCAACATTTGTGCTAATTCAATGTATAGTTGGGCACTTTAATTCATTTAAGTGATTGCTCTTTTTAGTTCAGTTCAATTGAGTGAACTAGTTCGTTCATTTAGTTCTCCATTTCACTTCAGCTGTTTAGCTCACCGGCTCTTTAGCTCACCAGCTCAGTTTCGTTCAGATCACCAGTTTAAATCAGCCGCTATTAAAGGAATCTGATTGGAACATAAATGGAATGAATTGAATACACAAACACGTTTGTATAGGAAGAATCCTACATTCATGATGACATAAAAATGGAAACAACACATAACAGCTGAGAAGAGAGAACGAAATGACAGGGTTGAACCAAAGTCAGTCAATTACGTAGATGTGCCGTCGCATAACGAGTAGATGAGAGTGACGTATTTTCAGATCGGTTTTCCAGATTTTTTTGTAATTATCACGATGAGAAAATTAATATCAATCGATACGTGCAAAAAAAGTTCAAGAAAAGACAGCGGACAGCTATTTTTTTGCGTTTGAAAAATCATTTCTATTCGTTCGTAACTCGAGCAAATGTAAACAAACATGCGATGGTACATCTTCTATATTCATTGACTTTGGATTGAACTACTGAGCTGAAATTAACGAGTTGTGTGAACTAGTTCGTACCGTTCAGTAAAGTGACCCGTTCAATTGAACTAGTTCGTTCACGAACTACACAACTGTAATTCAATGGAGAGAATAAAGAATATAGGTAATTCCAAAGCAGTTCGACCAACTCAAAAAGTGACCCATATAAATTTCCACAACATTTAGCACAATAATTCTCCTAGTGTGCGGAATTTTTTTGACGTTTTTGGTTTTTTCAAGTTCATTGCAGTTTTTGTGGTGCATAGGTCCAAAGTTACCTATCTCAAGGATTTTTCTCAAATATACCATTTGTTAAATTAGCCATATCTTCTTAACCGCTTCACGTATTTGGAAAATATTAATACCAATGAAAAGCTCTGCTACTCCTCGTCAATGGTATGAAATATTTAAGTCCTTTTGGTGGAAGCATGTGAAAATATGCAATAAATCGTTAATCCTTGAATATCCTGTAAAAGTATTAATTCACATCCTTGATTTTTTTGATACTAAAGTATTTGGATCCGATAGGTAGCGCTGTATTCAAGTTATGCATAAATTCCTCATTTCGATACCTCCATTCTAAAACATGATAAGTCGACTTAGCATGTTTTTAGGGATATAGAATTTTTGAGTTCTAAATAGTCCAAATTATATTTTGTCACAAATTTAAAAAATCATCATACTTTAATCGCTTTTCCAGAAAAACTACGTTTTTGCACTTACCATAGTTTAGAATGGAGGTGTCGATTTATGGACCAAAACCATTCATTTTCGCGGTATATGTTAATTTACGGCGAAGAAAGAGAATAAAAGCTCTTGGGCCCGAAATGTGGAGCTTTATGTAAATGTGGGATGTTTTTGTATTACAATTAAAAAATATTCGATATTTTGATAATTGTGCCAACTATTCAATCCAAATTTGGTGATTCGCTTTCTTAGTACTAGGTCAACCTACTCCACAAATACACTATGCAACAACAAACATTTTTTGTGTCCGGGACCTAAAAACTTTTTTTTTTTGGTTGAGATTGAGGCATACTATTTTATGAAACCAAGAATTTTTTTTAAAAGTATAAAAGTAAAAGCTCTATAGAGCCGAGATACCATTTAAATTAAAGGAAATTATAAGGGTTAAAAATGCTGAAAACATTACTTTCATGTAAAAACTGATGTTTAGAAACTGTCGTTAAAACAATTAGAAAAATTGTTAAAAAAAATATTAAAAAAAATTTCAAGAACATCGTTTCGAAAAAATCGAAAAAAAATAAAAAAAAACGTTTGTTCCATTTTTTGAAAGCTAGCTTCTAGACGAAGAAAACAGCGACTATTTGAAAAAAAACTATGTATAAATGTATAAATTATTAAAGCCATATTGTAAAAATAGGCAAATTCAAAAAAATATTTTTTCACATTTTCTATTTTGGCCCATTTTTTAATATACTATGGGTACTATTAAAACATTACACTGTACAAAATTTTAAGTATGGGTCAGAATATTGAATATCGACCTATGTAGTTTATTTTTGGCTAAAATCTTTATAAGCAGTTACAAATAGGTAAAATAAGATCTCGCTATAATTTTTCTTTTAAAATTTTTTTTTTTTAAAAAATTTTGTGGACATTTTAATTTTTGAAAAAAATAAAAAAAATAGTTTTTTTTGTTTTGCGAAATTTGTAATTGCTCTCGATCGGCTGAACCGAGTACAAAAGTTATGACCACTTGCGTTATATATATTTATACTTTTTTCTTAAAAAAATTTACAAAAATCAGATTTTTTTGAAAATATAGCTTCAAGTGGTCATATCTTTTGTACTATTGGGTATATCGAACGAATTTTTTCGTCATATAGGAAATGTTATTGCCCTTCCAGACATGTTGATACGGATGAAATCGGTGCATACTGTGCTCCGATATTTACAAAATACTAGCACACGGTGAGGGAAAAAATTAAAAATACGATTTTTAATTGCAGATATCTCGGTAAATATACGAGATAATTGTTAGTTGTAAACAGTTTATTTGTAGACTCCAGTTAGTAGAACACACGCGAAATTTTATAAATCGGAAGAGAAAAACGAGTTACACGCGCTTGAATATTTACTACACCCGATGTGGCCCTCTAGCTCCGTCCCTGTCTGTCATAGGGGACCCAAATACGAAACTTAACTTCTCTAACACCTCTTCATCTACCATGCCAAGTTTGGTCGCAATCGGTTGTTTGGTTAAGAAACGGTCGAATTATTTCCCCTTTTTGAATTCGTACCACTGTGCAGTGTTTTGCAAAAACAGACGAAAATTGTCAGACTAGTTTTGGTATTTCGTCCATAACTTTTACAAATATTGACAGCCTGTTTCTGTAACTTAAAATATTGCTTTCGTTCGCCTGCCAGACGACAAACAGTTGATTTGGGTTTCACTAACTACCATCTCAACGACAAGTCGCACGATAATGAACTCGTACGAAAACTTAATCATTTCAGTGTACATTTTGGTTTCTCTATCTCTCTTTGCGAACACAAATGTCAGATCGAGTCACTTTATTTTATTTGTCGACTGATAGGCACTATAAAAGCATTACGCTTCACAATTTCAAGTATTTCTATCGACTGGAATCAAAACTATAAGTCGTTAACTTTTTGTGCAAAATGGTCCATATGCATTACCCAATAATAAACGAATACTATGTATGTGTGGGATTGTGAAAGATTCTGGATAGTAGTATATAAGTTATGGGATAATCAATATTTCACTAAATGTTGACCCTTCGTGGGGAAGGTACTCGAAGGAGTGGACCAACATAGTCTATTTTTGACCTTAGCCTGAGATAGAAATATAGAAATATTGACACATACCAAAGTTATCGTGCGCACCGACCAGACATACAGACGGACATTGCTAAAATAACTTAAAATGGTCCAAAACGGAATATTCTTGGGGTCTCTTAGGTCACTCCATCGATGTGTTATACTTTTGGTTGGCAGCACCAGATATATACCCTTGTTCATAATAGGGGGGAATAAAAAAACAATTTTGTTTAAATTCTCTTATTTCTACCAAACGTCCCATAATTTCTACATTAATAAAATTAGATTTTCTTCAAATAAGCGTTGTTCTCTTCGTTAGGAATCCAGCTTTCGAAATATGGAACAAAAGTTTTGTCGAATGTTTCTACTTTTTAAGGTTTTTTTCGTGCCAGCAAAATACGATTTAAAAAAAATCAAATTGTTTAAATTGTTTTAACGACAGCTACTAATCTTTTGCTTCTACATGGAAGTGTCTAACATTCAATATTTGTAGTCCTCATAATTTCCTTTAATTTAACGTGCATCCCGGCATTATCGAGCATATACTTCAAAAAATATTGCCCAAATAAAGGGTTTCCAATAGGGATGTTATGATTTTGAAGTGACGTTTCGGCCATTTGTAATATGTCATGATCTGTAATTTGTTTTTCAATGTATTCAGTAGTTTTTACAATTTTATCATGGAGAGATATACGCAAGAACAACGTTTTAAAATTATTCAGTTTTATTATCAAAATAATCGTTCTCCAATTGCAACTTTTCGTGCGCTAAGTCCATTTTTTGTAAATCCAAGAAAAAAAATGCTTTCCAGTCCACCTACGACTTTGACACCAAATTTTAGCTCTCGTTAAGAGGGCTATAAACAGCTTTGAGCCCTTCAAGTCACTTGGACTAGACCAGCAGAAATGCAGAAAATGTTAAAGTACATTATCCCCTGGCTGCAGAAAATTTATGTAGGTTGTATTAGGCTTTCATACATCCCGAATCGATGGAGGGATACCAAAGTAGTATTCATATCCAAAGCGGGGAAGATATCGCACACTAGGCCAAAAGACTTCATACCAATTAGCCTATCCTCTTTCCTATTGAAAAGTCTGGAAAGACTTTTAGATTATTTCATTAGGCAAAACCTGGATACAAAACTCCTGTCGGGGAACCAACATGCTTATAATAAGGGAAAGTCTACAGAATCAGCCCTGCACGATCTTGTGAGCACTATCGAATCGTCCCTACATCTCAAAGAATTCACCATGGTGGCGTTTCTTGACATAGAAGGGGCTTTTAACAGCATACACCCTGATGCGGTAATCGCGGCATTGTCACATCTAAAGGTGGACTCTAGTTTGATTAGACTAATTCAAAGACTACTCAACAGAAGACGCATAACAGCATGTCTAGGGTCCACAACTCTAACAAGGTTTATAAACAGAGGGACCCCACAAGGAGGAGTACTGTCTCCACTAATTTGGAACCTAGCGGTGAATGAAATCCTGCTAGATCTAGAACGTTGTGGCTACAAGGTCGTGGCATATGCGGACGATGGCAATCGCAGTGAGTGGCAAATTCGAAAACATCCTCCGAGATATTCTACAGGTGGCTCTGAACAAGTTGGCTAGATGGGCCAGAAGCAGCGGTTTGGGTGTTAACCCAAACAAGACAGAATTGGTTCTCTTTACTAGGATGAATAATGTCCCTCATGTGGACCCTCCTCCTCGGATAAATGGAACAGATCTAGTCTTTTCTGAAAGTGCAAAATTTTTAGGAATAATTTTGGATAGGAAACTGTCAATCAGACTAAACTTACTGGAACGTGTAAAGAAGACAAACATCGCCCTATATTCCTGCAGGAAGACTTTAGGGTCGCTGTGGGGCCTCTCTCCTAAAATTGTCCATTGGATATATACAGGGTCTCCCATATTCGACGGACCCATCTGGCAACGCCATAACATTTGACAGAGATGTCAGATCGCTTAATGACATACCGCGTTCGAAGCGTCAGTCCAAGCAGATTTTTACCATGGAACAATACACGCCACGCGAAATAGTTGAAATTTACATTCAACAGAAGAAGTCAATTGTGAAAACTCAACGTGCTTTTAAAATATTAAAAAATGTGAGAAGTGCGCCTTCTAAGAACACCATTAAGCGTTTATACGAAAAATTTTCGACTGGTGAGGCTCTTTCTAATCCGAAGAGGTCAAATTAAAGTCGACCAAGGCGATCGGCCGAGAATATCGCTGCCGTACGAGCCAGTGTTGAGAGGTCCCCAAGAACATCCCAAAAACGCCGTTCTCAGCAGTTGGGCATGGCTCGGTCCACTTTACAACGGATTATTCGCGTTGATTTGCATTTGTTCCCGTACAAAATTCAATTGACGCAAAGATTGTTGCCTGCGGACAAGCCTCGTCGATTGGAATGGACCCAAAAAAAACATGGGTCCGTCGAATATGGGCAACCCTGTATAGCAGTGGTTCGTCCAATACTGTTATACGGCATTGTGGTATGGTGGACGGCAACTGACAAACTAACCATCACAAACCTGCTATCAAGGGTTCAGAGAACTGCCTGTCTGTGCATAAGCGGAGCGTTAAGGACTACAGCGACTGAGTCTCTACAAGCCCTTCTCCATATACTGCCGATCAATGTTGTGGCGAGAGAAGTTGCAACCAAAGCGGCACTAAGATTAAACTGCCTATCAATGTGGAGGTACAAGAACTACGGTCACATGAGGATATCAAAGTGTAGTGCTATGGTAACCGACCGAGTGGACTATATATCAACGGTGCGCATATTTGAGAGGAACTACATCACTATGATACCAGCCAGGGATGAATGGGATTGCAGAATACCCGTAAATAGAAACCATCTCCACTTCTATACGGATGGTTCGAAGCTTGATGAAAAGGCTTCGGAGTACACTGTGAAGAACTTAATTTGGATATAGCTCACAGACTACCAGATACCTGCAGCGTCTATCAAGCCGAAATAATGGCAATATGGGAAGTCGCCAAGTGGCTGAGTCGGAACATAGTAACCAACACTGGCGTTGTCATTTACTCGTACAGTCAGGCTGCCATCAATTCTCTGGAGGCCACATCCCTAAATTCACAAATAGCCCTCGACTGCCGCAGATCTCTTAACGAGATGGCTGAGCAGTTTAATAAACACCTCATATGTGTGCCTGGGCATAGGGAAATCCCGGGGAACTGCAAAGCCGATGAACTTGCTAGGAAAGGGACGACTTTACAAATTCTCGAAGAATTTGCATTTTTGGTGCGCCACTATCCACGTGCAAGCTCTGGCTTAGGCTAGAGGCAATCAGGCAGTCCAACGACAGATGGACACAAATCGGCACCTGTAGGGTAGCTAGACAAATCTGGCTAAGGTATGACCTGAGAAGATCAAAATATCTCCTCGCACTAGAGAGGAAAAATTGTCTACGTTAGTATCAGTTCTGACGGGACACTGCTTGATCGGCGAACACGCCAAAAGATTGGGTATTGACTCCAATGACTTCTGCAGAAGCTGTGGAGATGAGGAAGAAGTGGAGAGCATTGAGTATTGCTATGCGACTGTCCCGCTCTGAGTAAACGACGACTGGACCTACTGGGGTCGGCCTTTCTAGGCAGCCTAACAGATCTTTCCAGTACCAAATATTCGTGCTATCGATACATTCGTATATCAAACAAGTTGGTTTCGATGAAGGGCATTTTAGCCCGTGGTACCACTAGGGACCTAAACTAGTCTATGTGAGCTGATGAAATAAAAAAAGAAAACAGCTGCAACCCTAACCTAAACCTAAGAGCTATCTTTTTGCCATTTACCTATCCCCGATCCAACGTATCGTTAAGGGCTAGAGCAAAAATAAACTTTCCGTTCATATGTGAAAATGATGCTAAGTCCATTTTTTTTTTAAATAAAAAAGAACACTTTCCAGTCGACCTACGACCTTGACACCCATGAGCAATATTTTAGCTCTCGTTAAGAGCTAACTTTTTGCCATTGACCGACTGTGGCTACGTGCTACACAGCAAATGAAGCAATTGAATTGTTGCGAGAAAAGTTTGGAGATTCGATTATTTCAAGAAATTGTGATATTGAATGGTCTCCATTAGACTATTTCTTGTGGGGTTATTTGAAGTCATTGGTCTTTCGAATTAATCCAGACTCTCTTCAAGCTCTACTAGTCAAAATTGAAAGTGACATTCATGGCATACGACTTGATTTAGTGGAAAAAGTGCTCGAAAATTTGGTTCATCGAATTCGTTCCTGCAGAAGGCCATTTGAATGACGTTTTATTTAGAACTTAATTGTATCGATTGTACTTCACATTAAATAAAAAACTTTTGAATGTCCTTAACAATAAGTGTGTTTTTTTTTAAAGAAATAATATCAATCTTATTAGAAAACACTGTAAAAATATTCGCTTTCGTGAGTCTTCGCTAGGGCAATATGCACCCATGATTTGGCGTAAAAGCAATAAAAATAATAGTAAGCCTAAAATCTATGAAGAACTTTTAATGACGAAAATTTATTTGATTTAATGAACATAATTTCTTCAGTGTATACAACTATGTACATATGAAAGTATTCATGTATCTGTACAAAGATAGGGGCACTTGACAGGAAATGCAGGAAAAATTGTTGCTGCCAAAGCATAAGGTACATATGTACATTACTGAATACACAACTAAAGAAGAAAGAAAAAGTAATAATGAAAGAAATTTCAAAGAGCAACCAGTGTTAAACCTCCTTTGTTGTGGGCAAATAGAACTGTATTATTCTGTCCATTAATATTTATAAGTATTTATTGTGTATACATTTGCACATACATAAGAACATACATATGTATGAGTCTCTCTGTGTACAGGACAATTTTTGAAATTGTAGTCCAGAGCAATATAATAACTAAGAATAAAATAGGGGATGTAAAATTGGATGTTATTGTTATGCCCACAAAACATATTTGCAATAGAGTCGAGTAGAGTTGTTCCTACGAAAAGTTATTGACGTTTACAAATTGTAAGACCACAGTGAAAGGGTAAGTAACAAATACATTCGCAGAGACATGTGTTCTTTTACCTCCAAAGTACATAAATACATATGTATGTACATACATAAACATTTATGTATTCATGTACAACATTTCAGTATTACACTTTTACTTATGACTTTCAAACTTGACTGTTTACTGAGAAGTGGATGAAAAAGTTTATTGGTCATGTCAATATTTTGACGACATAAAGCATATCATAAATAAATGAAATCTACTTTCGTATAGGCATGTTCATACAAAGATACAGTGAAGTACATAAATATTCACACACAGCAACAAGTACATATTTAGTTTTTAAGCATTTATATATCTAGAAATAAAGGCAATAGCCAGCCGTACTCTTCATAAATAAAACAAATTGTACCAAAATGTATTGTGTAAAGGACAATAAAGGGTTTTTCCAACAAGAGGTGTTATTTTGGTATTCAAATAAAAATGCAATTTTTTGAGATAAATGATCGGATGTTTATTTCATAATAAAGAGGAAGGTATGCCGTTAATAATGAAAAACAACATCAGCCAAATGGCCACCACCACCACGCTTACAGGACCATATCCTTTTCATGAAATTTTCCATAACCAAATCGCAAAGTGGCTGCCCTATGTCCTTGATAGCCTCACGAATTCTATATTTGAGGTCTTGAATCGACGCTGGGCTGTTGGCGTATACCTTATCTTTCACGTGGCCCCAAAGGAAGAAGTCGCAAGGTGTTAAATCACAAAATCTCGGTGGCCAATTGTGATCACCTCTTCGAGAGATAACACGGTCCGGAAACTTTTCCCGTAACAGAGCAATGGTTTCGTTGCTTGTGTGGCACGTAGCGCCATCTTGTTGAAAGTAAACGTTGTCCAGATCAATACCATCCAACTCCGACCATAAAAAATCATTAATCATCTCTCGATAGCGCAATCCATTCACCGTAACTGTTGATCCAACCTCATTTTCGAAAAAGTAAGGTCCAATGACCCCGCCGGACTATAAACCGCACCAAGCAGTCCCACGTTGAGGATGGAGAGGCTTCTCAACAATAACTCTTGGTTTTTCCGAGCCCCAGATGCGACCATTTTGCTTGTTGACGTAGCCACCGAGGTGGAAATGGGCCTTATCAGTCAAGATGATTTTTCGATGGAATTCCGGATTTCACGATTTCAGATTTTCACCATTTTTGTAGTGAATTTTAATAATTTCAATGCGTTGTTGAATCGTGTATCGTTCCATTTTTAATAATGGCGTAGTTTCTACTTGTCAAATGTCAAAGAATAAATGCTTCAAAAGTGGCAGCTACCGAAATACCGGGTGATTCAAAATAACACCTCTTGTTGGAAAACCCTGTATTTTTCTATCTCTGGCTTAGTTCGAAGATGGGCCATATTGGTCCACTCCTTCTAGTAGTTCCCCCACCAAGGGTTACAATTTGGTAAAATATTGCTACTTTAATAACATCTATACTTTCTACCGAAATCTTCTGCAATTCAACAGATAGTACTACTACACACAAATTGACAATTTTCCACCAAATACTAACAGCTTATAACTTTAATATTAGTGCATATAAATACGTAGAATTTTGTACAGTGTAATGTTTTTACAGTACCTACAGTCTGTCGAAAAATTGGCCTTATTATCACGCCCCTTTTGGTACCTCCCACAAAAAACTTAACATTTTGTACAAAGGCTTATATCGTGAATACCAACGCGTATAAAAACTCAAACATTTTCAACAGTGTAACGTTTTTAAAATTCCTATAGTCTTATTAAAAATGGGAGCTATCATCACACTCGTTTTAGTAACTTCCATATAGAAAGAATCAAGACATAACAAAATTGAATAGCTCATAATATTAGTACATATACATTGCATATTTACGTTACTCACAAAGTGAGAGTATATCTTAGTCGGTTCAGCCGACTGTAATTTCTTACTTGTTTTACAAATTTTTTTAAATAAAATTCATAGGATAATATTAAAAATTCTAACCCATAGGAGAAAATATCGTTCACTCAGTTCAAGAGTTATCGTGCATATCATCCAGACAGACAGACGGTCTTTGCTCAAATGACTTAAAATGTCTTAAAACGGAACATACCACACATACTTAGGGTCTTAGATCAATCCTTTGATGTGTTATAAATTACTTATATCCTTCTCCATTGAAGTGATGGCATACCAGTACTGTTAGGCATCCGTGCTAACAATATCCGTGGGAACAATATATTGTGTTTATGGAAGTAATTGTTTATAATTTTGATAAAAAAAGATTCATAATTTTTATAAAAATGTACTCGTACACATTTTTTTATTTTAAACATAAAACGACAAAATTTGATTTTTCTGATATTTTGTTTTTTTATATACCGGCTAATTCCAAAGGCAGTCGACCCACTTTTTCAAACGAGCCCCACCGATTTCGATCAAATTTGGCACACGTAATCTCCTAGTGTTTACAATTTGTTATAATGGTCTATGTACAACCCCTGATTTAAAGCGTCCGAAAGTTGATCTCCTCTCCTTCGGGGTCGGTGGTTCGATTCCCACCAGAATCTCTGGTCTGTCGCTGCAAAATCTAGCTAATCATGGTCTTTGTAACCCGGCTTTTCCCTGGACCTTATGTTATAATATAAATTTACTTTGTAATTCATAATAAATAAATACATTTATCTGAGGCCCTATAAGGTATCGGTTAATCTTTAAGACCATATAAACCCATTTTTTATGAAATTTTGCTGAAACTTTGCTGTTTGTATTCTAAAGTGTGATCCATTTCGAGGTTACCAACTTTTTTAAAGAAAAAAACACAGAAAATTCAAATTGAATGGGTAATGTTTATTATCATTTGAAAGAACATTCTTTGGCCTTTATTTTTTGAAGATTATGTCTATCAAATATTGCCGCGGCTACGTCTCAGATGGTCCATCCGTTGAGTCCAATTTTCGATGACTCGTTCGAGCATTTCGACTGGTAACTGGCGAATGACACGCGTAAACGTTGTTCAGGCGTAAGTCTTTCCATGATGAAATGCCAAACAATACTTAACAAAAATAACATGACAGCATGACACGACTCACACGTAATTTGTCAAAAAATGCTATTGAAAAAAGTATATCTACTTGGATCACCCGTTATAACATTAAACTAATTAATCTGTCAATTTGTTGTCAAAACGTTGTTCAGGCGTAGGTCTTTCCATGATGAAATGCCAATCAATACTTAACAAAAATAGAATGACAGCATGACACGACGTGATCTGTCAAAAAAGGCTATTGAAAAAAGTATCTCTACTTGGATCACCCGTTATGTTAACAAGATTCTATATATATATATATATGTTCCCGTTGTTCCTATAAGGAGCATAGGGCCTCAACAAACACGTTCCAACGTGATTTATCTTGAGCAAGCAATTTTATTTCGCCCCAGCTTCTGTTCATGGTTGCAACTTCTATAGCGATTTGTCGCCGCCATGTATGTGCGGGTCTCCCTCGTCTACGGTTGCCTTGCGGATTCCAGTCGATGGCATTACGGGTTATGTCGTTTACTGGTCTTCGTAGAATATGGCCGATCCAGTTCCACTTGCATTTCTTTATTTCTCTGACAATCGGAAGTTGGCTTGTTTCCGCCCATAGTCTGTTGATAGTGATTATACATGGCCAGAAGATACGCATTATTCTTCGGAGGCACTGATTAGCAAACACCTGCAATGTGTGTATAGCTGGTGGGGCAGCGTTCCAGGTTTCGCAGCCATATAATAGGACTGGTTTTACGTTTGTGTCGAAAATCTTTAGTTTCACTCGGCGGGATAGGGCTGGGGATTTCAGTCGGCCGAAGATTTGTCTTGCCTTTAAAATACGGCTTTCAAGATCGTCATTAGAACCACCAGTCTTTGTTATGATGCTACCTAAGTAGCAGAAGGAATGCACGTCTTCTAGCTCGTTGTTGTTGATTTTAAATTTTTCTTCTCTTGCTTCATTTATGCGCAGGGTTTTTGTTTTGTTGATATTTATCTTCAGCCCAGCTTCATTCGTGATCTCTGCTAAATGCTTAAGTTTGGCAGCCATATCATCAAAGTTATGTGCCATTATGCAGATATCGTCTGCGTAGTCAAGGTCACTTAAGTTACCATCCAGACCCCACCTTATACCTCTGCCATTCGCCATTACTTTAGCCAAACAAGATTCTATCACAACATCAAATTCCTATTCCGTATACGCCACATTTGTCTAATAAGTAGACTGAAACAGTACAATTTGAAAAAAATTTGTTTTCTAAAAATTCTATCGAAAACTTCTAATTTCAAAATTACACTGAGACTTACTGTCTCCAACTGACTAAAAGTAATAATTCTCAGGTACGCCATTAATGAAGTATTTGCATAAAATTAACTCCTAGAACTGATCAAAGAATGCTGCAAATACTGTGGGGTTATGCATTTCCAGGAAAATGTTTTAAGATCTAAATATGTTGTTTAACCAATTACCTTTAATATCGTATAAAATATCAGATGAAATAACATGATTTTATTTTTTGCAGACTTACCTGAAAATAAAAAAAAACATGTGCGTTTTTAAAATAAGATATAGGAATATAGAATTATAAAATAATACATTAGATTAATTCAAAGAGCTAACATATGGATAATCCTTAAAGTAGTCTTGAAAATCATTTCCTCAAACATACTGAGGATTATACGAGGGCGGTCCCAAAATTGACCGACCTAACAGAGAGAATACAATAAATTTGGAAACATTTTTCTTTATTTCTCAACATAATCTCATTCTAGCTCCATACACTTTTCGAAAAGATATTTAATAGATTTTAGAATCAAATGCTCCTTAAATAGCCATCAAATAGCTCCATAAAATAGCCATCAACCACAGACTCCCCACTCTTCATTGTCGGCAAATCTTTTACCACCGAGTAATTTTTTCAAGTTGACAAATAGAAAATAATCCGATGTAGCTAAATCTGGCATATAAGGAGTGTGATGGAGCAATTCGGACATGAATTCGTCGATTTTGGCCATCGCAATAGTAGAACTGCTGCAATGTCCTGATGAAACAACACTTTATTTTCCAAAATTCGAAATTTTTTCGTTATTTCATCACTTAAACGCAGCAATAAGTTAGCATAATACTAAGAAAAGCTCGAAATAAATCCTGGATAGATGTCTGCAGTGGCGTTGAAAGCTAATCCGAAACGGAGTGCTACTGGACAGGGACGTATCCAGGATTTTGGCTCGGGGGAGCCCAACCTTTTTTTCCATAACAAAGATAAACAATTAAAAAATTGCGTTTATTGTGCAGGTAATGGAAGTTAAGTTGCTTAGTTTTTTATTCGAATTTTATTCCTAAATATAAATGTGCACTTTAGTACGAGATCAGTAAAACTTTTTATAATAAAATACGCAAGAGTTAAAAATGTAATCTTCGATTTTTTGAAAGAAATATATCAATTATTTCATCGATTTTGACTTCATCTTTGTATATAGACATCAAAGCCAGATAAGATAGCCTTTCTCCTTCCATTCTGTTCCGGAGATAAGTTTTTATTCTTCTTGACGTCGAGAAACTTCGCTCAGCAGATGCCGTTGTCACAGGTATTGTGGCCAGTATCTGCCAAAGGGTAAGAACGCTTGGGAACATGTCCTCATCACAAACTGAAATATCATCTAATGCATTTGATGGCTTATCATTCTTCTGCTTCCAATAATCAATACATATACTTATTTCAGCTAAAACAGATTTTGCTGAATTTTTTAAATCGTTTTTGTAAAAAAGTGTGACTTCTTCGAAATCTTCCTTTATTACATTTACAACTCGTATCGGAACGATATTAAACAGACTTGTAATTATAGCTTCATGTTCGGAAAATCTATTATTTAAATGTGATATTACTTCGTCCACATATGGTATGAACAAGGTTGTCCTAAAATACGCCTTGGCATCTGAACCAGCAATATTAGCCCAATACTTTTGAGTGCCTACTCTTCTAGGTAGTGCAGCTTCTATTCCAAAACTTCTTGCAAGTTGTGTGGATTCTTCAAACAGTTTATCAAACTCCGCATCTGAATTTCTACGCATGTCACTTAATGTAGTCGTTGCCAATTTTATGATTTCGTAAGCCTTTATTATATCTAGGTTAATCGTTTGCAAATACCGTGATAAGTTCTGTGTAATGGCCAAAACCGTACTACTTATTACCACACCCAATATAAAGTCAAATTTACATACACGCTTGTGTAAACTCATTCCATCACTGCAACCTACATGTAAAAAAGGTATATGGATAAGAAATCATAAATGTAATTTTAACTTAATTTTCGCCATATATGGTTATCATAAATTTAAAGTCAACCAATATTACACCGGTCGACAAAAACATTTTTTCTTGGGTTTCTGTTTTAACTCATAGATTCTGATTCTAGACGTCAAAAAACGTCTCCAATCTTAGCTTTTAAAGTTTGTTTTTGTAAATTTTACATCGATAAGAAAGTTTTAAAGTTAAAACCTTAATAAATTATATATAACTTTTAACTTTACTATATATAACTAAAAACCTTACTAAATTATATATAACTATAACTTTTTAAATTATGCATCGATTTTCTTCGGAATGGGCTCGTTTAATTCAACAGACTTTACGATAAAATCATAAAAATGTAACATTTTTCCATTTTCAGATTATTTTATGGGAGTTTTATTTTAAAAATATTAAAATTTTTATCAAAAAATCACATTTTTTTGCAATATTTTGTAATACTCGTATATCGTCGAAACCGCTGAACGGATGGAAAATGGTATTATATGAAGTTGAAGGCTACTTAATATTTAATTCTTTAAAACTTTCCTCAACCAAATCGGATAAATGGTTCTCGAGTTATGCCACTATATGTGGTTTAACCACTAATTTCTTTCCATATCACAGCTTATCGCGAGAATTTAAAGAGACAACCCTTTAGGCTAAGAAAAAAGAGAGGTTGAACCACATATTATGGCATAACTAGAGAACCATTCATCCGAATTGGTTCAGGTAAGCTTTACAAACTTCAGAATTAAGTAGCCTTCAACTTCGCACAATACAATTTTCCATACGTTCAGCGGTTTCGACAATATCTTACAAAGTATTGCAAAAAATCATATTTTTTGAGAAAATTTTAATAATTTTTAAATAAAAGCATCATAAAAACATCTAGAAGCGCACAATTGTCAACTGTTTGTGATTTTATCGTAAACTCTGAAAGGCTATGAATAAATTGAGACAATTCCGAAGAAAATCGATGCATAATTTAAAAAGTTTTAGTAAGGAAACCATGCACTTTTCTTATTTTTAGTTGTTATTACTTTTACTGTTACCACTTTTTACGCTTTTGTATTGTTTTTTTTAACGGCCTTCCAAATATTTTTCGTGTTTTTTTTGAGTGATTCTGAAAATTGTAAACAGTTTATGTATAAAACATTTTGGGGGGGCCCCGGGGGATACGTCCCTGCTGCTGGATACACATTTTCCAGGCAATTCTGAAGAGGCATTGAATACATCAATTAGGAATTCTTTTGAGATGGAGCTATCAGAGGTTTGTAACCGAATCTAGAATTGTTTGGGCTATCAAAAGCCTTGAACCTTTTAAGTCCCCAGGACCAGACAATTTCTCGCCGACGGAGCTACAGGCGGTGACTGATATAATTGCTCCCTGGCTCATAATACGAGGGTTGCTATATATATTTCTGCCCTAGGCAACACTAAGTGTTATATGTTGGAAAGTATGACATTTTTTAGCCTAAACGTACTCAGAACGTTTTGCCGTACGACCATCATTTGTGTTGTTTACAGGGACTTGAAAAAATGTTGGCAAAAGAATGGAATTAACTCGTGAACATTTTTCACAAATTTCGACGTGGATTATCACGACAAGAGTGCATCGATGAACTTAAATCTTTGTATGGCGATGAAGCACCATCCTATAGCACTGTGAACAACTGGTTTAATGAACTCAATCGTGACCGACGCTCGCTCAAAGACGAAGGTCGTCCAAAAACGGCCGTTGTGCTAGAGAACATTGATGCCGTGCGTGAACTGATAATGCAAAATCGTCATGTGACATACCGTGGGATAGAGGCATCCTTGGGCATTTCTTCCACCAGCATACATTCGATATTGCATGAACACCTGGCCGTAAAAAAGGTTTGTTCTCGTTGGATCCCGCACAATTTGACAATCGCTCAAAAAAAAGAATCGTGTCGATTGGTGCAAAGAAATTTTGAAAAAATACGATCGCGGTGCTTCAAAAGACGTTTATAAGATCGTCACAGGTGACGAATCTTGGATCTTTGCGTATGAGCCCGAAACAAAACAGCAATCGACCATTTATCAATTATGAGTGGTACACCACAATTTGTTTGCCTGAAATCTTCGGAGAAATTCGAAAAACGAACAAGAGAAGATGAATCATTGTGCACCATGACAATGCGAGCTCTCACACATCGGCTCAAACCAGCGCCTTTTTGACCGGCCAAAACGTCGAATTGATGGGTCATCCGCCGTACAGCCCTGATTTGACACCCAATGACTTCTTCTTATTCACTCACACAGAATACAGTTTAATTGCCTCAACCGAATTATTTGCCAACCGAATTTTGAAGTTATGTCTACTATCATGCGATTCCATCAGGACAACCAATATTTTGGTTGTGGTATACTACTGCTTCCATGTTGACAACAATCATATTTGGTTGCGCCAACTACGAAAATGGTGGCTTAAATTATCTGTGGTAGTTGCTACAACCAACAGTTTTAAAAAATTGGTTGTTCTGACAATTTGTCAGTCATATACTATCGACAATTAACTAAAAACAGTTTTCATTCATTTTTATTTTATTTATTGAACAAAAAACTAAAGAATTTATAACAAAATTAAAAATCCTATATTACAAATTCATCACTATTATGAGATGTTGAAATATTTGACACACATTTTAGTACACCAAAAAGACGCAAAATATTTATGCAAATATCGCTTAACCCTGTGCTTTCAATTTCATGATTGTTGCTTTTATTATTTTATTTATGTAAAACATTTTGTACAACATATTCTGCATTCCACACATTATTATCCACACGAGATTATTTTTGATTACCTATACCATTTTTGAACAAAATGTTGAAGATTTTTTTATGTCGAGTAATTTTATTTTTTGTTTGTCATGTATCAGCTAAATAACAGCAACCAATCTTTCGGTTGTATTTCCCAATATACATTTAACTATTCTAAATTTGGGAAATGATTGGGATAACCAATAAACGATTATTTATTAATATTTTTTCTGTTGTAGTAACCAATTATTCGTTGCAATAATAATCTTTGGTCTATTGATACAATTTCGATTGTCAAGAATAAAACATTGGTTGTCACAACCAAAAATCGATCATATGGTACTATAATGAAAATTTAAAATTGGTTACCACAACTAACCGAGTGTCAATGAAAAAAACAATCTGAATTCGATTGATACAACCATCGATTTAGTTGCAAGCATTTTCATTTGATCGTATCCATGTTATTATTGTTGTTGTTTCAACTAATTATATACATGTAAATACAACCGACAGACGGTGTAGGCAATATACTTTTTGTTGCTAGTACTATTTTTTTATTGTTACAATCGAATTCCTACCAACTATTTTCCTGGGTGCTTACATCAAGAAAAAACTGCTTGGCCAACTTTTTTCGACGCCTGAAGCAACACGCTGAAAAAAAATCGCTTCTGTAGTATATTGTCCCAAACATATTCGGCTTGAAATAAACATATATTTAGGGTACACTCCAAATATATAATATTTTACACACACAAATATTATATGTTTGTGAGGATATTGTTCTAAACAAAAATATGCTCCCATTCAAATATTTTTTATTTGGAACTAGTATTTCCGAAACAAGGATTCATTTGTAATTATTTATTTTGGTAATATATTAAATGCCTTAACTTAAAGACAAGTTTTCTGTTTTTTAGATTTTCAAAGAACAATTTTTTTATAAATTTTATATGTTTGTAAAATTTAATCAAAACTTAAATCGAACAATCTTTCGTAAATATAAACGACATTGATGGATTGACAAAAGGAATATTTATAAATAATGACATTTTTAGCTATAAAGTTTAACACGAAAACTAGGAAAAAGTAACTAAAATTCGAATAAGTCAGTAATGCCTTAAAAATCTTTTTAAATAAAACATATTTGGAAATCTTCTTAAACAATAACTATGTTTGTGTGTAAACACATATTTTATTTGTGAAATTCAGTTTGCAAATAAACTATGTTCTAATATATTAATATATGCGTTCCAAACAAAATTTCTTGATTTTCAAATAAAATTTATTTGTTAACAAATATATAATATTTAAAAAAATCGTTTCCAAGTATATTTTCTTTCGTTTCAAACATATCAAAAATGACGATTTTCCTCCGTGAACTGTTGAAGCGTTCAAAAACCATGTTTGGAGGTGAATTGTCAACACATTGTAACCAAAACAATTCGCTCTCAAATGACAAAACGCTCTGAGTGAAGTTATGCAAAAAAATGTCATACTTTCCAAAGGAAGTTCCGGTTTTCATCTGGCAACACCATTATTGCCGGGACAGAAATATAAATAGCAACCCTCGTACTACATTTTATGCCCCTCTTTGTCACTTTTTTTATTCGTGTATATCGTAATAGTAGAGGAAATTACTTCATATTTTGTAGATGCTGGTTGAGAATATTAGGTAAAAAAATTAACAATTCTGCCAAAAAAAATTGTGTAATTATATCTAATGGTTATTCATACAATTTCCAAATTTTTTTGGTTATCTGGGGGTGCACAGAGCCTTCAAGATCTTCGAAGTGGGCCGTTATAGAGAACATGGTGAGAAGCCCTGCGCTAGACATTATAGTAGCGCAATATGCCTCATGTACTGCGATTAGACTTAGGGATCTGTCACTATGGCCAGGAAATGGCTACGAACATAGTGTTATTCTAGACGCAATGCCTAACTTTGCGGGCACTGATGACTACATATACTATGACTGAACCACTCTTTGACAAGAAGTATCTCACACGTATACCTGATAGATCAGAATTGAATGGTTGTATCCCAGGACATAGCAGATTCCTTAACTTCTATACATAGTTAGATTTAAACTCAAAAACCAAATGGGCTTTGGGGTATTTTCTGAGGAACTTGAGCTATACATTGCTAAAAGGCTGCCTGATCACAGAAGTGTTTACCAGGTGTTAGCGTAGCGGATTACTGAAAATTAAAGTTCTGACCAATGTCGGCATTAATATTTTTTCTGATATTCAGGCTGCTATCAAATCCCTGAAAACTATATTCGTGAATTCAAAAATTGCCATCGACTGTCGCAAATCTCTTAACGAGATGGCTGAACAGTTCAGTATTCACCTGATATGGGTGCCGGGCCTCTGGGACATACCAGGGACCTGCAAAGCAGAAGAACTCCAGGGGAACTGGAATATGTAGGTATGTCTCTAACGACCTACAAGCTCTTATTGAGATATAGTGCCCTTAGGGCAACAAATGACAGATGGTCACTAGTCAGGAACTGTATGTATTCATGCTCTAGCGACGTGCTAGCTCTAAAACTGCCCTCGACTTTCGCAGATCTCTTAACGAGTTGGCTGAACAGTTCAATATTCAACAGATATGGGTGCCCGGGGACACAGGGACATACCAGTGAACTGCAAAGCAGAAGAACTCCAGGGGAACTGGAATATGTAGGCATGTCTCTAACGAACTGCAAGCACTTCCTAAAAGTTAGTGATCTCACGGTAATAAATGACAGATGATCACTAGTCAGGAACTGCATACATTCCAGGTTGATGTGGCCCTTCCTAAACTATAAACGCAGCAACACACTTCCGTCGTTATCGAGACCGGGCGTCTCACTTACTGTGTCTGTCATGAAGGTTAACTGCCTCATTGGACGGCACCCAGAGAGATTGAAGTTCTAGCTTAATGACTTTGGCAGAAGCTAAAGACACAAAGAGGAGGGGGAATCAATAGAACGCCTTCTGCGTATGTGCCCCGCTTTCTCTAGAATGAGAGATACAACCTTATGCCCTCATTTCTTTGGGGAGTTAACGAACGTGGCTGACGTTGGAATCCGCCAACTTTTGAAATTTTTAAAGCAATCCAATTGGTTCAGCGGGTAGGGGCTAAGGATGACTTTTGTTGTCCCTTACGTCATTGTGCTAACACGATGGACTGTATAGTCTAAGTTAGACTGTTTTACAGGCTACCACTCTTAACCTAACCAAACCTAGCAGAATACTCGCCGTTGATTGTTTTTCCTTTATAAAGAGAATCAATAAAAATTATCCCACGCATATCCCAAAAAAAAAACAGACGCCATAACCTTGCCTGTAGATGGATGGATCTGTCTTCGGCGTCTTTGGAAACGATTCTCGATTTTCACAAGTGTTATGTGATGGACTCATGTGAAACATCGCCAAACACTATATTGAAACATCTGCACGACGCAGTTTTTGTTCAATTGTGGGCAAACGTGGCACCCATCTTACGCACAGCTTTCTCATCTTAAAATGTTCGATCAATATGCAATGTATAGCACTTTTTCAAGTGCCTATAATTTCAGCTAGCTCACACACATTCAGTCGACGATCATCCAACACCATTTTAAGGATATTCTTAACCGATTCTAAGTATATTCTTGAATCCTGGCAGCTCGTTGACCTCGTTTAAACTCTGCCAGCCAGACTCCCTCAGAGTAGAATACTGCTTGGCTTTAATATTGGTTAGACTGAGACTTAGTGAGAGTGTACCTTAGTCGGTTTATTCGACTGAAAATGTCTGTCTTGTTTAACTAGGGGATCAAACCGACCTCCCCTTTTAAAAAGACCTGGACCAGTGTATATACATAAAGTAATTTTAATACAATCTTTTCAAACGCACTGTACCTTTACATAATGTATATTGTACAATCTCTATGCATTCCGAAACTCCAGCTACTACTTTGGGCTACATATTTTTTAACTCTCCTCACATGGCCTAAAGGATATTTACCTTGGTGTGTTGGCCGACTTACAATGTTTGCTTGACGGGCATGGAATTGAGTGTAATTTAAGAGAATTCCCCCCGCAAAGTTTATTTGAACAAGTTGTTGTGTGTTTTCGCCGCCATTATCTGAGGCATCAACACCGCAACAGACAACTCACACAGCCAGAGGCACGAGGCAAACAGCATCACAGCAGCAGCAACGTTATTGCCATCATCATCATCACCATCAACGCCATCATTGCCACTGACAGCATTCCAAGTTTTCAAACAACCCCTATTTTGGATTTTTTTTGTTCAAATTCTCATCACATCCTGTTGCTTGTGTCCTTGTTGGTTTTGGTTTATTCATAAGGATGAGAAGGAGAGTTGGAGGAGACCGTGGAGATGAGGTGGACGATAACAGTTGGAGGAAAAAAGGCGTTTATTTTTCATAAAATTCATTTTTACAAATTAACATATTCCACGTATATGTACTTATTTATGTCCGTCTGTCTGTCTGACTTGTTGTGCAGACTTGGAATGGGTCTAGCAGTTCGTCCGCCCGTCCGTCTGTCTGTTTCTCTGGTCTACCTGTAGTCATATAAATAATGATTTTTAATAAAGTATACCTATTCGTGTTGTTGTGGCTTTTTTAGCCTTCTTGTTATTATTTCTTGTTACCGTTGCTAATGGTTTCTTCCTGTCAAAAAGGAGGAGAAAGCACACGGATAGGATATTCAAAACATGTAAGTCAAAAACCTTCAAGCTAACTTACTTAGAGATTTAAAAACAGTTCAACTTGTCGTCAGTGGGGATGGTGGTCGAGGAGGTTCTTGAGGTGGCATTATAATTTCCAATTATATACTTAATTTTATTCGTTTGCAACAACAATCCCCAACCCCTCTCCACCGCCACACATCAAACAAATTCACCCAAATAATTTCTATTCAAATGTACTTAAGTGAACACCAAAATGTAGCAACGTTCATAAAACGAGGGAAGTGAATTATTTTCACAAAAATAGCGTAACTTCCAATTAAATTGAAAATACTGTTTTTTGGTCTTAAGTACAAAAATATGTATTATTAGAATTTATATAGGTCGTTGTAAACAATTATGTTTAGACTAATTCAGTACTAATTAGATGAATTAGAAATGAGTTGTTTTTCTAAGAAAGGCGTAGGGAAGGGACCTTTTTTGGGGGAAACAATAGTGAACGAAATTTGGGTAGAGACAGAAAGTACTGTATCTAAAAAGCCTTTGGAAACAGTTTCTCTGGGAAATAAATCAGAATAAAAACCCGAACAAATGTTGTTTGTAGTATCAGATTAATATTTATTAATAAATGAAAGAACAAAGCAAATATCTTTTTGTTCATTAAAACAAAGAAAAAGTTCTTTAATCAGAAAAAATGTTTCATATACACCAGACAGTGGTACAGGGTATTATAAATTTGTTTTGTGGCAGAAGATTGTTACACCTAGAAATACTACAGCTAGACCTACCTTAAAGTATACCGATCACACGCTAAGTCGTGTCGTTAGTACGTATATCAATGCAGGAAAGATCTGTTAAACTAACTAGAAAGGCCGACGCCAGTACATCCAAACGTTGTTTACTGAAAGCAGAACAGAAGCATAACAAGTGCTCAACGATCTCCACTTCATACTCATCTTCACATCTTTGCAGAAGTCATTGGAGTCAATAACAAATCTTCTGCCGATCAGGCAGTGTTACGTCAGAACTGACACTAATGTAGACAGTATTTTCCTCTCCAATGTGAGGAGATATTTTGAACTTCTCAGATCAAATCTTGGCCAGATTTGTCTAGCTACACTACAGGTGCCGATTTCTGTACATCATTCGTTGGACTGCCTCTAAGCCAGAGCTTGCATGGGGATAGTGGCGCACCAATATATGCAAATTCTTCGAGAAATTGTAATGTCGCTCCTATCTTAACAAGTTCATCGGATTAGCAATTCCCCGGGATATCCCACCCATATAAGACGTATGTTGAACATCTCTCATTAAGAGATCTGCGGAAGTCGAGTGCTGTTTTTAAATTTAGTGATGTTGCCTTCAGAGCCAATGGCAGCATGGTTGTCCGAGTAAATGACGGAATGTTGCCATTATTTCGGCTTTATAGACACTGCAGGAATTTCAAATCTAAAGGGTCCGCCAAATAACTTTTTTTTTTTAAAACATCGCGCAAAACTTCGAGTGTAGCTTCGGCTGTGTGGCACGTAGCGCCGTCCTGTTGAAACCAAATGTTGCCAATATCCTCCTCTTCAATTTTTGTGAACAAAAATTCGTTCAACCGATGGCCCGATAACGATCGCCATTGACTGTAACGGCCACTCCTTGCTCATGGCCCAATTATGCCTCTGGACCAAAATCCGCACCAAACAGTGACTCGTTTTGGGTGTATCGGCTTTTCAATGTATGCGTGCGGGTTTTCTGTGTCCCAAATGCGACAATTTTGCTTGTTTACATACCCGCCAAGATCAAATAGAGCTTCATCTGAAAAGATGATTTTTTTGGCAAAATCTGCATCTTCTGTAAGTCGATCGCAGCGCAGATTCCCAGCGTTGTTCAAGCGTATACACAACCATATTCGTCCAGCGGAAGGATAAAACTAATTATCTGTCAAATCAGACATGAGCTAACTGTTACCATTCACGAAATAAGCACTATTTAAAAAAACCTTAGATGGCGGACCCTTTATAAGCTATATGAAGGCTGAGTTCTGAGTTTTTACAGTGAACTTCGATGCCAACCTTATTATCAAGCTTTGAACCATCCGTATAGAACTGGTATCATGCACTCAAAAAAATGTATTTCCTAAATTTTAGTAAAATCCATACTTCAATTTAGTTCAATGTTTTTATTCAAATTGAGTTAATTTTTCTTAAAACTGGGGAATTTTACTTAGTACTACTAAATTTTATTGTTTTGGGGGATATGCAGAATAGTTCCTTAACTAAAAACCAGTAAGGAAAGGCTAAAGTCGGGCGGGGCCGACTATATAATACCCTACACTACTCTCGTAATATTGAATAACTCTGATATATAATAATTCATGTATAAATTGTTTACATAAATTTACTTTTGGGACATTTTATACTTAAATAATACCCTTTGCCACAGTGTGGTGTAGGGTATAAAAACGATTGGATCTAAAGAGCCAAATCGGATGAAACATATATATGGGAGCTACAGCTAAATCTTAACCGATTTTCTTCAAATTCGGTAGTGTCGGTTCATGGATCAAGAAACTCTACCATTCTAAATTTCAAAATGATTGGATGTAAAATACAGCTTCTATAGGACTAAAGAGCAAAATCGGACGAAACATATATATGGGAGCTATAGCTAAATCTTAACCGATTTTCTTCAAATTCGGCAATGTTGGTTCATATATCAAGAAACTCTACCATTCTAAATTTCAAAATGATTGGATGTAAAATACAGCTTCTATAGGACTAAAGAGCCAAATCTGATGAAACATATATATGGGAGCTACAGCTAAATCTTAACCGATTTTCTTCAAATTCGGTAGTGTCGGTTCATGGATCAAGAAACTCTACCATTCTAAATTTCAAAATGATTGGATGTAAAATACAGCTTCTATAGGACTAAAGAGCAAAATCGGACGAAACATATATATGGGAGCTATAGCTAAATCTTAACCGATTTTCTTCAAATTCGGCAATGTTGGTTCATATATCAAGAAACTCTACCATTCTAAATTTCAAAACGATCGGATGTAAAATACAGCTTCAATAGGTCTAAAGGGCCAAATCGGACGAAACATATATATGGGAGCTATAGCTAAATCTTGACCGATTTTCTTCAAATTCGGCAATGTTGGTTCATGGATCATGAAACTCTACCATTCTAAATTTCAAAAGGATTGGATGTAAAATACAGCTTCTATACACGCTGAAAAAAAATCGATTCTGTAGTATATTGTCCCAAACATATTCGGCTTGAAACATATATATCTTTAGAATACACTCTAAACATATAATATTTGGTACACACAAAAATTATATATTTGGGAAGATGTTGTTCTAAACAAATCTTTGTTTACATCCCAATGTGTTTATTTTGGACTATTTTTTCCGAAACAAATATTTATTTTCATTTAAGTATTCAGAAAATATCTAAATTGTGTTAAATTTTTCAGTAATTCAAAGTTAATTTTTTCAAAAATTTTAACGTCTTAAATATAAAAAATAATAATAATTGAAATCATATAATCTTGGATCGAAATATATACTTGGAGGATTGACAACCAATGATGGCTTGGAATACTCAGAAATTTTAAATGATTGGTTTAAAGCATAAGATATTGCTGCATTTGGTATCATAACTGGGAGGTTCAAACCAAAAAAAAAACAAAAAAAAATAAAATTTAAATTCGAAAAATTCAACAAAAATTTCGAAAATCTTTTTTAAATAAAATATATTTGGAGAAATTCCTAAACAATCATTTTATTTGTATTCAAATACATATTTTATTTGAGAAATTTAGTTTGCAAATATTATATGTTGTAACATATTAATATACGAGTTCCAAATATATTTTATTGATTTTCAAATAAAATTTATTTGCTCAGAAATATATAATGTTTAAAAATTAGTGTTCCAAATATATTTTTTTCTATTCAAACATATCAAAAAAGGCGATTTTTCCCCGTGCATGGAACATTATATTTGACATTATTATGTACCGTTGGAAAGATCTTCTCAACAGCTATCATAATGTTTAATCATATTATTCAAAAGTCATTCAGCAAGTGTGCAATAATCTTAAAACTTCAACCCTTGAAATTGGATGAAATACGTCCAATGTGGCCATTTGGCAAATTCTGCCAGATATTCATATACATCATTGGAAAGCTCTACTAGAGAACTATTAAATGGTGAAATACTTTTATTAAAAAGTCTTCAGGGAAAGATGTGGTGGACAAAACAGTTCTCCAGAATTTGGGATGAAGTGCGTCCATTGTCCAGTGTGGCCATTTGGAAAATTCTGCCAGATATTCATATACATCATTGGAAAGCTATACTAGAGAGCTATTAAATGGTGAAATAAGTTTATTAAAAAGTCTTCAGGGAAAGATGTGGTGGACATTACAGTTCTCAAGAATTTGGGATGAAGTGCGTCCATTGTCCATTGTGGCCATTTGGGAAATTCTGCCAGATATTCATATACATCATTGGAAAGCTATACTAGAGAGCTATTAAATGGTGAAATAATTCTATTAAAAAGTCTTCAGGGAAAGATGTGGTGGACAAAACAGTTCTACAGAGTCTGGATGAAGTGCGTCCTCTGTCCACAGTGGCCATTTGGGAAATTCTGTTAAAAACCCACATACACCACTGGGAAGCACTATTAAATAGCTACCTAATGGTAAAAAAATATTGAAAAAAAGTGTTCCAGGAAAGATGTAGTGGGGCATACTCTTCTCCAGAATTTCGATGAAGTGCGTCCACTGTGGCTATTTGGGAAATTCTGTTACACTGGGAAGCACTACTTAATAGCTACCTAATGGTAAAAAAATTTTATCAAAATGTGTTCCAGGAAAGATGTAGTGGGCTTAACAGTTTTACAGAGTCTGCATGAAGTGCGTCCTCTGCCCACAGTGGCCATTAGGGAAATTCTGTTACAAACCCACATACACTATTGGGAAGCACTATTTAATAGCTACCAATTGGTAAAATAATGTTGCCAAAAAGTGTTCCAGGAAAGATGTAGTGGGGCATACTCTTCTCCAGAATTTTGATATAGTGCGTCCACTGTGGCTATTTGGGAAATTCTGTTACACTGGGAAGCACAACTTAATAGCTACCTAATGGTAAAAAAATATTATCAAAATGTGTTCCAGGAAAGATGTAGTGGGCTTAACAGTTTTACAGAGTCTGGATGAAGTGCGTCCTCTGTCCACAGTGGCCATTTGGGAAATTCTGTTACAAACCCACAGACACCACTCGAAAGCACTATTTGATAGCTACAAAATGGTAAAATAATATTATCAAAATGTGTTCCAGGAAATATGTAATGGGCTTAACAGTTTTACAGAGTCTGGATGAAGTGCGTCCTCTGTCCACAGTGGCCATTTGGGAAATTCTGTTACAAACCCACAGAAACCACTCGAATGCACTATTTGATAGCTACAAAATTGTAAAATAATATTATCAAAATGTGTTCCAGGAAAGATGTAGTGGGCTTAACAGTTTTACAGAGTCTGGATGAAGTGCGTCCTTTGTCCACAGTGGCCATTTGGAAATCTGTTACAAACCCGCATACACTATTGGGAAGCACTATTTAATAGCTACCAGTTGGTAAAATAATTTTTTGAAAATAAAATATTAATAATTTAAAATAATAAAGTAAAATAATAAATTTTAAATTATAATAATTTTATCTCTTCTGGCGGACCTTTTGGAAATTTTATTTTACCATTTATTAGCTCTCGAAGAGAGCTTTCCATTGGTGTATTTGAATATATGGCAGAATTTTCGATATGGCCTTAGTGGCCAGTGGACGCAATTCATCCTAATTATATAGATGAAATGTTAAGCCCACTACATCTCTCCTGGCGGATTTTTTGGTAATTTTATTTTATCATTTAGTAGCTCTCGAAGAGAGCTTTCCATAGGTGTATTTGAATATATGGCAGAATTTTCCATATCGATGGCTTAATATAAAAAGGGCGTATCTTGATTTTTGCCATAATTTCGTTTTCCGTTTATTCTGGTCGAAAACTGTCAATGCACCTTGGTTTTTTTTAATTATCGGGGGCTATAGTTACAAATAAAGTATTTATATGTATTGCAAAAACCCCATAAGTCTAGTCAAAGAATTTGTTTCGTTTTCATTCGGTTTTTCGTGCCACTGTTAAAGAACAACAAAATCGAGATACGCCCTTTTTATATTAAGCCATCGATATGGTCACAGTGGCCAGTGGACGCACTTCATCCTAATTCTATAGATGTTATGTTAAGCCCACTACATCTCTCCTGGCGGACTTTTCGGTAATTTTATTTTTCCATTTAGTAGCTCTCGAAGAGAGCTTTCCGTTGGTATATTTGAATATATGGAGAATTTTCAATATGGCCATTGAAAATTCTCCATATATTCATATGGACGCACTTCATCCTAATTCTAGAAAAGAAAGTTAAGCCCACTACATCGTTCCAGGCGGACTTTTTGGAAATTGTATTTTACCATTTAGTAGCCCTCTAAGAGAGCTTTCCATTGGGATATTTGAATATATGGCAGAATTTTCCATATGGCCTTAGTGGCCAGTGGACGCACTTTATCCTAATTCTAGAGATGAAATGTTAAGCCCACCACATCTCTCCTGGCGGATTTCTCGGTTATTTTATTTTACCATTTAGTAGCTCTCGAAGAGAGCTTTCCAGCCGTATATTTGAATATATGGCAGAATTTTCCATATGGCCTTAGTGGTCAGTGGACGCACTTCATCCTAATTATAGAGATGAAATGTTAAGCCCACTACATCTCTTCTGGCGGACCTTTTGGAAATTTTATTTTACCATTTAGTAGCTCTCGAAGAGAGCTTTCCATTGGCGTATTTGAATATATGGCAGAATTTTCCATATGGTCACAGTGGCCAGTGGCCGCACTTCATCCTAATTCTAGAGAAGAAAGTTAAGCCCACTACATCGTTCCAGGCGGACTTTTTGGAAATTTTATTTTACCATTTTGTAGCCCTCTATGAAGGCTTTCCATTGGTGTATTTGAATATATGGCAGAATTTTCCACATGGCCCTAGTGGCCAGTGGACGCAATTCATCCTAATTATATAGATGAAATGTTAAGCCCACTACATCTCTCCTGGCGGATTTTTTGGTAATTTTATTTTATGATTTAGTACCATTGGTGTATTTGAATATATGGCAGAATTTTCCATATGGTCACAGTGGCCAGTGGCCGCACTTCATCCTAATTCTAGAGTAGAAAGTTAAGCCCACTACATCGTTCCAGGCGGACTTTTTGGAAATTTTATTTTACCATTTTGTAGCCCTCTAAGAGAGCTTTCCATTGGTATATTTGAATATGTGGCAGAATTTTCCATATGGTCACAGTGGCCAGTGGCCGCACTTCATCCTAATTTGAGAGAAGAAAGTTAAGCCCACCACATCTCTCCTGGCGGATTTTTCGGTTATTTTATTTTACCATTTAGTAGCTCTCGAAGAGAGCTTTCGAGCTGTATATTTAAATATATAACAGAATTTTCCATATGGCCACAGTGGCCAGTGGACGCACTTCATTATAAATTCTGGAGAACTGTTATGTCCACCACATCTTTCCCTGATGATTTTTTAATACAATTATTTACCATTTAATAGCTCTCTAGTAGAGCTTTCCAATGATGTATATGAATATCTGGCAGAATTTCCCAAATGGCCACACTGGACAATGGACGCATTTCTCCCAAATTCTTGAGAACTGTAATGTCCACCACATCTTTCCCTGATGACTTTTTAATAAAATTATTTCACCATTTAATAGCTCCCTAGTAGAGCTTTCCAATGATGTATATGAATATCTGGCAGAATTTTCCAAATGGACACACTGGACGTATTTCATCCAATTTCAAGGGGTGATGTTTTAAGATTATTGCACACTTGCTGAATGACTTCTGAATAATATGATTAAACATTATGATAGCTGTTGAGAAGATCTTTCCAACGGTACATAATAATGTCAAATATAATGTTCCATGTGGCCACGGCGCCAGTGGACCCACTTCCTCCAAATTCGACATATTCTAACTTGTGAGAAGAGCTCTGTTAAGCCGTTAACAGAGCTCTGTTAAGCCGTTAACAGAGCTCTGTTAAAAGGGGTGGTTTGTGTCTCTGCTAGTTAAATTCGGAATTTATCTTCACACACATTAAAAATTGTGCGCACTAGGAGATAGCGTGGACCAAATTTCATCGAAATCGGAGGGGGTCGACTGTCGTTGGTATTACCCAACATCAAAAAACATTAACAAAATAGGAAGCAAAATTAGAAATTTTAGGAAAAATTACAAAATATATCATAAATTTAATTATAAACAAGTGAACTTAAAACAAAACCACAACTGGAGTTTGTGAAAGAACATGAAAAAAATGAAAAAACCTATGAAAAAACCTAAACCTTCTCATAAAAACGGAATTAGTCAAACTGATTTCTCAAGTTAAAAGAAATATGTTGGGTGGTTTAATGATAGAACATTATTTAGTCACTAATCATTCAGACGACGAACTGAAGTTGGACAAAAATTATTCCATAGCTAAGATGTAAAATATTTTAATAAAAGTTAGTATTTTTTAACAAAAGATAATTTATGCTTTGGCTGTTTTTATCCTAATTCAAATTAAATGAAAACTGAACATTATTAAGAATGAAAAGTCGCGATTTACCCCAAAAATCCCGATTTATCCCGAAAATCCCGGGATATCAATACATTTCGGGATCCCGGGATTTGCAATTTAAAAATCCCGAATCCCGGGGTTCGTGAAAACCAATCCCGTTTAGAGGACAGAAATAATACGGTACAAAATATGGAATATTTGCAGGCAATTTTTCAACCGAACGAATAAAAATTATAATTTAATGTTTTTGTTAAAAAATAAATGCTTTTCCTTAGTGTTGTTCAAATACAAAATATAAAAAAAGTTTGCTATGCAAGGTGTTTTTTTAAATGTCGGGAAATTTTTTTGTAGAAAAAAATTGTTTTTTTAGTTTTACAAAATTTATTATTAAAATGGTATATTTATCAACGTATGACATTCTTTTAATAAATAAAGAAGATGAAAAAAAGCCCCACATTTCCATGCTAAATATTAAAAAAATCCTAAAGTTCAACTTAGACCTTGAATTCCTCAATAACTGCTGACCCGATTTTATTGAAATAAAAACTGGCGAAAAGCATATGGAGTTACAAGTCGAACAAAAAAAATTACTAAAATATCTCTATCGGTTCCAAAGTTACAGAGTTTTGGCCAGTAAAAAACGATTCTGAACCACTGCGCAGCGGTCTTAGCTAATAACCGCTACTGATTAAATTGTAATATTTTTCGATTTTTCTTCTTCTTTTGTGATTTCCACTATAAAAACACCAAGCTAAAAATTTAGGAAAAATATAGGCACGTTCCTTCATCGATTCTAAACAAACACGGAAAATAAAAGGTTGGAGAAATAATAGGTTATATGTATTTAAGAAAAAACACTTTCTAAATGTGGTCGCCCGAAAACATTTTATTTTGAACGAGCGTTCAAATACTTCACTACACAATTTTCAATGTTCCTACCTCCGTACATTTTTCTCAATTTTCAATTCGTCATATCTTTTGAAAAAAAAATCGATCGGCGAATATCGTAAAAATTTGAGTTGTCATCGCATTTGTCATCATACGAAAATCGTTGGTTTTGATATGGAATGAACCATAAAAAAACGTATCAAATATTATAAAAAAAAAAATTTCCAAATTGAAGTTCCAAAAAATAGTAATTGGCTTCAACACAGTTACAAGTAAATTTCTTTCACAAAATAATGCAATTCTTTACTGCTTTTAAAAAAAACTAATAATTTCAAAAATTAAATAAAAAATAATAAGTGAAATATTGTAGCTTCCTACACAAATTGACAGATTCATTCGAGCACAATTTCTCCATAGCTTCTGTAGTAATCAATCATCTAAATGGTTTCATATTCTGTATTTTAGACAACATGTGCAATGACAATAGACTGACATAAGAATTAGCAAAATGTTTACGAACCTATTTGGTTCCCACACAAAGTACTTTATTTTACATTACTCACAAAGTGAGGTTACACGATTTACTCGACCGAAATTATCTTACTTGTTATTATAAGACATCCAAATTAGTTTGTATACCAATGCATTCCCACGTTTTTTTACAAAATTTTCTTTATTTATTTAATTTCCATCAGTTTTGAAAAGAAATCACTTTATTTTGTTTATTACATCTGAGGTGTTCTTTATTTTTGAAGGATTTTCTGCTTTTTTTTGTTTCTCCTTTAATTTGTTTTCTATTCAGAGGTTGTACACCATCTCCACTGTTTTTGTTAACAAGAATTTAAAAAAAAATATGTAAATTATAAAAATCGCTTTTTTGACATTTTAACCCACGTTAACCTTTTTTTGTGTTACGAAGGAAATGAGTTTTTGATTAAATTTCGCCGGAGAAATATACGAAAAACAACAACAAAAATCCGACTTGATGATGACGAAGAAAATCTTACTAACTCTACACCCCACTCCTCATTCAATCTCTTTCTCTTGTAACGTCAACATTCGGCCTAATAACATTGTTGATGACTTGTTATGCCGAAAAGACAGAGAGATGGAGAGAGAGGGAGAGAGAAAACCCGAATGAAACATCATGTTTATCCCATTTGTACTGAATATCCTAAGGCAGAGATGCGTAAAATACGGAAATTGTTTAACATGTATTTTTGGTTTGAGATTATGTTTGTAACATATGTATAAATAATGTTAAAGAAAATATTTTGAAGACATAAAAATAAATAAATTTAAGAAAACAAAAATGTTGGAAACATTTTATCCTGTCTATTAGGTCTTAGGTCTTAGGTCTTAGGTCTTAGGTCTTAGGTCTTAGGTCTTAGGTCTTAGGTCTTAGGTCTTAGGTCTTAGGTCTTAGGTCTTAGGTCTTAGGTCTTAGGTCTTAGGTCTTAGGTCTTAGGTCTTAGGTCTTAGGTCTTAGGTCTTAGGTCTTAGGTCTTAGGTCGTAGGTCTTAGGTCTTAGGTCTTAGGTCTTAGGTCTTAGGTCTTAGGTCTTAGGTCTTAGGTCTTAGGTCTTAGGTCTTAGGTCTTAGGTCTTAGGTCTTAGGTCTTAGGTCTTAGGTCTTAGGTCTTAGGTCTTAGGTCTTAGGTCTTAGGTCTTAGGTCTTAGGTCTTAGGTCTTAGGTCTTAGGTCTTAGGTCTTAGGTCTTAGGTCTTAGGTCTTAGGTCTTAGGTCTTAGATCTTAGGTCTTAGGTCTTAGGTCTTAGGTCTTAGGTCTTAGGTCTTAGGTCTTAGGTCTTAGGTCTTAGGTCTTAGGTCTTAGGTCTTAGGTCTTAGGTCTTAGGTCTTAGGTCTTAGGTCTTAGGTCTTAGGTCTTAGGTCTTAGGTCTTAGGTCTTAGGTCTTAGGTCTTAGGTCTTAGGTCTTAGGTCTTAGGTCTTAGGTCTTAGGTCTTAGGTCTTAGGTCTTAGGTCTTAGGTCTTAGGTCTTAGGTCTTAGGTCTTAGGTCTTAGGTCTTAGGTCTTAGGTCTTAGGTCTTAGGTCTTAGGTCTTAGGTCTTAGGTCTTAGGTCTTAGGTCTTAGGTCTTAGGTCTTAGGTCTTAGGTCTTAGGTCTTAGGTCTTAGGTCTTAGGTCTTAGGTCTTAGGTCTTAGGTCTTAGGTCTTAGGTCTTAGGTCTTAGGTCTTAGGTCTTAGGTCTTAGGTCTTAGGTCTTAGGTCTTAGGTCTTAGGTCTTAGGTCTTAGGTCTTAGGTCTTAGGTCTTAGGTCTTAGGTCTTAGGTCTTAGGTCTTAGGTCTTAGGTCTTAGGTCTTAGGTCTTAGGTCTTAGGTCTTAGGTCTTAGGTCTTAGGTCTTAGGTCTTAGGTCTTAGGTCTTAGGTCTTAGGTCTTAGGTCTTAGGTCTTAGGTCTTAGGTCTTAGGTCTTAGGTCTTAGGTCTTAGGTCTTAGGTCTTAGGTCTTAGGTCTTAGGTCTTAGGTCTTAGGTCTTAGGTCTTAGGTCTTAGGTCTTAGGTCTTAGGTCTTAGGTCTTAGGTCTTAGGTCTTAGGTCTTAGGTCTTAGGTCTTAGGTCTTAGGTCTTAGGTCTTAGGTCTTAGGTCTTAGGTCTTAGGTCTTAGGTCTTAGGTCTTAGGTCTTAGGTCTTAGGTCTTAGGTCTTAGGTCTTAGGTCTTAGGTCTTAGGTCTTAGGTCTTAGGTCTTAGGTCTTAGGTCTTAGGTCTTAGGTCTTAGGTCTTAGGTCTTAGGTCTTAGGTCTTAGGTCTTAGGTCTTAGGTCTTAGGTCTTAGGTCTTAGGTCTTAGGTCTTAGGTCTTAGGTCTTAGGTCTTAGGTCTTAGGTCTTAGGTCTTAGGTCTTAGGTCTTAGGTCTTAGGTCTTAGGTCTTAGGTCTTAGGTCTTAGGTCTTAGGTCTTAGGTCTTAGGTCTTAGGTCTTAGGTCTTAGGTCTTAGGTCTTAGGTCTTAGGTCTTAGGTCTTAGGTCTTAGGTCTTAGGTCTTAGGTCTTAGGTCTTAGGTCTTAGGTCTTAGGTCTTAGGTCTTAGGTCTTAGGTCTTAGGTCTTAGGTCTTAGGTCTTAGGTCTTAGGTCTTAGGTCTTAGGTCTTAGGTCTTAGGTCTTAGGTCTTAGGTCTTAGGTCTTAGGTCTTAGGTCTTAGGTCTTAGGTCTTAGGTCTTAGGTCTTAGGTCTTAGGTCTTAGGTCTTAGGTCTTAGGTCTTAGGTCTTAGGTCTTAGGTCTTAGGTCTTAGGTCTTAGGTCTTAGGTCTTAGGTCTTAGGTCTTAGGTCTTAGGTCTTAGGTCTTAGGTCTTAGGTCTTAGGTCTTAGGTCTTAGGTCTTAGGTCTTAGGTCTTAGGTCTTAGGTCTTAGGTCTTAGGTCTTAGGTCTTAGGTCTTAGGTCTTAGGTCTTAGGTCTTAGGTCTTAGGTCTTAGGTCTTAGGTCTTAGGTCTTAGGTCTTAGGTCTTAGGTCTTAGGTCTTAGGTCTTAGGTCTTAGGTCTTAGGTCTTAGGTCTTAGGTCTTAGGTCTTAGGTCTTAGGTCTTAGGTCTTAGGTCTTAGGTCTTAGGTCTTAGGTCTTAGGTCTTAGGTCTTAGGACTTAGGACTTAGGTCTTAGGTCTTAGGTCTTAGGTCTTAGGTCTTAGGTCTTAGGTCTTAGGTCAGATGAACTGTATTGAAATGGCTTAAAATGTCCTAAAACTGATTTCCGCCGAACCATATTCCACATTACTCACAAAGTGAGGGTAATCCGTAGTCGGTTAACTTGACTAAAATGTTCTTACTTGTTTTTGTTTGTTTGTTTCTCTGATATTCGAATGGTTACAACAAACATGACAGGATATGTTGAAGCGATGGTGACGTTTCCGCTGCTACAGCTCTTTTATGAAGGTATCATCGAGTTTTACCAACATAAAGTTGGGAAAACTTTTTTATTACTAAAACAAACAAATTTAAACAAATTAATGTCATACGACAGTGTTGCGGAGTGTTAAAAGAACCCCTGCACATTCCAATGTACCGCTGCAATCCTACAATTATATCATCTCTTATGTCGGAACACGTGTCAGGGATGTTACTTACATATACATAATCAAGTCTGTACCTCTTTGTGTTGAATTTATTTTTAACGTTGATGAAAATTCTTAATTTAAATAAAGAAATTAAAAGAATATCGAAAAAATTACAATGTTTCGTAGAAAAAATATTGTAAATTTTAATTTATACTAGAATATTCATCTGGCTTTAGAACATTTGTTCCTCTATACTGCTATAAGAATCCAAAGTTTATTCAAAAAGGGTAGGTAAAATGTTTAAATTCGTATATAAAAAAATTAAATACTCACAAAATGTATTTAAGTTTCACATCGAATTTTGTGATTTGATAAAAGTTCTTTGATCTTCAGCTCAACTCCCCAGTGAGAAAATCATAAAAATTACATAATTTGTACATTCATATGAACTGAAAAGTCATACAATTTTCAGAAAAAATAGTAAAAGCCACTGTTTGTGAAAAAGCAGTACACCAATGTAAATTGCGTATGATTAATGTTCAAACGAATGCCAGCACGTTTTCATACGAGTTTTCGTGTCCCTGTTAAGAAACAACAAAATCGAGATTCGACATTTTTATATTAAGCATCGATATGCATAATGAAAAAAATTCAGTTGTGAGTATTTTTTTTTTAGAAAAAATCAATTTCGAAAAAATTATGTAGAAAAGTGGAATTTCAACAATATTTTAAGTGAAATGCAAGATGAAGAAAAGTTCTTAAAAAATAAATATTTACGAATTTTGTTGAAAAAAAAATTTATGTCAATGAAATTTTCAAAGAAAACAAAGAAATTTTATAGAAAAGTTTATTTTTGACGAAATGTTATGGAAAAATGAGCTATCGAAGAAATTGTCCATTAAAATTAAAAAAGTCAATTTCAACGTATTTTTCTAGAGCAATGCAATTTCAATAACATTTTCTAGAAAAATTTAATTTGAATTATTTTTATAGGAAAATGCAATTTTAACAAAATTTTGTAGGAAATACATTATTAGCTGACTGGTCTAAAGGATGTTCACTGGAATTTTAACTATTTATGTAAACAAAATGGAATTTTAACAAAATTTGGTAGAAACGTGGAATTTATTTCATTGATATTTTTAGAGAAAAGCAAGATCGAAAAAGGTTTAAAAAAACAAATCATTACGAAATTTTGAACAAAAATGCTATTTAACGAAATATTCAAGAAAAATTTTATTTTGAAGAAATTTTATAAAAAACGAAATTAATTTGATGAAATTTTATGGAAAAATTTACTTTCGAAGAAATTTAATTAAAAAATAAAAATGCAATTTCAAAGAAATTTTTAAAAAAAAATGATTTTCAACCATATTTCTATAGAAATGCAAGTTCAGCGACAGTTAAAAAAATCGACGAATTTTTCTGACCAATATTTTTGAAGAAAAGAAATCTCAACAAACGTTAAAAAATTCAATTTCGACGAAATTTTGAAAAAAATATAAATTTCAAAGAATTGTTCTTAAAAAAATGTAAATTAAAGAAATTTAATAGAAAAATTAAATTTTAAAGAAATTTTCTAGAAAAATGCATTTCATCTAATTTTTTAAGAAAAATTCAATTTTAAAGAATTGTCGAGAAAAATTCAATTTCATCTAATTTTTTTGTCGAAAAATTTAATGTTGACGAAATTTTTTATTGAAATAAAATTTCTATTATTTTCTTAATTTAAACTAAATTGTTTTGATTTGATGAAATTTTCTGGAAATATGGTATTTTAACGAAATTTTGAAAAAAAAATTACTGGAAAAATGAACATTCCAAGAAATTTTCCATTAACGAATAAAAAAATAAATAAACGTAATTTTCGAGAGAAAAATAAAATTTCAAAGAAATTCTCTAAAAAAAATTAAATTTCGACAAAATAAAAATATATGATTTTCTGGAAAAAATAGTTTTTAAAGGAAAAAATAGAAATTTCATCAAAGTAATTTTCGAAAAAATGCAATTTCAACGAAATTTTGAGAGCTGAACAAAAATATTTAATTATATTTCGACGAAATTTTGAAGAAAAATGCTATTTCTACCAAATTTTCAAAAGAAATAAAATTTTGAAGAAATTTTATAGAAAAATTTGATTTTAAGTCAATATCTACGAAATTTTTGTAACAATATTTTTAGAAAAAGAATTCTCAACAAAAGTTAAAAAAAAACAATTTCGATGAACCATTGAAAAAATATAAATTTCAAAGAAATTTTCTAAAAAAAAATTTATATTAAAGAAATTTTTAGAAAAATTAAATTTTAAAGAAATTTTCTAGAAAAATGCAATTTCATCTCTTTTTTTAGACAAATTCAACTTTAAAGAATTGTCGAGAAAAATTCAATGTTATCTAATTTTTTTGTCGAAAAATTCAATTATAACGAAATTTTTTATAGAAATAAAATTTCTTATTTTCTTATTTTTAACAAACTTTTGTAGAAATAGGAAATTTTTAATAAAAATTACATTTTAACGAAATTTTCAAGAAATTTATATAAAAATTTAATTTTGATGAAATTTTGTAGATATATGCTATTTTAACGAATCTTTGAAAAAAAATACTGGAAAAATGCACATCTCAAGAAATTTTCCATTAAATTAATAAAAAAATATATAAACGTAATTTTCTAGAGAAATACAATTTCAAAGAAATTCTGTAAAAAATAATGAAATTTCGACAAAATAAAAAAATATGATTTTCTAGAAAAAAGGAAATTTCAACTAAATTTGAACAGAATGAAGTTTTTAAAGGAAAATATAGCAATTTCATTAAAGTAATTTTCGAAAAAAAATGCAATTTCAACGAAATTTGGAAAGCTGAACAAAAGTATTTAAAAAAATTATTTCGACGAAATTTTGAATGAAAATGCTATTTCTACGAAAGAGAAATAAAATTTTAAGAAATTGTAAAATATATATATACAAGTCACCCAGTGACGTTTCACAACCCACCTACTATCATATGTCTTTAGTACACTCTTACGAGTGCCATATGTTGTATAGACTTTAAGTCATACTTTTTGTAATGATAAGACTACTTCTGTAATAACCTTTAACTAGTAAAGTTCCCTTTTTCTTCTCATCTACTTATTGGACTTTCATTTAATACTTCGTCTGCCAACATAGGTTATGGGCCCAGACATTGCCCACGTGCAATAGTATTATAATTTCAAAGTCTAATTAAGTTGAGAATTGAATGTTGTACAGTTTGTCTTTCGTAATTGTTGTAAATTTGTAATAATGGCAAGTTCGGCGCAAATCGAGAAATTATGTGGAGACAACTATGCCAGTTGGTCGGTCCACATGAAGAGCCTGTTAATCACCATGGACTATTGGAATGTAATCGATGGTATGTGTCCAGTAACAGCCACAGCTGATGAAAAGGCAGCTTGGAAGGTGACGGATTCGAAGGCGCTGGCCATGATTATGCTGTGTATAAAACCATCCGAGTTAATACACGTGAAGAAGTGTAAAACTGGTAAAGAGGCATGGTTGAAACTGAATAGTATTTATATAGCAAAAAGCCCAGCAAGGAAGGTGAATCTATTCAAAGGTTGGTTCGTTTTAAGATCCAAGAATCGATTGGATACCAACAACAAATAAATGATTTCTGTGCTTTGGTTGAGTCGCTGAAAGAAATCGATGTCTCTGTTCCCGACGATTTCATAAGTATTTTGTTGTTGTGCAGTCTCCCAGACGAGTACGAGAGCTTCATAGTCGCTATCGAGAGTAGAGACCTGATGCCCTCGCTGGATCAATTGAAGGTCAAGATATTAGAGGAGCATCAACGTCGTGGGGAGAGGGCGTCCGTTAGCGAGGAGCACGTGTATGCGGCGAATTCGAAACGGAGAACCAAGAATAAGGGCAAACAAGAGAGTGTGAGCAGTGAACATCATCGTTACAAAAATGTTCGATGTTACTCGTGCGGTAAGAAGGGCCACATAAAATCGAATTGTAACAACAGTAACAACAAAGCAGTGATAATGAGTGCCAGAGAAGATGCTAGTTTTGACTCAAATGATAATGAGTGGATTGTTGACAGCGGCGCTTCATCACACATGACCGGTACTAGAAGTATTTTCTCTTCATTAAGAGAACACAAGCAAAAAGTGATATTGGCATCTGGCGACTGTGTATTTGCAGAAGGTATAGGTAATGTAAACCTCAAATCGGAGTATACCGACATTATTCTATACAATGTTCTCTTCGTGCCCAAGTTAAATGCAAATTTTTTGTCTGTTTGCAAAATAATTGAGCATGGACACAACGTGCAGTTTATGAATGAGAAGGTGTTTGCAAAAAATAAAGGTGACCATATGATTTTTGAAGCGCAATCCAAAAATGGAATTTTTACAACAAAGTTCCGTATGAATGAACGTGTGATGATGGCAAATGTGGAAGATGACAACGTGCTGTGGCATCGAAGATTAGGCCACTTAAATTATCAAGACATGATGAAGTTGCAGAAACATGAAATGGTAAGAGGTTTGACAGTCAATCCAAAGAACGACATTTCTTGTGTGACCTGCAGTATGTGCAAGCTGACTGTTCAACCATTTCCCAAATATGGAGAATGTTTTACTTCGAAACCATTGGAGTTGGTCCATTCGGATATTTGCGGTCCGATGCGTGTGTCAAGTGAAGGCGGTTCCCGATATTTCATCTCCTTCATAGATGACTATTCTCGCTTCGTTTATATTTACTTTTTAAAGAAAAAGTCAGAAGCGCTTCAAGCTTTTAAAGATTTCCGTGCGGTGGCAGAGAGGCAGACTGAGTGCAAGTTGAAGACTCTTCGAAGTGACAATGGGAGTGAGTATAAATGTTCTGAATTTCAATTGTACTTGTCGTCCGCAGGCATAGAACATCAAACCACCGTGTGCTACACCCCGCAACAGAACGGAGTTGCAGAAAGGTTAAATAGAACCTTAGTAGAGATGGTGCGGTGTATGTTGCTGGACTCTGGTCTACAACACTCGTTATGGTCTGAAGCAATCAATACGGCTACATATGTGAGGAATCGTTGTCCCACAAAAATTTTGAAAAATAGGACACCATATGAGTGTTGGTTCGGAAAGAAGCCTACGGTTGTGCATCTGAGAACTTTTGGCTGCGAAGTTGTTGCGTTGGACAAAAAGCCTGGCCGGTCCAAATTGCATCCAAAGGGTAAAAAGTTCGTGTTCGTCGGATATGCACATCAATCCAAGGCATATCGTTTATATGATAAGGAGAAGAGGAGCATAACAATAGCCAGAGATGTTGTTTTCTTCGAGAACTCATTCCCGAAACCTTTTGATTCGGCTGACGGAACTCAATGTAAAGATATTGGTGATTGGTTTTGTGTGGAGTGGAACAACTCTACTCCTTCTCCAAATGATGATTGTTCACAGAACGAAGAAATAACAGATGAAAATAGAGTTATGTTGAACGATTCGATTGGCAGTCAAAGTGAGGATTCTGCAGACGAATCGGTAACGGTTCAGGCCGGTGAAAAACGTAAGAGAGGTAGGCCGAAGCTATTAAGGACTGGCAGAAAAGGCCGTCCAAGAAAACTTTTCGTTGTTGAGCCACCAGAGACTCTCAGTAAAGCTGCTGCAGTAAACAATGACCCGAATACGGTTGAGGAGGCGATGGAATCTCTGAAAGCAAATGAATGGAGATGCGCAATGAGGACTGAGTATGAGTCGTTGAGGAAAAACAACACTTGGGAACTTGTGGATAAACCAGAAGGAAAGAACGTCGTAGGGTGTAAGTGGGTGTACGTGACAAAAAGAGAGCCCACTGGAAATGTTGAAAAACACAAAGCCCGCCTGGTAGCCTAGGGTTTTTCTCAAAAGTTCCAAGTAGACTATGCTGAAACTTACTCTCCCGTTGTGAGATTCACTGCTGTTAGAATGTTGTTTGCTATTGCTGTGCAGAAGAAGCTTTTGGTCAACCATATTGACATTGTTTCTGCTTACTTGAATGGAGATCTTCAGGAAGAAGTTTTCATGAAGCAGCCACCTATGTTCATAAATGAAGAGTACCCTGACCGAGTATGTAAGTTACGGAAATCCATTTACGGACTTAAGCAAGCTGGAAGAGATTGGTACCGTAAAATAAACCAAATTTTGATCGATCTACAATTTGTACGTACTAAAACGGATAACTGCTTGTACGTAAGGTACCAAGGCGATGAAATGGTTTTGCTTGCAATTTATCTCGACGACATATTGCTGTCGTGTTCCAATGAAAGTACATTGCTCGAAGTTGTATCGAATTTAAATAAATATGTGGATGCAATTGACAGAGGTCCCGTGAAGTATTATTTAGGAATGGAGATACAAAGAGATGGACTTCGAGGAGAAATATGGGTACATCAGACTAAGTATACGATGGACTTACTTCGTGAATGGAAAATGGAAAATTGTAAACCATTATCTACACCTTTTGCTGCTGGCACAATTTTGGATAAGTGCACAAAGGAAAACTGCGAAGGCTACGAAGTGAAAAAGTTTCAGTCGTTGATTGGATCCTTGAATTATCTGGCTGTAGCATCTCGTCCTGATATATCACACATAGTTTCGAGGCTCTCACAATTTAATAATCATCCCGAGAAGGAGCATTTTATTGCTGCCAAAAATGTGTTGAGATACCTCAAACATAAACCAAAAGGTACGTTATGCTATAATTCTACTAATGGTTTGGTTTGTTATACAGACGCAGATTGGGGTTCCAATGTTGTGGATCGGAAGTCTTACAGCGGCTTCGTAATTTTTCTTGCTGGAGGTCCGATAACTTGGGAATCGAAAAAACAGAAGATTGTGGCGCTCAGTTCAATGGAGGCGGAATACATTTCGATGTGCCAAGGTACGAAGGAAGTTACATACATCAGAAGCCTACTAGCCGAAATTGGACTTGGTGAATTTATCCAGAAACCAACGATGATAAAATGCGATAACCAAAGCGCACAATTTATGGTTCAAAATCCTGTTGCTCATAAAAGGAGCAAGCATATCGATATTCGATATCATTACATTCGAGACAAATTTGAAAACAATGATATCTTAATCGATTATGTACCTACAAATGATAATATAGCAGATTTGTTTACAAAATGTTTGTCTAAAGAAAAGCATGTAAAGTTTTGTAATATGTTATATAAAAATGGTTGATATATGTATCTATATTTAATACGATAGTATATGGGTTGAGGTCGGGTATGTAAAATATATATATACAAGTCACCCAGTGACGTTTCACAACCCACCTACTATCATATGTCTTTAGTACACTCTTACGAGTGCCATATGTTGTATAGACTTTAAGTCATACTTTTTGTAATGATAAGACTACTTCTGTAATAACCTTTAACTAGTAAAGTTCCCTTTTTCTTCTCATCTACTTATTGGACTTTCATTTAATACTTCGTCTGCCAACAGAAATTTTATAGAAAAATTTAATTTTGATGTCATTTTAAGGAAAAATTTGCTTTCGAAGAAATTGAATAAAATAAAAAAGGAAAGTGCAATTTCAATGACAATTTTAAGAAAAATTGATTTTCGACCATATTTTTATAAAAATGTGAGTTCAGCAAAAGTTAAAAAAATCAGTATCTACAAAATTTTTTTAACAATATTTTTGAAAAAAAACCAATCAACAAAAGTTTCAATTTCAAAGAAATTTTCAAGAAAAATGCAATTTCATCTCATTTTTTTTTTAGAAAAATTAAATTTGAACGCAATTTTTTAGAGAAATAAAATTTCAATTATTTTCTAGACAAACATAAGTTCAACAAAATTTTGTGATACATTTTATTTCAAAAGTTTCAATTTCAAAGAAATTTTCAAGAAAAATGCAATTTCATCTAATTTTTTTTTAGAAAAATTAAATTTGAACGCAATTTTTTAGAGAAATAAAATTTCAATTATTTTCTAGACAAATATAAGATGAACAAAATTTTGTAGATAAATTTTATTTCAAAAGTTTTTTTTGCGAAATTCAATTTTTTAGAGAAGTGTAAGTTCAACAAAATTTTCTAGAAAAATTAAATTTTGATGACAAACGCAATTTCAACAAAATTTAAATTTTGATGACAAACGCAATTTCAACCAAATGTTACAGAAGAATGTAATTTCAAAGTAATTTTCGGAAAAAATGCAATTTTAACGAAATTTTGAAGACAAATTTAACTTGATGACTTTTGTAAAAAAAAAATCCACGTAATTTTCTAGAAAAATGCAATTTCAAAGAAATTCTATAGAAAAATAAAACTTCAAACAAATTATCTAAAAAATAAAATTAAAAAAATAACGATTTTTTAGAAAGGTCTATTTCAACGATTTTTTTTAGAAAAATTTTATTTCAACGAATTTTTTAAGAAAAATTTTATTTTTACGAAATAATTTTTGAAAATACATTTTATAAAAAATACAAAATTTTTACGGAATAAATTAATTATATAATTAAATATTGTTAACCGGATTTAAAAAAAAATACAATTTTAAATATTTTTCTAGAAAAATTTAATTTTAACAAACATTTTGTAGAATTGTTTTGAATTTTAACAATATTTGTGGAGAAAAGCAGCCTCCATTAAAATGCCATTTTTGACTTTTAGCTTTAAGAAATAGGAATAATATCCACACGTCCATATATTACTTCAAAATAAATCTCTCATTCATTATTGAAATGTAAGCATATTTAATACAAATATACAATCATTAAATTTAATACAAAAATAAAAATACAAAAAATATCTGCATAAGACGGTAATTGATGTGTTTTCTTTTTGTTGTTTTGCAATTATTTTTGAGAGGAGAGGGAGTGGTAGTGATGGAAACATCCCATAATGATGAAAACCCAAATTATTTTTCTTTTTCGTTTTTGTTGACTCATGTGTGTGTGTGAATTTTATTGCTATTAAAATAAAATTCGTAGATTTGTTCTGGTTGATTGCTCGTGAACGCTTTTGGCAAGAAACATCTTTATTAGGCAAATATAAAATAAAATCCTCAGAGGAGTGCAATTAATTTCTTTCATATTTTAAACTACAGTCGAAGCTCAGTAAAACTAATGACCAATTCGTTAAATTGAAAAATTCTTTAAGGATTTAATAAAGATTTTTTTCTGTGTGATTAATGTAATTAGGTTAAGTTCGATATTTCAAATGGAATAATTAAGCATTCCGACTTCTTTTTCTAAATATTTTGAGATTTTTTAATACCTTTCACTCTTATACACATGAAATGTCTAAAATTACCTCATAGTTATTTTTCTCCTGATATTTCGTTTTATATTCTATATTAAGCGCAAAATCTAAAATGTTCTCAATTTATAACATTTTACTTCAAATTTGGCCATTCTTTATATTGACCTTTCGTTAAACAAACAATTCGTTATATCGAGCTTCCACTGTACTGTGAAAAATTTAAAAAGATTTATCTTCTATGGTAACTGCTCTGAAGTGAAGAAATAGTAAACACATCTGAGAGGGAAATATTTTGATTAGGCCTCCAAGGCTTCTTGAACAAATTATCCCCCAATGAAATAGAATTAATCAACTAAATAACAAATAAGACATTTTCAGTTGAATAAAACGACTGAAAGAATATGTATAAAATACCAGAATATGGAAAGATTTAGATGATTGCTATAGAAGTTATGAGGAAGGTGTGTTCGAATGAAACTGTCAATGTCAATAGGAGGTACCAGAAGGGGTTTGCCAAATACGCCTATTTTGCGCAGAATATTAGATAATTCAAAGGCATTGTACTGTACCGAATTGTAAGTATTATTATATTGTATTACACGTCATGAGTTATTAATTTTTTGCAGAAATTCGATTTCAAGAAATTTTGTAGAAAAATTCAATTTCGAAGACATTTTCTAGAACAATGCAATTTTAAGAAAATTTTCTAAAAAAGTCTATTTTCTAATTTTAACGTCATTTTCTAAAGAAATGCAATTTCAAAGAAATTTTCAAGAAAAATTTAATTTTTTAAAAACCTTTAATTTTATAGAGGAACTTAATTTCAACAAAATTTTATAAAAAAAAATAATTTCATCAAAATTTTCTAGAAAAGTTAGATATTGACGGATTTTTGACGAAATTTTCAAAAAATAGAATTCAAAAAAATTAAAAAAAAAATTTACGAAATTTCCAGAACTTGAATCATAATTCATTTTCTAAAAAATTAAATTTACATTTTCGAAGACATTTTCTAGAACAATGCAATTTTAACAAAATTTTCTAACAAAAATCTATTTTCTAATTTTAACGTAATTTTCGAATGAAATGCAATTTCAAAGAAATGCAATTTCAAAGAAATGCAATTTCAAAGAAATTCTCTAGAAAAATTACATTATACAGAAATTTTCAAAAAATTAAATTTTATTCTTATAGAAAAACTTTATTTCAACAAAATTTTATAAAAAAAAATTATTTCATCAAAATTTTCTAGAAAAGTTACTTACTGACGGATTTTCGAAGAAATTTTCAGGAAAACTACAATTCAACGAAATTTAAAAAAAAAACAATTTTAACGAAATTTTCCAGAACTTGAATACAATTCAAAAAATTTTTAACAAAAATGTTATTTCTACGAAATTTTGAACAAAAATGCAATTCTAAAGTAATTTGTTAGAAAAATGTAGTATCAACGAAATTTTCTAAAAACAAATTATGGCGATTTCGTTTTTGGAAAAAATGTTGCTACGTCGACGTGAAATAATAGACATTATTTACACCTTATAAGTCGAAAAGATGTCCCTTGAATTTAACTTAACTCAAATTTTCAAATTTACAAAATGTGTTAGAAAAGTGTAGTTTTCGGGAAAAGAGTAAAGAAAATACTGAATTTTTTCAGAAACGAAATCACCATTAATTTTGAAGACATTTTTTAGAACAATACAATTATAACGAAATTTTCTAAAAAATTCAATTTCAACTAAATTTTGAATAAAATTGAATAAAAACACATTTTGAAGAATATTCATTTTCAACTTAAATCGAACATATCGCTCACTCACTTCAAGACTGTCATAACTCAAAATTTAAAATTTTTGAGGTTGCTTTACAGAAATGCTAATTTTGCAAATATCCATAAATTAGTCTCAACGAAATTTAGTTTATAAGTAAACAATCATATTTCGGATTATTCCACCCTATTTCATGTTATTTATTATTTTATACGGATTTAAAGTTACACATCCTGACAATTTTCAATTTTGAGTTATGACGCTCTTGAAGTAAGTGAGCGATATGTTGAAGAAAAATTTCAATTTCAATAATATTTTGTAGAAAAAATCTAATTCGAAAAAATTTTATAGAAATTCAATTTTCACGAAATTATCTAGAAAAATGTAAAATTGATGAAATTTCATAAATTTCAAAATAAAGTCAAATTTTAATGTAATTTTCTAATGAAATACAATTTAAAGAGATTTTCTAGATAAATTTCAATTTCAACAAAATTTTGTAGAAAAAATCTAATTCGAAGAAATTTTCACGTAATTCTCTAGAAAAATGTAATATTGATGAAATTTCAAAATAAAGCCAAATTTCAATGTAATTTTCTAATGAAACACAATTTAAAGAGATTTTCTAGAAAAATTTCAATTTCAACAAAATTTTTTAGAAAAAATCTAATTCGAAGAAATTTTCTAGAAATTCAATTATCTAGAAAAATTTAATATTGATGGAATTGCATAAATTCCAAAATAAAGTAAAATTTCTATGTAATTTTCTAATGAAATACAATTTAAAGAAATTTTTTAGAAAATTTTAATTTCGCCGATATTTTCATAATAGAATTTTATAAAAAAACATTTATTTCAACAATCTAGAATTTTTTAATTTTAATGGATTTTACAGAAAATTATTATTAGAAAAATGTACTTTCTACAAAATTTTGAAGAACGTGCAATTTTGACGAAATTTTCAAGAAAAATACAAATTAAATGAAGTTTTTTTTTTGAAAAATGTAATGTTACCAAGTTTCATTTTTCATAAAATTTCAATGAAATTCTTTACAAAAAAATGCAATTTCGAAGAAATTTTCTAGAACAATGCCTTTAATTTTAACGACATTTTCTAGAAAATTTCAATATTGACGAAATTTTGTGGACAAAAAATAAATTTAAATATAATTTTCTAAACAAATGTATTTTAAAATACATTTCTTAGAAAAATTAAATTTCAAGTAAAGTGCAATTTCAACCAAATTTTGCAGAAAAACTTAATTTGAAAACAATTTTCTCGAAAAATTAAATTTTGATGGACTTTCTAGAAAACGATTATTTAGAAAAATATAATTTCAACGAAATTTTCAAGAATAATAAAATTCTAACGACATTTTCTGGAAAAAATCGATTTTTTTTAAATTTTGCAAATAAATGTCCTTACAATGTAGTTTTCTAAAGCGATTCAATTTCAAAGAATTTTTTTTAAAATTTTGGAAATAAATGTCCTTACAATGTAGTTTTCTAAAGCGATTCAATTTCAAAGAAATTTTGTAGGAAAATGCAATTTGGATGACATTTTCTAGAACAATGCAATTTTAACGATATTTTATAGAAAAATTTAGAAAACAAATTAATTTTAGCGTAATTTTCTAAAGAAATGCAATTTCAAATAATTTTTTCCCCAAAAATTATTTTGTACGAAATTTTAAAGAAAACTGCAATTTTTTAGAAAAATTCAATTTTCTAAATAAAAGTTAAATTTCAAAGAATTTTCTAAAGAAATTCAATTTCTACGAAATTTTGCAGAAAAACTCAATTTCGGAAAAAAAATGTCAAGAATAATAAAATTTCAACGAAATTTTCTAGCAAACATTTATTATGTGGCATTTTCTAAAAAGTCAAATTTTCATTAAATTTTCTATAAAAAATCAATTCAAACGAAATTTTGAAGAAAATTCAATTCCAAGGAAATTTCCTGAAAAGAAATGTAATTATTTTGTAGAAAAATTTAATTTTGACGAAAATTTTATAGAACAATACAATTTTAATGACATTTTCTAGAAAAATGCAATTTTGATAAAATTTTGTAAGAAAAAACCATTCTCAGAGTAATCTTTCTAAAGAAAACCAATTTTAAAATTAAATTAAAAATGCAATTTTTTACAGAAATTTTTAGAGAAATTCATTTCAACGAAATTTTGCAGAAAAATGCAATTTCGGCAAAATTTTCAAGAATACAAATAAAATTTCAACGAATTTTTTTTTTTTGAGATATTATCTAAACATTCCAATGTTATTAGGGAACCGAATGTTGTGAAAATGATATTGCATAGTGTTATTTATAATACTCTGAAACTTACCGACATTTAGTAATTTGATTTCTATATTTTGGAACTTACCTAAAAATAAAGCAAAAAAGCAAACCATTAGATATGATTGAAACAAAAAAATAGTTAACATTAAATGAATAACCAAATATCAGAGAGAATGAGAAAAAAAAACATCCTGACGTATTTTTTTCAAAAATATTTTTGAAAAATCCCACATTGTGGTAACACAAAATGGTATATAAACGATGATTTAATCTATATACGGGTATATGTATATATTTCCAGGTGTTTAAAATTAATTTATTCAATTAAAACGAGATAAATGTCTTCCATCACGAAACAATGTCATAACAATTCACTGGAGTCTATCGTTGTTATTTCATCGCATCGCCATTGTTCCCTTCATTTCCATAAAGTTTAAACAATGATTTATTATTTCATTAGAAAAAGAGAGAAAAAAAAACGATTCTCTAAAGGCAAACGATTTAATCAAGTCCTTTGTAATGGCAGAGGAAATATTGAAAAGAAACGTAAAATAAGAAGAAACAACCCAACAAATGCCAGTCACATTAACAGCGTTCTAATGGTCGGCGGAGGACGACTTCTTGTGGACTATACTCTTGGTGCAAATTAGTTATATAACATTGGTTTTTCTTTACTTCTTTACGTCATCGTTACGCAGTCAGTGCCACCGACCGCTCTAGACTCCCCGACTCAACTCCATTCTCAGAGCCGGAGACCACAAAGTAGTCAAGTGCACGTTTGAAATAAGCGGTGCGGTGGTTATGCGGATTTCAAGTGGAACTTTGTAAAGTAATGTTGCGGAGAGAGAGAGATAGAGAGAGGGAGAGAGAGAGAGGGAGAGAGAGAAGCAAGTGAAATCCTTTTAGTATTTGTTCAAAGTTTGAATGGAAATTTACATTAAATTACAGAAACGTGATCATTGCTGCACTGAGAAAAATATGAACACACAATTATGGGAGGAATTATAAACAGAGAGGTATGGGAAAGTTTGAGTTATGGAGGGACATTCATGCGCCCATCAAAAAAAAAAAACTTCAAAAAGTGGTGAAAATTGCACTTCTCTACAAAATTTCTGGAAATTATTTTTTTAACAAAATTTTGTTGAAATTTCAACAAAATTCGATGAGCGCATTAACGACCACTGAACGGATTAAAGATCAGTGAGTCATTTAAAGGAAAATGACTCCTGATTAGTGGTCACTGCCAGGATTAAAAGTTGTTGGCTCCATTGAAGCCATATGAAGGATATTTTCTGCAAAATTCAATTTCGAAGAAATTTAAAAAAAAAAATTCAATTTCAACGAAATTTTGTAGAAAAAATGAATTTTTACATAGCTTTCTAGAAAAAACAAAATTTTCAATAAAATTTTATTTTCGAAAAAATTTTTAAAAAAATTAATTTTGCCCAAATATTTTAGAAAAATGCAATTTTGAAAAATGTTAAGAACATTAAATTTTCAACGAATTTAAAAAAAAATCGAACATTTTAAAAATACCAAAAATTAGATTTTTGCGGAAATTTTTTATAATAATTTACAATTTTGAAAACAGAAAAAATACAATTTCGTCAGTATAATTATAAAAGTTAAATTTCCACGATATTTTCAATAAAATTATATTTCTTCGAATTTTTCTAGACAGGGACTTAGCCTGATTTGAATTTTCATAGTTTCGTTTTTGACTATTGAGTTAGAGATAGTTGTTTTTGTTTTCTGTTAAACAGAAAAACAGACCTTTTTGAAAAAAAAAATAATAAAATAATAAAAGAATATAATAATGAAGGAATAAAATAATAAAATAATAATTCATATAATAAAATAATAATATAATAAAATAATAGAATAATACAATAAAAAATAATACAATAATAAAATAATAAAATTATAAAATAATGAAATAATTAATCAACAAAATTATAACAATAAAATAATAATATAGTAAAATAAAAAAATAATAAAATAAATAAATAATAAAAAAATAATCACTTATGTTGTCTGAAAAATGCACAATTTCCATTAGATAATTCAGTATTTTTCGTTAGACTTTCTGAAGTAATTTATAGATATTTTCAAAAGTCACAATCGCCATAAAAATTATTCAAATATAATATTCACAAAATAACAATGTTTTTAAATGTACCCACGGCTGCCATGGAAGATCGGTACGGCACCCTGGGGAGCCTGGGGCTCCCACTTGGGACGGCATGTTTTAGAACATTTACTTAATGTATTGTGTTTTCCAATAAGAGTAATATGATTTATTAAAAAAAAACACACTTATTGTTAATGAAAAGTTTTTTTATTTAACGTGAAGTACAATCGATTCAATTAAGTTCTAAATAAAACCTCATTCAAATGGCCTCCACGACTTCTTCTGCAGGAACGAATTCGATGAACCCAATTTTCGAACACTTTTTCCACTAAGTCAAGTCGTCTGTCATGAATGGCACGTTCAATATTGACTTGTACAGCTTGAAGAGAGTCTGGTTTATTTCGAAAGACAATGGCTTCAAATAAACCCACAAGAAATAGTCTAATGGTGTTAAATCACAACTTCTTGGAGCCATTCAATATCTTGAAATAATCTAATCTCCAAACTTTTCTCGCAACAATACAATTGTTTCATTTGCTGTGTGGCACGTAACCACAATCGGTCAATGGCAAAAAGATAGCTCTTAACGAGAGCGAAAATATTGCTCATGGGTGTCAAGGTCGTAGGTCGACTGGAAAGTGTTTTTTTTTTAATTTAAAAAAAATGGCCTTAGCATCATTTTCAAATGTGAACGGAATGTTTATTTTCGCTCTAGCTCCTTAACGGTACGTCGGATCGGGAATCGGTCAATGGCAAAAAGAGAGCACTTAACGAGAGTGTCAAGGTCGTAGGACGACTGGAAAGTGTTTTTTTGGATTTAAAAAAAAATGGACTTAGGGCACGAAAAGTAGCAATTGGAGAACGATTATTTTGATAATAAAACTGAATAATTTGTAAACCTTGTTCTTGTGCATTTCTCTCCATGATGAAATTGTAAATACTACTGAATACAATGAAAAACAAATGACAGATCATGACATATTACAAATGGCCGAAACGTCACTTCAAAATCATATCATACCTATTGGATAACCCGTTATAATAAATTGTCCCTTTTTTACATCCAAAATGTATTTATTTTACAGACTAAGGACGTCATTGGCGTCAAACTGTGTAGGAGCTAATACACACATTTTTGCATATTTTTTCGTTTGTCTGGCCTATGATTAATTTATTCAGGGATTTCCTTCATATATGAATAATTTTACGACATGAATAATTTATGACAAAAGGCAAATTTCTGTTCAAAATTATAAGTTTTCTTTTAAATTATAATTTGTATACAATGACTTGTCAGATATCCTTTGAAATTATTAAACGAGTGGTATTGCAAGAAGTTAACTGTTACTTAGTTCGGTGTAATACGGTTTTTGTTTAGTAGTTCTTTTCACATATATTTAATTTAATACTTCCATAAGTATTTAAAGCTGATTTAAGTTAAAAACATAGATTATTGCTATTGAACTCTAAAGATGATAGAGTGGTCTACCGAACTGTAGTCAATTCTACCAAGCAATTGAAACTCGCTACAATTTCTTGTATTTGTTTCGGTTACATTTTTTGCAAAAGACAGAATTTAACTCAAACATATTGTCTCAAAACAAAATAAATTTGGACTAAAATTTTTATAAAAGTTATAATTTGCTGTTTGTGACAATGTCAAGTTTCGGACATTATGTTTTATGCGTTGTATTTGTCACCAACGTACGTTTCATACGTCACAAAGTTAGACGGACCATGTCTGAATAACTTTCAGCAAAAGAGAGCTTCCAAAGCAGTGAAAAATATGATATTTGACACGATTTGGCTAAAAATTATATTATTAACAAACTATTTTCTTAATGCAAAATTTCGTAAAAGGTACTGTAGCTTTAGAAAATTAATTATTTTCACTAAAAAAAACCTATATCAATCAGTACATGACGACTTAGGTCGTTCAAAACTGCCTTAGTTAACGCTTTTCCATTTGAGTGTATTTATGTTTTAACTTCACTCGTTCTTGTTTTTAAACGTGTTGTTACAAGTGAATAAACGTTTTTTGCCCCACCATAACCACTTTACCTGTAATGTTTCATTTCCTTTTCCCCAACTTTTTATTTAATTTTATCAAATAGGTTTTTACCCAGTCACTGCTCTTTTTGCACGTTTAGGCGGGGGAACACATTTTATAAAGCGTTGGCAAAAAAAATATGAAAAGTTGAAAAATTTATTAAACGTGGACAAATATTTACAGAAGAGAGGAAAAAAATTATATTTAGAGAAAAGAGAAAAAAATAATATTAAACGCTTGTAAGTGAATTGTGTTTAAATTTACTAATCAAAGTTTCCTAAATCAAAAGGAGAAGTAAAATACGTTTGTGTTTCCACGTGGGTAATACTCACTTTGAGCAATTCCGGCACTTCATATTGGAAGCTTTTGAGTCCAGCAGATGCATAGACCAAACTACCCAGCCATTGTGCTGTTAATGTTCCACAATTTGTATAAAAATGTATATTATTATGCTCAAATTTTAAACAATGTCATCTGAACCTATTATGTTGAAGATTAGCTATAACGCGGTTCGCTCGCCATGGACCGATTCTTTAGATAATTGTAAAAAAAAAATAAAACAACCGCACAACTTTTGCAACAATTACTTCAATGTCAGTATTTTAGGTAAATTTTTGCAATGGCTAGAGTCTGACAAAGTACTAACAGCTTCCGTTTCGGCAATTATTGAGCAATTATTTTTTTGTTGGTAAAATGACATCGATGACACCTTGCGATAAATGCAGACTTTTTTTCTCTCCTAAGAACGAGACTACGAGTATATAGAAGTGAAACTATAACTACTCAGTTTTTTAATTCGTGATTGTTTGTCCTTTTCACAGGTATTTTAAAATTTCAAGGATAACATTTTTTAAATATTTTTCTTTGTACTTATTACAATTTGAATTGATAAATATGTATATCAAATAAAAGGGGAGAGTTCCTGCTATTCATTAAAAATCTGTTAAATGTCAGTATTTTAGGTAAGTTTTATCAATGACTATAGTCTGACAAAGCATTAATAACATCTATTGTGGCATCACCACAAATTGCTTACATTACTTTTTTGAACATAGCATTGCTTAGAATGGAGGTATCGATATATGTATGTAAATTCTACCACAACACCTTAATATTTCAAAAAGAATATGAGACTTTTTCAAATTCTGAGATGAGATGTGTTATGAATACAAATGTTACACCCATATGATACCCTAATGTCCACTGTGTGTGGGAAGAAGAGCACAATAAAACAACAGTAGCATTTTCTGCAGCACTTGCAAGTTGCAACACTAATAAACAGTCAACAAGAGGAGAGTATTCATTCGAATGCACATATTTGATTACATTCGAGTGAATTCTCTGTGTATGCGTATGTCGGTCGGTGTAGTGTGTGTTTTGATGGACGAGTGGAGAGTCAGGGTTAGTGTTGAGAGTTGAGCGAATGATAGAGCAGAAATATGGCATGCCAAAAACCCAAACGAGTAAGTGTTGTGGGGGGTTTTTGGGGCTATATGTGTGTATGTATATGTGTGTGTACACTGAAAAAAAATTTGACATGAAATTAAAAACAATTTTGCCCTTAAATCGTATATTTAACCTGTCTTTGTTTGAAGAACAAATTTCTTTAAATTTAAGAAAATTTATTTGATTTCAAAGAAATTTTCAATCGTTTAAAGTATAATTCCTTACCTCTATTATAAGATGTCCATAATCCTATGTCATGTTGACTTAACGTTACGTCATAAAATTAAACAAAAAATCATTGATTTTAGTGCAACTCTCATTAACTCAAGTACACATTTTAATAGTTTGTAAGATTTTTTACTTAACATAGTAGAAATTCTCGTGTCATGTTTTTAAAGACAATATACCCTTAATTTTCAGTCCATTTTTTTGGTATTTTTGAATTAAGGAATAGTTATCTTTTAAATTAAGAGATCGTTTTTATCTGCGAGAGGACAATTTAGACTCGTTTTGGTCGCAAATTGAGAACAATAGTGAGAGTTACAATGAAGTTTGTTTGGAATTTTTGATTCAGTTCTTGTTGAGCGGTGGTAGAGACAGTTTGTGTGCGCTTGCGCGAGTGGACATTTTGAATTCTACATAATTAACAAAAATTTGGGCGGCTATTTGTCAATTATAAATTGACATTTGTTTGTATATTGTCTGGAAACATCGATTGGCTGCTCATACGACGTTGAGATAAAAAGGGGTAGATTACAAAATGTGAATGTGTGCGTTGTAGTAACGCGTATTGATAACAAAAAATGTCATAAAATCTGACATTCAGAGTAGTGGAGTTTATGTGCGTTTACGAATTTATTACTGTGACAAAAATAATGCAAAAAGACTGTAAATATGTGTATGTATGTATTCAAGAAAGAACAAATTAAAGCCGATGTCGGAACAATGAACAATCGAAAGTTGTTTATCCGCTGTCGAAGTAAATTGCAAATATTTCCATAATGAATAAATAAAATAAAGTAATGCTGTCAAATTGGCCTTATTGGCTTGTGCATTGCAACGTATGAATAAAATGAAAATGAAATGAAATGAAAATAACAAGTTAGAAAGTTTCAGTCGGGTAAACCGACTAAGGTATACCCTCACTTTGTGAATAATGTAATATTGAATATTACTCGAATTATTCTGTCAATTTGTGTGGGAGGTACCAGAAGGGGTTTATCAAATACACCTTTTTTCGCTGAACATTAGATACTTTAAATTCATTGCACTGTGCCGACTTATAAGCATTTATGTGCACTGGTATAAACGTTATGAGACATTAAATTGTGATATGATTTGGGCATTTTGTGTGGGAGGTACAAAAAGGGGCGTGGCAATTACGCCCATTTTTCACAGGGCTATAGACAATATAAAAACTTTACACTGTACAAAATTTCAAGTATTTTTATACACTGGTTTTAATGTTATAGCCTGTTAACTTTTGGTGCAAAAAGGTACATTTGTGTGGGAGGTACCAAAAGGGGCGAGGCAACAACACCCATTTTTCCCTGGACTGTAGGCAATATAAAAGCATAATACTGTACAAAATGTCAGGTATTTTTATACACTGTTATTAATGATATAAGCTGTAAACTTTTGGTGCAAAATGGTGCATTTGTGTGGGAGGTACCAAAAGGGACGTGGCGACTTCGCCTATTTTTCTAGAGTTGATAGCGACTAATAAGCTAATACTATGTGTGGAATTTCAAAAGATTCGAATAAGTAGTATAGCAGTTATTAAAGAATCAATATCTCACAACATTTTAACCCTTTGTGGGGGAGGTACTAGAAGGAGTGGACCAATATGGCCCATCTTTGAACTTATCCGGAGATAGAAAAAAATATTACCACATACCAAATTTGAGGTCAATCGGTTACTCCTTTCGAGAGTTATCGTGCGCACGAGCCAGCAGACAGACAGACAGACAGATAGATAGACAGACAGACAGACGGACGGACGGACATTGCTCATTCGACTTAAAATGACCCAAAACGGTTTTCCTCCGAACATACTTGGGGTCTTAGGTCACTCCTTCGATGTGTTACACTTTTTTCCGTAGCAAATGATATATACCCTCGTCACACTAAAGTGAGGGTATAAACAGTTAGTTGTTAATAGTTCTTCCTTCTGAAAACTTTTTGAAACTGGACTTAGCATATTTGCATGTTTTGCTCATGATTTGTCATATTAAATAATTTCGAATCGATACAAAAATGTTGATGTGAACAAGTCTTAATTTATGAGTAAGAAAAATTTACATATCGCACCTGTTCTACAAAAGGGTAACAACTCAAAATTAAAAAAAAATCACTTTTAATATTATGTGTTTATGCAAATTGGAGGACTAAAAATCATCTTCATATATAAATCGTTTTAGATTTGTAATTAGGATACTCTCCTGCATAAGAACATTTTTGGGTCTATAATATTTTAGAATTCAAACTTTTTTACAAAATGGTATGGCAAATACAATTACTTGACAGCTCCTTGTATTGCGATTTCGTGGTTGCTAAACCAATAATTCAGCAAGGTTCAGCTTAAAAAACCAGCTCTAAGAGGCCTAGCTTCTCCCAAACGAATAAGAAATATTCCTCACCTCTGTTATCTAAACTCAAAAATAACCACGTCAAGTAATGTATTTGCTACCGCTGCTCATACGAAGAGAACTATTCGTTTAAGGAAAATATTTTGCAAAATGTCAATTATTTATCCATTAGAATAAATACTCATACTCCTATATGTACCCTCTAATATGAAGAAAACTAGACGAAACACAATGGCTACTGAATAAACTATTTATCGAAATCAAATGTTTTAAAAAATAATAATTTAATAAAAAAAAATAAAAATTACCATGAACGTTTAAACAAATAATGAAATAAAAAATATTTTACGAAACTTAATTTACACTTGTGGAAAGTACAGAATGTGATTGGTTTAATTACAGAAAATTCTTAATCTAAAGTCATTTCATGTATTTAATGTAACCACAAGCTGTAATAGATTTAAAAATGTGATGTCTTTCATCGAAGTATAAGGCGTTATTCTTTCAAAGATGTTTAATGTCCCGATTTAAAGATGATTAATGACTTTAATTGTAGTACAAGATGTACTTATTTTAAAAGTCTTTGTCTTTGAAGCCAAATCAAAGAAAAAATCTTAAAAGTTAAGAAAATTTCAATGATTTTCAGTACACTTTTCTTTTAGTGTATGAATTGGCAGAGTTGTGGTTTTATGCGCCAATCTTGCCGAGTTTGTGTAACTATGTAAATACATACATGTACACACTTTCACTTGTCACATACTGGATATATCTATGTACACATGCATACATATGTACATACGAGTATATTCGCCTACATGGAAACATCTACGACATATCGGCCAACTTACAGTTACATCGAGAAATGTAAAGAATTTTTTTTCATTTTTTGGGGTAATGAAGGCAATCGCCTTTAACAGTGACAATTCGCCTTACTCGGGGGGAGAGTGGTTAGGGGAGCTTAAAATGTTTTGTAGTGATTTATTGCGACAATGAAATATGCGATTATCACGATGCACTAACACTCTCTGACACATACATACATATGTACACATGTACATAGCAAAGAAAGGAAGAGACGTGGGAGATTGGGGTGGACGTGCAATTGTCACAGTTCGAGAGACATTTGTGAAGAATTTGAAATACATGATGGTGGGCTTAAACAAATGCTAGTGTTGTAGTAGCCATAATTGTTAACAAGATACCAAGACAGATTTCACATGTCCAATTGTATACAAATGTGTGTGTGTGCGCGCGCGTATTAAAGAGGATAAATCATGATCTATGATAAATTGGTTGTAACTGCATACACAAACAAGTACATGTACATATGTCTGGGGGTGAGTTACATAGATACAAGTATTATTGCATCAGTTACACATTTGTTTTTCTGCATGTTCCAAAGCTTATCCAAGAAAAATCTTAGCAATTGAGTGATTTATGATCGTTCGGAAAAAACTGTCTAATGACAAAACAAAAATTGATAGCATTAACAAAAATGGAGAACAGAGAAGTTATGTACATACATATGTACATACTCAAATACTGAAATTTGAACATAACCAACATATGAAATATTTTGCACTTTAGTACAAATATTTTTTCTTTCTAATTTGGTTTTACAACATGGTAAATACACGCAGAAAAAAACTCGTTTCTGTAGTATATTGTCCCAACCATATTCTGCTTGAAATATATAAATGTTTAGGGTACATTCGAAGCATGTTATATATAGCACATACAAATAAAGGGTTTTCCAATAGGGATGATATGATTTTGAAGTGACGTTTCGGCCATTTGTAATATGTCATGACCTGTCATTTGTTTTTCATTGTATTCAGTAGTGTTTACAATTTCATCATGGAGAGATATACGCAAGAACAACGTTTACAAAGTATTCTGTTTTATTATCAAAATAATCGTTCTCCAATTGCAACTTTTCGTGCGCTAAGTCAATTTTTTTTAAAGCCAAAAAAACACTTTCCAGTCGACCTTGAGCTCTCGTTAAGAGCTATCTTTTTGCCATTGACCGATTCCCGATCCGATGTACCGTTAAGGAGCTAGAGCAAAAATAAACCTTCCGTTCACATTTGAAAATTATGCTAAGTCCATTTCTTTAAGTCCAAAAAACACTTTCCAGTCGACCTACGTCCTTGACACATTTAAAAATGATGCTAAGTCCGTTTTTTTTTTAAATCCAAAAAAACACTTTCCAGTTGACCTACGACCTTGTCACCCATGAGCAATATGTTAGCTCTCGTTATGATCTATCTTTTTGCCATTGACCGATTGTGGTTACGTGCCACACAGCAAATGAAACAATTGTATTGTTGCGACAAAAGTTTGGAGATTAGATTATTTCAAGAAAATTTGATATTGAATGGCCTCCAAGAAGTTGTGATTTAACACCATTGGACTTTTTCTTGTTGGGTTATTTGAAGTCATTGGTCTTTCCAAATAAACCAGACTCTCTTCAAGCTTTACAAGTCAATATTGACCGTGCCGTTCATGAAATACGACTTGATTTAGTGGAAAGAGTGCTCGAAAATTTTGTTCATCGAAGTCGTTCTTGCAGAAGAAATCGTGGAGGCCATTTGAATGACGTTTTATTTAGAACTTTATTGTATCGATTGAACAGGGTTTTCCAACAAGAGGTGTTATTTTTAATCACCCGGTATTTCTGTAGCTGCCACTTTTGAAGCTTTTATTCTTTGACATTTGACAAATAAAAACTACGCCCTTACTAAAAATGGAACGATACACGATTCAGCAACGCATTGAAATTATTAAAATTCACTACAAAAATGGTGAAAATATTGTAGTCACAGTTCGCAAAACTAAAGCATTTTTGGGTCGTCGTGAAGCACCTTGTCGGACCGCAATACAGAAATTAGTGGAAAAATTCGAGCTGTTGGGACACGTTAGTTATGTGAAGAATAAAACGCGTTCACGTCGCTCAAGAACAACTGAGAATATTGCTGCTGTAGCCCAAAGCGTTGAAGAAAACCCAGGTTCGTCCATTCCTCGTCGTTCTTTGGAATTGGGCATTCCACAAACGTCATTACACCGTATCTTGCGTAAAGACTTGGGCCTTAAGGCTTATAAAGTACAGTTAACACAAGAACTCAAGCCGGCCGATCATCAACAACGTCGTGTCTTTGCTGATTGGGTCCTTGAAATGCATGAGAATGATCTGGAATTCCATCGAAAAATCATCTTGACTGATGAGGCCCATTTCCACCTCTGTGGCTACGTCAACAAGCTAAATTGTCGCATCTGGGTCTCGGAAAACCCAAGAGTTATTGTTGAGAAGCCTCTCTATCCTCAACGTTTGACTGTTTGATGCGGTTTATGGTCCGGCGGGGTCATTGGACCTTACTATTTTGAAAAGTAGGTTGGATCAACAGTTACGGTGAATGGATTGCGCTATCGAGAGATGATTAATGATTAATTAAATTTTTTTCTTTCAACAAGACTGCGCTACGTGCCACATTAGTAAGGAAACCATTGCTCTGTTACGGGAAAAGTTTCCGGACCGTGTTATCTCTCGAAGAGGTGGTCACAATTGGCCACCGAGATCTTGTGATTTAACACCTTGCGATTTCTTCCTTTGGGGCCACGTGAAAGATAAGTTCTACGCCAACTGCCCAGCGTCGATTCAAGACGTCAAAGATAGAATTCGTGAGGCTATCGAGGACATAGAGCAGCCACTTTGCGATTTGGTTATGGAAAATTTCATGAAAAGGATATGGCCCTGTAAGCGTAGTCGTGGTGGCCATTTGGCTGATGTTGTTTTTCATTATTAACGGCATACCTTCCTCTTTATTATGAAATAAACATCCGATCATATTTATCTCAAAAAATTGCATTTTTCTTTGAATACCAAAATAACTCCTCTTGTTGGAAAACCCTTTACATATCAGTTCCTTAGAATTGAAAATGGTCCATACTCCTCATTGAAAGATCCCCTTCGATTCAACCTATTGGAACGAAATTTGACAAAATGCATATAACAATTTACATGAGCAATGTCTTCTTGACGCATCAGAAACCACAAGTATCAACCGATTACGCTGACTTTTGGCAATATGTATTTAATTTTACCTACAAAAATTCACAAGATTAATGGTGAATATTTTCATACATTTTTATTGGCATTTAATTATAAGTATAATCATTTTGTGCCTTAGAAACCACAACTACTAATCGATTGGGCTAAAATTAGGCAATTTGTATTTTATTTTACCCACAACCATTTCAGGATCGGGTGATCTCATTGGTCCATATTTTGACATAGTCCCATACAAAAGTCACAACCTATTTGACTTCTTAGTCCCACAGAAATTGGTCTCAATCATTGGTAAAAATGATACTTTGCAACAATGACTTCCTAGATCCAAGTTTTGTTATATCCCTTCATTTAATTAAATATTGTTTTGCTGTATGGCATTGAATGTGGCAGAAATTTTATTTGTTTTGATGAGCATTTTGTTAACATTTCTAATTTTCATTTTAAAAATATGAATAGGAGCGTAAGTTATATCCCGAAGGAATTATAAAAAAAAACATAATATAAGAATTTTTTTTTAAGTTTTTCTTATTTTTTTTCATATCATAAAAAATCGTCAAATCGTCGTCCTTTTTTCTCTAAAAACAATGACTATGGTATACATGTATTTGTTGCTTCCATACATAAATGTATTAAATATAAAAAGAGTTTTTTTTATTAATAATTAAAGAATTTTTTTGTTAAAACTATGATTTTCTTAGTAATTTAATGTGGAAGCCCAAATTGAACCATCCTTTATTTGGATGAGAAAGAGAATTTAATTGTATTTTAATCATCTAAAAAGTTTTTACTTAGGGCTATCTTTTAAAATATATTTATACCCTACACCACACTGTGGTACAGGGTATTATAAGTTTGTTTCATGGCAGATGTTTTTAACACCTGAAAATAACACAGTTAGACCCACCTTAAAGTATACCGATCGACTCAGAATCATTAGCTGTCCGTTCGTCTGTCCGTCCGTCCGTCTGTCCATGTAAAGTTGTTCGTCGACTAAAGGTCGCAATTTCACTCCGATCGTTCTGAAATTTTGCAGTTTAGAGTATTTCGCAGCTGTAAGGATCCCTATTGAATTTGGTTGAACTCGGTTCAGATTTAGATATAGCTCCCATATATATCTTTCGTCCGATTTGGCTCTTTAGTCCTATAGAAGCTGTATTTTACATCCAATCGTTTTGAAATTTAGAATGGTAGAGTTTCTTGATCCATGAATTTGAAGAAATTCGGTTAAGATTTAGCTATAGCTCCCATATATATATTTCGTCCGATTTTGCTCTTTAGTCCTGTATGTAGAAGCTATATTTTACATCCAATCGTGTTGAAATTTAGAATGGTAGAGTTTCTTGGTCCATGAACCAACATTGCCGAATTTGAAGAAAATCGGTTAAGATTTAGCTATATCTCCCATATATATGTTTCGTTCGATTTTGCTCTTTAGTCCTGTAGAAGCTGTATTTTACATCCAATCATTTTGAAATTTAGAATGGTAGAGTTTCTTGATCCATGAACCAACACTACCGAATTTTAAGAAAATCGGTTAAGATTTAGCTATAGCTCCCATATATATATTTCGTCCGATTTTGCTCTTCAGTCCTGTATGTAGAAGCTATATTTTACATCCAATCGTGTTGAAATTTAGAATGGTAGAGTTTCTTGGTCCATGAACCAACATTGCCGAATTTGAAGAAAATCGGTTAAGATTTAGCTATATCTCCCATATATATGTTTCGTTCAATTTTGCTCTTTAGTCCTGTAGAAGCTGTATTTTACATCCAATCATTTTGAAATTTAGAATGGTAGAGTTTCTTGATCCATGAACCAACACTACCGAATTTGAAGAAAATCGGTTAAGATTTAGCTATAGCTCCCATATATATGTTTCGTCCGATTTGGCCCTTTATTCCTATAAAAGCTGTATTTTACATCCAATCGTTTTGAAATTTAGAACGGTAGAGTTTCTTGATCCATGAACCAACACTACCGAATTTGAAGAAAATCGGTTAAGATTTAGCTATAGATCCCATATATATGTTTCGTCCGATTTGGCCCTTTAGTTCTATAGAAACTATATTTTACATCCAATCGTTTTGAAATATAGAATGGTAGAGTTTCTTGATCCATGAACCAACATTGCCGAATTTGAAGAAAATCGGTTAAGATTTAGCTACACTGAAAAAAAAATAGTAATAAAACTAATGATGACACATTCTTATATTAAGTATGCTACCTCGGCATCAATTCAATGACAATTTTCATTAAAATAATGAAAATTTACACGTTTTTTACGAAATTTTCCGTAATATAAAGTTTTTTGAATTTGAATTAATGACTATCTAATCATTAGTTTTGTATACGCGCTTCTTTAAATGTACGCATTTAAATTAAAGAAACAAATCATTATTTTTGTGCCAATCCGCATTATTTTAAGTAATATTTCAATACTTTTAAGGATTTTCTACATTAACACTATGACGTAGACATGTCATAGTTTTAATGCCGAATCGGACTTAATTAACAGTATGAGATATTTGAGTAATAAATTTAAGGCTATGCTCCCCTTAAAGGAAAGGCTGTCTTGGTAATAAATTTTATGACTATTGTCATTATTTTTAAGAATACATACGAGAGAATTATACAATCTCTCCCTCCCTCTCTCGCTCGGAGAATCAGTTTTGTTTGGTAATATGTGAATCAATAATTGTTATGGAATGTTAGAAGAGAAAACAAAGAACAGTTCTGTTGTTCGTTTTCTTTTAAATCGTCAGTTATTTACAAGCGATGGAAGGAAGCGGTTGTCTGTTTTCGGGACGCTGATTGTGAAAAAATGTGGTTGCTGTGAATATGTAAGTATACGTGCATACATACGTGCATATTGCACCGAAAATAATTTTAATATGGGCAGTTAACAGTTATTTTTGCTAAAGCATAGCAACAACAACAAATTAAACCGTCGTGTACATGTCTGTATGCATGTGGTTATGCCGTCGGCGTCACCATCGATCTCTGTGATAAGGGAGTGCGTGTGTGATAGTTATTTTTGTATGTTATTTATGGCGATGTACATGCGTTTTTGAAGGAGATCTTGTTTGTAAGTCCTGTGAAGAGATTTGTGCCAAATGGATGACAAAAATGTGAGTAATAGATTTTGTAATACTGAAAGAGACAATGGGAAAATGTTTAGGTACGTGAAAAATATACATCTTATAAAAATAAACATCTTATTGGCAATTACAAAATTAACAAAACACATTTTAATTGAAAGTATTTATTTATTAAGAATACCAGCGCATATTGCAGAAATGTAAAATTATTTGTGGCAATATAGAAATTTATTATTAATAATATGTTATACATGTAACTATCTTTTTTAATTTTTTTAGTAAAACAATTTTAGAATGGGTCTTTTGTGAGAAGAGTGGCAAATTTTACAAAATATTTCAACGTAAGTATTATATATGAACGGCTGAAATATGTCTCTTAGTTTTCAGCGTTTTCCAATTGTGATATGATAACATTTATTTGCATTTTTTTTTGTTTTTAGATAATTTTATTTGATTTATTTTCAGAAAAAATTTAATTATTTTAATTTTAGATCACGCAATATTTGAAGATAAATGTGATGGATATACGAAAAATGCAGTGCTGAATGCCATTTATAAATTACAACAAATAAGTGAGATTTGAAAACAATAGATTTGGAAACAATATTTGAAAATCAAGAAATTTAATTTGGAACGCATATATTAATGTATTAGAACAAAATATATTTGCGAACTGACGTTCACATATAAAATACGTGTTTTCACACAAACAAAGTTATTGTTAAAAAGTTTTCCAAATATAATTTATTTAAAAAGATGTTTTCCTTTTTTGAATTTTAGTTTAAATTTTTCCTTTATTTCGTGTTCATAAACGGTAATATATGTATGTAAAAATATTGCCTTATAATTTGGTCCAAGGGATATTTTTGTTTTACTAAAATCAAAATAATAAGCGTTTTTGCTCAAAAATAATTGTAATAAGCTGCTTTCTTTTCACGAAGTATTGAATAAAAATAAATATAAATTATTGTCTTCCATATTCATTTTATATGAAAATGTAATGTTGACCAAATGGACTCTTAATCTAGGATTCGTACAGATTTGCTCATCTAACACCAGGATTAAGAATGTCATAAGCAGCATTAGCTTTTGATTTACAGAAGTAATTTTTAATAAGTTTTTGTAGTTTTGTTTGCTAACAAAACTTAAGATTTTAAAATCTAAGTCACGATTGTTTTTTTTTTTGAGAAAATTATTGTTGTTAACTCAATTTATATGAAAAATGTCACTTTCGCCACTTTCAAAATAATCAGTTTCTATTATTAATAATATCTTACATAAATATTTCTTTTAACTTTTAGTACAGCAAATTTTGTATGGATCTATTATGAGAATTTGAGTCGTAGAAGAGTGACTAAATATTTCAGTGTAAGTAAGTATATTCCAAAGATTTTAATATATCTCTTATTTTTCAACATTTTGTGACAGTTATATAATAAAATTTATTTTAATACTTTATCGTATGTAAATCATTCTGTTTGATTTCTATTCAAATTATTTTTATTTCCGTTCGCGCAATTGAACTTTATTTGGATATATGAAAAATGCAGTGGGGAATTAAAAATTTACAAATTGCAGGAAATGAGTGAGCATACAAACTATGTATATGATATAATAATATAATATTTGTTTTATATAATTTCTATTTAAATTCCAGCCAAATTCTGGGTTAAAAATCATTAAGGTCGGTTCCGATAAAAATTGTTCATGGACAACATATAGAGAAGCGAATCCCGCTATAGAATCGATACATAACAATACAATATTCGAATAAAAGTCAAACTTCATAGTGGGTTGGCCGATTTGTCTTTATACAATTACATATTGTTTTAAATTATAAAATGTTCAAGGTTATCCGTAATATATATTATATTTTTTAGTATTTTCCAATATAAAATATAACAAATAAAATATTTATTTAGAAAGATAAAGTGTTGTGTTATTGAATTTTCTATGAATATTAAATGATTTCAAAGAAAATGATTCATTTAAAAGAGTAACATTATAATCAATATAATGTAACGAATTTTCCATACATATTTAAAAAAACTGTATTTAAATTCATGTATGCCTTAAATTAATTACCAGTATATTCTTATATCAAGCACAAACATTTTAAATTTTATTACGATAATGTTTTAAATTATATGATAGTTTAATAAAAATAAGCACGCGCCATACTTAAATTTACGCAAAAATGTGCTTATTTTAAGACCAAACTTAATTAGTTTTATTACCCAAAATTCTTAATTCTATGAAATGAATCCTCAAAACAAATACTATTCACGTCTTTAAATTAACTATAAAACCTTCTTATTTTTATAGCGATTGTCTTTGGCTCGAAATCATTGCCGAAATCTTAAACTTTACGAAAAATTAATTGATTTTCAGTACGCTTTTTTTTAGTGTATATCTCCCATATATATGTTTCATCCGATTTGGCTCTTTAGATCCAATCGTTTTTATACCCTACACCACACTGTGGTACAGGGTATTATTTAAGTATAAAATGTCCCAAAAGTAAATTTATGTAAACAATTTATACATGAATTACAAAATTTATATATCAGAGTTATTCAATATTACGAGAGTGGTGTAGGGTATTATATAGCCGCCCGACTTTAGCCTTTCCTTACTGGTTTTTTTTAAACAATAAATGCACAAAACACGTCTGCAACCATTTAGAGAAATATTATACACTTTTAGTTTTTCTTTAAAATTAAAGGATGACAATGATGGAATATTTTACTTCAGTCACAGATGTTCACCATCACATTCCAAGAACTAAACATTCTTTCAATATAATTGCCAAATATATATGTAGCTAATTTCTGGTTGTGGTTCAAATATTGGGTGAATGTGAGTATTCCATGTGCCTTTTAAATTTCGTAGAAATTTTGTGATGTTATTTAACATCGTTAGATTAATTAAACGAATGCTTTGGGTCAAAATAAAACCCTAATTGAAAATGTCAAATGTAACCAAACCCCGGTTCTTATACAACCACTTTTGGACATTCACTCACAGAAGGACCCCAAAGACATCTTCATTTTAAAACAATTACGCTTCTCCGTTCGGCTTCTCATTCTGCATGTAAGTAAGTATGTACGAGTATGTACATCTACACCATACACCGAGTATGTATGGTGTAGTTTGCCAAGTACAATAATTGAAGGACCAGACAAAAGGATATGTTTGTAATATCACCTATACACCCGGAAGACTTTTGTGTATTACAATTGACCTAAAGGTTGTGTAAGATAGAGTGTGTCTGTGTATCGGTGTGTGTGCGAGTGTGAGCACATTCTCTGTGCCCAACGCTTTCACACTCAGATACACATCCTTTCGTGCTGCTTGTTCTTCTCGGTTGTCAAGTGTGAGTGTGTGTGAGGGGAGGAGAGGGGGAAAAGTATGAGGCTGAAAACAAAGAACTTAGTCATAACACTGATATGACATGTAGGACCTTTTACAAGTCTTCGTTGTGACAACATCGCCTCCGGAGGTTAGTCTGAGGGATTAGGGCAAGCTACAACAGATCCGACAAATAAAAGAGAGAAGGAATTCCATTAAAATTTACCAACAACAACGACAACATTATATCCAGGATATGTGAATCCAATCATTTGTATTTTGCTATCGTAGCTATTCCACTTTTTTTCAAATCTTTGGTAAAGGAAAATACAATGAGGAATGTGTAATGTAAAGGGTTTTCCAACAAGGGGTGTTATTTTGGTATTCAAGGAAAAATTCCATTTTTTGAGATAAATGATCGGATGTTTATTTCATAATAAAGAGGATGGTATGCCGTTAATAATGAAAAACAACATCAGCCAAATGGCCACCACGACCACGCTTACAGGACCATATCCTTTTCATGAAATTTTCCATAACCAAATCGCAAAGTGGCTGCCCTATGTCCTCGATAGCCTCACGAATTCTATCTTTGAGGTCTTGAATCGACGCTGGGCTGTTGGCGTAGACCTTATCTTTCACGTGACCCCAAAGGAAGAAGTCGCAAGGTGTTAAATCACAAGATCTCGGTGGTAACAGAGCAATGGTTTCGTTGCTTGTGTGGCACGTAGCGCCGTCTTGTTGAGAGTAAACGTTGTCCAGATCAATACCATCAAACTACGACCATTAAAAAATCATTAATAATCTCTCGATAGCGCAATACATTCACCGTAACTGTTGATCCAACCTCATTTTCGATGACCCCGCCGGACCATAAACAGCACCAAACAGTCACACGTTGACGTTGGAGAGACTTCTCAACAATAACTCTTGGGTTTTCCGAGCCCCAGATGTGACAATTTTGCTTGTTGACGTAGCCACCGAGGTGGAATTATTGCAATGCGTTGTTGAATCGTGTATCGTTCCATTTTTAGTAATGGCGTAGTGTCTTCTTGTCAAATGTCAAAGAATAAAAGCTTCAAAAGTGACAGCTACCGAAATACCGGGTGATTCAAAATAACACCTCTTGCTGGAAAACCCTGCATGTCGAATATCTTAAAAGCTACACGCAACGAAAAAATTCTTTACTCCCAAACGAAAAATTAGATAAACGAAAGTCGATTGCCGTCTATGTTTGTCACAAATGATTTATGTTTATCCCAAAACCAAAAGAAACGTTCATAGCAAACGGTTACTGTATTTATACAGGGTTTTCCAATAAGAGTGATATGATTTCTTTGAAAAAAAACACACTTATTGTTAAGGAAATTTAAAAGTTTTTTTTTAATGTGAAGTACAATCGATACAATTAAGTTCTAAATAAAACGTCATTCAAATGGCCTCGACGACTTCTTCTGCAGGAACGATGAACCAAATTTTCGAGCTCTTTTTCCACTAAATCAAGTCGTATGTCATGAATGGCACGTTCAATATTGACTTGTAAAGATTGAAAAGAGTATGGTTTATTTCGAAAGACCAATGACTTCAAATAACCCCACAAGAAATAGTCTAAATCACAACTTCTTGGAGGCCATTCAATATCACAATTTCTTGAAATAATCGAATCTCCAAACTTTTCTCGCAACAATTCAATTGTTTCATTTGCTCTGTGGCACGTAGCCACAATCGGCCAATGGCAAAAAGATAGCTCTTAAGAGAGCTAAAATATTACTCATGGGTGTCACGGTCGTAGGTCGACTGGAAAGTGTTTTTTTTTTATTTAATAAAAATGGACAGCATCATTTTCAAATGTGAACGGAAAGTTTATTTTTTCTCTAGCTACTTAACGGTACGTCGGATCGGGAATCGGCCAATGGCAAAAAGATAGCTCTTAACGAGACCTAAAATATTGTTCATGAGTGTCAAGGTCGTAGGTCGACTGGAAAGTGTTTTTTTATTTGGATTTTAAAAAAATTGACTTAGCGCACGTTGCAATTGGATAACGATTATTTTGATAATAAAACTGAATAATTTGTAAACGTTTTTCTTGCGTATATCTCTCCATGATGAAATTGTAAACACTACTGAATACAATGAAAAACAAATGACCGATCATGAAATATTGCATATGGCCGAAACGTCACTTCAAAATCATATCATCCCTATTGGAAAACCCGTTAATAAATGATTAATATTTATTACAAGCCCTGTGTTGCAAACGGTTATTGCGTTTGTCACAAGCAATGCCTGTTTATCCCAAACCCTGCAAAACGTTTGCTGCAAACGGTTATTGCGTTTGTCACCAGCAATGTCTGATTTTAAATAAATGAGAAAACGTTTGTCGCAAAAGAATAATTAGTTGGCATTATGCCTGTTTATCCCAAACCCTGTAAAACGTTTGTTGCAAACGGTTATTGCGTTTGTCACCAGCAATGTTTATTATCAAAAAGTCAAACTTTTTAGTAAAATGTACCGAGGAGCTCCCCGACAAACACCTCTGCTATTAATTGGCTGATATCTTATAATTGAGTTGCAGACAAACTGTAAATAAGAAAGCCCATTGTATGGATAAAAGCGAAATGTAATCTTACCATATATCAAACTTTTTAGTCAATAGTGAACTTCATAGATCAATATTAAAAATTCTGACCTAAATGCTGACCATTCAAAAGTTTCCACGTCTGTGAATAGAATACCAAACTAAATCAGAAAATAAAATGAAAAACTTCGGGTGAAAAATCGTAATGCATAGTGTCATTTAAAAAACAAAGTTTACCAAACCTGTCAAATAGTGCTGGTTTAGTGCTGGGCTTTGGAATTTTTATCAGTTACAATCTTTTGCTTTTCACGTCAACTATATGAAACTATAAGTGCAAGTTTTAATAATTATTTCATTATTTGTATACATTAGTTACCCCACCAGTCGTACTGATATCTCGATTGTTAACGACGTCCCGACGTACACTGTGTATTGTAACAAAGGCTGCTTTGTGAAAATATCATGACATCGTGACACTTGATGAAGAGCCCCCCCCCCCCCCCCCTGCGACTACTCCCCTCTAACCCCACAACTACGATGAAATAGAGATTGAAATAGACCTCAAAAGACAATGGGAGACAACAAAGCAATGGAGTGCAACTGATGCTGGGCTTTACAATTCAATTTATAGAATTACTAATTGCTCTTTAAAAACAATGTCGGATGGAAGACAACAAATTGTTCTCAATAGGTAGAAGGAAGAGAATAACTGGAAAAAAATCCATTAGCATTATTTATTTATTTTTAACAAATGAATTCATTTCCTGATTCTTTTTATATTTTTTTGCTAAGAGTAAACAACTTTTTGATTGTGTTGACCGATTTTAATAAAGTTAGGAGGTTTGTTTTTAATATTCACAGACAGAATATATAATTGGATGTTTACTTTTTTCCAATGATTAAATAAAATAATGAGTATTTTGAGATCCGCCACAACATTTTTTGGAATATATATGTCAAAAACATTCCTCATTAAAATTAATAAATGTTACTCTTTTTCGATATATTTGGCTTCATCACTTGTGATGAGATCACAAGCTTCACCAATTTTTATAACTAGCACCACAACTATTCCCGAAAAGTTAAGCCTGTATTCAACAGGATCTCCCACACAAAATTGCATAAAAAATTAAATCTGCTGATTTTTGTTAAAAAATTAAAGATAACCAACAAAATTTGTTATGAGGTTTATTTTTGTCATTGATCAAGGCGAAAGATGAGAGAAGTAAGACTTGATTCTGTGCAGCGAAGCCAGTGCACAACAGACATCAATGATACAGGTGAGATATTTATAGGCAAAAATAAGTTACTGGAAAGATGTACGCCTTTAATTTAGTTGAGAGAGCCCAGATCCAGCTTTTCCGCCCAACGTCGGAAAGCCAGACTGGAAAATTGAAGACAATTGGACTTGCTACAAGTACCGTTTCAGAAATAAAACGGTGGTTCTCAAAGATAGTTAGTCTCAGGAAGTGCAGACTGGAAAATTAAAGGCAATTCGACTTTCTAAAAGTACCATACCATGAATAAAACGGTGGTCCTCAATGATAGTTAGTCTCAGGAAGTGCTATAGAATGATTTTAAAAGGTTAAACGTCACATGAGCACCGCATAACTAGTTCAATAATAAAGTGGAACTCAGTAAATGCACAAGTGCAGTGAGGAAGGCTCTGTATAAATTCTGGATGCCCTTCTGCAGCAATGTGAAAGAAACATCCGAATCCTTTTGACAAAGGAAAATTCTAGACTCTTCAACATGTACTTTGTATCTAAAGACAAACGCAATAACCATTTGCCACAAACGTTTCACAGGGTTTGGGATAAACAGGCATTGCTTGTGACAAACACAATAACCAAAGGTTTTACAGGGTATGTAATAAATGTAAATCATTTATGATAAGTGTACTTATCCGTTTTAACCGTTTGCGGGTTTTGGGATAAACATAAATCGTTTGTGACAAACATAGACCACAAACGAAACTTGTTTGTCTAATTTTTCGTTTGGAAGTAACGAATTTTTTCTTTGCTTGTTGGAACGAACTAGTCCAATTGATGGGGTCACTTTACTAGTTCACAGAACTCATTCATTTCAGCTCAGTAGTTCACCATGTCTTTTTTCTTCAACCATGACATTTTTCTCTCTTTCGGTGTCCTGTTAAGTGTTATTTTAATTTTTTTTCCAATAAGAGTGATATGATTTCTTTGAAAAAAACACACTTATTGTTAAGGAAATTCAAAAGTTTTTTATTTAATGTGAAGTACAATCGATACAACTAAGTTTTAAATAAAACGTCATTTAAATGGCCTCCACGACTTCTTCTGCAGGAACGAATTCTATGAACCAAATTTTTGATCACTTTTTCCACTTCTATATTGACATGTAAAGCTTGAAGAGAGTCTCTGTTTATTTCGAAAGACCAATGACTTTAAATAACCCCACAAGAAATAGTCTAATGGTGTTAAATCACAACTTCTTGGAGGCCATTCACAATTTCTTGAAATAATCGAATCTCCAAACTTTTCTCGCAACAATTCAATTGTTTCATTGGCTGTGTGGCACGTAGCCGTTATATTCAACTAATTTCATTCATTTTCCAATCAGATTTATTTAATAGCGGTTGATTTGAACTCGTGATCTACTGAATGAAATTATCTGTTGAACTAAAGTGAGCTGGTGAGCTAAAGAGCTGGTGAACTAAAGAGCTGTTGAACTAAAGAGAGCTGGTGAACTAAAGAGCTAGCGAACTCAAGAGCTGTTGAACTAAAGAACTGTTGAACTAACGCGAGCTGTTGAACTAACGCGATCTGGTGAAATAAAATAACTAAAGTGTCCAACTCTACAGTTCGGAGTGGTTGTTGATAGGAAACACTAGTTTGCAAAATTGTTGTCGAATGGATGAACATAACATTTTTTGGTGTAATTTGGTACTCTAAACACAAAAAATAAATTAAAAACACTTTTTATGGTATTTTTTAGATTCCAATTTTCATGGAAGGTGCTGCTACAGGGTTTTCCAACAAGAGGTGTTATTTTGAATCACCCGGTATTTAGGTAGCTGTCACTTTTGAAGCTTTTATTATTTGACAAGTACAAACTACTTCATTACTAAAAACGGAACGATACACGATACACGATTCAACAACGCATTGATATTATTAAAATCGAAAAATCATCTTGATGAATGAGGCCCATCTCCACCTCGGTGGCTACGTCAAAAAGCTAAATTGTCGCATCTGGTGCTCGGAAAACCCAAGAGTTATTGTTGAGAAGCCTATCCATTCTCAACGTGTGACTGTTTGGTGCGGTCTATGGTCCGGCGGGGTCATTGGACCTTACTTTTTCGAAAATGAGGTTGGATCAACAGTTACGGTGAAAGTATTGCGCTATCGAGAGATGATTAATGATTTTTTATGGTCGGAGTTGGATGGTATTGATCTGGACAACGTTTACTTTCAACAAGACGGCGCTACGTGCCACACAAGCAGCGAAACCATTGCTCTGTTACGGGAAAAGTTTCCGGACCGTGTTATCTCTCGCAGAGGTGATCACAATTGGCCACCGAGATCTGGTGATTTAACACCTTGCGACTTCTTCCTTTGGGGCCACGTGAAGGTCTACGCCAACAGCCCAGCGTCGATTAAAGACCTCAAAGATAGAATTCGTGAGGCTATCGAGGACATAGGGCAGCCACTTTGCGATTTGGTTATGGAAAGTTGAATGAAAAGGATATGGCCCTGTAAGCGTGGTCGTGGTGGCCATTTGGCTGATGTTGTTTTTCATTATTAACGGCAAACCTCCCTCATTATTATGAAATAAACATCCGATCATTTATCTCAAAAAATGGCATTTTTCTTTGAATACCAAAATAACACATCTTGTTGGAAAACCCTTTAGTATTTGGACTGTATATGTTAAAGTAACGTGTTTTCCAATAGGGATGATATGATTTTGAAGTGACGTTTCGGCCATTTGTAATATGTCATGATCTGTCATTTGTTTTTCATTGTATTCAGTAGTGTTTACACGTTCGCCAGGGAGAGATATACGCCAGAATAACGTTTACAAATTATTCAGTTTTATTATCAAAATAATCGTTCTCCAAATGCAACTTTTCGTGCGCTAAGCCAATTTTTTTTTAAATCCAAAACACTTTCAAGTCGACCTACGACCTTGACAGCCATGAGCAACATTTTAGCTCTCGTTAAGAGCTATCTTTTTGCCATTGACCGATTCCCGATCCGACGTACCGTTAAGGTATTATAAAAATAATCGTCTCCAATTTCAAGTTTTCGTGCGCTAAGTCCATTTTTTTAAAAATCAAAAAAAAATTTCTGTCGACCTACGACCTTAACACCCATGAGCAATATTGTAGCTTTTGTTAAGAGGTATCTTTTTGCCATTGACCGATTCCCGATTCGACGTACCGTCAAGGAGCTAGAGCAAAAATAAACTTTCCGTTCACATTTGAAAATTATGCTAAGTCCATTTTTTTTATTCCAAAAAAACGCTTTCCAGACGACCTACGACCTTGGCACCCATGAACAATATTTTAGCTCTTGTTAAGAGCTATCTTTTTGCCATTGACCGATTGTGGCTACGTGCCACACAGCAAATGAAACAATTGAATTGCTGCGAGAAAATTTTGGAGATTCGATTATTTCATGAAATTGAGATATTGAATGGCCTGCAAGAAGTTGTGATTTAACACCATTAGACTATTTCTTGTGGGGTTATTTGAAGTTATTGGCCTTTCGAAATAAACCAGACTCTCTACAAGCTTTACAAGTCAATATTGAACGTGCCAGTCGTGACATACGACTTGATTTAGTGGAAAAAGTGCTGGAAAATTGGATTCATCGAATTCGTTCCTGCAGAAGAAGTCATGGAGGCCATTCGAATGACGTTTTATTTTGAACTTAATTGTATCGATTGTACATTACATTAAATAAAAAATTTTTGAATTTCCTTAACAATAAATGTGTTTTTTTTAAAGAAATCATATCGCTCTTATTGGAAAACCCTGTATAAGGCCGATAGAGCCGGGTTTTCAATTTTAAATGTAATTATGAGAGCTACAAATGAAAAAAATATTTTACTAGCACAAAAAAATACTACTATAATAATCGACTGAAAATCAACTCATCACTATCGAAACATATAAATAATTGAATAAAGAATTGATTGTAAAGGGGGTATTAAAACAAATGAGAAACAAGACGTGCAAATAGAGTTTCTTTTAAGATCAAAAACATGGAATGAGTACTTCAGTATACAGTAGTGTGACAAAGTTCAGTCCGAAGTTTTTGTACAGCAAGAGTTCAATAAAATAAGCAAAAAGCGGTAAAACACAGCAACCCCTTGACCCATTTTTAAGACCCAATGAGTGTGCCTATTGCCTATTTTTATTTTTTTTTTTTTAATTTTAAACTGCTCTAAAATCAAAAACATTTTGTTCGCCATTTTGTATGGTAACATCCTTATGTACAATTTGTTTGTTTGGTTTGAAGTTCAAAAATGACATTTCCACTTCAGTCACTTCGATGATGTTCGGTGATGTTCAAACAATTTGACGCTATAAAAAGGTAAAAATAAAATAAACAATCGGTCATAGAGCAGCAGCAAACACTATGTAATACACACGGCTACAGATAGACTACACCGCAATATTCATTGGGTAAGGCTTAGTAAAAGAGTGAACAGAACCAAACAAACAAGTGGATCCAATTCGGTAGTTGTATTCGAAACACCTTCAACGAGCGCGCGCCAACACAATGTGAGAAACGAGGCACTGAATACAATTTCCACTTGATGGAGAATACCATGAGCATTCAGCAGAGCAACAGGGCAGCAAAGCACACACCCACCAGTAGTAGCAACACCAACGGCAAAGCCAACACCACCAAAAACAACGAAAAAAGCAAAATAACTGAAGATGAAAAGTTGTTAACAAAACTTTTTCAACACTTTTCAATTATTGTGTTTTATTTGTTGCTGTTGCTCAGTTGGTTTATATTTGTTGTTCTTTTCTTTCTATGTATGTTTGCAAAAGAGTGTCAAAAACTTAAAAGCGTAAAACAAAGAATAAAGTTTGTTGTTGTAGGCTATGAGTGAGTATGCAACAACTTGCTCCGTGTTTTTTTTTGTTTCTGGCTCTTACCCCCTCTCTTTGTCTGACGATCACCGCCCATTTGTGTCGGATTCAGGAAACTGCAAGGAAGGAAGTGACTGTGCAGTTAATGGATGTGTCACTTGACTTGTCTTTATTGTGAAAGTTTGAAGTTGTCTATAGAAAATCCAAGAATTCAGATGTTTTATTTTTAGCATTTTCAATTTGTATACCGTCACTTGTCTCACTTGTTGATAGTGAAGAAGGTGGCGGACATCCGTTTCAGGACACTTAAAGTCATTTGAGCCTTTCCGCCCATCCGTCTGTCTTTCAGTCTGGATGAATTGTACGATAAATCTCGAAAAACCGATTTACTTCAACATGTGTGGGTGTTTTTACAGGTTCACAACATTGAGTCGTTAACCCTGTTTTGTTTGACAACCGATTTAACAGCTGATAGTTGTTTTTCTTTTAATTTGGTTTGTCATGTCATCATCGTCGACTTACACGAGAGCAACGCTTGCAAATTGTTTGAAATTTCAAGGATAATTGAATTTTCACGAATAATAATGTTAAAATTTTTCGAATTATTTCACATTATGAAGATTGCGTAATTTAATTAATATTTTCTTTGGTGTTATGTACAGTCACTCGTCTTCGCCGCAAATGCTGCGAAAAGTATGTGAAAATGTGAGTTCCAGATTGCGCCATGGGCGAAATGGCCCTAAGCATACTTGTAAATTAGTGGCATAAAATTATCTATCCAATAAATCGAGTTTAATTGATTAAACGATTTTTCTTTGCTTTATTTTAATTTAAAGTTATATTCTAAAAAAAAACACCGTTTATAGGGGGCCTTTCTATAACATAAATCCAGCTGAAATAGTTTCGGTTCAGGCAAATTTGGGGCTTCACAACAAAATACGAAGGTTCATTTGTAACCTTATTATGCTTAGTTCGAAAATGGGCTATGTTGGTTCCCTCCTTGTGGTACCTCTCTCAAAAACAGGGTTAACATTTAGTGAAATGTTGAAGATGTCGGAAATTTGCAAGAAAAACAAGAATTTTAGAGGTTATGTAATATCGCTCTAGCTCACTGGCGGTTCAAGGTATAACCGAAATATTTTGGGGATATCCACTAAACAAAACAAGCTGTTATTTGAGATGCGGCCAAGCGCAATATTCAATACTCAAAGAACTGCATACCTAAGCATATGAGGTGCTTTGAGGACTACAGCTAAATTGTTTTGGAGTTCGTTTATCGCAAACATAGTTCATTGTCTCAAACGCTCTACTTTTCCCGCAGCGGTTGAAATATTTCTAGCGAATGAAAACGTTTATCGTAAACGTAGTTTCTCTTGCTGTCAACGAACACACTTTTATTCCAAAGTTGTCATAATTTACGTTTATGGTAAACGAAAAACGTTTACGGAATTTTTGTATTTAAACATGAATGAACATTTTAAAGAGAGTTGAGAGAGCAAAGAGCATAACATGTACTCATTTTGTGAGTATACCTCCATTATAAAACATGCTAAGTCGACTTTGCATGTATTTAGGGAAGTTGCATTTTTAACTTATAAATATCCCAAATTATATTCAGCCGAAATTTGGTGTTTATCCGTCAAACCAATCAAAAGATATTTACAAAACAGTACAGGTCATTTGATTCTCATTATAAAAGAAGTTAATAAATACATCGAACTTTGATCGCCTGTCCTGAATGGAGGTTTCGATATATGCACATGTGTGTCTGCTCAACACAGAAAAAATCTTGTTTGTCCGCGTTGTTTTATTAACAGTTCTGCAGAAGGCGGTGGAAAAAAATAACCAGATAATCAATAACGAAAACAATATTGCATGAAAAAATATTCAACATTTTGTGGAAAGCCGGAATACAAAAAAAACAATAGATTTTAACACAAATTGTGATGAACCAAATTAAAGCTATTAACAATTAATCATCACACGTTTATATTCTGAAGCTCCTAATGGTAATTGTGAAATAAAACCAATCGTCATCTCAATCAGGCACAAAACAGCTGGATACTTCTGGAAACAGCTGAAATTTTCAACACTAAAGAAGTTCAAGATTTGTCATCCAAAATGTTCATGTTATTTACTGATGTATTTTGGTATTCTATTCACAGACGTGGAAACTTTTGAATGGTCAGCATTTAGGTCAGAATTCTTAATATTGACTTACGAAGTTCACTTTCGACTAAAAAGTTTGATATATGATAAGATTATATCTCGCTTTGATCCATACAATGGCCTCCTAAATTTGTAAGATGTTTTAACATTCATGTTTTCTTAGTTACAGTTTGTCTACAACTCAATTAAAAGATATCAGCCAATTAATAGCAGAGGTGTTTGTCGGGGAACTCCCGGGAACATTTTACTAAAAATTGTGACATTTTTGATTATAAAGATCATTTATAAAAACATTAAATATCATAAATCAAACAAATTATTCTTTTGCGATAAACGTTTTCACTTTTATTGATAAACTGACATTGCTTGTGACAAACACAATAACCGTTTGCACCAAACGTTTCACAGGGTTTAAAATAAATATAAATCATTTACGACAAGTACACTAACCGTTTGCTATAAACGTTTCTTTGGGTTTTGGGATAAACAAAAATCGTTTGCGACAAACATAGACCACAAAAGAAATTCGTTTGTCGGATTTTTCGTTTGGGAGTAACGAACTTTTCTTTTTGTGTACTTTATCTACTGTCGACTCATAGTGTGGCTAGAGAAGTAGCAACCAGAGCGGCATTGCAAAGAACTACGGCCCCCACTACAAGGTGGTGCAATTGTATGGGTTGGCATAACATCAGGAAATATAAGGTTAGGTTAAGAATGGCAGCCTGTAAAACAGACTCACTTGGACTATACAGTCCATTGTGTTAGGTTTAGGTTAGGGTGGTAGTCGTTTTTTTTTTTCTTTTTCCTCAGCTCACATAGACCAGTTTAGGTCCCTAGTGATACCATCGAAAGCAACCTGTTTGATATACAAATGTATCGATAGCACGAATATTGGTATTGGAAAGATCTGTTAGACTGCCTAGAAAGGCCGACCACAGTAAGTCCAGTCGCCGTTTATTCAAAGCGGGACAGTCGCATAGCAAGTGCTCAATGCTCTCCACTTCTTCCCTCATCTCCACAGCTTCTGCAGAAGTCATTGGAGTTAATACCCAATCTTCTGGTGTGTTCGCCGATCAGGCTGTGTCCCGTCAGAACTGATACTAACGTAGACAATCTTTTCCTTTCTAGTGCGAGGAGATAGTTTGACATTCTCAGGTCATACTTTGGCCAGATTTGTCTAGCTACCCTACAGGTGCCAATTTCTGTCCATCTTTCGTTGGACTGCCTGATTGCCTCTTACCTAAGCCAAAGCTTACACGTGGATAGTGGCGCACCAATATATGCAAATTCTTCGAGAATTTGTAAAGTCGTCCCTTTCCTAGCAAGTTCATCGGCTTTGCAGTTCCCCGGGATATCCCTATGCCCAGGCACCCATATGAGGTGTATATTAAACTGCTCAGCCATCTCGTTAAGAGATCTGCGGCAGTCGAGGGCTATTTGTGAATTTAGGGATGTGGCCTCCAGAGAGTAAATGACAACGCCAGTGTTGGTTACAATGTTCCGACTCAGCCACTTTGCGACTTCCCATATTGCCATTATTTCGGCTTGATAGACACTGCAGGTACCTGGTACTCTGTGAGCTATATCCAAATTAAGTTCTTCACAGTGTACTCCGAAGCCAACCTTTTCATCAAGCTTCGAACCATCCGTATAGAAGTGGAGATGGTTTCTATTTCCGGGTATTCTGCCATCCCATTCATCCCTGGCTGGTATCATAGTGATGTAGTTCCTCTCAAAGGTGCGCACCGTTGATATATAGTCCACTCGGTCGGTTACCATAGCACTACACTTTGATATTCTCATGTGACCGTAGTTCTTGTACCTCCACATTGATAGGCAGTTAAATCTTATTGCCGCTTTGGTTGCAACTTCTCTCGCCACAACATTAATCGGCAGTATATGGAGAAGGGCTTGTAGAGACTCAGTCGCTGTAGTCCTTATCACTCCGCTTATGCACAGACAGGCAGTTCTCTGAACCCTTGATAGCAGGTTTGTGATGGTTAGTTTGTCAGTTGCCGTCCACCATACAACTATGCCGTATATCAGAATTGGACGCATCACTGCTATATATATCCAATGGACAATTTAAGAGAGAGGCCCCACCGCGACCCTACAGCCTTCCTGCAGGAATATAGGGCGATGTTGGCCTTCTTTACACGTTCCAGTACGTTTAGTCTGAATGACAGTTTCCTATCCAAAATTAAAAATTATTCCTAAAAATTTTGCACTTTCAGAAAAGACTAGATCTGTTCCATTTATCCGAGGAGCAGGGTCCACATGAGGGATATTATTCATCCTAGTAAAGAGAACCAATTCTGTCTTGTTTGGGTTAACACCCAAACCGCTGATAGAAAATTGTCCGTCAGAGTTAATGTATTGGTACGTGTAAGGAAGGCCAACGTCGTCTTAAATTCCTGCAGGAAAGCTGAAGGGGCACGTTGAGGCCTCTCTCCTAAAATCGTCCTTTGGATATACGGCTTAGTCTTGATATAGCTCACAGACTACCAGACAATTACAGTGTCGATCAAGCCAAAATAATGGCTATTAGGGAAGTCGCCAAGTGGCTACGTCGCAACAAAGTGACCAACACTGGCGTAGTCATTTACTCGGACAGCCAGATTTCCATTAAAACTCTGGAGGCTACGTCCCTAAATAATAGGATCAGCCCGCCTAAATACAATTAGAAAGAAGCTGCTCATCTTCAACACGCAGTGTTAATGAATTCTAAATAATAACATAAAATATTTGATATTCAACAAAAAAAATACTATACTTACTGAAATGTAGTGAAGTCTTTCTAATAATCGTCCAACTAATCTCAGAATCCACGCCATCTACCTGGCGATTGGTGTAGAGACAACTGTGTCGAACTGGCAACCCTTACCAGTCACATGGGTGGTGAAAATGTTGAATTTAAGTCTCGCTTAAAGCTTTGGCTGTGTGACTTGTACGCTTTCTTCGTAGGTATATAATTCCCATATGCAAATTTCTTTGTAGATTGTTATATATACAAGTGATGATCGCCACAACTACAAGCTCACACTGTGTGTCATGTATAAGACCCTCTGATGATATCCCCGCGCAGGATTGAAATACGTATAAGGATATGTGTTTACATGGCTTTCAGAGCGCAGTGTCTTATATTTTCCAATACACCACAAAAACCTCTCTTTCGAAAGGAAGAGTTGATCGAAAAAGCTGAACAATTCGAATGTGAAAACATTCAATACAATAAATCTAATTAAAAATTAAATCGATCATTATTAAAAAAAAACTTCTAAAAATAAATGAACATTTAAGGTCAAAGTTCAGAAAAATTTATTTTTTCCTCTGAAACGGTTTTTTAAGTTAATTTTAATGCTACAAAGCATAAGAAATTTAAAATAGAAAATATTGTTCGTTAAAGGATTTTCCGTGCACTTTTCATAAAAAATATTAATTTTATCTTAAACAATTTATTTCGGTCACCTTTCGCGGAAATAAACATATAAGTTGCCATATCTCAGAATCAATCTAATATTTTTCCTTACATTTTTTTATAAAAAATGTTTTATATGTACTCTACCTATGGTGTAAATTTTGGAGTGGGGGCGACTTTGGTACAGTAGTTACATTATAATAACTGAAAATCTTCTCCAAATTACAAAGAAAAAATATGTGTATGTTTTTTTCAACTATGTATATGTAATTTGGTTTGTTGATTTTTTTCAGGTCATCTTATGTTATGGTCCGATTTACATTTTTTTTTTAAATGTTGGTATTTTTCAGTACTTTCATTTTTAAAAAAATATAAAATTTTTTTTATGTGCGATCTAAAAGTTTTACAATTCAGGTATTTAAAATGTTTATACTCTTTGATTTTTGCGAATCTTTTTTTTATATTTTAAACTTCTATTAATTCTCTAAGATATAAGCTGTGGATGGAAGTGGGCCTACAATTATTTATATTTTTCTCTAATTTTTTAAAATTAAAAAAATAGCTGCTAACCACTATGCTTGTGGCTTGAAGTGGCTCGGAACAGATATTCTACTCCAAAGAACAAAATAAAGGAGACACTTCGGGAGGTATTTCTTCCAAAATTTGCGGATCCCCTTATCCCTGATAATCTCGATGGATTTTTTAGGTGATGTATTCGCCAAAAAATCCTTATAACTTTTATTAAAAATTTTAAAGAAATGATTTCATTTAAAAGCTTCTACTTATTTACTCTCTATTATTGTAACAAATCTCTCGTTTATTTTTTTCTATTTCTTAATTTTTACAACAATAAAAGAAAATCCAGACAGACCCGGTGGCGCATGATGAATATACAAATTTAGTATCATCCATACGCCTCGTATGATAAGCGACACAAAAATGTCTGATGATGTTGGTGGCGACAACGATGACAATCGTTTTCATTATTACGATAAGCGATTGAAACAAAAGAGAGTGGAGAGTGGCAAGTAACAGGCGGGCAAACAAGAGATAAACAAATATTATTTAGCCAAACATTTTACCCACAAAGACGAAGGGGAGAGCAAGAGCTAGAGCGAGAGATTGAATAATGTGTCAACAAAGCATATGCGAAAACATGAAAGCAAGCAAGAAAAGATAAAGTAAATGTCAATAAGAATCAAATGAATCATCCATCGAACGCATGATTAAAAAATGAGACAGAATAAGCTCTCTAAAAGGTTATTTAAAGTAAAAAATACATATTTACTCCGCAGTCAAACACATTACACATTGAAGGTAAAGAGATGATGAGCACATGGGAGAAACAGACACAAACACAGGGCGAGTGAGAGAGTGAAAGAGCTTTCTTTATGGAGCAAATAAAACAGCAGAGACTAAAGCAAATCAAACCACAGGGGAAAAGTTTACGTTTACTTTTACATTGTATGAATGTAAGCAACGTGAGATGGATGAATGGTGGCACAGGGTCAGCATATGGTTGGGAAGGAAGAGGGAAGAAGGGCGGAGCACGGAGATTTGTCAGTAATAAAATATTCTCATAGAAGGTTGAGTTAAAGTAAGAAAAATAGATGCCCACCCCTGCACTTTTTCTCCGAGTCACCCCCCTTTGTCTAACAAAACTTAACTTTTTAACTCACAGGAGAAGCAACAATTTCCATTTTTTTTGTTTGCAATGGAATATAAAACAGTAAATAAGAAGAAAATCAGGAACATCAACAACAACAACCGGGAGAATTGAATAAATTTACTTCATCTACTCCTCCTGCCCCTGCCACCCAGGAATTATTCAGGGTTTTAGTATTCCCGTGTCATTTTCAGCCCGTGGCCTCTCGAGGATTGATGGGAGGGGGACAAACGAAATATTCGGTGTACCTGCAAAAAAAATTAACAACAAAATCAACAATCCCGATACGAGCTGGGACTACAACAACACGATATTTTAATTTAAATTTACTTTCATTTTTCATGCATGAACCGATGGACGGACTGAAGGGAATGAACGTACCGAGGGAGATTTTCTTTTACCAAATGTGTGATAAATGTGGGTGAAACATCAATTTATGTGTATGTATGCGAAAGTGATTTATTTTACGGCTGTTGCAACAGAGTTATGAAACAAACTTAATATCTACATGAATACACGCTGAAAAAAAAAATCGCTTATGTAGTATATTGTCACAAACATATTCGACTTGAAACATATATATGTTTAGGGTACACTCTAAATGTTTAATATTTGGTACACACTAAAATTATAAATATATTTAGGAATATGTTCTTTTAAACAAATCTTAGCTAACTTCCCAATATGTTTTTATTTGTGCAATTATTTCCAAAACAAATATTTATTTGCATACTACCTAAATTGTGTTAAATTTTTCAGTAATTCAAAGTTAATTTTATAGAAATTTTTAATGTCGTAAAAAAATAAAATAATAATAATAGAAATCGTATAATCTTCAAGCAACTTAAATTACTTGGACTATTGACAAACAATGATAGTTTGGAATACTCAGAAATTTTAAATGATTAAGATAAAACAGAAGTTTATGCTGCATATGATATAACTGAGATGTACAATTCGAAACCAAGGAAAAATTAAAACTGAAAATCGTAACAGTTAGAGGATTTGCGAATTGAATAGAAACTATTAAGTTGAATATTGTGTATCAAAAAAATATTGATTAAATACTAAAAAAATATGGAAAATTACAAAAAAATATGAAATTAACGAGGTAAATCGTCGAACTGCATCTTATTACATGGCACATCAGCAATATAAAGAACATGTGTTATTGCTGTTTTTATTAAAGCAAGAGAAACATGTAAGAAAATTTCAGTCGGGTAAACCGACTAAGGTAGACCCTCACTTTGTGAGTAATGTAATATATAACATTACAATAATTAATCAGTCAATTTATGTGGGAGGTACGAGAAGGGGTTTAACAAATACAGCTATTTTACTGTAAACAGTATTGTCTTTAAATACATTGTACTGTACTGCCGAACTATAAGCGTTTATGTGCACTGGTATAATAACGTAACGAGCTATTCAATTTGGTATGATTTGGTAATTTTGTGTGGGAGGTACAAAAAGGGACATGGTGATAACGCCCACTTTTCGCTGGACTGTAGGCACTATAACAGCATTACACTGTATAAAATTTAAAGTATTTGTATGCACTGGTATTAAAGTTATAAGTCGTTAACTTTCGGTAAAAAAGTGTCCATTTGTGTGGGAGGTACCAAAAGGGACTGTACAATAATGCGAAATTTTTACCGGATTATAGTCGCTACAAAAACATACTATCAAAATTTCGCCCATTTTTCTTGACGTGTTAGCTACCAGCAAACTAATACTACAGGGTGGGCCAAAAGAAACCAAGGGGTGTAATTATTTTTTAATTTTTTTTATTTTTTCTTCCAGATTATATAATATACAAAAGGCAAATTTTTTTACACTAAGTATGAAAAATAATGTCTCTTAAATGACCACCGTTTTCAGCTTCGCACTGATGGGCTCTTTTTAGAGAATTTTCCATAACACCTTTCAAAACTTGTGGCTGTAGCGTTCGAATTTCTGCAACAATGTTTGCCTTGAGTTCAAGGATTGTCTCTGGCTTGTTCACATACACTCGCTCCTTAAATAGTCGGGTGCTGTCAAATCTCAATCTCAATCAAAATGTCGACGATATGCTCTTTGCGTTAAAATAATTGATCTCTGGTTTAAATAATAAAATTCTATTGTTCTAGTTCTCTGTTCAATTGTGAACCTCTCCATTATCAATTCTCCAAGTACTGTCTATATAATCTGAAAGAAAAACAAAAAAAATAATAAACGAAAAAGTTATTAAACTTTTACACTTGGTTTCTTTAGGCCCACCCTGTATGTGGAAATTTCAGAAGATTCGAGTAAGTAGTATTCGAACTTAGCAGGAGATAGAGAAAAATTATTATTGCCGCATACTAAATTTGAAGTCATTCGGTTAATCCTTTCGAGAGTTATCGTGCGCACCACCAGCAGACAGACAGACGGACGGACATTTCTCATACGACTTAAAATGGCCCAAAACTAATATCCGCCGAACATACCCCTCACAGTAATATTGTTTTGAGTTCATGATTCAGAGTCGGAGTCCCTTTAGAATCTGGGGTTGCTTAGACCCTCAAAAGGGCTCATTTTTATAATGAGTTTTTTTCGATTAATTTACTATAAAATTGGCCAATAGTAACAACTCTTATTATTTAAAATAGCGCTTATATTTCGTTCAGAAAACCGTAATTTTTAACAACTTGTTATCTATTCATATCTGGATCAACTTCTTTTCTATTATTTTGTTATGACATTGGTTTTTTATTTATTTTTTGTCAGCGAAGTTATTGATGGTCATTTAATATTTAAAAATAGTTTCAGTTTTTATTGTTTCCAATATTTCGACTGTCTTCGACAATCATCCTAAGGGAAATTCAATTTAAACAAAACTATGGACGTCTTATCTACAGAGTTAACAATCAACAGTTTTTTTTGTTTCCAATTTATTGTGGCACGATTTTTATAGCTTGACAACTTCTACCTAAGGGAGATAATTTCACAATACATGCCAATACAAAAGTAAAATAAGTAAGAAAATTATAGTCGGGTAAACCGACTAAGGTATACCCTCACTTTGTGAGTAATGTAATATGAAACATTACACGAATTAATGTGTCAATTTGTGTGGGAGGTACCAGAAGGGGTTTATCAAATACACTTATTTTTCGCTAAACAGTAGGTACTTTAAACACATTGCACTGTGACGAATTATAAGCGTGTATGTGCAATAATATATTTACGTTATGAGCTATTAAATGTTGGTATAATTTGACCATTTTGTGTGGGAGGTACAAAAAGGGGCGTGGTGGTAACGCCCATTTTGTAGTAGTTTCTAGCATTGATACTCATGCTATGTGCTTTTAACTTTTGGTACTCATGCTATGAGCTTTTAACTTTTTGTACAAAATGGTGCCTGGCGTGAACGTGATTTGTTTTTGATCTCTACCCTCTATATAATATGTATATCCGAATTTTTGGATGGAATCGGTTGCATCCCAGAAAGAATACATCGACAGCATAAACTTATTAAGTCCATTTAGTTAGGTTAGTTTGAAGGAGGGGACAAATTTCGTTATTATTTTAAATTTCAATTCAAATTTGTATATGTTTACCGAAATTTTTTATATATTTCTAGAAAAGTCAAAATTAACAATCGAAGCTCAAAGCTGTAGAGGTAATAATATAAACAAAATGGATTTGGTCAGTTTATGCTGCCGATATCTCGTTGGAATCAAAACTCGGGAGTTCTATTAACATCGAAAATTTCGAACAAACGGACTTAACTAAAGAGAATTTTAAATTATGAAGCTAACCGATGAGGTCATAAACAATAGAAGTAATAGATGGTCCGTCGTGCTCTTAATCAAATTTCTCGAGTTACGAATGATTAAATTTTTGACATTAGTAGTTAAGAGAAGAAGGAGCACAAATTTGTTTTTATTTTTTATTCATATTATTGGCATTTGTCTCAAACATTTCACTTTACAATCACAATTGGAGCAAACACAATTGATTTTTAAAATAAAATTGCAAAACACACATTTTTAAATCAGCAAATTAAATATCGAGAGCTAACAAGAGAATGCCAAAATAACTCGAAGAGTGCAAAACAAATGTCAAAAATTGTATCGTTCGTAACTGTCCTTTTTAAAGAGTCGGACGGATCATGTATTACTTCTATTGTTTATGGATGAGGTTGCCAAATCGTGCCTTAATTTGTTGAATGGGCTAACATAATAAACATGTATTTCCACGCCCTTATAGGCAGCACGTTTCCGTGAATGTGTGTGAAATCAGAATTTTAGAAATTTCCCACATCCAACCGTTGACAGCAGCAGCATTGGGACACCGCTTGAACAATTGTTCTATTGTAATTCCCTTCTTTTCACATTGCACACAGATATGTAAGTGCGTATGTTTATGTGTAAGAGCGAGAGCGTAAAAGAGAAAAATCAATTATTTTCTACTTGTCGTGCAACCAGGGATACCACTATTTTGCTTTTAATTAGCACTGTTTTTGTTGATATTTTATAATCAGTATCCGACTTTATTTTACATATGTAGGGAAAAAGGAAATGATTTCCATACATTATTTTCAGCAAGTTCAAAAATTTTAAATATTTAAAAGGATGTTGCTTTTAAATGTGTGTTCCTTTTTTATATGGAACGACTTTTTAATTAAGACCGCTCAAAACTGAAAAGATTTTTGCAAGCAAAAAATATTGTATATATAGAGTGATCCAACTAGAGATACTTTTTTCAAAAGCCTTTTTTTGGCAGATCACGTGTGAGTCGTGTCATGCTGTCATGTTATTTTTGTTAAGTATTGCTTGGCATTTCATCATGAAAAGATTTACGCCTGAACACCGTTTACAACGTTGTGACAACAAATTGACAGATTAATTAGTGTAATGTTATAAAGGGTGATCCAAGTAGAGATACTTTTTTCAATAGCCTTTTTTTTACAGATCGCGTGTGAGTCGTGTCATGCTATTTTTGTTAAGTATTGTTTGGCATTTCATCATGGAAAAACTTACGCCTGAACAACGTTTACGCGTTTCATTCGCCAGTTACCAGTCGAAATGCTCGAACGAGTCATCGAAAATTGGACTCAACGGATGGACCAACTGAGACGTAGCCGCGACCAACATTTGGTAGACATAATCTTCAAAAAATAAATGCCAAAGAATGATCTTTCAAATGGTAATAAACATTCCCCATTCAATTTGAATTTTCTGTGTTTTTTCTTTAAAAAAAGAGGTTCCCTCGAAATGGATCACGCTATATTTTTCAGGTTTACAAGTACGAATTTTTTATTACCCGGTCTTTCTCAACTCCGGAAAGGCGGGATTATTTTACACAGTTCCAGGTTAATGTAGTTACGAATTGTGTTCAAATAAAAAAACTTAAAAAATCGAAAAATCTATTTATTTTTTATTTAAATAGGTACACATGTTAAAATTTTTCCCCTTTTTACCATTTTTAAATTCATTTCAAATCTAGATGAAAAATTTATGTATGAAAAAAACCAATGTTAAATTAAAATTAAGTAGACTTACTTCTTCTAATATAATTTTTTCAGCGGACGACTATATCGACTATTTTTGTAATGAATAAATATTAACATCCAAAAAAGCACACTTATAAATAAAAAAATAAATGCAATTATGAAATATATAAATTATTTTGTTTTGAAGTCTGATCGGCCATGAATAAAATAAGGATGAAAACATTATATCAGAAGAAAACGAAGGATACTTAATTTAGATCATTTAAGCAATACTTAACCAAATCGGTTATCTGTTTCTAGACTTATGCTAAAATATATGGTTCAAAATCTCTTTTTTGCATATCACAGTTTATTGTATCGGGTCTTTTCTGTAATCACGGCGATTTGATATCACGGTGATTTTAAAATCACCGGCGACTTAACATCACTTTTGGAGTTCGAAATCACCCGAACATATTTCGAGTAATCTTTTTTGGGAGGCTATGAATAATAAACCGGGCGATTTCGAACTCCAGAGTGATTGTAAGTCGCCGGTGATTTTAAAATCACTGTGATTTCAAATCACCTTGCAACAGAACAGACCCGATAGTATTAGTTTCTTGGTCGCTATCACCCTGAGAAATGGGCGAAGTTGGCACGCCCCTTTTGGTACCTTAATACTAATGTACCATTTTCCACCAAAATTTAGGGGCTTATAACTTTGATTCAAGTCCATACAAATAATTGAAATTTTGTGAAGTGTAATGCTTTTATAGTATATGCAGTAACGTAAAAAAATGGGCGTTATTGCCACGCGTATTTTGGTACCTCTCATACAAATGGACCATTTTGCATAAAAGTTAACGGCTTATAACTTCGATTCTTGAACATACAAAACACTTAAAATTTGTTACAGTGTAATGTTTTTATAGTACCCATAGTACATACGTCATTTTGGTACACACCAATAAAATTGCAAAAATAAACAACACGAAAATTATTTTTTTTATTTTCCCTATTTTTACAAATTTATCCATAGAATTTTGCAAATGGGCATCGTTTTCTTCTTTAGGATGCTAGCTTTCATAAAAAATTTAATAAAACAAATTTTATGGTAAACTTGAAAAAATTAAAATATTGTTTGAAAATTGTCAAGGGGTTTGGAAATTAAGCTCATTTTGAGCTGTAAAATTACGACTACTAAAAATAGTAATAAATTTTCAGCGCGCGCGGAAGAAGCGTCTTAATCTCTGTTTATAGCTATAAATTTGATTATTCCCACAAATTTAATGCTGGAAAAAATAAAAGACCGCGTATGAAAACTATTACATTTAAAAATTTTGTTTAATAACACTGTGCTCGAAAGTAGTTTTTTAATTCCATTTATTCAATACAGTTAGTATAGTTTAAAGATTATTTATAGGTATATTAATTGTTTAAAAAAAATTGTTGTTAATTTCTTTTTTTCTTTCAATATTTTTCTTAATTAAATTACAAAATTTTTTTGTTTTTTTAAATAAATAAATAAATAAAATATTAAACCTGAAACAAAATTCAGAAAAACTAGTTTAAGCTTTGCCGTCTGACCCAATAGTCTAAAATGTTGATCACAATGGTGCTATCTTTTTATGGTTTATATTTTATAGCTTTTACTTCAACGACATGCAGTTACAATAAGCCGCAAAAAAGTTTAAGACCCCCCTGGAAGACCCAGGATCTTAAACAAAAATGGGGTTTGGCTCCATATGCATATCGTGCGACCCCTGCAGATATGCATTAATTTATTTCATGCAAAAAATTCGCTTGACACACAGGAATTTTCACAGGTGGGAGCTTGAATTTTTTTAGCCATATTTGTGTTCTACACAAAAGTCCCTTTAATGAAATGATTCGCACGATATATGGACCCAAAAACCATTTTTCAAGTCACTCTAGGGAGCACCTGCGAGGGATTTGAGGGACGTCTCAGAAAAAAATGTTTGCCACGCCCACATAATGACCCCAAAAACAAGAAAATTAATTCAATCCCGCTGGCGGGATTACCCTGGGATGTCTAAGGCGTAATTTATTATAGCGAGTCCCTGGCTCTCACTGGGCGATTTATTATAGTGAGTCCCCAACTCTCACTGTGCCAAACTACAATAGGGGATCAAGAATATGAATATGGAAACTCCATATCTACACCGGCATTTTTTTCTTATTGACCAATTCCACGGCATTGCACCGCCATCTGAAATGGCCACCCTCCTTTTGCAAAATTATTGGATTTATAAAAAATCGCTAGATTTTTTGAAAAAAATTTCATTTATCTTTGTCCATTTTTTTCAAGCAAGAAAAATATTCTAATTTTTCTTTACTTTTTTTGGAAGAAAATTTGTTCGATATTCGTAATCTACGGAAAATTTCTTTTAATTTGAAGAGTCCCAGGATACGCAATGACAATTGAATACTATAGACGTCGCATGGAGTTTGACAATTCGTTTAGTTTGTCTGCATATTGAAGATGGCGCTTTGTCTGGCTAAACTGTAAAGAGAGCGTTCGGCAAAGAGAGGAGATTTACTTTTATTTACTCTGCAAAGAGAGAAAAGATTTTCATCATTAATTTTGTTATATTCCAACTTCAAAACATTCAACTACAAAACAAACTGAACTTCAAAACATTCAACTACAAAACAAACTGAAAAACTCACTCCCTTCTCAGAAATTATTTGAGATTACAAAAAGTCAGCATGTTTTGAAAGAGAAATAATTGAGAGAGGAATTCGAGAATGAGAGAAAGGCTGCTCGGACGCCACCTGGCGGATGAAGTCTGTAAATTCCATGCGACGTCTATAGTATTCAATTGTCATTGGGATACGTTGACCCAAGGTCTATATTTCAGGGCCCTTTTAGGGCCTTCCCTAGAGTTCGCTTGATCGTTTTTCTTGCTTATTCCTAATCTACCGAAAATTTCTTTTAATTTGAGCTGTCTCATGATATGTGGACCCAAGGACCACTTTTCAAGGCCCTACAGGGCATTCCCTAGAGGGCGCTTAACGTTTTTTGCCATATTTGTAATCTACGGACGATTTTCCTTTAATTTGAGTATGATATTGACCATGTTCGGGAATGGGTCCATTTTTTGGGTCTTGAGGGTCCATGGGTCTGACCGACAAATTTTGACCTAATTTTTGTTGTTTGGGTCATTTTGAAGGGGTGATGAAAAATTTTTAATTTCTGAGCTGACCTCTATAAAAGACATGTCCATGACCTCCGGAACCATGTACAACCGACAAAGGTTGACCTTACTGCACTTCATACACGCATATTTGTAGTCTACGGCATATTTGATTTGAGTATAAAATTTACCATTTTTTGGTCTAGAGGGCCCGACGGGAGCAAGCTCCTACGAGTTTTTGGGGTCATTTTGGAAGGGCGGATTTTTCGTTCTCCGAGCGATCCCTCATAAACTGAATTTCTGCCTTTATTTATACAATTTTAATCTCTTTGAAATATTAACATATTGCTTATTTCATTCTACAGTTGGCAACCCTTTGTGCAACAGTAAATACCACCAACAGCAAGAATGGAGAAGAACAGCACTGTGAATTACACGGTTGGAGCGATTGATTGTTGTTATTGAAGTATTTGCAAAATATTCGTTAAATTGCATAGAAAATCTCAATAATTATAAACAAATTATCACTTACATTGATAGATGTTTCAGCAATTGATTTTTGATGAGGGAAACCATTTTGAATTAATACTTTTTGGAGTTGAGTTATATTTTGTACTGCTTTTCTATTTCAGCATGTGTTGAGGGGGGAAAAGGAAGGGAACCCACCTCACAATATGCTTGTTATTGCAGATATATCAGCTTTGTCTAATATATTTTCTAGTACTTATTACACTTTCTTTTCTTTAAACACATTCAATAAAAATGTAGTAAGCAATGTGAGTTGAATCGATAGAATTATCTTTAGATTTTTTTAACAACAAATTATTTTCTGCTGCGTTGGTATTTTTTCATGTATCTTTTTTGCTTTTGTTTTCACATAACAATATTCTTCACTCTCATTGAAACAAACCCAAAAAAACAACACCACTGACGCTCAACGAACAAGATATCCCCACTCACACATACATACACAGGCATCACTCTTAATGGTTATTTTTTTGCATTCAAGACATTTTCTTTTGCACTTTGATGACGGAGGCTTTTCTTTTGTGGTAGATAGATAATTTTCGCTCGAAAAACGATGCAGCTCACAACTATTACAACATTTTCCTTTGTATTTTTATTATTATCATTCAATAAAATCGCGACTATTATTATTTTTCATGATCGATAACAAAATTTGTTTTTTTTACATACAGATTGAAGAACAAACACAAATTAACACACACACAAAATTATTTCTATTACTCCCGTTGCACAACCGTTCTCTCCGAGTTACTAAAGACAATTAATTCTCTTCTTTTGGGGGTCTTGTGGTGGAGCAGCAATTGCTGGTAGATAACAGCTGATTGTGACAGCGCAATCCAATCAGAATATTCCAAAAAAGGGGAGAAATCGCAGTGTGTTGGGGGTAAACTTTTAAAACTCCACTTACTACTCTAGATATTAATTCATTATTGACTGATTTTATTTTTTAAACAAATTTTGAATGTTTATTTGTAGTCTACATTCAATTTTTGTCTAGATGCACAAATTTTTCACTGCAACATAATTTATTTACGTATATTCGAGAATGAAGGAGGGACAAATAACAGTCATGTCAAATTAACCAGAGTTACCCAAAGCACTGTTTAGATTCCAATTAACTCTCAGTGTTGACGTTTTGTCGTACAGATGTACACGTGGGGAAAAATTTATATTTCATCTTAAAGTTTAGTATTGACATGCACAGTTTTTCCTATGATTGTCAATATTCATAAGAAAATGAAATCATCTGCGAATTTTGAGTCAAATATATGAAAAAAGGGAATCGAATTTTATTAATATAAAGGGTCCGCCAAATAACTTTTTTTTTTAAACATCGAGTGTAGCTTCGGCTGTGTGGCACGTACCGCCGTCCTGTTGAAACCAAATGTTGCCAATATTCTCCTCTTCAATTTTTGTGAACAAAAATTCGTTCAACATGGCCCGATAACGATCGCCATTGACTGTAACGGCCACTTGCTCATTTTCGAAGAAAAATGGCCCAATTATGCCTCTGGACCAAAATCCGCACCAAACAGTGACTCGTTTTGGGTGTATCGGCTTTTCAATGTATGCGTGCGGGTTTTCTGTGCCCCAAATGCGACAATTTTGCTTGTTTACATACCCGCCAAGATCAAAATGAGCTTCATCTGAAAAGATGATTTTTTTGGCAAAATCGGCATCTTCTGTAAGTCGGTCGCTCCCAGCGTTGTTCAAGCGTATACACAACCATATTCGTTCAGCGGAAGGATAAAACTAATTACCTGTCAAATCAGACATGACCTAAGTGTTACCATTCACGAAATAAGCACTAGTTGAAAAAAACGTTAGATGGCGGACCCGTTATATACCGTGGACTTGCCGCATGAATGTGATAGCAATATTTTAATTCCTTTCGAGATCTAAACAAGTAAGAAAGTTTCAGTCGGGTAAACCGACTAATGGCGAATTCTTTTCTGCAAAAAAAGTGCAACACTTGCATTGCCCTTTTTCCGAAAACTGCACTATAATACCGCTTTTTTGAAATTTTGAAATTTTAGTTGTGCTAAATTCGAGTAACTTAATTACCAAATTTCAAAAAAGTATCACAAAAGTCCAGTTTTCGGAAAAAGGGCAATGAAAATGCTGCACTTTTTTGCAGAAAAGAATTCGCCATAAGTTATACCCCCACTTTGTGAGTAATGTAATATGGAATATTAAACGAATTATTCTGTCAATTTGTGTGGGAGGTACCAGAAGGTTTTTAACAAATACACCTATTTTTCGCTAAATAGTCGATACTTTAAATACATTGTATACATTTAAATACACTGTGCCGAATTATAAGCGTTTATGTGCACTCGTATATAAACGTTATGAGATATTAAATTTTGGTATGATTTGGCCATTTTGTCTGGGAGGTGCAAAAAGGGGCCCATTGTTTACAGGGCTTTAGGCACTTCAAAAGCGTTACACTGTGCAAATTGTTGTTGAATTTTCGTGCATTGGCACCTATGCTGTAAACTCTTAACTTTTGGTGCAAAATGGTACCTTTGAGTGGGAGGTACGAAAAGGAGCGTGGAAATAATGCCCATTTTTCACTGGACTGTAGATACTATAAACGCGTTACACTGTACAAAATTTAAGTATTTTATACACTGGTATTAATGTTATAAGCTGTCAACTTTTGGTGCAAAATGGTGCATTTGTTTGGGAGATACCAAATGGGGGGTAGCAACTTCGCCCATTTTTCTCGAGTTGATAGCGACTAATAAACTAATGCTATGTGTGGAATTTCAGAAGATTCGAATAAATATTTTCTCCTCTGAGTTATGTCCAAAGACGAACAAAAGTGTTTTGGAGTTGCCGGCCTTCTGTCGGGATTAAACGTTTTCTCCTCAGGTGTGTGTCCAATGCCGGCTAAGCGGACCACAGTGTATAAGCGTGTCCGGGGTTAAGGTTTTTCTCCTCTGTGGTATGTCCAAATACGGCACGCGGACCAAAGTGTCTTCATTTGTGGTACTGTGTTTTCATTTGTGGTACTGTGTTTTTTCAACGTCAGAAATTGACATTTTGCGCCGATACAAATTAATTAAACGCCGCAACAAATAGAAGCCTCCAGCATTGTACTCCTATTTATTTATATTCATATTTGTCCGCGAGAAATTCAACTGTTGTAAATATTAGCAATAAAATTTCTTAATAAAGAATACTAAATTAAATTATCTGAAATATAGAAAAGCTTTGGAACGAAAAATAATCATGTATATGGAATAAACGAGAAGAGCGACATTCCGATTGGATAGCAAAGCAAAAAATGTGCAAAACACTGGAAGGACATGTAACTATGTGTAATAATGTGGAATTTGTCTTGTAATTAGATATGTACATTTATGTTTGTATGTTTAGAACAATTGTGTGCAAAAGCCTAAGGAAACATCATGGACGACTAACGCTACTAAAACAGTAGGCAATGGAATTGGACAGTGCCTGTGTTCTCGATTTGGAAATAGTTTTAGAACATACAGAGTTAGTTCTTGCCAGCCATAAAAGTTTGAAGAAGATATTCCGTTTATGGATGGAAGTATAATTTATATATGTCAACAAATGTAATGTAAATGCTTAAATATAATGATAAAACATATTTTTCGATTAATCAAAACATTATTTGTTTTATTTATATGTGTACAACAGTAGGAAATTATTTCTTTATTTATAAAATTGTACTACCCTGACTTTTCATGTCTCACAAACATCGCCACAGCAACAACACAAAATAAATAATTTATGTATAACATTGGAACAATGATCTCCAACAATATTTCCATTCTGACATTTAAATTAACTATTTTCTAAGTCGGCATTATTCCAATTGTTTATTGATTCGAATTTTATCTTTTGTTTGTTTTCAAGAATGTTAGCAGAAAGAAAAAAATGCACATGCATATACACACATACATACATATAAAAGTGACACTTTAAAAAAAAACACACACTTCCAAATTGCAATGAGACTTTGTAAAAAAGCGTTCCACTTTTCAACTCGAAATAACATATTGCGAAATTTTTTCGTGCCGAAAAAACATAGTACCCACCTATAAACATAATTATTTAGCCTTTCACATCTTTGCATTCTTTTTTCTTTATTTCGGAAGATAATTTAATTTATTATTCTTTATTAGGAAATTTTATTTCTAATATTTACAACAGTTGAGTTTCTTGCGGACAAAAATAAATATAAACAAATGGGAGTGTGACGGTGGCGGCATTACATTTGTTGCGGCGTTCAATTTGTAGCGGCGTTAAATTTATGGTGGCGCAAAATGTTACTTTTTCGCGTTGAACTAAACATAGTACCACAAACGAAAAAATTTCGCAGTTTTTTCGCGACTTTGTTTTTATATGGGATTTCAATGCGAAAAATTAACATAGTACCACGCTTTATCCTGCATTTTCGGAAGCGTTTTGAACAATTCCATACTATTGAAATTGTGTTTGACAGACGCCGTACGCTTTTACTTTTATTTAAGCGACAGCCTAGTACGGCAACTCTATAAATGCAATTTGACAGTTTCCGTACTGTATTCTTTTTTGCTTTGTATTCATATACGTAAATATTTTCTTTTGAATATCCGCTTACTTTCTTTAGAATCATGTCGCGACCAATAACATTTGTAACTGGAAACGCAAAAAAGCTAGAGGAACTTGTGGCCATTCTGGGACCCAATTTCCCACGCCAAGTGATATCGAAGAAAATTGACCTACCCGAACTTCAAGGAGAGATTGACGAAATAGCCATAAAGAAATGCAAAGAAGCCGCCCGGCAAGTTGATGGACCCGTGTTGGTGGAGGACACATGTTTGTGCTTTAATGCGTTGAAAAATCTGCCAGGTTTGTTGTATATATACATATATGTAAATCTTTCCGTAATCATTCAACATACGAATGCTTATCACAATTTTAGGTCCATATATCAAATGGTTCTTGGAAAAACTAGAACCAGAAGGTCTGAACAAACTTCTCACCGGCTGGGAAGACAAATCCGCAAAAGCTGTATGCACGTTGGCTTTTTGCGAAGGCCAGAACAGCGATCCTTTACTATTTCAGGGTATCACCGAAGGTACTATAGTTGAACCACGTGGTCCTAGAGACTTCGGTTGGGATCCCATATTTCAACCAAATGGCTATACATTGACATATGCTGAAATGCCCAAAGACGAGAAAAATAAAATATCACACCGGTTTCGGGCTTTGGACGCTTTGCAGAAACATTTTGTGGACGAGAAGAAGTGATAAAATTTGCATATGTTAAATTTGAAATATACCAACAAGTTGTAGCCTTCAAGAGTCTCCTATAGAAATTCATGATTTTTTAATAAAATAAAACCAACCGCAAATGTTTTTATAATTCAGAAAAGAGCACAGATTATACTTTGAAAATATGTATGTTTATATCATTTGAATATGTTAAAGCAAACTGTACATCCGAGAAGATATTTCTTAATAGTAGCAAAAATTTTTACAATTTGGTGTAAACTTAGGACATAGGATAGCCTCACAAAGTTAAACGATGAAAATTACCCTGCTGTAGAAATGAAGATTTTAAAAATGTGAACTGGATAAACCTATTTCGAGTAGGTATGCAGAATCTGATGGCAGTAACAGTTTTTCCGGGGCAAAATCACGACATTCGATATCGAGAGCTTTTCGATCAAAAAGACATTTTATCTTTTGTTCGACCTTATCGCGAATTAAATTTCGCGTGGTATTTAATTCGCGATAAGGGCGAATAAGAAATATTAAACATCGGAACTAATTAAAAAGTTTTTTGAAATGGGATCATAACTGAAGAAGATATGAACTAAAACCGAGTGTTATTTTAACGATTTTTTTTTAAGTATTGATATCTTCTGAACACTTTATCAGAGAAATCTCAAAGTATTCCACGAAGCATTACTTCATAAGTTAAAAAAATGGGAAAATTTTATTGAACTGAACGATTTTTTGTTGAACGCCCCATATACCAAAGCAACATATACAGGGTGGCTGATATGTAATGCAACAAAGTAAAGCGCTATATTTTTTTTAATTTTTTTTTAAATTTTATTGTTCAAAAGCAAAAAATGTCGGTATACAACATACAATTTTAGAAACAGTTTAGATTTGAATTGGCCATCTTTGGCACGAGTTATGGCCTTCAAACGGCCGACAAAGCCATCACACGCTGCAGGAAAGTGGCTCTGCGGTATTTTGGCCCATTCCCGGCGAAGTGCCGTCTTGAGATGATCGATACTTTTGTATTTTTTAGTGCGAACCTTACTCTCTAAAATGCCCCAGGCGCAAAAGTCCAACGGATTGAGATCCGGAGATCTTGGTGGCCATTGTGCGGTAGAAATGAAGCGAGGAACCTTCTTTTTAAGCCATTCTTGGTTGACGCGTGCTGAGTGCGTTGGTGCTGAGTCCTGTTGGAATGTCCATGGTCTGCGGCCGAAATGTTTGTCTGCCCAGGGCTTCAATACTGTCTTTAGGACATTTTCCCGATAATATTCGGCATTTATTTTGACCCCATGGTCGATGAATACGAGCGGGGAGCGACCATAGGCCGTTACGGCGGCCCACACCATTACCATCGCCGGCGCTTGAGTTCTGGTGGCCAATCGAAGGTGTAAATTTTCAGCTGACCTCTTTGGCAAGTAAACCCGATCATTTTGTTTGTTCACAAACTACTCAATTTGGAATGGCTTCTCATCGGAGAAAACCAAATTCGGTAACTGGCCACTTTCGTGCAAGCGAAGCAACTCCTTGGCTCTTTCCAGTCTAACTTTTTTTTGTGCATCGGTGAGCTCTTGCACTTTTTGGAACTTCAATGGCTTTAGTCCAAGCTCATTTTTTAATATATGTTGTTGCCGTTTTTTTTCGTCCACTTTTTGGACGCGATGCAACACTGCCAATATCACGATAACGAGCAATGGTACGAGAAACAAAAGATTTATTCACATTTAAATGCTGGAGGGCTCTAACGATAGCCACTTGTGTTTATCAACCCAAATATAAAGCAATCACACTATCACGCTTGAATTCCATCACGAATAACTTTTTTTCTGAATGCAATAGATCAAAATGCTTTTGTAAGCTTGTAAACAATAAAATGAACTGTCACTGAAATAAATCTGTCAGCTATCAGACTAGCGGTTTAGAAATGATAGAAACCTGAAGTTGGTTGCAATACATATCAGCCACCCTGTACATATCGCTCACTCACTTCAAGAGTGACATAACTCAAAATTGAAAATTGCCAAGACGAGTAACTTAAAGTCCGTATAAAAAGATAAGTAACATGAAATAATATGTTAAAAAACGCTTGATTTTGCAAATGTTCATAAATTAATCTCAGCGAAATTTGGTCTATAAGTAAACAACCATATTTCGGATTATTCAGGCGTATTTAAACATCTTATTTCATGTTACTTATCTTTTTATACGGACTTTAAGTTACACATTTTGGCAATTTTAAATTTTGAGTTATGTCACTCTTGAAGTGAGTGAGCGATTCATGTTACTTATCTTTTTATACGGACTTTAAGTTACACATTTTGGCAATTTTAAATTTTGAGTTATGTCACTCTAATTTTCAACCAATTGACATTTTAACGATTTTCGTTTTCCTCGGGATCTCATTTTAATAAATATGGCGTTATTATTTGTAGTCAAGTATACGTTGATCTTTACCATAATGTTTAAACAACTGCTGGCGAACGAATTATTTTGATAACACAAATAAGCCGCTTTATACATCGATTCAAAATATCTTTATTTAATTATTTTTGTGTATAAGTTTTCACATTTTATATATATATATGTATATATTTATTTTATTTTTATGTACAATATAATAGAGTTGTTTGTAAAGTTTCTGTTTATTTTGAGATTAGTTTTATCTTTTTTTTAATTAAATCGTCAAACACATACATATCTACACACATGTATATGTATGTATGTACTTATTTCGTGTGTATGTATAGTCTATTGATTTGTAAATACTGTAAATCTTAAAGAAATGAAGTCAAATCAATAAAAATGGCTTAAAAATTAGAAACTATTCGTCATAATTAAATATTTATACACGTACACAACATTAAGAAGTCTACCCCGCTTGGCTGCAGTGCTGCAATAGTGCGATGAATTCAAGGCAACAGTTTCTCTTCGTCCGGATGCTGAAGTCCACCACCGTTACCGGTCACCACTTTCAGAGGGGCAGCTGAGTTGGCCGACTTTTTAGGATCATAACCGTAGAGGAAAATCGAAATTATAACTAGGGCAGCACCAAGTGCAAATTTAAGCGTCAAATTAAATTCAAATATATATATCGAAGCAACGCACGATATAATAATGGCCAATGATGTGGCGAATCCTTTAAGGATATTGTCAGCATATTTCACCACCACTGCTACAATCAGACCACCACCGGCCTGTAGCACTATCAAATACCAAATGAAAAGATCATAGCCGAAGAAGAAACCATGTTCGAATATTTTCGAAGCATCGCTGACAAAGCAAGTAATCGTTCCAAATGGAATACTTAACAAAGACAACTGTACGTTACGCATCCAAACGGAAATATCGGCTCCTTTCAGGATCTTCTCAAAGTAGATGCCGGCAAAACCGGAAAGGAAACAAGCACCCAGAGCAGCCATTAAACCCAAGAAACGATTCTGTTCTATACCATTTGTAGTCTGGGAAGCGGCCGCAGCTCCCTCCGTTACTGTTTGCGCCAACTGCACCATCACTACTCCCAGCAAAAGCAGTACTAACGCTCCCCACTGGGTGCTTAAGAGTTTCTTACGCAATATGACCACAGCAAACATGGCCGTGGTTAGGATTTTCAATTGATACGTCACTTGATATGTGGCCGCGTCCAAATGTGAAGCCGACACATAGAGAAGATTATTTTGTACAATATACACCAGCGAAGGAACACATACTTTCAAAGTATCCGTAGGATTGGCAATGATGGTTTTGTGCAATGTCTTGAGAAATTTCTGAAAATCTTTACCTTCTTCATTGAAGACCAAAATGAGACAGGTTACAAGTTTAACAACTTCGGACATGAGAACAGCTGCATGGAAAGTGGGGAAAAGAGAAGAAATGTATATATGTGGGTTAGTGTTTTTGAAGTGCTTGTGGATGGATTAGGAGGAAGTATTTTCGCAGAGGAAGGTAATGTTGTGGATATTAAAAATCGCTTTTTTATTTACCTCCAATTTCACAACCTCCGGTTAGCTCACAGTTAAAAAATAAAAATTTCATACAATTTGACAGCTATAACTGTAGGTTAGCTCTAACTGTAGGATAACCGGAGATTATGGAATTGGCTGTTAATATATTTTTTTTTTCTGATACTCCTAAAAATGTTTCTTTTCTGTGGTATATTTTTTTGGAATTAATCTAGATACATTACTACAAGTCCTCGAGATAAATCGTTCTTCAAAAAATGTAGATGTTTTTTTTAATGTTTACACTATTTCTTTAAAAAATATAAGTAGTATTAATTTAAAGGAAAGGATAATTGCAATTAAAAAAAATATATCCCTAAGCTTCTTTTAATTAAATCCTACTTCCTAAATATTTCAAATCTATATAAAATGTTCGTTATTTTAATAACTATCGATCCACTTTCTGACTTGAGATCGAGCATGCAATTTCAAATGCTTGTTTGTCATGTTCGAACAAAAGAGAACAGGAAAAACTAATTTTTCATATCATAAAACCTTCCCAACAAACTACACTATTGTCATCTTATGATACTGAAGTCTGTAAGCGGCTTTTCTTTCCCGATTTGTTTTCTAAATAAGTTACGCTTCTTTTCAATTGCTTATAATATATGCATTCTAAATTAAGATAACAATAAAACTTCCATATTAGGTGAATTCGTTTTAAATTTCTTATCTTGAAAATGACGCTCAAGTGGCATAGAAAATACTTTGACACCAAAGAAGGCGATTGTTCTTGGGCGGCCTAGCTCCAACAAAATTTGTGTTTTTACATTTAAACAAATTTCAACTTTGTTTTCATAGCTGCATTTCTTCTAGGTCGATGCTGGAAGTACTGAAGATATTTGTAGTTACTGAAGAACAGTAATTAAGATCTTCTAAGTGGTTAGCTGTGTTATGTATTTCGGCGTTTGGACCTAAAAGTTTGTTTATATAAAAAAATCATGAAAATTTAACTTTCCGTTCATGAGTGATGCGTCCATTAACGGACGGCATTCTCTTTTAGTTTTTTGTGTTCCTCTTGGCAAATTCATTTTTGAATACAATTGATAACATTTTTGTCATGACATCTGGATCGAAAGATCTTTATTCTCAAGTAGTTGTATTTTGGAATACCGTTTTAAATAAATAATAAAGACTTGAGTCAAGAGAATATATGATAATTATAAATCATAATTATTTATGATATAATTTTTTAAATATGTAGCATAAACCAAAATATTCTCTTTTGTCAGATATTTTGGAATCTGTGTACTTCATTTTTAACAGCAATTTAAAAAAAAGAAAATCAATTTAATTAATTAAAATCGCTTGAAATTCAAAAACCATTAAATTATATTCAAAAAGTCAATTGAAAGTCGAAAAACAGCAATAGACACTTAAAATTCCATTAAAAATTCAAAATATTTTATCTGAAATTCAAAAAAGGATAACTTTAAATCTTTTGGATTTTTTTAATTTCAAATGAAATAATTTTGAAATTAAATGGGTTGAAATTCATTTGATATTGCTAAGCCACGGAATCGATCGGACTTGGCCCCTGTGACTTTTTACTATTCCATAAATTGATCAGAAATGCTTTGACGATTGGAGAAAATGTATTATATTTGATGGAGGCAAAATCGATGAAGTAATATTTTTCGAGCAAACCTAGTGTGTCATATTCTAAGAGCCAAAAGTGTAACACATCGAAGGAGCGACATAAGGCCCTAAATATATTTGACCACAATTAAATCAAATCAGTCCGTAAATTCCAATAGTACAAAAGTTATGACCACTTAAAGTAATATTTTCAAAAAAATCCGATTTTTGTCAATACTTTTTAAGAAAAAAGTATAAACTACAAGTGGTCATAACATTTGTACTATTGGGTATATATATTCGTCATGTAGGAAATTTTATTGCCCATACAGACATGAATATACTGATGAAATCGTTATTTACAAAATACTAGCACACGGTAAGAGAAAAAATGAAAAAATCAATTTTTAATTGCAGATATTTCAGTAACCATGCGAGATAATTCTTAGGTTTAAGCAGTTTATTTGTAGACCATAGTTAGTGGAACACACAAAAAAAAGAAAAAAAAAAAGAATTTTACAAATCGGAAGAGAAACAGGATTTACACGTGCTTGAACATTTTCTTCACACGATGTGGCTAACTTTGAAGCCCTATAGCTCCGCCCCTGTCTGACATAGGGGGCCCAAATATAAAACTTATCTTCTCTAATACCTCTTCATCTACCATGCTAAGTTTGGCCGCAATCGGTTGTTTGGTTAAGAAACGGTCGAATTATTTCCCCTTTTTGATATCGTAGCAGTGTTTGCAAAAGCTGACGAAAATTGCCAGACTAGTCTTGGTCTCAAAAAATTTGTTTACTTTTCTGGGGAGAGCAATTTTTTTCTACAAAGGTTTTTCAAAAAAACAAAACATTCACAAAAAAAAAAACATGGCGCATTGTATCCTCTTTAAAACAAAGTAAACTTTGCAAAAAACGGTTCAGCCGATGGAGAGCAATTACAAATTTCGTACGATGGTTGCTATATATATATCTGGCCTAGGCAACACTAAGTGTTGCCTTGCGCCATCTGACATTTCCATTGGAAAGTTTGACATTTTTTAGCATAAACGTACTCATAACGTTTTGACGTACGACCATCGATGAACTTAAATCTTTGTATGACGATGAAGGACCATCCTATAGCACTGTGAAAAACTGGTTTAATGAATTCAATCGTGACCGACGCTCGCTCAAAGACGAAGGTCGTCGAAAAACGGCAGTTGTGCCAGAGAACATTGATGCCGTGCGTGAACTGATAATGCAAGATCGTCATGTGACATACCGTGAGATAGAGGCATCCTTGGGCATTTCTTCCACCAGCATACATTCGATATTGCATGAACACCTTGCCGTAAAATAGGTTTTGTTCTCGTTGGATCCCGCACAATTTGACAATCGCTCAAAAAAAAGGCTCGTGTCGATTAGTGCAATGAAATTTTGACAAAATACGATCAGGGTGCTTCAAAAGACGCTTATAAGATCGTCAGAGGTGACGAACCTTGGATCTATGCGTATGAGCCCGAAACAAAACAGCAATCGACGAGCCAAATCCAACGAAAGTTTTTCGTGGAAGAAGCACTTCGAAGCAAATGCTCGCCTGTTTCTTCGGCAAAACTGGTCATGTGGCGACTGCTCCGCTTGATCAACGTAGGACGGTCAATTCTGAGTGGTACACCACAATTTGTTTGCCTGAAGTCTTCAGAGAAATTCGAAAAACGAACAAGAGAAGACGAATCATTGTGCACCATGACAATGCGAGCTCCACACATCGGCTCAAACCAGCGCCTTTATGACCGTCCGAAACGTCGAATTGATGGGTCCTCCGCCGTACAGCCCTGATTTGACACCCAATGACTTATTCTTATACACACACATCAAGAAAAAACTGCTTGATCAACGTTTTTCGACGCCTGAAGCAGCTGTCGAAGCGTTCAAAAACCATGTTTTGGAGGTGAATTTTCAGCACACTGTAACTAAAACAATTCGCGCTCAAATGACAAAACGGTCTGAGTGAAGTTATGCTAAAAAATTTCATACTTTCCAATGAAAGTTCCAGTTTTCATCCGGCAACTCCAGCATGGCCAGGACCGAAATATAAATAGCAACCCTCGTAAAACATAAAAACTCATTTTTTTCATTTTTCTCAAAAATTAAAATGCGCACAAAATTTAAAAAAAATTATAGCGAGATCTTATTTTATCTATTTGTAACTGCTTATTAACATATGTTATAATAAAGTCCCAGCCTAAATCATTGTTTTCTTTGATTGACTCTAGCTAACTCGATAAAACGTTGTATGTATATATGCAAAAATATGGAGGTTTTTTTAGCATAACTCGAGAACAATTAACGTATCAGAATTGGTTGAAGATTTTAAAAAGAGTCGAAAATGAAGTAGCCTTCGACTACTTCTAATACCATTTTTTCATTCGTTCAGCGGTTTCGAACAAAGTCAGTCAATTACGAAGATGTGCAGGCCCATAACGAGTAGCTGAGAGTGACGAACGAATAGGAATTTGATTTCAACGAGTATGGGTTTTCTTGTATTTTCGGACCGATTTTCCCGATTTTTTTGTACTTATCATGATTAGAAAATTGATAGCAATCAATACGTGCAAAAAAGTTGAAGAAAAAACACCGGAAAACTATTTTTTTGCGTTTGAACAATAATTTCATTTCGTTCGTAACTCGAGAAAATGTAAACAAACATGCGATGGTACATCTTCTATATTCATTGACTTTGGTTTCGAAGGTATATTACATGATATTGTAAACAACAAACCTATTTTTTTGAGAACATTTTAATAAATTGTAAATAAAAGCAACATAAAAACATGAAAAGAGCAAAATAATTATATTTTTATGATTTTATAGATTTTTTAAAACTTTCCTGGACCAATTCGTATTTTGATTTATGGTAAAATATGGGGTTATCAGCCTGGGTATTTTTGCATATAACGGTCTATATAAATTCAAGGGAAACACCTTTTAGGCTGAGAACTATATTATCCCATATATCCAAATCGACTGCAAAATCGATATTGCAAGGAAACCTTACACGGTTGAATTTTTTGACATTTTGCTGACAACACTGTAAGATCTGACAACCGTGTGTATCAGCCTTTAGTTTGCTTATATAAGATGTATTGGATAATTTAGGTTTAAATTCGACCACACCACACAATACAGGGACCAAGTAGAGGGTCTCAATTGGACCGCCTGGGTTATAAAAAATTTGTAAATTCTTGTAACTTTTGTATTTCTCGTCTGTTTCAAAAAGTATTTTTGGTATGCATCATACCAAGCCAAGGCCTACTAAAAACTTATATCCGCTATCTCAGAAATATTTTTTTGCGGCAAGATTTTTAATCATTGTCGGTAGCCGTATGGTTGCAAGGCCCTGGTCTAGGCTGAACAGATTATCATCGATTGGATGTTTAATACCGTAAGATATCATCGAAATTTTACTAAATTCGTACGACATTGTCTCTCATCCCTCAAGTCGACTCTAAGGCTGAATTTTGAGGTTTAAAGGGGACACCATACAGATGTGATTGATCTACACGACATAAAATACAAAGTGGTAATGTGGGCGACCATCACTTTACTACTTTAAATAGCCTCAAATGCCTCACGAACCCTCTTCTTAATTTTTTACTCGTATGTATAGATACGAGTGTTATCAACACACTAAAGTCATGCTACTATTTGACATCACTTTATAGTTATCTAAAAATACATTAGAGGAATCCTATAAAAAAAACCTGTGTAACCTATTCACCTGCTAGCCATAAAGAAGCGAACAGTGTAAACGCAAGGTTAGGTACAAGTATAAAACAGCTTTTTAAATCGTTTCCTCTTACTCCACTATCATATTTGCTTGTTTCTTTCGTATTAACTTACCGGTCGAGCTGAGGAAAATATCTCCTGGACGTGTTCTGGCATAGCGCATGGACAAACCCAAAACAGCATTTTGTAAGGTTAATGTTATCAAACTGATGTATTTCAGATGATTGGCATTGACTATAAGTGAATGAAATTGTACAAAATTATTAATGATTCCCACCATGGTAGTTCATCATCAACGCCAACACAACAAATAACACTGGTGCTGCGGTGTTGTGTCTGGTTGTCTGTCTGTTGTCACAGAAAAACAAACAGAAGATTTTCCAGTTGGTGTGGTGGCATTGTCTTCTCATTCACTGAGCTGTGGTACTTACTGTGAATATTCATGTTTGACGTTTTTCTTTTGTTGTGCTCGTTACTTCTCGCCGTTCTTGTTGTTGTACAACTTTTTTTTGATGATATGAAAAACTGCTGTGTACACTAAACACTTCTTTAATTAATTACTGACTCGGTAAAGTTCATGGAGTTCTGCCACTGCCGCTTTATATCTCGATATTCCATTAACAAATGATAAATAACAACAAATATTGCAACATCTTCTGCTGCTGCTGGTTGGAATCGGTGCGTCTGACCAAACAAATAAGGCGGAAAGGAATGAATGATTAGAAATGTCAATTCCACGTAAACAAAAATCACACTGGGAACTGAGAGAGCGGCAAATGGGTGCTGAGAGGACCACTCAACTCTTTTCTTATTATTTGTTTATGTTGTTGTTGGTTTTGCGTTTACTGCGGTTTTCAGAGATGGGATGTTGTCACTTTGTGTGACAGGGTACTTCTAATGGTACAAAAAGCAATCGTGAGGGACGTTAGAACGAGAAAAAATAATGAATGAAATCCCAAGTATTCACACTATTGTCAAGTTACATTAGACTTTATTGCGGAAACAGCTGATAATTTTTGTTTATTTCGTGTTCAATCGCAAACAGCTGATGATTGTTTGACGTCATACGGAAGAGTATACATTATCAACGATTGAAGCGTACCAAAAATATTAAATTCAATAGACAAAAAGTGCTACAATTCTTGTAGAGGCTTTCCATCACATTTTGTCTTTATTGTTGCTGTAGGTCGATGCGGCGTTTTTGATTTTTGGTTATGTTGCTCTCTTAGGTTTCTTGTTTGCATGGAGTACTCTTCTCATATCGTTATTTTTCAAGTATGTTTTGAGATAAAGTGTGTTTGTGTACCCTACATTAGAATATGAAGGTACTGATAAATAGACGTCATGCCTTATATAGGTTTTTTAGAGTTACAGAATTTAAATTAAAATAAAGGAAAGAAACATATTTTTATATATGTATGTATGTAAATGAAATTGGCTTTATTGGATATACATACATATCATTTTTATAATTAATGTTTAAATATGAGTTGGGCCATGTGACCGCCACTGCTGGCGCGTGCATGGCGCAAACTTGAAGTCCAATTTTCACACACTTCGCAGCATTTGGGGCCGTATTTCGCCAATAACTCGTCGAATGCTGTGTAGTCGAGTGACTACATAACCCCTAAGAAAATAATCCAGTAGGGGTTAAAAACCCGATCATGTTGGCCATTAATTTCAATTATTCGAAAATTTTCAACATTATTAATTATTAATTCAACAAGTTGCAAGCGTTGCTCTCGTTTAGATCTATCCATGATTAAATGGCAAACCAAACTAAACAAAAAGCAACTAACAGCTGTTAATGGATTATCCTTATGATAACACCATAAACCAAAGTCCATTTAGAAATCGACGATCAAAAGTCTATCTGGGATAAGAGACAATAAGTGTTCAGTTATCGCATCGCCCATCCTGTCAGCAGAATAGGTCCAAAAAAATCCATACTCAGAAGAATCAGGAGGAACTGATAGGAACTGTACCCCTGCTCCTTCACTCCATCAGAAGATGCAGCAGTCATTTCCAGAGCAAAACCATGTAAGGCAATTGCAAAAACACTTTGTAACCGCAGCCACACGGTATCTTGCGTACATTCTTACACTCCTAAAACCTGATGAACCTGTCCATCTGTGAAAATCATATCGCCCTTCTCTCTCCTTTCACCAGTGGCCAGGTTTTAAAGTCCCTCCTACTATCTAGCATGATCGAACACTTCAACATAGTTTCAGGAAGAACCATAGCACTACGACTGCATTTAACAACATAGTCTCAAGCATAGCAAACTCTCCAAGGCCTTTGATACTCGGTATTGCTTGGCAACGTCATGTCCTCCACTCTGCCAAACCTTAAGCTAAAGGTGAGAACAGACGATTTGCAGATCGGACAACTTTACAGAAAAATGGCGGAAAAATGCAACCCTGTGAATTTACAATCGTGTGAACATACAATTTTTGTTTTGCAACGTTAGCAGAAAAGTCATTGCGAGATAATTTGCTGATTGTTATATGTTCGAAGTTTATGCATGTGACAACGGCGCCATTGACAGAAAATCATGTTATTTGCAACACTGTCTATAATGTATTTTTATTGGCAATCCTGCATATAAATATTTACAAAATTAATTGTAAATATATGAAATTGTAATATTTTCTTGCAATCGTCTGAACTGTCAATTCATCTTTGCCTAACAATCTGACATTGCCCGTATATTTGCATCACTTTTACAGGGTTGATAATGTTGGCCGATCTGGCAATCGTCTAAACTCAGCTTAAGTACACACGATTACCAGATCAGACAATATTATCAGAACAATGGCGGAAAATCCAACCCTGTGCACGTACAACCGTGTGAACATAAAATTTTTGTCTCACAACGTTGACAGAAAAGTCATTGTGGAATAATTTGTTAGATGTGCAAATTTATGCATGTGACAATTGCGCCATTGTCAGAGCTATCAATTTTTGACATTGGCAACACTATAAAATATTTTTATTGACAATCCTGCATATAAGTATTTACAAAATATGTATGTATATTGTAAATATGTATATGAAACTGTAGGATTTTCTTGCAATCGTCTGAACTGTCAATTCAGCTTTGCCTAACAATCTGTCGTTGTAACGTTGTCCAATCTGGTAATCGCGTGTACTTAGCTTTACCAAACGATGGTTTGGTAACTACATCAATGGGCGTCAGGCTTACGTGGAGCTTAGAGGCAGAAAATCAAAATGTCGCAAAATAAAAATGGGTGTGACGCAAGGTGGAGTCTTGTCTCCCTTTCTTTAAAATTTTTACCTAGCGAAGCTTCCAACTCCACCAGAAGGAGTCCAATTAATAAGATTTCACAATATTAGCAACAGGCGTTGATGTCGATGAGATAAGTAACAGGATTTCCAGCTACCTGACTATATTCTCCTCCTTCGTGCAAGCAATAAACCTCACTCTTAACATCGTAAACAAGGGAGGTAAGAAAATAACTTATGTAAGAAAATAACTACTGACAATGCCACGCTTCAAAATCCAAAGTTTTTGGGTGTTGTATTCGACAACTTGCTTACCTTCTCTAAACATGCCGCTCAGAAAAAGAACAAATTACAGAAAAGAAATAATTTACTATCGGCTCCATCGGTTTCCAACTGAGGTAAGGACAAAGAAACCATTACGACTACGTATAAAGCTTTAACAGGTCGGTTTTAATTATTCCGCCCCAGTTTGAACATCGTTTCTCAAATACACTCAATGGAGAGGACTACAAACAATACAGAATAACGAGCTCCAGACTGCCACCGGATGTATCCAGATGACGAGTGTACCACCTTGACGAGGGACAGCACGAGGGATACCGGGCACCCAAAAAATTTTCCCTAGCTGTCAGCACCACACGATACCGTTTACTTATTCAACTGCTCAACCAGGCCCACAGATTTACGCCCTGTGGACGAGACCTGTGGAGTGGCAAAATTTCTCAACATCCAAAACACCTAACATCACTCCATTCCATCCTACCACTCCACAACCTGAATCATAGACGAATTTTTCTAATATTTTTATAATTCCAGGGAAGAACCTATGGTGACAGCGTGACCTTTCAACTGCTCAGCAAAACCGTCTCAGTTCATCTCCAAGTCACAAAGGAATACCTGGAGATAAAAGCAGAACAACGACGACGAATGAAGAGAAACACTATGGCTTTGAGCTGCTATAACAATCAAATAAGTATGTTTATTTCGGGCCGATGTAAAACCATGTGTCCGACTTCAGATGACATGGTAATCATTTAGGTATTAAGATATAACATTATATCTTCAAAATTAGTGGAGATATCTAAGTATCTTAAAAAACGGCGAAGCAAATAAAACAAACAAAAAACAACAACAAATTTAAATTTAAAATGTTTGCCACTACATGTTCGTTACATACCGATTATAGTGTCCCATTCAACAACAAAATAATGTAGAACGAAAACCGATCAAATATTATCTTTAGAACTTCTGTTTCTGTGAAATGTAGTAATGTGTGTACATACTCGTACAATTCGATGATAAAAAACATTCTTTATTCCTGATAGTTTAAAATTTAACGATAAAATATATCACGAAATGTTTTCTACGTGGAATACAATACACCACAATGTTGTTATATTATTTTTGTACTTGAATCAAAGCAAACAGAGCGAAAACAGCTCTGAGGAACATTTGAAAATTGTTGGCAGTTTCTAGTACTCACTCCATTGTGCTACCGCAGGATTTGAACCAATTTGATTTCTTAAGAAAGCTCAAAAGTTAGCAGATTTTAACATCTGCCAAGCGCTGACTCCCAAAAGCCAAGAGAGCCTAGGGTAGCTTGCCGCCTTCTAGAGAGAGCGGGACACAGACACAAGAGGTGAGGTGATTCATAATTCCGCAAGACCTTCAATTTCTCTGTGATAGCACGATTGGAGTTAAGGTTCATAATCCTGCAAGTTAATCTGCTATCCAGTGTCTTGGTATATTCCTGTGTCCCGACATCCATATCAAGTTAATATTAAACTGTTTAGCCATCTCGTTAAACGATCTGCGACATTCGAGGGCAGTTTTTGAATTCAGGAATACAGTTTCCAGGACTTTATAGCAGCCTCACTATCAGAGAAAATATTGCTCCCAACTTTGGCCAGAACATTATTTTTCAGCCATTTTGCTACTTCAATAGTTAAGATTTCTGCCTGGTAAACACTACAGTGATCAGGTTCACACCACGACCATTATCAGAAGCCCATCTTGAGGAAACTTCCATTTAATCCTTAACACTCATCTTCTACAGAGAAAGCGGAATATTGTTCATGAAGCGAATTCATAGCAGAGTAGACAGAACACCCGGCTGGGGCGTTCCCTTGCTGACAAATCTATGGAGGCCAGTTGACCTTAAGCTAGCTTAAATGTGTCTTAGGTAGCTTAGGTTAGGTTGTGAATGAACATGCGTATGCTGCAATCAACACCCAGGGTTGCTAGAGCCGCAAATATAGCGGCTGAGTTTATGTTATTGAAGGCCCCACTTTATCTACGTTATCTAAAAACTACATTACCCCCAATTTCACATCCTCCGGTTAGAGCTAACTCACAGTTAAAAAATAAAAATGTCATACAATTTGACAGCTATAACTGTAGGATAACCGGAGATTGTAGAATTGGCCGTTAGAGGAATACCTCGAGAGTGGGATAGAGATAATTCAATAAACCTGACTAGCTCATGCAGGGCCATTTCGGTGGAATTTCCTTTGCTTTAGACATGACATTGATTGGACTACCAATTCTTCTGCTAAATTTTAGCCCTAAGGTTAGGTGGCAGCCGGAGTTACCAGCTCACATAGACGAATTTAAGTCCCTAGTGCTGTTTGATACACAAAGTTATCAATAATACGAATATCGGCACCGGCAAGACCTGTCAGACTTTCTTTTGAAAGGACGACCTCAGTGTATCCAGACGTCGTTTACTCAATGCGAGACAGCAACAAAGCAGGTGTTCAATGCTCTCCACATTCTCCACAGCTTCTGCAGAAATCATTGGACTTAACTCTCAACCTCCAGTCGTGTTCGCCGATCGGACAATTTCCGTCAAAACTGACACCAACGTACACAGTATTTTTCTCTCCACTGCGAGAGATTTGTGTACTCTACATGTGTCATATAATGTCTTGTACCGCCGATTGTTAACTTCGCGTAATTTAGGGGACATTAGTCCGTTACTGATGGGCAATAACCGCATGATCCTTGGAGACTCGAGCTTCGGCATTATCTCCTAGCTAATGACCAGAGAGGCATAGCTCTGGCTGAGTAAATAGATGGTACGTTTTATACAGCGAATGAGGACGCCCCCACACGGCCTATGTGTGATTGTAGCAGATTGCCAGATATCACTATCGTGTCGCCTGGAAGCCCGTCATTTCGTTCGGATCAGACTATCTCCCAATAGTCCTCTCCATTGATAGACCAGCATATTTCATCATATATCAACGCCGTACTTTCCTGAATCAAAGGAAAGCTGACTGGTACAGGTTCAGAGAATTCACCAACCGCAGCTTCAGCTTCGGGTAGTTGAGAAGAAATTCCGAGAAACCATTAACACAGCAGCCGCGTTATCTCTGTTGGTCGAATACTCGAAATACAACCTGATTTCCCAGCAGATGCAGTGGGACTCGCAGATGAGCTTGATGAAATTCGGCGTTCTAATCCTGCCGATCCTAGAACTAGGGAACTGAATCTAGAAATTAGTAGGAAAGTCGACGAATATTCGTATTAGCAGAATTAATGGATGGATCATCTACAATCTATGTTCCGGTATCGGTAAATTATGGGAGACCATTATGTCAGTCTCTAATACTGGCAGGAGATACAAGCGGACGGCAGTCTCATTTGGCCTACCACTGTGACTGAGCCGAAGAGGTGGGTATGTTATTTTAACCGGCAATTCATAGAGTACCCCGAGAGTGACAGGGCGAAAAGAAGTCATGCGTCGTATTCATGCTCTCGGAGCCGAAGAAGTACAACCACAATTTACAGTCGTGTTCCTGACCACTCTAATAGTACCCGAAGTCTGGAATATTACATTTTACGCTTTACAAGCCATAATCACTGTCTTTACCAGAACAGGACAGTCCTCGTAGTGCTTGACCTATCGAAGGCCTTTGATACTGTCAGCCAAGCCACGGTTTTTGAGAACAACGCCAAAACGTCCCTCCCGAACAGGATCGTGAATTACATGTGTTCGAGCCAACCGTATATGGCATTCAGAAACAAGAAATCCAAAACTCCGTAGATTGAATTAGTGAGTTCACAAGGTGATTTCTCCGGCACTTTTAATCTACGTCCTGAATCAGACGTGGCAATTTTTTCCAAGTAAGTGTCAAAGTTTGTAGAAGAGAGAGAGCTCTTTCCGCCTGCAACTACCTTCCTGGAATCCCACCACCAACTGACAGCGTTGAAATCGTATCATATACTAATGACTGTACAATTCTGCCGTCGGGCCCCTAGATCGATTACATATGTGGAAGGCTGAATGTCTACGAGGAACTTGAAGATATCGGCCCCAAAATCAACTGTCACACTGTTTACTGCATGGGAAGCGCAAGTGAAGAAGCAACTCAATGTGATAGTCGATAGCATAAGAATTCCGACCACCAATTATACTATGTTTCTCTATCACAATGTCCTCAAGACGTTGGCTGTCAACCTTGGTGATATCTTACAAAGTGATAGGTCGGTCTGGGGTTAACTATGCAGCACCTGTGTGGTCATTAAATGTGAGCAAGACGCAGTATAAGAATTTTACATTACCTACAGCGTTTTGAGAAATATTGCATTTGAGATATTGCTCAGTATGGTAAGATTTGCTAGACAAAAACATTTTTAAACGTATCTTTTATTTATATATGTATATATGTATATATTTATATTTTTTTTATGTTTTTGCTCTTTAATTTTTATTATGAATAATAGCAACCGATGAAGTTCGTGCCAACTTTGGTGAATCTAGATGTTGCATTGTTTTGTCCCTGGACTTGGAAAAGGCATTCGATAGAATCGATCCCTCTATCCTACTGCATAAACTGAGCGAAATATATAGGTTTTCAAATAGTGCGTGTGCTCTACTAAGTTCATATCTGGAAGATAGGCAGCAATTGGTATATCTTAATGGAGAATATAGTCGATTTCTGGCAGTTAAGAGTGGCGCTCCCCAAGGTTCTGTACTTGGCCCTCTACTATTCGCCTTTTATTAATGACAAATTCTCTCAGTTGCTTACTTGGTGTACACCATACGCGTTTGCGCACGCGTATACAATTACTTTTTGAAGGTGATGCACGAAATCCTGCAGTTTTGCAATCTAAAATTGATCTTGTTCTTGAGATATTGAAATGTTAGATGCTTCATAACAAACTTAGTATAAATCCCTTGAAGGCGATGTTATATAACGGGTCTTCCAATAGGGATGATATGATTTTGAAGTGACGTTTCGGCAATTTGTAATATGTCATGATCTGTCATTTGTTTTTCATTGTATTCAGTAGTGTTTACAATTTCATCATGGAGAGATATACGCAAGAACGTTTACAAATTATTAAATTCAAAAAACACTTTCCAGTCGGCCTACGACCTTGACACCCATGAGCAATATGGTAGCTCTCGTTAAGAGCTATCTTTTTGCCATTGACCGATTGTGCTACGTGCCACACAATTTCCCACGCCCGATGCTGCCATACAAGCCCGTACCATAACACTCCCTTCGCTATGTTTTACAGTTGCACTCAAATTCTTTAATTGCAGCTGCGTATTGGGTTTCCGCCTCACGTAAGACCTTCCATCTGAACGAAATATATTAATCTTGGACTCATCGGAGAAAATTACACATTTCCAGAAATCGATGTCCTTGGAAATTTGGTTTTCTGCGAAGGATAATCTGCTGAATTTATTTTTTTGGTTTTTTAGCGGCTTCTTGAGTGGCACTCGACCATGAAAGTCATGTGATCGCAATAGACTTCTTATTGTGGAAGCACTACTGTTTTTGCCAAGGGAATTTTGAACTTCGTCTGCCGATTTGTGTGCTGATAATTAAGTTTTCGTTTATTTTTCGTATAATTCGTCGCTTATCGCACGGAGTCAAAATTTTATTAGGTGCTTTTTTGCCCTTGTCCTTGATTCTATTCTCTTGTAAAAACCTTTCTATAATGTGCTGGATTGTAGAGGAAGATAAATTTACTATTTTAGCTATTTTGCGTTGAGTTTCCCCATTTTGGAAGTGGTGAATGACCAATGTTCAAAAATCAGTCTTATATATAGGGTGATCCAAGTAGAGATACTTTTTTCAATAGCCTGTTTTTGACAGATCACGTGTGAGTCGTGTCATGCTGTCATTTTATTTATGTTAAGTATTGTTTGGAATTTCATCATGGAAAGACTTACGCCTGAACAACGTTTACGCGTGTCATTCGCCAGTTACCAATCGAAATTCTCGAACGAGTCATCGAAAATTGGACTCAACGGATGGACCATCTTAAACTTAGCAGCGGGCAACATTTGATAGACATTAAACCTCTGCATCAAGACATTCATTTCTTCGTCTACAGTAGTGTACACTACTTCACTGCACACTGAAACATTGTATTTTTTACTCGATTGACACCACCATAGAATGATCGAAAAAAAAACAACAAACACTTCACTCTGTTTGATGTTTACAATCCAGTCGTGTACTCTGCTCGTTCGGTTGTGGTATTCTTTATACTCGTTTCAATTCCTCAAACGATGAGTATAATGAAGCGAGTACAGTGCTGTTTTCTATTTCTTCAGTATGTACACTAGTGTATTTACCCCTCAAAATCAATAAATTTCTAAGGTGTTCCGTCGCTCTTTGTTGTTGCGTCTCTCTTTGCAATGACAATGAGTACAGTAGTGCAGTGTACACTGAAATCGAGTATTTCAGTTTTTGTGTACAGTACTTAAATGAGTGTACTTCTCCATTGTCTTGTTACTTATTTGTTTTGAAACCTGTTTGGCGGTTACTGTTCTCTTCACTCATTCATTTGTTTTGTCAAAATAGAGTATGTGGCAGTAAGTATTTGATAAACAACTGAATGGCCTTTCAAGACATTCATTGCAGAGGTTTAATAGACATAATCTTCAAAAAATAAATGCCAAAGAATGTTTCTTTCAAATGATAATAAACATTCCCCATTCAATTTGAATTTTCTGTGTTTTTTCTATAAAAAAGTAAGGAACCTCGAAATGGATCACGCTATATTTTTTTCTTTTAATTAAAATATTCCATAAAAATGTTTGGCAAAAGCATAAGAAGAAACAGCAAATGTCACTTTAACAAAAGCTTAAAGTAGGGTCGAACCAATATTAAAATTCACGCATATAACAATGGTTTACAAAAGGTGTTTTGGGCTAATAATCGTTTATGAATACAGTTTTAACAAATTTTGCTTAACAAAGGTTTGTAAAGCTGTTTTAAGTTTTTATGAATACGGCTGTTAGGCTTTAGTTTTGCTGCTTTTGTTAATCGTCGCCAAATGATGTTTTTTATAAGATAGTAAGAAATCAATGTCCAAACTTTTTGATTAATTCGTTTGTATTCTCCCATTCTACGACAAAAAACAAGTTGATTATATACAGGCTAGTCCACCTTCAGTATTATTCGTTCTTAGTTAGACATACTCAAATAAGCATTTTGCAAGTAGTTCAGATTTTCCTATAGTTTTTTCAATAATTGTCCTATCCATTCTTTTGCTGCGGGGTATAGGGACTGTAGTTTGATTCTCAATTCCACTTTGAATTATGATTTTCTTCATTCTGTTGTTGCAATTCTTTTTATTTCATTCTTATTTTTTCTTTTTAAGAAAAATACAAAAACTTTTCTTGTGTAGTCATCGATGAAGGTTAGCAGATATCGTGAACCACTTATAGAGGGCACTTCCATTGGTCCGCAGAGATCAGAGTGTACTAAACTCAAAATATTTTTCGCTCTAGTTCATGTCTTTGAATGGAGCTCTTGAGAGTTTGCCCAGAACCGCACCTAATGACATTTTCTTCAGAGTTTCATTATTGACATGTCCAATGCGTTTATGCCATAACTCATTTTCTTTATGTTTTTCTTGGGAAACAAGAGCTTTATTATTCGCTATATTCATTCGAAACATACGGTCTATTAAATCGTCCGTAACAATGATATCTCCATACTTATTAAGAACTTTGCATCCTTTCATATGAAATATAACTTGGTATCCATTCTCAACAATTTTTGAAACTGATTAGGATGATAGCTTTCAAGAAATGGAAAAAGATTTTTTTGCGAATTATTTTCTATATTTTTAAGGATTTTTTCGTGCCAGAAAAAAATTTTTTTTGGAAAAAAAATAAATCTATTTTTTTAACGACAGTTGCTAAACTCCCATTTCTACGTGAACTGAAGTTTTCTAGTATTATAATAAGATATCTACCCCTTATAATTTCCTTTTATATAAATGGTATCCCGGCTTTATCGAGCTTGGACTTAAAAAAATATTGTCAAAATACTAAAGGTAACATCCATGAAAATTGAAATTTTAGAAAAAAACTTTACGATAAAAAATGTGTTTTGGTGAAAATTGGAGTCAATATACATACATAACGGAATCTTGAGACTTAATCCATTCGCTGATTGAGACCTTTAAGCTTCTTTGGCATTAGTTTTTGATTTTGCTGCTTTGAATCCGAATGAAAATTATGGTGTGACTGTTGAAGCTGAGAGCTTGGTGGTCATCGCCGCTGACTATTTTGGGTCGGCTTGGTTAGGTATAGCTCCAGAATCCTCAATAATTATCAATATTGTACTTAGTGTTATTACTATCGGCCAAATTATTAATGTCCTTTGTACAAATCTGCATATGTAATCTTGAGCTTCTCGATTAATCTGGCAGGATCGCCAATTGTAGTGGATACACACAGTTTTAATATTTTAAAATGTTTTTTGATTGAAACACAAAAATGGAATAATAATTTTCAAAAAACTTCAAAACGAACAATATAGAACAATATAGAAAATTGATATGTGTACTATATAAAATTAAAATATTATTGCAAAGTATCAAATATGTAGTATACCTACAATAGTAGCCTCAATCTATTAAAAACAGTATACAGGTCTCTGACACAAAAAAATTGTTGCATAGTGTAAGTAGAGTATAAGTTATTAAAGAATCAATATTTCACTAAATTATGACCCTTTGTTGGGGAGGTACTAGAAGGAGTAGGCCAACATCTCAAAAAATTGCATTTTTCTTTGAATACCAAAATAACACCTCTTGTTGGAAAACCCTTTAGTTAAGATTTTCCTATAGTTCTTAGGCAAGCCCGACTCCATAAAAAGGCATCTAGTTTTTCAATAATTGTCCTGTTCATTCTTTTGCTGCGGGGTATAGGGACTGTAGATTGATGTACAATTCCACTTTGAATTATAATTTTCTTCATTCTGTTGTTGCATATCGCTTCTAAAGGATTTGATTCTTTGTCCGGTTTTGTTTAAATTCGAACTTATCCGCAACTTCCGACTTTATTTTTAATAAATATACAAAAACTTTTCTTGTGTAGTCATCGATGAAGTTTAATAAATATCGTGAACCACTTATAAAGATCACTTCCATTGGTCCACAGAGATTAGAGTGTACTAAACTCAAAATATTTTTCGCTCTAGTTCGTGTCTTTGAATGGAGCTCTTGAGAGTTTGCCCAGAACCGCACCTAAGAGAACCGTGTCTTCAGAGTTTCATTATTGACTGTCCAATGCGTTTATGCCATAAATCATTTTCTCTATGTTTTCCTTGGGGAACAAGAGCTTTATTATTCGCTATATTCATTCGAAACATACCGTCTATTAAATCGCCCGTAACAATGATATATCCATACTTATTAAGAACTTTGCATCCATTCATGTCACATATAAATTGGTATCCATTCTCAACAATTTTTGACACTGATTAGGATGATAGCTTTCAAGAAATGGAAAAAAAATTTTTTGCTAATTTTTTTTCTATTTTTTGAAGGATTTTTTCGTGCCAGAAAAAATGATTTTTTGAAAAAAAAAATCTAATTTTGTTAAAGACAGTTACAAAACTTCCTTTCTAGCCCTTATAATTTCCTTTTATTTAAATGGTATCCCGGCTTTATCGAGCTTATACGTCAAAAAAATTGTCAAAATACTAAAGGTAACTTCCATGAAAATAGAAATTTTAGAAAAAAATACTTTACCATAAAAAAAAATTTGTTTTGGCTTCATAATTGCCTCAATCTATTAAAAAAAAGTATTCAGGTCTCGGACACAAAAAAAGTTGTTGCATAGTGTAGGTAAGTAGTGTATAAGTTATTAAAAAAATCAATATTTCACTAAATTTTGACCCTTTGTGGTGGAGGTACTGGAAGGAGTGGGTCAACATCTTCGATCTTAGTTATATAAAAACATTTACATGTACCAAATTTGAAGTCAATGTCCTGTCGAGAGTTATCGTGCGCACTAGCCACACTGACGGACAAGAGCTTTATTATTCGCTATATTCATTCGAAACATACCGTCTATTAAATCGCCCGTAACAATGATATATCCATACTTATTAAGAACTTTGCATCCATTCATGTCACATATAAATTGGTATCCATTCTCAACAATTTTTGACACTGATTAGGATGATAGCTTTCAAGAAATGGAAAAAAAATTTTTTGCTATTTTTTTTTCTATTTTTTGAAGGATTTTTTCGTGCCAGAAAAAATGATTTTTTGAAAAAAAAAATCTAATTTTGTTAAAGACAGTTACAAAACTTCCTTTCTAGCCCTTATAATTTCCTTTTATTTAAATGGTATCCCGGCTTTATCGAGCTTATACGTCAAAAAAATTGTCAAAATACTAAAGGTAACTTCCATGAAAATAGAAATTTTAGAAAAAAATACTTTACCATAAAAAAAAATTTGTTTTGGCTTCATAATTGCCTCAATCTATTAAAAAAAAGTATTCAGGTCTCGGACACAAAAAAAGTTGTTGCATAGTGTAGGTAAGTAGTGTATAAGTTATTAAAAAAATCAATATTTCACTAAATTTTGACCCTTTGTGGTGGAGGTACTGGAAGGAGTGGGTCAACATCTTCGATCTTAGTTATATAAAAACATTTACATGTACCAAATTTGAAGTCAATGTCCTGTCGAGAGTTATCGTGCGCACTAGCCACACTGACGGATGGACATTGCTCAAATGACTTAAAATGACCCAAAACGGATGTCTGCCAAATATACTTGAATTCTTTGGTCGATCTCTTGATGTGTTACACTTTTGGTCCGTAGCAAATGATATACATATACCCTCGTTCACAATAGTGAGGGTATGAAAACATAATTTTGTTGAAATTATTTTACTTCTCTACCCGAAAAGGGTTATAATTTCCCCATTTATCCATAGATTTTTTCAATCAAGTGTACTATTCAAGCTTTCTATTGAAAAATATTGAATAACATATTATTTTGCGATTTTCTTTCTATTTTTTTATGGTATTCTTCGTGCAGCAAAAACCAATTTAAAAAAAAAAGTTTTCCTAATTTTCTAACGACTGGTACTAAACAGCTGCTTCTACAGAAAGATATATTTCCAACATTTGTAGCCCTCAGAATTACCTTAAATTTAACGCATATCCAGGCTCTATGAGGTATACTTCAATAAATTGAGTCGAAATACTACTACCTTCCATGAAAAATGGAATTAAAAAAACTTCGACATAAAAAATGTTGTTAGGGGTAACCCTGCCAAATGATACAATCTGGCATCATTGTTCAAGCGACGCGCTGAAGAAGACGCTCATCCACCATTTTTTAATTTTAAGAACACTCTAGACGTAGCATCACTAGCTGTAACACACGCAAAACATTCTTCCTGAAGTAAAACATTTTTTAGTTTAGTTTATTGAAACCCAACGTCTTTTATTAAACATAAAAGCACAACAACTGGCGACGAGGACGGTGAACAAATAAATGTATGTGTTTATTTTTGCCCAATTTCCTACAACCAAACGAGAACCATGTCAGACGAAAGAATTGTGAAAATATTGGCAGAGCAACAAGCGGCCATGAACATGCAAACCGAATTGTTACAGAAACTCACAAATCTTCTCATGTCTCAAGGCTCACAAGATTCCAAAAACGATGCAAAAAGTCCCAGCACTTCTAAAGCAGCGCTAATGGAATCTCTCGCACACTCCATGACGGACTTTGTCTACGAACCTGAAAGTGGATTGATTTTTCAGACGTGGTACAGCCGCTATGTACACGTATTCGACAAGGAAGCGCACTCCCTGGAAGATCACGACAAAGTTGCCCTGTTATGGAGGAAAATGTCGAACCAAGTGCATGAGAGATTTAGAAACTACGTGCTACCCAAGAAACCATCGGAAATGACTCTCAAAGACACAATAGAGAAACTGAATAAGCTTTTTGGTACGGTTGAAACACAAGTTTCACAACGCTACAAGTGTCTGCAAATGGCGAAAGTGGACGGCGAGGACTTCAAGGAATATGCAGGCAGAGTCAACTTGCAGTGCGAACTCTTCAAGCTGAGCGAAATGCAAGTCGACCAATTCAAGTGCCTCATCTACGTCTTGGGTCTAAAATCCAGTAAGGATAACGACATCCGTATCAGACTATTGAAATTACTGGATGAAGCCAAAGATACTACAACGCTAGACACTCTTGTAGATGAAACTCAGCGAATAATGGATTTGAAAAGAGATAACACGCTGATTGAACATCAACCAAAATCCATCTGTGCGGTTAACAAATCCTCGAAGAAGAACAAGAATACCAATAAGACGCCTAAAACACCTTGCTGGCTCTGCGGTGAAATGCATTACGCCAAATTTTGTCCATTTCTAAGCCACAAGTGTTGTAAATGCCAACAAACAGGGCATAAGGATAATTATTGTGTAAGTGCTAAGCGAGGGAATCCAAAAGCGCAGACAAGTCCTCCAAAAGCGAAAAGTCCAAATTCAACACCAAGGCGGTATTCTCTTCGAAGCGGCTACATTTCCGAGAATTACGTAAATTCATCAACGTAACATTAAACTGTAAACCAGTTCAACTTCAGATTGACACTGCGTCGGATATATCCATCATATCACGTACCACATGGAAATCCATAGGCTCACCAAACGTATCGGAGACTAATGACACTGCAACTGACGTTAACACCAACAATATCAACATTCTTGGAAAGTGTACATGCAACGTCACGATAGCCGACACAACTTTGCTTCTCGAATGCTACATCACAGATATAGACCAATTGGACATCATGGGCATCGATTGGATAGAACGTTTTCGTCTTTGGGACAAACCCATTTCTGCATGGTGTCGCCAAATCACAAAAGATGAATACATATCCACATTGAAAAGCAAGTTCGAATCCGTTTTTGACAACAGCAACCTTGGACTCTGTACCAAAACCAAGGTCCACATCCAACTTCTACCAGGTTCCAAAGAAATATACATCGCTAAACGACCTGTTCCTTATGCCGTAAGAACAGAGATCGAAACGGAATTAGACAGACTCGAGAAAGGAGATATTATAACACCAGTGGACTCTTCAAAATACGCAGCGCCGATAGTGGTCAGCAGAAGGAATGGTAAAATTAGAATTTGTGCAGACTACTCCACCGGTCTCAATAATTCAATCGAACCAAACCAATACCCTCTGCCCACTCCTGAAGAGATCCTCGCTGACTGTCATGACTGTGTTATATTCAGCCATCTTGATCTTTCTGACGCCTATCTGCAAGTAGAAGTGGATGATGAGAGCAAAGACTTGTTGACGATACACACACACAAGGGTCTCTACAGATTTAATCGTCTCACTCCTGGAGTAAAGTCAGCGCCCGGAGCTTTCCAGCGTATAATGGACCAGTTATGTGCCGGCATCGAAGGTTCCAGAGCATATATAGACGACATTGTCTTGGCAAGTAGATCTGTAACAGAGCACAAAACTAATTTGAATATTTTATTACAGAAAATTCAAGAATTTGGGTTTCGTCTTAAGTTTGAAAAGTGTCAATTTTTCAAGCCTTCCATCAAATATCTCGGACAGGTAATCGACAAAAACGGCATCCGTCCTGATCCTGATAAAATTCGAGCAATTCAAGACCTCAAAACGCCACAAAACGTTTCCGAAGTCAGATCTCTGTTGGGTTCAATTAATCACTACGGCAAATATGTGAGCAATATGAGGAAACTTCGGAAACCACTCGATGATCTCTTGAAAAAGGATCACCAGTTCAAGTGGACAAAAGATTGCCAGAAATCGATGGACGAATTTAAGCGAATCTTAACATCAGATCTATTGCTGACGCATTATAACCCAAACTTGACAATACATGTCGCCGCTGACGCATCATCACATGGTATAGGAGCTGTCATATACCACACTTTTCCAGACAGCACCATCAAAGCCATTCACCATGTGTCTCGATCTCTCACCCCTACGGAGAAAAACTATAGTCAGATCGAAAAGGAAGGTTTAGCACTGGTATTTGCTGTAAAACGCTTTCACAAAATGATCTTCGGTCGAAAGTTTACACTATACACGGATCATAAACCTTTGCTTACGATATTTGGTTCTAAGAAAGGCATCCCGGTTTATACAGCAAACCGTCTACAACGATGGGCCTTAATTCTTCTGACTTACGATTTTGACATCAAATATGTCAACACAACGGAATTTGGACACGCTGACGTTTTATCGCGGCTGATCGAAAACCACGAAAAACCCACGGACGAGTATATTGTGGCATCCGTTACACTAGAAAACGATATACGTTATGATGTTAACGAAGCTGTGTCCACACTTCCTGTCACTTTCAAAATGATAGTGGAAGCCACCAAGAAAGACATAATACTTCAAAACATCATCAATTACATCGATAGCAGCTGGCCAGAAAACAAGAACAGCATCGATCCTTCCATATTGCCATACTTCAACCGGAGGGAGTCGATTTCCAAAGTCGATGATTGCCTTATGCTTAACTCGCGAATAATAATGCCTGATTTATATCGCAAACAAGTTCTTAAGCAACTTCATCGAGGTCACATCGCTGCCGAACGAAGCAAATCGATCGCACGAAGTTATGTTTACTGGCCCAACATTGATAAAGACATAGAAGAGTACAGCAGAAAATGCAACAATTGTCAATATGCAGCAAAAAGCCCTATTAAAACCAATCTGTGTCCTTGGCCCACAACATCACGGGTATTAGAACGAGTTCATATCGATTATGCAGGGCCTGTGAAAGGCACATACTATCTCATAATCGTGGATTCGCATTCTAAGTATCCTCACATACTAGAGACTTCAACAACAACTACAATGGCAACACTAAAAATGCTCACATCATTCTGTTCCTTATTTGGGAATCCCGAACAAATCGTATCGGATAACGGAACACAATTTTGTTCAACGCAATTCGAAAGTTGGTGTGCCCAGCGAGGTATCGAACACACCAGGACTGTTCGTTATCATCCCAGTTCCAACGGTCAAGCGGAGAGGTTCGTGGACACCCTAAAACGAGCTTTAAAAAAATCTGAGGGAGAGGAGACGGCTTCTAATGCTCTCCAAACATTCTTAGAAGTCTATCGTTCCACACCCAATCCAAATGCACCAAATGGACAGTCACCAGCCGAGTCTTTTCTAGGTCGGAAAATGCGCACGGTACACGATTTAATTTCTAAACCTACATCCAAAGGTCAAAACAGAAATTCCCAATTGGAAACGCAATACAATCGCAAACATGGTACACGTGATAGAAGTTTTAAACAAGGAGACTTAGTCTACGCCAAAAATTTCAGAGCAAACAAAAGTCATTGGGTACCAGGCGAAATTATCGAGAAGATCGGCAATGTCACATACAACACTTTGATTGAAGTTGATGACCGACACATCCTTGTGAGAGCTCACACGGATCAACTCCGATCCAGAGAATCGGACCAAGAAAACCATATGGAACGAACTTCAAGACTTCCAATCGACATTCTTCTAGAGGAATTCCAAATAACTCCAGCATCGAATGAAGATTTTGTAACACCACCATCATCATCTCACGTTACTCCACAACGCATAACATCCAGAAGATTGCCAGTGGAACCCATATCCAGGTCTCCACAGACGACTTAAACAGGGAGATGTTAGGGGTAACCCTGCCAAATGATACAATCTGGCATCATTGTTCAAGCGACGCGCTGAAGAAGACGCTCATCCACCATTTTTTAATTTTAAGAACACTCTAGACGTAGCATCACTAGCTGTAACACACGCAAAACATTCTTCCTGAAGTAAAACATTTTTTAGTTTAGTTTATTGAAACCCAACGTCTTTTATTAAACATAAAAGCACAACAAATGTTTATACCCTACACACTGTGGTCCAGGGTATTGTAAGTTTGTGCATTTGTTTGTAACACCCAAAAGGAGAATAGATAGACACATCGTTTATTATAAAGGTCGACTTGGAATCACTTCCTTAGTCGATTTAACCATGTCCATCTGTATAGGTATCGTTGTAATTCAAGTACAAGTCATATTTGTGGTACGATCGTGATGAAATTTAGCACAATTCTCTTTAAATCATTTTCTCTATGTTTTCCTTGGGGAACAAGAGCTTTATTATTCGCTATATTCATTCGAAACATACCGTCTATTAAATCGCCCGTAACAATGATATATCCATACTTATTAAGAACTTTGCATCCATTCATGTCACATATAAATTGGTATCCATTCTCAACAATTTTTGACACTGATTAGGATGATAGCTTTCAAGAAATGGAAAAAAAAAATTTTGCTAATTTTTTTTCTATTTTTTGAAGGATTTTTTCGTGCCAGAAGAAATGATTTTTTGAAAAAAAAAATCTAATTTTGTTAAAGACAGTTACAAAACTTCCTTTCTAGCCCTTATAATTTCCTTTTATTTAAATGGTATCCCGGCTTTATCGAGCTTATACGTCAAAAAAATTGTCAAAATACTAAAGGTAACTTCCATGAAAATAGAAATTTTAGAAAAAAATACTTTACCATAAAAAAAAATTTGTTTTGGCTTCATAATTGCCTCAATCTATTAAAAAAAAGTATTCAGGTCTCGGACACAAAAAAAGTTGTTGCATAGTGTAGGTAAGTAGTGTATAAGTTATTAAAAAAATCAATATTTCACTAAATTTTGACCCTTTGTGGTGGAGGTACTGGAAGGAGTGGGTCAACATCTTCAATCTTAGTTATATAAAAACATTTACATGTACCAAATTTGAAGTCAATGTCCTGTCGAGAGTTATCGTGCGCACTAGCCACACTGACGGATGGACATTGCTCAAATGACTTAAAATGACCCAAAACGGATGTCTGCCAAATATACTTGAATTCTTTGGTCGATCTCTTGATGTGTTACACTTTTGGTCCGTAGCAAATGATATACATATACCCTCGTTCACAATAGTGAGGGTATGAAAACATAATTTTGTTGAAATTATTTTACTTCTCTACCCGAAAAGGGTTATAATTTCCCCATTTATCCATAGATTTTTTCAATCAAGTGTACTATTCAAGCTTTCTATTGAAAAATATTGAACAACATATTATTTTGCGATTTTCTTTCTATTTTTTTATGGTATTCTTCGTGCAGCAAAAACCAATTTAAAAAAAAAAGTTTTCCTAATTTTCTAACGACTGGTACTAAACAGCTGCTTCTACAGAAAGATATATTTCCAACATTTGTAGCCCTCAGAATTACCTTAAATTTAACGCATATCCAGGCTCTATGAGGTATACTTCAATAAATTGAGTCGAAATACTACTACCTTCCATGAAAAATGGAATTAAAAAAACTTCGACATAAAAAATGTTTATACCCTACACACTGTGGTCCAGGGTATTGTAAGTTTGTGCATTTGTTTGTAACACCCAAAAGGAGAATAGATAGACACATCGTTTATTATAAAGGTCGACTTGGAATCACTTCCTTAGTCGATTTAACCATGTCCATCTGTATAGGTATCGTTGTAATTCAAGTACAAGTCATATTTGTGGTACGATCGTGATGAAATTTAGCACAATTCTCTTTAAATCATTTTCTCTATGATTTCCTTGGGGAACAAGAGCTTTATTATTCGCTATATTCATTCGAAACATACCGTCTATTAAATCGCCCGTAACAATGATATATCCATACTTATTAAGAACTTTGCATCCATTCATGTCACATATAAATTGGTATCCATTCTCAACAATTTTTGACACTGATTAGGATGATAGCTTTCAAGAAATAGAAAAAAAATTTTTTGCTAATTTTTTTTCTATTTTTTGAAGGATTTTTTCGTGCCAGAAAAAATGATTTTTTGAAAAAAAAAATCTAATTTTGTTAAAGACAGTTACAAAACTTCCTTTCTAGCCCTTATAATTTCCTTTTATTTAAATGGTATCCCGGCTTTATCGAGCTTATACGTCAAAAAAATTGTCAAAATACTAAAGGTAACTTCCATGAAAATAGAAATTTTAGAAAAAAATACTTTACCATAAAAAAAAATTTGTTTTGGCTTCATAATTGCCTCAATCTATTAAAAAAAAGTATTCAGGTCTCGGACACAAAAAAAGTTGTTGCATAGTGTAGGTAAGTAGTGTATAAGTTATTAAAAAAATCAATATTTCACTAAATTTTGACCCTTTGTGGTGGAGGTACTGGAAGGAGTGGGTCAACATCTTCGATCTTAGTTATATAAAAACATTTACATGTACCAAATTTGAAGTCAATGTCCTGTCGAGAGTTATCGTGCGCACTAGCCACACTGACGGATGGACATTGCTCAAATGACTTAAAATGACCCAAAACGGATGTCTGCCAAATATACTTGAATTCTTTGGTCGATCTCTTGATGTGTTACACTTTTGGTCCGTAGCAAATGATATACATATACCCTCGTTCACAATAGTGAGGGTATGAAAACATAATTTTGTTGAAATTATTTTACTTCTCTACCCGAAAAGGGTTATAATTTCCCCATTTATCCATAGATTTTTTCAATCAAGTGTACTATTCAAGCTTTCTATTGAAAAATATTGAACAACATATTATTTTGCGATTTTCTTTCTATTTTTTTATGGTATTCTTCGTGCAGCAAAAACCAATTTAAAAAAAAAGTTTTCCTAATTTTCTAACGACTGGTACTAAACAGCTGCTTCTACAGAAAGATATATTTCCAACATTTGTAGCCCTCAGAATTACCTTAAATTTAACGCATATCCAGGCTCTATGAGGTATACTTCAATAAATTGAGTCGAAATACTACTACCTTCCATGAAAAATGGAATTAAAAAAACTTCGACATAAAAAATGTTTATACCCTACACACTGTGGTCCAGGGTATTGTAAGTTTGTGCATTTGTTTGTAACACCCAAAAGGAGAATAGATAGACACATCGTTTATTATAAAGGTCGGCTTGGAATCACTTCCTTAGTCGATTTAACCATGTCCATCTGTATAGGTATCCTTGTAATTCAAGTACAAGTCATATTTGTGGTACGATCGTGATGAAATTTAGCACAATTCTCTTTTTAGGCCCAAGAACAATCCCTACTGAAACTGGTGAAAATCGGCCAATATTTAGATATAGGCCCCATATATATATTACCACCAATTTGACACCTAATCGCTAAAGAAATCGTATTTTTATTTCTGTTTATTTCTGATCATTACCAAATTTGGCAAATTTAAAAGAATATAAAAAGGGCGTATCTCGATTTTGTTTTTCCGTAACAGGGGCACCAAAAACCAAATAAAAACCAAACAAATTCCCTGACTGGACTTATGGGGTTTTTACAATACCTATTAATCCTTTACATGCAACTATAGCCCCCGAAAATTAAAAAAAAATAAGGTGCATTTGACAGTTTTCGACCAGAATAAACGGAAAACGCAATTATGACAAAAATCAAGATACGCCATTTTTATATTAAGCCATCGATATATAGGTTCCTTCCGATTTGGTATCAAAGTGTCACAGAAGCTTTATTTTGCATTCCATTATTATAAGATTTGGCAGAGAGGAGTTTCTTGACACAGAAACGAAGATTGTCAACTTTGAAGAAAATCGGTTTAGATCCCACATATTTATATATACCTCCGGGCCGTTAACAATAAATAAATAAACTAGGGTTAAGAGCTAACTACCGGTTATAGCTGTCAAATTCCATACAATTTAACTTTAGTTAGCTCTAACGCTCGGTTATTTTGTTTTGTGTTAATGGGGGTAAGTGTTAGAGAAATCGTATTTAACATCTGAGCATTGCTATATTTGGCATTAGGGAGTTCATTGTTCCGAGAACAAATACCGTCAAATTTGAAATAAATCTGTTCAAATTTGTATATAGTTTCCCTTTACGTTCCTTCCAATTGGGCATCAACGTACTACAAAACATTTATTTTTACATCCAATCATTAAAACTTTGACAGATAGGTGTTTCTTGACACAGAATCGAAGTTAGCTAAGTTTGATAAAAATCTTTTAAAATCTATATATAGCCCCCATATACAGGGTTTTCCAACAAGAGGTGTTATTTTGAATCACCCGGTATTTCGGTAGCTGTCACTTTTGAATCTTTTATTCTTTGACATTTCACAAGTAGAAACTACGCCATTACTAAAAATGGAAAGATACACGATTCAACAACGCATTGAAATTATTAAAATTCGAAAAATCATCTCGACTGATGAGGCCCATTTCCACCTCGGTGGCTACGTCAACAAGCAAAATTGTCGCATCTGGGGCTCGGAAAACCCAAGAGTTATTGTTGAGAAGCCTATCCATCCCCAACCTGTGACTGTTTGGTACGTTTATGGTCGGGCGGGGTCATTGGACCTTACTTTTTCGAAAATGAGGCTGGATCAACAGTTACGGTGAATGGATTGCGCTATCGAGAGATGATTAATGATTTTTTATGGTCGGAGTTGGATGGTATTGATCTGGACAACGTTTACTTTCAACAAGACGGCGCTACGTGCCACACAAGCAACGAAACCATTGCTCTGTTACGGGAAAAGTTTCCGGACCGTGTTATCTCTCGAAGAGGTGATCACAATTGGCCACCGAGATCTTGTGATTTAACACCTTGCGACTTCTTCTTTTGGGGCCACATGAAAGATAAGGTCTACGCCAATAGCAAAGCGTCGATTCAAGACCTCAAAGATAGAATTCGTGAAGCTATCGAGGACATAGGGCAGCCACTTTACGATTTGGTTATGGAAAATTTCATGAAAAGGATATGGTCCTGTAAGCGTGGTCGTGGTGGCCTTTTGACTGATGTTGTTTTTCATTATTAACGGCATACCTTCCTCTTTATTATGAAATAAACATCCGATCATTAGTCTCAAAAAATTGCATTTTTCTTTGAATACCAAAATAACACCTCTTGTTGGAAAACCCTTTACATATAAAGGGGTATGCCGTTAATAATGAAAAACAACATCAGCCAAATGACCACCACGACCACGCTTACAGGACCATACCCTTTTCATGAAATTTTCCATAACCAAATCGCAAAGTGGCTGCCCTATGTCCTCGATAGTCTCACGAATTCTATCTTTGAGGTCTTGAATCAACGCTGGGCTGTTGGCGTAGACCTTATCTTTACGAGGCCCCAAAGGAAGAATTTGCAAGGTGTTAAATCACAAGATCTCGGTGGCCAATTGTGATCACCTCTTCGAGAGATAACACGGTCCGGAGACTTTTCCCGTAACATAGCAATGGTTTCGTTGCTTGTGTGGCAGGTAGCGCCGTCTTGTTGAAAGTAAACGTTGTCCAGATCAATACCATCCAACTCCGACCATAAGGTCCAATGACCCCGCCGGACCATAAACCGCACCAAACAGTCACACGTTGAGGATGGAGAGGCTTCTCAACAATAACTCTTGGGTTTTCCGAGTCCCAGATGCGACAATTTTGCTTGTTGACGTATCCACCGAGGTGGAAATGGGCCTCATCAGTCAAGATGATTTTCGAATTTTAATAATTTCAATGCGTTGTTGAATCGTGTATCGTTCCATTTTTAGTAATGGCGTAGTTTCTACTTGTCAAAAGTCAAAGAATAAAAGCTTCAAAAGTGGCAGCTACCGAAATACCGGGTGATTCAAAATAACATCTCATGTTGGAAAACCCTATATATACGATCCGATTTTGCATCAAAGTCCTATAGTATTTATTTAACATCCGATCGTTATGAAATTTGTCAGATTTTTTTTTTTTTTTTTTTTTTTTTTTTTTTTTTTTTACAAACGTTCCCAACGCAGCCACTCTTACCCGCCCCTTCCGACCGCGGGGGCCACATCCCCATAACGTAGGGATTGCGTACACACCATGATCCGAACCATGGCGGGTTAACAGTAGAGGGTGGAATACCAGCTACAGAATATATATCAACAGCCGGTATGTACATACATACATGCATAAAAAGTGTTAACTTTGTTTAGTTAAATAAAGAACACACATAAAACAGAATTTCACTACTGATTTAAATAACATATGATTCTAGATTTCACTATATCTATTCCTACATTAAAGTCAATAATATCATATAAAGTGTTAAAGTTTATGCACATTCTACGGATAGGCTCTGCAGATGCGTAATTTGTACGTTGAAAATCAATATGCAATAATTGGTAATATCTGGAAGATCTGAATGGTACGTTAAATCTTATCTTAGAAAGCATGTATCCAGAAAGCACATCACAATTTATAACCTTCAATATCATTGTGGTGTTCAGCATAATACGTCTGCTCTTAAGAGTAGGCAATCTTATCAAGCTCAACCTATTAGTATAGGGTGGAAGAACAAAATCACTATTCCAATGCAGGTGCCTCAAAGCAAATAATAAAAATTGTTTCTGAACGGACTCAATTTTATCAACATAAATCCCATATTGGGGGTCCCACACAACAGAACCATATTCAAGAATAGGTCTAACAAGTGTAGTATACAACTGTTTCGTTACATATGGATCCGAGAATTCTTTCGCCCATCGCTTAATGAAGCCAAGGACACCATAAGCTTTGTTCACCATTGTAATTATGTGATTATTGAAGTTAAGTTTAGGATCCATTAATATACCAAGATCCACAAAGGATTCAACAGTTTCTAAATTGGAACCAAGAAGACTGAATTTAGATGGAATCAATTTCGATCTAGAGAAACACATATGTTTACACTTCTTCAAATTAAGGTCCATGCAATTAATTTCACACCAATAACCAAAGTTGTCTAAGTCATTTTGAAGAAACAAAGAATCATCAGATGTGTTACGAGAATAAAATATCTTAACATCATCTGCATACATCAGTAATCTAGAACTAATAATTGAATCTGGTAAGTCATTTATAAATAGTAGAAACAGCAAAGGGCCAATATGACTACCTTGGTGTACCCCAGATGAAACCAAAATCGGACCTGAGAAGTAACTACCAAATTTAACAATCTGAACACGACTGTTAAGATAAGAGGATATCCAACTCAACAAGTTATTACTAAAACCAATGCGATTCAGCTTATACAGTAAGAGCTTATGATTAACTCTATCAAAAGCTTTACTAAAATCAGTATAAACCACATCTGTCTGATTACCAAGAACAAACTCATCAATTACCTGGGAGGTAAATTGAACTAAATTTGTCATAGTCGAGAGTCCCTTACGAAATCCATGTTGGAATGGACTAAGAATAGGTGAAACACTATGAGATAAAATCTCAGTGATCATTTTTTCAAAAAGTTTTGGAATTATACTTAATTTCGCAATTCCACGATAATTCATAACATCAATCAAGCTCCCAGATTTATGAAGTGGAGTTATAAAAGATTTTCTCCAAATAAATGGGAAATATCCAAACTTCAACGAATTATTGAAAAGCAATGTGAGCGGGACAGCAATACTCTGAGCACATAGCTTCAGGATTACACTCGGTATACCATCTGGGCCAGCACTGTTAGAAGTCTTAAGCTTGCCTAAACTTGACGATACAAAAGATAAATCAAAATAAGGAATGTTCAAATGATTCAATGATGGAATATTGTAAGGATAGGAAACTAGATGACACTGTTGACGAGAATAGGTTGATGCAAAGAACTTTGCAAAACAATCGGCGATTGATTGATCACCACAAAATTCCTCACCATCAATTCTAACCCTTGAAGGCCTTGGATTAGACTTACGTTTCATATTGACAAAATCATAGAACGATCTAGGGTTCATTTTAAAATTGTGAGCTAACTTCTCCAAGTAGAGCTCATAGCACTTACGTGATTCAATGTTATACTGTGATCTGGCAACAGAATACCTGACATAATCAACATCGGATCCAGACCTTTTGAATTTCTTAAATAGTCTGCTCTTTACGTTCCTGAGAGCAGTCATATTAGAAGAATACCACGGTGGTCTATTGGTATTCTTAATACGAATTTTTGGTACAGATTGTACCAAACATTCATTCAAGACATTGTAAAATCTATCAATAGATACATCAATAGCAGTCAGGTGATTACAACAACAAACTAAATCCCAGTTAGTATTCAAGAGCAGAGAATTTAGCAACTCAAAATTTGTTCTTTTGAAACAAAAGACTGTACCCTCTTCACGTGGGGGGTATATAGAAGTTTATTAATCGAAGCACGAACGCAAAATTTGAAGAAGATGGGTTCACATTTGGATATTGACCACATTTGTTTATTAATGTTGTGAATTTGAGTCGTAGTGTACTGTTCTGATAACAAAGTGGTGTGTGGTGTCATATAGTCGGCCCGCCCGACTGGTCTTCTTACTGGTGGGTTTTGATTTTATGGAATTATATCCTTTAGGCCTTGGAGACAAACATTTTGTTTGCATATTATTTTTGGACCTGCTCAGTGTTATTAATTAATTTATAGGAAATGTTGCTTGTGTTAAGGCTAATGTCATTATTTTTTTTAATATGGGAATATTTCTTATTATAAAGAACTAATTACATTCCATATCGAAATTAAAAAAAAGAATCCCAAAACAGCGCTTTCTGGCTGGCTTGTTAGAGACAGACGTTTCATTACAATAATGGGAAATATGAAGCATTTATATTATCTAAAAAGATGGGCCAATGTTTCAAGGAGAAAGTTGACGAATAAATAGTGTGGGCGTTTAGCTAAAGGGGAAAAATGGAAATCAAATCACTTTAATAACATTAAAGAGTGACTCATGATTCACCACTCTTATACATAGATATTACACTGCTACCCCACCATTGACTATAATGTGAGTTCTTCGTACTATATCGAACTTTCTTTTGATCGCCTTTCCAACTAGCTACAGCACCTTGTTACTCGGATGATACAATAATGCCTCGTCGTATATACATAATACGAAAGCAGCACAAGTTGGGTCTTGCCATTGTCTTCCAGCACAGCTAAGAGAAGATGACATGATTAACGCGAACTTTTTCAAAAATTTGTTAAGAAGAAAAGTACATATTCAAATGAAAGTTCCTTTTTTGCTTTTTAAATTATTCCTTAACATGGGCTTAACTAAATATTTATTGGTAGTTTCTTTTCTCTCTTTCTGTTTTAGTTACAATGAAAATGAGGATAAAAAATATGTATGTATGTATATATATAAAAAATAAAGGTCATTAAATAAAGAGCATGAAGGAAGGAAGGAAATAAAGATGACGACAAATTATTATATTAAAATAATTTAAAATAGACATGAAATTATTGTATGAAAATGAAAAAAACAATGTCTTATCGTAACACATTGGCTAACGTAAGACCAAATCTTAAAACAATGGAGTAGTAGAGTTGTAGTAGTAGTAGTAGCAGTAGCATAACGAACACGACAAATGGACTTATTAATCGTCTAGAGTGATGTGTAAATTGGCCGAAGGATGCAAACCGATGTCCTTTAATGTACATGGATCATGTTCAGATTCTAGAGTTTTACGTGGAAAAGCACAAATGAGCTTATAGCCACTTTTTGGAATATGCGAATGACTCTGGACGATGTAAGAGCGCAAAGCCTCCACTTTTGTGTCGGATGGCCAACGTAGCTGGACGACCTCATCGGCACCCTCGGCATTGATAAGTCTTAATTTCAACATGGTAAGCTCATCCTTATTCGAGCCCAGTTGTTCTTCATAGGAAGTGCGTTCACAGGCACTTTTGGTATCGTCCTCATGGAATTCTTCCACGCTGCCTAAATCGCTGGCCGCCTCCACCTCCGTCTCCTCGTCGTCGTCCTCATCATCGTCGTCAATAATGCCGTTTGTTGCTTTGCGATTTCGTTTGGCGGCAGCGCCTCCATTCTCATGCATTGAATTACGTATGGCCAAAGCAATTTGTTCATCTTCTGAGAGTTCCATTATCTTATTACGTTTCTTGGGATTCTTCGCTGATTGTAACGATGAACTGCTGCTGGCATTAGAATTGCCATCTTCTTCGGCAATGAACTTGCTGCTTCCTCCCTCCTCATCGCTATCCAGACAAATGGCAGTGGCTGAACGTTTATTGGAAGTCGATGGACCGCAATCGTCCTCTAGCTCTTGGCTAAAATCTCTGTGATCGATTAGAAATTGATTCAAATCATTGAGAATAGTGGATTGTTTAGGATTAGGACATTTCCACACTTCTTCACCGGTGCGAGGATCAATGACACACACATAGGGCAACTTGGCACAATGATAGAAGGCTACAAAACGACGACCTTCAGATGAATCGCCGTCGACCTAAAAGATAAAAACAGTGTAATTGCTGTACCGTCACTTTACAGAGAGAAGGACACGTACATATATACATATAAATAAATCTGTCCGTTTGTGTGGTGCATGTGGATAACTCCCGAAAGATTTCATATTTTGCAATTAGTAATATTTTCTCTTTGATGGGGCCTGCAGACATCTTACTCTGTGACATGCCTAAAGACTTTCTCAACGGGGAAATATATCGACTGTGGAATTGATATCTACTACAATATCAAAAGACTGATGGGTCAGTTGATCGGTACAAAGCCAGTTTATAAAGCTCTAGGATTTATCTGCGATTACGAAGAAACTTTCAGTATAGTTATCCGTAAGCCAATTTGACATGAATACATCGGTTTTATATGATGAACTAAACGAACAGAATAAGCCACATGTATACACGGAACTAGATTGTTTGTTGATAACCGATTATTATGGGTTTAAGCAAGCGCCAAGAGGTATTAAGCAGAGCATTTACAAAAAAAAAAAGACATAATATCGCCAAACGGGAATAATTTCCCACATTTTTATGGAAATATGGATAGATAAAAAACAAGGATGTAATCATGAGCATTGCTAAAGAGACATCTTTAATCATTTGTTGGCTTCATCATGGGGAATGATTTGGGGAAATATTTAATAAGAGTGAGTATTAGAAAACTATAAATCATCGTGGTAACAGGATCTTGATTTCTAAGCTTATAGCTTCGAAGCAACAGATTACACGGCTACTATAAATAGCATTACAAAAACACGTCTTAGGATTCCAAATTAAAAAGTAGATTGTCTCATTGGGGCATATCACTATTGGTGGTGCGGGAGTGGTTCCTGAAGGCATGAGCCTAAAGGGTTCTTCTTACAATTACAAAGAGATACATACATGCAAAATCATAAGTCAGTCGACCACAGTTTTCACTACCTAGACAGACAAATTTAATATATCCTATAACGGAATGCCTCCCAACTGAAGGCAACTTGTTCAATGTGTTCCACATTTGGTTCATAGCAAATGATATACTATACCTAAAAAAGGTATACCCAAAGATGTATTCTTTTTAGAATTCGTGCAGCCCCCAATCAAAATGTCTTATTTTCGACTCACTAACCTGCCATAACAAGAATTGTCTTTTCATCAATTTCCTCAACGCCTTGTCTGACCACACATCGCGATTTAACAGCTGCGAATCGAAACTATCACTCTGCACATTCACCAGCAGCCATTGTTTCAATGCCTCGGCCCGATTTCTCGCCAGTTGCATAGTTCCGGAAAATGCAATGTCTGTCGGTGGTCGAAACAAATCTTCCAAACGACTTTTCTTCGGTTCGAGCATTTGGGCAGCTGTAACTAAGTCCGCTGCTCTATTACGCCTCGAAGAGCTGCGACTGTGCGAAGCAGCCTCGTACAAATTATCCAAAGCCACATAACTCCCCGCTGCATCGCCTTGTTGTAGCTGCTCTTCCATTAATGCTCCTTCACGGGCAAAATCTCGCAAAGGACAAACTTTCACCCTACGAGTACTACGCAAACGTGGAGGTGGTGCCGCTGAATAGAAGTTGTCATCCTCAGGCCCTATCAACTGTTCCCGTATAGGGGCGATGGGTGCCCGCACACCATCGTCATCGATAAGCGGCACCTCGGCATCATCAGCAAGCTGACTGGCTCCTCCACCTTCGAAAAAGAGTGCAACAGCCGCTTCCACTTCATTATTACAGGCCGAGAGTAAATGTTTCGCTTCGGCTTCATTTGTTCCCGTCACTTCGCAAACGCTCTTTACCAATTCATCTGGTATTTGGGACATGGTTGCTTCCCAAATATTACCTCTGAATTACAATAGTTTATGGTTTTTCTGCCTTTTCGCAAGATATTTGCTTAGATCCAAAAATTAGTCGTTTTACTTTTTTCCCATCCGTTATTCCTTCAAGTTTGTTTGACAGATGCCCTGTGGAAAAACTACGCCGACAAAAGAAAAAGAGCGCCGACAATAAAATGTATGAATATTCACACAAAGTTGTATTTTGGTAGCGAGACAATCGTGTAAATTAATGCGGGTACCGGTACCAGGACGTTAGTGTAAAAACTTTACTCTACTTTTTGCATACTATGACCACAACAACTTTTTTAAGCATTTAATTCAATGTGGAGAAAATTGTTGCAGCCCCAGAATGAAAAAAAATCTTTATAAAACTTGTATTCGGGATTGTCTTGATTTTGGTGATTACTATGTTTTTTCGGCACGAAAACATTTCGCAAAATGTTATTTCGAGTTGAAAAATGGAACGCTTTTTTGCTAAAGGCGAATTGTAATTTGGAAGTGTGCGTGTCATAGTGTCACTTTTATATGTATGTATGTGTGTATATGAATATTATTTTTTTCTTTTTGCTTACATTCTTGAAAACAAACAAAAGATAAAATTCGAATCAATAAACAATTAATTGGAATAATGCCGACTTAGAAAATAGTTTATTTAAATGTCAGAAAGCAAATATTGTTGGAGATCATTGTGCTAATGTTATACATAAATTATTTATTTTGTGTTGTTGCGGTGGCGATGTTTGTGAGGCATCAAAAGCCGGGGTAGTACAATGTTATAAATAAAGAAATAATTTCTTACTGTTGTACGAATATAAATAAATAAAATGAAGTTTTGATGAACCGAAAAATATGTTTTTATTATTATAAATATTTAAGGATTTACATCATATTTGTTGACATATATAAATTATACTTCCATCCATATACGGAATATCTTCTTCCAACTTCTACGGCTGGCAAGAACTAACTATGTATGTTCTTTACAACCATTTCTAAATCGAGATCACATGCACTGTCCAATTCCATTGTCCTACTGCTTTAGTAGCGTTAGGCGTCCATAATGTTTTGCAAGGCTTTTGCATGCAATTGTTCTTAACATACAAATATAAATGTATATATCTAATTACAAGACAAATTCCACATTATTACATTTAGTTACATGTCCTTCCAGTGTTTTGCACATTTTGTTTGCTTTTGTACTGCTATCCAATTGGAATTTCGCCCTCTGGTTTATTCCATAAACATAATTATTTTGCCCTTCACATCTTTGCATTATTTCAGAAGATAATTTAATTTATTATTTTTAGGAAATTTTATTTCTAATATTTACAACAGTTGCATTTCTTGCGGACAAAAATAAATATAAACAAATGAAAGTGCGAGGGCGGCGGCATTAAATTTGTTGCGGCGTTCAATTTTTAACGGCGTAAAATTTGTAGCGGCGCAAAATGTTAGTTTTTCGCGTTGAAATAAACATAGTACCACAAACAAAAAAATTTCGCACATTTTTTCGCGACTTTGTTTTTATATGGGATTTCAACGCGAAAAGTGAACATAGTACCACGCTTTAGCTAGATATTACTAATCCGATCACCTGCTTTGTCATATTGAATTCGGAAAATATTTTGTGGCTACCTAAACATATGTAGTTAAGCTGAGGCGGATATTCCCAGTTTATAGATATGGCATTTGTATTTAAACGGGATTAAATGCAATGGCATTTCCTCTACCTGCTAAAAACAAATACTTTGACAAATTAAAGATTATTCTATAGCCGTGTTTTCATTACACCATAATCGTTAAATTTATTTGACAAAATTTGACGCTTGCGTTCGTGATTAAATGGAGTATGGTGGCGACAGTGTGAAACCTATCAAATTTTAGCAAATTGTAAGTGGGCAAATTTGTAAGTGGGCGTGTTAAGTGAGTAGTCGTAAAAGAGTGTGAAATTAATTAACATTTTAAAACTCGTTACTTACTACGTGACTAATTTTCAATTTGGTCACTGTTAAGCGTGACACTGTACGCAATCTACTCCTGCCGAAACACCATAGGCACTGGATATACACAGTTATTGTGTATATCCAGTGCCTATTGCTCCGTGGTCTGGCGGAAGACCGTAAATTACAGCAGTAAGCTGATAGCTTTAGAGAAATTACAAAGAATCCCATCAGTACACAGTGTATTCACCTAAGACGTATCTAACCAGGCCTGGTATATGAATTCTTAAAGAATTCAACCAATGCCACCTAGACGAATAACTGAAAACAAAAAATATCGCATATAATCGGTGCGAGAAAGAGTAGGTCTTATGGAAACCCTACGCTTGATAAACCAACAAAGCCTGTGGCTAAACGAGCAAATAACAGTCTATGTTGACAGTCAGGCTGCTCTGAAATCAAATGTTATTACCATGATTCAATTATACAACAATTTAATTATATTCAATTATTCAAATACACAACAACAACAAATCTACAACAACCACAAGGAGTTTTGTTGTTGGATTCGTAGTTGAAATGTCAATGCCTGTTTATTTTGAAATACAAAAAATATGTAGAAATGTCTTATAATTTGTTTACAAATAAACAAAACAATTTTTATTATACATTTTTTTGTCATATACTCCAGTTACTATACTTACTTCTCCAGTTACTATATACATATTTTTTATGGATGTTCGAAGACGGACTGTATTGAATCGCCCTTCTGGTACCTCCTCCACAAATGATCAAAACACAAAATTCATATAATTCCATGACAGTTAATTTTAAATGCGCTTTGACCCTGTCCTGAATTTTCAATAATGTAGAAGTGGACACATACAAACTGCATTTATCATGAGGATAAAACTCCTTTGATATCTTTATTGTAGTTAATCTTTTTATTCTGCACAAATATTAAAAACGTTAATTTTACAGTGCGCATTTGACATTAAAATATATTTTAAACCACTTTTCTTACGCCACTAGACAAAAAATCATCCCCACGTGGGCAGTATTTGGCAAAAATCGTCACGGCAATTGGTATTCCATTTTTCCTTTTCGCAAATCTTAAACGTATTTTCTTTTTATTGATTTTTCAATAAATTTACCGAATAGATTTTAAAATATTTTTGACAAACAAAATGTAAACAAAATACGAAATTCAAACTTTATAATGACATTTAAACTACTATCAACATGAAAAAAATAGATAGACCACCTGCTAGTAACACAACCTTGTATAATTGAATCATGGTTATTACGGCCTAGGTAGTAAATGATTGTCCATTGGAATTACAACAATTGACAGAAAGGATAAGGGACTATTCTGGGTCCCTGGTCACTGTGACATTGCTAGAAATGTAAATGACGATGAACTCGCACAAAAGGGATCAACGATGGATGCCACAAGAGCCGAATCGTCGCCATATCCCCTTTTATGCGAATTCATCGGTAAGATAGCGTGATTCTACACAAATCAGCAAACCATAAATGGTCAAATCGCTAGATCTTTTTGGTCAGCCACATCAAAATCTAGGACTTGAAATCTTTTGAACCATACAAAGAGCGATATTCGCTAAATGGTAGGCACGCTGACTGGTCACTGCAACGTAAGATCACTAACATTAAAATGGCAGCGTGATTTCGTTGACTACTGTCGATTTCTGACATCCCACCATATCGATAGGATTTTGGGCTTTGTAGGATACCTGAGAATGCTAGGCATGACGTCAACTCATCCATATGCCTCAACAGACAATGTTTAAGGAAACATCCTGTCCTAAAAACCCCCTTCCCCTCCCCCATTCCTCTGCTAGTCACCACCATTTTAAATCTCTTCTGACCCCCAAAGCTTTCTCTTTTTCCAGATTCCTATCCACTTGACAGAACTAACACAATGGTCCAAATGGTATCTGAGTGAAGTGCTATACGCCAGTAATGGTAGTGTTCCACGCGTCCTTAACCTAACATAAGCGTGACCCGACAATTTTATGGTGTGTAATACCAGAAACGTTTTTTAAGCTATTTGAATTCAGAGGGAGAGAGCAAAATCAATCTATATATGTAGACTGACTAAAAATGTCTCATTATCATACGATAAATTTTATTTTCATCTAATTACCGTAAAAAAAACCGCCAAAAAATTTGCAATTATAAAAATTATCATATAGCTCACTCACTTCAAGAGTGACATAACTCAAAAATTGTCAAGATGTTTAACTTTAAGTCTGCATAAAAAGATAAGTAACAGGAAATAAGATGTTTAAAAATCGTGTAATAATCCGAAATAAGCTGTGTTTACTTATAAAATAATTTAATAATAAAATTATCATATAGCTCACTCACTTCAAGAGTGACATAACTCAAAAATTGTCAAGATGTTTAACTTTAAGTCTGCATAAAAAGATAAGTAACAGGAAATAAGATGTTTAAAAATCGTGTAATAATCCGAAATATGCTGTGTTTACTTATAAAATAATTTTCACTGAGATTACTTAATGGACATTTGCAAAATTCGAATTTATGTAAGGCAACACCAAAAACTTTAAATTTTGAGTGAAGTGAGTGAGCGATGAACTAAGCAAATCAGGGGAAGAAACGCCGCCATCGTTGAAAAACGCCGTCGATAACATCCACAACTAAAACTCAGTTATCGTTCGAAATGCCATCTCTATGTTGCATTAGAAGCAATAAACTACACCCAGGAAAATAATTGGTAGGAATTCGAATGTAAAAATAAACCAGTAAGGAAAGGCTAAAGTCGGGCGGGGCCGACTATATAATACCCTACACCACTCTCGTAATATTGAATAACTCTGAAATATAAATTTTGTAATTCATGTATAAATTTTCCTCAAATTCGGCAATGTTAGTCCATGGATCAAGAAACTCTACCATTCTAAATATCAAAACGATTGGATGTAAACTACAGCATCTATAGACTAAAGGGTCAAATCGGACGAAAGATATGTATGGGAGATATCTAAATATTAACCGATTTTCTTCAAATTCGGCAAGGTTGGTTCATGGATGAATAAACTCTACCATTCTAAATTTCAAAACGATTGGATGTAAGAAAGATATAAAGGGTCCGCCAAATAATTTCTGTTTTTTGAAAACATCGCGCAAAACTTCGAGTGTACCTTCGGCTGTGTGGCACGTAGCGCCGTCCTGTTGAAACCAAATGTTGCCAATATCCTCCTCTTCAATTTTTGTGAACAAAAATTCGTTCAACATGGCCCGATAACGATCGCCATTGACTGTAACGGCCACTTGCTCATTTTCGAAGAAAAATGGCCCAATTATGCCTCTGGACCAAAATCCGCACCAAACAGTGACTCGTTTTGGGTGTATCGGCTTTTCAATGTATGCGTGCGGGTTTTCTGTGCCCCAAATGCGACAATTTTGCTTGTTTACATACCCGCCAAGATCAAAATGAGCTTCATCTGAAAAAGATGATTTTTTTTGGCAAAATCGGCATATTCTGTATGCTCCCAGCGTTGTTCAAGCGTATACAAAACCATATTCGTTCAGCGGAAGGATAAAACTAATTATCTGTCAAATCAGACATAAGTAAGTACCACAGTGTGGTGTAGGGTATACAAGAGAAATTGTATCAATAGACCAAAGATTATTATTGCAACGAATAATTGGTTACTGCAACAGAAAACCTATTAATAAATAATCGTTTTTTGGTTATCCCAATAATTTCCCAATTTAGAATAATTAAACGTATTTTGGAAAATACAACCGAAAGATTGGTTGCTGTTCTTTTGCTGATACATGACAAATAACAAAAAATAAAATTACTCGACATAAATAAATCTTCCACATTTCAACAACGGTATATGTAGTCAAAAATAATCTCGTGTGGATAATAATGTGTGGAATGCAGAATATGTTGTGCAAAATGTTTTACATAAATAAGAAATAAAAGCAACAATCATGAAATTGAAAGCACAGGGTTAAGCGATATTTGCATTTAAGGTTTTCTGTTTTTTTTCGTGTACTAAAATTTGTGTCAAATATAATGTGATGAATTTGTATTAACATAATAGTGATGAATTTGTAATATGGGATTTTTGAATTGTTGGTTTTTTGTTCAATAAATAAAATAAAAATTAATGAAAACTGTTTTTAATTAATTGTCGGTAGTATATGACTGACAAATTGTCAGAACAACCAATTTTTTAAAACAGTTGGTTGTGGCAACATACAACAGATAATTTTAGCCACAATTTTCGCAGTTGGCGCAACCAAATATGATTGTTGTCAACATGGAAGCAGAAGTATACCACAACCAAAATGTTGGTTGTCCTGATGGAATCGCATGATTGTAGACAGAACTACCAAAATTCGGTTGGCAAATAATTCGGTTGAGGCAACCAAACTGTATTCTGTGTGTAAACGGCCATCAAACGTAAATAAAGAAACACAAAATGTTTCTATATCAGACACAATAACAAAGGAGAAGCGCAAGCAGCAGAACTACCAAAATTCGGTTGGCAAATAATTCGGTTGAGGCAACCAAACTGTATTCTGTGTGTAAACGGCCATCAAACGTAAATAAAGAAACACAAAATGTTTCTATATCAGGCACAATAACAAAGGAGAAGCGCAAGCAGCACGGCAGCGCTGGGAAAAATCAGCAACAACTGAACTATCAAATGGTGATATTCTCTTGAACTACGATCAATAACAAAAACGCAAGCAACGGGCAAAAGGCGAAAAGATAAGAGAGCCTGAAAACAGCACACCATCCACATTATAGGGGCAGCAGCAACAGACATGAGGAAGACGATTTGAACACAATCAATCCACGACCCATACGAACATTTATCTACTTTTCCATTTTCTCCAAATAAAATAAGGCAAAACAAGCAGGGGAGACAATAGCATTGGCCGCCAAACGAGCAGCAGTATCAACTGTAATCCCAGCAACAACGGTCGCCGCCACAGGAATTATCCAAAAGAATGCCAGAAAGAGGAAGAGATGATGGTAGTGTTGGCTTGACAGTGGGTGTAAACAGTCAAGCGACCTCCTACCCAACATGGGTAAGTTTTTCGCCCCTGTAGAGAATACATCTAGGCTAGACATTAGAAAATATTTGTATTATTTTATGTCTACAGATCGGCTTCATTTTCATCTTCAATTTGTTAGTGGGTACTGGTGCCCTTACCCTACCCGGAGTTTTTGCCAAAGCGGGCTGGTTACTATCATTAATTGTCATTGTGCTGTTGGGTGTGATCTCAGCAAATGCTGTGAAAACGTGGCAAAATTTACAGGTTCTTAAACGTAGTTACGATGTAGGCATCCCATTTCCCCGCTCCTTAACGACTAAGGAATTGTACGAATTATAAACGAAAATATTTATGTAGGTCTTTTTTCATTCCATACAGTTCGACTCACGAGAAGATTTGCGTTCAACGGCAGTTGCTACGGAAAATGAAACTGATATTCAGACTGACGATACAGGGGCGGCTTTGCTGTTGCACCAACAACAGATGGATGCATCGGCACGTCTGGAACGTATGCCGTTATATGCTCAACATTCCACATTACTCTACTACAAACTGGATGAGAAATTTGAATTGGGAGAAATGGCCGCATTGTTCTTTAATGATTTTGGACGTATTCTATTCTATTTATGTATATCCATTTACTTGTATGGCGACTTGAGTATTTATTCGGCAGCAGTGGCAAAGAGTTTGCGTGATCTGTTTTGGTAAGTGGTTCTTTTGATTTTCTTCTGTGATTATATTTGTATAGTTGTGCCACTACATTAATTGGTTTTCCAATTAACGGAGAGTGGGTTGGATCCTTATTACTAGCTGGACTGCCGGATGATTACCGTCCAATGATTATGGCATTGGAGAATTCAGGAATCAGCATCACTGGAGACAGCCTAAAGGTGAAATTGCTGCAAGAACTACCAGGTACATGCGAAAATTCCGTCTTTAAGGTATCAAAGCAACGAGTCCAGATTAAAGCGTGGTACTATGTTCATTTTTCGCGTTGAAATCCCATATAAAAACAAAGTCGCGAAAAAACTGCGAAATTTTTTCGTTTGTGGTACTATGTTTACTTCAACGCGAAAAAGTAACATTTTGCGCCACCACAAATTTAACGCCGTTACAAATTGAACGCCGCAACATATTTAATGCCGCCACCGTCATACTCCCATTTGTTTATATTTATTTTTGTCCGGAAGAAACTCAACTGTTGTAAATATTAGAAATAAAATTTCCTAATAAAGAATAATAAACTAAATTATCTTCCGAAATAAAGAAAAAGAATGCAAAGATGTGAAAAGGAAAATAATTATGTTTATGGAATAAACCTAATGTGCAAAACACTGGAAGGACATGTAACTAAATGTTATAATGTGGAATTTGTCTTGTAATTAGATATGTACATTTATGTTTGTATGTTCAGAACAATTGTGTGCAAAAGCCAGGAGAAACATGAACGGCTAACGCTACCAAAGCAGTAGGACAATGGAATTGGACAGTGCCTGTGATCTCGATTTGGAAATGGTTGTAAAGAACTGTATGTTCTTTAGTTCTTGCCAGCCATAGAAGTTGGAAGAAGATATTCCGTTTATGGATGGAAGTATAATATATATATATGTCAACAAGTATAATGTAGATAATTAAATATAATAATAAAACATATTTTTCGATTAGTTAAAACATCATTTTATTTATTTATATTCGTACAACAGTAGGAAATTATTTCGTTATTTATAACATTGTACTACCCTGGCTTTTCATGTTTCACAAACATCGCCACCGCAACAACACAAAATAAATAATTTATGTATAATATTAGCGCAATGATCTGCAATATTTCCTTTCTGACATTTAAATTATCTATTTTCTATGTCGGCATTATTCCTTTTATTTGTTTTCAAGAATGTTAGCAAAAAGAAAAAAATACACATACATACATATAACAGTGACACTGACACACAAACTTCCAAATTGCAATGCTACTTTGCATAAAAGCGTTCCATTTTTCAACTCGAAATAACATTTTGCGAAATTTTTTCGTGCCGAAAAAACATAGTACCCACCTTAAGGCAGCCGGAAATGGTCCAAAATGCCGAAAGTGCCAGGATTATGGTGATATTGCAAAATACTGTCGCGTGAAGATCACATCATATGACAACAGCGAGAAAAGGTTTGATGTGTACTCAGCAGTCCTACTGTCGACTGTCGGCGATGGACAGCACAAACAACAATAGTTGGTATTTTGATTCTGGAGCTACATAACATATGAAGTTCAATGCCGATATGCTGACACACATACAAACAAGAACTGGAACAGTTTCAACTGTCAACAAGGGAACCATGCAGATTAAAGCAACTGGTGAAGCATCAATACGACCTGATTGTCATGATTCAGACATTGAGATAAATAATGTACAGTACATTCCTAAATTGTCAAAAAAATTTACTGTCGGTAAGTCAAATTGTGAAAAAAGGTCATAGTGTAATTTTCAGAAAAAACGGTGTTGAGGTGGTGATCCCGGACAACAAGGTAATATCTACCGGAACACATACAAATGGTTTGTTTAAATTGGATTGTGCAACTTCGAATACAGCCCTCGCATGCGGCGCTACGGCTAGTTACAATTTATGGCACAGACGTATGGGTCACCTTAACCTCAAAAGTTTAGAAAAACTCAAGAATGGCTTGGCCACAGGTATTGAGTTTACGAATGAAAACACGTGTGATTGTAAAATTTGTCCGATGGGGAAACAAATCCGATTACCGTTTAATAAAAACGCACATAGAGCATCGGAAATACATGAGGTGGTGCACTTCGATATTTGTGGCCCAATGGACGAAGAATCTCTTGGTGGACGGCGATATTTTTTACGTTTATCGACGACAAAACACGCAAAATATTTATATATTTTTTGCATACAAAAAGTGAGAGAGATCTCTGGAAATTTTGAAGACTTTTTGTGTTTTGCTGAAAGACAAAGTGGTCAACAATTGAAAACCGTTCGCACTGATAATGGAAGAGAGTATGTAAACAAAACATTTCGGCGCATAGTAGGAGAAAAGGGTATCAACCACCAAAACACGAATGTACACAAACCATAGCAGAATGGAGTTGCCGAACGCAATAACAGGTCAAGCGAGGTGTATGCTGTCAGGTGTCAATTTGCCAAAAAATATTCTGGGCGGAGGCAACCGCTTACTCGATGTATTTACTCAATCGTTCACCGTCAAAAGGTACAGGCATCACCCCCGAAGAAGTTTGGAATGGTAGAAAACCGGATTTGTCACACATAAAGGTATTTGGAACTATTGCTATGGTGCATATTCCCAATGCAAATCGTAAAAAGTGGGATGCAAAGGCGCACGAATGTATTTTGATGGGCTTTGATGAGCACACGAAAGGTTATCGTCTCTACGATCCGGATAAAAACAATGTGTTCAAAAGTCGAAATGTGTCATTCATTAATGAAACAAGTGCTGCTGATTGTCCAAGTTTATGATGAAGGCGAAACTTAGTCCAGATTCACATTTGCAATTTTTTTTCTGCAATTCTCTTTTGAAATTGCATTTGCGTTCAGACAATGTATTCTGTTTCGACAATTTTTTATTTTCACCGTTCATTAAAACTCAGTAAATTTTATTAAAATGTATGTCTCACAAATTTACATATGTTGAACCGAGCACAAAACAACGAATATTAAATGAAAAGCAGTGTGGAAATGTTGAAAAACTTTACAGCGAAAGAAAACGCAAAACGCATTGCAAAAAAATTGTGAGTACGGAAGATTTTTTTCTCCCAAGATTTTTTTCTCCTCAATCAATCAAATCACATTTGTTTCAGACTTACATTAATGACCCGGCGACGCTAGAAGAAGCATTGGCACGGCCAGATGCGAATCACTGGAAGCTGGCAATGGAAGATGAATATCAATCACTCATGGAAAACAATACTTGGCCACTGTCGGAATTGCCGCCGGACCGTAAGGCAATTGAATGTAAGTGGGTGTTCCGAACCAAACGTGACATCACTGGCTGCATTGATCGATATAAAGGGCGATTGGTCATAAAAGGATACTCGCAGCGAAAGGTGGTGGATTATGAGGAGACGTATTCACCAGTCATACGACCGTTCCCTACGATACCTTTTTGCAATCGCCGCGCAACTTAATCTTAAAGTTGAGCAGATGGATGCCGTCACAGCGTTTCTCCAAGGCAAGATTGAAGAGGAAATCTACATGTAGCAGCATCCGCTTTACATGGATCGAAATAACGCATCAAAGGCATGCCGTCTCAATAAGGCATTGTATGGACGGAAGCAATCGAGTAGAGTTTGGAATCAAGAACTAAATAAAGCACTCGAGGTAGTGGACTTCAAAAGTCAAAATATGACCCCTGCTTATTTTACAAACTCGAAGACAAAAAGCTGTTAATGGTAGCTGTATATGTCGATGATCTGCTGCTGTTCTGTAATGACGATGATTGGCTGAAGAATATAAAAGGCCATCTTAGACAAAAATTTCGTATGAAAGATCTTGGTGCCGCTACACAGAAACTTGGCATGCGGATAACTCGTGAGCAAAACAAAATTGCTCTTGCCCAGAAACTTTACATAGAAAGCATTCTTGAAAGATTTGGAATGAAGGATGCAAAACCGGTTAGTACCCCAATGAATGCTGGTGAGAAAATTACATAAAAGGACTGTCCCACGACTGCCGAAGACATTCAGAAGATGAGAAATGTTCCGTACCAGGAGGCAATAGGATGTCTTATTTAAACAAGTTAAGTTGTTTCAACGCAAACCCTGGAACAAATCATTGGTTGGCTGTAAAACGAATTTTTAGATATTTGCGTGGGACTTCAAGACTGAGACTGAATTTTATCAAAGATGTTGATAGCAGCGATGTCATCGGATACACTGACGCAGATTGGGCTGGAAGTGTCGATGGACAGAAAAACAACAACAGGCTATGTCTTTATAGCTCAAGGAGGAGCCATATCCTGGTGCTCAAAACGGCAGCAAACCGTAGCACTCTCATCGTGCGAAGCGGAGTACATTGCTCTCTCAGCAACTGTACAAGAGGCATTGTGGTGGAGTGGTATCAATATATGTTCGAAGCAAGAACTGATGGAAATCTGTTGTGATAATCAGAATGCCATATTAATTGCATCGAGTTGTGGACACCATTCCAGAACAGAACGAAACACATTGACATACGCCATCATTTCGTGCAGGATTATTTGGAGAAAGGCAAGTTCAACCTGAATTATATAAGCACCGAAAAACAAGTTGCCGACATCCTGACGAAACCACTTGATAGGATCAAACTGGAATTGTGTCGCAGAGAAATGGGTCTTCAATACCATCTCTAGATTAAGGACGAGTATTGGAGTTACCCTGTGATATGTAGTCTAGATATTCTATTACATCCTTATTTAATTGTCATATGAAATACAACTCTTATTGTATTCCTTTTTATATTTTTATTTATTAATAAACGTTATAATTCCGCTGTAAACGCACGCTCTACTATAACAACAATTGACAGACTGGATAAGGGACTATGCTGGGTCCCTGGTCACTGTGACATTGAAATGAAAATGATGATGAACTCGCACAAAGGGGATCAACGATGGATACCACAAGAGCCGAATCGTCGCCATACCCCCCTTTATGCGAATTCATCGGTAAGATAGCGTGATTCTACAAAAATCTAGCAAACCAGAAATGGTCAAATGGCCAGATCTTTTTGGCCAGCCACATCAAAATCTAGGACCACAAATGTTTTGAACCTTACAAAGAGCGATATTCGCTAAATGGTAGGTAGGCACGCTGACTAGTCACTGCAACGTAAGATCACTAACATCAAACTGGCAGCGTGATTCCGCTGAATACAGTCGACTCTGTGAGGATGAAGAGGAACTACAGACAATCCCTATCAAGGCGAAGGCAATGATGGAAGGACAGAGATTACTTTGCCATAATCTGAAAGAACTCTGCACAAATTTCAAAAATATAGTGAAGCTTTCGAACTATATTTTCGATACGTATGAAAACATTGAGGAAATATCGATTGGAGCATGGTTAGGATTAGAAAATCAATTTTGTCATTTCAGGTAAATACAAGTGAAATAATTATTTTTATAATATTAACAAACAATAATTTAATTTTTTCTCAATTTAGATACGTTGACAAAAGTGAGAAAACAAGATTATTGCGACATTTTATAAAATATATAAGTAGATTGACATCACTGTACATTGTTTCGAGGGGAGGTGTAAAACAAGTACTATCCTTATCGCCCACTATGTTTGAAAGGAAATTGAATATTTGGCCAACCATTGAAGATGTAAATATGAAATACTTTATTCAATTTATGTTACTCATTAATTCAATTTGCAGGGGCCGTGAATAATATAATAATAAAAATAATAATAATGATAATAAAATAATAATTATAATAATGATAATCAAAATAATAATAATGATAATATTAATACTGTCAACTCTCAGAATATCTCAAAAGCACACAACACCTACACAGGATAGACATGATACCTATTATAGTGAGCTCTTTGGGTACGATACCCAAGGAGACAACGAACACAATCGAGAAACTGAACCTCCAACCGAACATATTAACGGAAATGCAAAAATCAGTACTAATTAAAGCGGCAACAATAATGATGGAGACAATTGAATGACGGATATAAAACTCGGATTATATCCCAACAGAGCGCAAACTTTGGCCAAAGACCCGGTGCTTGAATTACAGCATATACTGTGAATGTATAATTCATAATAATAATAATAAATAAAACCAGTAAGGAAAGGCAGAAAGTCGGGCGGGGCCGACTATATAATACCCTACACCTCCCTAACAATGCGATAAGGGTCATTGCCATAATAATTTGGAATAATTGGTAAATGGGTAGAAACATATTATCTAATTCTGAAACGATAATCGCTAAATTAAGCAATATTCGTTCCTAAATTGAGAAACATCCTTCTGGAAAATTTTAATGATCGGAAGTAAAATACAACTTCTCTAGCGGTTTGATACCAAATCAGGAGGAACATATATATGTAGCTTTAATATAAATCTGAACCGATCTTCTCTGAATACTCATTCATGTAAAAAGACCTCCTTCTGTCGAATTTCGTACTGATCGGATATAAAATACAGTGACTGAACGGTCTCGCAGGTGGCGGAATCGGGACGTGGACAGGCGACACTATTCGCATTGTGTTAGGGAGGCGGTCTTGGAGACGCCAATAGCTGAGTTTAAGTCACTGAAGATAGATGACCAGGTCAGTCGATTGTTTAGATGTCTGTGCGCGGTGAATGATGTGCAACTTGGTCGACGTCGCGAGACTCGACCGAGCAGAATCAAGTGGTGGACCCGGGACCTTGAGATGATGCGGTGGAATGTCCGACGCCTTCGGAAGAAATTCCAGAGGGTCAGGCATTCCAATGTTGAGTTGATGGCTACTCGGAAAGCTGATTATCGTGCTGGCCTTCGGACGTACAAGGACATGTTGATTAGGAGTGAAGAGGGACATCTTAGAAGTATTGTACAGGACAATAGGGATGACCCATGAGGGTTGGCTTATAAGATATGTCGAGGGCGTGACAAGCAGGGCGACATCGCGTGTTTTAGTCGGGCTGAGGGGAAGATACGTTCTTGGAGGGAAAGCGTGGATGAACTGTTGGGCGTTCTCTTTCCTGGTGCGGAACCGGTCAGTTACTCTCCTCCTCGTGAGGCTATAACTGACCTTCCAATCCTGGAAAGACATGAAATTTTGGACAGTATCTATCGGGTGAAAAGTAGAAAGTCACCAGGTACAGACTGTATTACTGGAGAGATGGTGAAAGCCATCTGGAAGGCAATACCAGAGTATCTGGATTAGGTCAGGTTGATTTGTATGGATGAAAAAAATTAAAAATCATATAGCAAAAACGTAATCTACATTAAATTCTCCGAAGAAACCCTGGGTCTAAAATTAAAACCTAATCCGCGCCTCTCGACTTGAAAATTGTTTCCTCTTCCTTTGCTTAAATTATTTTCTTTTTTTGAAATATATTATGTTTTATTATACGCTCACTTTAGTGATACGAGGGTATATATCATTTTCTACGGGCCAAAAATGTAACACATCCAAGGAGTGACATACGATTTTAAGTATGTTTGGCGGATATCCGGTTTAGGTCGTTTTAAGTCGAATGAGCAATGTCCGTCCGTCTGTCTGCTAGCTGGTGCGCACGATAACTCTCGAAAGGAGTAACCGATTGACTTCAAATTTGGTATGTGGTAATATTTTTTCTATCTCCGGCTAAGTTCGAAGATGGGCCATATTGGCCCACCACTTCTAGTACATCCCCCACAAAGTGTTAATATTAAGTGAATTATTGATTATTTAATAACTTCTTTACTACTTGTTTTATTAGTCACTATCACATTTTGCTCCAAATGTTAACAGCTTATAACTTGAATACCTATGCACAAAAAGACTTGAAATTTTGTACAGTGTAATGGTTTCATAGAACCTACAATCCAGTGAAAAATGGGCGATGTTGCCACGTCCCTTTTGGTACCTCCCACACAAAATGGAAAAATAATTTTATAATTTTTTTTAATAATTTTTTACTTGGGTGAATATTTTTTTTAATGAAAATAATTTTGGGTGTAGAAAATATATAAAGTGCAAAAGAACTACCTTACTAAACAATTTTATTCAGACTATTTAATTTCTTTTTGGAAAAAGATATTTTTTCTAACATTTATTTTTTTTTTTGGCAAAGGCGGGCATATACATTTTCAAGTCGAGAGGCGCGGATTAGGATTTTATTTTAGATACATGGTTTCTTCAGAGAATTTTATGTAGTTTACGTTTTTGCTATACGATTTTAATAAAAAAATCAACCCGCCCTAATCTGGATAGTATCTATCAGAAGTGCTTAGTAGATGGCTTATTCCCAGGAGCTTGGAAGATTGCCCGAGTTGTTGTACTGCTTAAGTCTCCCGACAAGGTGAGGAGTGCTCCTCGCTCTTATCGGGGCATCAGTCTTCTCTCGGAACTTGGAAAAGTTCTCCAGGCTTTGGCGAAGCTATTTTGAAGATAGGAAAGTATGTGCGGTGGGTGCCAGCGGCACAGTTTGGAAGGATGTGACACCTGGCCGTCCCCAGGGTTGATGCTGAGGACTTCCTCATCTTGATCGAAGGCCAGTCTCGTGCTGAGGTGGAGAGAAAAGGTGCTGCGACCATGCATACGGTCGGTGAGTATTGGTGTCGAGGTGTCGGTGGAGAAGTCCTCGACAATGTTGCTCAAGGGCAAATTGTCTGCGGGGCGTCCTCCACTCATTCGTTCTGGCGAGGATAGTATCCGGTATAGGAGTGAGGTGAAATACCTGGGTATTACCATGGGCGAGAAGATGAACTTCCTTCCTCATTTGAGTGTAGTTGACAGAGATTGTGGTGAGAGTCAAATGTATGCTTAGGAGAGACTGGGGCCTTAGCAGGCGTGCTGCCCGCACCATATATCATGGACTATTTGTTACATGCGTAACATATGGTGCATCTGTATGGTGCGAGACAGTTCTGATTGCTCATGGCCTTGATCTGGAGGTGATACGTTGCGGTATCACTTTCCGGATGAAGAGGGGCCTGCCACTTCCAAGTTTAGATTGGTTTTCTGCTGATCAGCTGGTAGAAGGGGATGTTAGGAGGAACAAGGAACTCTTGGATGAGTGCCTTGTGTCTAGGTGACGGACAAGATGGACAGAAAGGGGCGGGCGACGTACGCTTTTGTTTATGACGCGACGTTTGTTAGGAAGCGGCCAGACTTTGGCTACGGTCTGAGTCTCGGCTTTTTACTGACGGGACATGGCTCTCTCAGTGAATTTTTGCATGCGAGAGGTCTGTCCGATAGTCCAGACTGTGGTTGTGGGAGAGGACGTGAAGACTGGCGGCATATACTTACGGAATGCTCGCACTGCGATGATGTTAGTGATTTAGCTAGTATGGAAATCTTCCACTCCAATGGGGTGTTTGCTCGTATTGTCTTTAATAGGAGAATACTTCGAGACATTTAGTGGGGGTGACTGATTGTACTACTGTCGGCATAGCCTACCTGGTCGGCTGTTACTGTTTTGTTGACTGCGAAGCGCGGCACAGATTCCTCCAGCTGCGCCCTGATGCTGATGCGTGCCGATGAGCGAGGTAATTGTTATTACCGGTATGTTTGGTTGTTTGTTGTCGTTCATCCGTGAGGGTGTTCGTGTTTATTGTTGTTTTATGTTTGTGTGTCACTGAATCTCAGTGACTGTGTGTTTGTCCGGAGCGGCGTCACGACGGTGACCGGTGAGTCATCCGTGAGGATGACTGTGTTAATTTTTGTCCTGTATGTTGTTCATTATTTGTTTGGTTATTGTTTACAAACAAAATTTTGAATCATAGGCCACCAGTCCCGGACCTTTTTTGGAGGACCAACTGGTAGTAGCTTCGGCTACGAAGTCTGACCGGAGACTAAACCTGGAACTTCGGTTCCAGCCTGGCTGTTGGTGTGGCCCCTTGGGGAGCATTTCGTGGTGGCTGTGATTTGGACACAAATCGCGGGGAGAGCGTAAGCTCGATGTGGAGGTGCATTTCAGCCGGGTGCCATGACCCATAGAATGGAAGGAGTTTTAGGTAGGCTCCGCCCTTAACCAAAGGGGACGACATGCTAAAAACATGAAGTCGAATTGGTACTCATGCACTTGTGTGTGGGTAAGGAAGGGCCATTGCGGCGGGTACGCACTCAAAAAACTCGACTCATATGTCCTTATCCTTCCAGTCTCCCCACAAAAAATAGTCCAACAGAGTCAAATCGCATATGCGAAGCGGCCTTAATTCAAAAAGCAACCGCTAAATGGGCCACACGTTATAACATAAATATAACTAAGATAAACATCTAAAAATATAGGTTTAACCACATATTTTTATCCTAATTAATTCAAGAATGCTTTAAATAATCCTAAATTAAGTAGACTTCATCTTCTTTTAATATCAATTGTTCATCCCATCAGCGGTTTCAAAAAAGTCTTACATGATATTGCGAAAAATACAACCTTTTTAGAAAATGTTAATAACTTTTAAAAAATGTATTGCTAATCATAATAAAATATTTATTTTTTCCGATTACTGCTATTTTTATTTTAAAAAAAGTCCTCCGGAGGTTCCAAGGCATCTTTGTAAATGTCACTAATGTCCTCCCTTTCTGGCACAAATGTCCTCCATTCAGAAAAATGTTTATGGTAACCCTGACCTTAGACCTTGACTAATTTGCGTTCTATAATATAGATAAGATGATGTGTTAAGTAACACTGCAACTACTACCTTACATTAGAATGTACATTACAATGTAGATACCTCTACATTCTAATTTCTACATTTCAACATTCAACCTCTACATTTATAATGTCAGATAATAAAATAATGTATTCATAATTTCTTTTTATAAAATATTTTATTAGAATTATATTTTAATAGCTGAGCCCGGTGCGCTTCGCTGCCCATGTCAAAATTAGCGCTGTAGAAACTGTATTTTATATCCGATCAGTACGAAATTCAGCAGAAAGAGGTTTGTTATTACATGAAGGAATACTGCCAAATTCGGAGAAAATCGGTTCAGATTTAGATATAGCTCCCATATATATGTTACCCCCGATTTGACATGTAAGCGCTGTAGAAACTGTATTTTATATCCGATCAGTACGAAATTCGGCAGAAAGAGGTTTCATATTACATGAAGGAATACTGCCAAATTCGGAAAAAATCGGTTCAGATTTAGATATAGCCCCCATATATATGTTACCCCCGATTTGACATGTAAGCGCTGTAGAAACTGTATTTTATATCCAATCAGTACGAAATTCGGCAGAAAGCGGTTTCTTATTACATGAAGGAATACTGCCAAATTCGGAGAAAATCGGTTCAGATTTAGATATAGCCCCCATATATATGTTACCCCCAATTTGACATGTAAGTGCTGTAGAGACTGTGTTTTATATCCGATCAGTAGGAAATTCGACAGAAACAGGTTTCTATTTTACATGAATGAGTATTCAATAGAAGTAGTACTTTCCTTCCGATCATTACAAAATTCTCCAGAAAAATGTTTCTCAATTTAGGAACGAATATTGCTTTATTTAGCGATTATCGGTTCAAAATAAGATATACATACACACACCACATTTACAAATTATTATCGCAATGACCCTTATCGCATTATTAGTGAGGTGTATTGTATAGTCGGCCCGCCCGACTGTCTGCCTTTCCATACTGGTATTAGTAATAAATTCACTGAATGAAAAAATACCGAATTCAGTGGAAAGTCCAGAAAATAGAAATGTATACTTATAAAATTTCCAAATTCTTGTTTCATTGGTCATGCATCACATTATCATATTGCGATTGTATTGGAGTGAGTAGCTGTAATTATCGCATACCGAACATTTTTGTTCATGTATTTCCTATATAATACTTGCAAGATATTCCTATTCCGCCCATTTGTAAGCCAATCACGTAGACTGCTACCAGATACATATACGCAAAATTTCAACACTCTCGCTAACAAAATGAGCAGGATAATTCAATTTCAAAATTTGGCTTATATGGGCGGTGGCACGCCCATTGGTCAGATCCCGCCAATTTTTGGACCAATCACGTGGACTGTCACCAGATACATATAAACAAAACTGCAGCACTCTCGATAATAAATTGTGCAAGATATCGAAATTTCAAAATTTGGTCTATGTGGGCGGGGCCACGCCCATTGGGCCGATCCCGCCAATTTTTGGACCAATCACGTAGACTGTCACCAGATACATATACACTCAAATACAGAACTCTCTCTAATAAATTGTGTAAGATATCAAAATTTCAAAATTTGGCTTATATGGGCGGGGCCACGCCCATTGGTCCGATTCCGCCCATTTTTGGAAAATGCACATAATCTGACACTAAATGCATACACACAAAATTTCAGCACTCTAGCTAAACATTTTTCTCAATATCAAAATTGGACACATATGGGCGGGTCCACGCCCACTTGATATATCGAAAATTCAAGTACCCTATTTTCAGCACCCCCTACACATGTACATTCTGTGAAAATTTCAAAATGATCGGTGTAGCCGTTTAGACGTCTATACGGAACAAACAAACATACAAACAAACAAACCCACACACAAACAGACACTCTCTTTTATATATATAGATAGATAGATATCAATATTTGAATATATATATTTAATATATATATTTTTCAATATTTTAATGTATTAATACTTTTATCTGATATTTTAAGGTATTAATACTTTTATCTGATATTTTATTATTTTAATATTACTATTTTATTATTAATATTTTAATATTAATATTTTATTATTAATATTTTATTATTAATATTTTATTATTAATATTTTATTATAAATATTTAAATATTAATATTTTATTATTATTTTATTATTAATATTTTAATATTAATATTTTATTATTAATATTTTATTAATAATATTTTATTATTATTTTAATATTTTATTATTATTTCATTAATAATATTTTATTATTATTATTTTATTAATAATATTTTAATATTAATATTTTATTATTAATATTTTTTTACTATTATTATTTTATTAATATTTTATTAATAATATTTTATTATTATTTTAATATTAATATTGTTATTAATATTTTATTATTTTAATATTATTTTGTTATTAATATTTTATTAATATTTTACTATTATTATTTTAATTAATTATTATATTTTAATTAATTAAGTAAATAAAACAAATTACTTTTCCTGCAAGCACCCGTGAATCCCGTAGCATAAAATGTTCACAATTGCAATCTCAGCTAGCACTCTTTGCGTAGGGCACATCAGCTGCAAGCGGGACACTGCAAAAATCCCAAATTCATCATGTAACATTTGGGATGTGGGGTGGCTGCTGCTGTTGCAATTGAAGGAGGGAGATAATTTCATCTTCATTTTGCTACGGCTGCTGATGTTGTAATTGGGGGAGGGAGATAATCTCTTCATGTTGCTTCGGCTGCTGCTGTTGCAATTGGGGGAGGGAGATAATCTCTTCATGTTGCTTCGGCTGCTGCTGTTGCAATTGGGGGAGGGATATAATCTCTTCATGTTGCTTCGGCTGCTGCTGTTGCAATTGGGGGAGGGAGATTATCTCCTCTTCATGTTGAGAAAATATTTCCGCCATCATGATCTCCAAGCCATTATCTCCTTGTTGGGCTGGTTCTGGTGGGGAAATCTCTTCTTCCACCACCAACTCAACATTCTCTGCCTGTGGGGGATGAAATTGGAAGAAAATAATGCAAAGAATTTTAATTTAAAAAAAAATCATAAATAAATAAAAATGTATACCTTTTTTGGAAATTCTGTGCAAATCCATTTTATATCTGCTCGATCTCTAACTGGTTTTCTTATGAAGTGGGACCTCATGTTTTTATACACTTTCAAAACTTCCATCGTGTATCTTCTCTCATGGCAGGGAGGGAGCTCCTTCATTAGTTCTCTAAGAACTTCTTCACTCTTCATAACCCTTCCTCTCAATCCAGGACCACTTTCCCGAAAATCATACACATCGGGCCTTTGAAGGCACGCGCGTAAACATTTTTTATACTTTCCTTCGGTATATTTCATTTCAAATAATTTTTTTCCAAATTCAGGGTAGAGAATTTATGAAAAATGACAACTAACTAATTGGCTACTGAGTCTACATATTGAAATTTAAAAAATATTTCCAAAAAATTTCAAAATACACAAAGTAGCCGTAGCCAAAAATGAATGAAGCAAATGAATGATTACTTTGGTCATAAATGGTAAATTGTTAGAGTTGGGAACATACAAATGTGGATCGGGGGACACAACCATTCGACTTTGGGATGCTGTAATGTGGATCGGGGGACACAACCGTTCGACTTTGGGATCTTCTGATATACATTTCACTTGCATACATATGGCGTGAAGTGGTCACGTTCGACTTTGGGATGCTGTAATGTGGATCGGGGGACACAACCGTTCGACTTTATATTATATTCGACGGATTATATTTTGCTTCGGCTGCTGCTGTTGCAATTGGGGGAGGAGATAATCTCCTCTTCATTTTGCTTTGGCTGCTGCTGTTGCATTTGGGGGAGGGAGATAATCCCCTCTTCATTTTGCTTCGGCTGCTGCTGCAATGGGGTGGGGGGAGAAACTATTTCCGTCATCATGATCTCCAAGCCATTATCTCCTTGTTGGGCTGGTTCTTGTGGGGAAATCTTTTCTTCCGCAACCACCTCAACATTCTCTGCCTGTGGGGGATGAAATTGAAAGAAAAGAATGCACAGAACTTAAATTTAAAAAGTCATAAATAAATAAAAAAAAGTCATAATACCTATTTTTGAAATTCTCTGCAAATCCAATTTATATCAGCTCGATCTCTAACTGGTTTTCTTATGAAGTGGGACCTCATGTTTTTATACACTTTCAAAACTTCCATCGAGTCTCTTCTCTCATGGCAGGGAGGGAGCTCCTTCACCAGTTCTCTAAGAACTTCTTCCCTCTTCATAAACCTTCCTCTCAATCCAGGACCACTTTTCTGAAAATCATACACATCGGGCCTTTTCGTCATATTGAATTCGGAAAATATTTTGTGGCTACCTAAACATATCGTCGGCTTAATGCTATTTTGGTCCATACGCCATTTTTGTGTTTTTTGAGTTAAGAGTTGATAATATGGGTTCCAAGCATGCTCTTTCAGAATCTCCAATCATTTTTTTTCTATCTCGCCTAGTTTTCGAGATATTGGTGGGGTAAATTTGTTTTACTCTGAATAACGGGAAATAATTTCGATATTTTTGTTCTATGTCTCAATTTTTTTATCGCCCTATATTTTTCACTCAGTATTTTACGTTCTTTCGATCACAATAAGTAAATTAGTGTCCTTCCATACCGACCCTTTTTGTGGTCCATGTAATACAAATACGAAAAAATATTAAAATAAAAGTGGATATGGACCAAAATGCCAAGTACAAAAATTGTTATAACTTGCTTATTTTTGGATGTAATGGCATAGAAATGCATGAGAATCATACAAACACTGTTGGGAACCCTATTAAATAAAAAGTGTGTAACTCTTCAGTCCCGTTTTTACTCAAACAATAAATCGCGTTTTTCTCCGATCATACAAAATGGCGTATGGAACAAAATAGCATTGAGCCGACGATATGTAGTTAAGCTGAGGCGGATATTCCCAGTTTATAGCTATGGCATTTGTATTTGAACGGGATTAAATGCAATGGCATTTACTCTACCTGCTAAAAACGAATACCTTGTTAAATTAAAGATTATTCTATAGCCGTGTTTTCATTACACCATAATCGTTAAATTTATTTGACAAAATTTGACGCTTGCGTTCGTGATTAAATGGAGTATGGTGGGCGTGTTAAGTGAGTATTCGTAAAAGAGTGTAAAATTAATTAATATTTTAAAACTCGTTAATTACTACGTGACTAATTTTCAATTTTGTCACTGTTAAGCGTGACACTGGACGCAATCTACTCCTGCCGAAACACCATAGGCAAGAGCAGGGGGCACAGGTCAAGTACTAACCACTGGATATACACAGTTATTGCGCCCTATCCTTCCCTATGGTTCCGTGGTCTGGCGGAAGACCGTAAATTACAGCAGTCAGCTGATAGCTTTAGAGAAATTACAAAGAATCCCATCAGTACACAGTGTAGTCACCTAAGACGTATCTAACCAGGCCTGGTATATGAATTCTTTAAGAATTCAACCAATGCCACATAGACGTATAACATAAAAGAAAAAATATCGCATCAGTATTTATAATCGGTGCGAGAAAGAGCATACCACAAGTGCACCCAGGAAAATAATTGCCTACACCGTGTGTCGGTTGTATTTATATATAAATAGTTGAAACAACAATAATAACATGGATACGATCAAATAAAAGTGCTTGCAACTAAATCGATGGTTGTATCAATCGAATTACGATTGTTTTTTCATTGACACTCGGTTAGTTGTGGTAACCAATTTTAAACTTTCATTATAGTATCATATGATCTATTTTTGGTTGTGACAACCAATGTTTTATTCTTGACAACAGAAGTTGTATCAGTAGAACAAAGATTATTATTATTGCAACGACTGTTACGGCGGTAACATAAAATAAAAAAGCAGGAGGCTTGCGGTAAACTTTGTCAAAGTCGCTGTGTGTGTTGACAAATACGTTAAAAAGGGGCAAATAAAAATAACAGTTACTTACCGCAGTTTTTGCACCTCCTCTTTTGAGCAGTAAATGTAATGTCGGTTCTTGATGATCTCGCTAATTGGCATAAACATATAATAATGTCAAAGAGGAATGCTAAAACTGCGGCTTAAAAGGAAACGTCACGAATGATCATTCACAATAACTGCACACAGAATACAGTTTGGTTGCCTCAACCGAATTATTTGCCAACCGAATTTTGGTTGTTCTGTCTACTATCATGCGATTCCATCATGACAACCAACAGAAAAAATATTAAGAAATAATCGTTTTTTTGGTTATCCCAATAATTTCCCAAATTTAGAATAATTAAATGTATTGTGGGAAATACACCGAATACAACCGAAAGATTGATTTCTGTTCTTTTGCTGATACATGACAAACAAAAAATAAAATTACTCGACATAAATAAATCTTCAACATTTTGTTCAAGAGCGGTATATGTAGTCAAAAATAATCTCGTGTGGATAATAATGTGTGGAATGCAGAATATGTTGTGCAAAATGTTTTACATAAATAAAAAAATAAAAGCAACAATCATGAAATTCAAAGCACAGGGTTAAGCAATATTTGCATAAAAATTTTGTGTTTTTTTTCGTGTACTAAATTTTGTGTCAAATATTTCCACATCTCATAATAGTGATGAATTTGTAATATGGGATTTTTAATTTTGTTATGAATTGTTTGGTTTTTTGTTCAATAAATAAAAAAAAATAATGAAAACTGTTTTCAATTAATTGTCGGTAGTATATGACTGACAAATAGTCAGAACAACCAATTTTTTAAAATAGTTGGTTGTGTAAAATACAGCAGATATTTTTAGCCACCATTTTCGTAGTTGGCGCAACCAAATATGATTGTTGTCAACATGGAAGCAGAAGTATACCACAACCAAAATGTTTGTTGTCCTGATGGAATCGCATGATAGTAGACAGAACTACCAAAATTCGGCTGAGGCAACCAAGCTGTATTCTGTATGTGGCTCTGATGGTTCAAAGATGGACGAAGGCACGGGGGCAGGATTCTTTAGATATCTCTTGGTATAAGTAGGTCTTATGGAAACCCGACCCTTGATTAACCAACAAAATCTATGGCTAAACGAGCAAATATCAGTCTATGTTAACAGTTATTACGGCCTAGGTAGTAAATGATTGTCCATTGGAATTACAACAATTGACACACATGATAAGGGACTAAGCTGGGTCCCTGGTCACTGTGCTAGAAATGAAAATGATGATGAACTCGCACAAAGGGGATCAACGATTGATGCCACAAGAGCAGAATCGTCGCCATATCCCCAATTATGCTAATTCATCGGTAACATAGCGTGATTCTACAAAAATCACGAAAACCGGAAATGGTCAAATCACTAGATCTTTTTGGCCAGCCACGTCGAAATCTATGACCAGAAATCTTTTGAACCTTACAAAGAGCGATATTCGCTAAATGGTAGGTAGGCACGCTGACTAGGCACTGCAACTTAAGATCACTAACATCAGTCGACTCTGTGAGGATGAAGAGGAACTAGAGACAATCCCTATCAAGGCGAAGGCAATGTTACCTAGGTGATTACATGAACCAAATCATCTATCTCTATCATCCCACCATATCGACAGGATTTTGGGCTTTTTTGCATGCCTGATATGGCTAGGCATGACACCAACTCATCCATATGCCTCAACAAGCAATGTTTTGAGGAAACAATAAAAATTAATAACATATTATTTAATGTTATTTTTCTATCTTATTATTTCAAGTAGACTGGCTAAAATATCTCTTTATAATACGATAAATTTCAATCTAATCACCGTAAAAAACCGCCAAAAATTAGCAATTATAAAAATAGCTCACTCACTTCAAGAGTCACATAACTCACAAACTATCAAGATGTGTAACGTTTAGTCTGTATAAAAAGATAAGTAACAGGATGTTGTGTTTACTTATAAAATAATTTTCGCTGAGATTACTTTATGGACATTTGCAAAATTCGAATTTCTGTAAGGCAGGGATGCCAACTTAGTGCTTTTCAGACCACTCAATACGCGAAAAGTTGTCAGTTAGCGCCAAATGAAAAAAAGCACTAACTGTACGCTTTTTAAATTTTTCGTTAGTGCTTTTGACTCTTTTCGTACATTTGTCAGAACAAATCTGGTAACATAAAGAAATTAGACAAATATATTATACTTCAAGATTTGCCATCATACGCCACAATTTGCATCAAATCTTTACGAAAGTTGGCATAGAAAAGCCAATAATAAACTCTGGCAATTTTTATGAAATTTGTGGAAGACCCGTTTCTCATCAGATCTTTAGGTTAGGTTAGGTTGAAGAGAGGAGACGTTTAAACGTCTCATGTCCATGGACATACACTTAGGCCAGTGGTTCGGCCTGTTGTGCGCTCCTTATTTATGATCTTTTTATACCTCACGAGTTACAGAAAATCGGTACTAGACACGAATTTTCTCAGTATCTTCCAGTCATATTCTCTGAGATGAGTCAAGTCTGGTAATATGTCGTTTCGATGTTTTCTCTGCATGCCCTGCATTCGTCGTTTCCTGCTAGTCCTATGCGATGAAGATGTGCTTGTAAGCTTGAGTGTCCCGTTAGAACACTCATCATCTTACTAATATCGATCTTGTTTAGTTTCAGAAGACTTCTTGTTTTCTTTTCATTTGGGTCACCCCACAGTATCTTTGCAGTTGCTCCTACTGTTGCGCTATTCCACACAGTTTTATGAGCCATCACTGCCCAGTGCTTCAACTCATTTTTCGTGGCTTCGAAAGGTTTCCAATTTTTCAAGTTTATTACTCGAAGTTCTCTGCCCTTTGAAGCCAAGTTGTTTGCCCGTTCATTTCCAATCACTCCGTTGTGTCCTGGTACCCAGCAAATACGCAACACAGTTCTGGATTTGACCCTTTCCGATGTTATTGCTTGAATCGACATTTGGCTATCTGTGAAGATGTTGGCATATTTAGGCTTTGTCGTGTTACTGAGCCAGTTCACACACTCCGTGATTGCTCGAACTTCTGCTTGAAATACCGTGTTATGGTCAGGGAGGCGGAAGTGAAGTTCGACTTCTGGTTCATCAATAAAAAGTCCCAGACCCGTCCTTCCTCCTCGCTTGGACCCATCCGTGTAGCAGCTGGTTCCCACTGGCACATGGGCCAAAGTTCCATTTTCCCAGGAGCGTCTGTCTGGCACAAACGTATCACAGGTAGCTGTAAGCCGCACTTCAGGAATGCGGTCCGAGATTTCTGACGTTTGAATGTGACCAACTAGATATTCTAAAATCTTCTGATGGTACGACTTGTGGTCTCGATTTATCCACTCACCCATCACTTGTAGACGTCTTGCTGTGAGGGCTGCCTCATACTTTATACGGATGTCTATTGGTTGAATGTGCAGTATAGTCTCCAACGCTTTTGTTGGTGCAGTTCTAAATGCCCCGCTTATGCCTAGACAGCACATACGTTGCATTTTTTGCAAAGGTATTACGTTGCACTTCTTGTCCATTGATGTCCACCACACTACAGAGGCGTAGGTGATTATTGGTCTAATCACGCTCATGTAAAGCCAGTGAGTCATATTTGGACGTAGTCCCCATTTTAAACCTATAGCTCTTCTGCACAACGACCAACATCTGTGTGCCTTTGTAACTCTTTTTTCAAGATGATATTTCCAGTACAGTTTCTGATCCAAGATTACTCCCAAGTATTTTACCTTTTTAGTTATAGCAATTGTCTTATTCAGGAATCGAGGCGGGGTAAAACGTGGGATCTTCGTTTTCCTTGTAAATAGACATATTTCTGTTTTGTCTGGGTTAACATTTAATCCCCTTGGTTGTGCCCAGTTATATGCTATGTTACGTGCCTCTTCAGCTCTTCTGCATAATAGATTTGGATGAAAGCCCCTTAGAAGTATTACAACGTCGTCTGCATAACAGACTGGTTTAAGTCCTTCATTGGTGAGGGCTTTTAGGAGACTGTGTATCGTCGTAACCCATAGAAGAGGCGATAAAATGCCCCCCTGAGGTATACCACGATTTACCTTGTCTCTAATTTTTACGTCATATGACCCACAAATAATCCACCTATTCCTTAGCATATTGTTGATCCAGTTTTTCAGCGCCCGGTCAACCTGAAACTCGTCTAAGGACTGGATAAGTGTATCGGTCTGTACATTGTTAAATGCGCCCTCAATGTCTATGCAAACAGCAAGTGTATACATTTCTTTACTGAAGGACTCTTCTATGTGGTGCACTACCTCATGCAGAGCTGTTTCCACTGATTTTCCTTTGACATAAGCGTGTTGTTTGAATTTTAGCCTGTCATCCGCTATTTTACCTTTGAACATGTCATCAATTATTCGCTCCATTGTTTTTAACAGGAAAGAAGTAAGGCTAATGGGTCGATAAGCCTTTGGGGTCGTGTAACTCGCCTTGCCAGGCTTTGGTATGAAGACCACCCTTGATTCCTGCCAGTTTTTTTGGGTATACGAATGGGTTAGGCATGCAGTGAACACTCCAGCCAGATGAGTTGATACCAGATCCACCTCATTCTGCAGAAGTGCTGGAAATATTCCATCCGGTCCCGCAGCCTTAAAGGGAGAGAAACTTTTTATCGCTTCTTTAACCATACCATCTGTTATATCCGTAATAGGTACTTCATGCAATACATTTTCATTCTGTAACTGTTCCTCTGTTGGTCCAGCATTACCAGTCGGAAAATGAGTTTTCATCAAGAGCCTTACGGTATCCTCTATAGTTTCCATCCTTTTACCCGTTTCATCCACCAGTGTTTCGGTTTGGACATGAGTTTTTGAGAGGAACTTTTTCATTTTAGACATGCTGTTAACGCTGTCTACCTGTTCACAGAAAAGCCTCCAGGAGTTACGTTTCGCCGATCTAACGATTTTATTGTATTCTTTGAGTCTTCTGTGGTAGTCGTCCCAATATACGGATTGTTTTTTACGTCGAGCTCTATTGTAAAGTCTGCGAACATCTTTGCCAATCGAGCGAATTTGTCCTGTCATCCAGGGTTTCTCAAAGGCAGATTTCCTTTCTCGAAGTGGGCAACTATCTTCGAATGATTTTACAAGAGCCTCGGTAATCTTCTTAACATTGATATCAATGTCTTCTGCACATAGATAATCGCGTGTAGGCTGCCCCAATCGATTTCTAAGTAGATTTCCGAATTTAGTCCAGTCGGTCTTAGCCTTGTTACGGAAACTTATGGGGTTTGGCGGTGGCCGTATAATTTTAAACCTTATATAACGGTGGTCTGAATAGGAGTGTTCATCCGAAACCCTCCACTCATGAATCTCATCAATAAGATTTTCTGAACATATCGTTATATCTAATACTTCTTCCCTAATTTTGTTAACAAAGGTTGCAGTGTTTCCTATGTTAAGAGTTATGAGGTCATTTGTATTCAAAAATTCGATAAGGGCGTGTCCCCTTTTATTGGTGTTAGTACTACCCCAAGCGATATGATGGGAGTTGGCGTCACATCCAGCTAATGACACATTACTTGTGTGTTTGGATTCCCTCACCAGACGTTGTAATTCCGACGTAGGTGGCAATGTCGGCGCATCGAATGGCAGATATATTGACGCCAGGTTCATATTTCCATTACCTTGCCTCAACACCGTTGCGTCCAATGTTGACAACTCTGGAGAGAAAATAAAACATACTGGTCTGTTCTGTAATCACGGCGATTTGAAATCACGGTGATTTTAAAATCACCGGCGACTTAACTTCACTTTTGGAGTTCGAAATCACCCGAACATATTTCGAACAATCTTTTTTGGGAGGCTATGAACAATAAACCGGGCGATTTCGAACTCCAACAGTGACTGTAAGTCGCCAGTGATTTTAAAATCACCGTGATTTAAAATCACCTTGCTACAGAACATACCCGATAAGTTTTTATGGCACAGAATACAAGTCCTTGGACGAGTACCTGTGTTAGCGTAGAAAAGGTTATAGTTCACATGGTTTAATCCAGTAACCTTGTTGCTAGTTGTCCATGGTTCCTGGATCAAAGCAATATGAACCCTGCCTTTATTTATGATATCCATCAGAGCGTTGGGTGCTGTCTCGCTCCGGTGGAGGTTTATCTGGATGACCTCTATCATTGTCCTTCCAGTAAAAGTTTCTTTTGGGAGTCTATCCTATCTGGTGGCACCCTCTCTTTATTTGGTAGTGGGTCATTCTCCTCCTTTCGTTCACTGCCTATTACACAATCTTCCAGTCGACAATTTTGGGAGGCGGTGTTATTTTTTGTCGCTCCCTCATTGGTTTGAATCGTTTTGTGGCTCTTTTTATTTTGATCACCACCTTTGCTGGGAACTTCCTGCAAAAGTGGCGGTACTATTGGTGAACTGGTGGTGTTATTGACTACTTCCACATCAGTTTTTGGCAGTGTCTCACTTGTCTCCATCCGTTCAATACCAGTGTTTGCCTCTTCAGACAGTATATTTGGGCTCGATTCATTTGTCCTGCCAATCGGGACCTTTCCAATTTTGAAAAAGACTGTCCAGATCATGACAAGATTGTTCTTGGATTCTGGGTCTATGCCTAACACGAGGAGAGTACCCTCGGTATCATCCTTCCTATAGAAGACTTCCCACTTTCTCACGGAAAGTTTTGAATTCTGTTTGCCAATGATGTCGAGTATGTACTCTGATGAGAACTTACTGGGACATCCCTTAACATATAGGGTCGTTTTTATGAGTTCGGGAATGTCGCTTTTCCTTACCAATTTTAGCTTTGCGCCGTCCCAAGGTGAGGGGAAGCTATTCACAAGTTTTACGAGGACACCAGCGCAGCGTTGTGATGCCAGCCTTAGCATCAAAACACCCCTCTCAAACTTGCAACTCATTACTTCGATTGGTGGTTCATCCTTAGATTCGAGGACGTATTCCGCTTCCCTCGTATAGACCAAATCTTCGAAGTTACTCTTTTGGTCTTCGGGGATTCTGCCAGATGCACTACTGCTATCAATTATGGCGTAGCATAGATCGTCTCGAAAATGTTGTTTAGCTATATTAGAATAAGACGGTGGCTTCTTACCCTTCTTTATGGCCAATTGATTTTTCCGTGTCTGTAGAGTCTTTTTGGTTAAAGCCTCATCCTTAACGGATGATTTGGTTGACTTGAACTGCGTTATTGGGTCAACTTTACCGCGCACAATCGAAGGACCCAGACTAGAGACCTCCTTTTGTGTGGTTACGTTAGGCTTATCCGAATTACTGGAAGACGGCGAGCCCTTTTTCTTCTTAGTCACTTTCACAGCGCAATGTTCTTCGGGAGACCTGACTCTTTTAGCGGCCTCCATGTTTGTATTGGAGGTAGAATTGTCAGGTTCATCCCGTAATAGGTTCTGTCGGTTCAACTTATTCAGTTTCCTTCTTTGTGCCCCTGACAGTCTCTTTGAGTTAGCAACAATAGTGATATTGTTTTCATTTGATGATTCAGAGTCAGAGTCCCCAATGGCTTTAAAAGGCTGGGGTTGCTTAAAGCCCCGGCTGGGTTCTGCTTCATCTGTCTTATCATTTGTTTTGCCTGCGGCTGGATGTGCTCTTGTTTCATTTTCGACTACGGGATCCAAGGCACCAAAGCTCGTGGAAGTTGCTTGCTCACGATTGTTTGATAACGACGACACATGACTCGTGAGTGAATCAACGCTTGTCGCCGGCAGTGGGTTTTCCCTCCCCTGCGCCGTAATCTCCTTCGTCTTTTTTGGTTTAATCATAAATTGGTTGGGGGAGACACCCCCATAGCCAGTTTTAGCCCGTAATAGGTAAGTCGGTATAGGCCTTCCAGACTGAGCTCAGAAATATCTGTCCAGAGACCGATGCATCCAATTCAACCTACGCTTTATAAACAACAAACCTCCTGGTTGCGTAGTAGGTAGGTGAATAGGTATTGCGTAATAGGTTAAAAACTATCCGCTCTGCGATAACACGTCCGTTCGCTACGACAGGCGGCGACTGATCAGCCATCAGATCATCAGATCTTTAAGTACATACAATTTAGTATATAACGGTTCCTTCAACCGAAATTGGACCCATCAAATTTAAAGAAAATTGGTTCAGATTTAGATATAGACTCCATAACATTTATATATTTTCCAATGTTAAAAGTAGACGCCTTAACTTTTTCAACTAACGTGATTCTAACTAGGATACTCTCCCGGCTTCAAGACCATTTTGTTTCTATATTATTATAGAAACAAGTATTTTATACATGGCGGTGTATAAATATGTATTAAAAATTGGCAGCACATATACTGGATCATGATTTCTGAGCCGTGACACTCGTTATCAACAGTTCTGCTGCAATTGTATGGGAGATACGGAGCTCTATATGGTTGACTTCAACACGCAAGCGAATGAGAAATCTTTGTGAAACCACACATCTCCAAAAACAATTGTTAACCAAAGTTAATACAAAACAACCTTGAAAAATTTGACGGGAATAGGTACAGATTTAGGGTTGTCCCCTGAATATATTTCTATATCCTGATTTTGAATCTAAGCGCCATAAAATAAATATGTTTGAACTATTATTCTCATTAAGAAAACAACGTTGATACCATTTGACAAAACATATTTCGTTTTATTCTGCTCTGATGGGGGCGGATATATAATGTTGTCGTCTCGCCCGACTAAAGCGTGGTACTATGTTCATTTTTCGCGTTGAAATCCCATATAAAAACAAAGTCGCGAAAAAACTGCGAAATTTATTCGTTTGCGGTACTATGTTTATTTCAACGCGAAAAAGTAACATTTTGCACCACGACAAATTTAACGCCGTTACAAATTGAACGCCGCAACAAATTTAATGCCGCCACCGTCACACTCCCATTTGTTTATATTTATTTTTGACCGCAAGAATCTCAACTGTTGTAAATAATAAAAATAAAATTTCCTAATAAAGAATAATATATTAAATTATCTTCCGAAATAAAGAAAAAAGAATGCAAAGATGTGAAAGGCAAAATAATTATGTTTATGGAATAAACCAGAAGAGCGAAATTCCAGTTGGATTGCAGTGCAAAAGCAAACAAAATTTGCAAAACAGTGGAAGGACATGTAACTAAATGTAATAATGTGAAATTTGTCTTGTAATTAGATATGTACATTTATGTTTGTATGTTTAGAACAATTGTGTGCAAAAGCCTAAGAAAACATTATGGACGACTAACGCTACTAATACAGTAGGAATTGGACAGTGCCTGTGTTTTCGATTTGGAAATAGTTGTAAAGAACATACAGAGTTAGTTCTTGCCAGCCATAAAAGTTGGAAGAAGATATTCCGTTTATGGATGGAAATATAATTTATATATGTCAACAAATATAATGTAAATGCTTAAATATAATAATAAAACATATTTTTCGATTAATCAAAACATCATTTTATTTATTTATATTTGTACAACGGTAGGAAATTATTTCGTTATTTATAAAATTGTACTACCCTGACTTTTCATGTCTCACAAACATCGCCACCGCATCAACACAAAATAAATAATTTATGTATAACATTAGCACAATGATCTCCAACAATATTTCCATTCTGACATTTAAATTAACTATTTTCTAAGTCGGCATTATTCCAAGTGTTTATTGATTCGAATTTTATCTTTTGTTTGTTTACAAGAATGTTAGCAAAAAGAAAAAAATTCACATTCATATACACACATACATACATATAAAAGTGACACTTTGACACACACACTTCCAAATTGCAATTCGATTTTGTAAAAAAGCGTTCCATTTTTCAACTCGAAATAACATTTTGCGAAATTTTTTCGTGCCAAAAAAACATAGTACCTACCTTAATGCAATATAATAGTTTAGTGCCTTTTTTCGGGTTTTCAATTTTTCATTACCCTTTGCTTCGGAAAAAGTTGGCATCACTGACATCAAAAACTTAAAGCGCCCTGGAGACGATCAAATAATTCCATCAAATCTTTAAGTGTGTGGGTGCAATCGGCTTTCGTCGGCTACACGTACGCGTTGTCGACTCTGTTTGATGAAAATCAAAAAATTTTGATTTTCTAATTTGATGGCGTTCTATTTGATGGTCTCGCGTTATGTTTGACAAAAACAAGCTCAGTTGCGTAGTGAACGCCGACATGACAAGTGCGCGGATGAAAACTAATTTAGTGAACGCCGACATGGAGAAGTACGCGGATGAAAAAAAGTTTCCGCTGTTTATACCAGTTTTTCATCCACTCTTTCTTTTTCCTTTTCATGTTATCTTTCTTCTTTTTTAACAAAACTGCTGCACAAGACAACAAAAGTAAATCATCATCCGACGACGACATAATAACCAAACACAACGAACTCAAAATACCAAGTGATGTTTGACGTATTTATTTGAACGTTTGCGGGCAACACACGAGCGCACCACACTAATACATACACACTGATGAAATTATTTGATCGTCTCCTGGGCGCTTTAAATTTTGAGTTGTCTCTCTTGAAGTGAGTGAGCGATATGTACTACGCAAATCAAGGGAAAAAAGCCGCCAAAGAAAAAATCCGCCACCATCGTTGAAATAACGCCGTCGATAACATTCACAACTAAAACTCAGTTATCGTTCGAAATGTCATCTCTAAGTTGCATTAGAAGCAGTAAACTAAACAGCCTTCATCAAACGTAAATAAAGAAACGCAAAATGTTTCTGTATCAGACACAATAACAAAGGAGAGGCGCAAGCAGCACGGCAGCGCTGGGAAAAATCAGCAACAACTGAACTATCAAATGGTGATATTCTCTTGAACTGCAAACAATAACAAAAACGCAAGCAACGGGCAAAAGGCGAAAAGATAAGCGAGCCTGAAAACAGCACACCATCCACATTATACGGGCAGCAGCAACAAACATGAGGAAGACGATTTGAACACAATCAATCCACAACCCATACGAACATTTATCTACTTTTCCATTTTCTCCAAATAAAATAAGGCAAAACAAGCAGAACAGACAATAACATTGGCCGCCAAACGAGCAGCAGTATCAACTGTAATCCCAGCAACAACGGTCGCCGCCACAGGAATTATCCAAAAGAATGCCAGAAAGAGGAAGAGTTGATGGTAGTGTTGGCTTGGCAGTGGGTGTTAACAGTCAAGCGGCCTCCTACCCAACATGGGTAAGTTTTTCGCCCCTGTAGTGAGAATACGTCTAGGCTAGACATTTGAAAATATTTGTATTCTTGTTTTATGTTTACAGATCGGCTTCATTTTCATCTTCAATTTGATAGTGGGTACTGGTGCCCTTACCCTACCCGGAGTTTTTGCCAAAGCGGGCTGGTTACTATCGTTAATTGTCATTGTGCTGTTGGGTGTGATCTCATATATCACAGTAACATTTATCATTGAATCTATGGCGGCTGCAAATGCTGTAAAAACGTGGCAAAATTTACAGGTTCTTAAACGTAGTTACGATGTAGGCATCCCTTTCCCCGCTCCTTAACGACTAAGGAATTGTACTGATTATAAACGAAAATATTTATGTAGGTCTTTTTTCATTCCATACAGTTCGACTCACGAGAAGATTTGCGTTCAACGGCAGTTGCTACGGAAAATGAAACTGATATTGAGACTGACGATCCAGGGGCGGCTTTGCTGTCGCACCAACAACAGATGGATGCATCGGCACGTCTGGAACGTATGCCGTTATATGCTCAACATTCCACATTACTCTACTACAAACTGGATGAGAAATTTGAATTGGGAGAAATGGCCGCATTGTTCTTTAATGATGTTGGTCGTATTCTATTCTATTTATGTATATCCATTTACTTGTATGGCGACTTGAGTATTTATTCGGCAGCAGTGGCAAAGAGTTTGCGTGATCTGTTTTGGTAAGTGGTTCTTAATACGACGATTTGCCTTAGGCGCCGCCTTTAGGTATGTTTGTTTAGTTGTTTCATTATTTCAAAGCTAGAGAACAGAATGCGTGCAGACGTAAATTTTGTAAAGACTGAACCTCGATTCATGGAGTAAACATTTCATTGTTAACAATTTGCAAAAAATGCCGGTAGCCAATTTTAAGCGTTTAATTTTTGAATATAAATGACAAACGTTTTGCTTATTTTCTTCACTAATACTCGATTCTAGGCTTCTATGATAGGTTTCTCTTTATAACGTGTAAATTAGTTTGTTGTAGCACCATCTTCATGCCAAGTTGGCCATCTTTACAGCAATCTGCATTTTGTTGTTTCTTTATTGTTTTTATGTATTTGACATATATTTTACATTGCAACGTGAGTGAATCATATGGAGTTTCAATGTTCCTTCCCAAAGCAGCTCGTAACTGATATGCTGCTTGTAGTATGACTCATTTATTTATTACATTATTAATATTCCCCTTCTTATGAGTATTATTAATAGATATCGTCAAGTTGCAACGCATCAATGTGGGACAGAATGCAATTCTGAAAACATATTCATCAAACATATTTATCACCCGAATATTTTATATAGAGGAATGTTGAAAAAAATGACGGTAGCGTGAATATGATATTCATGATTTTAAAGTATATTGTGCAAAGATTTCAGACAAGTGGAAATATAATAGGACAGGGACGTACTGGAATGGTATCCCAGTAGATCTTACCATAGTGCTGAGTTTCAGCCAGGGCACTGGAAGAATTTAACAACATTTCATGTTTTCATCATAATTAGAGTTTCTGCTGCTAAAAATAACTCCACATCATCTGATCGCCCAAGACAACAGGGAAGCTAAAAATAGACATAATATTATTAGGACTATTAACAGAAATGCAGCGCTTCTAGTGAAGAATAGAAACAGTAAAACTCCAATAACATCCATTCCCTGAAATTAACAGTTAAATGTTAATTAACATCTGGACAACTCTGTGTATAGATGAAAAACAACATAAGGTTCTCGCTATAATCGGATATATGCCAGAACGAAGTCTGTAATAAAAACAGACTTAAGGATTACCAACTCGAAGTCTCCAAGCTGCTACAACAACAACAACAACCCATATTTAGCGACTTGGTATTTAAGGGTTATACCAAAATTGTATTTTCATTGCTCCCGGGATGATTATAAATAAGTTGTTGTAGTGGTATTGACAATAAGATGTTGTAGCTTCAAAAATTCTATTTTTTTTTATAAAAATGATAATTTCCAGTACACTGTCTGGGAAACGATCCCAGCTTCTTCGGAATCCAAGTCTTGCGCACAACCCACTGAGCTGGGAAAGCCTTGGCCAATAATTTTGGGTTGAAAGTGTCCCGTTCTTTGCGCAGGATATATGCCTCACACATCTAGCTCATAACTTCCAAGTATATATGTAACTTTTTTAAACATATATTTTTATGGAAATCGTTGTAGAAGTAACTGATCACTTCAGTAACAACTCTTGGGCTGTTCGTTTGAGCGCTTTTTCAATATGAGATGTCTATGCTTTTTCGTTCGTGTCATTTATTCTGGCAGACCACCTTATCTTATTTTGGATTAGATCTTTTTAAATTCTTGCAGAAATACTCAAATTCTTATCGAACACTCAACCGATCGATTCATAAACAATCATTTGGAACCGGCTCCCCTCCAGTATCAAGAATTTTTCAACAACTGCAAACAAATTTAAGGAAATTCTCCTAATTGTATAGTCCAAATATGGGCTTTAGTTGAAATGAAAAAAGAATTTTTATTGAAGTCTCTAATTCGTTTACGATTTTCTTTGTATGTTCTAGACAAACCGGCTTATTTTATTTTTTTTTTATTCAACTGAAATATATAAAGCCTTCAAGGTCATTAAAGCCTCTTTCGAAACCTTTCAGCCAACTTAAATAATATTAAATTAAAAAATCTATTAACATTTCAGTGATCATCCAAATGCAACCGCCACCTCCAATTATACTACAACCTCAATGGATTTTGAGCTTGATACGTCATGGAATTTGTCCGTGGCCAACAATGAAACAGACGAAGATGCCATCATGCTGTGCTGGAAGAATCACACACTCACGCGCTTAAACGTCTATCGTTTGTTTCTGGTGGGTTTCATCTGTGTCTTTGGGCCATTTGCTGCATTTAGTGTACAAAAAACCAAATATTTGCAGATCATAACAGTCATCTTTAGATGGTGCGGTAAGTATTAGAAACAATAAAACAACTAATAGCGACTCATGTTCACCTTTACATATTTTTTATTTCCTCTTCTTTGTCGCTTTAGCTTTCATATTTATGATCTCGATTGCTGTGAAGCTACTCATTACGGATGGTGCCAAAGGTCATCCGGTCTCAATGAATATCTATGGCATACCCGCTCTCTTTGGTGCTTGTGTTTATTCCTTTATGTGTCATCATTCGCTGCCCAGTCTCTTGGCACCCATACGTGATAAGCTGTCTGTGAGTCGGATTTTATGCGCTGATTATCTGGTGATCTGTTTATTCTATATACTGCTCGCCATGACGGGAATTTTTGCATTCGATCGTCTGGAAGATTTGTACACGTTAAATTTTATCCCCGATCAGACGGATGATCGCAGTTTCGTTGCTGAACTGCTGGTGGGCATCGACTACTTTTTGGCTTTGTTTCCGGTCTTTACATTGTCGGCCAGTTTCCCCATCATTGCCATAACATTACGCAACAATCTGCAGACATTGTGTTTGGATATGAGCCGTTTTGAATCGTACAATTACTTTGTACGACGCATTATGTTTCCTATGCTGGCAGTGATACCACCATTCGCTATAACCTATTTCACCGAAAGCCTGACTTCTTTAGTGGCATTTACAGGAAGTTATGCTGGTGCTGCCATTCAATATATCATACCAATTGCTTTGGTATACTATGCTCGAAACACATGTCGCGAGTTGTTGGGTAGTGGCGTGGCAAATGATTTCCAAAGTCCTTTCCGTAGCCCCTATTGGCTGGTTTTTGTATTGCTTTGGTCTCTGGGCTGTGTTTCTTTGGTTACTTTGAATTTCTTCCTGGATGTCACAGCGTAAAGTGTGCTCACAATAAACATCTCTCTCCAACTATCAGATGTGATCGGTAAAGCGATTTCAATGACAACGCTTTTACTTATGTATATCAATTTTTAATATTAAAATTCCATTTTTAATGGAAACAATGGAATAGAAGAAGACATTCCTTCACGTCCAAATATAAAAAATCAGTGGAAAACCTCACTCATTGAAAACCAATTTATCTGTCGTCACTGACACTCACTCGCAACGGGAAGGAATGTCTTCTTATATTCTTTAAAAATGTGTCATTGAAATCCCTGTTTGTATTTATAAACAAACGTCTTCCGTTTATGGCATTAAGGGAGCTCCTCCGAAGCTCTCACTTAGTAATTATACGGCCAAAAAGGTTCAATGTTCATGTGCTCAATCAGAGAATATTGTAGAAAAACAAATCATATACACTTATAAACCCTCCAATGATCTGAACTAATCGATAACTTCCTAAAAAAGTACATTTTACTAAAGCAAAAACAAAGTGTTGAAAATTTTAATTTCTCTATTTACTAGTCCCTAAGTAGAACTGTAAAAGTTTTTTGTGTACTATAACTTATTAATTTTAAGTATAAAATATATATATATATATATATGGTTTATATATAGAAATAATATACATAAAGTATGTATGCTATATGTAAATCTGAACTGAATTAATTGTGGCGTATCCATGTGAACCAATGTTATTAAGATTTTCGTTTTTTATTTTTGGAACATAACATGAAGAGATCTATTTTAAAATTAACGTTGAATATCTATACATATTATTATTAAAACTTAAAATATATATTTTAAATATAAAATTGTTAACGAGTTGTTATTTTTATTGTCCGTGATATTTGTATCGTGTATCGGCTTTCATTGACATTTTTTGCTGAGGCAAAAAATGTTGACGATTGTTGTGCCCTCATTTTTACTATAGTATCGGTGTCACTATCAGAATCGATTTAACAGTCCGTAATTTTCGGGTCCGAGTTTTTATATGAAGCCGATATAAAAAGTTCTCTCCGATTTAACATGCTTAAGAAGTCATATTTTATAATCGTTGTACATATTCCAGTGAATCTGTAAATATGTGTGGGGCGTACAAGAAGCGGATTGGCAAATACTCGTATTTTTCTCTTAAATGTAGATTGTACTGTACCGAATTATATGTGTTTATGTGCACTGCTATCAAAGTTAGGAGCTATTCTTATTTGGTGTGGTTGACAATTTTGTGTAGGAGGTAGCCAAAGGGCATTATAACTGTACAAAATTTGAGAAAATTCGTATAGAAGTTATTAGAGAATCAATCGCCCATGTGATGGCAATCGCATTTCGCCTAAAATTGGCGATTGTGATTTCAAGTCACAAAATGCATGGTCTGAATTCTTTTTTAGCACAACAATTTTGATTTATTAAAATCAAAATATTAATTACAGTGATAAATAACTACATCCATGTCTGCATTTTATTAATATTTAATTTCGAAGACCATTAAAATTGATGGGGAAATTTTTGCGTTTTCAACTCACGCGATTGTCATCACATGGGCGTATATTTTACTAAATTTTAAACCTTTGTGAGGGAGGTACAAGAAAGAGCGATGCAATGTGGCCTATCTTCGGAGAGGGGTAAACGAACCGGTGATTTCCGACCCTTCCTGCAGTGCCGAATTATTACATCTGACTGGGTTTTCAGGGCGGCCAACGTCTCTGATCGACTCAATTTATTTCCCAACCACATTTGATAAAGCTGAAATCACTGTGATATCCAGAACCTTATTAGATAGTCAGATCATCCATTAAGCTGGCAAGGACGCTTTCTTGGCTTACGCCCGATAGAGAGTGTTCGTACATTACTGCAGACTACAGCTGCTGTAACTCATTATATTGTCATGCAGCGTGTACAGCTCGTCTCGTCATTCATGGTCGTTGGTCCAGTGTCGTTCAAAGTCTACCCAACTGAAATGTTCCTACTGGTTTATAATATAACTCGTTCCGTTTTCATTACATTTTCTTAATATAATTTAAAGCCAGTAGGCCAGTTAAAGGTAAATTACAAATTCTTAAAAAATTCTTCTTCAAAAACGTGATGTACATTTCTGATGTTCCTCTAAAGACAGAGTAAAAGGCGTTTTTATAAATTAAAATCAAAGCTACAATAAAAGTTTATTACAAAAAAAGAAGTCATTTTTTCACAGATATGCAAAGCATTTTGCATAATTGTGATATTTTCTTAATAACGTACACAAATTAAATAAGATGTTTCATTAACTTAATCAACCTTCTTACTCTTTGGCTTCTTAGCCGCAGCCGCCTTAGCGCCAGCTTTCTTACCGGCAGCAGCACTCTTTGCATCAGATTTATTCCAATAGTACAACATTTGGGCAACAATGACACCATTGGCAAAGGAGGAGGCGCAGAATGTTAGAATCATCATCTTATCGCCAGTCTCTTGGATCGAAGTGAAAATGCGGGCCAAAGAGCCGGCGAACAGTAGGAATACTGTGGCAGCCGACAATTGTCCAGTGGAACCATTTTTGTAGTTTGTAAAAGCTTGTGACAATTTACCCGTTAACAAGATGGGAATATTAAGACTTTGTACTGTAACCAACACCTTGAAGGGCGTCAGACCGGAACATAGGACGTAGACAAGGCTAGCGTAGAAGACACAGAAAACCATAGATTTCACTTTTGAACCACTGAAGAAAAGCACCATAGCAGCAATGGCCGCCGTTTGGAAAGCCAAGAAGGTATTATCTCCCCAGGCACTGAAGGGGAAACCATTTACATAACTGTAGGACATGTGGAAAGTGATGGCGGTCAAATCCAAGAGCACAGAGATCAAATTGATACCTTCGCCTGATTTGTTTTTGAGAATTTTTAGGACTTGCGGCACTTTGACTAGTAAAGAGCCGGCAATAATGGCAAGACCCAGTCCTTTGCTTAGTAAAGCTTTAAAACAGGGAACTGTATAAATAGGATAAGAACAAAAATCAACGTTTATCATTATTCATTAACTCGAATTACTCACCATCAAAATAGTTATGTTCCTCAAAGTAATTATCGAAACAATCCTCACTCATGAGAAATAGGGCTCCTTTCTTAACCAACTCCATGTTTGTCTGTTAGTACTGCTTAGGTAATTGTTCCAATTTTTTTATTTTAGAAAATTAGTGTTTTCGCAATCAGCCGGTCTTCGATTGACACGTCTAACTTAGCTGCTATTCTACTTACTGTACTATTGAACCTTTCCGGCTTGCCTCAGAACTGAATCAGCTGTGCTGTGTCGTCTTATCTCGCTGCTGCCGCCGTCGTCTGCTGCCACCGATAGATATACTTTTGTAGGTTTGGAGTTTTTATGCTGGCTGTTGATAAATACTTGCACTTGTTGGCTAGTTAGCATTCGTAATTGTCTTCAATTGTGTTTTTGATTAATTTTCCTATCAAACACTCACTGAATACAACAACAATGCCACTAATAAAAGTAAAATTCACAAAATGTGAATGAGATAATTTATGAACATTTGATAAAAGAGAATGGTTGGTCGAATGAGGAGAGAGGGAGAGAGCACAGGTAACGTATTTGTTGTCAAATACGCTGCCGCAACAGGGTTGCCAGAACTGGGGTTTTGACCCCAATACTGGGGTTTAGTCAATGCAAATTGGGATAAAAAAATATAATTTGGGGATGGGGTTTTTGTTAGGGGATTTTTGTACATTTTGTTGGGGTTTCTTGGGGTTTATAAAAGATTTTCTTAATCATTAAGTTTTTAATAAAAAAAACTCAATAAATGCTGTAAGTTGCTAAGAATTTATACGAGTTACAATCCTTTGGCTATTCAAAGCCCTTAGTCCTTTGGCTATTCAAAGTCCTTTCTTGAAAATATATTGTTTTGAACCACGAGTATTTTCTATAATTACTAAATCTGAACTTCGTATTTAAAAATAGCACGAGACTTTGCACTATTAGGTATAAATTGCCATCAAATGAAATTCTAAAACAAATTTATTTCAAAACCATTTACAATACATATGAGACTTGAGGTATTGATGGTGATGCTCAAGTATATAAACTTTTAAATGACTAAAATTTATTACTACATTGCAATATATATAGATGGCATGCATATCTATTTTAAATGTTTAGAAGTTACACTAGTCTGACCGACGAATCTAAAATTCTATATAAAGAAGTACATTAAATATTATTTTAAGGTCAATCAAGCACAATTGACACTCTTCAAGGATTAAGAAATTTTTCTATATTCTGACCTCCTGTCACCACAAAAAGATACCTGAGCGGTTAAGCAGATATGACAATTTTAACAAGTGGTATTTTAAAAAAGGACTGAAACTAAAACTTTATTAAAATCAAAAATCAAATTTTTAAAATGTGTGTCTTTTCATACATTTCGATTCTGCAGTTTTTTATATGTTTGACTTGTTTTCAATAATAATAGTTTTATGTGGGGTTAAGTTGGGGATTTTCTTGTGATTATTTGGGGATAACAGCAATTTTTTTCTGGCGACCCTGATTACAGTTGCCAGCGACGACGACCAATAGACATACATTCATATGGCAACACCATTGTCAGTATAAAGAACATGGTTGTAAAATATGATATATTGCAGAATTGCCTAATGTGGCAGGACTGAAAAATCTAACGGCTAGTTTTTGATTGAATGTTTAATTAATTATGGTTTAAATATAAATTTACTAATTTTAATTAATTTAATTTACTTAATTTTAATGAGTTTGCGTTTTAAGCATTGCGTTTAATCACAAGAAGAAGATTTCGCACGCATTTGTCACGACAAAATTTGTTCAGCTTAACCTACATTTTTTAATATGAAGTTTTAACAATACCTTATATGGTTTTGTGCTGTTTTGTTTGTTTTATGCTCTTTACAGCATTAAATGGATTAACCTATTCTAAAGAAATGTATGCATGCTAAAGGTAGAGGGGCTTGGAAACTACGCCTATTTTGCATTGAACAGTATGTACTTCTAAAATATTGCCCTATGTCGAACTGTAAGTGTTTATGTGCACTTGCATTAAACTAATGAGTAGACAGGGGAATTTTATGCAATCTTTATTTGTCATCCGAAGAAGTTCATATTTTAGGAATAAGTATTTTTGGATTCTAAATTCGATGCAATCTGTATATTCCATATATGCATTGTATATGCACAAATTATGCAAGGGAATGCACAACATATGCAAAATATAATGTGCATATGTCGAATGAAAAATGCATATGCAAATAAAAAATCGCATATGCAATTAAAAAATTGTATGTATATGCAAAAAATATGCATCGATAAATTAAAGAAAAATGCCGGAAATATTTTTTTAATAGCCGGTACAAAAATGAACTAAATAAATGATCGAATTTGCGGTGAATTGTATATATAAATGTGTTTGCATATGCACGATATATGCAAATATGTTTGCATAAAATATGCAAAAATAAATAGGTGCATATTTAATTATTTTATGACGAAACAAATTTGTGTGTTATCCGTTTTGCCGTACAACCATCCAAAAATATGCAATTTCATATATTCCGCTGTCTAGCAATGAGCTATTTAATGTTGATATGTTGTAGGGATTTAACGAAAGTGACTTTAGCGAAAGCGAATTTTGAAATATATTTATTGCGAATGCGAAAGCGAATGGTAAAATATGCATTTTTGCGAAAGCGAATAGTAAAATATGCGAAAGCGAATGCGAATAATCATTTGACCCTTTAGTACCTACAAATTTAAGGAACTGAACTGATACTTTTCCAGGATATTCAAGTATTAAGAATGTTTTCTACCTTTTTACCTCCTGTTACTACAAGGACAAACAAATTTTTTCAACTGTTTTAAAGAGTGGCAGAGGTTTTCATTGGTATTATTATCTTCAAATTGTGTGAAGGGAATAAGGAGTTTTAACACTTTTAACAAATGGAAGCGAATACAGAAATATATTTTTGCGAAAGCGAATGCGAATAATCCAAAGATGGTTTTTGCGAATGTTAAAATGATGCGAATAATTCTTTACATCCCTAATATGTTGTAGCTACCAAAAAGAGAGTGGCAATATCGCAAATTTTTCCACCGGTCTGACGGTACTGTAAAATATTGCATGTTTTGGTATTAATATTATGACCTGTTAACTTTTTGTACAAATTGCTCCCTTTGTGCGGGAGGTACCAAAATGGGCGTGAAAACTTCACCAAATTTTTCAGAAGGTAATAGAGACATATAAAGTATTAATATGTGTGGAATTACAGAAGGAAGCTGAGGTACTACAATGTGTGGGACAATATGGTCAATCTTCGAACTTACGGTGTTTTCTTTTGTTCCAAAAATGCTAAATTTTTTCTGCCTTTCGCCCCAAATATGTCTTTTTGTTTTCGTTTGTAAAAAAAATGCTGCATTTTAATATGGTTTCGTTTTCTTTTCTAAAAAATTTTGTACTTGCACCGTGCAAAAATACAAAATTTCAGCCCTGTATTTAAGCAAATGGGTGGACGTTGCCCTATAAAACATATGTTTTTTCAGCGTCGGGCGAATCGCCTAAATACCCTCGTGTGTACGGCGTGGTTTTTCTAATGAAGTTTGGACGGATGCTTTATTTAGTCGGCACCGTGGAGTATTCTTTGTTTTTAGTTTTTTTAGTGAGTTGAAAGGCACTTTTGTTTTCGATTCTGACCATAAAAAATGCAACATTACATGAGGATGTAGGCGACATTAATAAAAGAAAACACCATTAGACTGAGATAGGAAAAATATTACCACTAACAAATTATGAAGTCAGACGGTTCCTACGTTCGAAGACGGGCTCAAATGACTTAAAATGTCCTAAAACAGATTGCCGCCGACCTAATTTAGGGTCTTAGGTCACTCCTTCCATTTGTTACACTTTGCATCCTCTTTTGTATATCTTCCACCATCGGCTGGGGGTATACTAACTTTGTCATTCCGTTTGCAACACCTTTAAATATTGATCTGCGTCCTTAATAATGGAGCTAGGATGATCAAATTTGGTAGAAATACTACTTATAGCTGCAGGTCATTTGGGATTGCATATGGGCCATATCGGTCAGTGTTTTGATATATCTCCCCTAAATAGGTCGTTAAAAACCTGAAACCTTGCAGTTTGTATTCTATTTTGACAAGAATTCATCACACCAAAAATTTTACAAATCTGCTCATATTCCTTTAGAGGTCGCTCCAAAATACGTTTATTTAAGCCACAATTTTCTAAGCATTTAAACTAAAACTTTGCAGTTTGTATTTCAATTATAAAAGAATTCATCACATTAATTTTTTTTAAATCAGTTCATATATTGTTATAGACCCCTAGGTTTAGGTTAGGGTGGCAGCCATATTTTTGATTTACAAGCTCACATAGACCAGTTTAGGTCCCTAGTGTTACCACGAGTTGAAATGCCCCTCATCGAAACCAACCAACTTTGATATACAAATTTATCGATAGTACGAATATCGGTACTGAAAAGATCTGTTAGGCTGCCTAGAAAGGCCGACCCCAGTATGTGCAGTCGTCGTTTACTCAGAGCGGGGCAGTCGCATAGCAAGTGCTCAATCCTCTCCACTTCTTCCTCATCTCCACAGCTTCTGCAAAAGTCATAGATTGGAGTCAATACCCAATCTTTTGGCGTGTTCGCCGATCAAGCAGTGTCCCTTCAGAACTGATACTAACGTAGACAATCTTTGCCTCTCTAGTGCGAGGAGATATTTTTTTCTTCTCAGATCATACCTTGGCCAGATTTGTCTAGCTACCCTGCAGGTGCCGATTTCTGTCCATCTTTAGTTGGACTACCTGATTGCCTCTTGCCTAAGCCAAAGCTTGCACGCACCAATATATGCAAATTTTTCTAAAATTTGTAATGTCGTCCCTTTCCTAGCAATTTCATCAGCTTTGCAGTTCCCCGGGATATCCCTATGCCCAGGCACCCATATGAGGTGAATATTAAACTGCTCGGCCATCTCGTTAAGAGATCTGCGGCAGTCGAGGGCTGTTTGTGAATTTAGGGATGTTGCCTCCAGAGAATTGATGGCAGTCCGAGTAAATGACAACGCCAGTGTTCGTTGCTATGTTACGAATCAGCCCCATGGATACTTCCAATATTGCCATTATTTCGGCTTGATGGACACCTCAGGAATCTGGTAGTCTGTGAGCTATATCCAAACTAAGCTCTTCACAGTCTACTCCGAAGCCAAACTTTTCATCAAGAATTTGGCTAAAAATTGCAGTGTTCCTTTTTTTATATAATTTGCTTAAACAAAAAGGATCGTTCCATGATTTGCTCCATATCCAAAGATTTTTTCAGAAATAAAATTGAATGCAATCCATGAAGGAGGGTATATAAAATTCACCAAGGCCGATCTTAACGCTTTTACTTGTTAATGCTATGATATTTTTAGGTCAATACTCGTATAAAATAGGGGTTAGAAGATCTATAACTTTTTACCTAGATCTTTATTAAGTTTTCACTTTGCGTAGCCTATGAGCTGGTTCATGTTGTGGAGTATGAATTTTGCATCCAAATTTCTCAAGCGTTATAATTTATGTTAATTAATTACCTTGAACTATACACTCACCTGAAAAGAAAAAACGAAATTTTGTTAAAAAAAAATTTAAAATAAGGAATCGAATTGAAGCATATTCCTAATTCATACAGTCTTCATTCAAACTCATTCTCAAAACTTTATATTAAAATCAGTAAGAAGGGAAAACCGGGTTTCCGGTTTTGCAACGCAAATCCGTAGACGGTTTCATAAAAAATGTAATTTTCGGTTAATCGAGAAATCCAGTTTTCCTGTCGGTTAACCGGTTTTTTATTTATTGTTGTTGTCAAAATTATTGTATGTTGTTTGAAAATGTGTTTTTTTGAAAATGTCTTAACCCTTAAATGCATGACATTCTAATTTAGAATAATTTTTATTTATAACGAAAGATTATAGGTCACAGAGTCTGAAAATAATTTTAAAAAATTTTTATAACTCAAAATGTCCTTTATTTCTAAGGATAAGGGTTTGTTACCAAATGGCTACATTATGTTTTCAAAGAACATTTTTAAAAATAATTAAGGCATATAAAATTCAATTTATTTATTTTGTGTTTTTTTTTTATACTTTTAAACATTTTGAGACAAATTAAATTCAATGTAATTCAATTCAAATAAATGATAAAAAAAGATTAATAGAAACATTTTACGCATATACACTTCAATTTAAATGAAAGTTTTTGAAACAGTTGTTTGTTTTGTTTAAACATAAACCTACACCGCATTTTTGGCATTTTGTGCGACTGAATCCCTGGCATCCAGGATATTTGCATCGGATTTTAGCCTCCACATGTTCAGGCCAGTGGCCAATTTGATCGTTCCGAATATCTTGAGGTGGCACATGCTGTGTTGGTCCTCTTTTCTTTTTTGCTTGGATGGCAGGTTCAATGGCACTAGATCTCCCACGTTTTGGCGCGGTGTTAATTTTGCTTAAGCATTTAGCAACCTCTATACGGAAATTCACTTGATTCAAAATTTCAGATTCCATTTTGTTTTGCTGTTTTAGCACTCTTTTGTATGTCAGCCAAGCATTTACCATTGTCAAATCAATTAGGTGGTAAAATATGCGCATATACCACTTCCTGCTTTTCGTTGAAATTTTGTATCGTCCCATTAGGCTATCAAGCAGATCCACCCCGCCCATATGACGGTTATATTGTTGAATTATATTCGGGCATTTCACATCTATGTTTTGATTTTGTTTCCGATCATATCTTTTAACCAAGACCTCAGGATGAGTTCCAACAAAGGAAGAGATGAGGTTAACATATTTATTGTCTTTCCAGACAACTGACGTTATGTCAACTCCATCAATTGTCGTCATATACTCGTTACTTTTACCGCGCTCTTCTTTTTTCATTGTTGCTTCTGTGGGCAGTTTACAATTTGGAAGTCTATTCCTCCGCACTGTTCCCAACGATAAAATGCCATCCTTTGCCAAGTGAACCATAAGTGGAATGGCAGTGTAATAATTGTCATGATACAGACGATAGTTCTGTTTCCTAGGAATTATTCGGGACAAACGCAAGACAATGTTCGATGTTGCTCCAAGATCGGGCTCAGCATCTGGTCTAGCCATATTATTCTCATTTCCTGTATAAATTTCAAAATTTCGATTTCATCGTTATCAAAAGCATTTTGATATAATTGACCATTTATTACAACAAAACTTACCCTTTTTAATGTTGAAAACCAAATAAATGCACACAAATCTTTTTCGTTACTTATAAAATACACAATTCAATGTACAAACCTTACGCGTTTTACAAAAAAGTGAATGCTTTCTATCAAACAGAACCAAAAACGACTGTTTTGGGCAACAAACACGAGTATTCTGCAGAAATATTATAAACTGTACGTAGCTAAATGACAACACGATGAAATAAACTGTTATCTCCAGTCAAAACAATAATTACAGCGCTCTGAAGTGCTTGTTGCCAAATGGCAACCAGATGCATTTAAGGGTTAACATTTTCTATCTTAAAATTGGTCAATGACCCATGATTATGTAATTAAACAGTATCCAATGCAATGTTTACTTCACATTTGCTTCGGGAAACCAGACTTTATAACTTCATAGATGGAGATTCAGTATGTTGAAATTGTACCACGGAAGGAACAAATCGTACCAAATCAACCCTAATTGTACACATATACAAAGAAATTTAATGAATTAAAATGAAAATAATTTATACAAATTTCTAACTAAAATTTAGCATATAGCTCCCATATACATATATGTACCTCCGTTTTGGTATATATCCGCTGTATAAACAACATTTTTTAACCGATCAGAATAAAAATGGACGCAAAAAAGTCTCTTGAATTTAGAGATATATTAAATAAATTTGAGGAAAATCGGTTCAGATATAGATATATATCCCTGTGGGAATTTCATCAACTGGTTTAAAAAATGTCAGTTATAAAGAAATTATTCTACAACTAACTCTAAATTGGTTGAAAAATTATCTACAGCTCAACCAAATTGAACACAAAAACATTTTCGTTCCACCAAAGTGCAAAAACAAAACACATGTAATTTCGTCATCCTTCTTTCCACTAAAACAAGAAACAGTTAGAATTGCATTCCATAAATAACAAAAACTTGGTTGAGCGACATAAAGAACGAAAAGAGTCATTCGCTATCCAAGTCCAAGGGATAAAGACGTGACTTTAGCATCGATGGCACTCATGGAAATAAGCGGATTAAGGACTTCGGAAACGTTTTCAAATGTATAATGGAAGCTTTGCGATCGCTGTCAATAGATCCTGATAACGAATTTCGAAAAGCCTTGCATTTTATTAAAAAAATACGCTTTCATAATGTATAAAAATCAGTATTAAAAATTTTAATGTTTATGGTTTTACTTTTTTAATAGTATTGAAATTTAAAAAAAAAATGTAAATGATCTTTCATTCAATTCTCAATTCAAAATTATTTTAATGAAATTAGATGTAATCTAACTTCATTTCATCTAATAAAAAATGATATTTTTCTGCTCTAAATACACGTTTAGTCAAATTAAGTTAGTACTCGTAAATAGTTACTTTAAAATATACCCATTTATAATCATTTGAATAATTCTAAATACAAACTAACTTCATTCCGTCAGATAAATAATTTTATTTTTTTAATCTCAATATAAATCAGTAAAAAATAATTAGTTTTTAACTAGTTGAAAAGTCATGCAGGGATGGATAATTGTCCACTGCCTAGCGCATGTCCATGTTAAAATAGTCAGTTAAACTTATGGAAAATAATCGTTAAATGACAAGTTGTGTTTATTAAAAAACTAGTTTTAAGTTACTTTTAAACCAATTCATTTCCCTGCAGGGATATTACCCCCCACACACACATTAAGCGCTGTAGAAACTGTATTTTATGTCCGATGACAACGAAATTCGTCAGAAAGTGGTTTTTTATTACATAAATGAATACTGCAAAATTTGTGGAAAATCGGTTCAGATTTAGATATAGCCCCCTTTTATGTTACACCCGATTTTTATTACATGTGTGAACGCTGCCAAATTCAGAGAAAATCGGTTCAGATTTAGATATAGCCCCCTTATATATGTTACACCCGATTTGATATGTAAGCGCTGTAGAAACCGTATTTACACTCGATCTGTTCGAAATTCAACAGAGAGAGTTTTCTTATTACATGTATGAAAACTTAGGGCGGGATGATTATTTTTTTTTAAAATCATATAGCAAAAACGTAAGCTACATACAATTCTAAGAAAATTGTCCAAAGAAACCATGTATCTAAAATAAAATACTAATCCGCGCCTCTCGACTTGAAAATTTATACGCCCGCCTTTGCCAAAAAATGAATGTTAGAAAAAATAGATTTTTCCAAAAAGAAATTGCATTTTCTGAATAAAATTGTTAAGTAAGGTAGTTCTTTTGCACTTTATATATTTTCTACACTCAAAATACTTTTTCATTAAAAAAAATGTTCACCAAAGTAAAAGTTTGTATATAATTTTATATTTAATATTATTATAAGGAACTTAGACAAAAAAATTTTCTTTCATAATTTAATAAAAAAGATTGGAAATACAAAAAAAAATCCACTCAAAAAATTTAAATTGAAAATTGAAAATAACCTTCTTTAGTTTCGATAAACAATTTTTATTTTATAATGCAAATAAAAACGTGAATCGTGTTCTAACTATGTTTTATATAGAACGCAAATCAGAGGAGATGCAAATTGGGGTTCAACCAATTTTTTGATAATTGAATATTTTGATTAGTCAAAAGACAAAACCTGTATTGCATAAACTATAATATAACAAGTATGAAAGTTTCCGACTAAGGTATTCCATCACTTTGTGAGTACTGTAATATGAAATACACACATGAAATTGTATGGGAGGTACCAGAGGGGGTTTAATAATACTCCTATTTTTCGCTAAACAGTAAACTTCAAATATATTGCACTGTATCGAATTGTAAGCGTTTATATGCACTGGTACATTAAAGTTATGATCTATTCAATTTTGGTATGATTTGGTCATTTTGTGTGGGAGGCACAAAAGGAGCGCGTTGATAACGCATATTTTTCATAGGGCTATATGTACTTTAAAAATAGTACACTGTTCAACCTTTTGTTGTATTTTTGTGCATTGGTACCAACGCTATAAACCCCATACCTTTTGGTATAAAACGGTACATTTGTGTGGTAGGTACTAAAAGGGGCGTAGTAATAACCCCCGTTTTTTACTGGACTGTAGGCACTATATTAAGTAGTTTTTTGCACTGGTATTAAAGTTATAAGCTGTTAAAAGTCGGTGCAAAATTGTCCATTTTGTGTGGGAGGTACCAAAAGGGGCGTTGCAACTTCAACCATTTTTCACTGGATTGTAGGCGCTATGAAACCATTACACTGTACAAAATTTCAAGTCTTTTTGTGCATAGGTATTCAAGTTATAACCTGTTAACTTTTGTAGCAAAATGGTCCATTTGTGTGGGAGGTACCAAAGGGGCGTGGTAACATCGCCCATTTTGCTTGAGATGATAGATGATTAAGTTTTTGCTATACGGTTTTTAATTTTTTTTTTCATCCAAACAAATCAACCCGCCCTAATTATTATCGCAATGTCCATTTTCGCATTGTTATGGAGGTGTAGGGTATTATATAGTCGGCCCGCCCGACTTTCTGACCCCTGATAACACTAGTTAACAAAATTGTTGTCAAAGGGCTGTGCATTACATTTTCTGGTGTAATATGGTGTCCTAAACACGAAAAAAATATATACAAAAAAATAAATGCTACATTTTTTTAAGAAATGTTTCTTTAAAATTCTTTTCTTGAAAGGTGCCTTTATTAATTGACCCATATTTTTAGAAAAACAAGATCGATAAAGCCGGGGTAACCTTTAATTTAAAGGAAATTATGAAATTATATTACAAATGTTGAAAATATCACATTCCCGAAGTTTAGTAACTGTCTTTAAAACAATAAGACAAAAATTTATTTTTTTCAAAAAAAAATGTTTTTTGATGGACTGAAAAAATCACAATAAATTGAAAGAATCTCAAAACAAATGTTTGGTCTAATTTTTGAAAGCTACCATCGTAATGAAGAAAACAATGTCTATTTGAAAAAATCTATGGATAAATGTAGAAATTATAGCTTTTTTGGTAGAAGTAAGAGAATTTCAACAAAATCATGTTTATATACCCTCACTATTGTGAACGAGGGTATATATCGGTTGCTGCGGAAGTCTAACACTTCGAAGGAGTGACCTAAGAATATTTGGCGGAAATCCGTTTTGGATCATTTTAAGTCATTTGAGCAATGTCCGTCTGCCTGTCTGGCTGGTACGCCAGATAATTTTCGTTAGGAGTAACCGATTTACTTTGTGTGGGAGGAACTCGATGGAGTGTCAAAATGTAGTGAAAAATTGATTCATCAATAACTTCTATACTACTACTCAGAATCATTCACAATTAGAATAAGTTTCTTGGTCGCTATCGTCTTGAGAAAAATGGGCGTTGTTGCCACGCCCCTTTTGGTATCCCCCACACAAATGGACCATTTTGCACAAAAACTTAACGGCTTATAACTTCGATTCCTGTGCATACACCCAGAGAAAAAGCTTCATTCCATCAATGAAATTTTACATTGTATCAATGAAAAGTTAGATTGTTTTTGAACCAATGTAAGGCTTCATTGATACAATGTAAAATGTTACATTGAACTAGTAAATGTTTCATAGAAATTTGTTACATTGGTGTCATGAAATATTACGTTAATGTAATGAACGAGTTTCATTAATGTAATGAATAAGTTGCATTAATGTAATGAAAAAGTTTCGTTGTTGTAATGAACATGTTTCATTGGTGCAATGAACATGGTTCATCGATGCAATGAACATGTCTCATTGATTCATAGAACATGTTTCATTGATGCAATGAACATGTTTCATTGATTCAATTAACATGTGTCATTGATTCAATGAACATGTTTCATTGATGCAATGAACATGTCTCATTTATGAAATGTACATGTTTCATACCTTTGCTCTGAAATAAAATAGAAAATTAAACAAAATTCTCCGTTTTTTATTGCAATGTTTATTGTAGTACATCAGTGTTTGTTCATAACTTTAAAATCATTTCAATCTGAAAATATAATATAAAAGATAAATAAATAATTAAAATTGTGGGTTTTGAGAAATTTTAAAATAAAAAGACAACTGAAGTTGAGAAAATAAAAAATGAAACAAAAAAAATCACAATACAGTTTGTTCTTTTAAATTCGTTTTATTTAACTGCATTTGTGAATTCGTAAATACAATTTAAGTTAACACTTAAACCGCATTTTTACATACTTACTAATTGAAATCCATTCACTCGCTTGTACTGAGGCCAAAGTGAAAAAGCTTAATTAATATTTTTGCTTTTGTGCATAATTTTCCAAATTTGGAATAAGCAGTCCAGGCCAACCTAAAGTCATCTGCGGATAGATTGTCATATCTAAGGCTATGTGCGTACATTTCCGCATTTTCCCCAATTTCTAAACAAATAAAGAAATTATAAATAGGAGTGAACGAAAATATGTTTAGGACAAAACTTGGTAGAAAGTACTTACCTAGTGTTTTTGGAGTGTTTCATCGTTGATTTCGGATATGGTTCTTGAAAATTGTTTCTTGTTGTGGCATTTGACATATATTTTCCAACTTCTGTTTTTTCGAACATGCCATTTCAAGCTTGACGTGTCTTTGTATGTACATCCACAACATCTATAGTTGTCATTTGTTTTAAGAAAATTATATTATTTTAAGTGCTTAAATAGATTTCATTTCTATCAAATGAAGTACCACACAAAAAACATTTCTCATTCAGTATTTGTTGACATTTTGTTTCACTTTTAATATTTTCACTTTTGAATTTTTTTATTAACGCGCACAACTACGTCCGTTTAATGTCTATTATAAAATAAATCAAAGGGCTGCTGCCAGCACTCATGCAACAATTTATTCTTCGCCACTGATTTGTTTTGACTCGCCAAACACACCAAAAAATAACTGGATATTTTTTACGAAGAGTTTGCATAGCAAGGGGTGGGTTGTTGTTGTAAGTTTGCCATAGAGAATTTATTTTCTGGTCGCAACAGCACACCTAATGCATTTAATATTTGTTTATATATTGATGACAGTTGTGGCACAGTGGTTCACAATAATTAATATCGTGCACTAAAAACTGTTTAATGTTCGAAATATATTGTGAATAGAATTCAGCTTCACGACAATAATCGATTCAAAAAAAATTTAGTTTACAAATTCGTAAACGTAAACAGGATGGATCATGAATACATAAAATTTGATAAAAAAAAACCCTTTTGACAATTTTGAATTAATGTACACCGACTGCTGTTTGAATAATAATAATAATTAAATAAATATGTCAGTGCGATTATAAAAGTATAAAAATATTGCCAAAATGTCATGTTAATTGATAATACATCTAATAATATGAACACCTTGAAATTATTAGTGAATCATATTATTACCAACAAACCACCTTCATTCGACGTTAATGCCACTGTGCGGTGTAGATTCATAGAATTCCGCCTCTCTCTCCTCTCAAACAAATGCAAGAAAACTACGCCGCTCCATCGTTTTCATTGAGCTTGCACGACTCTGATTCACACATCAACATATTTTTTTTCATTTATTACTACACAAAACACATTTGTGAAGATATAGGTATGTACATATGTATGTAATGTGACAAACACTTTGTTAGGATATTCACTGTTTAAATTCATTGCTGGAATGAAACTTTACATTTCTATCTATGAATTGTTACATTAATTTAATGCATCAGTTTCATAGACTTCCGTAAAGTATTGTTGTTTAATTAACACCACTACATACTCCTAAAATGTTTATAAAATAGATAAAATATGTATATATATAGAACATCAATATAAAGCTAATTTCATTGTTTATATTCTTCACCGCACCACTTCATTGCAGCAATGAAACTTTTAAACTTCTATGAAATGTTACATTAATATAAAGAAACAGTTTCATAGACCTTTTTTGAGAATAAAAAGCACATAAAAAATAGTAAATCTGTTTGTGTAGTATTATTTTGTTTTATTAATGTTAAAATCTTTACACCACTGATAATTTTTTTGTTAATTTTATATAAGTCTTCCTTTTTTTTATAAAATGTAAACTTCATACCATCAATGTAAACCGTTTCATTCCATCAATGACACGTCATAAATTAGAAAAACGCTTTAAAGAAACATTTCATTCCCGTAATGGCATTTTCATTGCATCAATGAACACTTTCATAGTATCAATGTAAAATAATTAATGAAACGCGTTCATTGATGCTATGAAGCATTTTTTTTTCAGTGTACAAACACTGCAATTTTGAACAGTGTAATGCATTTCTAGTACCCATAGTCTATTTAGAAATTGGTGTCATTGCCACGTCCTTTTGGTACCTCCCAAACAAAATGGCCAAAATAAAAAATATGAAAAATTATTTTGTTTTGGGATTTCCTCCAACTTTTATAATATGGGTCTTAATTTTTACATTTATCAAATTTTTTCAAATAGGCCTTGTTTTTTAACGGCAGTTACTAAACCACTATTTATACGTGAAAGTGATATTCCCATCATTTGTTGCCGTCATAATTTTTCTAATTTAAGGCGTATAAAGCCTCTATCAAGCCTATACCTCAAAAAACAATTATTTTGGTTTCATGAATTAGTATGGCTCACATAAAAAATGTTTTAAGGTCTCGGATAAAAAAAATTTTGTTGAATATTGTAATCTGCTACCACCCAATAAGGATGGCAAAGATAGAAAGATTATGAAATGGTATTTTGTTAGCCAAGGGTAAAACTAAACCCCAACGGTGGACTTCTGAGCTAACGGCTATTAAAAAGACCTGCAACAAGCTATTCAACAAGGCTAAATCTACTGGGGTCGATAATGTTTGGGATGCCTATAAAGAGCAACTCAAGATCTATAAGAAGGAGCTTAGAAAGGCGCAAATAATTCTAGATAGAAAACTGTTATTTAGACTTAACGCATGGGATTGTGTAAAGAAGGCCAACGTCGCCTTATTTTCCTGCAAAAAGGCTGCAGGGTCGCGGTGGGGCCTCTCTCCTAAAATCGTCCACTGGATATATATAGCAGTAGTTCGTCCTATACTGTTATACTGCATTGTGGTATGGTGGACGGCAACTGACAAACTAACCATCACCAACCTACTAACAAAGGTTCAGAGAACAGCCTGCCAGAGCATAAGCGGAGCCTTAAGGACTACATCGACTGAGTCTCTACAAGCCCTACTCCATATACTGCCGGTTAATATTGTGGCGAGAGATGTTGCAACCAAAGCGGCAATAAGATTAAACTGCCTATCAATGTGGAGGTACAAGAACTACGGTCACATGAGGATATCAAAGTGTAGTGCTATGGTAACCGACCGAGTGGGCTATATACCAACTGTGTACAACTTCGAGAGAAATTACATCATTATGATTCCCGCCAGAGATGAATGGGTTGGAAGAATACCAGGTAATAGAAACCATCTCCACTTTTACACGGATGGTTCGAAGCTTGATGAAAAGGTTGGCTTCGGAGTACACTGTGCAGAGCTTAGTCTGGATATAGCTCACATACTACAGATTGTCTATGTCTATCAAGCCGAAATAATGACAATATGGGAAGTAGACAAGTGGCTGAGTCGCAACATAGTAACCAACACTGGCGTTGTCATTTCATAAATAAATTCACACACAGCCCTCGACTGCTGCAGATCTCTTAACGAGATGACTGAACAGTTTAATATACACCTCATATGGGTGCCTGGGCATAGGGATATCCCGCGGAACTGTAAAGCCGATGAACTTGCTAGGAAATGGACGACATTACAAATTCTCGAAGAATTTGCATATATTGGTGCGCCACTATCCACGTGCAAGCTTTGGCTTAGGCAAGAGGCAATCAGGCAGTCCAACGAAATATGGACAGAAATCGGCACCTGCAGGGTAGCTAGACAAATCTGGCCAAGGTATGACCTGAGAAGATCAAAATACCTCCTCGCACTAGAGAGGCAAAGATTGTCTACGTTAGTATCAGTTCTGACGGGAGACTGCTTGATCGGCGAACACGCCAAAAGATTGGGTATTGACTCTAATGACTTCTGCAGAAGCTGTGGAGATGAGGAAGAAATGGAGAGCATTGATCACTTTCTATGCGACTGCCCCGCTCTGAGTAAACGACGACTGGACATAATGGGGTCGGCCTTTTTAGGCAGCCTAACAGATCTTTCCAGTACAGACATTCGTACTATAGATAAATTTGTATATCAAACAGGTTGGTTTCGATGAGGGGCCTTTCAGCCCGTGGTAATACTAGGGACCTAAACTGGTCTATGTGAGCTTGTATAAAAAAAATACGGCTACCACCCTAACCTAGCCATCTATACTCGCATGTCATTTCTTTGTTTGGTCATGATCAGTCTATATGAGTTCTAGTTGTTTGATTGCAGTATGTTGTAACGCCATCTTCATGTAATTTTTTTAAATTTTTAAAATGCATTTTGTTAGGTCGTTGGTAGAACCAAATACTGTATTGCCGTAAAAATAAAGAACATGATGTGAAGATGGCGTTACAACATACTTCAATTTATGCATTTTGTAAAGAGTTCGCTCATGCATAATAAAGAGCCTAGAATTGAATCTATCTATATATATAAAAATGAAACGGTCCATCTGTGTAATGGCATCACGTCAGAACGGCTGGAGCGATTTGGATGATTTTTTTTTATTCGATTCTAAATTTTCAAGAGATGGTTTATATAGAAAAAAAAATTAATTGGACAAAGGGGCGTGGTACCTCCCATACAAATCGCAGGTTAAAAATCCGATATTTCTGCTCCTATTATAGGTATAGTGCTGAAATTTTGTTTGTATGCATTTAATGGCAGATTATGTGAATTTTGCAAAAATGGGCGGAATCGGACCAATGGGCGTGGCCCCACTGAATTCGGTATTTTTTCATTCAGTGAATTTATTACTAATACAAGTAAGGAAAGGCAGAAAGTCGGGCGGGGCCGACTATATAATACCCTACACCTCCCTAACAATGCGACAAGGGTCATTGCGATAATAATTTGGAATAATTGGTTAATGTATTTTGAACCGATAATCGCAAAATTAAGCAATATTCGTTCCTAAATTGAGAAAAATCTTTCTGGAGAACTTTGTAATGATCGGAAGTAAAGTACAACTTCTATAGCGCTTTGTAACCAAATCTGGAGGAACATATATATGGAGGAGTAAGAAAACAGACGACAACAAGGCAGGACGTATGTCTTTTTATGTTTTGTGTTAGTTTTGTTTACATACTCATATTCCTGAAGATGTTCCTCAAAGAGGAACGAAATATCGAATAAATAAAAAGCATCAAAACTTGACCTCGAGCTTGTTTATTAATTAAAAACAACTAAAATACAGAATAAAGGTCGATTATTCAGAAAATACATTTCAAATTATGGAGGTTATATATAAATCTGAATCGATTTTCCTAGAATATTCATTCATGTAAAATAGAAACCTGTTTCTGTCGAATTTCGTACTGATCGGATATAAAACACAGTCTCTACAGCGCTTACATGTCAAATTGGGGGTAACATATATATATGGGGGCTAAATCTAAATCTGAACTGATTTTCTCCGAATTTGGCAGTATTCCTTCATGTAATAACAAACCTCTTTCTGCCGAATTTCGTACTGATCGGATATAAAATACAGTTTCTACAGCGCGAATTTTGACATGGGCAGCGAAGCGCACCGGGCTCAGCTAGTATATAATAAAATTGAATGTAACAACATCAGCGAAGAAAATAAACATATGGATTTTAATTTATATTTGAAAACAAACATTCAAAGTTGCCCAACGACATCTTTGGCAAAAGTTGAACAATGAAATGTAGAGTTTTCATAATAATGTTGACGTTTTTGTTACCACATATTTTTTGTATTGTATGACTGGTATGAAGTGGTCTTTCAATAATATAAATATCAAATTCTTCCTCAAGAAAACAATTATATACAATAGTACATATTTGAATACAAGGATACTTTCATCCTTGCATTGTGGCATACCATGGAAACCATTCACAGATTTCATCAGAATATACTTACGTTTTTTTTGTAATAATAAAAACTGCTATTTATGCCAATATTACAGATTCCCCCCATAACTATTCCAATGAATTGTTTTCTTCAGAACAGGTAGACTTGTTAACTTAAGTCCACAGTAACATCGAATAGTCCCTTGTGACGACACAGTCCTTTGAATACAATTGAACTCTTTCTCCGGCTGCGGTGAGACAAGAAAACCTCAAACAAAAACAAGGAATAGTCGAAGATATCAATCCCAATGAGGGACTTTCGTTTGTCCCTTCTTCGCATTCTCTTATTGTGATTCATGTTCAATTCTATTCAATTATTTTCGCACAAAACGAAAATAATCTGATTGTTGTATTGGCTGGCAAAAGTATCTCAGAACCGATTTCAAATTATAAATGGAAACAAAATATGCAAGTATATACCTGTGGTTTTATAGAATAACCGCCTATCTCAGAAATGTCTGATTTTGCGATTTTTACTACTAAGTTTTTGAAGTTTTTTTCAGCATCTGTAACTGTACATGCATAGGTACCAAATGTAAATCGAAAATGTATTTTGCGTTTTTGAATCTTTTTGGACATATGCGGTTATTCCAGAAAACCACAGATATATGCATATAAACACATAACAAAAGAGCACAACCGACCAACAATCGAATATTCAACTATCTAAGGATCTAATAAATGGACATATTGAAATTGATTTGTTCGAGTATGAAATTAAAAATTTATTGTAACATTCATTTTCCTCCTCATGGTGGTGGACACGGCAAGTGTAGAGTCCATGGGGAGTTTTGAAAGGGGTTTGCAATGCAATGGGGAGGGAGAAGTATGCAATTTAGTTGTGGCATTGTGGGAGAAATATTGGAATTTTCTGGGTATCCCAATACTCATGTGTCTGCGTTTCGTCCATGTGACTGTCAATCTTAAAAAGTAATTTCATATTCAAATATTGTTGATTACTGAAAGTAGTTTCTGCTGTTGTAGATATTTGACGTAATATATATTTGCTAAAGGGTGTTTCTGTGTGGTGTGGCAAAAGGAAATGAATAGTTGATCTAGGACACTTATTTAACGAGTTATACCTATTTTAAGTTTTGTAAAGTAAATTCTAAATTTTGATACATTTTTTGCTCTAGGACGCTTACTTAACGAGGTATGCCCATTTTAAGTTTTGTAAAGGAAATTCTACATTTTGACCCAAAAATGTAGTTATACCTAAATTTTTTAAGAGTTATTCCCATTTCATGTTTTGGAAATTCTAAATGTTTTCCTAAAATTAGTGACCACAAAATATCACAAAATTTCGCTCTAGGACTTTGTTGTCCTAAAATTAGTGAGCAAACAATATCACAAAATTTCGCTCTTATTTAACGAGTAATATTTATTTTAAATTTTGAAAAGGAAGAATTCCAAATTTTGACCCACAAATTAGTGATCATAAAATACACTAGTTTACAAAATTTTTGTCGAAGGGCTGTGAATAACATTTTCTGGTGTAATATGACATCTTAAACACAATCAAAATATTTAAAAAAGTATTTTGTAGTATTTTTTTTGTAAATCTAATTTTCTTGGAATGTCGCTTTAGTATTTGCACAAATATATTTTAAAGTATATGCTCGATAAAGTTTGTTATGTGGGCAGAAATTGAGGTTATCTAGAAAAATCTGGCTACGATAGGACTTGATAAGGTCATAAGGCTCTATGAAATAAACCCCAATGAAATAAATCCCAATGAAATAATTCCCCAAAAAAATGAAATAACTCCCAAAACAAAAAGTGAAATTTATCCCAAAAAAAGTGAAATAATTCCTCGAAAAGAAAATGAAATAGGTCCAGATATTGGGATTTATTTCGCAACGAAATAATGTCCACGAAAAAAATGAAATAAGCGCCAATGAAATAATTTCCAAAAAAAATGAAATAACTCCCAATTGTCATTCTTCTATAAAATTAAATCAACACATGCCGTGGAAGATATAATATTTGCACTTAACAGTTCTTGTGAGGCCGCTTAAATTTCTCAGTCTTATCCACCATACTATATAATTATCTCAAAAAATGTAGGCAAAAACAATATTTGAAAATTGTACAAGACGATGTTAAAACAATTTTTCCAGCGTCTCATTACACCATTTCCAATAGTATACCAATGATTAATTCCTGCGCGCTTTTCATTGCAATTTTATGGTGTTAAATTCCACAAGTCTTTTTTAACTAAATACTAAAAAGAAACAAGTAAGAAAGTTTCAGTCGGGTAAACCGACTAAGGTATACCCTCACTTTGTGAGTAATGTAATATTGAATATTCCACGAATTATTCTGTTAGATTGTATGGTAGGTACCAGAACGGGTTTAACAAATACACCTATTTTTCGCTGAATAGTAGATACTTTAAATACATTGCACTGCGCCGAATTATAAGCGTTTATTTGCACTGGTTTATTAACGTTATGAGATATTAAATTTTGGTATGATTTGGACATTTTGTGTGGGAGGTACAAAAAGGGGCGTGGTGATAACGGCCATTTTTTACAGGGCTATAGACACTTCAAAAGCGTTACACTGTGCAAAATGTTGTGGCATTTACGTGCATTGGTACTCATGTTGTGAGCTCTTACCTTTTTGTGCAAAATTGTACCTTTGTGTGGGAGGTACAAAAAGGGGTGAGGCAATAGCGTCCATTTTCCACAGGGCTATAGACACTATAAAAGCATTACACTGTAGAAAATTTCAAGTATTTTTATACACTGGTATTAAAATTATAAGCTGTTAACTTTTGGTGCAAAATGTTACCTTTGTGTGGGAGCTACCAAAAGGGGCGTAGCAACTTGGCCCATTCTTCTCGAGTTGATAGCGACTAATAAACTAATGCTATGTGTGGAATTTCAGAAGATTCGAATAAGTAGTATAGCAGTTATTAAAGATTCAATGTTTTACAACATTTTAACACTTTGTGGGGGAGGTACTAGAAGGAGTGGACCAATATGGCCCATCTTCGAACTTAGCCGGAGATAGAAAAAAATATTACCACGTACCAAATTTGAAGTCAATCGGTTACTCCTTTCGAGAGTTATCGTGCGCACCAGGCAGCAGACACACAGACAGACAGACAGACAGACAGACAGACAGACGGACGGACATTGCTCATTCGTCTTAAAATGACCCAAAACGAATATCCGCCGAACATACTTAGGGTCTTAGATCACTCCTTCGATGTGTTACACTTTTTTTCGTAGCAAATGATATATACGCTCGTCACACTAAAGTGAGGGTATAATAAAAAAGTTATAAGGATTTCAAACCACTTCGGTCATTTTAGGCCACCCGGTATATATACATGGATAAAAATAAATTAATAATTATGTCTTAACTAATAAGTTATAATGAACTCAAACCCCGTTGGTCATTTTGGGCCGCCCTGTATAATGTTTTCTGATCAACATGCTAATTATTCTTTTACACTAATAATTTCAAATACATACTTCCTACAAAATTTAAGTAATGAAATAACTACAAAAAAAAATAAAATAAATACCACAATTTTTAAGAAATAAAACCAGCCCCAAATTTTTATTAGGGAATTATTTCAATGTACCTTTTTTGGATGTTTTACAGGAACGAAATAAATCCCAAGTAAAAAATGAAACAATGTCCAAAAAAATGAAATAAAACCCAGCATTTTGGAATTTATTTCACGATGAAATAAATCCCAAAATGTATGAAATTTTTTGGGTGTTATTTCATTGGGGTTTATTTCATAGAGCCGGTCATAATATCTCCTCGTAATTTCTGTTGGGGCACTGTCTGTCCACTTCAGCGGATTGGGAATTGAATCCAATGACTTCTACAGAAGGTATAGGGATAAGAAATAAGTACACTGAAAAAAAATTTGTCATAAAATTAAAGAATTGCTCCAAAGACGTCATAAGTTTTTAAAATAAGTACACTTTGTACTTAAAATATAGATAATTTCAATAATATTAAGTAATTTACTTAATTTTAAGTACATTTTTTTAATTTTAAGTACAAAATGTACTTATTTGGAAGACTAAGGACGTCTTTTCAGTGTAGAGAGCTTTAAAAACTTACTGTATTTCGTTTTGAGTAAATAACGTCTGAATATACTGGGTTCGGCATTTCTAGGAAGTCGGGCAGATCTGGCCGGTAACGATATTAGTATTATTGATAACTTTGCATATCGAACAGGTTGCTGTATTGTCCTATGTATGCTGGTAACTCCAGCTGTCACACTAACCTAACCTAACCCAGATCAATTGAGATTTACAAGGTAATACAGTCTACCGATATTTACGTGTCTCATTGAAAAGTTGAAAATTAATTATCCCCTCATCTTAGAGAGGAGGGTATATATCGTCCCCTCAATATAATAATAGCGTATAATACACTATGTGTAGTGTATTATAGGCTATTATTATATTGAAGGGACGATATAATTTGCTAAGAACCAAAAGTGTAACACATCGCAGGAGTGACCTAAGACCCTAAATATGTTCGGCGGATATCCGTTTTGGGTCATTTTAAGTCGAATGAGCAATGTCCGTCCGTCCGCCTGTCTGTCTGTCTGTTGGCTGGTGCGCACGATAACTCTCGAAAGAAGTAACCGATTGACTTCAAATTTGGTATGTGGTAATATATTTTTCTATCTCCGGCTAAGTTCGAAGATGGGCCACATTGGTCCACTCCTTCTAGTAACTCCCCCACAAAGGGTTAACATTTAGTGAAATATTTATTACTTAATAACTGCTATATATACTACTTATTTGAATCCTCTGAAATTCTACACATACTATTAGTTTATTAGTCACTCTTAAGTTGGACTTGCCCCCATTGCACTTGATCCTGTAGATTACGTCAGATTAGTCTTCCTTTTTTTTCGTTTTGACTTTGTGCTGCTAAATAATTTGTTAACCGTATTGTTTGATTTTTGAGCCAATCCATATTTTTCTTTGTATATCTCAGAACATTTTAACCTTTCTGTGAACCCTGGAACATATGTCACAGACTTGTATATTTTTGGTAGTTTTTCCTCCTTACCTGGTTGTTGTTTCCGTAGATAATTTATCAGAACTTTTATAGTTTTTAAAGAGAAATCATAGTTTTAAAGAGAATAATGTTTTTGATTTTGATAATATTAGTAGTATGAAAACTTTCGTCGCTTATGTTGAGTACTACTCTCCTGATGAAATTTGTCGCCGTGTTCATTATCGTCCTTCTTGGATGTTTAGAATGGAAATTAACTAATCGTCCTTAGGCTGTAGGTTTTTGATACCAGTCCAATTTTAGCAGGTTGCCTTGTTTATATACTACTGAATCTAGGTGGGGTAGTTTATTGTCATTTGCTTGTTCTATTGTGAATTGTATTTGTCTGTTATACGTGTTTAAAATCTGAAGCGTTTTGTCCACTTCCGATCTCTTCAAAATCGTAAAAAGATCTTCCACATATTTTGTACCATGTCTGGGTTTTACAGTCATCTCTAGAGAGGTGTCAAGTAGTTGTTCCATTATAATGTCCGCGATGATGGGGGAAGCTGGAGATCCCATTGGCATGCCTTTCCTCTGTTCATATACATTATCTTCATATGTTAAATATCTGGCGTCCTTTATGCAGAATGTCAGAATCTCGATGAATAGTTCCCTAGGTATAGCTGTGTGTGTTTCTATTAAACTAAATTTTTCTTCTATTGTCTTTGTTGCTAGATTTACAGGGAAATTTCCTCAAAATTTTATTTTCCTGCAAAATTTCGTTGAAATTGCATTTCTCTAAGATGTTACATACCATTAGAAAATTTAATAAATTTGTTCTACAAAACTTCTTGAAATTATTATTGTTTTTTGAAAATTCATTCAAATTTGTATATTTCCAACAAAAATGCTGTTGCAATCTAATTTTTCTACAAAATTTCGTTGAAATATCATTTTCTTGACAATTTCAAAAATTTGTTGACATTAAATTTTTTTTAGAAAAATCGTGAAATTACATGTCACTAAAAACTGTTGTTAAAAAAAAAATTTTTCTAAAAATTTCTTGAAATTAAATTTTTTTGTAGAATTTTTTTGAAATTTAAATTTTTTTGGAAACTATTCAAATTATGTTTTTCTATAAAAAAATCATTGATATTGAATTTTTCTAGAAAAATTCGACGAAATTTCATTATTTTAGAACATTTCCGACCCTTTAATCCCGTCACTGGGCCTTTATCCGTAGTCATCCACCTTTAATCCATTCATCGGCCTTTATTTAATTTAATCAGTGGTCATTAATCCAGCCATCTGTCATCTGTCAATGGTCACGATCAGTGACCATTGATGTGGACAAAAACTGAAATTTCCTAGAAAAATTTAATTTCTAAGAATTTTTCTAGAAATATGCAATTTTATTGATTTTTTATAAAAAAAAATTACAAAATTTTCTAGAAAAACCAAAATATTCAATAAAAATGTATTTTTAACAAAATTTTCAACAAATGAAATTTTGACGAAATTTTGTAGAAAAATGGATCTTTGAAAAAAATGTATAAAAAATGTAATTATGAAAAAAACTTTTTTTAGAAAAATTAAATTTTGGCAAAATTTTTTAAAGATGCTAATTTTGACAAAATTTTCATTAAAAATCGATTTATATAAATTTTTTTATAAAAGATTCTATACAAAGCAATATCTACTAAATTTCCAATAAATATACAATTTCGATGAAATTAGCAAGAAAATATTATTTAGGCAAGATTTTTCCAAAAAAATACAATTTAGTAAATTTTTAAGGACAGAACTCTGAAAACCGTTGAAATATTGAATATTAATAAAGATGTTTAGAAAGACTAATATTTTTCGAATTTATTATTTTAGAACAGGGCTTCCCAACCTTTTCAACCATACAGCTCCCCACAACCATGTTGAAAATTGTCATGCCCCCATTCTGACAAAAAAATTATCGTAAATTATATTTATTTTCTAACATGACTAATAATATAAAATTTAATTTTATTATACCCTACACCACACTGTACAGGGTATTATAAGTTTGTTTCACGGCAGATGTTTGTAACACCTTAAAATAACACAGCTAGACCCACCTTAAAGTATACCGATCGACTCAGAATCACTAGCTGAGTCGATTCAACGATGTCTGTCCGTCCGTCCGTCCGTCTGTCCATGTAAAGTTGTTCGTCGACTACAGGTCGCAATTTCACTCCGATCGTTCTGAAATTTTGCAGTTTAGAGTATTTCGCGGCTGTTAAGATCGCTATTGAATTTGGTTGAAATCGGTTCAGATTTAGATATAGCTCCCATATATATCTTTCGTCCGATTTGGCCCTTTAGTCCTATAGAAGCTGTATTTTACATCCGATCGTTTTGAAATTTAGAATGGTAGAGTTTCTTGACCCATGAACCAACATTGCTGAATTTGAAGAAAATCGGTTAAGATTTAGCTATAGCTCCCATATATATGTTTCGTCCGATTTGGCCCTTTAGTCCTATAGAAGCTGTATTTTACATCCGATTGTTTTGAAATTTAGAATGGTACAGTTTCTTCATCCATGAACCAACATTGCCGAATTTGAAGAAAATCGGTTCAGATTTAGATATAGCTCCCATATATATCTTTCGTCCGATTTGGTCCTTTAGTCCTATAGAAGCTGTATTTTACATCCGATCGTTTTGAAATTTAGAAAGGTAGAGTTTCTTGATCCATGAACAAACATTGCCAAATTTGAAGAAAATCGGTTAAGATTTAGCTATAGCTCCCATATATATGTTTCGTCCGATTTGGCCCTTTAGTCCTATAGAAGCTGTATTTTACATCCGATCGTTTTGAAATTTAGAATGGTAGAGTTTCTTGATCCATGAACCAACATTGCCGAATTTGAAGAAAATCGGTTAAGATTTAGCTATAGCTCCCATATATATGTTTCATCCGATTTGGCTCTTTAGATCCAATCGTTTCTATACCCTACACCACACTGTGGTACAGGGTATTATTTAAGTATAAAATGTCCCAAAAGTAAATTTATGTAAACAATTTATACATGAATTACAAAATTTATATATCAGAGTTATTCAATATTACGAGAGTGGTGTAGGGTATTATATAGTCGGCACCGCCCGACTTTAGCCTTTCCTTACTGGTTTTTTCTTGTTTTTTTTTTGTTTTATTCGATCTGCTTTCATAGTACATATTTTGTTTTTGTACTCAGGCTCAAGATCGTTATTGTTGTTTTCAGTATATGAAAACAACTTTGTTAAAAATTAAAGAAGAAGTAAGTGACATGTATTGGGGGTGGTTGTAATGGTTGAATTTTTTTCTTGAAAATTTATTCGATAGTGTATTTTTGTACAAAATTCATCATGATATCTTTTTCACCATTTTAAAGGACGATGACCCATGATAAGTGCCCACTGACAAACTTAAAGGGCGATGAAGGAGATCTTGTGGGAAAATTCAGTTTTGAAAAAAATTTGAAGAAAAATGACGTCTCTACGAAATTTCCTAGAAAAATTAAATTTCGAAGAAATTTTCTAGAAATGTGAAATTAGAAAAAATTTTCGCAAAATTTAATTTTGACATCATTTTCTAGAAAAAAACGAATATTTCAATAAAATGTATTTTTAACAACATTTTCAGAAAAATGAAATTTTGACGATCTTTTCTTAAAATATGCAATTTTAAAGAAATCGTATCGAAGAATGCAATTATCAAAAAAAAGTTTTTAGAAAAATGCAATTTTGACAATATTTTTTAAAAAAGCTAATTTTAACAGAATTTTCTGTAAAAAATCGATTTCTTTCAATTGTTAATAAGAAGCTTCTACACAAATGCTCAACTAAATTTATAATATATATGCGATTTCGATTAAATTTGCAAGAAAATATTATTAATTAGGTAAGATTTTTTAGAAAAATACAATTTCGTAAATATTTAAGGGCTTAACATTGAAAAACGTTTACAAAATTTTAAAAATTAATAAAGATGTTTAGAAAGCTTTTTTTTATTTTAATTTTTCTTAAAATGTCCCTCCAAATTAATAAAGATGTTTAGAAACCTAATATTTTTCGAATTTATTATTTTATAACAGGGATTCCAAACCTTTTAAACATACGGCTCCCCACAACCATGTAGAAAATGTGCATGCCGCCTTCTCACAAAAACTTATTGTAAATTATATTTCTTTTCTAATATTTCTAATACTCGTAATATAAAATTTAATTTACATACATTTTATTTTTCTTGAAAATTTTCTTGTGATTGTATTTTTCTGCAAAAATTGGTTGAAATTGCATTTTTGTGAAAAATTATATTAGAAAATGTAATACATTTTTCTACAAAACTTCTTGAAATTGATTTTTTCAAATTTACAAAACTTCGTTGAAATTGTATTTATCTTGAAAATTTCGACAAAATTGCATTTTTCTGCAAAATGTTGTTGAAATTACATTTTTCTAGAAAACTCGTTAAATTGCTTTTATTTCTCTAAAAATTGTTCTTGTATTTCTCTCCAAATTTCTTGAAATTAATTTTTATCTATATTTTTTTTTTGGAATTTTCAGTTTTCTTAAAATTTTTCTCCAAATTAAGTTTTTCTATAAAAATGCATCTATATTGAATTTTTCCAAAAAAATCGACGAAATTGTATTAGTTTAGAAAATTTCCGTTTAACACCCTTTTATACCGTCAGTAGTCATTTTTCCGTAGTCATCCATCTTTAATCCGTTCATCGACCTTTAATTTAATAATTGCACTATAGGAAATCGGACTCCATTTTTGGCCAAAACTCAATATTTAAATTTACCAAAAATTGCTTTAACATAAAAAGAAATTAACAAAGAATATAATTTTTTGGCAACATTGATTTACCGCTTCTTTATCAACTGTTTTGTATGGGATTTCTAAATGAGTTGTCAAAACACAATTAAGTACAGTACGAAATTCGACAGAAAGAGGTTTCTATTTTACATGAATGAGTATTTAGGGTAAATCGATTCAGATTTATATATAACCTCCATATAGTTGTACTTTACTTCCGATCATTATAAAATTCTCCAGAAAGATGTTTCTCAATTTAGGAACGAATATTGCTTAATTTAGCGATTATCGGTTCAGAATTAGATATATCCACATATATATGTTCTTACCCATTTAACAATTATTCCAAATTATTATCGCAATAACCCTTATCGCATTGTTAGGGAGGTGTAGGGTATTATGTATATAGTCGGCCCCGCCCGACTTTCTGCCTTTCCTTACTGGTTAAAGTAGTGTAATTATTCACTTGTCGTCACTCTAAAATTCTTAGCTTCACAAAAATTGTTGGATTATTTATGAGCTACAGAATTCATGCGGGTAGATGTGAGCGTTGACGTTCATTGGATACAAGGACAATACAGTATCAATTTAGGAGGGGTATATTCTTAAACATTTTTAACAATTAAGCTCAGAGACAATGAAATGTTCATTGGTATTGAACGGGCAATGAAATGTTCCTCTCGAGTATAAATATGTATGTGTACATTAAGGTGATTCCTAACAATGGCAGTGCATTATCAATAATAGTGATATTGTAGTATCATGATTTGATGCAGCGCCCCCAATCAAAGGTTTCACCAGATTAAACTTCTTAAAACTCACAATACTAACCGATTGGGCTGAGATTATGCAAATTTGTATTTTATTTTATCCAGAATTAATCAAATCTATATATATGATATATGTATATGTGTATACTTTGTGGTTACTTCGAAACGACATGTTATTCATGTTTGTTATTCAAGAGCTATAAAAACGGAGCTTTATTTCGATATTTTCGAACACTGATACATTTATGAAGATCGGATTACATTTATGTATAAGTATAGTCCCACTTATATATTCGTTCAAATTCTTCTTTCTTATGAGCTATGGTATCTTCGACGAAAAATTAAGTTAACAAAAATTTAGGAAATACCCTCAACATTGTTTGAAAAAAATTTTTAGTTCAGAATGCCAAAAAAATATTTTTTACATACCTTTGCTAAAAATAAAAATTAAATTATATCCAAGTTTCAGACATTCCACCCTAATACAGACATATGTTTTATCTATATGTAGTACTTATATTGTAGAGAGATATTTCACTGGATGTAAGGACTTATGTAAGGATTCCTGTTGTTTATTACATTAAATTGCTTGGCAAAGATATTCGGTTGTCTTTACCCATTGCAAGGACACATGTTGTCCTGGCACTAGTGTGCACTCTGGTACTCATACCCACCGTCGTGCGAGAACATCAGAGGAGGAGAGGAGAACACAAGCACAAGAGAGTGTTGTTCAATCTTTTGGGAAAACACGAAATATAAATTCCAATTTCCTACACTTTCATATATGTACGAGTATTTGTCTATGTCACATTTAAGGAAGGAAGAGGTGTAAACACCTTACGGATGATATGGTAAGAGTTTAGTTGTAATTGGACAATGGAACTGGGAACGTTTTGAAGTAAGTAACATTTAATCATATATGTCAGACCAACGATGACTTCATAACGGAGCGACTCAAAAACTATAGGCAGAGTGACAGTCTATTCATAATTTCTATGGTTATTATTTATGTGATGCATTATTGCTTTGACCATTAGTCTATAATATTGGATCGACCACCGTGGTCTTCCTCTACATAGTAGAGGATCGAGCATTGTGGTCTTCTTCTATACAATAGAGGATCAACCACTGTGGTCTTCTTCTATATAATAGAGGATCAACCACTCTTTTATATAATAGAGTATCAACCACTGTTGTCTTCTTCAATATAATAGAGGATCAACCACTGTTGTCTTCTTCTATATAATAGAGGATCAACCACTGTGGTCTTCTTTTATATAATAGAGGATCAACCACTGTTGTCTTCTTCTATATAATAGAGGATCAACCACTGTCGTCTTCTTTTATATAATAGAGGATCAACCACTGTAGTCTTCTCTATATAATAGAGGATCAACCACTGTAGTCTTCTTCTATATAATAGAGGATCAACCACTGTGATCTTCCTCTATGTAATAGAGGATCGACCACTGTGATCTTCCGCTACATAATAGAGGATCGACCACTGAGGTCTTCCCCTATATAATAGAGGATCGACCACTGAGGTCTTCCCCTATATAATATTGGATCGACCTTCGTGGTCTCTCTCTATATAATATAGGATCAACCACCGTAGTCTTACTTTATATAATAGAGGATAAACCACTGTGATTTTCCTCTATATCATAGAGGATCTACCACTGTGGTCTTCTTCGATATAATAGGGGATCAACCACTGTGGTCTTCTTCGATAGAATAGAGGATCAACAACTGTGGTCTTCTTCGATAGAATAGAGGATCAACAACTGTGGTCTTCATCTATACAAGAGGATCAACCGCTGTGATCTTTCTCTATATAATAGAGGAAGACCACGGTGGTCGATCCTATAGTATATAGGAACATTACGGTGTTCCACCCTCTGGTATAGAAGAGAACAGTGGACCATCCTCCAGTATACAGGAAGACCACAGTGGTCCATCCTCTATCGCTTCGTTATGAAGTCATCGTTGGTCTGGCATATATGATTAAATGTAACTTACTTCAAAACGATCCCAGTTCCATTGTCAAATTACAACTTAACTCTTACTCTTACAGAGGAAGATCACAGTGGTCGATCCCCTATAACATAGAGGAAGATCACTGTGGTCGATCCTAACTATATTATATAGCCGAAGACCACAGTGGTCGATCCTAACTGTATTATATAGAGGAAGACCACAGTGGTCGATCCTAGATTACATAGAGGAAGACATCAGTTGTCGATCCTCTATTATATAGAGGAAGATCACAGTGGTCGATCCTCTATTATATAGAGGAAGATCACAGTGGTCGATCCTCTATTATATAGAGGAAGATCATTGTGGTCGATCCTCTATTATATAGAGAAAGATCACAGCGGTTTAACCTTTATTATATAGATGAAGACTTTGGTGGTTGATCCTCTATTTTATAGAAGAAGACTTCAGTGGTTGATCCTCTATTATATAGAATAACACCACAGCGGTCGATCCTTTGTTATATAGAGGAAAGCCACATTGGTTGATCCTCTATTATATAGAGAAAGACCTCAGTGGTCCATCCTCTATTATATATAGGAAGACCACAGTGGGCAATCCTCTATTATATAGAGGAAAATCACAGTGGTCGATCCTCTATTATATACATAGAGGAAGATCATAGTGGTCGATCCTCCTCCTTTATTATATCGAAGAAGACCACAGTGGTCGATCCTCTATTATATAGAATAAAACCTCAGCGGTCGATCCTTTGTTATATACTCGTAGAGGAAAACCACAGTGGGTGATCCTCAATTATATAGAGAAAGACCACAGTGGTCCAACCTCTATTATATAGAGGAAGACCACAGTGGGCGATCCACTAGTATAGAGGAAGAACACAGTCGGCGATCCTCTAGTATAGAGAAAGACCACGGTGGTGTATCCCTTCTAAATATATAATAGAGGATCTACCGCTGTGGTCTTCTTCGGTATAATAGAGGATCAACCACTGTGGTCTTCATCTATATAATAGAGGATCAACCACTGTGGTCTTCTTCTATAAAATAGAGTATCAACCACTGTGGTGTTCATCTATATAATAGAGGATCAACCTCTGTGGTCTTCTTCTATATAATTGAGGGTCAACCACTGTGATCTTCCTCTATATAATGGAGGGTCGACCGCTGTGGTCTTCTTCGATATAATAGAGGATCGACCACTGTGATCTTCCGCTATATAATAGAGGATAGAACACTGAGGTCTTCTCCTATATAATAGAGGATCGACCACTGAGGTCTTCCCCTATATAATAGAGGATCGACCACTGAGGACTTCCCCTATATAATAGAGGATCGACCACTGAGGTCTTCCCCTATATAATATTGGATCGACCACCGAGGTCTTCCCCTATATAATATTGGATCGACCTATGTGGTCTTCCTATACATACATAATATTGGGTCGATCACTGTGGTCTTTCTCTATATAATATAGGATCAACCACCGTAGTCTTCCTTTATATAATAGAGGATAAACCACTGTGATTTTCCTCTATATCATAGAGGATCTACCACTGTGGTCTTCATCTATATAATAGAGGATCAACCGCTGTGGTCTTCATCTATATAATAGAGGATCAACCGCTGTGGTCTTCATCTATATAATAGAGGATCAACCACTGCGGTCTTTTTCTATATAGTAGCCTATATAGATGGCCTGTGACCTTCTTCTATATAATATAGGAACAACTTCTGTGGTCTTCCTCTATATAATATAGGATCAATCACCGTAGTCTTCCTCTATATAATATAGGATCAATTACCGTAGTCTTCCTCTATATAACATAGAATCAACCACCGCAGTCTTCCTCTATATAAAAGAGGATAAACCACTGTGATTTTCCTCTATATCATAGAGGATCTACCACTGTGGTCTTCTTTGATATAATAGAGGATAAAGCGATAGAATAGAGGATCAACCACTATGGTTTTTATCTATATAATAGAGGATCAACCTCTGTGGTCGTCTTCTATATAATAGAGGATCAACCACTGGGGTTCTCCTCTATATACTAAAGGATACTCGACCACTGTTGTCTAGAGGACCGAGAGAGGAAGACTCTCTATACTAGAGGATCGACAACTGAGGTCTTCCCATATATAATAGAGGATCGACCACTGAGGTCTTCCTCTATATAATAGAGGATCGACCACTGAGGTCTTCCCCTATATAATAAAGGATCGACCACTGAGGTCTTCCCCTATATAATAGAGGATCGACCACAGAGGTCTTCCCCTATATAATATTGGATCGACCTCTGTGGTCTTCCCCTATATAATATTGGATCCACCTCTGTGGTCTTCCTATATATAATATTGGATCGATCACTGTGTTCTTCTTCTATATAGTAGTCTATATAGAAGGCCTGTGACCTTCTTCTATATAATATAGGAACAACACCTGTGGTCATAGAGGATCTACCACTTTGTTCTTGTTCGATATAATAGAGGATCAACCACTATGGTCTTCATCTATATAATAGAGGATCAACCTCTGTGGTCGTCTTCTATATAATAGAGGATCAACCACTGGGGTCCCCCTCTATATACCAAAGGATACTCGACCACTGTTGTCTAGAGGACCGACCACTGGGGTCTTCCTCTCTATACTAGAGGATCGACCACTGTGGTCTTTCTCTATACTAGAATCGATCACTGTTGTCTAGAGGACCGACCACTGGGGTCTTCCCCTCAATGCTAGAGGATCGACCACTGTGGTCTTTCTCTATACTAGAATCGATCACTGTGGTCTCACATGGCTAAATTCTCATGTCTGTATATGCCAACTAAGTCGATGTGTACTCGTATCAATTCCTTAGCGTTCATTAAGTTATTGTCATTACTACGAAATAGTCTGTCATACGAGAAATCACATCTTACGGGATACATTAAACTGCGGACCAGCGTTACAATCTTTATTTTAAACTCATATATATGAATGTGATAGTACCACATCCACTCATCTGTTCAGGCAACATAGAAGACCCATATATGAGTGTGATATTACCACTTCCACTCATCTGTTCAGGTAACATTAGAAAACTAAAATTTGTTGTGAAGAGGAAATATATTTTAACCGAAATTGATAATAAATACTTGTTCAAGATGTGGTTTGTTTTCAAAGTATACACATATACTTTATCCTGAAACCTCTCTTACCACCACCGGAGTGGTTGTGAGAAAGGCAAGGAGCGAATGACACAAAGAAGTCTTATCTAAAAGCTTAATTGAGTCTCAATCTGGCTTTTCCCCATGAGGTGCAGTTGTCAATGATGCCAGGTATGAAATGACTAGTTCATGAGAGTGATAGAATTTCAAATATTTTACCAATAGAAAACAAATATGGAATTCCTAATGGAATGTGGAAAATTTTGTCGGAGTCATTTGGAATTTACTAAGTAGCGGGTGTTTTTTAAAAGCGTTAGAACTTAAAATAGTAAAACGAGACACAAATATTGTTGAAATGGATTTTTTTTATTACAATCTGGTAGATAATTTCCTGGCATTTACTTTTTTGAATACGGCATATGTCCTCCGCGGCTGTGAGTTACATGGTCCATTCGATCAGTCCAATTTTTGTCAGTTTTTTCCAATAAATCCGTATGGCCGTATGGCGTAAATGGCGGCTTGAATATTGGCTTCCAATGCATCAAGAGTTGCTGGTGTTTCAGCACAAAAAAAGAGACTTAAAATAGCCCCATAAAAAGAAACCCAGAGGCGTTTAATCGCACAAACAAAGGGGCCAGTGAATAGGACCATTTCTGGAAATAAGGTTGTCACCAAATTGATTTTGCAAGTAAAAGATTGTTAAGCGCGGTGTATAGGAAGTTGTGCCGTCTTGTTGGAATCAAACGTCACACATAGAGATATTTTCTCAATTTTACAAAATGTAAAAAAAAATATAAAAGATTAAAAGAACAGGCTAGAATACCATCTGGAAAACAATATCCACGACCTGCTACATTTCCCTCTTACAATTCGCGCATTAGACATTTTTTTAATGTACTTTAAAATTATCCTTTTTATACCCTACACCACACTGTGGTACAGGGTATTATAAGTTTGTTTCACGGCAGATGTTTGTAACACCTGAAAATAACACAGCTAGACCCACCTTAAAGTATACCGATCGACTCAGAATCACTAGCTGAGTCGATTTATCCATGTCTGTCTGTCCATGTAAAGTTGTTCGTCGACTACAGGTCGCAATTTCACTCCGATCGTTCTGACATTTTGCAGTTTAGAGTATTTCGCAGCTGTTAAGATCGCTATTGAATTTGGTTGAAATCGGTTCAGATTTAGATATAGCTCCCATATATATCTTTCGTCCGATTTGGCCCTTTAGTCCTATAGAAGCTGTATTTTACATCCAATCCTTTTGAAATTTAGAATGGTAGAGTTTCTTGATCCATGAACCAACACTACCGAATTTGAAGAAAATCGGTTAAGATTTAGCTATAGCTCCCATATATATGTTTCGTCCGATTTGGCCCTTTAGTCCTATAGAAGCTGTATTTTACATCCAATCGTTTTGAAAATTAGAATGGTAGAGTTTCTTGATCCATGAACCAACATTGCCGAATTTGAAGAAAATCGGTTAAGATTTAGCTATAGCTCCCATATATATGTTTCGTCCGATTTGGCCCTTTAGTCCTATAGAAGCTGTATTTTACATCCGATCGTTTTGAAATTTAGAATGGTAGAGTTTCCTGATCAATGAACCAACATTGCCGAATTTGAAAAAAATCGGTTAAGATTTAGCTATAGCTCCCATATATATGTTTCGTCCGATTTTTCTCTTTAGACCTGTAGAAGCTGTATTTTACATCCAATCATTTTGAAATTTAGAATGGTAGAGTTTCTTGATCCATGAACCAACACTACCGAATTTGAAGAAAATCGGTTAAGATTTAGCTATAGCTCCCATATATATATTTCGTCCGATTTGGCCCTTTAGTCCTATAGAAGCTGTATTTTACATCCAATCCTTTTGAAATTTAGAATGGTAGAGTTTCTTGATCCATGAACCAACATTGCCGAATTTGAAGAAAATCGGTTAAGATTTAGCTATAGCTCCCATATATATGTTTCGTCCGATTTGGCCCTTTAGTCCTATAGAAGCTGTATTTTACATCCAATCGTTTTGAAATTTAGAATGGTAGAGTTTCTTGATCCATGAACCAACATTGCCGAATTTGAAGAAAATCGGTTAAGATTTAGCTATAGGTCCCATATATATGTTTCGTCCGATTTTGCTCTTTAGTCCTGTAGAAGCTGTATTTTACATCTAATCCTTTTGAAATTTAGAATGGTAGAGTTTCTTGATCCATGAACCAACACTACCGAATTTGAAGAAAATCGGTTAAGATTTAGCTATAGCTCCCATATATATGTTTCGTCCGATTTGGCCCTTTAGTCCTATAAAAGCTGTATTTTATATCCAATCGTTTTGAAATTTAGAATGGTAGAGTTTCTTGATCGATGAACCAACATTGCCGAATTTGAAGAAAATCGGTTAAGATTTAGCTATAGCTCCCATATATATGTTTCGTCCGATTTTGCTCTTTAGTCCTCAAGAAGCTGTATTTTACATCCAATCATTTTGAAATTTAGAATGGTAGAGTTTCATGATCCATGAACCAACACTACCGAACTTGAAGAAAATCGGTTAAGATTTAGCTATAGCTCCCATATATATGTTTCGTCCGATTTGGCCCTTTAGTTCTATAGAAGCTGTATTTTACATCCAATCGTTTTGAAATTTAGAATGGTAGAGTTTCTTGATCCATGAACCAACACTACCGAATTTGAAGAAAATCGGTTAAGATTTAGCTATAGCTCCCATATATATGTTTCGTCCGATTTGGCCCTTTAGTTCTATAGAAGCTATATTTTACATTCAATCGTTTTGAAATTTAGAATGGTAGAGTTTCTTGATTCATGAACCAACATTGCCGAATTTGAAGAAAATCGGTAAAGATTTAGCTATAGCTCCCATATATATATTTCATCCGATTTGGCTCTTTAGATCCAATCGTTTTTATACTCTACACCACACTGTGCTACAGGGTATTATTTAAGTATAAAATGTCCCAAAAGTAAATTTATGTAAACAATTTATACATGAATTACAAAATGTATATATCAGAGTTATTCAATATTACGAGAGTGGTGTAGGGTATTATATAGTCGGGCCGACTTTAGCCTTTCCTTACTGGTTTATACTATGTTCAGTGAGTACTTCCGGAGTAAGAATTATGACCCGCAAATACATTTTCGACAATATGAAGAATGAAAATTCGCCTAATTTGGAAGAAAAGATGTTTTGTTTGAAAAACAAACTTTTATTGCATGAAGGGTACACAGAAGACCAATTTGAGAGCTTGAAAATCCGTTTTTCCCATTTTAAAGCAAAGATGGGCAAAATAAGGAAGACGTATTTCTCAAGTCAAATAAATTATGGTTGGACGAGACTTTCGATATTTCCGTTCAAAAGCAAACATCGGCCAGGTCGACCAAGCAAATTATTTGAAGAGTTAAAGGCGAAAAACTGAGAACATTTGCTCTAGTTTAGAAAAATATGTTATCGTTCATGCAGCACAAGTTGAGCTAAGAAAAACAGGAAAGCGGCATGCATCCAATATACTTAAGGGAATCACGAACCCTCAGACACGTGAAAAAGTTATAAAACGGCATAAATCTTCTTCACTAACACCTATTCAAGCATTGCAGATGTTCGTGGATGCTGATTTAACCAGAGGACAATACGATATAATTAGACAAACTAATAAAAAGTTCTTTCCGTGAGCCATGTAGAGTGACGAGTATGAGTGCAGAATGTCAATTGCAACCATTAATTGACCTTACTGTTAGACGCTTATCTGAATTTCTGACAGATGTGCTATTAACATTTGGGGCTAATGAACGAGATAATTTAAAGATTATTTTTGAATGGGGATGCGATGAATCCAAACAATCTCAATTCAAACAAAATAGAAAATGATGCCGATTCAGATGCGAACATATTTCAGAGCTGTTTCGTGCCTCTTCGATTAGTTTGTGGCAAGGAACACGAAAAAATATTGTGGGAAAATTCGACACCTTCTTCTCCCAGATACTGTCGGCCAATAAGATTCCGTTTTGTGAAAGGGAGCACTGACTTTACAGAGGAAGAAATTGACCCCATAAACAATTCCTTAAAGTCCCTAGTCGAAAAGAGGGTTGATATAAATGGAAAACAGTTTCTTGTCAAACATTTATTTAACATGACAATGGTAGACGGCAAAATCTGCAATGCTGCTACTGGTACGAACTCCACAAGCCAATGCTACATTTGCGGCGCAACTTCTAAAGAATTTAACCAATTAGAGGATAGCGGAAAAGCATACCCTAAAATTATTGAATTCGGTTTCTCAGTTTTACATGCCAGAATACGATTATTTGAGAGCATTCTTCATTTATCATATAAACTTCAGACACAAAAATACAGAAAACAAATAACAGATTCTGAATAGGCAATCGAAAAAGAGCGAAAACGACTAATTCAAGAAAGAATTCGTAAAGAAATTTGTTAACTGATTCATGTCCTTAAAGCTAACTTTGGAAACAACAATGATGGCAATACAATTAGAAGATTTTTTGAAGACATGAAATTAGCTTCGGAAATAACAGGATTACATACAGAATACAGTTTGGTTGCCTCAACCGAATTATTTGCCAACCGAATTTCGGTAGTTCTGTCCACTATCATGCGATTCCATCAGGACAACCAATATTTTGGTTGTGATATACTTCTGATTCCATGTTGACAACAATCATATTTGGTTGCGCCAACTACGAAAATTGTGGCTTAAATTATCTGTTTTAGTTACCACAACCAACTATTTTAAAAAATTGGTTTTTCTGACAATTTGTCAGTCATATATTACCGACAATTAATTAAAACAGCTTTCATTTCTTTTTAATTTATTTATTGAACAAAAAACAAAACAATTCATAACAAAATTAAAAATCCCATATTACAAATTCAACACTATTATGAGATGTGGAAATATTTGACACACATTTTAGTAAACGAAAAAAAACACAAAACTTTTTCATTTAATGATTGTTGCTTTTATTTTTTATATATGTAAAACATTTTGCACAATATATTCTGCATTCCACACATTATTATCCACACGAGATTATTTTTGATTACCTATACCGTTCTTGAACAAAATGTTGAAGATTTTTGTATGTCGAGTAATTTAGTTTTTGTTTGTCATGTACGAGTATCAGCAAAAGAACAGCAACCAATCTTTCGGTTACATTTAATTATTCTAAATTTGGGAAATGATTGAGATAACCAACAAACGATTATTTATTAATATTATTTCTGTTGTAGTAACCAATTATTCGTTGCAATAATAATCTTTGGTCTACTGATACAATTTATGTTGTCAAGAATAAAACATTGGTTGTCACAACCAAAAATCGATCATATGGTTCTATAATGAAAATTTAAAATTGGTTACCACAACTAACCGAGTGTCAATGAAAAAAACAATCTTAATTCGATTTATACAACCATCGATTTAGTTGCAAGCATTGTCATTTGATCGTATCCATGTTATTACTGTTGCTTCAACTAATTATACGAGTATATAAATACAACCGACAGACGATGTAGGCAGTATACTTTTGTTTCTATTACTATTTTTTTATTGTTACAATCGAATTCCAACCAATTATTTTCCTGTGTCTAATTATGATTTAATTTACAGATTAAAAGTCAAACTTGAAGCAATTTTAAGCGGACATATAATTGATCCCGAAAAATAAGACAAATATGCTCTGGAAACAGCCCGCTTGTATATCAGCTTGTACCCTTGAAATCCTATGAAATCCTTGAAATCCAGTTATAATAAAAAATTCATTGCTACCTATTGGGCAGCTTTCTGAGGAAGCAGCAGAAGCGCTTAATAAACATTTCAGGTCTTAACGCCAAGACTTTGCAAGAAAATTTTGAAGAGAATGCTGCAATCAAGACATTTTTAATAGACTCCTATTGAGTTAAGATCCTTTGTTGAGTAGCATGAGGCCTATAAAAAGCTAATTATTTTTTTACGAAAAACTATTACTATTATGTCTGAAAATCTATTAGAAAGTTCTATAGATAGCGAAGAGGGGCAGATTTCTGAAGATGACTTTTGATTATTTTTTTATATTTTTCCATTAATATCTCCTTTTAACTATAAATATATATATGATTTTTCAAAAATAGTCTTTGTTTTCGTCGTTGATTAATTAATTTTTAGAAACAAAAATTCAGCCAACATGGCTCGATAGCGCTCACCATTCATCGTAACGACAACTCCTTCCTAGCTCATTTCGAAAGAAATAAGGAACGATGATGACGCCAGCGTGTAAACCACACCAAACTGTCAATTTTAATGGATCTAATGGTGATTCGTTGACGGCTTGAGGATTGTCTTCGCTCCAAATACGTAAATTTTGCTTGTTAACGCAGACATTTAACCGGAAATGAGCTTCATCACTAAACTGGAATACACGTTAGTGGAGTTATTATCTAAAACTTTAACAAAATGGAATGGATCGGATTGGAGAGTATGGTAAAAATGAGCTTAACATTAGTTAAACTTTAATTAACTCAGAAAGTATTGAATCGAATCCCTTCGTAGCTACTTCCGATATTCATTTGATTTCTCGTCACACCAATTTACAACACATCATCATAGTTTTCTATGTCTTCTTACACGAAAACTCATAAGGCGTGGTTGCAGTGCAATTAGTTTGCTAAATTGCCATCTCAGAGATTCCAATTAAGTGCAGGTATTTGAAAATTAATCTTCCATTCGGTCAGATAATAAACAATTATGTCCACATAAAAATAAGTGTTGAAAACAAAAACAAATAAAATTGGAAAAACAATAGAAAACATCCACAAATAACGGCTAGCAATCGTTGGTTCGTTTTTCTCCCCTAACTATAGTAGAAAATTAGATGAAAATCTAAGAAAAACAAAGTGTCAATTAAGGGAATTTCTCAGAAACGGAGAGGTTTTATTTTTCATATCGATTAATAAGATATAATGAGTCGGTTTTCTTAAAGAAGTTTGTTATTTTCAGTTGCCGCGGGTACTTAGGTGTAAATTTGTCAGAAAATAACATTTATTTAAAAAATGTATAATTTAATCACCCTTATCGGGAATAAAATTCCACACGGAATTTGTTCCCTTTTCAATGTGCAATTTAGGGAATGAGTTCCGTGCGGAATTTTATTCCCGATAAGGGTGAATGTTGAATCGAAATGCCTGTAAGGCGTATGAGTTATACAAATATAATCTGAATTTATTTATCATACGTACGATGTCCACATAAAGACTAAAGTGGTTGGAGCCAACTATATGATACGACATTAATCTATATATATAAAAATGAAACGGTCCATCTGTGTAATGGCATCACGTCAGAACGGCTGGAGCGATTTGGCTCAATTTTTTTTTCAGTTCTTCGTATTTGCCTGGAGAAGGTTGTTACGAAAGAAAATTTTGGGAAAACCCTCCGGAAAAGTCGGAAAATTGGGAAAATCGAAAATTGCTATTTCTTGCGAGATTCCTACTGTTCCTATCTACTGCTATTTCTTGCGAGATTCCTACTGTTCCTATCTACTGCTCTCTTTTTCAATCCAAATTTTTTTATTAATTTTCTATTAAACAAAAAGTTTTCTATTAAACATATGTACGAGTATGTGCTATTTTTCTTGGTGCAATTCATTCGAGTTTTGCGTATTGTTACACTGATTTCGCGTATCACATCGGCAAACGGTACAAGCATTACGATCAATTAAAATTCACGATATTTATCAATTCGAACATTTTTTCAGATAATAAGTTTGAGTATAAGAGGTAAGGTTATCTTATTGGATTGCGGGCATTGCAAAATCATAATTTCGGATGAATGCACGATGGCGCATAAACGAGCTCTGGAGGCAATTGACCGAACGATGAAGGATTTACGACGTGATTTGAGACAATTTGGTGAGTCTGATATTGCTCTCCGGAGATTTTCGTCAAACGCTTCCCGTCATCCCGAAATCTACTGCCGATGAAATTAATGCATGCCTGAAATAGTGGTCTTTGTGGCTGCATGTCAAGAAGTTATGTCAAGAAGTTGAAATTGACCACGAACATGAGAGTCGCGTTGCAGAACGACTCATCGGCTCTTGAATTCTCGAAACAACTGTTGGCGCTTGGCAATGGCCAAATTACTATTGATGTTTCCACTGCATTGATATTGTTCCCGGCAAATTTTTGCGAGTTCACATCGTCGAACGAGGAACTCATCACCAAAGTGTTTCCAAATCTCGATTAGATTAGTGAATGGGCAATATTAGCAGCGAAGAATAAGGACGTCGATAGCATGAATTTTATTATTCAAAGTAAAATCGAACTCGCTTGATGTGCCAGGAGCTCCGCCGCATAATTTACAGCTGAAGGTGGAATCGATCATAATCATGTTGCGGAATCTGAATCATCCGAAATTGTGCATAGTTCGCGGTTGTCCATTATGAAACTGATGGACAATGTGATTCAGGCGACGATCATCAAGGGAAAATTCAAAGGAGAGGAAGTCCTTATCTCACGAATTCCGATTATTCCAACTGATCTTTCATTCCAATTCAAGCGGATTCAGTTCCCTGTACGATTGGCTTTTGCGATGACAATCAATAAATCTCAAAACCAATCGTAGGAAGTCTGTGGAATTAATCTCGAATTTCCCTGTTTTTCGCACGGTCATCTGTACGTTGCCTGTCTTCTGTCTTCGTTGTTTGTTGTTTATCATCTGATTCGAATTAAATTAAATTGGGGCGAGGCGAAGTTCGCCGGGTCCGCTAGTCTATATATATAAAATTGTTGCGTGGCTGGTTGACTAATTGGCTGACTGACTGACTGACTGATCATCGCCCAGGCCAAACGGCTGAAGCTAGAACCATGAAATTTGATGGGAGGGTAGTCCTTGGGACGTAGACGAGCAATAAGGCGGAACTTCGTACTATTCGTACTATTATCCGCACAATGGGGGCAAAAAGGGATAAGTATGGTACCACCGCCAAATCTAAACGAAATGAGCTAGAATCTTGAAATTTGGTATGAGGGTAGCCCTTAGGAGGTAGACTCAGAAATTGGCAGGATTTTTCGAAATTCGAACATTTACGCACACAGTAGGGTAAAAGGTGATAAATGTGGTACATCAGCCAAATCTAAATGGCAAGAGCTAGAATCGTGAAATTTTGTGTGAGGGTAGCCCTTATGAGGTAGACGCAGAAAGTGGTAGGATTTTTCGAACATTTACGTACACAGTGGGGTAAAAAGGGAAAAATTGGATAAATGTAGTACAACAGCCAAATACAAATGGCAAGAGCTAGAATCGTAAAATTTGGTGTTAGGGTAGCCCTTATGAGGTAGACTCTAAAATTGACAGGATTCGAACATTTACGTACACAGAGGGGTAAAAAGGGAAAAATGTGATACAACAGTCAAATCCAAATGGCAAGACCCTAGTTTATAGGATTGGAAATATACTTTTTATTTGATTAGACTTGTTTTTGGTGAATTTTATTTATTTAAATTGTTATTTGAAAAGCTCATTGGCCCCAAATTTGAAATTAATAAACTTACTTCAAAATTTCGATTTCTTTAAAACTTATTTTTAGACCGATTTTAAGAAAAAAATGCAAAGCGAAATGAAAGTCATATAAAGCGTTCATCCTCATGTTCGATTTGAGAATATCCTCAGAAGAATTCCCTCTCTATAGAGAAATGTAATACAGAAACTTATTCATATTCATATTATAAACATTATTCTGTCTGAATTCATAGTCACATAATCATTATTCTGTCTGAATTTGAAGGCATTGAGATAATTTACACTTATTGGAAATCGATTTTATAGCGTTTGCCAAATACATCAATGTTTCATTAAACTATAGGTACTGGAAATACACAGCGTTGCACTAAGGATATCATTGGGATTAATTTTTAAGATAAAACTCATTTTTAGTACATTTGTGTGGGGTACCAGATGGTTTGTGGTGCTGGTGTAAATATTACTATGTGCGAATTTACAGAGTATTGGGTTAAATGTTATAGAAGATAAAATAATTTATATTCCGCAGAATGTTGACTATTTGTGGAAAGTTACACATTCCAAGAGCATGACAGAAACTTGGATGCACGTAACTCAAACGTTTTAAAATGTCCTGGAATTGCTTTCCAATAAAATTATAGGATACTTGATCACCTTTGGCCGATACCAAATCATGTATACCTCATACCTGTATGCTGACGATTTACAAACTGTTTCTGACTGATGAATACATAGAAACATTGTGTGCGAAGTGTTTACCCCACGAAAAGTTCCAATGCGGTAATACAACAAATAATTTACACGATGTCGTGTCCCATGATTTAAAAACAAGAAAAATATCTAGCTGCCGCCAGGGCTGTGGAGTCGGAGTCGGCGTTATTTTTGCAAATTTCATGAAATTATACTTTCCAATAAATACATTGTATGTTTTTAAAATATTTTGTATAAATATACGAATGGACACACATATGAATGAGTATATTTGGTCCGGAATATAATTGATTCAGGATATTTTATAAAATCGATCTCGGAGTCGTAGCCCGAGTCGCAGTCGGAGTCGATTCTGAGATGATCGACTCCGAGATGAATTTTGCAAAATTATCTAATTCAACTATTTTCGCGATCAAAAATTTCGATTGATATGTGTGTACATAAACTTGTTTATACAAAATAATTAAAAAATAATAATAAAATGTATGCATTTGAAAGTATAATTTCATGAAATTTGCAAAAATAACGCCGACTCCGACTCCACAGCCCTGGCGGCAGCTAGATATTTTTCTTGTTTTTAAATCATGGGACACGACATCGTGTAAATTATTTGTTGTATTACCGCATTGGAACTTTTCGTGGGGTAAACACTTCGCACACAATGTTTCTATGTATTCATCAGTCAGAAACAGTTTGTACATCGTCAGCATACAGGTATGAGGTATACATGATTTGGTATCGGCCAAAGGTGATCAAGTATCCTATAATTTTATTGGAAAGCAATTCCAGGACATTTTAAAACGTTTGAGTTACGTGCATCCATGCGGGAGGGACCTTTATTTGAGGGCTGTTTTAAAACATGAACTAATGTGTCTCATTTTCGCTAGGCAATATATGTATTTTATAAAAGCTAAAATTTAAGCATGATCGATTGAAAAATGCGTTCTCCAGAGCATTAAGAAGTCTAATCGCAAGGTACTTTTGCGCGGGGGTTATATTTAAAGAGATTAAACAGAGATTCGTCAGAGCGACGAACAAATTAATCGATAGGATTATTCCATGCGTTAGCTGACTTTTGAAGAACGACGAAGCTTTTTCTACTAGTGTATGGGACTATATCAAAACTTGGACCGATATATCGTATTTTCAATTACACGCAGTCCAGGAAATGCCTCTGTACCAATTTTGTTAATGATTGCTCCATTTTTGCGACCTGAACGTTGATCACAAATATGGACAAATAAGCGGACATGGCTAAATCGACTCAACAAGTGATTCTATGCCGATCGGTATAATAAACTGTGGATCTTTCTCTTCTCTATTTGGTTGTCACAAACAAATGTTGAAAGTCACAATACCTAGAACCGCAGTGTGGTGTCATTTGACATAAAAATTCCATTTGAGATTTAGAACAAATCAACTGAATGTCTGCCTGAGCATTCGCGGAGCTTTAAAGACTATACATATATATGTCCTTTATTTAAGTAGATAATACAATAAATATTTTTAGAAAACAAATTGATCATTTTGCCGATTGATTTATGGCTAGAGAAATTGCAACCAGAGCAGTGTTAAGCATATATTGTCTATCAATGCTAGAGCTAGGAGCTACAAGCATTACGGTCACACGAGGATATCACATTGTAGTGTAACTGACGGAGTGGACTACTCGTATATACAGAGAATGTACATCTTCTAGAGGAACTTTACCACTAAGAAACCTATCAATGAGTAATGGGTTGGCAGAAAACCAGGAGATAGAAATTAGCTCCACTTCTAAGCAGATGGTTCGAAGCTATAAATTAAGGTGGGATTCCAATTAAACGGTAAGGGACTTAGTCTTGAGCATTGAAGACTGCATCTACAGTCTTGAGCATTGAAGAGTATCTACAAAGTCCTACTCCATCGACAGACGAATGCTATTCTTGCTAGAGAAGTTGCAAGCAGCGCAGAATTAAGATTAAACAGTCTATAAATGCGGAGGTTCAAGAACTACGTCCTAATGAGGATATCATATTGTAACCTATCCGAGAGGCCTATAAACAACGGTGTACACCTTCTAGAGAAACCTTACCACTAAGATTTTTACCACGGAGGAATGGGTTGGCAGAATACCAAAAATATAAACTAAATCCACTTCTGCCAATTTTAAGCCTAAAATTAGAATGGTGAAAATTGAAGTGAGGGATGTCTTTATGACAAAGGATTGGGGTATTCAGTTTTTTTTTTTGTATTCGTAGTTTTCGGGGCACATTGGGGCAAAAGTGTAAAATATAGTAGAGTGGCTTAAAAATGTCAAACATGGATCAATGGTTCCAGTGTAACTTTTGGAACATAAACTAGAGATTGGAAGTTGTTTTTAGTAATTCTAACTTTAAGAGGCACAGTGGGACAAGACGGAGAATGGGGAAAAATCTGCCAAAATTGGAACTTAAACATGAGATACGAAGAGTTTATATGGTTTTAGGAGCACTGTGGTCAAAAATGGTCAAATAGTGGAGTGGAGAAAATATGATTAAATATGTTACAGTCGTGGAAAAAGGTTTAAGTATGCTAGCGTGGATACACAACAGTGAGACAAAAATTTCTTAAATATGGTACTGTGGGGTAAAAATGTTGTACAGTGAGATAAAGAGTTGAATGGGGCACAGTTGTGCAAAAAGTGTTAACTGTGGTACAGTGGGGTAAAAATTGTTATATGTACATGGTAAAGTGGGACAAAATGGGTTAAAAATGGTACAGTGGGGCAAAAGTGTATTTACCAAGATACAGTGGGGCAAATAGGGTTAAATGTGGTACAGTGTGACAAAAATGGTTAACTATACAGTACAGTGGGGCATAACTGTGTTAAATATTGTACAGTGGAGCAAAGGGGGTTAAATATGGTACAGTGGGGCAAAACTGTTAAATATGATACAGTGAGACAAAGGGTTTAATATGACACAGTGGGCCAAAAAGGGTTAACTATGGTACAGTGGGGCACAATTAGTTGAATATGGTAACGTGGGACAAAATGAGTTAAATGTGGTACAGTGGGTCAAAAAACTTTAACTATTGAACAGTGGGAAAAAAATGTGTTAGCTATGGTACAGTGGGACACAAATGGTTAAATATTGTACAGTATGACAAAAATGGTTACGGTGGGCACAAATAGTAAAATATGGTAACGTGGAACAAAATGGGTTAAGTATGGTACAGTGGGGCAAAAAGCGTTTACTATGCAACAATGGGGCAAAAATGTGTTAACTGTGGTACAGTGGGGCATAAAATGGTGGACAAAATATAGTAGGACAAAAAGGTGTTAAATTTGATTCAGTGGACCCAAAACGTTAAAAATGGTACAGTGGGTCAAATGGCCTACATTTAGTACAGTGGGTAAAAATATGGATGCAGAGAGAGAGGGTAAGTTAAATATGATAAATTTTTTTTTTCAAGATTTGTGCGTTTAGTAGCACTTTGGTGCAAAAAGGTTAAAAATATGATGCAGTTGGGGCAAGTAAAAATTGTTCAATATGTTACAGAGGGGGAAAATGTGTTAAATATGATTTAATGGAGCAAAAAGAGTTAAATATGGTACGGTGTGGTCCCTGATAGCAAAGGTAGCTCTTACAGCATGAACCAAAGCTAAGAAATTGTTATTTCCAAATAGGTTCTTCTACTTAAACCGTGGGAAAAAACAAGTTAAATAAATGGCACAGATAGGGGACACAAATGTTGAAATGCGGTCTAAGCTTGCGAATTTGGATCTTGAAATATCAATTATCATTTTAAAATATTGCAAAATTGGTTAATTATGACACACAAAGGGTTAAATGCGGTACAATGGAGCGATTCACTTTAGATTTTTAAATTCGTACCTTTATAGACATAGTGGGACAAACATAGTTTTATATTGTACCAGGGTGCGAATGTAGGTATCGGAACATAAACAAGGGGAAAGTTGTTAACGTATGAACCAAAAAAAAATAGTTTTTCAACGTTCAGAGGTACAGTGGGAAACGGGATAAATATTGTACCATGATGTCAGGGTAACTCTTGGAACACAAATGAAACGAGGGTTTGTATTTCATATATAAAAGTAATCAAATCTTCTTCATTTTGCACCATATGTAATAATCATGTCATTTTGAAAGAGCGAGGTATAACTATTTTACAGTACCCTAAACAGAAAATAAATAAAAGATGGGGGCTGCGAAGCGCACCGGGTTAAAGCTAGTATTTGAATATGATTGCGGGCTTTGCATGACGAACGAAATTTCTGTACGTTGAATTTTAGCTCTTTTTTTCTAACATTGATTGCCGTATGTTACGCATAACACGAACAATGTGTCCTCCAAATTGTCTACGGGACAAAAGTGTACCACACGCCGAAAGAGTGACCTAATCCATTGGAGCCATTTTCGTCCGTCCCTCTGTCTAATTCTCCAAAGGAATAACCGATTGACTTACAATTTAATATGCTCTTTTTTATTTTCCAATTTTCTTCAAAGATGCCTTTAATAACGGGTGATTCATCGTGAGGTTTGATTTTCAATATGCTTTTTTACAGATCACGCGTAAATAATATCAAACTGCTGTGTCATTTTTGTACAGTATCATTTGGCAAGTCATCATAGAAAGACTCACCCCACAACAGCGTCTCCAAATTGTTCCAAATGAAAATACGGTGTTTTATTGTGAAATTTTGTTCTGTAATGAAGCACATTTCCGGATTTCTGTTCAAAATAAGCCAAATTAGTCGAATCCACGTCGTTTTCAGGAATTGGGCATCTCTCAAACCACACTGTGGCGTATTTTTGGAAAAGATCTTGGCCTTCATCCTTATAAGATCAAACTGACTCAAGAACTAAAGCCACTTGATCAGTTGAAACGCCGAAACTTCTCCGATTGGGCTCTGGCAATGTTAATGTTATGCCCTTAATGGAAAACCCGGTGCAAACACTTGAAATTGTGAGCAGTATAATGCTTTTTTGGTACAGTCCAGTGAAAAATAGGCATTTCCCGCCAAGCCCCTTTTGGTAAGAAATTCCACTTTACTACTAGTTGGATGCATAGCATTTTTTCTGTTGATCCTATCTATGGGTCTAAACTCTCATCTTGTGTCTTTTAAGTGTAGAAAATGTCGTTGTTTTGAAGTGATTAAAACCATTACTGTTATGAACATTACATATTAACACCAACAGATTTTTCTAAAATTGTACAGCATAATAAATAAAACCGATTTCTTTAAATAAATTGCATTTTACGAAAGAAGAATTGACAGACGAAGTGGCCTCCACATGACCAGTTGGTTGCCTTATCGTTCGACGGAAATAATCAAGTATGTAGTAAGAAAACATATCAAAGTTTAAAAAAATTCTTAAAAAAGAAATAACCGAAGACAGTGATGTTGAACAAATTTTACAAGCAATGAAGAGTGCAATGTATCGTTTGTTGTTGTCGTCGTTGTTGCTTTTCTATGGTTTCCTTTGTTTTTCACTTGGTAAAGGAGTCACTTATGTTTCTCATAAGTGTGGTTGTTATCTCTCTCTTTGCCTCTCTGCACCTCTCTCAACCACGCTCTTTGGGTAAATTTACTTGGGTTTTCATGTTGTTCATACCTTTTGGCTAAAAACAACATCATAAATTTTACATGGTAAACCATTGATATGAAGAGGTAAGTGAGTGTGTTGATGTATGTGTGTTACCCATACATACTCACATTGATGCCCAAACACAGAAGATATCAAAATAACATTGATAGATGGGCACAGTGGTACAGGCGCTGATTAAATACTTTTCAATTTAATAGTAGGCATGTTTTCGTTACAAGCTTGCAATTTTAGTTTAGCACTTTGCAACGAATATTAAGCACTTATGTTGTAACGACAACACGCCTAGTTTCGTCATTGAGCGAATGGTTATTTTTTAAAATACAAAAAATATTTTCTACAGATTTTTTTATTTTTCCCCAAAATCTGTTTTCCCAGGCTCAAAATTCTTTTTTGCAGTTTACCGTTTAACACATTAATAATCTTGCTTTGCGATTGTCGAATATGTGGGCAAGTTTTGAATGTGGTATAATTTGGAGAAGCATGGCAACACTATTAATAACCAGTAAGGAAAGGCTAAAGTCGGGCGGTGCCGACTATATAATACCCTACACCACTCTCGTAATATTGAATAACTTTGATATATAAATTTTGTAATTCATGTATAAATTGTTTACATAAATTTACTTTTGGGACATTTTATACTTAAATAATACCCTGTACCACAGTGTGGTGTAGGGTATAAAAACGATTGGATCTAAAGAGCCAAATCGGATGAAACATATATATGGGAGCTATAGCTAAATCTTAACCGATTTTCTTCAAATTCGGCAATGTTGGTTCATGGATCAAGAAACTCTACCATTCTATATTTCAAAACGATTGGATGTAAAATATAGCTTCTATAGAACTAAAGGGTCAAATCGGACGGATCATATATATGGGAGCTATAGCTAAATCTTAACCGATTTTCTTCAAATTCGGTAGTGTTGGTTCATGGATCAAGAAACTCTACCATTCTAAATTTCAAAATGATTGGATGTAAAATACAGCTTCTACAGGACTAAAGAGCAAAATCGGACGAAACATATATATGGGAGCTATAGCTAAATCTTAACCGATTTTCTTCAAATTCTGCAATGTTGGTTCATGGATCAAGAAACTCTAGCATTCTAAATTTCAAAACGATTGGATGTAAAATATAGCTTCTATAGAACTAAAGGGCAAAATCGGACGAAACATATATATGGGAGCTATAGCTAAATCTTAACCGATTTTCTTCAAATTCTTCATGGATCAAGAAACTCTACCATTCTAAATTTCAAAACGATTGGATGTAATATACAGCTTCTATAGGACTAAAGGGCCAAATAGGACGAAACATATATATGGGAGCTATAGCTAAATCTTTACCGATTTTCTTAAAATTCGGTAATGTTGGTTCATGAATCAAGAAACTCTACCATTCTAACTTTCAAAACGATTGGGAATATAGCTTCTATAGAACTAAAGGGCCAAATCGGACGAAACATATATATGGGAGCTATAGCTAAATCTTAACCGATTTTCTTCAAATTCGGTAATGTTGGTTCATGGATCAAGAAACTCTACCATTCTAAATTTCAAAACGATTGGATGTAAAATACAGCTTCTATAAAACTAAAGAGCCAAATCGGACGAAACATATATATGGGAGCAATAGCTAAATCTAAACCGATTTTCTTCAAATTCGGTAATGTTGGTTCATGGATCAAGAAACTCTACCATTCTAAATTTCAAAACGATTGGATGTAAAATACAGCTTTTATAGGACTAAATGGCCAAATCGGACGAAACATATATATGGGAGCTATAGCTAAATCTTTACCGATTTTCTTCAAATTCGGCAATGTTGGTTCATGGATCAAGAAACTCTACCATTCTAAATTTCAAAACGATTGGATGTAAAATACAGCTTCTATAGGACTAAAGGGCCAAATCGGACGAAAGATATATATGGGAGCTATATCTAAATCTGAACCGATTTCAACCAAATTCAATAGCGATCTTAACAGCCGCGAAATACTCTAAACTGCAAAATTTCAGAACGATCGGAGTGAAATTGCGACCTGTAGTCTTTTACATGGACAGACGGACGGACGGACAGACATCGTTAAATCGACTCAGCTAGTGATTCTGAGTCGATCGGTATACTTTAAGGTGGGTCTAGCTGTGTTATTTTCAGGTGTTACAAACATCTGCCGTGAAACAAACTTATAATACCCTGTACCACAGTGTGGTGTAGGGTATAAAAATTGTTAACCTAAATATGTTATACATTCTTTTTATACGAGGTATGTTCCAAAAAAATTTGATTTTTGATATTTTTGTATCGTTGTCATGTCCCTTATGCTGACAAGGTCGGCCATTTTGAATGTTTAGTTAATTTTTGACAGCTGTTGTGCTTGGATGTGTTTTAACTTGTCTTCGATTTTTATCTATTTCAGAAAATGGATCAATGAATCTGCATCAAATTTTGTGTGAAAAACAAAATAAAGTGCGCTGACGCATTCCGAATGTTGACTGTGGCATATGGTGAAGCAACTTTGGACCAAAGCAACGTTTATCGGTGGTACAAAATATTATTAGAGGGCCGAGAAGATGCGAAGGACGAACAGCGTGCCGGACGCCCGAGCTCACAGTTTTCTTTGATTGCAGGGGCTTGGCATTATGAGTTCTTGCCACAGGGTAGTACGGTCAATAAAGAATATTACATGCAAGTTATGCGCAAATTGCGCGAAGCAATCCGCCAAAAACGCCCGGATTTCTGGAAGAACAAAAACTGGCTTTTGCATAGCCCCCTGTGACTATTTTTTGTTCCCAAAACTGAAAAGGCCCATGAAAGGACGACGCTACGCCACGATTGAGGAGATAAAGACGGTATCGAAGGAGGAGCTCAACAAGATCACAAAAAATTATTATTTGAAGTGCTTCGAGGATTGGAAAAAACTTTTGGCAGAGGTGTATTATATCCGAGGGGAATTACTTCGAAGGGGACAAAATAGACAAAATTGAAGTGCTTCGAGGATTGGAAAAAAACTTTTGGTAGAAGTGTATTATATCCGATGGGAATTACTTTGAAGGGGACAAAATAGATATTCATGAATAAATAAATACTTTTTGAAAAAAAAAAATTCGCAAATTTTTTTGCACATACTACGTATAATTCCTCTATATCTCCGAAATACTACACATACCTTTCCGCAGTAAAATATAAAAATTACTTATTTTTGAAAATATAAATTGAAATGGCCATAAATTTTGTCTCAGTGGGTACATCTAAACGATCGCATAGCTAACTTTGTTGTCAATTCAGAAAAGTTGTAAAAGTAACAAAATGCTAGGATAGGGTCAGGAAAAAAATCTATTTTAAAAACAGACAGAAATGTAATGAGTAATTCGTGAATGACTATGTTTGCCAAAGTCAACCCCACAACTCCCAAAATAATTTCGAAATATCTTAAAAATGAGATTTTATAAGATTTTCCCCAAAATCTACTATACAAAAAATCCGCGCCTCAAACTCATTTTGCAGTTTAACGTACAACACCACATATAAAACTAGTACAGGCTTTTATATTTTAGCTTTGCGGAGAAAATGTGGCCTACTTTTAAAATTTGTGTAAAAAATTTTGTAAATTGGAGAAACTTGACAACAATACCAAAGAAAATAAAGTTATAAAGAAGTTCCGTCAAGTAGCGAGTAGTCTATCAGTGACGAACGAATAGAAATTTGATTTCAGCGAGAGATTTTTTTGCGTATTTCAAAGCCGATTTCCGAGATTTTTTTGTTATTATCACATTTAGAAAATTAATATCGATCGTTATGTGCGAAAAAAGTTCAAAAAAATACTCCAGAAAACTATATTTTTCGCGTTTGAAAATCATTTCTATTCGTTCGTAACTCACGCAAATGTAAACAAAGTCACGACGGAACATCTGTGTAATAGAGAGTCTGTGAATAATACCAGTTAATATTTTTGGCCCGTTCTTACTACATTATCTACAAAGAATCCTTTAAGATGAATATTAATATGTTATACTTTTTCAAATAACGTTATATATAACTCCAAAATACGATATGTACTTTTTCCCAAAAAAAGACAACAAATAAATTTGTTTTGAAAATATAACTTCAAATGGCTATAACTTTTGTCTTATTGGGTATATCGGATCGAATTTGTTTCTCATCATATAAACCATTTTGTTGGCTATTCAGAAAAGTTGATGTGAGAGACATCTGTGCTCATTCTGCTAAGATATTCACAAAATACTATGACAGGGTCGGGGAAAAATTAAATCTAATATTTTCATTTGCAGATATCTTGGAAACTATTTGAGATAACACTTAGGCGTAAAAAGTCTTTTGAAAAGCTCGGTTATTAGAATGCGTACGATGCAAAATGGTGCGGGATTTGTCGGCAAGGGTGGTGAGATTATGCGATGCGACGAAGTTCCTTCAAATGACAAAATCCCAAACGAATTATAAAAACAACGATAGCTTAGTAGGGAAACGATGTGTGTGTGTGTCGATGGCGATGCAAAGGGCGAAATAGAGAAAGAATATAAATAAAACACAAAAGTTTAGTATTTTCGATAGTGATAAAGGCAGAGCTTTATTTTGTACTAGCTGGACCCGGTCCACTTCGTTGGTCCACTATTTGCAAATTTTTTTTTTCCAAAACCATCCCAGACCAAATAGCTTTCAAACAAAAGAAAAATTTTAAAATCGGTCCAGTGGTTTAAGCTTCTATAAAACACATACATACATACAAACATTTTTCCATTTTTATATATATAGAATAGATTTATGTTAACGTATGTCTATTACCATGTAACGACGCGCAGAATCCTTATGGTGAAGGGCCAATGCAAGCGGAATGCAGCGCGGTGTTTCAGAAATGTTGAAATTTATTCCACTTTTCCGCCCCGCAGCTTGATTTGGCATTGCCAGATTAAATTATTCTCAATCTAACATAATTTCTTGTTCAACTTTTATTGAAAACAACCACATGTTATTTGTACGGTCAACGCTGAATTCGCACCGCGCCGCATTACGCGTGCATTGGCCCTTCACCAGTAGAGATCCAGACGGCACGAGAGTAAGCGACAAGAGAGATGTCGCACGAGAGCGGTACAATACAATGACTATAAATGAATACTTCACTCTGAGAGTGTTCCACAACCGATTATTTCAATACTGAAGCCTAAGATGAAGCAAGGTGTCGAAAATCCACAACAGCCTCTGCTTCCGGGAAGACTCTCTCTGCATCCGAACTATGTGAATACCATCCCTGGAGAGTCGGAGAGAGATACAGCGATGGAAGTAGTTCCTTACAATCCGTACCATGCGAATGTCGTCTTGGGAGAATTGTAGAGAGATTTCCATTCATTTAAGATTGGGTTAGACAAACGTAACCGTAGCGTCCCCTTAGCGTAGCGAATCAGTTGATTCAATATGACATATGGAAATCAGTGTAAAGGATTAGCCAACGAAAGCGAAACGTAAACAGAAAGCTGAATCTTCTGAAATTTGATTTGGTACGTTTACCTGCATTTGCAAAAAACATCAGTAAAATAATGAAAAAAGGAAAAATGTATGCTAAAGTTTTGAAAAGTAATGATAAATTAGTAGCAAATAAATATAAAATAAAATTAATTTTTTGATATTTTTGTTGTGAATGTTTGAGTCACATGTCACGTTTTTCAAGATCTGGGTAATTGTTCCAGCGGACAACGTTACGGCAGCGCTAAAGTTAAGTTACGGTTTCGTTCGCCTAACCCGGGCTTTAAATCCCTCTACGATCCGTGTGCGTGAATATCGTCCCAAGATATTCTAATGAGAGTACCAGACGATATAAACCCCTCCCACAATCCGTACAATGCGAATATCGTCCCGGAAGAGTCGTAGCAGATACCTCTTCTCCTTCAAACCGCCAGGGTTGCCAATCAACGAAGGAAATGCACAAGATGGGGAAGTTGCACGACAATGTTACGAACTTAAACACTCACTATTTTGTTCTCCCGAGGTGGCCAACTTTGAGGCCATGTAGCTCCGCCCCTTTATAACATAGGGGACCCAAATTTAAAACACAACTCCTCTAATACCTCTTCTACAAACATTCTATACAGTTTTGTCGCAATCGGTTATCTGGTTAAGAAACGGCTGAATTATTCCCTCCCACTGTGCAATAGGTGAGGGTATAACACTACAACCGAAAAGTTAGTGATCACATATCTTCAGTGAGCAGTGATATTTGTAGTTTTGGAAAGTAAATTTAAAATTTTGGCCGAATAAATTGGAGGAATTGGAATTGGAGCGTTTATTTAAGATACAGTCAATATTAATTTTTTTTGCAGTAAATTTACATTTTTTTAAATGAAATTAAAAACATTTTCCGAAACATTAGTGATCACAAAATATTTCCCTTTTTACTCTAGGTCGCTTATTTAAGTAGTTATAGCCATTTTTAATCTTGGAAAGGAAATTTAAAATTTTGCCTTAAAAATGTGTGCTCACAAAATTTTGTCCTTATCGCTGTAAAATTTTGGAAAGTATATTACAAATGGTGGCCCAAAAATTTGTGATCAGGTTCTGCCAGTCAAGGCTACTTTCTACAATGGTCTATATTATTTCTGATATATGTGGGATCAATCTCTCCAAGAGATTCCAGTAGAAACGTTGACAAAATTATAGGACAAACGTCTTTCGGTCCCAAATGCTTAGACTTTCCTGCTTTATGTATAAAGACTAGCTATATGGGTACATGAAAATTTAATAGTACCAGAGTATGAGTGGTTTCAAGCTTTTTCCTATCATACTGGATTCTGTTACAATTTCCAGGTTCGTGATTCCTCACAGTATGTGGATAGGCTTTGGATGTTCCTTTCATATTACATCAGAAGTCCATTCATATATTCTGAGCCTTCCTCACTGTTCTCTTGTACTTTCCGTTTTATAATTGTCCTAGTCCTCTGGCGCTCTCGTTGATGTTGTACTGAGGATCTGGGTTTTATTTTTGTAAAAACCTGAAACCTGATTAGATTAAATCACCGCCAAATATTTAAAAAATATTTTCATGAAAGTTATACGAGTATTGTTGATATACATATTTGTACTCGCATTCTATGATGTCTGAGAAATATATTAATATATTTTTAACAAAGCGATGAACATCCCGCGATTATTAAATTTCGCAGAAAAAATTTAATTTCAGAATTATTTTTTGCTATAAAGGGCTTTCCAACAAGAGGTGTTATTTTGGTATTCAAAGAAAAATGCGATTTTTCTTTGACCACGATTTTCCACGACCACGCTTACAGGACCATATACTTTTCATGAAATTTTCCATAACCAAATCGCAAAGTGGTTGCTCTATGTCCTCGATAGCTTCACGAATTCTATCTTTGAGGTCTTGAATCGACGCTGGGCTATTGGCGTAGACCTTATCTTTCACGTGGCCCCAAAGGAAGAAGTCGCAAGGTGTTAAATCACAAGATCTCGGTGGCCAATTGTGATCACCTCTTCGAGAAACAACACGGTCCGGAAACTTTTCCCGTAACAGAGCAATGGTTTCGTTGCTTGTGCGGCACGTAGCGCCGTCTTGTTGAAAGTAAACGTTGTCCAGATCAATACCATCCAACTCCGACCATAAAAAATCATAATTATCTCTCGATAGCGCAATCCATTCACCGTAACTGTTGATCCAACCTCATTTTCGAAAAAGTAAGGTCCAATGACCCCGCCGGACCATAAACCGCACCAAACAGTCACACGTTGAGGATGAAGAGGTTTCTCAACAATAACTCTTGGGTTTTCTGAGCCCCAGATGCGACAATTTCAGTCAAGATGATATTTCGATGAAATTCCGGATCATTTTCATGCATTTCAAGGACCCAATCAGCAAAGACACGACGTTGTTGATGATCGGCCGGCTTGAGTTCTTGTGTTAACTGAACTTTATAAGCCTTAAGACCAAAGTCTTTATGCAAGATACGGTGTAATGACGTTTGTGGAATGGCCAATTCCAAAGAACGATGAGGAATGGACAAAGCTGGGTTTTCTTTCTTCAAAAGCTGGGTTTTCTTCTTGAGCGACTTGCACGGGTTTTATTCTTCACATCAGTAACTTGTCCCAACAGCTCGAATTTTCCCACCAATTTCTGTATTGCGGTCCGACAAGGTTCTTCACGACGACCCAAAAATGCTTTAGTTTTGCGAACTGTGACTGCAAGATTTTCACCATTTTTGTAGTGAATTTTAATAATTTCAATGCGTTGTTGAATCGTGTATCCTTCCATTTTTAGTAATGGCGTAGTTTCTACTTGTCAAATGTCAAAGAATAAAAGCTTCAAAAGTGACCGCTACCGAAATAACGGGTGATTCAAAATAACACCTCTTGTTGGAAAACCCTACAATTCAATTATCACACGTACGGTTAGCCCTAGGTAAAAGTGATCGAAAGACATATCCAAGTGAAAAATCAATCAAAAGGAGCTTAGAATACAAGACATAGGCCTGCAACTTCTTCTTTGACAAACAAACATTTAATAATCTTCGTAAAGACTTGACAGAATGTAATTTTTTGATCCAAGAAAGAACAGTTCGCGTTTTAGGGCTATCATGTCAGATCTGCCTCAATTGATGATCTACTGATGTAGACTGTAATCATTCATTACTAGTTTTACTAAATATTTATTGACAATATACAATGCAAATTTAGTCTCTGTTGTACAATGTTCTGTTCCCACCTCTAACATGAAAAGTTCTCGGTATTTTACCATTAAGTTCGACCACTTGAACCACAGTCTATGTAATGTTTGGTGGAAATAGAACTTTTCAAGTATGTTTTGCTGGGCCAATACACTTAAATTTTTGCTGAATGTATGTGCGTGTGTATGTGCATGCTATACCTTGAGGTTGCCTTGAGGTACGCAATATCTTTTACTTAACTTCAAACAACACAAAAACACAATAAAGTCTGTTATTACAAGAAACTACCGAAGCTCCTACCGTTTCTACTGCCATGCATGCTGAAGCTGTAACGACAGACATCTTCACGTTGTGATATTGAACATCGATATGTCTGTAGTTGCACACCACCCCATAATGGGAAATACGACGCATATACGGCAATATATGCGAGAAGGAATTTCGGAATTGTCCAGGCTAATTGTTCGATATGGCTCATCTTCGAACATAGCCTGATTCGGGAGAAAATATTATCACGTTCAAAATTGAAGTTAATCGGTTAAACCTTTCGAGAGTTATCGTGTGCAGCAGACAGACGGACGGATAAAAATTCAAAATATTATCACACAGAAAAAAATGTTGCCACAAAATAATGATTGGCTCCAAAGACGTCCTCAATCTTTAAAATAAGTACGTTTTGTAATTAAAATTAAGAAAAATTACTTAATAATTTACGATTTTTAAGGACTTAGGACGTCTTTGGCGCCATTCTTTAATTTTATGAAAAATGTTTTCTGTGCATCTTCTGAAGTTAGTCGGTTACTCCTTTGGTGTGCACCAGACAGACAGACGAAAGAAGGTATACAAATTTAGCTTCTGGTCTGGACATTTCAGCAATGCCGCTACATCTTCGCTTCAGTGATGCGAGTACCTGAACAAGTGTTCCAATGTTGTTCCAATCTAGACAGTAGATTGTTATTTTTGTTCCGGGTATCAGATAAAGTAAAAAACAAGTAAGAAAGTTTCAGTCGGGTAAACCGACTAAGGTATACCCTCACTTTGTGAGTAATATAATATATAACATTACACCAATAAATCTGTCAATTTGTGTGGGAGGTACCAGAAGGGGTTTTCCAAATACACATATTTTTCGGTAAACAGTACATTCTTAAATACATTGCATTGTGCTGAACTATAAGCGTTTATGTGCACTGGTATATTAAAGTTACGAGCTATGTAATTTTGGTATGATTTGGTCATTTTGTGTGGGAGGTACAAAAAGGGGCGGGGTGATAACGCCCACTTTTTACAGGACTATAGGCACTATAACAGCATTACACTGTACAAAATTTCAAGTATTTGTATGCACTGGTATTAAAGTTACAAGCCGTTTACTTTTGGTACGAAACGGTCCATTTGTGTGGGATGTACCAAAAGGGGCTGTACAATAATGCCCATTTTTTACCGGACTATAGGCGCTACAAAAACATTATACTGTAGAAAATTTCAAGCATTTTTATGCACTTGTATTAACGTTATAAGCAGTTAAATTTTGATGCAAAATGGTCCATTTGTGTGGGAGGTACCAAAAGGGGCATGCCAACTTCACTCATTTTTCTCGAGTTAATAGCGACTAATATACTAATATTATGTGCAGAATTTCAAAAGATTCGAATAAGTAGTATAGAAGTTATTAAAGAATCAATATTTCACTAAATGTTAACCCTTTGTGTGGGAGGTACCAGAAGGAGTAGACCAATATGGCCCATCTTCGAACTCATCCGGAGATAGATCAAAATATTACCACATACCAAATTTGAAGTCAATCGGTTAATCCTTTCGAGAGTTATCGTGCGCACCAGCAAGCAGACACACAGACAGACAGGCAGACAGACAGACAGACAGACAGACAGACAGACAGACAGACAGACGGACGGACATTGCTCATTCGACTTAAAATGACCCAAAACGGATTTCCTCCGAACATACTTAGGGTCTTAGATCACTCCTTCGATGTGTTACACTTTTTTCCGTAGCAAATGATATATACCCTCGTCACACTAAAGTGAGGGTATAATAAATGCACTTATCTTCTTTAATTTGCTTTAGTTTGGGACTAGCTCTTCCTATCCCTACAGAAATGCCCCTGTGAATTCTAAAGTTCTCAAGGATTCTATCTCCGGCAGTGAGAGAGTGTTGTTGGTGTGTTGTCCTTAGATGTTTTAAGTGAATAAATGTTCTTTCACAGGTGTTTCCGGCATATGAATGTGCTTGAAATGGCCGCTGTGTATATGAGTGTGTGTGTGTGTGTGCTTATGATTTTTTGTTGGTGTGTGCTCCATCGAAGGTTTTTTCTTTTGCCGGAACCTCGTATATTTCTTTTCGTTTCAGGAGTATCTGTTTAATGGTCATTTCTGCCTCTTTTTATGGGGTTTTTGTTTTGTTAACATAAAATCATTGATTTTATGTTTTCGAAGAGGCTTGAAGACTTGTACTTATTGATTAATCACATACATTTTGTACTTTATAAATCTTTATTTTTTTGCAACATCTGACAGGATCAAAATTATTTCACAATTCACAACTGAGTTAAAGAAAATGGAACTTTTAATTTTGTAATACGTGTTTTATTAGTTCTGATAAAACTGGTTCTGGAGTAATGTTGAAATATATAGATCAGTTTCTATTTTTTAAAAAGTAGAAAGATTTTTCTCGAGAACCAAAGTCAATTCATAGAAATTAATCTATACGTTGAGAACTTATGCCGCAGCTGTGTTACTGATGTTCTGAAGCACCATGTACATTCGGATTTTGAGACCAAATCTGAAGGAACATACGAGGGCGGACCCAAAATTAGCCGACATAACATATGGATGGCGGTAGTAGTTAAAAAAATACTTCCGTGAAAATTTAAAATCATAAAAAACATATGTTTTAAGTTTCAGGACCCCATGTTGTATAGTTTTTTTTGAGCCCTAAAAAATAAATGATTTTAGTAAATTTATAAACAAGGAAAAAATTTGTCACCTATCATTTGAAATGTCTCTGTCCAAATAATATTAAAACCGAGCTAGATTATACTTCGGGGGAGTCTGTTCCTTCGTTTACAACTATAAAATATTGGGTGGCAGAGTTTAAACCGGGCCGTACGAGCTGTCAATACGAACACCGTAGTGATCGACCAATTGAGGAGTCCACGCCAGAAATGGTTAAAACAATCGAAAAAATGGTATTGGATGACCGTCGGTCGAAGGTTCGTGAGGCTATTAATTGCATATTGACGACACATTTGATGATGAGAAAGCTGTGCGCAAGATGGGTGCCACGTTTGCTCACAGTCAAGACAATGCACCAGATCACACATCCACTATTGCAATGGCGAAAATCAATGAATTAAAGTTCGAGTTCCTACACCACGCACCTTATTCACCAGATTTAGCTCCATCGGATTATTTTTTCTTTCCAAACATGAAAAAATGGCTCGGCAGAAAAAGATTTGTCAGCAATGAATATGTGGAGGTTGCGGTTGATGGCTATTTTCAGGATCTAGACAGTTCTTACTATAAACAGGATATCGAAACTATTGAAAATCGCTGGAAAAGCGCATCGAGCTAAAACGAGATTATGTAGAAAAATATAGACAAATTTTCCCAAATTTGTTGTGCTTTCTTTGTTAGGTTGGCTAATTGTGGGACCGCCCTCGTATTTACCGGGGCTATATCTTAATCTGAACCGATTTTCTTTAAAACTGACAGTGATTATTTTTGATAATATACTTTGCCAAAATTAGTAACTATAGGGCTTAGATGCCAAATCGGAAGGAACATATATGTGGGGCATATATCTAAATGTTCTATTGATTCCTCCTCCACTTGGTATCCACAGCTTTTGCTTCTGTATGCAGTTTCTGACTAGTGACTACCTTTCATTTCTTGCCGTGAGCGCTCTGTCTCTCATGAAGAGCTTGTAGGTCGCTAGATGCATGTTCCAGTTTCCCTAGAGCATGTAAGGAAGTTCCTAGTGTTGCAAGTTCATCTTCTTTGTAGTTCCTTGGTATGTACCTGTGGTCAGAAACCCATATCAGGTGAACATTGAACTGTTTAGTAACATATTTAAGAGATCTACGACAGTCGAGGACAGTTGTTGAACTCAGGAATACAGTTTTCAGGAATTTTATTGCCGCCTTTATAGGCAAGAGGCAGTCAGACAGTCCAATGATGGACAGAAATCGACACCTGTAAGGTAGCTAGACAAATCTGTCCAAAATACACCCTAGGAAGGTCAAAATATCTCCTCGCACTAAAGAGAAAAATACTGTCTACTGGTGTCAGTTCTGACGGGACATTGCCTGATCGGCGACCACGCGAGCATGTTGGAAATTGAGTCCAATGATTTTTGCAGAAGCTGTGGAGATGACAGGAAATGGAAAGCATGTGGCACCTGCTTTGTTACGGTGCTGCTGATTTGTGTAAACGGCGTCTGGATATACTGGTGTCGTTTTTTCTATGAAGTTTGACATATCTTTCTGGCACCAATGCTTCTATTATTGATATCTTTGTGTATCAAACAGGTTGGTTCCGATGAGGGGTAACTGGGAATGTGGTATCACTAGGGACCATTATTGGTCTTTGTGAACTGGTAACTACGGCTGCCATCCTAACCTAACCATATAGCAGCCTGACTATCAGATACACGTAATATGTTGATTCCGATGTAAGTCAGAACATCAATACTCAGTTATTCTTCTACCTCTCAAATAGCTAAGATTTCTGCCTGGTAAACAATACAGTGATCAGGCAGTATTTTTGCAATAGATAGCTCAAGTTCCTCAGAAAAGACAACAAAGCCCACACGGTTCCTGAGTTAGGAACCTGTATACATAGAAGTTAAGGAATCTCCTATGTCCAGGGATACGACCATTCCCATTTGATCTATCAGGTATAAGAGTGAGTGAAGTGTGAGAACAATGCCGTACAGAATTATCGATCTGACTACTGTCGCATATAACCAATAAACTAAACTATTAGCGGGTTCAGACCCAAGCGTGTTTCCATTTTTTCTAAAATGCTGAGTTTGATGTTTAAAATAGTCAAATATTTAGCTTTCAGAGAAGAAAATGTCAATACAACCCCACTCCACCTATCTAAGAAGACAGGTGCAACTGTTTGTACCTTATATTCTGATGAGAGTAAAAGTTCCCTAAGTCTAATAGAAGTACATGCTACATACTGTCTTGTTATAATGACCAGCGGCATTAAATGTAGTACAACATTTAGTGCCTCCGATGGTGTCGTTCTCAGCGCACCAGTGATAGCAGCCATTCGCTGAACTTTGTTAATATAGCACAGAAGGTGGATTTCTGCAGAGCTGTCGACCAGAGGACAATGCCGTACAGAATTATCGAACTGACAACTGCGTATATAACCAATAAACTATATTATACGCGGGTTCAGACCCTGGCCACCAGAGGACAATGCCGTACAGAATTATCGATCTGACTACAGCCGTATATAACCAATAAGCTAAACTATACGCGGGTTCAGACCCAGCGTGTTTCTCTTTTTTTTCTAAAATGCTGAGTTTGAGGTTTAATGTAGCCAAATATTTAGCTTTCGGTGAAAGAAATTTCTATACAACCCCACTGCCCTTATCCAAGAAAACAGGTGTAACTGTTTGTACCTTATATCGCTTGCTGAAAGAACTAGTTCTTTTTTGGTCGTGTTCACACCAGACCTTTATCGGAAACCCATCATGCTGTTCTATGGAGGGCCTATTGTAGGATGTCTCTACTCGGAAACTTCCCTCTAACAGCTATTGTCACGTCATGGGGATGGATAATAAATAACCTTAACACTCATCTTCTCCACAAAAAGCTGAATATTGTTCATGAAGAGATTTCATTGCAGAGTAGACAGAACATCCCTTCGGGGCGTTCCCCTGCTGAAAAATCAATGGAGGTCAGTTAGCCCTAAGCTAGCTGAATTGCGTCTCTTAACTAGAAGCTTATGAATGAACCTACGTATACTGCTATCAACAACTAGAGTTGCTAGAAACGTAATTCTAGCGGCTGGACTTATGTTATTGAAGGCCCCCTCTATATCTAAGAAAGCCACCATATTATATTCCATAACAGTGAGAGATCCTTCAATAAAGCTGAGCAGATCATGCAGGGCGGTTTCGGTGGACTTGCTTTTGCTGTAGGTATACTGTTTAGTGGACCGTAGCCTGTGATCAATTTTAGTCCTAAGGTAACTATGTATCTATTAACTTCTCCAGAGTTTTAAGGAGAAATGATGATAGACTAATTGGCCGGAAATCCTTAGCTCCGTTGTGGGACTTTGGAGAAGAAAACAACCTTGGTTTCTCTCCATTTTGTGGTAGGCCTGATTGATACCACATGTGTAAAGCCAGGAAACAATTGTATCAGCCACTGCTTGTAGCTCCATCGGCGAGACTTTATCTGGTCCTGGCGGTATAAAGTCCTTACAATGTTTAAAGCATTTAATTGCCCAAAGAATTCTCTGATAGCTGCACTTCAACGGAATATTCAGCTGAAGTATTCATTGTCTCACCAGAGTCCCGGAAAATGTGTATCCTGGAACACTCCAAGCAATTTCTCACTGGATGTAGTCCAAAAATTATCATCTCTCTTGATGCTAAAATTTTCCGTATCCTTGAGACTTCGGAAGAGATTTCTACGTCATCGTAGAAGTCTATCCAGAATGTATTTTAAGTCTTATGTACTTCTTGAGTATATGTGTCACAGTCCTGTGTGTAGCCTGTGCCTTATTAAAAAGCTTCCTGCAGCACATCTTCCGCATAACTAGTTAAGATGACCACCATGGCGGTCGTTGTTTACCCTTGGCATTAGTTTGGGATTTCGTTTCAGCAAAAAAGTGCAACATTTTCGTTGCCTTTTTTGCCGAAATCGGGAATTTTATACCACATTTTGGAATTTTGAAATAGCAGCTAAGTTTAATTCGAGGGACTACAAAAGTTCAAACTAAAAAGGGGAAAATATTTTTCTGAATTTCGCCTCGACGGGGCAATAAGTTTTCCCCAATCTGCCTTCCTAATATTTTGTGGGAAGATGGAACAATGATGCTTGCCATTAACGCAAAAGCCAATCGGAAATTCTTGCTCCATAATTTTCGCAGAAAAGAATGATATTGTCTTGTCTGTTTCTAGGAATGTAGGTAGATTCATACCTTCGATATGATGTTGTGCACTGACAACAGTAGACAGTTAGGTCTTGTTATTTGTTCAACTTGAGAGTTGTTAGAAAACTCAAGGCTGATTGTTACTATGTCATCGCTACTAAAAGAATAAAGAATATAAATAATAGGTTGTTTTGGTAAATATAAAGACTCTACGTCTTCCAATACCTTCCAAAAGCGAAGCGGTAGCATCCAAGAGAACGCATATTACTAACCCGTGTTAGTTTTACTTATGAGGTCCTGATACCAGCCTGTGTCGACATAATCGGTAGTCGGACCCGGCAGCTCCTCTCACTACAATTGCCCCTGGGGATGTAGCACTGAACACGTTGGTTCTTTTGGATGCCGGCGGTTCATCTGGAGAACGCTGCTTTTAAGTAATGAGCTGCTTCTGCATGGAAGTTGATGCAGTATACTGTTCTTCAGATATACTCCGTACCCACTTTAGGTCGCCTTTATCAAGTCCTGATAAAGGATCCTGAGAACCATGCGCTGATCATTAAAATTCATGACCATTCATCGCAGGTAATGTTGCGCCTTAGAAGAGATCTTTGGATCACTAGGTTTGTTGTCAGGCCTAGGTATCCTCTTGAAGGGTAGGTCTATCACGTCATACCATCTAAAAACTTGAAAAGGACCGAGTCGTTGCTGAGACGTCCAGGTATCAGCAAAGGCAGCCGTCAAAACATAGTCTATGGTAACCCCTGACTGCGAACCGACAAGTCCGATGGCCACGGTACGTATAACACATCGGGCAGAGACTTAAAATTAATGCGTTGCAGTGATGTCCTACTTTCTCAAAAAAATCATTTCACCTCAATTTATTAATAAAAGTTATGACAACAGCATATAATATCAATAAAAGTAGGTACGAGTATTCATTGAATTTGATTTTTATTACACGCATATTTTACACTGCATAAATATTTGCTGTAAGTGAATCTTAAGACCTTCCCATAACACCCATTTTAATCACGTGGCAACCATTGAGAATACATTCAATTTTACGATATCCGTTTATTACTTTTGATGATTAAGGTAAACAAAATTCTGTTAAATCTATAGAATTTGGCATCAATTCCATTTCACACATCCGACCGAACAACCGACCATATTGCGAGTGTTTATTTATTCATTAAATCAATTCCGATTTGCAGATACCCCCTCCTCATATCCCTTGGCTACCGAATGTTATCAGTATATAATGAACATTCAAACAAATTACTTTGCTGCCAATTGGCAATTTCTCTCCGTAGGGATGGAAAAAGTGGGTGGGCGTGGATAAGAGTAATGAATGGCAAAAAATGTTTAAAAAGTGTGTGATTGCGAATATGTTCGGCTCAGCTTTTTTCACCGTTCTTTCGGTGAAAAAGAAATAAAAATATCGACGTTGATTGAAAGGAAAATACTATCCGCCAATCTGGCAACAATACACAAAGGAATTGGTTGTTACTCTTATTGTTGTTAGTGCTATATGAAAAATGGTGCCATAGAATACCTTCAGTATACCCTACGCAAGGCATATTATGGATATATAGTTGCAAAAGACCAATAACAGTTGACTATGTTTCAAGGAAAATGATCATGTATCAATAACAGCCAACTAGGAGTTATTGACACTGGCCTTGTAATATACTACACTACAATGACCATTGACAAGGGTCAATGACCATTGACAAGGGTGAATGACCATTGACAAGGGCCAATGACCATTGACAAGTGTCATTGGCTATTTTCAAGGGCGAATGACCATTGACAAAGGATCAATGACCATTGACAAGGGGTCAATGTCCATTGACAAGCGTCAATAACCATTGACAAGGGTCAATGACCATCGACAAATGGTCATTGTATAGGAGTATATTACAAGGCCAGTGGTCATTAACTCCTACTTAGCTTGATGATTGATCTTGAACTATTTTCAATTGCCATTGACAAGGGGTCAATGACCATTGACAAGGATCTGTGACAATTGACAGTCAATGACCATTGACAAGGGTTCAATGGCCATTGGATAGGGCTCAATGACCATTGAAAAGAAGTCAATGACCATTATCAAGGGTCAATAACAATTGACAAGTATCAATGCCCATTGACAAGGGTGTATATGGGCATTGATAAGGGAGTCAATGACCATTGATAAGGGGTCAATGACCACTGAATTGACAAGGGTCAATGACCATTGCCAGGGGCCATTAACATGGGTCAATGACCACTCACAAGGGTCAATGACCACTCACAAGGGTCAATGACCACTCACAAGGGTCAATGACCATTGACAAGAGTCAATGACCATTGACAAGACTCAATGACCATTGACAAGACTCAATGGCCATTGACAAGGGTCAATGACCATTGAAAAGGGGCAATGACCATTGACATGGATCAATGACCATTGACAAGGGGTCAACGATCATTTTCTAGAGTCAATGACCATCGATAAGGTGGTAATGACTATTAAGAAGGGGCACATTAACTCTGAAAAGGTCATTGACAAGGGACAAATGACCATTTTCAAGGATCAATGATCATCTACAAAGGATAAATGACATTGACATTGGGCCAATGCCCATTGACAAGGGGTCAAGGATCATTGATAAGGGGTATATTATCATTGACAAGGGGTCAATGATCATTGACAAAGGGGTTAATTATCACTGACAAGGGGTCAATGACCTTGGACAAGTGGTCAGTGGCCTATGACAAGGTTGTCAACGACCATTGAATAGGGTCGAAGGTCATTGTCAAGGGTCAAAGGTCATTGCCAATAGACAATTAATCATTGACAAGGTTCAATGACCACTAAAAAGGAGTCAATGACCATTGACAACTGACAAGGTGTCAATGGCGATTGGCAAGCGGGCAAGAGTGCAATGATCATAGACAAGGGACCAATGATCCCTGAAATGGGTCAATAACCATTGGCAAGGCTTATTAACCTATAATAAGGGCAATAACTTTTGAAAAGGTTCAATCACTACTGCCATGGCTCAATAATTATATACGAGTACATGAGTATCAGTCATATGTGCTCAATGATCATTGACATGGGCTAAATGACTATTGACATGGGTTCAATGGCCATTGGCATAGCTTAAAGTATAGCCATTAGCAGGGCCTTAACTGCCATTGATATGATATCAATGAACTTTGACAAGGGGTAATGCCATTTTATAAGGGGTAAATAACTGTTGATAATATACCAATGACTATTGACAAGGAGCTACCGACAATTGACAAGAGCTCAATGATCATTTATAAGGAGTAGAGGACCATTGACAAGAGGTCAATGACAACGAAAAGGTCAATGACAATAGTTTATAAAACACTTCTGATAGGTAGAAAAATACCATAGCTAGACTGTAGGCTGAGGATAACGACTATAGGCAGAGGATCAATTGTCATTGATATAAGTCAAAAAATATTGATAGCTGGTCAATGACCTTTGTCAGCGAATCTACTGATTAGGTTCGTATAATACAAGCAAATAAGTGATGGAATAGGGTCAAATATAAAGTCGACAACTACCAGCCCAAATATGTCAATCATTTTCACTCACGTCATTTGCAAAAGAAACCTGCCTCCCTCCACCGCCTTAGTAGTGGAGAAAAAAACACCAAAATACAGCTACAGCTGAATTCCTCAGAATTATTGCCATTAACTGCGTTGCGTTTTTCCCCAATTGGTGGCTACACTTCATATGCTAGCGAGTTAGAAAGGTGTTCGATGCGAAAACGCCGTGGCATTTGTGTTTGAAAAAAAAAAACAATATAAAAATCTTTGGGGTATTGCCAAAGCAATCACATTTAAAATGTAATACAAAATGAATCGCAGTTCCGTTTGCCGTTCGAACGCTGGAAAAATCTCAAAACCAAATTGAAAAAAAGCAACACTCCGGCCATAAGGTTCAATAAACATTTATGGAAGTTTTAATTTCACTAAGTGATTATGCGCCCTCATACATACACATACTCGTATATGCAGCAATACATGGGCATGGACAATGCGAGTGTGCCAGGAATACTCAAGTGACAAGCTTGGATGTTATCCGCACTGTTTGTTGTTGTTGCCACACTTGTAATATTTAGAGTGCGCATTTAATTTTGGTATATATAATTCGAAGTCCCATGCTGGTTCGTTGGCAACATGAGAGTTCTGTTAAATATAAATGGATGCATTGTAAACGTTACGGTATATTTCAGTTAACATATATTTGTTTTGGCGAAATTTGATAAAACAAGAAACTGAATCTAATGGACATGTTCCATATAACACCATGACAAGGTTGAAAAAGAATTGAATTTTGAGTTATTTAATTTGTACACAATTTAATTATAGCAGTTATCAAAAATATACCTTTCTGATTCAAGATAATGTTCAGTCATTGTATTTGCGGTCTCTGATGACTTACGCCCTGAAGAAAAATTGTTATCTAATAGCAACAGCCTTTGAGTTACAATAGACTGGGGTCAATGTCTATTGGTAGGTGGATAATACCAATTACACAGTGCAACAACCAAAATGGGAATGGGATGAAACCAATTGCAAATGAATGTTGACATTATCCCTAACAAAACCTTCAAGGGTTTTTTTCAGTTCAGTGGTAGATTTTTTTTACACGCATTTGAAGTTGGTAATTTTGAACCGCTTTTGCAATGAAAATCGACAAGAAGTAGCACCATTTGCATGTCAGCGCCATCTATCGTGAGTTGTAGGTAAAAAATGATTTCCTCGACCCCAAAAACCGTAAGATACCAAAACTTTACATCATAATGAAAATAAATAATCATTATTTTATTAAATTTTCAATGATCTTTTCTTGTTAGACAGCGTTCCAAAATCATCAACTTCAAATGCGTGTAAAAAAAATCTCGCACTGACCTGAAAAAAACCATTGAGGATTTTGTTATGGATAATGTCAACTTTCTTTTGCAATTGGTCTCATCCCATTCCCATTCGGAAAGTTCGATTTTGTATCACAGTGTTACAGGAGAATAATGACCATTGACATGGGGTTATTGAGCATTGGCAGGGTTAATTTACCATTGACTGGGATCAATGATCACTCACAGGTGATCAATGACCATCAATAGGGTAATGATCATTGAAAGACGTTTAGTGACCTTTTACAGTGACCAATGACCTTTGGCAGGAGGACAATGCCGATTGACAGACAATTAATGGCTGCATACATTGATCAACAACAAATGGTAGGGAACAACGACAATTGGCAACGTTTAATGGTCATCAAGAGGGGCAAATGACTATTATAGGGATATAAACCCATAAACATCGATCAAAGAAGGTCACTGATCTTTTGGCAGCAGAGATAAATGACCATTGACAGTGTCTCAATAATAATGAATAATCGTCAATGACGGGTATGGGAACAATTGGGACCATTGGTATGGGAACAAAAACACTATGCAACAAATGAACACTTTTTGAAAAATACATGGACTTGACCTTTTTGTGGTGTTTGTGTTAAGTTTTGAGCTTTGGTGTGTTCTGACACATATAGCAAAATTGTATGGCCAACATTTTTGTGAAACATTTCATCACCGCACTCTCCACTTTAAGGGGTGCTCTTCACGATTTGTTAAAATGGGTCCAAAAATTACATTTATACCCTATACCAAAAATAATTATTTTTGTTACATAATAGTGAAATACTAACATTTTTGGGGTACAATGTGATTTTTTGAGCTATTTAGGGTGTCTAGACATTTTTGCCAAGCATTGTTAGTGAAAAATTACGAGTCACTAAAAGTTATGCTGAAAAAGGAGAACTTTTTCCTTCACTTTGTCAAAAAAAGTGCCGGAAATTTGTTTTTTCTTAAAAAAAGTTAAGAAACTTTGTTCACCATATTCTTAGCTACATTATTGCCCAATATAGTTAAGTGGTATCACCAAGTCTGAATTAGTTGTTGGACAAAAGCTGATGACACCTTTTTCGAGGGGCCCACTGATTTTTAGAAACTTTGGAGCCCCATGAAAAAATTGGTCACCAATTTCGCAAAACCGAGTATAGGGTTATACTACCCTTTGATAGAAGAATCGAACCTATACTGTCAAGTCCGTGTTTTTTTCACTGTGGAACAGTGTAACCAAAAAAACATGAGGTAACAAGTACCATCACAGAAGCCAATGACCATACACAGGGTCAACGACTATTCAAAGGGGTCAATGAAATCCACATCAGATCAACGACTATTCAAAGGGGTCAATGAAATCCACATCAGATTAATATCCATCAAGAGGAAGACACACTCGATTGAAAAGAGTCAATGACCATTAACAGTGGTTCAATGACCATTCGCAGTGGGTCAAATTCAATTGAGAGGAAAACAATGACTATGGATTATGGTAGAGGAGACCAAAAAGAGAGGGTTTTCATTTAAAAAGGGTTAGAATTTTTCATAGGCAGAATATCGGCCTATGAAACTATGTGTTCCTTCCGGCTGAGGTATAGGGTATGTTTAGCAACTTTGTAGAAAACATAAGGGCCAATATTTTTGTAGAGCATATCAATCCTCTAGCTCCCCACATAACTTAAATTTTTTTACTTTATTTTAATAAAACGTAAAAAAACACCCCTCAGAGGAGGGAGGGGGTGTTGAAATGTTCTACAAGAATGTTGCCCATAAAATTTTACCAAAGCCCTAAACTTAACACAAACAAGAATACCTCTGTACTTGTATATTTATTGCTACGACCACAGGGGCGTATGAATAACATTGCTGCATGAATTTTCCAAAAGGTAACTTAGCTGTTTCGTGGTGTTTGTGATAAGTTGTGAGCTATGGTGTATTGTGACATATACATATAGTAAAATGTTATGGGCAAAATTTTTGTAGAACATTCCAACTAACAATATTTGGCAAAATTGTAGGCACTGTAAATCTGAACATCTTTTGTAAACATATCAATAGAATCTGAATGTGTCTAGACACCCTAAATAGCTCACAAAGAGAACATTGCACCCCAAAAATGTTAGTATTTCACTATTTTGTAATAAAAATATATTTTTTGTGTATGATATGTTCAGCAACTTTATAGAATATATTAAGGCCAATATTTTTGCGAAACACAGTAACCCTCTAGCTCCCCCACATAACTGTAATGTTTGGCCCCATTTTAACAAATCGTAAAAAACACCCCTAAAAATGGAATTTTGGAATAGGCAAAATCCGGAGAATAGGGCTGAATTGGGAGAAATTCGTTGCCTAATTCATGGATTTTTGACATGGAAACTGCGGATGTGTGCACCATTGCATAATCCTGGTGGAACATAACCTTTTTCTAGGCCAAATGCGGTCGTTTTTTTTCAAATCCTCATTAAATCTACCCAATAAGTTGGCATAATAGTCGCAGTTTATTGTTTTACCCTTTTGAAGGTTAGGTTAGGTTAGGTTAGGTTGAGAAGAGGAGGCGGTGAAATTCCACCTCATGTCCTTGGACATACACGTAAGCCAGTATTCGGCCTGTTGTGCGCTCTAATTGTTATTATTTAGAAAGGTCGGTAAGCTATTTTAGGAACTCTGTACTGTCGACATAGTCCTTAATTTTCTTCCAGTCTACGCCCCTAAGTTGGGTCAAGTCTGGTATAGCATCATTTCCTAAGAAACGTGATCTATTGTTGGCGAACGCTGGACAGTGGCAGAGGAAATGCTCCAACGTTTCATCATCCTCCCCGCATGCCCTACATATACTGTCATCTACAACTCCTATCCTATGTAGGTGTGCTTGTAAGCATGTGTGTCCTGTAAGGACGCCCATGATCTTTCTAATTTCTACCTTGCTCAATCTCAGTAAGGTCTTGGCCTTTTGAAGGTAGTCCACGTGGATTATACCGAGTATTGTGGCTTATCGACCTTTCATCCACGGCTACAAAACGGCGCTAAAACTCGTCACAAGACTCCTTTTACAAGATTGCTTTTTGGTCGATTGTGAGCCAACTCGTCACTCATCTTGCGGAAAGCTTTCTCCTACCCAAGTGATCATTCAAAATTTAAAGCACTGTGAGATGCGTATGGCTTCCACAATCGTATGGCTTCCACAATCTCTGGCACTAGCAATATCCGATCGACCAACATATCGTGAATATGTTTCGGACGCATCAACTGACATCTTCCGTGCTTGTACGGCTACAACAAAATTCAGTAAACCACTTTTATTTACCATTGAAATTAATTGTGTAGAGTTCTCCCCAACGTATTTATCAAGCTTATCCTGGAAGAGAAGCCTGATGAAAAAAATCGAAACCACCGGAAAAAGTTGGAACGAAATGAAAACAATCGCAAATGACAGACTATCCTGGGTGATGTTTGTAGAGGCACATGCTCAACAAAGGAGCTAAGCGGAAAAGAAGAAGAAGATCCTTAATTTGAGTGATGGTTTTAATTTTTTTCACTTGCTCCTCAAATCATTGACCCACCCTCGTAATAATTGATGATTGAACAGATGTCCATGACCATTGACATGAGGGAAATTGTCATTCACAGGGATCACTTACCTTTTACAGGATCGATGAGAAGGGTTGCAAGCAGCATTGACATGCGCAAATTTACATTTTGTCGGGGTCAATGCGCATTCTGGGGGTCAATGGCCAATGGAATTTTTTATAAGTTTAAAATTTGATAAATAAACAAATCCCATCCCACTAACCCTGCAGCCAAAATTACTAGTTTGTATATAGAAATATACTAGTTGCTTTTTACTTAAAATTAGTAACATATCTGCCCTTTTTATACCCTGCACCATAGGATGGGGGTATATTAATTTTGTCACTCCGTTTGTAACACCTCTAAATATTGATCTGAGACCCCATAAAGTATATATATTCTTAATCGTCGTAAAATTCTAAGACGATTTAGCCATGTCCGTCTGTTGTAATCACGCTACAATCTATAATACTTGAGCTAGGTGGCTGAAATTTGGTATAGATACTTCTTATAGCTGCAGGTAACTTGGTATTGAAAATGGGCTATATCGGTCCATATTTAGATATAGCTCCCATATATAGCATATAACTTGTTGTTTTCCTACTGTTCTCATCTACGATATTGTTCCTACTGTTCTCATCTACTATATTTTTTGTGTTTTTCGGTGTTATTTTCTTTAGGTTTGAGTTATTTTGTGAGGTCACATGCTATTCAGATTCGGCATGGCCGAACTTAACGCTTTTACTTGTTTCATATAACGAACTATCGATTTTAAAATTGGCTTGCAATAGGCGTCCAACTAGTTCATTTGTTTACAATTGAGTACTAGATGTAATACTAGTTAGTATCAAAACTAGTTAATATCTACTTCAGTTATACCTGTATTTGAGAATAAGAGAGTAAACGAGAATGGTAGTGGGAGAGCGATACATGTCTGCTGCTGACGACAGCAGCTTGCTAGGTACCTACTTGCAACCACCAAGTAGGTACCTAGCAAGTACTTGCTCGTAAAGCAACTCAGACAATTGCTTTTGCTCATTTCTCTTCTGCTGGCGGCAGAGATGCGAATGGGTTTCCAGCGGTCAAATTGCAACTAGCTTATGACTGGATCAATATGCAATTATAATTATTTTAGCTGCAGGGAATAGACCACAATGCTCTTAAAGGAAATGACCTAACTAAGCATTAATTTGATTAAAAAATCAAATATAAATAAATATTAAGAAATTTTAAAATTTGTAATTTCGCAACAAATAAAATTCACCAAAAAAATGTTATATTTTCTTAAAAAGATTGAAGAAAAAGTTATCGAAAATTTTGCCCAAAGTTTTCTGAATACAATAGGTAATTAGTTATATAGATGGGAAAAAAGGGCCGTCTGACCAAATTTCAACAACCTCCAACTTGGACAGTCCGTACCCGATCTCGTTGATATTTTGTGTCATAACTACTTATATTACTATCCAATACAACTAAACTTGGTACAAGTTCCATACCGATCCGAAGACATCGCATTCAAAAATTGTCTCACTTGATATGAAATCCCTTGTATATTTTTTGCTATTCGCTTTTTTGGAAATTCGTTTTAGGACATTTTAAGTCATTTGAGAAATGTCCATCCGTCTGTCTGTCTGATTGGTGCGCACGATAACTCTCGAAAGGAGTGATCAATTGACCTCACATTAGGTATGTGATAATACATATTTTTTTATTTCAGGCTAAGTTCAAAGATGGGCCACATTGGTCCACTCCTTCTAGTACCTCCCTCACAAAGTGTTTAAATCTAGTGAAATATTAATACTCCAATAACTTCTATACTAGTAGAAAAAATTTGTCTGTCGTTATCACCTTGAGAAAAATGCCCGCCTCTTAAGAAAGTTCAGTCGGGTAAACCGACTTATGAATCCCCTATGAAGTCCCAACAGATATTAGTAAATTTATTTATTATACCCTACACCACACTGTGGTACAGGATATTATGACTTTGTGCATTTGTTTGTAACACCTAAAAGGAGAAGAGATAGACCCATTGTTTATTATACCGATCGACTCAGAATCACTTTCTGAGTCGATTTAGCCATGTCCGTCTGTCTGTCCATATATTCTTGTAATCAAAGTGCAGGTCGTATTTATGGTCCGATTGTGATAAAATTTAGCATAGTGCTCTTTTTTGACCCAAGGACGATCCCTATTGTAATTGGTTAAAATCGGTTCAGATTTGGATATAGTCCCCATATATATGTTTCACCCGATTTGACATGTAAGCGCTGTAGAAACCACATTTTACATCCGATCTTTATGAAATTCGACAAAGAGAGTTTTATTATTACGTGAATGAACACTACCAAATTCGGAGAAAATCCGTTTAGATTTAGATATAGCCCCCATATATATGTTTCACCCGATTTGACATGTAAGCGCTGTAGGAACTGTATTTGAAATCAGATCAGTACGAAATTTGGCAGAGAGAGTTCTCTTATTACATGAATAAACACCGCCAAATTCAGGGAAAATCGGTTCAGATTTAGATATAGTCCCCATATATATGTTTCACCCGATTTGACATGAAAGCGCTGTAGAAACCGTATTTTACATCCGACCTGCACGAATTCTCTTATTACATGAAAAAACACTGCGCAATTCGGTGAAAATCGGTTCAGATTTAGATATAGCCCCCATATATATGTTCCACACGATTTAACATTTAAGCACTGTAGAAATCGTGTTTTATATCCGATATTAGTAAATTTACCACCACACTGTGGTACAGGGTATTATGACTTTGTGCATTTGTTTGTAACACCTAAAAGGAGAAGAGATTGACCCATTGTTTATTATACCGATCGACTCAGAATCACTTTCTGAGTCGATTTAGCCATGTCCGTCTGTCTGTCCATGTATTCTTGTAATCAAAGTGCAGGTCGTATTTATGGTTCGATTGTGATGAAATTTAGCATAGTGCTCTTTTTTGACCCAAGGACGATCCCTATTGTAATTGGTTAAAATCGGTTCAGATTTGGATATAGTCCCCATATATATGTTTCACCCGATTTGACATGTAAGCGCTGTAGGAACTGTATTTGAAATCAGATTAGTACGAAATTTGGCAGAGAGAGTTCTCTTATTACATGAATAAACACAGCCAAATTCGGGGAAAATCGGTTCAGATTTAGATATAGTCCCCATATATATGTTTCACCCGATTTGACATGAAAGCGCTGTAGAAACCGTATTTTACATCCGACCTGCACGAAATTCGGCAGAAAAAGTTCTCTTATTACATGAAAAAACACTGCGCAATTCGGTGAAAATCGGTTCAGATTTAGATATAGCCCCCATATATATGTTCCACACGATTTAACATTTAAGCACTGTAGAAATCGTGTTTTATATCCGATCAGTACGAAATTTAACAGAGAAAGTTTTCTTATTACATGTATGAACACTGCCAAATTCGGGGAAAATCGGTTCAGATTTAAACATAGTCCCAATATATATGTTACACCCGATTTGACATGTAAGCACTGTAGAAACCGTGTTTTATATCCGATCAGTACGAAAATCGGCAGAGAGAGTTTGCTTATTACATGTATGAACACTGCCAAATTCTTATCGCAATGCCCATTTTCGCATTGGTAGGTAGGTGTAGGGTATTATATAGTCGGCCCCGCCCGACTTTCTGTCTTTCCTTACTGGTGTTTTTGTTTAAATTATCAATTTAAATTGCATTTAATAACTTTAAAGTATGCACTTGTATTAAAGTTATAAGCTGTTAACATTTGGTAATAGTGACTAATAAACTAATACTATGTGTAGGATTTCAGAGGATTCAAATAAGTAGTATAGAAGTTATTAAATAATCAATATTTCGCTCAATGTTAACCCTTTGTGGGGGAGGTACTAGAAGGAGTGGACCAATATGGCCCATGTTCGAACTTAGCCGGAGATAGACAATATTACCACATACCAAGTTTGAAGGCAATCGGTTAGTCCTTTCGAGAGTTATCGTGCGCACCAGCCACAAGTCAGACAGACGGACGGATATTGCTCATTCGACTTAAAATGACCCAAAACCGATATCAGACGAACATACTTAGTGTCTTAGGTCACTCCTTCGATGTGTTACACTTTTGGCTCGTAGCAAATGATATATACCCTACTCTCTAATGTGAGAGCAGTTACAAATAGGTAAAATAAGATCTCGCTATAATTTTTTTTAAAAGATTGTGGGAATTTTAATTTTTGAAAAAATTAAAAAAAATAGTTTTTGTGTTTTACGAAATTTGTAATTACTCTCGATCGGCTGAACCGATTTTTGCAAAGATAACTTTGTTTTATCGAGGACACAATACAATGCGCCATTTTTGTAAATTTTTTTTAAATTTTTTTTTTTAAAAAACAACTGTTGCGACCAAACTTGGCATGGTAGATGAAGAGGTTTTAGAGAAGTTACGTTACGTTTTAGAGAAGTTATTACGCTAGAGGGCCTCAAAGTTGGCCAGATCGGGTGAAGAAAATGTGCAAGCGCGTGTTTTTACTGTTCTGGATTTGTGAGGGTGCGACGAATAATCTGTGTGAAAAAAAACTTTCGTAAAAAAATTTTTATAAAATTTTCCACCAAATTTTTTTATAAAAAATGGCGCATTGTGTCCTCTTTAAAATAAAGTAAACTTTGCAAAAATCGGTTCATCCGATCAAGAGAAATACAAAATTTCATAAAACACAAAAACTATATTTTTTATCCCCTCACCTTAGAGAAGAGGGTATATATCATTTGCTACGAGCCCAAAATGCAACACATCGAAGGAGTGACCTAAGACCCCAAGTATGTTTGGCGGATATCCGTTTTGGGTAATTTAAAGTCATTTGAGCAATGTCCGTCCGTCCGTCCGTCTGTCTGCTGGCTGGTGCGCACGATAACTCTCGAAAGGATCAACCGATTGACTTCAAATTTGGTATGGAGTAATATTTTCCTCTATCTCCGGCTAAGTTCGAAGATGGGCCATATTGGTTCACTCCTTCTAGTACCTCCCCCACAAATGGTTAACATTTAGTGAAATATTGATTCTTTAATAACGTCTATACTACTTAATCGAATCTTCTGAAATTCCACACATAGTATTAGTTTATTAGTAGCTTACACCTTAAGAAAAATGGGCGAAGTTGCCCCGCCCCTTTTGGTACCTCCAACACAAATGGACCATTTTACACCAAAAGTTAACAGCTTATTACTTTAATACCAGTAAATAAAAATACTTGACATTTTGTACAGTGTAATGTTTTTATAGTGACTACATTCCGGTAAAAATTTGCCATTATTGTACAGCCCCTTTTAGTACCTCCCACGCAAATGGACCTTTTTGAACCAAAAGTTAACACCTTATATCTTAAATACCAGTACATAAAAATACTTGAAATTTTGTACAGTGTAATGTTTTTATAGTGCCTAAATTCTGTTAAAAACCAGTAAGGAAAGGCTAAAGTCGGGCAGTGCCGACTATATAATACCCTACACCACTCTCGTAATATTGAATAACTCTGATATATAAATTTTGTAATTCATGTATAAATTGTTTACATAAATTTACTTTTGGGACATTTTATACTTAAATAATACCCTGTACCACAGTGTGGTGTAGGGTATAAAAACGATTGGATCTAAAGAGCCAAATCGGATGAAACATATATATGGGAGCTATAGCTAAATCTTTACCGATTTTCTTCAAATTCGGCAATGTTGGTTCATGAATCAAGAATCTCTACCATTCTAAATTTCAAAACGATTGGATGTATAATATAGCTTCTATAGAACTAAAGGGCCAAATCGGGCGAAACATATATATGGGAGCTATAGCTAAATCTTAACCGATTTTCTTCAAATTCGGTAGTGTTGGTTCATGGATCAAGAAACTCTACCATTCTAAATTTCAAAACGATTGGATGTAAAATACAGCTTTTATAGGACTAAGGGGCCAAATCGAACGAAACATATATATGGGAGCTATAGCTAAATCTTAACCGATTTTTTCAAATTCGGTAGTGTTGGTTCATGGATCAATAAACTCTACCATACTAAATTTCAAAACGATTGGATGTAAAATACAGCTTCTATAGAACTAAAGGGCCAAATCGGACGAAACATATATATGGCAGCTATAGCTAAATCTTAACCGATTTGCTTCAAATTCGGTAGTGTTGGTTCATGGATCAAGAAACTCTACCATTCTAAATTTCAAAATGATTGGATGTAAAATACAGCTTCTATAGGACTAAAGAGCCAAATCGGACGAAACATATATATGGGAGCTATAGCTAAATCTTAACCGATTTTCTTCAAATTCGGTAGTGTTGGTTCATGGATCAATAAACTCTACCATTCTAAATTTCAAAACGATTGGATGTAAAATACAGCTTTTATAGGACTAAGGGGCCAAATCGGACGAAACATATATATGGGAGCTATAGCTAAATCTTAACCGATTTTTTTCAAATTCGGTAGTGTTGGTTCATGGATCAATAAACTCTACCATTCTAAATTTCAAAACGATTGGATGTAAAATACAGCTTTTATAGGACTAAGGGGCCAAATCGGACGAAACATATATATGGGAGCTATAGCTAAATCTTAACCGATTTTTTTCAAATTCGGTAGTGTTGGTTCATGGATCAATAAACTCTACCATTCTAAATTTCAAAACGATTGGATGTAAAATACAGCTTCTATAGAACTAAAGGGCCAAATCGGACGAAACATATATATGGGAGCTATAGCTAAGTCTTAACCGATTTTCTTCAAATTCGGTAGTGTTGGTTTATGGATCAAGAAACTCTACCATTCTAAATTTCAAAATGATTGGATGTAAAAAAGAGCTTCTTCAGGACAAAAGACCAAAATCGGACGAAACATATATATGGGAGCTATAGCTAAATCTTAACCGATTTTCTTCAAATTCGGCAATGTCGGTTCATGGATCAAGAAACTCTACCATTCTAAATTTCAAAACAATTTAATGTAAAATACAGCTTTTATAGGACTAAATGGCCAAATCGGACGAAACATATATATGGGAGCTATAGCTAAATCTTAACCGATTTTCTTCAAATTCGGTAGTGTTGGTTCATGGATCAATAAACTCTACCATTCTAAATTTCAAAACGATTGGATGTAAAATACAGCTTCTATAACCTCAGTGGCAAACATCTGAATGTTTTCTTTTTCTTTATTTTAAACACCTTTTACAATAACGATAGATTGAGTAAAATACCACCTTTCTGACTCCCATGCAAATTATAATATTCTATATTAGATTACTCACAAAGTGAGGGTATCCTAAGTCGGTTTGCTGTACTGAATTTGTCTTACTTATTTTTATTGTCATTGGTTTTAAAGAAAATCTTTTGCCTGAATAATAGTATACTATTTTTAACAATTTAAGGATTTTATAGATGTTTGCGATTTTATTAAAATATAGATAACAAATTCTAAAAAGTTTTAACTAGTCCATCATCATTTAACAGCTTTACATTCGTGAATTTTTGTGTTCTGAATTAATTTTCCTTAATTCGCTGATAACACTGTTTGCAATGCGTTTCCAGTGAGAGCGTTGAAATAACATTTGCCTTGTCCCATAAAACTGTCCATAATACTCGTATCTATATATGTACAATGTACATATATGTATTGTAAATCACTTTCGCAAGCAAGGGCCGCTTATACGTTTGCTCACTTTTTTATTCTTCGTTTGAAAAATGCTCTGTGTTGTTAGTTAAATATTGACAGATATCTTGAAACAAAACAGAAATTGCATATTCAAAGCACAACGCTGCACTGCACAGCATTGCATTACACTCTTACGTATATACATGCATACGTATGTATGTATCCGTAGGTATGAATGAATGAATGCATAATCAGGACATGTTGTTTGTTTACTAACTGTCATTGTAACTATTTACTATGCTCATTCACACATACACATATACATACTCTCCATGCATGTGTATGTGAGTGCATTGGTACCGAGTGTACTTGGATGAAGGATGCATTTGGTTGACGATGGGTTGTTTGCCTGTTTTTTCAACTTGCAATTTCTGCATCTCATTGTCACAGTACTACTTGCCAATGCGACAACTGCACCACTCATGCCCCCACCTAAGTGGGTACTACCTAATACTTGACTGACTTGTGAATAAAACAAGCTATATGTATACAGTGGTTGGAAGCAAATACAATTATTTATTTTCTACCTGTGAAACGCATAATAAAGCATTTATTTGTTACACCTACAGCCTGTTTAATATTCCGAGAGCGGATTGAATCCTAATTTGTTATTTGTAAAATTGTCCATAAATTCCGTTTGAAGACTTTTAAAGATTCTCTGTAAACGTAGATTGCCTTAATTTACCCTTTGATTACAACTTGATACATTAGAAACATATTTGGGCCCAAGGAAAACATTTAGAAACACGTTTTCGAGCCGAAAAATCCAATTCAAGTCACTTCCGGAATACAAAACAAGGGCGATAGACCCATTCTTTATTGTAACGATCGACTTAGAATCACTTTCTGAAACGGTTTAGCCTTGTTATAGATGACTACAAAAATTCACATATTTTTGTCTTATAGACGAAATTTCATTCCAGATAGCTCATAAATAAATACCTCTTCAAGGTCATAACAAGAAGTGCATGTCAAAGTGTTTGAGGATTATATCAGAAGGGGGTAACCTTGAAGGGGACTAATTGATATCCAGGGGTGTACTCGTATATCATTTGCTACAGGGGCCAAAAGAGTAACACATCGATGGAGTGGCCCTAAATATATTCGGCAGAAATTTGTTTTAGGACATTTTAAGTCATTTGGTCAATGTCCATCCGTCTGTCCGACTGTATGGCTGAAGCGCACAAAAACTCTCGAAAGGAGTAACGGATTGATTTCAAATTTGGTATTTGTTAATATTTTTTTCTATTTCATGCTAAGTTCGATTTGACATTTTGGTCCACTCCTTCTAGTAACTCTCTCACAAAGGGTTACATTTTAGTAAAATATTGATTATACAAAAAATGTAATATTATCTTTCGAATCCTTTGTAATTCCACGCATAGCAATAGTTTATCTCTCGCTATTACCTTGAGAAAAATGGGGGACAGTTTGTCCCACAATATTTTCTGGTGTAATAGGTGTCCTAAACATGAAAAATATATTAACAAATATTTTATGGTAAATTTTTTTTTATATTTTTTTTTTAAATACCCATTTTCTTGAAAGGTGCCTTTAGTATTTTGATCATATTTTTTAAAGTAAAAACTCGATAAAGCCGTGAAGCACTTTAAATTAACCCTTCATACCCCTATGTGACATAAAGGGTTTTCCAACAAGAGGTGTTATTTTGGTATTCAAAGAAAAATGCAATTTTTTGAGATAAATGATCGGATGTTTATTTCATAATAAAGAGGAAGGTATGCCGTTAACAATGAAAAACAACATCGCCACCACGACCACGCTTACAGGACCATATCCTTTTCATGAAATTTTCCATAACCAAATCGCAAAGTGGCTGCCCTATGTCCTCGATAGCCTCACGAATTATATCTTTGAGGTCTTGAATCGACGCTGGGCTGTTGGCGTAGACCTTATCTTTCACGTGGCCCCAAAGGAAGAAGTCGCAAGGTGTTAAATCACAAGATCTCGGTGGCCAATTGTGATCACCTCTTCGAGAGATAAAGGCCCAACTATAATATGCATAAGCTAGATTAAGCAACTGTGCGAGTGCATGAAATCGTATGTGGCAAACTATGATGTACTTAAGTGAACTTTTCGTTGAGTTTTCTCAGTTCCCATTTGCTTAAGCAGGGTGCGAAAATTAACGCACATTCCGTACGGAATTGCTTATGCATATTATAGTTGGGCCTTAACACGGTCCGGAAATTTTTCCCGTAACAGAGCAATGGTTTCGTTGCTTGTGTGGCACGTAGCGCCGTCTTGTTGAAAGTAAACGTTGTCCAGATCAATATCATCCAACTCCGACCATAAAAAATCATTAATCATCTCTCGATAGCGCAATCCATTCACCGTAACTGTTGATCCAACCTCATTTTCGAAAATGTAAGGTCCAATTACGCCGCAGGACCATAAACCGCGCCAAACAGTCACACGTTGAGGATGGAGAGGCTTCTCAACAATAACTCTTGGGTTTTCCGAGCCCCAGATGCGACAATTTTGCTTGTTGACGTAGCCACCGATGTGGAAATGGGCCTCATCAGTCAAGATGATTTTTCGATGATTTTCATTTTTTCGAATTTTAATAATTTCAATGCGTTGTTGAATCGTGTATCGTTCCATTTTTAGTAATGGCGTAGTTTCTACTTGTCAAATGTCAAAGAATTAAAGTTTCAAATGTGATAGCTACCGAAATACCGGTTGATTCATAATAACACATCTTGTTGTATATGTAACAAACCCAAAAAGATTTAAGAAAATCCAGATTTAAAATAATAAAAAAGATTTAAGTAAATAAGTTTTATCATTTTGGTGGGGCTGAAAGCCTTAGAAAACATTCACTGATTATGTTTCTATTGCATTTTTTCGTTAGAAGTGAGGTACGAGATCAAATAAGTGACATACGTTTAATTTTGATATTATTGCAAATTGTGAAGTCATTAAAAAAATAGTTCAGGCACTACCAGAAATGTAGATTTTTGGAATATTGAATGAAATATTGTTACTGTTACGCATATCAGAATAGAAGATATTACGAGGATCAGTTTTGTTACAAAGTTGTTCACATTTCAAAAAGTTGTTTGAACCATTTGTACCAATAATTTTTTAAAAAAAATATTAAAAATGTTACAACAAACTTTTTTTATAGTTATAAAATCTATCTATGCATCTTAGCCACGAAAACAATTCATACTGGAAGAAAATCTATCTATATGCCATTTGATCAATGTTCGTCAGCCTGTCCGTATGTCTGTCTGACATTCAACATTGTTAATATTTTTTCTAACTCTGGCTAAGATCAAATATGGACTATGTTTGTCCACTCCTTCGAGTACCTCACTAACTCAATTTGAACCATGGTAAGATATACAATCGAGCAACGCGTTAAAGTTTTTTAAGCCTTTTACGAAAATGGCCGTTCAAATCAAAATGCATTTCGTGCACTTCGTGATGTTTGTTTGATCAGCATAATCGACCAAATGTGTCCACAATCGGGAGAATTGTGCGCAAATTTCAGAAAACCGGGTCTGTAGGAGATGTGAAAATACCTGTGCATGCTCTCCCAGTTCGTTTGGTGCGATTTATGGGCTGGCGGCATCATCAGGCCGTATTTTTTCCAAAATGAGGCCGGTCAGGCAGTTATTGTGAATGGTGTTCGCTATCGTGAGATGATAACGAACTTTTTATGGCCCGAATTGGAAGATATGGATGTGGACAATATGTGGTTCCAACAGGACGGTGCCACTTGCCACAAAACTAACGAAACAATGGCTCTTTTGGGCAATGGCGCAATTACGCAAATTCAATGGCCGTATTATCACACGTCGTGGCGATGTCAATTGGCCGCCAAGATCTTTGGGGTTATTTGAAAGAAAAGGTGTACGTCGATAAGCCAGCAACAATTCAAGAGCTAATGGATGAGATATTTCGGCACATTAACGGCATTGAACCTCATTTATGCCTCAGCGTCATCGAACATTTGGACCATCGGATAAAGGTGTGCCGTCGAGGTCGCGTCGGCCATTTGGCCGATATTTCGTTCCATACATAATTGAACCATACCAATATTATCATAATAAAACCAGTAAGGAAAGGCAGAAAGTCGGGCGGGGCCGACTATATAATACCCTACACCTCCCTAACAATGCGATTAGGGTCATTGCGATAATAATTTGGAATAATAGGTAAATGGTTAAGAACATATATATGTGGATATATCTAATTCTGAACCGATATTCGTTCCTAAATTGAGAAACATCTTTCTGGAGAATTTTGTAATGATCGGAATTAAAGTACAACTTCTATATCGCTTTGTAACCAAATCAGGAGGAACATATATATGGAGGTCTGAATCAATTTTCCCTAAATACTCATCCATGTAAAATAGAAACCCCTTTCCGTCGAATATCGTATTGATCGGATATAAAATACAGTCTCTACAGCGCGTGGATGTCAAATCGGGGCTAACATATATATGGGGGCTGTATCTAAATCTGAACTGAATTTCCCCGCATTTTGTAGTTTTCATTCATGTAATACGAAAACTCTCTCTGCCGAATTTCGTACTTGTATAAAATACGGTTTCTACAGCGCTTATATGTGAAATCGGGTGTAACATATATATTGGGACTATGTTTAAATCTGAACCGTTTGCCCCCGAAATTGGCAGTGTTCATACATGTAATAGGAAAACTCTCTCTGTTGAATTTCGTACTGATCGGATATAAAATACGGTTTCTACAGCGCTTACATGTAAAATCGGGTGAATTTAGTAGTGTTCATTCACGTAACAAGAAAACTCTCTCTGTCGAATTTCGTACAGATCGGATATAAAATACGGTTTCTATAGCGCTAACATGTCAAATCGGGTGAAACATATATATGGGGACTATATCTAAATCTGAACCGATTTTCCCCGAATTTAGCAGTGTTCATTCATGTAATAAGGGAACTCGCACTACCAAACTTCGTACTGATCTGATATAAAATACATTTTCTACAGCGCTTACATGTCAAATCGGGGGTAACATATATATGGCGGCTATATCTAAATCTGAACCGATTTTGACCAATTTCAATAGGGATCGTCCTTCATCACAATTTCATCACAATCGGACAATAAATACGATCTGCAATTTGATTACAAGAATACATGGACAGGCGGACAGACAGGCAGACGGACATGGCTAAATCGACTCAAAAATTGATTCTATGACGATCGGTATAATAAACTATGGTTCTATTTCTTCTCTTTTTGGGCGTTACAAACAAATGTACAAAGTCATAATACCCTGTACCACAGTGTGGTGTAGGGTATAAAGACAATAATTTCCTAAATAATTTGTGCCTTATTCAAAATCAACATCGGCCCTTAAAATTTAACCACCCTTTATTAATTTCTTGGTTGCTATCGCCTTGAGGAAAATGGGCGTACGCCCCTTTGCTACATGCAAAATGGTCAGCACAAAAAGTTACCGGCTTATAAATTTGATTACAGTCCATTCAAATACTTAAAATTTTTGTGGAGTGTAAAACCTTTACAGTATCTATATATCTATACGTACCACCCACAACATTTTGCACAAACAGATAAATGCTTATAGCTATAATACCAGTGCCTATATATAATACTTGCAATTTTGTGCAGTATAATGCTCTTATAGTACCTATATTCCGGTAAAAAGTTGGCATTTTTGCCACGCTTCGTTTGGTACTTCCCACACAAAACATACCAAAATTAAATAGCGCAGTACTTTAATACCAATGACTTGAATTTACTCAGATGCGGTAATTGCGGCACTCTCACATCTAACAGTTAACACTAGTTTGATTAGACTAATTCAAAGTCTGCTAACCAGAAGACGCATAACATCATGTCTAGGGTCCACAACTCTAACAAGGTTTGTAAACAGAGGGACCCCGCAAGGAGGAGCACTGTCTCCACTAATTTGGAACCTAGCGGTGAATGAAATCCTGCTAGATCTAGAACGTTGTGGCTGCAAGGTCGTGGCATATGCGGACGACGTGGCAATCGCCGTGAGTGGCAAATTCGTAAACGTCCTCAGAGACATCCTACAGGTGGCTCTGAACAAGTTGGCTAGATGGGCCAGAAGCAGCGGATTGGGCGTTAACCCCAACAAGACAGAATATGTTCTCTTTACTAGGATGAATAATGTCCCACATGTGGACCCTCCACCTCGGATAAATGGAACAGATCTAGTCTTTTCTGAAAGTGCAAAATTTTTAGGAATAATTCTAGATAGGAAAATGTTATTTAGACTTAACGTATTGGAACGTGTAAGGAAGGCCAACGTCGCCTTATATTCCTGCAAAAAGGCTGTAGGGTCGCGGTGGGGACTCTCTCCTAAAATCGTCCACTGGATATATATAGCAGTAGTTCGTCCAATACTGTTATACGGTATTGTGGTATGGTGGACGGCAACTGACAAACTAACCATCACCAACCTACTAACAAAGGTTCAGAGAACTGCCTGCCTGAGCATAAGCGGAGCCTTAAAGACTACAGTGACCGAGTCTCTACAAGCCCTACTTCATATACTGCCGATTAATATTGTGGCAACCAAAGCGGCAATAAGATTAAACTGCTTTTCAATGTGGAGGTACAAGAACTATGGTCACATGAGGATATCAAAGTGTAGTGCTATTGTAACCGACCGAGTGGACTATATACCAACTGTGTACACCTTCAAGAGAAATTACATCACTATGATTCCCGCCAGAGATGAATGGGTCGGCAGAATAGCAGGTAATAGAAACCATCTCCACTTTTACAAGGGTGGTTCGAAGCTTGATGAAAAGGTTGACTTCGGAGTACACTGTGAAGAACTTAGTCTGGATATAGCTCACAGACTACCAGATACCTGCAGTGTCTATCAAGCCGAAATAATGGCAATATGGGAAGTCGCCAAGTGGCTGAGTCGCAACATAGTAACCAACACTGGCGTTGTCATTTACTCGGACTGCCAGGCTGCCATCAATTCTCTGGAGGCAACATCCCTAAATTCACAAACAGCCCTCGACTGCCGCAGATCTCTTAACGAGATGGGTTAGCAGTTTAATATACACCTCACATGGGTGCCTGGGCATAGGTATATCCCGGGGAACTGCAAAGCCGATGAACTTGCTAGGAAAGGGACGACATTACAAATTCTCGAAGAATTTGCATATATTGGTGCGCCACTATCCACGTGCAAGCTTTGGCTTAGGCAAGATGCAATCATGCAGTCCAACGAAAGATGGACAGAAATCGGCACCTGCAGGGTAGCTAGACAAATCTGGCCAAGGTATGACCTGAGAAGGTCAAAATATCTCCTCGTACTAGATAGGAAACGATTGTCTACGTTATTACAGGTTCTGACGGGACACTGCTTGATCGGCGAACACGCCAAAAGATTTGGTATTGACTCCAATGACTTCTGCCGAAGCTGTGGAGATGAGGAAGAACTGGAGAGCATTGAGCACTTGCTTTGCGACTGTCCCGCTTTGAGTAAACGACGACTGGGCATACTGGGGTCGGCCTTTTTAGGCAGCCTAACAGATCTTTCCAGTACTGATATTCGTACTATCGATACATTTGTATATCAAACAGTTTGGTTTCGATGAGGGGCATTTCAGCCCGTGGTAACACTAGGGACCTAAACTGGTCTATGTGAGCTTGTAAAAAAATACGGCTGCCACCCTAACCAAAACCTAAACCTAGCAATGACTATGAAATACAAATTTCACCGTTCTGGCATCGGCCACCCGAGGTACCATAATACATTACTCACAAAGTGAGAGTATACCTTAGTCGATGTATTCGACTGAACTTTTGCTTCTTTGTTTTTTATGTGTTACGACTTAAGTTTTTGAGCCCGGCATTATAGTAGATTTTTGGGAAAAACTAAAAAATTAATTTGCGAATTTGTTTTGGGTATTATGAGATTTACCTACAAATAAAAAATCTCGTTGATATGTACAGGGTGGTTCCTGTCAAACCAATTTTATTTTGTATTAATAAATTGAAATGGTCACATATTTTGTCAATTCAGAAAAAGTTGATATGAATGAAATCGGTAGACAAGGTTCGGGAAATAATGAAGATTGCAGTATGATATAAGTAAAAAGGTCTAAAAACGTTTCAGTAGACATTTGCTAGTAGAATGCACACAAAAATATCTTTCGTGACAGACTGAAGCACAAAAGTTGCAAGCATTTAAAAATTGTGTGTACCCTGTGTTGGCCCTGTAGCTTTATCCCTGTGTAGTATAGAGGTTCCAAATTCAAAACTTAAATTCTATAATACCTTTTCTAAAAGCATTCTTTTTTTGTCGCAATCGGTTGTTTGGTTACACTGTGCAACATTGAAAAAAATACACGGATTTGACAGTGTAGGTTCGATTCTACTATCAAAGGTTAGTATAACCCTATACTCGGTTTGGCGAAATTGGTGACCAACATTTTTTATAGGCCTCCAAAGTTTCTTAAATTAATTGGCCCCTCGAAAAAGGTGTCATCAGCTTTTGTCGAACAACGAATTTAGACTTGGTGATACCGCTTAACAATATTTGGCAAAAATGTAGCTAAGAATATGCTGAACAAAGTTTCTTAACATTTTTTGCGAAAAACAAATTTTTTCTGGTACGTTTTTTTGAAAAAGAGAAGGAAAAAAATATTTTTTTTCACTTTTTTCAGCATAACTTTCAGGGACTCGTAATTCTTCACTAACAACGTTTGGCAAAATTGTGGCCAATGTAAATCTGAACAACTTTTGTGAACACAACAGTACAATCTGAACGTGTCTGACACCCTCAATAGCTCAAAAAATCACATTGTACCCCAAAAATGTTAGTATTTCACTATTATGTAAGAAACAATTTTTTTTGGTATATGGTATGTTCAGCCACTTTATACAAAATATTAAGGCCAATATTTTTGTGGAACATATTAACCCTCTAGGTCCCCCAAATAACTGTAATTTTTGGCCCCATTTAAAAAACACCCCTAAAAATGGGGAGGTCGGGGATGAAATGTTTTACAAAAATGTTGGCCATAAAATTTTACTACACCATTTTCAACAGTAATTGAGAAAATTTCACTTGAAATTGAGATTTTACATTTGAAATCGACAACATTTCAACTGAAATTGAGATTTTCCATTTGAAATTGACTAAATGGCAATTGAAATTGAGATTTTCAATTTGAAATTGACAAAATTTCATTTGTAATTGAGATTTTCCATTTAAAAATGTCTAAATTTCATTTTAAGTTAGGATATTTCCATTTTAAATTGAGAAAATTCCGTTTGAAATTCGGATATTTTGTTTTTAAATTGAGAACTTTTTATTTATAATTGAGAAATTATAATAAAGTTCTTGTAATACGAATAATTACACTGTGCTCGAAATGGGCACTTTAAAAATGTAACAGAAAGGAGACCCTATGGATATACCTATTTCGACCTTGCTGAATCCAATGGAGCTAACCGTTTTTCTAGGTTAGCTCTTGTTTTCGCGATATTCGACCACAAAGTTTGTTGGGAAATCAGAGAGCTGACTTATCTCTTTGGTTATTTTGAAGTGGAAGACTTCGGAATATACGCTTCAGTCCAAAGATTGAAATAAAGGGAACATTTGGACAATTATTTTTCTCAAAACAGTCGTCTACGCTTCTCACCCCCGCTTCTCAATCCACGACCAGTCACTGACTAATTTCCCTTTTTTTTGCCATTATTGTATGTTTTAATAACATCAATAATGGCAAAAAAAGGGAAATTAGTCAGTGACTGGTCGTGGATTGAAATTCGACAAAAGCTTTCACAAAATTTGGAGGCCAATAAAAAAAATGTGTCACCAATTTCGCCAAACCGAGCCTAGGATTATTCTACCCTTTGGTAGTAACGGGTGATCTAAGTAGAGATACTCTTTTCAAAAGCCTTTTTTGACAGATCACGTGTGAGTCGTGTCATGCTTTCATGTTATTTTTGTTAAGTTATTGTTTGGCATTACATCATGGAAAGACTTACGCCTGAACAATGTTTACAAATTATTCAGTTTTATTATCAAAATAATCGTTCGCCAATTGCGCTAAGTCCATTTTTTTTAAATAAAAAAAAAAACACTTTCCAGTCGACCCACGACCTTGACACCCATGAGCAATATTTTAGCTCTCGTTAAGAGCTATCTTTTTGCCATTGACCGATTCAATAGCGACCGTTATCTTGCCATGATAACCGACTATTTGATGCCTGAAATTGAAGCTCGTGATCTCGGCGACATTTGGTTTCAACAAGACGGCGCCACTTCCCACACATTGCATCAATCAATGGATTTATTGAGAGAACAGTTCGGTGAGCAGATAATTTCACGTTTTGGGCCGGTCGATGGTCACCAAGATCGTGCAATATCACAATGTTAGACTTTTTCCTGTGGGGATATGTAAAGTCTAAAGTTTATGCGGACAAACCCGCTTCGATTCAGGCCTTGGAGCAAAACATCACGCGTGTCATTCGCCAGTTACCAGTCGAAATGCTCGAACGAGTCATCGAAAATTGGACTCAATGGAAGGACCATCTGAGACGTAGCCGCGGCCAACATTTGATAGACATAATCTTCAAAAAATAAATGCCAAAGAATGTTCCTTCAAATGATAATAAACATTCCCCATTCAAATTGAATTTTCTGTGTTTTTTCTTTAGTAGGGAACATCGAAATGGATCATCCTATAGAATCGACCCCATACTGTCAAGTCCGTGTATTTTTTAAAAAGTGTTCATTTGTTGCATAGTGTTATGAAAAAGCTGAATTATTTTCCCCTACTTAACTCATCTTACTGCGTCTTTATTGCTTAATACAAAATTCCATATCAAATTTCTCATTTTACCACTTTGACATCGTTTGCAACCACTGTGCCAGCTATGGTTACACATCGATGACATCTTTTCATATTCGAATGATAATGAGTTACCACTTTAGATTTTATCTGAATTCAAGTAGATGCACTCGAGTGCATGCGAGGATATTTTTTGCACAACAACAACAAAAAAAAAATGAAAATGAAAAACAACAACAGCGTATGGGGAGACGGAAATCAAGAGTTAATAATAATGAGTTGCATTCATGTAATTTTTTTCTGGCAAAATAATTGACATCTCGTCTTAATGCTATTTTGGTCCATACGCCATTTTTGCGTTTTTGGGGTTAGGAGTTGATAATATTGGTTTCAAGCATGCTCTTTCAAAATCTGCAATAATTTTTTTCCTATCTCGTCTAGTTTTCGAGATATTGGTAGGGTAAATCGATTTAACTCTGATTTAAGGCAAATAATTTTTATATTTTTGTTCTATATCCCCATTTTTCTATCGCCTTATATTTTTTACTCATTATTTTACGTTCTTTCGATCAGAATATGTAAATTACTCTCCTTTCATACCGACCTTCTTTGTGGTCCATGTAATACAAATACGAAAAAATATTAAAATGAAAGTGGATATGGACCAAAATGCCATGTACAAAAATTGTTATAACTTGCTTAAATACTGTTGGGAACCCTATGTAAAAAAAGTGTGCAACTCTTCAGCCCCGTTTTTACTCAAACAATAAATTGCGTTTTTCTCCGATCATACAAAATGGCGTATGGAACAAAATAGCATTAAGCCGACGATCTGATATTCAGTACGCCGTAAAAAACTCAATGCGCAGAAATGATTAGAATGAGATATATGCAAAATGCAAGGACGATTGCGTTTCCTATTGAGTTTTCACATAAGGACCACTAAAATTGTATGCTTTATTAATATCAATAATCCCAAAAACGGCAATTAGTCAGTGAATGAGTGACTGCATTAAACATCTTTCTAAATTGTGCACCTTACTACCAATACGTGTGGTAAAATTTTGGGAAATTGTGTCCAAATCAATTGCCGCAGCTGTGAATGAGATTTATTTTCAGATGATCAATCTGCTAATGTAGTACATCCAATATAATGGCGATTTCCTTTCTGCAAAAAAGTGAAACATTTTTGTTGCCCTTTTCCCGAAAACTGGACTTTTATATCACATTTTGGAATTTTTAAATAGGAGCTACGTTTAATTCGTGGGACCTTATCGGTTACCTCTGAAAAGGGCAAGTTTTTTTGTTCAGAATTTCGCGATGGTGTCGATGGTGAAACATTTTTTTCAGAATCGAAATCATCATCAGTAAATTACGAATGTGCCTATTTTGCGCTGAAAGTAGATTCTTTAAAGACATTGCACAACTTCAAAACTACAACACCGATCGTTTTGAAATGTTGAACACTATTTCTGTACATAATTTACGAGGTAACGCTGGAGATATTTTTTCAAGTTTGCTAATTTTTTTTACTTTACAATAACAAATTAGCCGTTTTTTTTTTGCAAAATTCGCGTTTTTCACTTCAATGTGTTCCACACAAATGTACTATTTTGCACCAAAAGTTACAGCTTATAACTTTTAAATATAGGCGAATTCGTCCAGCCACTTCTGGTACCCTCCACACAAATTTATAGATTCATTCGAACACAACATTCCCATAACTTATGCATTAATCATATGTTTTCATAGTTTGTGTTTAAGACAACGTTTCCAATGACTTTAGACTGACAAAGAATGAAGAATTTTTTCAACGTTCTGGCTTCCACCACCTATGTATCGTATTACAGTACTCTCAAAGTGATGGCATAACTTTACCCAATTGAAATTTTCTTAGTTGTTCAATTCAATAAATAATAAAATTTGATTCTTGTTAGGAAAAATTATTACAAAACGTCACAAATCGAAAGTTACCCTTCTAAAGTAGAATAGGTCCTTGAACCAAGTTGACAATTTGCAAAAAATATCTTCTTTGGATTATTTGCCCCCACCAAAAGATGCTTACGCTGGAGGATAAGTACCTTTGATAGTCACCCGCAGCATCTGCAGGATTCCTCCTCCAACAAATTTCCAGTTGAACTCATTGCAGAATACTACATTTTGCCACTTATGTTCTGTGGCATCTAAACACTTCATCGATGAGTTTTTTCTATTCTCCGTTAAGTATTCATGTTACTGCAGCAGTACTTGGATGTTGGATGGATGCTCGTGTGATGGCATTAAATTGATATTCTTAACAGTGGCATTGTTTTGCACAAAAATGAAAGACCGAAGAGAAGTAGTAGTAGAAGCAGACGCAGAAACAAAAAAAAACATCGCAACCAAAAGCCATTGTAATCACAATGCCTGTTTTGTCTCTGGTTGTTGTCGCATCGCATCCTTTTTTTTCTTCTTTGGTCAGGATGTTGCGCCAGTACTTGACAGCTCTTGGCGCGGCGTTCAAAACACAAGAGTATCGATGCGACATCCGGGGGAACAATTGAAACAATTGGTAAGAAAATCCATTGGAATTATAAATGGAAATACAATAAAACTAAATACCTATGCGCGGATGTATATGTATGTGTGTGTGTGCTGCTTAGGAATGTGATAACAATGAACTGTAAGGATATCGATTCTGATGGGGGGGGGGTACGGGGGGGGAGGATGGCGACGTGTTTTCAAGGCTCATTGTCTTTGTTGCAAACAATTGTAACCTGAGTTGAAGCGACAGTAACCCAATGCAACTTTGACGGATGCTATGACATGAGAAGTGAACAATGGAGACGGAAACAGTTACATTTACCGGAAGCTACTACTTTTCTGTTTTCGAGGTGGAGTATAACTATAAACTCAATAAAAAGCGAACATTTGATATAGACGGTTGAATTTTTGCCAAAAACTCTGTTTTCACAGATTACGAGTACTTCAAAAACCAGGCCGAATCCAGATTATAGTATCACAATTGGAAATTATGTAAAATATTCAAATAATGGATGGGAGTTTAAGATGGCCCTTGAAACATTTAGTCCATATTTAGCTTTTTACCATATTTAACCACTGTGCCCCTAAAGGGGCGCTAGTTTTCCTCTCTAGGACAACACCTTTCTGCCCCACTGTACCATATTTAACGCTTTTACCACACTGTACCATACCTAAATGCTTTTGCGTCCCAAGTTTATATTGGAAGAGCTACTTAAGTCTTAATCTTGCCCACTGTGTACCTAAAAGACCGAATTTCGACGAAACGCCATTTGTTTGCACGCAATACCATACGTTACCCCTTTTCTGCACTATACCGTATTTATACCTTTTTCTCCCAGAGTACTACTAAACAAACAATTTCGGAAAATAGCGTCCTATACGGATTCATATCCTAAGGACAACCCCGCATCAAATTTCGTGATGAAAGCTCTTGCCATTTGGATTTGGGGGAGAAACTATATTTATCCTAAAGTTTGAAATGCGTTTAGTCCCGAGTCTACGTCGCAATGGCTACTCTATAAAATTTTAAATTTGAATCGGCTATAAAAAAGTACCGATAACACGACGCAACAACACTGTCCTAGACCTAAAAATTATTATAGCCTACACCACACTGTGGTACAGGGTATTATAAGTTTGTTTCACGGCAGATGTTTGTAACACCTGAAAATAACACAGCTAGACCCACCTTAAAGTATACCGATCGACTCAGAATCACTAGCTGAGTCGATTTAACGATGTCTGTCCGTCCGTCTGTCCATGTAAAGTTGTTCGTCGACTACAATTTCACTCCGATCGTTCTGAAATTTTGCAGTTTAGAGTATTTCGCGGCTGTTAAGATCGCTATTGAATTTGGTTGAAATTCGGTTTAGTCCTATAGAAGCTGTATTTTACATCCAATCGTTTTGAAATTTAGAATCGTAGAGTTTCTTGATCCATGAACCAACATTGCCGAATTTGAAGAAAATCGGTTAAGATTTAGCTATAGCTCCCATATATATTTTTCGTCCGATTTGGCCCTTTAGTCCTATAAAAGCTGTATTCTACATCCAATAGTTTTGAAATTTAGAATGGTAGAGTTTCTTGATCCATGAACCAACACTACCGAATTTGAAGAAAATCGGTTAAGGTTTAGCTATAGCTCCCATATATATGTTTCGTCCGATTTGGACCTTTAGTCCTATAAATGCTGTATTTTACATCCAATAGTTTTGAAATTTAGAATGGTAGAGTTTCTTGATCCATGAACCAACACTACCGAATTTAAAGACAATCGGTTAAGATTTAGCTATAGCTCCCATATATATTTTTCGTCCGATTTGGCCCTTTAGTTCTATAGAAGCTGTATTTTACATCCAATCGTTTTGAAATTTAGAATGGAAGAGTTTATTGATCCATGAACCAACACTACCGAATTTGAAGAAAATCGGTTAAGATTTAGCTATAGCTCCCATATATATGTTTGGTCCGATTTGGACCTTTAGTCCTATAAATGCTGTATTTTACATCCAATAGTTTTGAAATTTAGAATGGTAGAGTTTCTTGATCCATGACCCAACACTACCGAATTTGAAGAAAATCGGTAAAGATTTAGCTATAGCTCCCATATATATGTTTCATCCGATTTGGCTCTTTAGATCCAATTGTTTTTATACCCTACACCACACTGTGGTACAGGGTATTATTTAAGTATAAAATGTCCCAAAAGTAAATTTATGTAAACAATTTATACATGAATTACAAAATTTATATATCAGAGTTATTCAATATTACGAGAGTGGTGTAGGGTATTATATAGTCGGCTCCGCCGGACTTTAGCCTTTCCTTACTGTTTTTTTTTTGTATAGATTGTGGCATACTGTTATGTAAAATCAAAACCAAAAATTTTTTTATAGATACATTTTTTATTAAAAATACTATTATCGTCGAAGGTACCCTTAGTATTTGCACTATAATTTTTGGAGTATATGCCCGATCAGGTCGACTTATACGTTAAATTGAAGCTATGTATTAATGTAGGCTACCAATCTCTTTCACTTAGAAACAGTGGTTTAGTAACAGTCATTAAACAAATTGGAAAAACTAGATTTTGTCAGAAAAAAAAACATAAACAATAAAAAAAAATCGAAAACAAATATTTTATTTAATTAAATTGTTTTAAATAAAACTCGAGGTCTTGGTTTTTACAAATTTATTTTCTTTTATTCAATATTTCGCCTTTCATTGAAAGGCATCATCAGGGAGAAATTAAATAATTGTATGAGTATGAGTCGTTGTCGTCCGTTGTCATACTAGTATGACATACTAGTATGACAACAGACGACAACGACGTAAGATCAATACTCATACTCATACAATTATTTAATTTCTCCCTGATGATGCCTTTCAATGAAAGGCGAAATATTGAATAAAAGAAAATAAATTTATAAAAACCAAGACCTCGAGCTCGAGTTTTATTTAAAACAATTTAATTAAATAACAATAAAGGTCGAATAAACGAAGATTACTCAAATTTAACAAATATTTTATTTTATTTTTTAAAAGTTTGCATCCTAGCGAAGAAAATAATGCCTATTTGAATAAATCTATGGATAAATGTAGAAATTATAGCCCTTTTGGTAGAGGCAAGAGAATTTCAAAAAACCTTTTTTTTTTAAATTTCTGTTTAAATAGCGATTTTATTTATTACTTTTATTTATATTATGTACATTTGAGTTTATTTACATGAACAAGTTTCATCAGAAGTAATTGTGAGTTCTTTGTTGACGTTTGTAGATTTCGGAATCGGTTTCTCTAATGAGGAACCAAATATAATCTCCCATAAGTCTTTCATCCCAGTGCCCTTGGTAACGCCGCTCGATGGACTTCAATTCTTGGTGAAACCTTTCGCCATGTTCTTCACTTACGTCGCAAAGATTCTCGGGGTAAAAGTTTAAATGAGAATGCAAGAAATGAATTTTGAGGGATATTTTTAAACCTGTTGGTGAACATAAAGCGAAATATAAGTTGGAAGAATACATACATATGTGTTATATACATAAGTATAAAAAAATATATTTCTAACCAATTTTTTCAAAATTTTTTACAAATCATTAATCATTGTTTCATATTGCGGGCTTTTATTGGATCCAAGGAAATCTGAAACTACAAGCTTAAACAACCTCCATGCTGCAATTTCAACTGACGTCAAATATGATTCGAAATTCACATCTTTCATCAGTTTTCTTATTTTAGGTTTATCAAAATTTTTTTAAAAAAAAAAAAACTTTTAAATAAACTTTTTAAATATGAGAGTGAATTGCCATCTTTCCTTAAGGCTTTTACAACATTTTTAAAGAGCCTCAGCTTAATATGCAGTGATGGCAAAATATCGGCTATCCCAGAGGCATAACATACCAACTACTTTTAAATCGCAACAAATTTTCCAGTCATGTTCATATTTTATGTATTTTATCAATTTAGCCACTGTTTCGTATGATTCCTTAGTGTTGACAGCATGAGCAATGGGAATCGACGGTTCCTGATTTCCGTTGTGTAAAAGTGCTGCTTTCAAACTTTCTTTACTGCTGCAACAAGTAACCGCCATTTTTTTGAATTGTATGTTTGATTAAGTTCCTCGAACAATCCGGGAATGCCCTTGCAAAAGCATCTTTTATCCACAGTTGTATAAAATTGTTTGTAAGGTATATCACGGACTCTATAATATGATATGTTAACATCTGGGGCAAAAATATTATACTGTTTTGTTCCACAAAACATTGTGATACATTAATTGTAAAGTACTTACAGCATTCTTCCACTAGTCCATCGAGTAAGATTTACATGGCACGAATTATACAAAATACTAGGTGTCAACGGTCCGTTCATATTTTTAACTCGTATACCAAAATATTACACATATATTTCTTCTATTATTTTACTTAACGGATCAAGAAACTCTACCATTCTAAATTTCAAAATGATTGGATGTAAAATACATCTTCTATAGAACTAAAGGGCCAAATCGGACGAAACATATATATGGGAGCTATAGCTAATCTTAACATCATGGATCAAGAAACTCTACCATTCTAAATTTCAAAATGATTGGATGTAATCAAGAAGCTCTACCATTCTAAATTTCAAAACGATTGGATGTAAAATACAGTTTTTATAGGACTAAATGGCCAAATCGGACGAAACACATACATGGGAGCTATAGCTAAATCTTAACCTATTTTCTTCAAATTCGGTAGTGTTGGTTCATGGATCAAGAAACTCTACCATTCTAAATTTCAAAATGATTGGATGTAAAATACAGCTTCTACAGGACTAAAGAGCAAAATCAGACGAAACATATATATGGGAGCTATAGCTATATCTTAACCGATTTTCTTCAAATTCGGCAATGTTGGTTCATGGATCAAGAAACTCTACCATTCTAAATTTCAAAACGATCGGATGTAAAATTCAGCTTCTATAGGACTAAAGGGCCAAATCGGACGAAACATATATATGGGAGCTATAGCTAAATCTTAACCGATTTTCTTCAAATTCGGCAATGGTGGTTCATGGATCAAGAAACTCTACCATTATAAATTTAAAAACGATTGGATGTAAAATACAGCTTCTATAGGACTAAAGGGCCAAATCGGACGAAAGATATATATGGGAGCTATATCTAAATCTGAACCGATTTCAACCAAATGATCTTAACAGCCGCGGAATACTCTAAACTGCAAAATTTCAGCACGATCGGAGTGAAATTGCGACCTGTAGTCGACGAACAACTTTATATGGACAGACGGACGGACGGACGGACATCGTTAAATCTGAGTCTGAGTCGATCGGTATACTTTAAGGTGGGTCTAGCTGTGTTATTTTCAGGTGTTACAAACATCTGTCGTGAAACAAACTTATAATACCCTGTACCACAGTGTGGTGTAGGGTATAAATATGAAACAAGATTTATTTGAATTTCCCTAACATTTACAAAATGGCTCATAACTTTTACATCTATCCATAGATTCTTTTCAAAAAGACAGTGTTTCCTTCGTTAGCATGCTGGCTTTTTAAAAATGTGATAAAAATTTTTTTTATCATATTTATACCCTCACTTTAGTGTGACGAGGGCATATATCATTTGCTAAAAAAGTGTAACACGTCGAAGGAGTGACCTAAGACCCCAAGTATGTTCGGAGGAAATCCGTCTGTCTGTCTATCTGCTGGCTGGTGCGCACGATAACTCTCGAAAGGAGTAACCGATTGACCTCAAATTTGGTATGTGGTAATATTTTTTTCTATCTCCGGCTAAGTTCAAAGATGGACCATATTGGTACACTCCTTCTAGTACCTCCCCCACAAAGTTTTAAAATGTTGTGAAATATTGATTCTCTAATAACTGCTATACTACTTATTCGAATCTTTTAAAATTCCACACATAGTATTAGCTTAGTAGTCGCTATCAACTCGGGAAAAATGGGCGAAGTCGCCACGTCCCTTTTGGTACCTCCCACACAAATGCACCATTTTGCACCAAAAGTTAACAGCTTATAACATTAATAACAGTGTATAAAAATACTTGAAATTTTGTACAGTATTATGCTTTTATATTGCCTACAGTCCAGGGAAAAATGGGTGTTGTTGCCACGCCCCTTTTGGTACCTCCCACACAAAAATACCTTTTTGCACCAAAAGTTAACAGCTTATAACATTAAAACCAGTGTATAAAAATATTTAAAATTTTGTACAGTGTAATGTTTTTATAGTGTCTACAGCCCTGTGAAAAATGGGCGTTATTGCCACGCCCCTTTTTGTACCTCCCACACAAAATGCCTAAATCATACCACAATTTAATGTCTCATAACGTTTATACCAGTGCACATAAATGCTTATAAGTCGGCACAGTGCAATGAATTTAAAGTATCTAATGTTCAGAAAAAAGGTGTATTTGATAAACCCCTTCTGGTACCTCCCACACAAATTGACAGAATAATTCGAGTAATATTCAATATTACATTACTCACAAAGTGAGGGTATACCTTAGTCGGTTTACCCGACTTAAACTTTCTTACTTGTTTTGGATTTCTATAAATCTGTTATTTGATTATATATTTAAATTAAGTAATGTAAAATGATGCCACTAAACTTATGTTAATTTTATAGTTACGTGGTTCGCTGGAACTATCTAACTCCTGTCATTTTGTAATTAATGAACAAATTTGCTTATTGTCTTCGGATAGATTGCAGGTAAATAAAGAGAAAAAAAAATTGGATACGGTTTTTCGGGTTTGCCCATATGTGTTAAATTATCGCGATCATACAATAATTGCGACCTGTACTTTGATTATAAGGATACATGGACAGATGGATGAAATTGAAGAATTCTAATTCTATATTGAACCTAATCGTCCCTAGTAAAAATGGTGCACATCGCACAGTTCTCTGTCCCATTGACAAAAATCGATAATAATGTACTAGCTCAAATAATTATAAAATTGGTTCTCATCATATCTTAAAAAACCAATTAAGGTAAATAATAACAATATTTTTTATTTAGCTCTCTTTGACACCGCGAGAGGGCGCCTAGGTCAATTGTTGTATATGCAAATCGACCAAAAAACAAACTACCTTAAATGTACGTTGTAAAATAGCTGCATAAAATTCGTTTATTAGGGAAATTAAACCAAACTTTTTGTATATGTTAGTTAATCAAATTCCTAATAATACAAAAGTGCCAAGTCGACAGAAAATTGCATTTGCACTTTTCATAATTGCTTTGGAAAATTCATATTTTTTGTTAAAGTGAAACAAATTTGCATGTTTAATTGGAATGAGAAAAATATGTTGGAACAGATCCCTAAAATTTTACTCTTCAAAAACAATATATCGACAGTTTATATTCAATATCCTCTATCTTAAAAAATACAATTGTTCAGTAGAGCCAAAAAACCGTTTATATCCCTTATTTTAAAGAAAATTAAAATTGTTTGTTCTACAATGTTTATTACACCTAACTACGTGAACTACTAAATAATATTTTTTTTTAATATTTGCACCACGAGCCATTTTGTGGTATTGCTCTTCAAAAATTCTTCATGTATAAAAAATTATTTATGAATTCCACAAATTTTTTTAATATATAATTATACATATTATAATCAATAATAATAACAATGAATTAATGACTTAATGATTATTGTTTTATTTAAGTATTATCTATTTCTTGGGGTTCATTTTTGAATCAATTTTTAAATTGTCATAGAAAAAATGGTATTCTTGTGTAATCACAGTTTAGATAAAAAATAGTCATAATTTGAAAACTAAAGCTTCGACTAAAAAAATTTAACCAAATTCGGGTTTAGCATACTCTTTTCACCAAAGAACCATCTTTTAGAAGAAAAAAAAAAACAAAACAAAAATAGTCCCAAATTATATGAAGAGATAGAGGGTATTGCATTCAGAAAAAATAAGTGTGTAAGATAGAGAAATTACAAAAATGACCATAAAATCTCAATTTTAGTTTTTTTTTATTTCCAAATTAGTACCATAGATGCGCCTTATTTTACCGAATTTTTTAACATAAAAATCTCATTTTTGCAAAAATTGAAGATAGAGGGTTTTGAATATAAGCTCTCGATATATATATATTTTATGTCTAAAAACGTTATTTGTAAATATAATTTGTAGGGGTGTTCCAAAAACAGTCGCCAACGCTTAACGTGTAGACCAAACCCAAACTTTCGCTTGCGCCAGATAGCTGACAGAATTGTTAAAGAATACAGAAATTCATCCTTATACATTTTTTTTGAGAAAAATTTAAAAAATTCGCTTTTATGGTGCTTTTAAGCCGAAAAATCAGAAAATATTAAATATTGTATGGCATCGGAAAAAAAAATCGTAAGGATCTCTAATTTTTTTTCGCCAGATATTATTAATATAAAGGGTCCCACAAATAACTTTTTTTTTGAAAATGCTATAAAAAAACTACTGAATATTTTCTCAAATTTCTTTTTATATTTGAAAGTACAATGCTTCCGGTTAATTATCGAAAATAATTTCATTCAAATGGCTGCCTCGGCTGGCCATGCAGTAGCCTACACGATCGGTCCAATTTTTAAGCACATTATCGATTGTGTGCAGCTGTATTTCACCAATGGCTTCACGAATATTGTCCTTTAAAGCGTCAATTGTCTCTGGCTTGTCGGCGTAACACTTATCTTTGAGGGCACCCCATAAATAATAGTCCAAAGGTGTCAAATCGCAGCTCCGAGGTGGCCAAACGTCATCAGCTCTGCGGCTGATAATGCGATCTTCAAAAACAGGGCGCAAAACATCGAGTGTAGCTTCGGCTGTGTGGCACGTAGCGCCGTCCTGTTGAAACCAAATGTTGCCAATATCCTCCTCCTCAATTTTTGTAAACAAAAATTCGTTCAACATGGCCCGGTAACGACTGTAACGACCACTCCTTGCTCATTTTCGAAGAAAAATGGCCCAATTATGCCTCTGGCCCAAAATCCGCACCAAACAGTGACTCGTTTTGGGTGTATCCGCTTTTCAATGTATGCGTGCGGGTTTTCTGTGCCCCAAATGCGACAATTTTGCTTGTTTACACCCGCCAAGATCAAAATGAGCTTCATCTGAAAAGATGATTTTTTTTTGGCAAAATCGGCATCTTCTGTAAATCGATCGCAGGCCAACTTGTTCAAGCGTATACACAACCATATTCGTTCAGCGGAAGGATAAAACTAATTATCTGTCAAATCAGACATGAGCTAAGTGTTACCATTCACGAAATAAGCACTAGTTGTAAAAAAACGTTAGATAGCGGACCCCTTATAATACATAATATATAAAAGTTCAAATTATTCGCGCACAAAATTTCAAAAAAGTAATTTTGCCAAAAACCATCTCCTTTAACTTTTAGAAAAAACCCATAATTTTTTGTGCCTGATAGTTGACATAATTCTAAAAAATACAAATACATAATCATATTTATAAAATATTTATGAGACAAATTTTAGAAAATTCCTTTTAATATGGTGTTTTATATGCATGTCAAAAAATCGAAAAAAATAATTTTTTATTTCATCGGAAAAAATCGCAAAGAATTAAATTTTTTCGCCAAAAATTATTAATGCCATACCCTCTTTAAAAATAAAATATAAAAGTTCAAATTATTCGTGCACAAATTACGAAAAAGTACATTTGCTTTATGTCTACAATTTTCTTGCGACAAAAAATTAACAGTAATTCATTTAAGAAGTTCAAGGATAATAGTTTGATGCGCTTCCAATGATATTATATGCCAGTAGTGTACATAAAGTATTAATTTATGGCTACGATGTTATTAGATACTTTAATTTTACAGTAGATATTAAAATATTGCCAATTCTATTTCCGGAAACATTTATTATACCCTACACCACACTGTGGTACAGGGTATTGACATCGGTTCAGAGTTAGATATAGCTCCCATATATATGTTTCGTCCGATTTTGCTCTTTAGTCCTGTAGAAGCTGTATTTTACACCCAATCATTTTGATATTTAGAATGGTAGAGTTTCTTGATCCATGAACCAACAATACCGAATTTGAAGAAAATCGGTTAAGATTTAGCTATAGCTCCCATATATATGTTTCATCCGATTTGGCTCTGTCCGTCTGTGCATCTTCAGTTATTCGTCGACTACAGGTCGCAATTTCACTCCGATCGTTCTGAAAATTTGCAGTTTACAGTCTTTTGTTCCAGCTTAATACGACACTTTTATTATACCCTATACCACACTGTGGTACAGGGTATTATTTAAGTATAAAATGTCCCAAAAGTAAATTTATGTAAACAAAGGTAATTTATGTAATATGTACATGAATTACAAAATTTATATTTCAGAGTTATTCAATATTACGAGAGTGGTGTAGGGTGTTATATAGTCGGCCCCGCCCGACTTTAGCCTTTCCTTACTGGTTTAATTTAAGGTTGTTTATCTGAGGAAGCCAGTCACAAAATTATACCAGAAGCTCGCGCGTTCCATACCAGGAAATAAGTGTCCAAACAACCCAGCCAGAAAAAACCATCCTCAAAGCGTTGTGAAAGCACTGTGCACCGTCATCACACGGTGGGATAAAGCGTTGTAAAGGCGTCAAAATGATAACACCGATATACGGTGTGACGGCGGTTTTTTACAGCGCTGTTGAAACGCTGAAAAAACAAAATTCATGGCGCTTTTCCGATGGTTTGAAGGTAATAATTCCCAAAAATCGTAGTTAGAAATTAATGAATCAAATGAAATTTATTATTTTTAAGGTATTTATTTAAATGGCAAAGATTTGGAATTCATAATATTAAATTGTTTGCATGTCAAAGACGCACTGTAAAAGCGAATCCCGCAGTCTTTTAAAGAAAAGACAATTTCCACGTTAACAAAAATAATATTTCCTTATAGGAACTTCTAAATTTTGATCACAAAATCATAATTTTTGACGAAATGCTTATGTGCGGAATTTCTTCACATGTTTATTCAAAAAAATCGTTTTCGTTAATTTCGGAATTAAGCCTAACTTTTTGCAGGAAAATGTGGAACATATTAATTTCATAGAAAATCGTTTTATTTATTAGACTTAAATAATTGGAAAGCCATACAATACTTTAAAATGTTACTAAGTTAAATTTTTTGCTTTAATATACACAGTACACTAAAAGCCTAGCTGTTTCGACTTAGCATGTTTTGGAACGTAAGTATCGTTTTAATGACAAACTTAGATACCACTTTCCAAAAAGGATTCATTTTTATACCCTCACATTAGTGTGACGAGGGTATATGTCATTTGCTACGGAAAAAAGTGTAACACATCGAAGGAGTGACCTAAGACCCCAAGTATGTTCGGAGGAAAACCGTTTTGGGTCATTTTAAGTCGAATGAGCAATGTCCGCCCGTCTGTCTGTCTGCTGGCTGGTGCGTACGATAACTCTCGAAAGGAGTAACCGATTGACTTCAAATTTGGTATGTGGTAATATTTTTTTCTATCTCCGGCTAAGTTCGAAGATGGGCCATATTGGTCCACTCCTTCTAGTACCTCCCCCTCAAAGGGTTAAAATGTTGTGAATAATTGATTCTTTAATAACTGCTATACTACTTATTCGAATCTTCTGAAATTCCACACATAGTATTAGCTTATTAGTCGCTATCAACTCGAGAAAAATGGGCGAAGTTGCCACGTCCCTTTTGGTACCTCCCACACAAATGCACCGTTTTGCACCAAAAGTTAACAGCTTATAACATTAATAACAGTGTATAAAAAAACTTGAAATTTTGTACAGTATTATGCTTTTATATTGATTACATTCAAGGGAAAAATTGGCGTTGTTGACACGCCCTTTTTGGTACCTCCCACACAAAGGTACCTTTTTGCACCAAAAGTTAACAGCTTATAACATTAAAACCAGTGTATAAAAATACGTGAAATTTTGTACAGTGTAATGTTTTTATAGTGTCTATAGCCCTGTGAAAAATGGGCGTTATCGCCACGCCCTTTTTTGTACCTCCCACACAAAATGCCCAAATCATACCACAATTTAATATCTCATAACGTTTTTACCAGTGCACATATATGCTTATAATTCGGCACAGTGCAATGAATTTAAAGTATCTAATGTTCAGGGAAAAATAGGTGTATTTGATAAGCCCCTTCTGGTACCTCCCACACAAATTGACAGAATAATTCGAGTAATATTCAATATTACATTACTCACAAAGTGAGGGTATACCTTAGTTGGTTTACCCGACTGAAACTTTCTTATTTGTTCTTAAATAATTTGTTCTCAAAGCATTGTAAATCCATCACGAAATAGCGCTTTAAAGACATTTTAAGCAAGCGTTGTTAAAGCGTCCCAAAACAGTGCTTTCACATCGCTTTTTTCGTGGTACCGTCATAAATTTCTGGCTGGGAATATAAAAAAACGATTTAATAACGTACCTTACAATAAATTTTGATCTTATTATAACTTCAATATGGCTTAAAAATCTTAACATTGGCAATATTTTTTAAGAGTAATATGTATATCAAGTATCCTTTAAACGAAGATATATGTATATGCGGTATTTTTGATGACATTTTTGACGAAGGTGATAATATTATTTTAGAAGTCAAGGAAGGAAACTCTTCTGACAAATACAGGCATTGAACTTTTAAAACGAAACAATACAGTACAGTACTACGCAAAAACACTTTGGTCCACGTAACCGACGTTTGACATACAGACATTTCCACTTTTTCTCACCATATTTGTAATCTATGCAAAATTCCCTTTAAGTTGATGGGTCTCACGATATATGGACCAAAAACCTATTTTTCAAGTTTTTTTAGGGGGCTGCGTTGAGGGATCTTGAAACAATTCCTCCCAAATTTGTGCACACATTTACTCACAGCAAGCCTATTACGCTTTACAACATTTGGTCTAAATCCAGAACCACTTTTGAGCGTTCTTTATATATTTATTTTTAAGTCCTTTGAACGCTTTGTGTGGGTGGTGCCAAAAGGACTCCCTATATCCCTTCGAGATTTTGCACCGCAACTGATATATATGAAATATTATGACGTATTAAATTTCATAAATATACAATGTTCCAATTCAGTGTTATAGTCTGGTGAATTTTTGAGGACCCGTAATAATTTTCATGGGGTTACGATACCCGCGGTTCCAAATTTTTTTCTTAACTATGACCAAATACAGCTTGGTACAAAGTTTCATAATTTTGCAATTATTCCTTCTATTTTTGTCACATCGAAACATGAGGTTGGGTTAGGTTGAATAGAGGAAACGTTTAAACGTCTCATGTCCATGGATATACACTTAAGCCAGTGGTTCGGCCTGTTTTGCGCTCCTTATTTATGATTTTTATACCCCACGGGTTGCAGCAAGTCGTTATTAGACACGAATTTTCTCAGTATCTTCCAGTCATACAAAATGTTCCATCGTTTCGAAATTTTTCCTGCATGCCCTGCACTCGTCGTTTTCGGCCAGTCCTATGCGATGAGGATGTGCCTGTAAGCTTGAGTGACCCGTTAGAACACTCATCATCTTACTAATCTCGATCTTGTTTAGTTTCAGAAAACTAATTGTTTTCTTCTCATTTGGGTCACCCCACAGTATCTTTGCAGTTGCTCCTACAGTTTCTTTATTCCACACAGTTTTGTGAGCCATCACTGCCCAATGCTTCAACTCATTCTTCGTGGCTTCGAAATTTTCTTCGTGGTTTCCAATTTTCTAAGATTATTACTCGAAGTTCTCTGCCCTTTGAAGCCAAGATGTTTGCCCGTTCATTTCCAATCACTCCGTTGTGTCCCGGTATCCAGAAAATACGCTGTTAACCATGAACTGAGTAATTATTTATCGTTCTATTACTGTCTAATACTGTTCTGGATTTGACCTTTTCCGATGTTTTTGCTTTGATAGCCATTTGGCTATCTTTGAAGATGTTGGCATATTTAGGTTTTGTTGTATTACTGGGCCAGTTAACACACTCCGTTATTGCTCGAACATTTGCTTGAAATACTGTGTCTGGTCTGGGAGGCGGAAGTGAAGTTCGACTTCTGGTTCATCAATAAAAAGTCCCATACCAGTCCTTCCTTCTCGCTGGGACCCATTCGTGTAGCAGCTGGTTCCCACTGGCACATGGGCCAAAGTTCCATTTTCCCAGGAGCGTCTGTCTGGCACAAACGTATCACAGGTAGCTGTAAGCCGCACTTCAGGAATGCGGTCGGAGATTTCTGGCGTTTGAATGTGACCAACTAGAGATTCTAAAATCTTCTGATGGTACAACTTGTGGTCTCGATTTATCCATTCACCCATCACTTGTAGACGTCTTGCTTTGAGAACTGCTCATACTTTATACGGATATCTATTGGTTGGATGTGCAGTATAGTCTCCAACGCTTTTGTTGTTGCAGTTCTAAATGCCCCGCTTATGCCTAGACAGCACATACGTTGAATTTTTTGCAATGGTATTACGTTGTACTTCTTGTCCATTGATGTCCACCACACTTCAGAGGCGTAGTGCCAGCCAGTGTGTCATATTTGGACGTAGTCCCCATTTTTAACCTATAGCTCTTCTGCACAACGACCAACATCTGTGGGCCTTGGTAACTCTTTCTTCAATATGATCCACTGATCAAATCAGTTTCTGATCCAAGATTTACCTTGTTAGATATGGCAATATTTTTATCCAGGAATCGAGGCACGGTAAAAGGATGAATCTTAGTTTTCCTTGTAAATAGACATATTTCTGTTTTGTCTGGGTTCCCCCCTTGGTTGTGCCCAGTTATATGCTATGTTAAGTGCCTCCTCAGCTCTTCTGCATAATGGATTTGGATGAAAGCCCCTTAAAAGTATTACAACGTCTTCTGCTTACCAGACTGGTTTAAGTCCTTCATTGGTGAGGGCTTTAAGGAGACTGTGTATCGTCGTAACCCATAGCGATTTAACTTGTCTCCGATTTTTACGTCATATGACCCACAAATAATCCACCTATTCCTTAGCATATTGTTGATCCAGTTTATCAGCGCCCGGTCAACCTGAAACTCGTCTAAGAACTGGATAAGTGTATCGGTCTGAACGTTGTTAAAAGCGCCTTCAATGTCTATACAAACGGCAAGTTATAAAAGGTAAAAGCTTTAGATCTCAAAACTACTAAAATGGAGATACGACTTTCTTTCTTAGCAGGGCAGAATAGCTCTCATATGAAATAAGATAATTTAAGTTAGAGATGTTACGTTGCGGACGTTACAAAGCAAAATCAATACGTTAAAACAACAATATTCTATGAACAATTTTTTTAATGTTTTATTTTACATTTTATAGACCCTGCTGTACGTGTCATTTCAATGGTGGGATCATTGGAAGAGACCGCAAAATAATGTCTCGACTTCACACCAGGCATATTTTTTAAATTGTTGGTCCCTAATCTAATATAAAATTAAAAGGCCCGAAAGTTATAAAACCTAAAAGCTAAATATCTCTAAACTACTTTCTTTCTTAGTATAGCTATCCTATCGTATATGATCGGATGCTACTTCGATCGTTCACCGAAGTTTAGCTGTGATCATTCGGTGAAAAATGCAGCTCTGAGAGGATAAGACGAATAAGAATTATTCCTCACTTCGATTATTTTATCTCTATTTTTCATAAAGGGCCGAAATCTTTACTATAATTTTGCAAAAAGTCCCAGATTGGTAGCTTTTACCGATAAAAATATATATTTTCTTTAATAACCCAGTACATACGAGTATTTCTCAAATATCACCATTTTGATAATTTTAAAAACTACATAGTGGGCTTGTTTTTTTACATTTTGTTAACTTAACATAACCCTTATACCAAGTTGAACTGAAATCCGTGAAATGATGCTATGATTCTCCAGAAATAGCGTTTTTAAAAATAAAGTCATAGGGGCTGAGCCACGTACACTGATCCAATCGCGCTCATTTTTGGTAGGATCAAGAGCTTTACTTACAAAAAGATATACAAACTAAATGTTGGGGCGTGTGGGCAGTTTCCTTCCAGAGCAATAGTTTCTTTCATAAACATCGAAACTGTCGGGAAGATCGTTTCAGTTGTTTATACGTCTTATCTATATACTCGTAGAAGAGAGCTTTTGGATCCAAGAAGCAACTCTGCGGAATATAAATAAAATCGGTCCACATTTAGATGTAGTCCATACTTGTAGCAAATGTAATTCGTAGTTGCAAGCTGCGAGTTGTGCAACAGAAAATTACTTGTATGACCTAGGCCTTATACATATGTACCTTCCGATTTTGCATCATAGCATAGCAGAAGCCACGTTATCCTACCGATCATTATGAAATTGGAAAGAGTAAAGTTTTTTTGACCGAAGAAGAAATTTGAAGATGATTGTATGGGTGTTTATTCTGCACTAGCCACCCTGTTAATGCAGATTAGGGCATTTATTAAATGTCCAGATGGATGCGGAAAACGTGAGCTTTTCACCCTAATGTCCACAGCCAAGTACTTGAGTGCATAGACAGAGTCTGCAACCCCTTTTGTCGTTGTAACAAACAAACGACAAACTATTTCAATACAATTCCAATCATCTTAGGTTGCAGTAGCAGCAAGAGCTGCAGTAAAAGGATATGTAGCAACATTGAACACTAAACGTATTGTCTGTCAATAAATGTTGTTGTCATGCTGCTGCTGCCTGATGCTGCAAGTGAAAGCTTATGTTGCTGATGCTGTTTTCGATAAGTGTCATTGCAAACAATGAAACTATTCTCTGTGTGTTTTGTATTCCGGGCCTTCACATAACCCTTTTGTCCCAAACACAAAGTCACCATAAGTAGGAGTGGGTTTTAAGTATAGCCCCAAACTACACCTTTGTGCAATGTATTTGGCCCGTGGTTAACAAGACATTGTAGGGAGGAGATATGGGGGTGTTTGCGAGGACAAATGCTGTCGGGGATTGTAAGTATCATAAATAAGTTTCCGTTTCCCGACGAGAGTAAGACACTTGAAATTTGTCTGCATTGCAGTTGACGTTGTTGATCACGTGGTGGGCGATTATTGTTAACCTGGTCTTGTTAAGATAAGACCAGGATGCCTCCTTTGGGTATTTAAGGATGGAGGCAATTGTCTGCAAGACGTTTCCACAGACGAAAGTCTTATTGAGAAAGTGGTTATTGAATCGTTTAATTGATTTTTGTGGAAAATAAAATCCCTTTTTGGCTGCAGACAATATAACGATATAGTCAGCCGCTTAGGGCACCAAATGTGGTTGGTACTTGAGAAAGGCCAAAAGAGGCAAATATATAAATATGTATATATTAAGAGGATGCCGTCATATTTGTAATTATACTTATGAATATAAATATGAATGTGATTTCTTGGTATGAAATTCATAATTGTTGGATTAAAGGAGATTGAATATCCATAAAGCAGTAATTGAAAGCGATACGAGTACATATATATGGCTACAATAAAACCTGAACCGATATGGCTACAAATTTAATTTAAAGTCATGTACCAATTACAGACGGATATAAAAAAATGTATGTTTTTAGTTGACGATTGAAAATCGGTATGAATAGAACTTATTGATATGGCCTAAATTTTTGGGAAATAGAAAAATAAACAAGTAAAAAAAAGCGTGAAATTCTACCAGGACCAAATTTAGTATGCTTCAGTTTTGAGAAAGTTTTGTTAAGATTGAGTTATTAACGGCCTAACGTCCAACTAAAGAAGAAAGATAACATGAATTCTTTATTCATATAATTTCTCCCGATTGTGTACACATTTGGTCGTTTATGCTGATCAAAAAAACATCACGAAGTGCACGAAATGCATTTTTAATTGGACCCCCATTTTCGTAAAAGGCTTAAAAACATTAACGCGTCGCTCGATTGTGTATCTTTCCATGGTTCAGATTGAGTTAGTCTGAAATTGAGAAATGTCAAATGAAATGCAGAAAAAACTTGACGTTTAGGTGAGGTTCACAATTTAACCACCCTTTATAAAAGCATCGTACAATATTTAAAGTATTTTTGTGCACTGGTATTAATGTTATAAGCAGTTAACTTTTGGTGCAAAATGGTCCATTTGTGTGGGAGGTACCAAAAGGGGCGTCCCAATAACGGTAATTTTTCTCTGGACTCTAGGTACTATAAAAGCATTACACTGTACAAAATGTCAAGTATTTATAAGTATATGCACTGCTATTAAAGTTATAAGCTGTTAACTTTTGCTGTAAAATGGTCCATATGTGTAGGAGGTACCAAAAGGGGCGTGCCAATTACGGCCGCTTTTCTCTATACTCTAGGTAATATAAAAAAATTACACTGTACGTATTTGTATGCACTGGTATTAAAGTTATAAGCTCGTAACTTTTGGTACAAACTGGTCCATTTGTGTGGGAGGTACCAAATGGAGCGTGGCAATAATGCCCATTTTTACTGTATTTTAGGTACTATTAAACCATTACACTGTACAAAATGTCAAGTCTTTGTATGTACTTGTATTAACGTTATACGCTGGTATCGTTTGGTTCAAAATTGTCCGTTTGTGTGACAGTTACCCAAAGTGGCGTTCGCCCATTTTTCATGAGGTAATAGTGACTAAAAAGCTAATATTATATGTAAAATTTCAGAGGATTCAAATAGGTAGTATAGAAGTTATTAAATAATCAATACTTCACTAAATGTTAATCCTTTGTGGAGGAGGTACTAGAAGGAGTGGAACAATATGGCCCATCTAGGAACTTAGGCGGAGATAGAAGAAAATATTACCACACACAATATTGGAAGTCAATCGGTAACTCCTTTCGAGAGTTATCGTGCGTACCAGCCAGCAGACAGACAGACAGACAGACGGACGGACATTGCTCATTCCACTTAAAATGACTTAAAACGAATATCCGCCGAACATATTTAGGGTCTTAGGTCACTCCTTCGATGTGTTACACTTTTGGCTCGTAGCAAATGAATATACCCTCCTCTCTAAGCTGAGGGGAAAAAAGGAACAAAGTAATGCATTTTTCATCTCAGCCCCCAGAGCTAAGCACGGTACTTTACCCAGTCATACGTGTTCGGCAAACAACAACGACCGGCAAACATATGCTTACATATACATATATATATGTAAGTATATGTGCACGTCGCGGCTTTCTTTCGCATATATGTAAATGTAATCGTATTGCCCTTTGATTTTGTTGTTTGGCGGGCACAGCTAGATGGAGAGATCATAAACACTGGACAAGTAGATGTTCCTTCCCGCTCTTAAGCAAATTTCTCAAGTTAAGAACGATTAAATTTTTGACATTAGTAGTTAAGAGAAGAAAGAGCACAAATTTGGTTTTTACAGGGTATTATAACTTTGTGCATTTGTTTGTAACAACCAAAAGGAGAAGAAATATACCCATCGTTTATTATACCGATCGACTTAGAATTACTTTCTGAGTTGATTTAGCTATGTCCGTCTGTCTGTCTGTCCGTCTGTCTGTGCATGTATTCTTGTAATCAAAGTACAGGTCGCAATTATGGTCCGATCTCGACGAAACTTTACACATATGTTTTATTTTCCCTATTGAATTTGGTTAAAATCGGTTCAGATTTAGACATAGCCCCCATATATATGTTACCCCAGATTTGACATGTAAGCGCTGTAAAAACTTTATTTTATACCCGATCAGTCTGAAATTCGGCAGAAAGAGGTTTCTTATCATATGAATGAACGCTGTTAAATTTTGAATAAATCGGTTCAGATTTAGATATAGCCCCCATATATACGTTACCCCCGCTTTGAAGAGTAAGCACTGTAAAAATGTTATTTTATATCCGATCAGTATGAAATTCGGCAGAAAGAGGTTTCTTATTATATGAATGAACACTGCTAAATTTGGAAGAAATCGGTTCAGATTTAGATATAGCCCCCATATATACGTTACCCCCGATTTGAAGTGTAAGCGCTGTAAAAATGTTATTTTATATCCGATCAGTATGAAATTCGGCAGAAAGAGGTTTCCTATTATTTGAATGAACACTGTTAAATTTGGAAGAAATCGGTTCAGATTTAGATATAGGCCCCATATAAACGTTACCCCCGATTTCACATGTAAGCGCTGTAAAAATTTTATTTTATATCCGATCAGTGCGAACTTCGGCAAAAAGAGGTTTCCTTCTACATAAAGAAATACTGCCAAATTCGGAGAAAATCGGTTCAGATTTAGATATAGCCCCATATATATGTTACCCCCGATTCGACATGTAAGCGCTGTAGAGATTGTATTTTATATCCGATCAGTACGAAATTCGACAGAAAGATGTCTTTTTACATGAATGAGTATTCAGGGAAAATCGGTTCAGATTTATATATAACATCCATATATATGTTCCCCCTGATTTGGTGTCAAACCGCTATAGAAGTTGTATTTTACTTCCCATCATTAAAATTTTCCAGAAATATGTTTCTCAATTTAGGAACGAATATTGCTTAATTTAGCGATTATCGGTTCAGAATTAGATAATATGTTCCTACCCATTTACCAATTATTCCAAATTATTATCGCAATGACCCTTATCGCATTATTAGGGAGGTGTAGGGTATTATATAGTCGGCCCCGCCCGACTTTCTGCTTTTCCTTACTGGTTTTTTAAATAAAATTGCAAAAAACACATCTTTAAATCAGCAAATTATATCTCGAGCAGGGTTGCCAAAACTGGGGTTTTGACCCCAATACTGGGGTTTAGTCAATGCAAATTGGGATAAAAAAATTTAATTTGGGGATGGGGTTTTTGTTAGGGGATTTTTGTACATTTTGTTGGGGTTTCTTGGGGTTTATAAAAGATTTTCTTAATCATTAAGTTCTTAATAAAAATCTCAATAAATGCTGTAAGTTGCTAAGAATTTATATGAGTTACAATTTTTGGCTATTCAAAGTCCTTAGTAGACGAAACACTTTCTTGAAAATATATTGTTTTTGAACCATTTTTAACGAGTATTTTCTATAATTACTAAATCTGAACTTCGTATTTAAAAATAGCACGAGACTTTGCACTATTAGGTATAAATTGCCATCAAATGAAATTCTAAAAAAAATTATTTCAAAACCATTTACAATACATATGAGACTTGAGTTATTGATGGTGATGCTCAACTATATAAACTTTTAAATGACTAAAATTTATTACTACATTGCAATTTATTACTACATGCATTTGTTCCCGTACAAAATTCAATTGACGCAAAGATTGTTGCCTGCGGACAAGCCTCGTCGATTGGAATGGGCCCAACGAGTCCGTGGGTCCGTCGAATATGGGCAACCCTGTAGATGGCATGCATAACTACTTTAAATGTTTAGAAGTTACACTAGTCCGACCGACGAATCTAAAATTCTATATAAAGAAGTACAAGTACATTAAATATTATTTTAAGGTCAATCAAGCACAATTGACACTCTTCAAGGATTAAGAATTTTTTCTATATTCTGACCTCCTGTCACCACAAAAAGATACCTGAATCGGTTAAGCAGATATGACAATTTTAACAAGAGGTATTTTAAAAAAAGACTGAGATCTGTACCATAAAAACTACAACGAAATTTGAAAACTAAAACTTTATTAAAATCAAAAATCAAATTTTTAAAATGTGTGTCTTTTCATACATTTCGATTCTGCAGTTTTTTATATGTTTAACTCGTTTTCAATAAAAATAGTTTTATGTGGGGTTAAGTTGGAGATTTTCTTGTGATTATTTGGGGATAACAGCAATTTTTTTCTGGCGACCCTGATCTCGAGAGCTAACAAGAGAATGCCAAAATAGCTCGAAGAGTGCGAAACAAATGACAAAAATTTAATCGTTCGTAACTGTCACATTTTAAAGAGTCGGACGGATCATCTATTACTTCTATTGTTAATGGGAGAGATCCCAAAAATATTAATGACATAATTTAATTAGCACACAACTTATATACTATGCCACATTTACTACTGCCAATTGTAGTTATACAAACTCACCACCAATGTCCATACTCTGCTATAACTGGATATTTTTCTAAACGAAGACGAAAAGCAAATTCATTCATTCTTTATAATCCATCACAAACAAATGCACATAACGAATGCTGCTGCGACGACGACGGTGACAGCAAAGAACTCAAACAGCGAACGAAAGCTTCTTGTAAACAAAACAAACAAGGGAAGTGAGTCGCAAATTAAAACAAATACAAATTAACCGTAATAATGATTTAATATTTTCCATAGTTTTATTTAATGTTACCACATTTTTATTGAAGAGATTGAACACACTGACAATTGAAGAAATTCGCGAAAACCGAGTACAAAACATCCGACCGCGGCAAAAACTCCAAATGAAACTGCTGCAAATTAAGAACAGAGTTGTCAGAATGCATAATTTGAAGATATTCGTGGGGATACAACTGAAACAAAGCAGAAGGCCCGCGCGTTATTGCTTTTCTTATAATTTATGTTGAAATAGTTTGTCCGAAATATATTTAATTTGTTTGTCTTACAAACAAAAAAGCGTCAGTTAAAAAAAGCAATGGAGTGCGAGAAAGTGATAACCACCTCATCCAAATTGATTGTATCACCAAATCAAAATTGGTACCGTAGAATATGACTGCACATATTGTATGATTGCCTATATTAAATTGAGTAAGTTACATAATGAATTTTGGGGTGGTAAGTAAAGGTACAAGGCAATGACGTAAAGTTTTCGTGGTGCTGTCTGACGTTTATAGGCCGGTGTTGAGTATTTACGCGAAATGAATAATTATATTAAACATTACGCAAAGTACAGTTAACAAAATATGGGAAATAATATTTATTTACATTATAAACTTGCATACGGAAGCTTATAAACAAAATAAACAACAAAAACAAAAGCTGTATTTGGGCTCTGAATGCAGCCGCAGCCATGAGAGCCTGTATTCAGTAATGGAGGGGGTTTCTTCAATTGTCCGTCCGCTGGTTCGGCTCAAGCCGAAAATTGTTAAAAATTACCCACAATGCTCACTACAAGTGAAACTGGTGGGTACTATCGAATCGTCCCTACATTTCAAGGAATTCAATATGGCGACATTTCTTGATATTGATTGTGGTTTTAACAACATTCAATCAGATGCGGTATTTTCGGCGCTGTGGCATCTATGGGTGAACTTTATCTTGATAAAACTAATTCAGTGTTTTCTTAACAAAAGATGATTACCAGCAAGTCTAGGGACCACAACTCTAGCGAGATTAAAACAAGGGAGGTGTACTCTCTAATCTCCATTAATTTGGAATCAAGCGGTGAATGCAATCCTGTTAGATCTGGAAGGTTGTGGCTGCAAACTCGGGGCATATGTGGACGACGCTGCAATCGCAGTAACCGGAAATTCCCCAAAGTCCTTAGAGACATTATACAGGTGGATCTGAACAAATTGGTCCGATGAGCAAGAAGCAGTGTTAAACTAAACAAGACATGTGGACCCTCCTCGGCTTAATGGAACTAACCTAGTCTTTTTGAAAGTGTAAAATTTCTAGGTACTAATCTAGACAGGAAATTATCATTTAGTCTAAATGTATGGGAACGGCCGCTGTATATTCCTGTAGGAAAGCTGTAATATCGTCCATAAGATATTCAGAAGTATTTCGTCCAATACTATACTCGTACACTATACCCAATATTGTACGGCATTGTGGTGCGGTCGACGGCAACTGATAGGCAATCCATCGCCAGTAAATTAATGGAGGTTCAGGGAATTGCTTGCATGAGCATAAGCGGGGCTTTAGGAATACACCTTCGAAAGGAACTTTGCCACCGAGATACCTGGCAGATAGGACCGGAGAATGAAGCCGAGCCAAATTGTTGGCGACGGCTGTCAGCGAAAATTATAGATCAGCGGCGACTAGACGGCTAAGCCTACAAAAAATGAGTACAGTCGTAGTGGTACAGTCGTAGTGTAAACAAAAATGCCCGGAAGGTCAGGCATTGTGTCTAGAATAACACTGTGTCCGTAGCCATTTCCTGACAGTTCCCTAAGTCGAATCGCAGTACAACTGGCATATTGCACTGATATAATGTCTAGCGACATTTAATGTAATATTTTACAATTTGTATTTACTTTCATTGTAAGTATTAAAAAAATTTTTTTGTGAGAAAGCTGTTTATTGCGCATAGTTCCGGTGTAAAACTAAATTTGGGTTAATCTTTTAAGTGTTCACTTCAAGGTAAATCAAAAACATCTTGCGCATTTTTGCGACCGCCATACATTTTTTTTTAATTTTCCAATATGACCTCCACTCTTTCGCGAAAGGAAATTTTTAAAGAATGGCTAAAAACTCCCAAAATACAACGCAAAGACGTTTTATTGGCATAAATAATTTTTTGTTATGGTCTTCAAGATATCGGAAGACGTTAAAAAAGTCTAAAGACATATATAAATATTATTTGTTTTAAGCAAACCGAAAAATGGATAAAAAGTGGAAGACATCGTGACCGTTTTTTAACATAAAATTCAGTATGGCTTGATGAACCGTATGTATTGCCTGAAAGTGTACAACCGAAAAGTTGTAAAAAAGCAGGAAGAAACCTGAAAAACTTTGACGACTGTAGTGACAAGAAACATACAAAGTCTTTTAGATTCAACTGACCATCGATAAATAATTAAAGCTAGTGAGCAAGTGTTTCGCAAAATGGGAAAACGAGATTCAGCCAGACTTGTGAAAGATCTGTCGGAAGCTTCATCCAGAAAAGGTACGAAAGTGAAAACAAATTGTAAGAGATTTAGCTCTGAGCCTGTGACTTTAGGAAGCCTTTCTCCCGATGAAGCCTTAAATATAATGGTTGATGCTAATTTGTCGAAACATCAATACGATGTTATTCGGCTAAAAGTCAACGCAAAACGCACAAATCTTTTTCCCACCTACACTGATGTTCAAAAAGCAAAAAAAAACAGTAAGGAAAGGCTAAAGTCGGGCGGTGCCGACTATATAATACCCTACACCACTCTCGTAATATTGAATAACTCTGATATATAAATTTTGTAATTCATGTATAAATTGTTTACATAAATTTACTTTTGGGACATTTTATACTTAAATAATACCCTGTACCACAGTTTGATGTAGGGTATAAAAACGATTGGATCTAAAGAGCCAAATCGGATGAAACATATATATGGGAGCTATAGCTAAATCTTAACCGATTTTCTTCAAATTCGGTAGTGTTGGTTCATGGATCAAGAAACTCTACCATTCTAAATTTCAAAACGAGTGGATGTAAAATACAGCTTTTATAGGACTAAAGGGCCAAATCGGACGAAACATATATATGGGAGCTATAGCTAAATCTTAACCGATTTTCTTCAAATTCGGCAGTGTTCATGGATCAAGCAACTCTACCATTCTAAATTTCAAAATGATTGGATGTAAAATACAGCTTCTACAGGACTGAAGGGCCAAACCGGACGAAACATGTATATGGGGGCTATAGCTAAATCTTAACCGATTTTCTTCAAATTCGGTAGTGTTGGTTCATGGATCAATAAACCCTTCCATTCTAAATTTCAAAACGATTGGATGTAAAATACAGCTTCTATAGAACTAAAGGGCCAAATCGGACGAAACATATATATGGGAGCTATAGCTAAATCTTAACCGATTTTCTTCAAATTCGGCAGGGTTGGTTCATGGATCAAGAAACTCTACCATTCTAAATTTCAAAATGATTGGATGTAAAATACAGCTTCTTCAGGACTAAAGAGCAAAATCGGACGAAACATATATATGGGAGCTATAGCTAGATCTTAACCGATTTTCTTCAAATTCGGCAATGTTGGTTCATGGATCAAGAAATGTATGTAAAATACAGCATCTATAGGACTAAAGGGCCAAATCGGACGAAACATATATATGGGAGCTATAGCTAAATCTTAACCGATTTTCTTCAAATTCGGCAATGTTGGTTCATGGATCAAGAAACTCTACCATTCTAAATTTCAAAACGATTGGATGTAAAATACAGCTTCTATAGGACTAAAGGGCCAAATCGGACGAAAGATATATATAGGAGCTATATCTAAATCTGAACCGATTTCAACCAAATTCAATAGCGATCTTAACAGCCGCGAAATACTCTAAGCTGCATAATTTCAGAATGATCGGAGTGAAATTGCGACCTGTAGTCGACGAACAACTTTACATGGACAGACGGACGGACGGACGGACATCGTTAAATCGACTCAGCTAGTGATTCTGAGTCGATCGGTATACTTTAAGGTGGGTCTAGCTGTGTTATTTTCAGGTGTTACAAACATCTGCCGTGAAACAAACTTATAATACCCTGTACCACAGTGTGGTGTAGGGTATAAAATTTTTATCCTCCAGTCATTAGTCAATCATACTATTGAAAGACTTTGTTTAGCTCAAAAAGAGGTTTTACTTGGTATTGATGAACTGAAAACGGATGAAAATCTTCTTAATATTTGGATAAAATGTGGATGTGATGGGGCCCAGCAGAAGCAGTATAAACAGAAGTTTTTCTCGGAAGAGGGTCATACAGATGAAAGTTTATTTAGGATTTTAATGGTTCCTATTCTACACAAAGAAATATTATTGTATGGCAAAATCCTGCTCCTTCATCTACAAGAAACTCTCGTCCAATCAAGTTTGTTTTTGCAAGAGTCCACTGAGTTAATTTCTCAAGAAGTTAATTTAGTACAGCAAGAAATAAGAGATTTGTCTCCAACTCTTGTAACAAATGGCGAACAAGGTTTTCTTGTTGAGTCTACTTTTATGTTTAAATGCCAGAAATAATTCAAAACTTAAAATCTATTTTTACGAAATTAATTTAAAAATGTGTCTTAAGTTTTGGCTTATTTCTGGCATTTAAGTGGAGTTTTGGTTTATTCAGAGACTTGTAATAGAATTTTGTGGCAAATATTTTTGTAAAACATTTTGACTCTCTAAACACCTCTTTTAGGGATGTGTTTTACCCTTTTCAACAAAAGGGACCTAAAACCCCTTACATTGATGAACTAGAGGTTTAAAATGTCCACCAAAAATGTTCCTCGTGGTGTTTCAAGTAATGCTGCTGTAAATATCCTGAACCTAAAATGTAAGGATCACACGGTTCCTATGCCGATTCATTATAAGAATATTCAAAAGAGAGAAATATTGATCCCTCTCCAAAATGACCTCCATACGTAAACTTTCATAACGCCGATACACGTATAATCTTTTTTTACCCACTCTATCAGAATCCGTTGTCAGAACCTTGTTATTTTCGAAAAAGTTTAATTTTGTTCCACACTGTTATTGGAAATTCTGTTAATGTTCTGACCGTAATGTTTATTGGGAGACTATATTATTAACGAGCTACCTGATTTCAATGACGATACGAATATCTTATACACGTTTGGAGCTGATGCCTACAAGTTTTGTCGCGGAACACAATATACTCTAACATTTAGATTTTTAATAAAATTAATGGGGTTTAATATTTGTATAAATAAAGTGGGATTTGTAATAAAAACTGTTTTTTTATTTGGTGCATTTCCAATGAAAATGTCAGATGGCGCCAGGCAACATTTAGTGTTGCCTAGGCCAGAAATATATATAGCAACCCTCGTAATAACCTTAACATTCATCATTTCCAGAGAAAGCTGAATATTGTTCATGTAGAGGTTCCATAGCAGAGAAGACAGAGCACCCCGTTGAGGCGTTTCTGGCGATTGAAAAGGTTTACCTCCAACAAATCTGTAGATCGTTATGGGTGTGGCCATGGTACAGAGCTTAAAATAGGAAGTTTAAGGCCCATGTTGGTTGTCTGGCTGTTGGCTTTAATTGTCACTGTTCGTTCTTTCGTTTTTGGTGCAAGGTGCTAAACTAAATTCGCTAGATTATAACGAAAACACGAATAATGTGACTCTAAATAATCATGTTTTAATTTGTTTAGAATTATGTACCTGTCAATTATTTATTCTTGAGAAATTGTCACAACCAACTTCAATTGCGATACAAATAACGGAGAAAGGGGTCAGGAATGATAAGAACGAAAAACGCAAATAAAACGAATTAGAAGATGTCATCAAAGGAATCATAATCACCAACAAATGGTTCAATTAGTCCTTCACACACACTCACAAAGACAGTCACAGGCAGACAACGAAAGAACGAACATTATCGACACAGCACAAGAAAGGGCAGAACTGGACAAAAAAAAAACAACTTATTTTTGAAGCATTCATTCATGTTTGACGGAAATTCATTAGGAACAAAATGTTGGATGTCTTCGGAAATCGTTATCCTTTTACACATTAATTGATGTTTTCTCTCTCTGTGGATGTCACTGATGTTGTTGTTGTCGTTTTTGTTGTTGTTGTCACTACAGCTCCCGTCTTTGGTGATGAGACTGAGACACGGAATGACGGCTCTGCTGACTGCTGCCATTGCAAATGACAGATTCATTTCCATTTTTATTCTCGACTGCTTAAACTCTTCTCTATCATTTCATTTCAATTCAATTCATGCCATTACCATCTACGGAATCTATGTAGTCTAACTTTTCTATGTTCTCTCCTCATGCAAGAGCAACAGGCTGGTTTCTTTCCCCATGGATGCTGCTGATGATGATGAGTGAGTAGTGGTGGTGATGCACACTTTTTATCCCTTCGCTTCACTTCAGTGAGTATCTATTCTCCTTTGCATTGAAGTTATCTTCTTGTATTTTTTTGTTTGCCACTCGACGACAGAAACAGAGGCTCACCTCTTCATTCCCATTCTTCATCTGCCTCAGAATCAGTGGAACAGTTCTTAGTTCTCAGCTCCCAGCTCCAATCCACAGTCAGTTTACTTGGTATTCCATTTCGCTTCGCCTCGTTGTTTCAATAAAAAGCTTAATGAAGCATTCATTCATTCATTGTGTATAAAAAAAGATGAGAAGAGAAAAGTTTTAGTGGCCATTTAAGTTGGTAACCATTTGTAACAATTTCAAGTGGTGGCTCGTGGCTCATTGCTGGGTCCTTCTTATTGTTGCTTTTGTTGTTACATCTACATAGTTGTCAGCCCGGGATACGGAAGTAACAAATATTCTAATACTGTGATGTCGTCGTGTGTGTTTGAATTCTTTTCTTGTTGTCTATTTGTCTATTATTGCGACTTTGACGGATAATATGATTAAATAATTTGATGTTGACTTTGGGAGTATGGAGGGGTGGCGAAAATTATGTGAAGTGCTCAAAACTCTTTGTAAGAGTCCTTAAAGTATTAACTATTTAAAAAACATAAATATTTTTCTGTAAAATCACTAAGGAAAAACTGAAGTCGGACGAAGTCAGCTTTAAAGAAACCTACATTATATTGTTAGAGCAGAAAAAGCTTACCTTGTGGGGTTTGCTAGAACCTCCATAGGAACCCTCCCATTGGCGAATAACAACACTTAATTTCCGAATTTGGGGGACACCAGAGGAATGTAATACCTTGGAGTGACCAAAACCTAACCTAGTGGAAGGCAGTTTTCCACTAGCACACACATAAAGAAAAAATTCGTTTCTGCGAAACGAAATATTAGACAACTACAATTCTCGTTTGCCGGAACTGAAATTTCGTTTGTTGTGACAGAAACTTATTTCGCGTAAGCAATTGTTTGTTCTGACCAACAGAATTTCAGTCGTCGTAAACGAGAATTGTAGTTGTCTAATATTTCGTTTCATAGAAACGAATTTTTTCTTTGCGTGCAGGATGAGCCAATAGCGCTCGCTGCTTTCCAATACCTTTGGAAAGCAGCGAGCGCTGTGGAGTACACATAAACGGTTTCTGCACAGCTAAGAGCGGATGTTTGTCTTGAAGAAAGTGGTTCGCTATATAAACGTGTTTTCTTTATAGGCGGGATGGAGTCATAGGAAACAGTGGGTCAATCACCGGCTTATCTGAATTCCAAATGATCAATGAAACAACGTTGACGAACTATGGCACCCGAAAATTCATTTGAATCTGACAATGGAATGTAAAGACGCTCAGTGAAACTGCAAGGCTCGCTCAACTTGAGTCGCTATTATCAAAATATAATGTTGGAGGGTTAGTAATTATCGAAATGCGATGGTGTGGCAATTGCTAAATAGTGTCTAGCAATGGCAATACAACGCTCTAATGTGGTAAGGAAAAGGACAACGAATATGGAGTAGGTTTTATAATTACAAAAGCTCTTAGTAATACATAAAAATAGTAGAAACCCATCTCAGACCGTATAATAACAGCCGGTTTCTACACGGGGCAAAATCGCCTTTTTTGATATGTTTGAATGGAAAGAAAATATATTTGGAACACAAATTTTTAAATATTATATATTTCTGAACAAATAAATTTTATTTGGAAATCAATAAAATATATTTGGAACGCATATATTAATATATTACAACAAAATATAATTGCAAACTAAATTTCCCAAATAAAATATGTGTTTAAGTACAAATAAAATTATTGTTTAGGAATTTCTTCAAATATATTTTATTTAAAAAGATTTTCAAATCTTTTGCTGGCTTTTTCGAATTTAATTTTTAATTTTTTCTTGGTTCCCAATTGTACCTCCCAGTTATGATACCATATGCAGCATTGACTTCTGTTTAAAAACAATTATTTCAATTTCTGAGCATTCCAAGCCATCATTAGTTGTCAATCCACCAAAAAAATTATTTTGATCCAAGAAAATAGGATTTTAATTACTATTTTTACGAACATTAAACAATTTCTAAAAAATTACTTTCAATTACTGAACAATATAACACAATTTAGGTATTTTCTGAATACTTAAATGTGAATTTTTTATTTGTTTCGGAAATAATAGTCCCAAATAAAGATTTGTTTATAACACCATCTTCCCAAACATATAACCTTTGTGTGTACCAAATATTATATGTTTAGAGTGTTCCCTGAACATGTATGTGTCAAGCCGAATATGTTTGGGACAATATACTACAGAAGCGATTTTTTTTCAGCGTGTACAAAAATATAGGTAAATTTCTTACTATATGGGCATGTCCCAGCACGGACGCGACATCCCACGCTTTTAAGTACGTCAAAAACAAGAAAGAAACATAAAAAGTCGATATGTATTTATAGTGTTACTAGCTTTAACCCGGTGCGCTTCACAGCCCCCATTCTTTATTTATTTTCTGTTTAGGATACTGTAAAATACATAGTTATACTTTCATACTATAAAATACGAACCCCAGTTTAATTTCTTGTTTATGTTCCTTGACATCATGGTACAATATTTATCCCTTTTCCGACTGTAGCTCTGAATGTTGAAAAACTATTTTTTGGATCATATGTTAGCTTCTTTCCCCTAGTTTATGTTCAATAGCTACAATCACACCCTGGTACAATATAAAACCATGTTTGTCCCACCGTGCCTATAAAGGTACCAATTTAAAAATCTTGAGCCAATCGCTCCATTGTACCACATTTAACCCTTTTGCCCCAATGTGTCATAATTAACAAATTTTGCACCACTGTACAATATTTAAAAATCATAGTTTATACTTCAAGATCCAAATTTGCAACCTTAAACGTATTTAACCATTTTGTCATGTTTGACTTTTTACCATACCGTACTTTATTTAAATAACTTTTCCCCACAGTTTAAGTAGATGTACATATTTCGAAAACAATTTTTTTACCTTTGGTTTATACTGTAAGAGATATCTTCGCACTCTAGGACCATATTCAACCCTTCGTGCACCACAGTACCATATTAAATACTTTTTATTCCACTGTGATTCTAAATTACGAAATTTTATACATATCTGGATCTATTTTTTCCCTTTTTTCCCCACTTACCTAATTTAACTATTTTGCCACACTTTACCGTATTTAACAGATTTTTGCCCCACTGTACCATATATAAATATTTTTGCTTCACCATACCATATTTAACACCTTTTCGCCACTTTGTAACATATTGAACAATTCTTGTTCCCCAACTTAAACCTAAAGCACTAAAGTGTACTAAATGTACGCTCTTTGACCCACTGTAACCCTTTTGGGTCCACTGAATCATATTTAACACCGTTTTGTCCTACTGCACTGTATTTAACCATTTTTGCCCCACTGTTCCATAGTTAACGTTTATTGTCCCACTGTACCATATTTAACCCATTTTGTCCCACTTTATCATATACTTTTTTGCCCCATTATACCATAGGTAACTCTTTTTGCATCACTGTGCCACATTTAATCCTTTGTCCACTGTACTATACTTAAAATTTGCCTCCACGATACCATACTTAACCCTTTTCGCCAACTGTAACTTATTTAAACATATTTTCTGCACTGTACCATATTTGTCTTTTGTAAACTGTTTTTGGCCCACTGTGCTCCTAAAATCATAAAAACTCTGTATATCCCATGTTGAAGTTACAATTTTGCCAGATTGTTTCATTCTTGCCCTTGCACCGTTTTGTCCCACTGTGTCTCTTAAAGTAAAAAATTTCTAAAAATCACTTCCGTTTATGTTCCAAAAGCAACTCTAGCACCATTGCGCAGTGGGCTAAAATAGAAAAAAAATGGACATAATTCTGCCATTTCAAAACCACTTATAGTATGGCGATGAAATTTTAGGTGTGTATACAAGAGCTGTTAGAGAGTTTAAGTTCGGAACTTGGGCCCCCTATCTCATACAGGGGCGGAGCAACAGGGCCCTAAAGTGGACCACCTCGGGTATACAAAATGTTCATCGGCTTTTAACTTTTGGATGGAGTGTCCGGTTTTAGTGGCGTTTTTTTCTGTGGATACTCCTAGACCAGACCTACAACAAACATTTTATAGGTTGAAGATATCTTGAATAGTTACCGAGATATGTGGATTTTAAATTTGAATTTTTCATTTATTCGCCGACTTTGCCTTGGAATTTAGCCAATATCTCAGTCAAAAGTTTACCGATTTTATTCGCGTGTTTTTTTGTGGATTGCCAATAAAATTTCCAATATCATGAAAAAAAGAATCGATACGATATGTGAAGAAGTAAGAAAGTTATGGGCCTAGTCAAATTTTTGAAAAAATTTCATTTTTGGAGATTTTTTGGCGAAAAAAGTCCATTTCGTATTTAGGTCTTGTAGAAAAAGTTTGTTACACAAAGTATATCAAATTTATACTCATTTTAAAGGAGACGTTTCACAGAATCTGCTAGAGAAAATCCGAAGCCAAAATTTTAATTGTTGTGGTTGCCACCCTTCTCCGATTTGGACCTTTTTTTACATAAATTTCAAAAGTTTGATCGATTTTCTCCAATCGCAAAGCTCAATTGTTTAACTTTTCTTTTCATTTATTTGTATTAGGGTGTAACAAAATCGACTGCAAAGGGAATCCCGAGCGCGGCTTTTCGTATCGAAGATATAGGACTAAAAGTAAAAAATCCCATTTTTGGGGATTTTTGATGTATTTTTTGGGAATTGAGGGATTTTCCATTAGAAATTTCCACATGTTGCGTTTGATTATTATTTCTAATATCAAAATAAAGAACTTTAAAAAGAAAATTCATCGAAATATATACATTTTTAAGAATTTTATGCCGTATTTACGTTTCTGTCCATATGCAAAAATTTTTTTTTAGTTTTTCCCTACCTTCTTCTACTTATTAGTTATTATATCAGTCAATATGCACTGATTTCTTGTATATCACATGTTTTTATCAAATAATAATAAAATTTGTAAGATTTACCTTTCAGAAAATATTGTTTTGTGGCACTATTTCTAGGAAACCCTTAATCATTGACAGGTATAACCAGTAAGGAAAGGCAGAAAGTCGGGCGGGGCCGACTATATAATACCCTACACCTCCCAAACATAGCGATAAGGGTAATTGCGATAATAATTTCTAATAATTGGTAAATGGGTAGGAACATATTATCTAATTCTGAAACGATAATCGCTAAATTAAGTAATATTCGTTCCTAAATTGAGACATCTTTCTGGAAAATTTTAATTATCGGAAGTAAAGTACAACTTCTATAGCGCTTTGAAACCAAATCAGGAGGAATATATATATGGAGGTTATATATAAATCTGAACCGATTTTCCCTGAATACTCATTCATGTAAAAAGACCTCTTTCTGTCGAATATCGTACTGATCGGATATAAAATACAGTCTCCACAGCGCTTACATGTCAAATCGGGGGTAACATATATATGGGGGCTATATCTAATTCTGAACCGATTTTCTCCGAATTTGGCAGTATTCCTTCATGTAGAAAGAAACCTCTTTTTGCCGAATTTCGCACTGATCGGATATAAAACAACATTTTTACAGCGCTTACATGTCAAATCGGGGGTAACGTATATATGGGGGATATATCTAAATCTAAATCGATTTCTTCCAAATTTAAAAGTGTTCATTCATATAAAAGGAAACCTCTTTCTGCCGAATTTCATACTGATCGGATATAAAATACAGTTTTTACAGCGCTTACTATATCTAAATCTGAACCGATTTTCTCCGAATTTAACAGTGTGCATTCATATAATAAGAAAACTCTTTCTTACATGTCAAATCGGGGCTAACATATATATGGGGGCTATATCTAAACCTGCACCGATTTTAACCAAATTCAATAGGGATCGTCCTTGGGCCAAAAAAAAATATGTGTAAAGTTTCGTCGAGATCGGACCATAATTGCGAACTGTACTTTGATTACAAGAATACATGCACAGACAGACGGACAGACAGACAGACGGACATAAAGAACGACATCAACTCAGAAAATGATTCTGAGTCGATCGGTATAATAAACGATGAGTCTATTTCGGCTCCTGTTGCGTGTTACAAACAAATGCACAAAGTTATAATACCCTGTACCACATTGTGGTATAGGGTATAATTAAAAAAAATATTTTTGCTTATAGACAGAAGCGCAAATACGGGATAAAATTCTTAAAAGTGTATATATTTCGATGGAATTTTTTTAAAGATCTTTATTTTGATATTAGAAATAATAATCAAACGCAACATGTGGAAATTTCTAATGGAAAATCCCCCAATTCCCAAAAAATACATCAAAAATTCCCAAAAATGGGATTTTTACTTTTAGTCCTATATCTTCGATATGAAAAGCCGCGCTCGGGATTCCCTTTGCAGTCGATTTTGTTACACCCTAATACAAATAAATAAAAAGAAAAATTTAACAATTTAGCCTTGCGATTGGAGAAAATCGATCAAACTTTTGAAATTTATGTAAAAAAAAGGTCCAAATCGGAGAAGGGTGGCAACCACACCAATTAAATTTTTGGCTTTCGGATTTTCTCTAGCAGATTCTGTGAAACGTCTCCTTTAAAATGAGTATAAATTTGATATACTTTGTGTAACAAACTTTTTCTACAAGACAAAAAAAAAAACACTTTCCTGTCGACCTATGACCTCGACTCCCATATGCAATATTTTAGCTCTCATTAAGGGCTATTTATTGCCATTGACCGATTGTGGCTACGTACCACACAGCAAATGAAACAATTGAATTTTTGCGAGAAATGTTTGGAGATTCGATTATTTCAAGAAATTGTGATATTGAATGGTCTCCAATAAGTTGTGATTTAACATTTCTTGTGGGGTTATTTGAAGTCATTGGTCTATCGAAATAAAACAGACTCTCTTCAAGCTTTACAAGTTAATATCGAACGTTACATTCATGACATACGACGTGATTTAGTGGAAAAAGTGCTCAAAAATTGGGTTCATCGAATTCGTTCCTGCAGAAGAGTCGCGGAGGCCATTTGAATGACGTTTTATATAGAACTTAATTTATCGATTGTACCTCACATTAAATAAAAAAACTTTTGAATTTCCGTAACAATAAGAGTGTTTTTGTTCAAAGAAATCATATCACTCTTATTGGAAACCCCTATATATTTACTTCAATGAGTTTCTCATTTTTAACATTTCACAAAATTGTTACCATTCTTGTGAGAGGTACTAGAAGGGGCATGGCAATAACGCCCACTTTGTACTGGACTGTAGGTACTATAAAAACATTACACTGCACAAAATTTCCAGTATTTGTATGTACTGGTAATAATGTTAAAAGCTGTTCATTTTTTTTGGTACCAATTGGTCACATTGTGTGGGGGATATCAAGAGGGGCGTGGCATTTTCGTTCTTTTTTGTCCAGCTTATAGAAACGGTAAAATGATTACTATGTATGACATTTTACACAATTCCCATGAGTAGTAGATAAGTTATAATAGTTTTAACATGCCCAAAACTGTTAACCATTTGTGGCCAATACGAGTATGATTGTCCATCAAACATAAACTAGGTTTGAATAAAATATTACCACGTACACAATTTTAAGTCATTCGGTCACTCATTTCCAGGGTTATCGTTAGCACTTTTCAGCATAATCCAGGATAAAGAAAATTTTCGTCCTTTTGATGTCCTTAATACACAAAAGTTACTTCATTTATAATTCATAGAGGGGATGTTAAATCTTTCAAATGACACTTACAGTATCGGACAATACATATTGGATTAACTTCATACATCTGTTCAATAGCCAAAATCTGAAAACTATCAATGATATATTCCAAAAATTTTACCTATTACCTAAGAAATTGCATCAATTCAACAAAAAATGGCAATTTGGCTGCTTAAATTATTTTAAATTAAAATTTTATTTCACAAAAAAACAAAAAGGTCTAAAATTCGCGCGACAAAACATTTTGATTGGTCTATGCATTTCTATTAAGATTTTGTGGAAAACCATTTATTATCAAGGACGGCGTTGCTTCTTTTTGCATGGAATCAATAAGATCTCTTGTTATCTGTGTATCTATGAAATTCCAAGCATCTGCAAAAGCCTGAAATAGGTTTTTTTATATCCACCTACTCTTTCTCGATTTATCTCTTTGTTGATCATTTCCCAATAGTTTTCAATGGGATTCAAGTCTACGGTTGAGCTGGCCACTCCATAACGTCAACCCCTTCCTTTCTAACTCAATCATTGAATCATTTCGCGGCATTATTCGGGTAGTTGTCGTGTTGATATTGCTGTAATTGAGCAACATGCCACTAAGCATAGGGAAGCAATCTCCAAGATTTCGAAGTACATAAACCCGTTCATTATTCTGTTTATTGTATAGAGGGGTCCAACCACGTTACCGGAAAAGCATCCGCAGGCCATGACATTGCTGCCTCCATAATTTACAGACCGTTTATAGTATAAAGGGTCCAATATTTTATTAACTAGTATCCATTTATATATATATATATATAGCTGGAACCGGTCCACTTCGTTGCCCCAGATTTAGATTTCCAATCCCGTCCATTTTTGAACCAATCACGAATACTGCCACCAAAAACATCTCCATAAAATAAGAGCACTCTCGCTAAGAAATTGTGAAGACATCTCAATTTCAAAATTTGGCTTTGGCCCATTGGTCTGATCCCGCTCATTTTTGGACTAATCACGTAGACTGCCACCAGATACATATAAACAGAATCACAGTACTATGGCTAAGAAATTGGGCAAGATATCTCAATTTCTAAATTGGCTTCTATGGGCGGAGCCACGCCCTTTGGTGTGATTCCGCTCATTTTTAGACCCATCACATAGCCTTCCACCAGACACATATACAGGGTGGCTGATATGTAATGCAACAAAGTAAAGCCCTATATTTTGTTATTTATTTTTTTTAATTTTATTGTTCAAAAGCAAAAAATGTCGGAAATAACATAAAATTTTAGAAACAGTTTAGATTTGTTCGAATTGGCCACCTTTGGCACGAATTATGGCCTTAAAACGGCCGACAAAGCCATCACACGCTGCACGAAAGTGGCTCTGCGGTATTTTGGCCCATTCCCGGCGAAGCGCCGTCCTGCGATGATCGATACTTTGGTATTTTTTAGTGCGAACCTTACTCTCTAAAATGCCCCAGGCGCAAAAGTCCAACAGATTGAGATCCGGAGATCTTGGTGGCCATTGTGCGGTAGCGAGGAACCTCCTTTTTAAGCCATTCTTGGTTGACGCGTGCTGAGTGCGATGGTGCTGAGTCCTGTTGGAGTGTCCATGGTCTGCGGCCGAAATGTTTGTCTGCCCATGGCTTCAATACTGTCTTTAGGACATTTTCCCGATAATATTCGGCATTTATTTTGACCCCATGGTCGATGAATACGAGCGGGGAGCGACCATCGGCCGTTACGGCGGCCCACACCATTACCATCGACGGCGCTTGAGTTCTGGTGGCCAATCGAAGGTGTAAATTTTCAGCTGACCACTTTGGCAAGTAAACCCGATCATTTTGTTTGTTCACAAACTGCTCAATTTGGAATGGTTTCTCATAGGAGAAAACCAAATTCGGTAACTGGCCACTTCGTGCAAGCGAAGCAACTCCTTGGCTCTTTCCAGTCTAACTTTTTTTTGTGCATCGGTGAACTCTTGCACTTTTTGGAACTTCAATGGCTTGATTTTTAAATAGTATTGACATATCCTTCTAAAATTTCTCATTTTTGATTCATATATCCCAATTTTTTTTGTATATTTTGCATATATTTGCATATTTTGCATATTTTTTGCATATTTTGCATATCACAAATATGCAAAAAAATTTAAAAATATGCAACTCTTTTTCGATTCCTTTATCTTTGAAATTAATTTTTCTCTCAATCTGCAAAAAAATATGCAATTGCATATAATCCGGGGTCAAATGAAAAGTTTAAATTAATTAAGATGCCCGGATTTTAGTATAGTAGATTTATGGAGAAAAAACAAAAAAAATTTTTGTGGATTTTCGAATATGTATAATTATTTGAAAAAGGATGTTAGAATTACTCGAGTTCGTTAAATGAGAAGGCCTCGGTCCAATTTTGCTTACAGCACTGCGAAGCAAGGCGGTTATTTGAATGAAGTGATATGCCATACATAATAGCATAAATGCAGCTTCAAATTAAAATGAGAAACATTTTCATATATCATAGGTTGTTATTTAATTTAAAATTATTTTCTAATCGATCTTATAGGGTCACACATTGTAAATAGATAAAGATATTAAAACCAAAAAAATCGCTGCACATGATTTGTGCTCAGAAACTTTGCAAGAAGAACTAAATTTGAATATTTTCATGTCCATTATCGTTAATAGAAAATTATTAGACTAATACAGTTTCCAGAAGCTCATTGTTCAATACAATTTAAATAAATCGAATAGCGGTAGATTAACTAAACAAACTTTTTGAAACAATGAAACATAAAAACAAAAGTAAAATAATGGTGACTACAGATATACCCTATGACCCCTTCTCTTGAGCGACCATCGATGGATGACACGCAAACAATTTGCACAATGAAAGAGTTTGCAAAAATTTAACTGGTCAGTGGAAGTGCGAGATGCATTTGCACAATAAAAAAAACAAATATCCTGGCACCACAATGACAATTTTGGCGTCGGCACGTTGCTGACGCTGTGAAAGAAAAACCCGAACGAACGACTGTCATATACAAATTTGAAATAGGGAAAAAAATTCTTCGCAATTGTACGTGGCATACAACATCGTTGTAAAACTGCAAAATCAGCACTATCAATAAAACATGCAACAAAAGAAGTATCAAACACAAAAAAAATTGAAAATGCTAACAACTTGCTGTTGCAGCAACCACAAAGCTGATACAAGTTGTTGTTGCAATCACGATAATGCTGATGACGATGATGATTTTGCTGCTGATATGGATGACGTTGGTAGTATTGCATTGAAGATGTTACGAGAGTGTTTTCATAAATTACAGAAAATTAGAAGAACAACAAGGTTTTCAGGGAATACAGTGGAATTATTGAAATTTTCTTATACGTACACGTATTGTCCATGTTCTGAAATTTAAAAAAATTTAAATTGACAAAAAACAATACAGCATTTTTGTTAGACAACTGTAGTGCAGAAGTTAGTTTTATAAGAGAATACAAAATCACAAAATGTTACCCTATGTAGAGTGGTTCTGCAGAGTTTGGGTCAATATGACTCATTTTGGAATTAAAATTAAGTTTGGAGATGGCCATATATAAAGCTCAAATGGGATAAGATATTTGCCCACGTCTTATGCTTAGATTGACGATTGGCCATACTGATCGACTCAGTCGATCAGCCACAAAGTATTAGAATTTTGCGAAATATTGAATCATTTATAATTCTATACTACGTTAGGTGTGGGTGGTAGCAGGTTTTGCCAGCTCACTTAGACTATTTTAGGTCCCTAGTGTTACCATGGCTTCAGATGTCCCACATCGAAACCAACCTGTTTGATAAATATCGAATATCAATAGTACGAATATCGCTACCGGAAAAATCTGTCGGACTTTCTAGAAAGGCCGACCCCAGTATATCCAGACGTCGTTTATTCAGTGCGGGACAATAGTAAAGCAGGTTCTCAATGCTTTTCTCTTCCTCATTTCCACAGCTTCTGAAAAATTCATTGGAGGCATTCTGGCTTATTCGCCGATCAGCAGTGTCCCGTCAGAACTAATCCTAACGTAGATAGTCTTCTCCTACCTAGTACGAAAAGTGCTTTCTGACCTCTAAGGTCTTATATTATCCAGATTTGTCTAGCTATCCTACAGTGCCAACTTCTGTTCATCTTTCATTGGACTGCCTGATTGCCGCTTTCCAAGCTTGCATGTGAGCAATGCCGCACCAATATATGCAAATTCTTCTGTAATTTGTAATGCCGTCCCTTTGCTAGCAAGTTCATCGGCTTTGCTGCTCCCCGGGATTATGTTAAACTGTTCAACAATCTCGTTAAGTGATTTGCGGCATTCCAGTGTGGCCTCCAGAGAATTGATGTACTTGAGGTAGCCATTTTTGAGGTTCTGTAGCTCCGTCCCTGTATGCTATAGGGGCAAAAATTAAAAAAGATACCTTAAATTATCTTCAAAAAGCACGACAAGTTTTGTCGCAATCGACTGAATTATTTCCTGTTTGTAATTCCTCCCTGCTGTGACATATTCGTCGAACTCTAATGGCCATTCACTAACTTCGGTTATCTTACGGTTAAAATTAACATAGAGCTCAAGATCCGTACATTAAGGGCTATGGAGCGTATGAACTATGTTATTCAATCATAGCACGTATACGCAACAGTGTAATTACTCGTAAAGAGCGTTCAAGGGTGCGCCCTTTTTAAAAATCGCTCTCTTATTTAAAAAATCTAGTGATGAAGTTTTGTATAGAAATGTTGAAACACGAAATGTGAATTTATGGTTTTTAAACAAATTTGATTTTATTTTTGAAAAATTGAAGTGAAGGCCATGCAAGGGTGATAAGCAAGTTTTGATTTATATTTTTATGCAATTTAGTGGCCCATATGTGTATAGTTTTCTTGAAAATACTATTTGACTTTAATATTGTAATAATATTTAAAATTATGGGTATATGCTCAAATCTATAAGCCTCTAAAATTATGTTATTTTTGATTTTCAATGGAAAAAAAATAATGAAGCCCCACTTTCCCCCAAGCAGTTCTTTTAATAATATGGTATTGAAAGAATGTCTTCTTTTGATTAAAATAAAAACTAATTCTCGGAAATTTTCAGAACAGGAAGAAAACTACAAAGACTTTTCCTTAGATAGGAAACATTTTATGCGAAAAAATCGATTTGCTCCGCATGAGCAGTGGGTATGGCCAATTTTGATGAAACTTTGCATGCATCTTTTGTTAATTCCAGAAAGTGTACGATATACCAAATTTGAAGACTTTTGCTCGGTTAGGAATTTTATGCGTAAAAATCCATTTGGATTGTATTAGCGGTGCACAGTGCGAGGTATTATTAACCAACAATCGATTGCAACAAAACTTGACATGTCTGTAGAAGATGTATTAGACAACTTAGGATATAAGTTTGGGCTCCCTATGTATACAGGAGCAGCTGAACAAAGTGTTCAATCGCGTGTAACTTTCGTCTGATTTTAATAATCTTTTGTATGCATTGTACTAGGTTAGGTTAGGTTAAGTTAGATTGAAGATAGGAGACGTTTAAACGTCTCATGTCCATGGACATACACTTAAGCTAGTGGTTCGGCCTGCTGTGCGCTCCTTATTTATGATCTTTTTATACGTTAGAACACTCATCATCTTACTAATATCGATCTTGTTTTGTTTTCTTTTCATTTGGGTCACCCCACAGTATCTTTGCAGTTGCTCCTACTGTTGCGCTATTCCACACAGTTTTGTGAGCCATCACTGCCCAGTGCTTCAACTCATTCTTCGTGGCTTCGAAAGGTTACCAATTTTCCAAGTTTATTACTCGAAGTTCTCTGATCTTTGAAGCCAAGCTTTTTGCCCGTTCATTTCCAATCACTCCGTTATGTCGTAGTACCCAGCAAATACGCAATTTACCATGGGCTGAGTAATCATTTATAGTTCTTTTACAGTCCAACACAGTTCTGGATTTGACCCTTTCCGATGTTATTGCTTTAATCGCCATTTGGCTATTTGTGAAGATGTTGGCATATTTAGGCTTTGTGGTATTACTGAACCAGTTCACACATTCTGTTATTGCTCGAACTTCTGCATGAAATACGGTGTTATAATCAGGGAGGCGGAAGTGAAGTTCGACTTCTGGTTCATCAATAAAAAGTCCCAGACCCGTCCTTCCTCCTCGCTTGGACCCATCCGTGTAGCAGCTGGCTCCCTCTGGCACATGGGCCTAAGATCCATTTTCCCAGGAGCGTCTGTCTGGCACAAACGAATCACAGGTAGCTAGCTGTAAGCAGCACTTCAGGAATGCAGCACTTCTGGCGTTTGAATGTGACCAACTACAGATTCTAAAATTTTCTGATGGTACGACTTGTGGTCTCGATTGATCCATTCAATCAGCCCTCACAGCAAGATGTCAATTGTAGACATCTTGCTGTGAGGGCTGCCTCATACTTTATACGGATGTCTATTGGTTGGATGCGCAGTATAGTCTCCAACGCTTTTGTTGGCGCAGTTCTAAATGAACAGTTTATGTCTAGACAGCACATACGCTGAATTTTTTGCAAAGGTATTACGTGCATTGTACTAATAAGCTCTAGAAAAGAATTTGTATGCCTAAGAATTAACTCAGACAGTTACCGAGATATATACAATTGAAAATTGAAATTTTGATTTTTTGCCCGACGCTGCTCTAGTTTTTTGTGAATATTGGATTAGAATATGTATTGATTTTTTTCATGTCAACTTTCCTGAATTGTCAACAAATTTTGATAACAATCCGATATAACCAATAAGTCAAAAGTTATGGCCATTTCAAGTTATATTTTCAAAAAAAATGTGTATTTTTTCTCAGAAAAGTTGATGTGATAGAAATCGGCTTATAATCTGCACTGATATTAACAAAATGTTAGGACAGGTCTGAAAAAATTGAAAAAATCAATTTCAAATGCAGACATAAATCTAATACGCTATAAAATATTTAAAAATGTATGAATATATATGTGAATATATTTGATCCAAAATTGAAACGAATACGAACAAATCAAGAAATCACTTATTTTTTAAATTGCATAAAAATCGTTTGGAAAATGTAGCTTTGCCAATCGTAAAATGAACCGATTTCTTAAAAATGTAGCTGCGTTTATTCGTAGAGCAAGTTACTCTCTTCTTACACATTTCTTAACAAGGGTCTGTAAAATAAAGCTTATACAGCCATTATAAGCCACATCGGAAGGAACATATATATGGGGGCTATACCTAAATCTGAACCGATTTCCACTAAATTTAGTATACTTTAATAATGCGTGAAGAGACTTGTCTTTGAAAATTTTGTACCTCGAGCTGGTGTAAAATACACCTTCTTTAGGCCATAGAAGCAAAATCGAAAGGAACATATATATGGGGGCTATATCTAACTCTAAGGCGATTTTCAGACAATTTAGTAGTCTTTATTAATACAGGGTGGCTGATGAATATTGCTAAATTAAGAAACTCAAATAACTTTTTTATTTAATTAAATATAGCTTTTAATTAAATATAGCTTAATTAGTTTTAAAAATAATGGAATTTAAATGCCCCCCTGCTCGGTGGTGCATGTGCGGCATCTTACCAAAAAGTTGTTCATTACTGCTTGGAGAGTTGAGATGGGAATGGCCGCAATTGTCTCTCGAATGGATTGCTTTAGTTCATTCAAATTTGTTGGTTTTGCTTTGTAGACTTCCTGGTGCAGTAAGGTCAGGCGACCTGGGGGGCCAACGGAATGTGGAGTTTCTGGATATCAGCTTATTGGGAAATTTTCGCCGCAATTGTGTCATAACAGGCCGGGCTATGTGAGGAGTTGCACCATATTGCTGAAACCACACAGAGTTGAAAGAAATTCTCATTCGGCGTAATTCTGGATAGAAAAACTCTCTCAACATGCTCAAGTAACGGCCTCCAGTAACTGTAACGGTGTGACCGTTTTCTTCGAAGAAGTAGGGCCCGACAATGCAGCGTGATGAAACTGCACACGACACTGTGACACGAAGTGGGTGCAATTCCGTCTCATGGAGTATCTGTGGGTTGGAAGCACTCCATATTCGACAATTTTGTTTGTTTATGTTGCCGTTTAAATCGAAATGGACCTCGTCAGACATGAAAAGACAGTTCAACATGTTTCCGTCCTCTTCCACCATTTGAAGCATCTTCTTGCAAAATTCTGCTGAATTCACTTTGTTGGCCATTTGAATTTTATATGGGAATAACTCCATGCTCGGAAAAATTTTTAAAAAGTCTCTTTATGGTCCATCTGCTCGGAGGATTGCCGCCAAACTTGCCCCTATACTCTCTTTGAACCGAAACTACGGACTTCAGTGCGTAATAGAGGCGGAAAATCCAAATTCTTGTTTCAGTGTCCCAGTTATCCATTTTTGTTAAATCTAAAAATCAATCTGCAAAATAAAAAAAAAATTACCCAGATTCATTAAATAGAAAAAAGTTATTAATTTTTTTTTGGTAGCAGCTTTCATCATCCTCCCTGTATGTAAGAAGACTTGTCTCTGCCAATTTTTACCTCTATCTGATGTAAAATACACCTTCTATGTATATGCCTTAGAAGACAAATTGGAAGGAACATATAAGTACATATATCGTTCATTCCATGTCAGACCGAACACCTTCTTGGATTTTCTGCTCAAAACAAAACATTTTATAGTTGGCGAAAGAATTACACAAATTATTTCCAGATTTGTTAGAGATTTATTAGCATCTGAAATCTGAGATATTGGAAAATATTCTCAAAGGGCGTACGTTTCGGGTTCTGTATTTTCGGAACGCGTGGACGGAATTTTACAAAAAAGGCTAATTTTAAAGGTCGCAAGTTATATTTTTCATAGCAGAGATTCATGTTCGCGTAGTTAACGTTTTTGAGTGAGATGGGAACATTGCATTTGTTAAATTTTGAAAACTCGTTTGTAGATTTATACAAAATAGAGCTCTTTTTGCAGGTCTTGACTAGGACATCCTCGATATATACGAAAATTCTCCAATATTTTGTATATAATTTATTTATTTGTCCTCTTAAATTTTAATTTGCATACTGGTCTAGGAAAACAGCAACATAGATATGTGAAATATATACAAACATGAAGCCCTATCTTATCTGAGCTGATTTTGTAAATTTAAATCTGGTGTTTTCTTCAGTTTCTATATAATAGCATTTTTACTTAAAAATGTCAGAAATGGAAATTATTTTTTATTGAAATTATATTCTGCCTATTTTGTAACGTGAATATTTATTATAGTTTATAAAGGAAAATCATTGGCATTTTTTTTTTCTAAATATTGTTTTAAAAAAGAACGAGGCTGAACACCATCTTGAAATTTCTAGCGTCAGTTAAGGACAAATGAGCCTACGTGACTATAATGTGCAAGATGCAAAATAAAGTTGCATATGCAACTGATGCATTTAAAAAACTTTGAAATAAGCAGCATTTATATATGTTCTTCATAGTACAAGTGAAGACCTAACGAACGAGCCATCATTTGTAAAATTCCGTCCACGCGTTTGCATAATACATAACTTTCAGAATACACCTTTTCAGAAATTTTCCAAAATGTTTCAGAGTTGTGATGCTTATAACATCTGAAAAAAAATTTTGTTTTTTTCTCGCCCACTAAAAGATGATTCATTTCTAGATTAAAACTCATATACAAATTTTCAAGGCAATCGGCAATGTCGACCAGGGTTTTTTCCAAAAATCGTTCGGTTTGATATGGAATGAACAATATATGGGGCATATATCTAAATCTGAAACGATCTTAACTAAATTTAGTAGTCTGTATCAATTGGTAAAAATACTTGTCTGTGCCATTTTTTACCACGATCTGGTGTAAAATAGACCTTCTATAGCCCTTAGAATCCAAATCGAAGGGAGATATATATAGGGTCTATTTATAAATCTGAACAGATTTGGGATAAAAAAGTGGTTGTGCTAAATTTGATCACAATCGAACCATAATTACGACCTGCTCTTTGATTACAGGATACATCTATAGTTCCATTGTTAAATAGCACATGGTTAAATCGAGTCAGGAAGTGATTCCAAACAAATGCACAAATTCATAATTCCACTGTATGGTGTAGGGTATAAATAGTAAAGGTTTCAATATTCTGGCGTATCGATTGGCGAAAATGTGGCTTACTTTTGAAAATGTGTGTACAAAATGGTGTAAATTGGAGAAACTTGGTAGCAATGCTAGTGAATATTTTTGACTCTTTCTTTCTTCGAAATCATTCTGTAGGAAGTTTCCTTTAAGATGTATATAGATATGTTATTCCATTTTAAACAACTCCTTCTATAACTCCAAAATAAGACATAAACTTTTTTTCTCAAAAAAATAGAAAAAAATATTTTTTTTAAATATAACTTAAAATGGCCATTACATTTGTCTTTTTGGTTATATCGGATAGATTTTTTTTCGTGGTAAAAAAAATTGTGTTGCCAATTCCCAAAATTTGATATGCAATTAGTCTGTACATACTCTGCTTTGATATTCATAAAATACTAGGACAGCGTCGGGAAAATGAAAAATTATATTTTCATTTGCATACTCGTATACCTAGGTAACTATATGAGAAACTCGTAAGTATCTCGTTAAATGCACACATAAAAATAGTAAACTGCACACATACAAATACTTTACCAGTCGAAAAAGTCAAAGCTACACGCGTTTAAACATTTTGTTCACCTTAGGTGACTAACTTTGAGGGCCTGTAGCTCCACCCCTGTATACGATAGGGGGTCCTAATTCAAAACTTAACTTCTCGAATACCTCACCTACAAGCCTGTCAAGTTGTGTTGCAATCAGTAGACTGGTTAAGAAACGGCAAAAGTATTTCATTTTTTATTCTTCCCACTGTGCGGTGGCGCAAATGGGCGTAATACTATTATCATTAAGGGCTATGGTGCGTATGAACTATGTGATTCCATCATAGTACGTATACGCAACAGTGTAATTTCAACCATTTTATTGAGTTGAGGAAAAAATTTCCGTCAAGAATACTGAAGGGAATAGCGAAAACTATTGCATGGAATCGAAATAGTTGTTCTCGAAATATTTCAACGTCTTAATTCACAAATAAATGAATTGTAGTATAAGATGGTATATTTGTTATGAAATAAATGTGTAACATATTGAAGGGGTCACACTCCAAATTATTTCGGAGTGTGAGGACATTTAAAGTCAATTGAGCAATGTCTGTTCGGCCGTGCCTCTGCATATCTGGCTGGTGTGTATGAAAGAGGTAATCGATTGACTTTAAATTTTGTATGTGATAATATTTTTTTCTATTTCAGGCTAAGTTCGAAGACGGGCCATTTTGGTTCACTCCTTCGAGTACCTCCCCCACAAAGGATTACAATTTCATGAAACGTATATACTACTTATCTTCTGTAATTTCACACATAAATAGTTTATCTGTTACTATCACCCCGAGACCCCGAGACCCGAGACACCCGAGACACTCATTTTGGAATCTCACACATAAAGGGATCAGTTTGAACAAAAAGTAAACAGCTTATAACTTGAATACCAGTGCATACAAATCAGTGCAGAATGATTTTTCATTATCACAGTCCAGAATTAAGGTAGTTATTGGCACGCCCCTTTGGTTACCAAATTTGAATAGCTCACAACTTCAAGACTAGGACACAAAAAACTTTTATTCTTATTCAGTGCAGTGCAATGTCTTTGAGGTATATACAGGGTGGCTGATATGTAATGCAACAAAGTAAAGCGCTATATTTTTTTAATTTTTTTTAAATTTTATTGTTCAAAAGTAAAAAATGTCGGAAATAACATAAAATTTTAAAAACAGTTTTGAATTGTTCGAATTGGCCACCTTTGGCACGAAAGTGGCTCTGCGGTATTTTGGCCCATTCCCGGCGAAGCGCCGTCTTGAGATGATCGATACTTTGGTATTTTTTAGTGCGAACCTCACTCTCTAAAATGCCTCAGGTGCAAAAGTCCAACGGATTGAGATCCGGAGATCTTGGTGGCCATTGTGCGGTAGAAATGAAGTGAGGAACCTCCTTTTAAGCCATTCTTTGTTGACGCGTGCTGAGTGCGATGTTGCTGAGTCCTGTTGGAATGTCCATGGTCTGCGGCCGAAATGTTTGTCTGCCCAGGGCTTCAATACTGTCTTTAGGACATTTTCCCGATAACATTCGGCATTTATTTTGACCCCATGGTCGATGAATACGAGCGGGGAGCAACCATCGGCCGTTAAGGCGGCCCACACCATTACCATCGGCGGCGCATGAGTTCTGGTGGCCATTCGAAGTTGTACATTTTCAGCTGACCTCTTTGGCAAGTAAACCCGATCATTTTGTTTGTTCACAAACTACTCAATTTGGAATGGCTTCTCATCGGAGAAAACCAAATTCGGTAACTGGCCACTTTCGTGCAAGCGAAGCAACTCCTTGGCTCTTTCCAGTCTAACTTTTTTTTGTGCATCGGTGAGCTCTTGCACTTTTTGGAACTTCAATGGCTTTAGTCCAAGCTCATTTTTTAATATGTGTTGTATCCGTTCTCGCGATATGTTCAGCACACGAGCAATTTTTCTACCACTGCGGCGTGGATTCCAATCAAATCTGGCCTTCACTTTTCGGATCATTTCTGGTGTTGTTACCGTTTTTTTTCGTCCACTTTTTGGACGCCATGCAACACTGCCAGTATCACGGTAACGAGCAATGGTACGAGAAACAAAAGATTTATTCACATTTAAATGCTGGAGGGCTCTAACGATAGCCACTTGTGTTTTTCCACCCAAATATAAAGCAATCACACTATAACGCTTGAATTCCATCACGAATAACCTTTTTCTGAATGCAATAGATCAAAATGATTTTGTAAGCTTGTAAACAATAAAATGAACTGTCACTGAAATAAATCTGTCAGCTATCAGACTAGCGGTTTAGAAATGATAGCAACCTGAAGTTGGTTGCAATACATATCAGCCATCCTGTACTGTTCAAGTATCTACCGCATAGGCGTATTTGTCAACCCCCTATTGATACCTCCCACACAAATCCTCAGATTACTTCGTACACAACTACCCAATAATTTCTGTAGAAATTATCTACATGTTTTCATATTTTGTAATTTAGACAACTTTTGAAATATCTATAGACAAAGCAAAACGTTTTCACATTTGGGGCTCCCACACAAGACATTAGATTCCATATTACATTATTCACTAGCCCACTGTCGGACATATCCTCGAACTTCTACGAAATGTGACTATAATAAAAGTTTCTTAATTGAAACAAAATTGTATATAAATAAAAGACAGAGACTGCCTGTTAGACTAATTGTTAGTTTCACTATTATTAAGTATAGACAATTTTCCGAGAATTTCGCTTAATGATAATATGATACGTCCCTCATTTTATTGGCCAAATTTCTTTGGTCTACTCAAATCCTTTTAAATAATAATGTGGTGTAAATAAAATTCTTTATTAATATTCTATTTAAACCTGGCACGTGGACTTATTGTTAGTCTCGCTATTATTATACACAGAAAAAATGTTATCTTAAAAATAAAGATTTGCGCCAAAGATGCCCTTAAACATTATTTTAATTAACAAAAGTAAATTTTGTACTTAAAATACATATAGACGATTTCATTAACATTAAGTATGTTTTCTTAATTTTATGTACAAAACGTACTTATTTCAAAGATTAAGGGCGTCTTTGGCGCAAATCCTTAATATTAAGACAACATGTTTTTTCTGTGTATGTAGTCAATTTTCCGAGAATTTCACTTATGGTATGGTATGTCCCTCGTTTCATTGGCTAAACTTTTTTGATGTGGAACAGCGTAGCGGAGCAGTGGTTTTGCTACTACTGCTTTCGCTGCTGCTGATCTGGTGATGGCGTGATGATATTCAAACCATTATTTCGCACAGTATTCAAATTCTACTGCAAACGGCCTATCAATCACACAACTCGTCTCCATTACCCTCCCACAAACAGTCGGTCATTTCTTGGCCATTGGTAGTGCACATTCCATGCATTCACATTGCGTTCACATCGAAGCGGTATCCATTTATTCACTCAACGGCAATGAAAGCCAATGTCCGATGAACTGGTACACATATTTCATTCACATGCATATGGCTGGACAATGGAAATCTGTGCAAAAAAAAAAGCATGCGGACAGATGGACTTGCAGATGAAATTGCTGGAAGTTGCGATGCACACTGGGAGGATTTCAGTAAAAATGGAAATAATTTTGCAGTTTTGAAGAAGAGCCATTGAAGAATTATTTTTTTTTGTCCTGATTCTGTCCTAGTATTTTCTTCAGTATTTTCTCTTACATAACATTTTGTGATTTCGATCTAATATATTGATTGAGACAAATTTTATGGACATACGAGGTATGTTCACAAAATTTTGCGAATTTTTAATTTCCGCAAGCTACGTGTATTTGATTTTTGATATTTTTGTAGCGTTATGTTGGTACTCATGTGCCTTACTTATGCTAACAAGGTCGGCCATTTTGAACGTTTAGTACATTTTTACAGCTGTTGTGCTTGGATGTATTTTAACTTGTCTTCGATTTTTATCTATTTCAGAAAATGGATCAAAGAATCTGCATAAAATTTTGTTTGAAAAACAAAATAAAGTGCGCTGACGCATTCCGAATGTTGACTGTGGCATATGGTGGACGCCCGAGTTCATAGTTTTCTTTGATTGCAGGGGCGTGGTGCATTATTAGTTCTTGCCACATGGTAGTACGGTCAATAAAGAATATTACCTGCAAGTTATGCGCAAATTGCGCGAAGCAATCCGCCAAAAACGCCCGGATTTGTGAAAGAACAAAAACTGGCTTTTGCACCATGATAACGCCCCTGCACCCACATCGTTGCTTGGAGATAAAGACGGCATCGAAGGAGGAGCTGAACAAGATAACAAAACATGATTACTTGAAGTGCTTCGAGGATTGGAAAAAACGTTGGCAGAAGTGTGTTATATCCGAGGGGTATTACTTTGAAGGGGACAAAATAGTTATTCATGAATAAATAAATACTTTTTGAAAAAATACAAAATTCGCAATTTTTTTTAAACATACTACGTATGCATTTACAGGGTGGCTGATATGTATTGCAACCAACTTCAGGTTGCAATCATTTCTAAACCGCTAGTCTGATAGCTGACAGATTTATTTCAGTGACAGTTCATTTTATTGTTTAGAAGCTTACAAAAGCATTTTGATCTATTGCATTCAGAAAAAAAGTTATTCGTGATGGAATTCAAGCGTGATAGTGTGATTGCTTTATATTTGGGTGGAAAAACACAAGTAGCTATCGTTAGAGCCCTCCAGCATTTAAATGTGAATAAATCTTTTGTTTCTCGTACCATTGCTCGTTACCGTGATACTGGCAGTGTTGCATCGCGTCCAAAAAGTGGACGAAAAAAAACGGTAACAACACCAGAAATGATCCGAAAAGTGAAGGCCAGATTTGATCGAAATCCACGCCGCAGTGGTAGAAAAATTGCTCGTGAGCTGAACATATCACGAGAACGGATACCACACATATTAAAAAATTAGCTTGGACTAAAGCCATTGAAGTTCCAAAAAGTGCAAGAGCTCACCGATGCACAAAAAAAAAGTTAGACTGGAAAGAGCCAAGGAGTTGCTTCGCTTGCACGAAAGTGGCCAGTTACCGAATTTGGTTTTCTCCGATGAGAAGCCATTCCAAATTGAGCCGTTTGTGAACAAACAAAATGATCGGGTTTACTTGCCAAAGAGGTCAGCTGAAAATTTACACCTTCGATTGGCCACCAGAACTCAAGCGCCGCCGATGGTAATGGTGTGGGCCGCCGTAACGGCCGATGGTCGCTCCCCGCTCGTATTCATCGACCATGGGATCAAAATAAATGCCGAATATTATCGGGAAAATGTCCTAAAGACAGTATTGAAGCCCTGGGCAGACAAACATTTCGGCCGCAGACCATGGACATTCCAACAGGACTCAGCACTATCGCACTCAGCACGCGTCAACCAAGAATGGCTTAAAAAGGAGGTTCCTCGCTTCATTTCTACCGCACAATGGCCACCAAGATCTCCGGATCTCAATCCGTTTGACTTTTTTCCGTTTGACCAAACAGTGAATTTTTGTGGATGTAACGGCGTCTGAACAATGGCTTGTGGATTATCATTACTCCAAATGAGACAATTTAGTTTATTAACGTACTCATTCATCCAAAAGGGAGCTTCATCGCTGAAAAAATGTTCATGCGAAAATCGGGATCGGTGGGTATCTCGTTTTGGGCCCATTCACCGAACGTGCAACGCGCTTTATGGTCGTTCGGCTTAAACACTTGCACGGATGGATTTTGTAAGCCCGCAAACCTAGATCCTTCCGCGAAATCTTCTATAAAGTCGATCGGTTGAGTAGTTTTTGAGTTATGAGTCGCACAGTCTTTGAAAACATGTGAACAACGCTTTAAAGTTTTTCTGATGTACTGAGTCACAAATGAGACGCGGTTGCTTAGATGCTGTATCTGTGTCCAATTCACCTAAAATTTTCACACAATATTCTTGAAAGGTTCTCTATTTAGAAAAAAAAAGTAAAAAAAAATGCAAAAGAAAGTTTATAAACGTTATACACAGCCCTTCGACAACAATTTTGTAAACTAGTGTTATTAAACTATTATTCTTTCGAAAACTTACTTCAGGGAGCTATTTATACCCTACACCACACTGTGGTACAGGGTGTTATAACTTTGTGCATTTGTTTGTAACACCCAAAAGGAGAAGAAATAGACCCATCGTTTATTATACCGATCGACTTAGAATCACTTTCTGAGTTGATTTAGCTATGTCCGTCTGTCCGTCTGTCTGTGCATGTATTCTTGTAATCAAAGTACAGGTCGCAATTATGGTCCGATCTCGACGAAACTTTACACATATCTTTTTTTTGGCCCAAGGACGATCCCTATTGAATTTGGTTAAAATCGGTTCAGATTTAGATATAGCCCCCATATATATGTTAACCCGATTTGATATGTAAGCGCTGTAAAAACTTTATTTTATATCCGATCAGTATGAACATCGGCAGAAGGAGGTTTCTTATTATACAAATGAACACTGTTAAATTTGGAAGAAATCGGTTGCGATTTAGATATAGCCCCCATATATATGTTACCCCCGATTTGACATGTAAGCCCTGTAGAAATTTTATTTTAAATCCGATCAGTGCGATATTCGGCAAAAAGAGGTTTCTTATTACATGAAAGAATACTGCTAAATTCGGAGAAAATCGGTTCAGATTTAGATATAGCCCCCAAATATGTTAATGAGTATTCAGGGAAAATCGGTTCAGATTTATATGTAACCTACATATATATGTTCCTCCTGATTTGGTATCAAAGCGCTATAGAAGTTGTACTTTAAAATTTTCCAGAAAGATGTTTCTCAATTTAGAAACGAATATTGCTTAATTTAGCGATTATCTGTTCAGAATTAGATAATATGTTCCTACCCATTTACCAATTATTCCAAATTATTATCGCAATGACCCTTATTGCATTAATAGGGAGGTGTAGGGTATTATATAGTCGGCCCCGCCCGACTTTCTGCCCTTCCTTACTTGTTTTAATATGAGTATGATTACGACACATTCGTTTTTTCGCAAAAAATTACAAAAAAACATTTGTTTTGCAATATAATTTGAAATGGGCGTAATTGTGTTCAATCAAGAAAAGTTGATTTGGAAGAAATCGGGATATAAACTGCTCCGATATTACAAAATACTTGACCAGGCTCCGAAAAACATGAACAATTATTTTTTCAAATGCTGATATCTCGGGAACTGTGTGATGTAACTCTAAAATGTTGTATACCTGGGGCGGCCCACTTTGATTTCATGTAGCACCGCTCCTGTATTAAGGACTTAAAGTTTTCAATGCCTCTTCTACAAATATGCCAAATTGTGTCACAATCGGTCCTAAGAAATGGCAAAATTATTTCCCCTCTTTTTTTAAATTCCTCCCACTGTGCAACGACAAGTTGCATTTGTGGCATTCAATTGTTGGTTTTAACTTCAAATTAAACTAATTTTGCAAAATTGTGTATTTAGCCATTTCGCTATGAAATGCAATTGTTTTTGTCGTTTTTTTCGCAGTTGTTCTCTCTGTGAGTATGTGTTTGTGTGAGATTGCGTGAAATCCAATTGGTAGTGTGGCGAAAAGGACTTTGCACAGATCCAAATACTCATCTGTGTGCGGAGTCCTTTTGTGCTGTACATTTTGTTAGGCGAATAATTGCTCATTGAATGGTCAATTGTTCGGGCCATGAGATTGAAATGTGCCCGACCAGAGTCCTGTGAATGAACCACAGTTTTACATATGCGAACTTACACCACATCTGTATTTACATATGTACAACGAGTGTGTAAATATCTGTGTGTGTGTGTGTGTGTGTGTGCGTGCGTGAATTAGAGTTCGTTTTTAGTGAAAACAAAAGATGGCACATTCATTCATCGGATGTGGTTGGATTGGTCATTTCGAATTTCTGTGAGTGGTGTGTGTGCTTGAGTGTGTGTGTGCTTGTGTCTGTGTGGATAAAAACGATTATTTACAATTTTCAAATCACATTTCCAATATACAATTTATATAGATTTGTGGATTTGAAATTGGATGATGATGTGTGGCATCAGTTGTTTGCATTCGGTTAATGTGTTTTTGAATTGGAAATTGAAATCAATTATTTTGTTCTGTGATTTGCTAGAGTCGACTAACTTCATCCATTATCGACATCAATATTTTACAAGCCATCAATACTGGAATAATAAAAATTGCTGCTCTGCGGACGAGAATTGTGCGCCTGTTCACTAAGAGTCCTCGATACATTGGCCTTTAATATTTTAAACGAAATATGTAATTATGTAGCCAATTAAAAGCTCTTAAATAATATTTGTTAAACCACGCCACAATTTCAGAAGATATCCAAACGGTTTAAGATTTTGACAAAAATCAACACGTTTCTCTAATGATAATACACTTCGAACGAAGTATGCCAACCATAAAATTTCATCTTTTGTACATTAATATGCATTTAATACGTTCCTTTTAATATATACTTTAAAGGGTAAAGTAATGTTGGATCAGATTTTTTAATAACGATCTAAGAGTTATTTGTGACTTTTTGTTCCTAAGAAATGTTTTTGCCAAAAATGGCTTTCAGCCTATTTCTTGATTATTACAGGATTATAGTTTAATATCATGATATAATCTTCGTAACTACCTATCAATACGTGTGTCTTATAGGGACATATACGTTATTTCTTTTCTTATATTGATGTATCGGTCTATAAACTTTAAAGAAATTTATTTTTTTAATTTAATTTATTTTTTAATTTATTTTTTTCAGATAGTTCTATAGAAATAGTCTGCGAAATTAGTTTTGTATAGAAAATTTCATCAAAATTGCTTATTTTTTAATAAAGGGTTTTCCAACAAGAGGTGTTATTTTGGTATTCAAAGAAAAATGCCAGTTTTTGAGATAAATTATCGGATGTTTATTTCATAACATCAGCCAAATGGCCACCACGACAACGCTTACAGGACCATATCCTTTTCATGAAATTTTCCATAAACAAATCGCAAAGTGGCTGCCCTATGTCCTCGATAGCCTCACGAATTCTATCTTTGAGGTCTTTAATCGACGCTGGGCTGTTGGCGTATACCTTATCTTTCATGTGGCCCAAAGGAAGAAGTCGCAAGGTGTTAAATCACAAGATCTCGGTGGCCAATTGTGATCACCTCTTCGAGAGATAACACGGTCCGGAAACTTTTCCCGTAACGGAGCAATGGTTTCGTTGCTTGTGTGGCACGTAGCGCCGTCTTGTTGAAAGTAAACGTTGTCCAGATCAATACCATCCAACTCCGACCATAAAAAATCATTAATCATCTCTCGATAGCGCAATCCCATCACCGTAACTGTTGATCCAACCTCATTTTCGAAAAAGTAAGGTCCAATGACCCCGCCGGACCATAAACCACACCAAACAGTCACACGTTGAGGATGGAGAGGCTTCTCAACAATAACTCTTGGGTTTTCCGAGCCCCAGATGGGGCAATTTTGCTTGTTGACGTAGCCACGTAGGTGGAAATGGTATCGTATCGTTTTTTGTTCGATCGTTGTTTGATCGTTTTTTATCGTTCGATGATCGTGTATCGTTCCATTTTTGGTAATGGCGTAGTTTCTACTTCTCAAATGTCAAAGAATAAAAGCTTCTAAAGTGACAGCTACCGAAATACCGGGTGATTCAAAATAACACCTCTTGTTGGAAAACCCATATCGAAATTTTAGTTTTTCAGAATATTTCAGCTAAAATGTACATATCGCTCACTCACTTCAAGAGTGACATAACTCAAAATTTAAAAATTTTGAGGTTGTCTTACGAAAATCTGAATTTTGCAAATGTCCATAAAATAATCTCAGCGAAATTTGGTCTATAAGTAAACAACCCTATTTCATGTTACTTATCTATTTATACGGACTTAAAGTTACACATCTTGGCAATTTTCAATTTTGAGTTATGTCACTCTTGAAGTGAGTGAGCGATATGTTTTTAAACAAGTAACAAAGTTCAGTCGGATAAACTGACTTACGAATCCCCTCGCCCATCTGCGAACTTAGCTTGAGAGGGCGAAAAATATTATCGAATACCAAATTTGGAGTTAATCGGTTACTACATTCGAGATATATCGTGCTCACCAGCCAGCAGACAGACACACAGACAGGTGGACATTGCTAAAATGACATACTCAAATCGAATTTCCCGCAAACATACTTGGAATTGCAGGTCACTCCTTTGTTGTGTTACACTTTTGGTTCGTAGCAAATGATATATACCCACCTCTGTAAGGTGAAGTGAAAAAAAATGTCGGAAATGTAAGAAATTGCATTTCTGAAGAAATTTTAAAATTTCGACAACATACCACTTTTATAGACATTGGTGTAATCGGGCGATTAAAGGTAATTGGCCAGATTAGGATAACCGGATAAAAGGTCATTGATTGGATTGACGATCTTTTGCCGGACTAAGGACCATTGGTCAGATTTAATGACCATTAACCGGATTAAAAGTTTTTTATCGGATTAAAAGTCGCTGGTCGGACCGTTTAAGAAATATTGGTGTAATTTCCCGGAGAAATAAAATGTTCTTGGAAAAATATAATTCGACAAACGTTCTGCAAAAATGCAGTTTTGTCAAAAATTAACAAAAAGCAATTTTTGACAACCAAAAGTGTAACACATGAAAGGAGTGACCTAATACCCTAAGTATGTTCAGCGGAAATTCGTTTTGGGTCATTTTAAGTCGTTTAAGCAATGTCCGTCCGTCCGTCCGTCTGTCGCACGATAACTCTCGAAAGGATTAACCGATTTACTTCAAATTTGGTACGCGGTAATATTGTTCTCTATCTCCGACTAAGTTCGAAGATGGGCCATATTGGTCCACTCCTTCTAGTACCTCCCCCCAAAAAGGGTTAATATTTTGTGAAATATTGATTCTTTAATAACTTCTATACTACTTACTCGAATCTTCTCAAATTGCAAACATAGTATTAGTTTATTAGCCGCTACCAGCTCGAGGAAAATGGTAATTTTGCACCAAAAGTTAACAGCTTATAACTGTAATGTGCATACAAATACTTGAAATTTCGTACAGTGTAATGCTTTTATAGTAACAACAGTCTAGAGAAAAGTGGCCGTAATAGAATTTCGACGAAATTTTTTATAAAAATAGAATTTCGACGAAATTTTCTATAAAAATGCAATTTCGACAAAGATTCATGTAAAAATGCAATTTCGACGAAATATTCTACAAAAATGTAATTTTGAAAAAATGTTTTACAAAAAAGAAACTTTAACATAATTTTCTATAAAAATTTAAGTTCTACGAGATTGTATACCAAAATTTAATTTCGACGAAGTTTCCACCAAAATGCTATTTTGTGGAAATTTTCTACAAGAATTCTATAAAGTTTTGTTTAAAAATGTAATTTCTACATAATTTTCTATAAAATTCTTTTTGACGAAATTTCCTATGAAAATGCAATTTCGAAATTTTTTTATAAAATTGCAAAATTTTCTATAAATATTTAATTTCTAGGAAATTTTCTACAAAAATGTAATTTCGACATGAATTTCGACAAAATTCATATACAATTTACTACAAAAATTACATTTTAAGAAATTTTTTACAAATTAGTAATTTTGAAAACATTTTCTAAAAAAATTGAAGTTCTACGAAATTTTTTACAAAAAAGCAATTTTGACGAAATTTTCCATAACGAATGATATGATAAAAATGCGATTTCGACAACATACGAGTATAAGAATGCAATATCATTTATTTCCACGAAATTTCCAATTAAAATGCAGTTTCGAAGAAATTTTTTATAAAAATGCAATTTCGACGAAATTTTCTGCAATAATACAAATTTTACTATAAAAATTTAATTTCGAAGAAATTTTCCACTTATACAAAAATGTAGTTTTGAAGCCAGAAATATCATGTAAATGAAAATTCAGAGAAATTTTATACAAAAATGCAATTTCGAGGAAATTTTCTACAAAACATGATTTGACAACATTTTCTATTAAAAAGTAAGTTCTATGAAATTGTTTAAAAATTCTAATTTTGACAAAGTTTCCACAAAAAGTGCTATTTTGTACAAAAATGCTACTTCATTCCTACAATAATTTCGACAAAATTTTCATTTCGACGAAATTTCCTATGAAAATGCAATCTCGAAGACATTTTTTATAAAAGTGCAATGCACATATTTCTTTTTATAAAATGGCAATTTCGACGAAATTTTTTATAAAAATTCCAAAAAAAATGTTCTATAAAAATTTAATTTCGAGGAAATTTTCTACAAACATATAATTTCGACGAAAATGCATGTACAAATTTCGATAAAGTTTTCTACAAAAATTAGATTTTGAGAAAATTTTCTAGAAGAGTATAATTTTGACATTTTCTACAAATATTTAAGTTCTACGGAATTTTTACAAAAATGCAACTTTGACGAAAATTTCCACATTTTCTACAAAAATGCTCGATGAAGTTTTCTATGAAAATGTAATTTTGACAACATTTTCTCTAAAAATAGAATTTCGACGAAATTTTCTATAAAAATGCAAATTCGTTTATTTCGACGAAATTTCCTATTAATTTCGAAGAAATTTTTTATAAAAATGAAATTTCGTCGAATTTTTTTATAAAAATGCAATTTCGACGAAATTTTCTGCAAGAGTACAACAATTTCTATAAAAATGTAACTTCTAGAAAATTATCTACAAAAGAGTAATTTTAACAACATTTTCTATAAAAAATGCAATTTCCACAAAGTTTGTTACAAAAATGTCTATTTTGTATAAATGTTGTACGAAAATGCTACTTCACTTCTATCAAAATGCATTTTCGACAAAATTTTCTATATTAATTCATTTCTACAAACATGTAATTTCGACGAAAATTCATGAACAAATTTCGATAAAATGTTCTACAAAACTTAGATTTTGAGAAAATGTTCTACAAAAATCTAATTCTGACAACATTTTCTACAAAAATTTAAGTTCTACGAAATTTTTTACATAAATGCAATTTCGACGAAATTTTCCACAAATAATGATATTGGTCGAAATTTTCTACAAAAATGGTACTTCGATGAAGTTTTCTATAAAAATGCAATTTCGACAATATTTTCTATAAAAAATCATTTCGACGAAATTTCCTATGAAAATGCAATTTCAACGAAATTTCCTATGAAAATGCAATTTCGACGAAATTTCCTATTAAAATTAAAATGTTCGCCTGATAGTTGTGATTACTTATTTATACTTATTTTAACTATTTCAAACTTTTTGTTATATTAATTAATTAATTATTTATTATGGTTTAATTGTTGTAGAACATACCTGATGATGCAATTCAAAGAAATTGCGAAATATCGGATACAAATATGAATAATAAAAATATTTATTAAACCTAAACACTAGACCTCGAGCTTGACTATTATTTACATGAATTGGAAATGCAATTTCGTTTATTTCGACAATGCAAATTTTAAATCCGAGGAAATTTTCCACAAAAATGTAATTTTGACGACAATTCATGTAAAAATCCAATTTCGAAGAAATTTTCTACAAAAATGTAATTTGACAACATTTTCTATAAAAAAAAGTAAGCTCTACGAAATTTTTTAAAAAATCTAATTTCGACAAAGTTTTAAACAAAAAATGCTTTTGTGTAGAAATTTTGTACAAAAATGATACTCACTGCTACTCTACTTCATTTTTATAAAAAATAAATTTCGACAAAATTTTGTATAAAAAATCATTTCGACAAAATTTACTATTAAAATACAATCTCAAAGAAAGTTTTTATAAAATTGGAATTTCAGCGATTTTTTTTTTTAAATGGAATTTTGATAAAAATTTGCATAAAAAAACAACAGACGAAAATGCATGTAAAATGCAAAAAAAATATACATTTTCTATAAAAACAGAAGATGTAAGACATTCTTAACAAAACGCAAACTTTGACGAATTTTCTAAAAAATGAAAATTCGTTGAAATTGTCTACAAAAATTATATTTCGATTAATTTTCTATACAAATGCACTTTTGCAAAATTTCTTAGAAAATAAATTTCGTTTCGGATATATACAAATATCACGACATTTTTAATAAGAGAACATATCATATAAAAAAGAAATGTGTACAAACTTTTACATATAAAAAAGGAAATTCGACGAAAATTTTTAGGAAAATATTTTATATATAAAATTTGTTATCTGGTGAAATTTTCAGTTATACAAATTTTCTATAAATATGTATTTTCGTCGTAATTTTGAATGACATGAAATCTACACAAAAATTTCCAATAACATTATATTTTTACGAAATTTTCTAAAAAAATAAAATTTTAGCGTAATATTAAAAGAAATAATTTTTGAGATTTTTCTAACAAAATTAAATTTATAAAATTTTATAAAAAATAAAATTTCGACAATTCTTAATAGGTTTGGGAGAGATTTAAAGAATCACAAATTAAGTAGTCTTCATATTTTTCTAACATATTTTTGCATCCCATCAGCGGTTTCAAAGATATCTTACAAGATATTTTGAAAGATCCCATTTTTTGAGAAAATTTTAATAATATTTTAATAAAAACCTCTTAAAACAATTTATATATTTTTAATATTTTACGCGTACCGTAACGATTGATCAGTCATGAATAAAATGAGGCATTTCTGAGGTAATATTGATATGTTAATCGTATCAATAATTCCCGAAAATTACTTTTACATATAAAAAAGGAAATTCGACGAAATTTTCTAGGAATATATTTTATATATAAAATTTGTTATCTGGCGAAATTTTCAGTAATACAAATTTTCTATAAATATATATTTTCGTCGTAATTTTGAATAACATAAAATCTACACAAAAATTTCCAATAACATTATATTTTTACAAAACTTTCTAATAAAATAAAATTATAGCGTAATATTAAAAGAAATAATTTTTGAGATTTTTTTAACAAAATTAAATTTATAAAATGTTACAAAAAATAAAAATTCGACAATTCTTAATTGGTTTGGGAGAGATTTAAAGAATAACAAATTAAGTAGTCTTCATATTTTTCTAATATATTTTTGCATCCCATCAGTGGATGCAAAATATCTTAGAAGATATTGCGAAAAATGAGAAAATTGTAATAATATTTTAATAAAATCCTCTTAAAACAATTTATAGTCATGAATAAAATGAGGCAATTCTGAAGAAAATCGATGCATAATTTAAAAAGTTTTTGTAGTTTTTTTGCGTTACTCGTATCAATAATTCTCGAAAATGAGAGTACATGACCCCATACAGTTTGACAAGTACATACGAAAATAATTTCCCCATAACTTCTGCGGCAATCATCTAAATATCTTCAAATTCTCTTCATATAGACTTCCAAGTTTATAGTCTGACAAAAAAGAAGAAAAAAGCCCACAAAAAATTCCAAATTGATTTTTTTGCATTTATCACAAAGTGAAGATATACCCTATTCGGTCGGTCTACTCGACTGAAAATTAAAAGTTTCATTCAAATATGAATATGTATGTATATGGCCACCAATTGCATAGCTTTCATTATCGTTATTAGCAACTTCCGACTTATAATGGACTCTAATGACTGCAGTACTTCACTCAACGACCAATAATTCAATCTGCAGTCTTAGTGTTGCCACGGCCACCGGACAAATATTTATGCACAATCTATTGTGGCTGGCATACGACGCATTTGTCTTGATTTAATCTCACTCAATCCCATTTCGCCATGTTTCTCATCATCCGTTTCCGTTATGAAATCCTCTTTAACTAATGACAAACATTAGTGGTTGATTCGTGTCCGTCCGTCCCTCCGTCTGTCCATCCGAGTGGCTGCCCTCCGGCGCAGTTTGAAGAGGTTGAAGAGATTGAAGCGCGTGTGGCGGGTGACAAAAGAATTTATGGCTTACAAACAATTGCATTTATAACGAAACAATAGCAATGGCAACAGCGGCAGTGGCAGTGGCAACATTATAATCTTGGCTAAATAAAAATGGCAACAAAAGAACCAAGACACGCAACATCTCATCATTCGACAATGACTGTTGTCATCGCCTTCATCTCGTACTCGTTGCCTTCCTCATCAGCAACATCATCGCCATCATCATTATAAACTTTATCAAGAAAATGACAATCATCAGGCAAATAAAAATTCTTAAAATAACCCGGAAAATGGACCAACCACCGCAGTCGTAACTAAAAGTGTGGAAAAGTCATCACAAACATCGTCAAGGGAGTGATAATCAGTTGAAAATGATGTTTTCTTTATGGCAAAAGTTTCTTAATATTGTTTCTTCTTTTTTTCGAGGTTTTTAATAGAGACGAACAAACAAGAAGAACATCTATGAGAGAAAATTAAAAAGAAAATAAATTGATTAAAGTTGAAAGTGACAGATTTCATGACATTCGATGAGATTTGAAAATAACAAGTTCATTGTCTTTATTATTATTACGACTTTGTTTTTTGTAATTCCCATAAAGATGAAAATAATGACTGATCGTGATTTATTTATACATTGAGAGAAAAATAGGTTCGTTAATGCATTTTTGTTGCTACAAAAGAATATCTCCTTCACCCAGCTACACGCTATGTAGCATAGTAGAGGAACTCAAATCAGTTGGGAAGGGCAAAGGTCAGGCGGAGCCGACTATATCATATCCTTCACCACCCTATTTGAGCAGAATATGAAGAAATATTGTCAGGATTAATAAATGTTGTTTTTCTGATAATAATAAAACAAAACTGTTAAATAATAAAATCTATTAAAAAAAAATACATTTGATAGCGCTGAAGTTCAAAATCGTTCAAATATATGTATATACGGGGGTTGTATCTAAATATGAACCGATTTTTTCTAAATTAGATCACGATTCCGAAAAAAATTAATGTTAAATTTTGAAAAAAAATTTATACAAATATAGTTTGGACGAATATTTCTGTAATAATGTAATTTCGACGTTATTTCTTATAAAAGTGAAATTTCAGGTATATGCAATTTCTTAAACAATGCAATGTAATTTTGACAAGATTTCCTGCAACAACGGTATTTTTTATAAAATGCACTTTCAGAACATTTTCTATAAAAAAATAATTCTGTACCAAAGCAATTTTTATAAAAATGGAATTTTGACGACATTCTATAAAAAAGAAATTACGGCGAAATTTCCTATAAAATTCAAACTTCGACGAAATTTCCTAAAAAAAAATGCAAATACGAAGAAATTTCCTATAAAAATACAATTTCGACGATATTTTCTCTAAAAATGCAAATTCGGCGATATGTTCTAAAAAATGCAAATTCGACGATATTTTCTGTGAAAATGAAAATTCGGCGAAATGTTCTATAAAAATGCTAATCCGGCGAAATTTTATATAAAATTGGAAATTTTGCCAAATTTTTTATAATAAATCCAATATGATTTTTGCATAAAAATACAATTTCGACGAAAATTTCTATAATAACGCAATATAGACGAAATTTTCTATAAAAGTTAAATTTCGTCGGAAATTTCAATAAAAATACAATTTTGACGAAATATTATATAAAAATTTTCTGTAAAATAAAATTTGGATGGAAGTTTCTATAAAAATGTGACTGCGACGAAATGTTCTATAAAAATATGTCGGAGAAATTTTCTATAATAATGCAATTTCGATGAATTTCTTTTAAAAGCCCAATTTTGACGGATATTTCTATAAAAATGCAATTTTGACGAGATTTTGTATAAAAATGTAATTTCAACGAATTTTGTTTTACAAAAATCCAACTTTGACCAAATCTATATATATAAAAATGGAAAAATGTTTGTATGTATGTATGTAAGTATGTATGTATGTAAGTATGTATGTATGTAATTATGTATGTATGTAAGTATGTATGTATGTGTTTTATAGACGCTAAAACCACTGGACCGATTTTAAAATTTTTTCTTTTGTTTGAAAGCTATTTGGTCTGAGATGGTTTTGGGAAAAAAAAATTTTGCAAATAGTGGGCGGGGAAAATGTGGGCGTGGCAAATCGTTTGTTTGTTTGTTCCGTATAGACGTCTAAACGGCTAGACCGATCATCTTGAAATTTTCACAGAATGTACATGTGTAGGGGGTGCTGAAAATAGGGTACTTGAATTTTCGATATATCAAGTGGGCGTGGACCCGCCCATATGGGTCCAATTTTGATATTGAGAAAAAATTTTAGCTAGAGTGCTGAAATTTTCTGTGTATGCATTTAGTGGCATATTATGTGAATTTTCCAAAAATGGGCGGAATCGGACCAATGGGCGTGGCCCCGCCCATATAAGCCAAATTTTGAGATATGTTGCACAATTTGTTAGCGAGAGTGCTGAAATTTTATGTATATGTATATGGTGGCAGTCTACGTGATTGGTCCGTGGCCCCGCCCACATAGACCAAATTTTGAAATTTTGATATCTTGCACCATTTGCTAGCGGGAGTGCTGCAATGTTGCGTATATGTATCTGGTGGCATTCTACGTAATTGGTCAAAAAATGGGCGGGATCGGACCAATAGGCGTGGCCCCGCCCATACAAGCCAAATTTTTAAATTGAGATATCTTGCAGAATTTGATAGCGAGAGTGCTGCAATTTTGTGTATATGTATATAGTGGCAGTCTACGTGATTGGTCCAAAAATGGGCGGGATCAGAACAATGGGCGTGCCCACCCCCCCATATAAGGCAAATTTTGAAATTGAGATATATTGCACAATTTTGTACCGAGAGTGCTGTAATTTCGTGTATAAATATCTGGTGATAGTCTACGTGATTGGTCCAAAAATGAGCGGCATCGAACCAATGGGTGTGGCCACGTCCATATAAGCCAAATTTTGAAATTAAAATATCTTGCACAATTTATTATCGAGAGTGCTGCAGTTTTGGACATATGTATCTGATGTACGTAAATGGCCCAAAAGGGTTGGGATCGGACCAATGAGCGTGGCCCCACCCTTATAAGCAAATTTCTGAAATTGAAATACCTTGAACAATTTGTTAGCGAGAGTGTTGTAATTTAGTAAATATGCATTTGATGGCAGTCTACGTAATTGGTTCAAAAATGGACGGGATCGGAAATCTCAATCTGGGGCAACGAAGTGGACCGGGTCCAGCTAGTTTCCTATAAAAATGGAATTTCGATGAAATTTTTTATTAAAATAAAATTTCGAAGAAATACAAATTCGAAAAAAAATTCTATAATAACGCAATTTAGTTTTTTTTTAAAATTTTTAATAAAAGTAAAGTCTAATTTAGACGTAATTATCCCCTCACCTTAGAGAGGAGGGTATACGAGTATATCATTTGCTACGTGCCAAAAGTGTAACACATCGAAGGAGTGACCCTAAGTATGTTCGGCGGAAATCCGTTTTGGGTCATTTTAAGTCATTTTATAAATGTCCGTCCGTCCGTCTGACTGTCTGTCTGCTGGCTGGTGCGCACGATAACTCTCGCAAGGAGTAACCGATTGACTTAAAATTTGGTGGGCGGTTATATGTTTCTCTATCTCCGGCTAAGTGCGAAGATGGGCCATATTGGTCCACTCCTAGTACCTCCCCCACAAAGGGTTAACTTTTAGTGAAATACTGATTCTTTCATACCTTCTATACTACTTACTCGAATCTTCTGAAATTGCACATATAGTATTAGTTTGTTGGTCGCTAACACGTCACACAACAAAGTTAACTTATAACATACCAATACTTGAAATTTTGTACAGTATAATGCTTTTAGAGTCCAGAGAAAAATGGGCGTTATTGTGGCGCCCCTTTTGGTAGCTCCCACACAAATGGACCTTTTGTACCAAAAGTAAACAGCTTCTAACATTAATACCAGTGCATACAAATACTTGAAATTTCGTACATTGTAATGCTTTTATAGCATCTAGAGTCCAGAGAAAAGTGACCGTTATTGGCACGCCTTAACAGATTTTTACTTTAATACCAGTGAATACAAATACTTGCAATTTTGTACGGTGTAATGCTTTTATTTAATAGTGCATTTCGACGTATTTTCTTATAAAAGCCCAAATTTGAAGAAATTGCTATAAAAATGGAATTTAGAGAGGATTTTGTATATAAATTTAATTTCGGTGAATTTTGTTTTACAAATATCCAACATGGAAGAAATTTCCTATAAAAATGCAATTTCGACGAGCTTTTTTTATAAAAATGAAATTTTGACAAAATTTGTTATAACCAGTAAGGGAAGGCAGAAAGTCGGGCGGGGCCGACTATATAATACCCTACACCTCCCTAACAATGCCGTAAGGGTCATTGCCATAATAATTTGGAATAATTGGTAAATGGGTAGAAACATATTATTTAATTCCGAAATGATAATCGCTAAATTAAGCAATATTCGTTCCTAAATTAAGAAACATCTTTCTGGAAAATTTTAATGATCGGAAGTAAAATACAACTTCTATAGCGGTTTGATACCAAATCAGGAGGAACATATATATGGAGCTTTAATATAAATCTGAGCCGATCTTCCCTGAATACTCATTCATGTAAAAAGACCTCCTTCTGTCGAATTTCGTACTGATCGGATATAAAATACAGTCTCTACGGCGCTTACAGGTCAAATCGGGGGTAACATATACATGGGTGTTATATCTAAATCTAAAAAGAGTTTCTCCGAATTTGGCAGTATTCCTTCATGTAGAAAGAAACCTCTTTTTGTCGACTTTCGCTCTGATCGGATATAAAATAACATTTTTACAGCACTCACATGTCAAATCGGGGGTAAGTATATATGGGGGCTATATCTAAATCTGAACCGATTTCTTCCAAATTTAAAAGTGTTCATTCATATAATAGGAAACCTCTTTCTGCCGAATTTCGCACTGATCGGATATAAAATACAGTTTTTACAGCGCTTACATGTCAAATCGGGGGTAACATATATATGGGGGCTATATCTAAATCTGAGCCGATTTTCTCCGAACTTACCAGTATTCCTTCATGTAATAAGAAACCTCTCTTTGCCGAATTTCGCACTGATCGGATGTAAAATAAAATTTTTACAGCGCTTACATGTCAAATCGGGGGTAACGTATATATGGGGGCTATATCTAAATCTGAACCGATTTCTTCCAAATTTAACAGTGTTCATTCATATAATAAGAGACCTCTTTCTGCTAAATTTCATACTGATCGGATGTAATATAATAGATTTTTCAGCGCTTACATGTCAAATCGGGGGTAACGTATATATGGGAGCTATATCTAAATCTGAACCGATTTCTTCCAAATTTGTCATTGTTCATTCATATAATAACAAACCTCTTTCTGCCGAATTTCAGACTGATCAGATATAAAATAAAGTTTTTACAGCGCTTACATGTCAAATCTGGGGTAACATATATATGGGGGCTATATCTAAATCTGAACCGATTTTAACCAAATTCAATAGGGATCGTCCTTATATATGTGTAAAGTTTCGTCGAGATCGGACTTTGATTACAAGAATACATGCACAGACACGGGCAGACGGACATACGGACAGACAGACAGACAGACGGACATAGCTAAATCAACTCAGAAAGTGATTCTAAGTCGATCGGTATAATAAACAATGGGTCTATTTCTTCTCCTTTTGGGTGTTACAAACAAATGCACAAAGTTATAATACCCTGTACCACAGTGTGGTATAGTGTATAAAAATTAAATGTTCTAAGGGTGTTTAAATTGTAAGGGCCGATGTTGAATGTGAACCACACCTAAACGCCAAGTTTTTTCTGCATTTCATTTGAAATTTCTCAATTTCACACTAACTCAATTTGAACCATGGAAAGATACACAATCGAGCAACGCGTTAAAGTTTTTTGAGCCTTTTACGAAAAGGGGCGCTCAAATCAAAATGCACTTCGTGATGTTTTTTTGATCAGCATAATCGACCAAATGTGTCCACAATCGGGAGAATTGTGCGCAAATTTTAGCAAACCGGGTCTGTAGGAGATGTGAAAACACCTGTGCATGCTCGCCCAGTTCGTTTGTGGCGGATTATGGGCTGGCGACGTCATCGGGCCATACTTCTTCGAGGCAGGTCAGGCAGTTACTGTGAATGGTGTTCGCTATCGTGAGATGATAACGAACTTTTTATGGCCCGAATTGGAAGATATGGACGTGGACAATATGTGGTTTCAACGGGGAAAACAATGGCTCTTTTGCGCAACAAATTCAATGGCCCTGTTATCTCACGTCGTGACGATGTCAATTGGCCGTTGGACTTCTTTCTTTGGGGTTATTTGAAAGAAAAGGTGTATGTCGATAAGCCAGCAACAATTCAAGAGCTAAAGGATGAGATAATTCGGCACATTAACGGCATAGAACCTCAATTATGCCTCAGCGTCATCGAAAATTTGGACCATAGGATGGAGGTGTGCTGTGCTGGCCATTGCTCAGTGAAAATTGTATTCTAGGGATCAAAATAAGAAACTTTGCCGAAGGAACCATACCTCTAAAACGAATTCTGATGTCCCGGAATTTGGGTCGAACTTTTGGGTAGGGGCAAATTTTGAAAAATCCAACTTTGACCCATTTAGAGTGCTTCAATCGAGTCCAAATGTATGACCGACCCCAACTAACTTTGGAGGCCCGACCCATCCATGTGGCACACCCTATGGAACCCCTTGGGGGTTCCAAACTTTTGGACTCGATTGGAGCACTATAAATGGGTCAAAGTGGGATTTTTTCCGGGACATCTGAATTCGTTTTAGAGGTATCGTTAGTTCGGCAAAGTTTCTTATTTTGATCCCTAGAATACGATTTTCACTGAGCACTTCACTGAGTGGGGGTCGGTCATACATTTGGACTCGATTGGAGCACTCTAAATGGGTCAAAGTGGGATTTTTTCCGGGACATCAGAATTCGTTTTAGAGGTATGGTTCCTTCGGCAAAGTTTCTTATTTTGATCCATAGAATACGATTTTCACTGAGCACTTCACTGAGTGGGGGTCGGTCATACATTTGGACTCGATTGGAGCACTCTAAATGGGTCAAAGTGGGATTTTTTCCGGGACATCAGAATTCGTTTTAGAGGTATGGTTCCTTCGGCAAAGTTTCTTATTTTGATCCCTAGAATACAATTTTCACTGAGCAATGGGCGATTTTTAAATCGACCCGCCCTAATGTACACACTGAGCTCAAAGGAGATGCCAAAAGTAACTATTCGATGTGTAGCCCGAGGTCAACTCGAACATAAAGCAGTGTTTTCAATTTTCTAAATCGTCTTCAATATATATCGTTTACCATTTACTGTGGTAAATTATCGATCGTAGTGAATTTAAATTCTGAGACTGTGATCAGTGTAGCAGTGACCAAAGCCATTTTCACACCTTCAGTATACAAAAAAAAAAAAGAGCTATGAATTTTCATGTTATGATATACATATGTTCTGATCTTTAATGGATGCAATATAACTTTGAGTGTTTTTTGAGCACTTGACCACAGTGACCACTTGATTGCAAGAGCTAAAAATCTGAACTTTTGCTTTATGAGTCATCTAACTTATGATATATGTACTGATCTTTAATTAATCCATTTTCACGTGCTTTATAAACCACGGACTATTCACATATTCGTTTTTTAGCCCATGTTCAGTTCTCGCGCTACCAAAAACTTTAATGCTTATCCTTTCAGAAGCCTCTTAAAATATACCAAGATAAAATAATATGTAGTACTATGTATTTAATTTATTATTTTGTGGATATGATTAGTATGGCGTGAAAAATGTAATTCTCGTGAACACAATGTATTTTCGAGAAATGAAATGTTCTTTCATACAACCGTAAAAAATTTTGCTCAAACTAAAATGATTGGAAGTACACATACCCAGCAAAATTTCCCATTACCAAATAACCTGACGGGTAAGCTAAATTCAAAACTAGTAACTGCTTATTATTTGGCCTCCCTTCGAATTATTTTTACATGTACATGTCATTGGAGGAAAGTGCTTCCACTCAAGCATACAGGCAGCTGAAAAATAACCACTTACCCCCACGCTTCCAATTATCCAAAAAGTAAGCGTGGACAAAAGAAATAATTTTAGGAGTGGGTTTGTGTGGTAGTGGATATTTCCTAGTTGCTATTGTTTGCTCACCACCATCAGTGGTGGAATGTGGTGAGAAAGTAGAAGAGCGTAACATTGGGAAGAGCGTAACATTGGGTAGAGCGTATAATTGGGAGAGAGTAGTTATCAATTGTTGTCGTCATAAGACGAAAAATTTCACTTGCCGGGAGGTGGGATTGAACTCGCGACCTCATGGTTTCGTAGTTTAGCACCACAACCACTGGCCTACCTCGCGATTCATAGACAAATCGCTAAATAATCAAGTACAAAAATATAACCCATCAAAATCTTCCTAAGTAAATGTCGTTACCAGATGCATTACCAGGTAATGATATCTCATTATCGCCAGCATTACTTTCGGTAAATAAATAACAACTAAATAAATAATGACAAAAATAAGTTATTATTAGTCATCTAATTTGAATTTTCAAACTTTTCTTTAAATGATTTAAATGAATACAAGCTACAACGTATATACGTAAATCAGTTAAGAAAAAATCATAAATCGTAAATCATTTAAAGACAAGTTTATAACTTAAAATAAGATTTTCTAACTTAGATTACTAGCAATAACTTACTTTTGTCATTATTTTGTTAGTCGTTATTTATTTACCGAAAGTAATGCTGGCGATAATGAGATATCATTACCTGGTAATGCGATTGGTAATGACATGTACTTACCAAGATTTTGCTGGGTATTTCTACAATTCCATTCTTGTGGTAAGATTTTCTATCTCCATTTTCCTTCGTTTAGGGAGTTTCAATATGTAAAGTTTTTTTAATCTCAGTTTTTCATTGCAATATTTTTCAGCTTAAAAAGTTTATATCACAATCACGGGCACTAGTTTTTCTATAAAAAAATAAATTTCCACGACATTTTCTATAAAAAATTTAATTTAGACGGAATTTCCTACAGAAGCAATTTCGACGACATCTTCGATAAAAAATTTAATTTTGTCGAAATTTACGACACAAATGTAATATCGACAAAATTTTGTATGACAGTAGAATTTTGACAGTATCTTCAAAAATATAATATCAACGAAAATTTCTAAAAAAATGTACAAAATTTTGTATATGAATTAAATTTTTATAAAAATGAATATTAGACGACATTTTCTATAAAAATCAATTTCAATAAAATTTTCTAAAAAATGAGAGATTTCAACAAAATATTTCAAATGTAATTTCTTCGAAAATTTTTAAAAAAGTCTATTTGGCGAAAGGTTCAAGAAAAAATTAAATTTTTACGATATTTTGTAAATAACACATTTTAGTTAAATTTTCTACATTACAAATTTTAACTAATTTTGTATGAACAATATATCAGTTGCTATAAAATGTCATTTAGATGACATTGTCTAGTCAAAAAAATTACCACATACAAAGTTTGAACTCAATATGTTACCGCTTTCGAATGTTATCGTGCGGACATTGCCTAAATGACTGATAATGCCCTAAGACGGATTTTTGCTAAACGTACTTAGGGTTTCTGTTCACTCCTTCTATACATACCCTTATCCACTAACGCGAGGTTATAACGATTCTGAGCACTCTTTTGACTATTTAGAAATATTTTATGTCCAGGTACGAGCATGATGGCAAACTTATTTAAAATACCTCCCTATGCGCATCATTCCAATGATGTTGTTGAGAATATTTGCGGAACAGTAATGTTTTTTTGTTATTAATTTGAGTGGAGTTGTTATTCCCTCACTTATTTTGTGCACAATTTCAAACATTTACTTCTACGGGTACTTGTTTGTGTGAGCATAAATTATAATTTAAAATCCTCGACCATTCGTAACTTCGCGACAGCAAAGTTGGCCCTTGTGTCAACAGAAACAAACAAAGAGTGTTTTGTGAAAAGTCGAAGAAACTTCTCGTATAAGAAAAGACATACAAAAGGAATAAACGCAAAAGTTTCTTTGAAACCTAATTTAGCAAAAATCAGATTAAAATGTTTGCAGAAAAAACGCACTCGCAAAACAGCAATTATTCTTTTAATCCTCAGTTTTTCTTCATTACCAAACCCCTCCAAAAATTCCACTTTAGGGGGGCAAATCCTTGGCCGAAAACGAAGTTACTGCCAGATTGCCAAGGGCGTGTGGAATGTCGCTAAAGGTGAACGGCACAAGATGATGACGTAATAAAGCGAACAAAAAAAGTTGAATTGTGGCAACAGATAAGTTTGGTCCTTGTTAATGAATTTAATCCTTTGTACAAAAAGTGGAAAACAAAAGTTTTTGTTTTTGCAATAAAACAATACAATTATAGTAAGTTACCTTTGTGTTTTTCGGAGATAATTTAATGTTGTGCTTTTATTTGCTGATTCATTAAAGTACATTTCTTAAAATTTTGTTATATTCAAACCACTTTCCTGAAATCTTTTTTTTTGTGTTGATTGAGGCATACAATTTTATGAAACCAAAACAACAACAAAATAGTGGTAAAATTTGTTAAACCTGTTTTAACTCCACTTTTCATAGAATGTACCCTTCCCTTTAGTATTAAAAAAGTATAAGGGCTACCAATGTTGGAAATATCACATTCACTTAGAGGCAGTGGTTTAGTAACTGTCGGTAAAACAATTATGAAATAAACAATTTTTTTCATAACCATCTATACAAATTACGTTTCGACGAACTTTTCAATAATAATTAAATTTCAACGGAATTTTCTATAAAAATAAAATTTTGAGGAAAAATAAAAAATTCAGACGAAATTTATCCAATAAAAAATTTAAATTCGGAAAAAAATTATAAAAATATTCTGATCGACGAAATTTTCTATAAAAATAGAATTTTTACGAAATTTTCTACAAAAAAAAGAATTTTGACGAAATTTTCTACAAAAATAGAATTTCAACAAAATTTTCTAAAATATAGAATTTCGAGGAAATTTTTTATAAAAATATTCTAATAAAAATAGAATTTCGAGGAAATATTCTTCAAAAAAAAAAGAATTTCGAGGAAATTTTCTACAAAAGATAGAATATCGAGGAAATTTTCTACAAAAAATAGAATTTCGAGAAAAATTTCCACAAAAAATGGAATTTCGAGAAATTTTCTACAAAAAATAGAACTTCGAGGAAATTTTTTACAAAAAATAGAACTTTGAGGACATTTTCTACAAAATATAGAACTTCGAGGCAATATTCTACAAAAACAAGAATTTCGAAGAAATTTTCTACAAAAAATATAATTTCGAGGAAATCTTCTACAAAAAATAGAATTTCGAGGAAATTTTCCACAAAAAATAGAATTTCGAGGAAATTTTCTACAAAAAATAGAATTTCGAGGAAATTTTCTACGAAAAATAGAATTTAGAGGAAATTTTCTACAAAAAATAGAATTTAGAGGAAATTTTCTACAAAAAATAGAATTTAGAGGAAATTTTCTACAAAAAATAGAATTTCGAGGAAAATTTCTATAAAAATAGAATTCCGACGAAATTTTCTATAAAAATAGCATTTCGAGAAAATTTTCTCTAAAAATAGATTTTCAACGAAATTTTCTATAAAAATAGCATTTTGAGAAAATTTTCTATAAAAATAGCATTTCGAGGAAATTTTCTATAATAATAGAATTTCGACGAAATTTTCTATAATAATAGTATTTCGACGAAATTTTCTGTTAAAATAGAATTTAGACAAAATTTTCTATACAAAAAGAATTTCGACGAAATTTTCTATACAAAATGAATTTCGACGAAATTTCTATACAAATAGAATTTCGAAGAAATTTCTATACAAATAGAATTTCGAAGAAATTTCTATACAAATAGAATTTCGAAGAAATTTCTATACAAATAGAATTTAGACGAAATTTCTATACAAATAGAATTTCGACGAAATTTCTATACAAATATAATTTTGCTGAAATTTTCTATACTAATAGAATTTCGACGAAATTTTCTATACTAATAGAATTTCGACGAAATTTTCTATAAAAATAGAATTTCGACGAAAATTTCTATAAAAATATAATTTTGACGAAAATTTCTATAAAAATAAAATTTCCACGAAATTTCTATACAAATAGAATTTCGTCGAAATTTCTATACAAATAGAATTTCGACAAAATTTCTATACAAATAGAATTTTGCTGAAATTTTCTATAATAATAGAATTTCGACGAAATTTTCTATAATAATAGAATTTCGACGAAATTTTCTATTAAAATAGAATTTAGACGAAATTTTCTATAAAAATAGAATTTCGACGAAATTTTCTATAAAAATAGAATTTCGACGAATGTTTCTATTAAAATGGAATTTCGACGAAATTTTCTATAAAAATAGAATTTCGACAAAATTTTCTATAAAAATAGAATTTCGACGAAATTTTCTATAAAAATAGAATTTCGACGAAATTTTCTATAAAAATAGAATTTCGACGAAATTTCCTATAAAAATAGAATTTCGACGAAATTTCCTATAAAAATAGAATTTCGACGAAATTTCCTATAAAAATAGAATTTCGACGAAATTTCCTATAAAAATAGAATTTCGACGAAATTTCCTATACAAATAGAATTTCGACGAAATCTTCTATAAAAATAGAATTTCGACGAAATTTTCTATAAAAATAGAATTTCGACGAAATTTTCTATAAAAATAGAATTTCGACAAAATTTTCTATAAAAATAGAATTTCGACGAAATTTTCTATAAAAATAGAATTTCGACGAAATTTTCTATAAAAATAGAATTTGAACGAAATTTTCGATAAAAGTAGAATTTTGACGAATTTTTCTATAAAAATAGAATTTCGATGAAATTTTCTATACACATAGAATTTCGATGAAATTTTTTATACAAATAGAATTTCGACGAAATTTTCTATACAAAAAGAATTTCGACGAAATTTCTATACAATTAGAATTTTGACAAAATTTCTTTACAAATAGAATTTCGACAAAATTTCTATACAAATAGAATTTCGACGAAATTTCTATACAAATAGAATTTCGACGAAATTTCTATACAAATAGAATTTCGACGAAATTTCTATACAAATAGAATTTCGCCGTAATTTCTATACAAATGAAATTTCGACGAAATTTCTATACAAATAGAATTTCGACGAAATTTCTATACAAATAGAATTTCGACGAAATTTCTATACAAATAGAATTTCGTTGAAATTTTCTATACTAAAAGAATTTCGACGAAATTTTCTATAAAAATAGAATTTCGACGGAATTTTCTTTAAAATAGAAATTCGACGAAATTTTCTATAAAAATAGAATTTCGACGAAAATGTCTATAAAAATAGAATTTCGATGAAAATTTCTATAAAAATAGAATTTCGACGAAAATTTCTATAGAAATAGAATTTCGACGAAAATTTCTATAAAAATAGAATTTCGACGAAAATTTCTATAAAAATAGAATTTCGACGAAAATTTCTATAAAAATAGAATTTCGACGAAATTTTCTATAAAAATAGAATTTCGACGAAATTTTCTATAAAAATGGAACTTCGACTAATTTTCTATAAAAGTAGAATTTTGACGAATTTTTCTATAAAAATAGAATTTCGATGAAATTTTCTATACACATAGAATTTCGATGAAATTTTCTATACACATAGAATTTCGATGAAATTTTTTATACAAATAGAATTTCGACGAAATTTTCTATACAAAAAGAATTTCGACGAAATTTCTATACAAATAGAATTTTGACAAAATTTCTATACAAATAGAATTTCGACAAAATTTCTATACAAATAGAATTTCGACGAAATTTCTATACAAATAGAATTTCGACGAAATTTCTATACAAATAGAATTTCGACGAAATTTCTATACAAATAGAATTTCGTTGAAATTTTCTATACTAAAAGAATTTCGACGAAATTTTCTATAAAAAATAGAATTTCGACGGAATTTTCTTTAATATAGAAATTCGACGAAATGTTCTATAAAAATAGAATTTCGACGAAAATTTCTATAAAAATAGAATTTCGACGAAAATTTCTATAACAATAGAATTTCGACGAAAATTTCTATAAAAATAGAGTTTCGACGAAAATTTCTATAAAAATAGAATTTCGACGAAAATTTCTATAGAAATAGAATTTCGACGAAAATTTCTATAAAAATAGAATTTCGACGAAAATTTCTATAAAAATAGAATTTCGACGAAATTTTCTATAAAAATAGAATTTCGATGAAATTTTCTATAAAAATGGAACTTCGACTAATTTTCTATAAAATAGAATTTCGACTAAATTTTCTATAAAAATAGAATTTCGACGAATTTTCTACAAAAAGGCAACTTTGACAAAAATTTCCTACAAAAATGCTATTTGGACAAAATCTATATTCGTATACGAGTATATAAAGAAGAATGTGTGTTTGTTTTTTTGTTGGTTTGTTTGTTTGTACCGTATAGGCGTCTAAACGGCTGGATCGATCTTCTTGAAATGTTCACAGAATGTACATGTGTAGGGGGTGCTGAAAATAGGGTACTTGCATTTTCGATTTATCAAGTGGGCGTGGACCCGCCCATGTGGGTCAAATTTTGATATTGACAAAATTTTTAAGCTAGAGAGCTGAATTTTTGTGTGTATGCTTTTAGTAGCAGATTATGTGAATTTTCCAAAAATGGGCTCTGCCAATATAAGAAACATTTTGAAATTTAAATATCTTGCACAATTTGTTAGCAAGAGCGCTGGTATTTTATGTAAATGTATTTGGTGGCAATATTCCTGATTGGTTCAAAACGAACGGGATCGCAAATCTAAATCTGGGGCAACGAAGTGGACCGGGTCCAGCTAGTTTTCTATAAAATGTAATTTTGACGAAATTTTCTGACGAATTTTGTAATATATAAAAAATACAATGTTGCAAAAATTTTCTATTAAAATGTAATTTCGTCAAAATTTTCTATAAAATACAATTTAGACGAAATTTTCTGCAAAAACGCAAAGTTTAAGAAATTTTTTTACAATGAATTTCGACAAAGTTTTCTATAAAAATGAATTTTGGACGAAGTTTTCAATAAAAATTCAACTGCGACGAAGCTCGAAATTGCGAAGAAATTTTTTGAAAAATGCAATTTGGAGAACATTTTCTATTTATAAAAAAGCAATTTTGTAAAGAAGTATTTTTTACGAAATATTCTATAAAAATGCAATTTTGACAAAATAATCTATAACAGTTCAACAAAATTTTCTGTAAACATGTAATTTCGACAAAAATGTCTTCAATAAGACATTTTTACAAAAATGGGTACTACGTATACAAGCACTACACTGCACAAAATTTCAAGTTTTTGTATGGACTGGAATATAAGTTATAAGCCCTTAACTTTCTGTGCATACTGGTTCATTTGTATGGGAGGTACCAAAAGGGGTGTGGAAACCTTTTTTTCTCAAGGTGATAGCGGAAAAGAAACTTGTACTATGTGTTAAATAGGGAATGATTTTGATGAGTAGTATAGATGTTATTAAAGAATAAATATTTCATTGAATGTTGATGTGGGGGAGTTACTCGAAGAAGTTGACCAACATGATCCATCTATGATCTTAGCCAGGGATAGACACAAATATTAACAGGTACAAAATTTTAAGTCAATCGGTTACTCCTATCGAAAGTTACCGAGCGCACCAGCCAGACAGACGGACGGACGGACATTGCTCAAAAGACTTAAAATGGCCCAAAAAGGATTTCCGCCAAATATACTTGGGATCTCTTAAGACACTCCTTCGATGTATTACATGTCCACAAGCGAGCATGATGATTTTTATTTTATTGAAATACTTATAACTTTGCAAAAAGGGCGATAATTTCTACATTTATTCGTAGAATTTTTTAAATAGAAATTGTTTTTTGTCGTTAAGATGCTGACTTTCAATAACACAATTTTTGCGATCTTTTTGCTAAGAAAATTTGTTCAATGTATACCTTAATATTTAGCTATTCAAATGTTAGTTTTATCTTTATTTTAGGACAACAATAACGATAAAATTTAATATTTGCCAGAGTTCAGAGAATTTTCTTACTAAAACTAGGCGTGAGCGTTTGCCGCCACAAGATTATGGCTGCATTTCTTTTATATGTACATGTGTTTTATATATCCCATTTCCCGTATGTCACACTCACACAAACTCACATAACCGATTCCAGTAAAATCCACACTTTTGCTTTCTTGCCGAACGCGGCGACATGCCATGTGGCAAATTAAGCAAAACCAAAACGAGCGCCAACAACGAAAGAACGATGGAAGGATATGGCTGGAAATGAAGTTGCACTAAATTCTTGTGAACATATTTCTGCAGTTTTGCACAGCTCGTTACTTTTGATTGTTTGCCTTTTTATGTGAACCACAAATAACGCTTCGTGGCATTTTATTAACCGGAACTTGTGCAATTTTGGTGCTCTGAAAACACATGTCCTGGCATTGTAGGAAAGCTTCTCTGAACTAGTACTAGAGTAGTTAATAGAGGTTACACTTTCAAATGCCATAAACGAAGTAGAGCTAAGAAATATTTCCAACATTATGAGAGAAGGTGCAATATTATTCAAGGATGAGATAGTTTAAATGATATGCTGAGACTTTAAAGTGGATTATATTTATATAAATGGAAAATGTGATTGCGTCGGAAATTATGTTTTTTTGCGGCACATTTAATAAATTTTTATATTTTAAGGAAATATTTGAATACATACCCTAATTTATTTGAAGACTGGATAAACTGAAAGAAAAGAAATATATATTTAACTTGTGTTATTTATAGTAAATAGTTTTCTTTGAATTTATGATTAGTTGCAGATTTGAATAAAGGATATCACATATTATATCGTGATTTCTTGATTGATAGCTCGATACCAAACTCTCAGATACTATAAGGGGATGACTTACACAGGTGAATGAGAATTATACCCAAAGACTCACTTTTCGGCTAACGACCAAACATTCAAAACAAAATGAAATACAAGCACTTTTCAAGTAAAACCAGTTAGAAAGGGCTATAGTCTAATCAAAATGCAAGTCATGTTTATAGTCCGATCGTGATGAAATTTAGCACAGTGGTCTTTTTTGGCCCAATGATAATCCCTATTGAATCAGGTGAAAATCGCTTCAGTTTCAGCTATAACCGCCATATATATTTATCTCCGACTTGGCATCTGGGCGCTATAAAAATTTTATTATACATCCTGAGCATTACAAAACATGACATAAAAGAGTTCATTCGTCCAGGAATTAACACTGTAAAATTTTAAAGAAATTTATTTTACATGCCATAATTATAAAATTAGGCAGGGAGGAGTTTGCTAACACAGAAACTAATATTGCCAACATTGAAGGAAATCGGTTTAAATTTATATAGCTCTTATATATATGCATTCCGATTTGGTATCAATGTCCTATAGATGCTTTATTTAACATCCGGTTGTTGTGAAATTTGGCAAAGTTTTTTATTTAATGTGAAGTACAATCGATACAATAAAGTTCTAAATAAAACGTCATTCAAATGGCCTCCACGACTTCTCACTTTTTCCAATAAATCAAGTCGTATGTCATGAATGGCTCGTTCAATATTGACTTGTAAAGCTTGAAGAGAGTCTGGTTTATTTCGGAAGATCAATGACTTCAAATAACCCCACAAGAAATAGTCTAATGGTGTTAAATCTCAACTTCTTGGAGGCCATTCAATATCACAATTTCTTGAAATAATCGAATCTCTAAACTTTTCTCGCAACAATTCAATTGTTTTATTTGCTGTGTGGCACGTAGCCACAATCGGTCAATTAGCTCTTAACGAGAGCTAAAATATTGCTCATGGGTGTATAGGTCGTAGGTCGACGGGAAAGTGTTTTTTTTTGTATTTTAAAAAAAGATCCTAAACGGTACGTCGGATCGGAAATCGGTCAATGGCAAAAAGATAGCTCTTAAAGCTAAAGTATTGCTCAAGGTCGTAGGTTGACTGGAAAGTGTTTTTTGGATTTGTTGTTGTTGCGTATATCTCTCCAGGATGAAATTGTAAACACTACTGAATACAATGAAAAACCAGTAAGGAAAGACAGAAAGTCGGGCGGAGCCGACTATATAATACCCTACACCTACCTATCAATGCGAAAATGGGAATTGCGGTAAGAATTTGGCAGTGTTCATACATGTAATAAGAAATCTCTCTCTGCCGATTTTCGTACTTATCGGATATAAAATATGGTGTCTACAGCGCTTACACGTCAAATCGGGTGAAACATATATATGGGAACTATATCTAAATCTGAACAGATTTTCCCCGAATTTGGCAGTGTTTATTCATGTAATAAGAGAACTCTCTCTGCCAAATATCGTACTGATCTGATATAAAATACAGTTTCTACAACGCTTACATGTCAAATCGGGTGAAACATATATATGGGAACTATATCTAAATCTGAACCGATTTTCCCCGAATTTGGCAGTGTTTATTCATGTAATAAGAGAACTCTCTCTGCCAAATATCGTACTGATCTGATATAAAATACAATTTCTACAGGGCTTACACGTCAAATCGGGTAAAACATATATATGGGGGCTATATCTAAATCTGAACAATGCTGAATTTCATAAAGATCGGATGTAAAATGCGGTTTCTACAGCGCTTACATGTCAAATCGGGTGAAACATATATATGGGGACTATATCTAAATCTGAACCGATTTTCCCCGAATTTGGCAGTGTTCATTCATGTAATAAGAGAACTCTCTCTGCCAAATTTCGCACTGATCTAATATAAAATACAGTTTTTACAGCCCTTACATGTAAAATCGGGGGTAACATATATATGGTGGCTATATCTAAATCTGAACCGATTTTTACCAATTTCATTAGGGATCGTCCTTGGGCCAAAAAATACCACTATGCTAAATTTCATCACAATCGCACCATAAATACGACCTGCACTTTGATTACAAGAATACATGGACAGACGGATAGACGGACAGACAGACGGACAGACAGACGGACAGACAGACGGACAGACAGACGGACAGACAGACGGACAGACAGACAGACAGACAGACGGACATGGCTAAATCCACTCAGAAAGTGATTCTGAGTCGATCGGTATAATAAACAGGGTCTATCTCTTCTCCTTTTAGGTGTTACAAACAAACGCACAAAGTCATAATACCCTGTACCACAGTGTGGTGTAGGGTATAAATATACTGCATAAATGTTTTAACAACAAAATTGATTTTTTTCGCTTTTGTTATAAGATAAAATAAATATTTTTTATTTAATAAATCAACTGCAATACATATATTGATTTTAAATGACAGTATGTAGGAATGAATCTACATAAATAGTTCGCTTCCGTAAACCAATTTTTGATATTCGCTTCGCATTCGCAAAAAACAAAAAATATTATTCACTATCGCATTCGCTTTCACAAAAATGTCTTTTTCAGTATTCGCTATCGCATTCGCAAGGATTATATTTCAATATTCGCTTTCGCTAAACCCACTTTCCTTACATCCCTGGTTTTGATGTAGCTTCCATGTAAAGGTCCTTCCGATTTTACTTCTTGGATCTCTATAGAACTCATTATACCCTCACTTTAGTGTGACGAGGGTATATATCATTTGCTACGGAAAAAAGTGTAACACGTCGAAGGAGTGACCTAAGACCCTAAGTATGTTCGGCGGATATCCGTTTTGGGTCATTTTAAGTCGAATGAGCAATGTCCGTCCGTCTGTCTGTCTGCTGGTTGGTGCGCACGATAACTCTCGAAAGGAGTAACCGATTGACTTCAAATTTCATATGTGGTAATATTTTATTCTATCTCCGGCTAAGTTCGAAGATGGGCCATATTGGTCCACTCCTTCTAGTACCTCACCCACAAAGGGTTAACGAAGTTGCCACGCCCCTTTTGGCACCTCCCACACAAATGGACCTTTTTGTACCAAAAGTTAACAGCCTTTAACTTTAATACCAGTACATACTTTAACGTTATAAAACAAAAAAATAAATAAATTTACAATATTTGTTTGAGACTCAAGGTGAGGGGATTCATTAGTCGGTTTACCCGGCTGAACTTTCTTACTTGTTTTTTCACTTAAGGGTATTAATCATTTTTAGACGGACCTAGAGTGTAACACATCGAAGGAGCGATGTAAGATCTCAAGTAGTTATGTTGTGCGAAAATCCGTTTTAGGATATTTGATGTCATTTGAACTGTGTCAGTCGGTCTGTGTGCCAGGTTGGTGCAGACGAAAGGAGTAACCGCTGGGTTGCAAATATCGATCGGTGACAAAGGTAAAGGATGGTGATCAGTGATTACATTATGCAACGAAAAAAATTTAGATTGTGGCATAAAATCAAAACCAAAAATTTTTTATGGTTAAATTTTTATTAAAAATACTATTATCGTCGAAGGTACCCTTAGTATGTGCACTATAATTTTTGGAGTATATGCCCGATCAGGTCGACTTATACGTTAAATTGAAGCTATTAAGGTGGGTTACCAATGTTGGAAATATTTCTTTCACTTAGAAACAGTGGTTTAGTAACAGTCATTAAAAAATTAAAAAAAGTAGATTTTCTTAAAAAAAAAATACTGGGACAAAAAAACATAAAGAAATAGAAAACAATATTTTATTTTTTAAAAGTGTGCATCCTAGCGAAGAAAATAATTCCTATTTGCAAAAATCTATGGATAAATGTAGAAATTATAGCCCTTTTGGTAGAGGTAAGAGAATTTCAAAACATCTTTTTTTTAATTTCTTTTTAAATAGCGATTTTATTTATTACTTTTATTTATATTATGTACATTTGAGTTTATTTACATGAACAACTTTCATTAGAAGTAATTGTGAGTTCTTTGCTGATGTTTGTAGATTTCGGAATCGGTTTCTCTAATGAGGAACCAAATCATTCTTCATTCCAGTGCCCTTGGTAACGCCGCTCGATGGACTTCAATTCTTGGTGAAACCTTTCCTTGAATGAATTCCTGTTGGAATACATAAAGCGAAAAATAAGTTGGAAGAATACATACATATGTGTTATATACAGAAATATAAAAAAATATATTTCTAAACAATTTTTTAATAATTTTTTAACAAATCATTAATCATTGTTTCATAATTGCGGGCGTTTATTGGATCCAAGGAAATTTGAAACTACACGCTTAAACGACCTCCATGCTGCAATTTCATCCGACGTCAAATATGATTCGAAATTCACATCTTTCATCAGTTTCCTTATTTTAGGCCCATCAAAAACTCCTTCTTCGATTTTTTGAAAAGAAAGACTTGTGAATAATCTTTTTAAATATGAGAGTGAATTGCCATCTTTCCTTAAGGCTTTTACAAAAATTTTAAAGAGCCCCAGCTTAATATGCAGTGGTGGCAAAATATCGGCTATCCCAGAGGCATAACATACCAACTACTTTTAAATCGCAACAAATTTTCCAGTCATGTTCATATTTTATGTATTTTATCAATTCGTATGATTCCTTAGTGTCGACAGCATGAGGAATTCCGTTGTGTAAAAGTACTGCTTTCAAACTTTCTTTACTGCTGTCAACAAGTAACTGCCATTCCTTTGAATTCTATGTCTGATTAAGTTCCTCGAACGATCCGAGAATGTCCTTGCAAAAGCATCTGTTATCCATAGTTGTATAAAATTATTTGTAAGGTATATCACGGACTCTATAATATGATATGTTAACATCTGGGGCCAAAATATTGTACTGTTTCATCCGAGATGCAAGTAGTTCTGCCTTATCTTTGGTCAGTTCCAAATCTCTCACTAGATCAATGAGTTGAAACTGAGTTAAAAGCGATGACTTCTGACTCAAACTTTAATCGCTCAGAGTTGAGTACTCAGTTGAACTTGATGATCTTTCCGTTATTAAGCTGTTAGCTATTCTTGGACACTTCCTCCTCCAATCTATTAACTTAGACAAAAGTAGCAGTCCGTATCGTGAATGAATGGTTGTCTCCAAATCCACGTTTTATTGCACAAAACATTGTAAAAAGTACTTACCGCATTCTTCCACTAGTCCATCGAGTAAGATTTACATGGCACGAATTACACAAAATACTAGGTGTCCACGGTTCGTTCATATTTTTAACTCGTATACCAAAATATTACACATATATTTCTTCTATTATTTTACTAAACGCACGTCGATATTTTTAATTACATATTTTCCGCAGATGTAGCAGAAATTGTCGGGATCATTTACACATTGAAAAGTTCTTTGCCTTTTACTCATACTTCGAAATATAATATTTTTCAGAAAATCGACTTATCTCTTTAAGGCGCTGAATTACACTAATTTATTAATAAGTAATTTCATTCATAAATTCCGGATTTAAGGTACATAAGTTGCAGTACATGTAGCTGACATATAGTTTGCTTCGAACATAGAAACCCAATACATATAAATTTACTACTACTGGGATGTCCATGCCCCTAAAAGGCTCAACTGAATGGAAACCTCATAAATAAAAAAACACAAATATTGTTAAATGACCCTCTACCTGAGCGGATCTCATCCAATATAGCTCTCACAGTGCATATCATGTTTTATGTTTGACATCAATCCTCATAAAATAAAATGCAAGTGCAATGTCTCTTATATGTCTGTCTCACATACGGCGAATTCAATATAAGCAGAAACATCATTTAAAAACGAAAAAATATGAAAGAAGTTTTTTTTTTGAATTTCCCAAACATTTACAAAATGGTTCATAACTTTTACATCTATCGATAGATTTTAGACTGTGTTCAAATAGACAGTGTTTTCTTCGTTAGCATGCGGACTTTTTAGAAATGTGATTTTCGTTTTTTTTTATATTTTTTATGGTTTTTTTTTGTACCAGGAGAAAGTTTGTTTTTAAAAATTAATTAAAACAAGTAAGAAAGTTTCAGTCGGGTAAACCGACTAAGGTATACCCTCACTTTGTGAGTAATGTAATATTGAATATTACACAAATTATTCTGTCAATTTTTGTGGGAGGTACCAGAGGGGGTTTAAGAAATACACCTTTATTTTGCTGAACAGTAGATACTTTAAATACATTGCACTGTGCCGAATTGTAACCGTTTATATGGACTGGTATATCAACGTTGAGATATTAAATTGTGATATAATTTGGCCATTTTGTGTGGGAGGTACAAAAAGGGGCGTGGTGATAACGCTCATTTTTCACTGGACTATAGACATTATTAAAGCATTACACTGTACAAAATTTCAAGTAATTGTATACACTGATATTAATTTTATAAACTGTTAACTTTTGGTGCAAAATGGTGCATTTGTGTGGGAGGTACCAAAATGGGCGCGGCAATAACGCCCATTTTTCACTGGACTGTAGGCACTATAGAAGCATTACACTGTACAAAATTTCAAGTATTTCTAAACACTGGTATTAATGTCATAAGCTTTTAACTTTTAGTGCAAAATGGTGCATTTGTGTGGGAGGTACCAAAAGGGGCGTGGCAATTTCGCCCATTTTTCTCGAGTTGATAGCGACTAACAAACTAATACTATGTGTGGAATTTCAGAAGATTCGAATACGTATAATAGCAGTTATTAAAGAATCAATATTTCACAACATTTTAACCCTTTGTGGGGGAGGTACCAGAAGGAATGGACCAATATGGCCCATCTTCGAACTTAGCCTGAGATAGAAAAAAATATTACCACATACGAAATTTGAAGTCAATCGGTTACTCCTTTCGAGAGTTATCGTGCGCACCAGCCAGCAGACAGACAGACAGACAGACAGACGGACGGACATTGCTCATTCGACTTAAAATGACCCAAAACGGATTTCCGCCGAACATACTTGGGGTCTTAGGTCACTCCTTCGATGTGTTACACTTTTTTCCGTAGCAAATGATATATACCCTCGTCACACTAAAGTGAGGGTATAACAAGTAAGAAAGTTTCAGTCGGGTAAACCGACTAAGGTATACCTTCACTTTGTGAGTAATGTAATATTGAATATTACTCGAATTATTCTGTCAATTTGTGTGGGAGGTACCAGAAGGGGTTTATCAAATACACCTTTTTTTTGCTAAACATTAGATACTTTAAATTCATGGCACTGTGCCGACTTATAAGCATTTATGTGCACTGGTATAAACGTTATGAGACATTAAATTGTGGTATGATTTGGGCATTTTGTGTGGGAGGTACAAAGAGGGGCGTGGCAATAACGCCCATTTTTCACAGGGCTATAGACACTATAAAAACATTACACTGTACAAAATTTCAAGTATTTTTATACACTGGTTTTAATGTTATAAGCTGTTAACTTTTGGTGCAAAAAGGTACCTTTGTGTGGGAGGTACCAAAAGGGGCGTGACAACAACACCCATTTTTCCCTGGACTGTAGGCAATATAAAAGCATAATACTGTACAAAATTTCAAGTATTTTTATACACTGTTATTAATGTTATAAGCTGTTAACTTTTGGTGCAAAATGGTGCATTTGTGTGGGAGGTACCAAAAGGGACGTGGCGACTTCGCCCATTTCTCTCGAGTTGATAACGACTAATAAGCTAATACTATGTGTGGAATTTCAAAAGATTCGAATAAGTAGTATAGCAGTTATTAAAGAATCAATATTTCACAACATTTTAACCCTTTGTGGGGGAGGTACTAGAAGGAGTGGACCAATATGGCCCATCTTCGAACTTAGCCGGAGATAGAAAAAAATATTACCACATACCAAATTTGAGGTCAATCGGTTACTCCTTTCGAGAGTTATCGTGCGCACCAGCCAGCAGACACACAGACAGACAGACAGACAGACAGACAGACAGACAGACAGACGGACGGACATTGCTCATTCGACTTAAAATGACCCAAAACGGATTTCCTCCGAACATACTTGGGGTCTTAGGCCACTCCTTCGACGTGTTACACTTTTTTCCGTAGCAAATGATATATACCCTCGTCACACTAAAGTGAGGGTATAAATATACAAAAGTTGATAAAGTAGAAGTCGAATATTATGACATGTAGAACCAGTAAGGAAAGGCTAAAGTAAGGTGCCGACTATATGATATCCTACACCACTCTGGTAAGATTGGATTACAATGAAATATCCAATGTATACTTCAACTCAAATGTGTTTGCACAATTTACATTTGGTACGTATACACTGATAGAAAAAGCTTCGTCATGACGACGAAATTGTACATCATCACGATTATTTTTTCGTCAAAAGTCAGCTAACGTACAGAATAATCCTCTTGATGAATTTGTTCGTCACCATGACGAATTTCTGTTTCCAAAAACTTTCGTCCTCAGGATGATCGATTCATCATCATGACGAACCCCATTCATCATCACGACGAACCCCATTCATCATCATGACGAACCCCATTCATCATCACGACGAATAGCATTCATCACCACGACGAACTCTATTCATCACCATACTGAACTCCATTCATCACCACGACGAATTCCATTCGTCACCACGACGAATCCCATTCAATATCAAGACGAATCCCATTCATCACCACGACGAATTCATGTCCACGACTAGTTAAATTTTAAAAATTCCAATAAATGTTCTTCTAGTTGAAACCATTTAAAATAGTATGGAAAATAAAATTATTTGACTGCATTGCTATTTCAGTTGTGAATATTCGTTTCGAGACGCAGTTCTTATCAGGTAAGGCTGAAATCAAACAAACGAGAAGTATTCATTACTTCTGCTATTTTAAATCAAAAACATTCACATCAAGTAATGTATTTGCCAACAGACCACTAGCACAAATGTTTCACACTTATACAGCTTGTCGAGCTGCATGTACGAGTATGCATGTGTTTGATGTTTTGTTAAACAAACATCAGTTACGCCGTGCCACTGCGGTTTGTTGGAACCAATCGGTGCTGCGTGGAACACACACGTGTGCGAACATAACAACGTCGCATGTCTTACTTTGTTTTGCTGTAGGAGTTGACGTTGCCGTAAAGGGGGAATAAGTCGATCGTTCTCATGATGAATGGATAATCATATTGACGAACGGTGTTCGTCATTAATTATTAGATTTTTTAAATTGAACTTTTACAACAAATTATTTAACTAAGGTAATCAGAACGCATATAGAACAGTACATTTAAGCAGAAGCTATAATTTGATTGCTTCGTTTGATCATATTTTCAGCAAAATGGCCAAATAAATCTTTTCGTCGTGGGAATGAAACCTTATCGTTTTCTCGACGAATTTCGAAATCACTAAAAACATGACTTGATGATCCGTGTTCGTTCTATTGACGTACAAAAACATCGCATGTACGAAACTTTTCGTCACCAGTACGAAGATATATTGACGAAACTGATTCGTCATGGTGACGAACGGTTTTTCTATCAGTGTATAAGGGAAATATATCTAAATCTGAACCGACCATGCTTAATTGACCATTAATTGGATGTAAAATACAGCTCATATAGGGATAAAGGGCTAAATCGAACTAAACATATACTTGTATATGGGAGCTAAATCTAAATATGAACCGATTTCAAACAATTTCAATAGGGTTCTTACCAGATGTGAAGAACTCCTAACTGCAACATTTCAGGATGATCGGAGTGAAATTGCGACCTGTACTCTACGAATAACTTAAGATGGACAGACGGAAGGACATACATCGACTCAGCTAGTGATTCTGAGTCGATCGGTACACTTTAAGGTGGGTCTAGCAGTAGTATTTCTAGGTGTTACAAACATCTGCCATGAAACAAATTTACAATACCCTGTACCACAGTGTAGTGTGGGTTATACAAATTATCAAACTTTTGAACAAACCATACTGTTTTGAAAGAATCAAATTTCTTCTAACTTTTTAATGACTGTTACTGAACCACTGTCCTTACGTGGGAGGGGCATTCCATTTGTAGCTCTCATAATGTTTATTAATTTTAAGGGTATAACGGCTCTATAGGGCTTATACTTAAAAAATATGGTCCAAAAATTAAAGGTATCCTACATGAAAATTGCAATTTAAAAAAAAAACTGTACCAACAAATTGTTATTTGTTTTAGTTTTATAAAATAGTATGACACAATCTACACAAAAAAAGTTTTTAGGTCTTGGACACAAAAAAAATTTTTTTTATTCGACAAAGATAAGCACAGTGATTCGTATCAAATGATATATATCCCCTCCTGTATAGTTAGGGTATACAAAAGGAACTACCTCCTACTTTAATTAGATGTACTTGAGTTGTAGACAAATCATAAGATCTTAAGTCTGTCCATTCTTTCCACTACAATCTCTATCTACTGAAAGCAAAGTTGGTATTTATTTACGAAGAAGATTTGTCATTGTGGAAATACATGCATATGCTGACAATGAATGAACGGCGCAATTTTTGTTCTTTTTGGCCACAATAGGCAAGTCAGTTCCCACAAAAGTTTCCATGGCACAACTATTATTGCGGAGGAACCAAGATCATTTCCTTGGTATGACATTTCATTGCCCAGCGGAGGAATGACAAAAGTTTTTCACAGCTTTTTACTCTTTTGTGTTTTCTTTCCATTTTTTTTGTACGGATTTTCTTTGTCTTTGGACGGGGGATTTGAGCTTTAATTTGACACATGAATACATTTTATTGGAGGAAACAAGTTTGGAAGATAATGCATAAACTTGTAAAAGTTGAACTTGCACTTGCAAATGTATTTACCATAAGAATCGAGGCTTAGTCGGGCAACTCATTCGTTCGTTCGTCCTTTCGCCCCAAGGAATGGAGGGATGGACGGACGGAGGATGGCTGTGTTGTTGGCGGTTTCTGATGCCGAGTTAAGACGGCAAGTGTCCGGGAGTCCTGGGCGACGGGATGGTGTTTGGGAAAAACCTCAAACAGACAGATTACTTAAGATTGAATGTTGTAAAAGAAAAGTAGAGGCAACTGCGGCGGCCGCGGTTTCAAGTGGCGAGAAATGTGCTGAACACGAATTTGTTATGTAAACGACCATAAAAGTAAATGTTGCTCGTTGCACTTCCGGTCGTTGTTTTCTGTTCCTGCTGTTTTTGTGATGGTGTTGGAGTAGATGCTGTCCTGTGTAGTCCTTTATTCCTGTACACGGGTTAATCCTGTCGCTGTCATTGCAGCCGCAGTTGCTTGCGTTGCGTTGTTTTTAATTTTTGCTATTATTTTGCTTTTTGTCTTCATTGTGTTATGTGGTCTATGAAGTGATTTGAAGTTAAAACTGTTCTCAGGGATGTGCACAATGGGCGATATTGAAATTATTTTGTCCCGTTACTCTTCTTGGGAGCATAGGGCTTCCACAAAGCATCTCCATCTTACACGTAATTGCAATTCTTTATATGCAATTAATTTTTATAATTTTTTTTTTAAACACAGAATAAACCAGTAAGGAAAGGCTAAAGTCGGGCGTTGCCGACTATATAATACCCTACACCACTCTCGTAATATTGAATAACTCTGATATATAAGTTTTGTAATTCATGTATAAATTGTTTACATAAATTTACTTTTGGGACATTTTATACTTAAATAATACCCTGTACCACAGTGTGGTGTAGGGTATAAAAACGATTGGATGTAAAATACAGCTTCTACAGGACTAAAGAGCCAAATCGAATGAAACATATATATGGGAGCTATACCTAAATCTTAACCGATTTTCTTCAAATTCGGTAGTGTTGGTTCATGGATCAAGAAACTCTACCATTCTAAATTTCAAAATGATTGGATGTAAAATACAGCTTATTCAGGACTAAAGAGCAAAATCGGACAAAACATATATATGGGAGCTATAGCTAAATCTTAACCGATTTTCTTCAAATTCGGCAATGTTGGTTCATGGATCAAGAAACACTACCATTCTAAATTTCAAAACGATTGGATGTAAAATACAGCTTTTATAGGACTAAATGGCCAAATCGGACGAAACATATATATGGGAGCTATAGCTAAATCTTAACCGATTTTCTTCAAATTCGGCAATGTTGGTTCATGGATCAAGAAACTCTACCATTCTAAATTTCAAAACGATCGGATGTAAAATACAGCTTCTATAGGACTAAAGGGCCAAATCAGACGAAACATATATATGGGAGCTATAGCTAAATCTTAACGGATTTTCTTCAAATTCGGTAGTGTTGGTTCATGGATCAAGAAACTCTACCATTCTAAATTTCAAAACGATTGGATGTAAAATACAGCTTTTGTAGGACTAAAGGGCCAAATCGGACGAAACATATATATGGGAGCTATAGCTAAATCTTAACTGATTTTCTTCAAATTCGGCAATGTGGGTTCATGGATCAAGAAACTCTACCATTATAAATTTCAAAACGATCGGATGTAAAATACAGCTTCTATAGGACTAAAGGGCCAAATCGGACGAAAGATATATATGGGAGCTATATCTAAATCTGAACCGAGTTCAACCAAATTCAATAGCGATCTTAACAGCCGCGAAATACTCTAAACTGCAAAATTTCAGAACGATCGGAGTGAAATTGCGACCTGTAGTCGACGAACAACTTTACATGGACAGACGGACGGTCGGACGGACGGATCGACTCAGCTAGTGATTCTTAGTCGATTGGTATACTTTAAGGTGGGTCTAGCTGTGTTATTTTCAGGTGTTACAAACATCTGCCGTGAAACAAACTTATAATACCCTGTACCACAGTGTGGTGTAGGGTATAAAAATTAAAAAAATATAGCGCTTTACTTTGTTGCATTACATATCAGCCACCCTGTATATCCTCGTTCACAATAGTGGGCGTAAAAAACCGGATTATGTTAAAATTATCTTATTTCTACCAAAAGTGTTATAATTTCTACATTTATCCATAGATTTTCTTCAAATAGGCATTTTTCGCTAAGATTTTAATAGTTTCCAAAATTTTTTTTGTTGCGATTTTTCCGTTTTTTTATATTTTTTTTCGTGCCACCAAAGAAACATATAAACATAACGACAGTTACTAAACATAACGACAGTTACTAAACTTCTATTTCCAGGTGAAGGTTTGTAGTCCTCATAATTTCCTTTTCGATTTAAATTATATCCCGACGATTTCGAGCTTACACTTAAAAAAAGGGTCCAAGTACTTAAGGCACTTTCCAAGAAAATGGGAATTAAAAATAAAAAATTAGCAATATTTTTTTTTTGTTTAGGAGGACACATATTAAACCAGAAAATGTTACGCCCTTCGGCAAAACATTTTGTTGAGTAGTGTAATCTGTAATATTCAGAAAATTTTAACCCTTTGCGAGGGAGGTACTGGAAGGAGTCGACCAATATGGCCCATCTTAGAACGGAGCCTGAGATTGACAAAAATATTGGCTCATACCCCTTTTGTGAGTTATCGTGCGCTCCAGCCAGCAGACAGACAGACGGACGACATTGCTCAAATGACTTAAAATGTCCTACAACGGATTTCCGCGGAACATACTTGAGGTCTTATGTCACCCGATGTGTTACACTTTCGGCTCGAAGCAAATGATATGTACCCTGCTCTCTAAGGCGAGGGAATACAAATTTGGGGCGGAAATAGTTTAGGAAAATGTATGCTAAACATATACATATGTGTTTCCTTGGCAAAAATGGCTTTCGTGAAAAGTGGCAACTTTCTAAAACATTTGCTTTAAGTTTCAAGGCGACACTTTGTATAGTTTTTCTTGAGCAGTCAAAGTAAACTATTAAAGTAAATTTGTAAACATGGAAAATATCGGTCACCGATATGTAATACAATACTTTCATTTGAAAGATCTCACTCAGTCCAATCAATATTAAAACCGAGCGAAGACAAACACCGTAGTGGTCGACCAATTGAGGTGCCCACGCCAGAAATGGTAAAAAAATTGGATTGGCTGAAGTCATAGGCATTTAAACAAGTAAGAAAGTTTCAGTCGGGTAAGTCGACTAAGGTATACCCTCACTTTGTGAGTAATGTAATATGGAATAATAATCAAATTATTCAGTCGAAGACCAGAAGGTTTTTAACAAATACACCTATTTTTCGCTGAATAGCAGATTATTTAAATACATTTCACTGCGCCGAATTATAAGCGTTTATTTGCACTGGAATATTAACGTTATGAGATATTAAATTTTGGCATGATTTGGCCCTTTTGTGTGGGAGGTACAAAAAGGGGCGTGGCAATAGCGTCCATTTTTCACAGTACAAAAGACACTATAAAAGCAAAATTTCAAATATTTTTATACACTGGTATTAATGTTATAAGCTGTTAACTTTTGGTGCAAAATGGTACCTTTGTGTGGGAGGTTCCAAAAAGGGCGTGAGTATAACTCCCACTTTTCACTGGACTGTAGGCACTATGAAAGCATTACAATGTACAAAATTGTAAGTATTTTTATACACTAGTATTAATGTTATAAGCTGTTAACTTTTGGTGCAAAATGGTGCATTTGTGTGGGAGGTACCAAAAGGGGCGCAGCAACTTGGACCATTTTTCTCGAGTTGATAGCGACTAATAAACTAATGTTATGTGTCGAATTTCCGAAGATTCGAATAAGTAGTATAGCAGTTATTAAAGATTCAATATTTCACAACATTTTAACACTTTGTGGGGGAGGTACTAGAGGGAGTGGACCAATATGGCCCATCTTTGAAATTAGCCGGAGATAGAAAAAAATATTACCACGTACAATCGGTTACTCCTTTCGAGAGTTATCGTGCGCACCAGCCAGCAGACAGACAGACAGACAGATAGACAGACAGACGGACGGACATTGCTCATTCGACTTAAAATGACCCAAAACGAATATCCGCCAAACATACTTAGGGTCTTAGATCACTCCTTCGATGTGTTACACTTTTTTTCGTAGCAAATGATATATACCCTCGTCACACTAAAGTGAGGGTATGAAAAGTGCTATACATCGCATATTGACTGAAAATTAGATGAAGAAAAAGCTTTGGGCTTGATGGCTAAAATCCATGAATTATAGTTCGAATTGCTTTAGCACGCACCTTATTCGCCATATTTAGCTCCCTCTGATTATTATCGAAGCTATTGAAAATTGCTGGAAAATGTGTAAATAGTCGAGCTAGAAAGAGATTACGTTGAGAAATAAAGAAAAATTGTCCCAAATTTTTGGCTTTTTCTTTGTAAGGTCGGCTAATTTTGGGATCGCACTCGTAAATTAAAGTCGCACGTACTTCATACAAAAATGAAATGTGTTTTAGGTTGAAAAACGAGAAAAAATAAAAGAGGTGTTACAAACGGAGTGATAAAATGAATATACCCCCATTCCTATGGGGGGTATATTCCTACTTTCCCTCAATCTACACAATAAAAAAGTTTTTAGGTCTCGGACAGAAAAAAAAATGTTATTGCATAGGGTTACCTATTGTATTCAGAAAATTTTGGCCGAAGTGTTATTGATAGCTTCTTCAATCTTTTTCAAAAACTAATAGAAAATCACAAAAATTAATTTTGTGTGAGGTTTTTTTTGCGAAATTAAATACTACAGCTAGAACCTATACCGATCGCCTCAGAATCACTAGCTGAGTCGATTTAACCATGTCTGTCCGTCCGTCTGTCCATCTTATGTTGTTCGTCGAGTACAGGTCGCAATTTCACTGCGATCGAAATTTTGCCTTTGGAGTCTTTCGTACTTGGAAAGAACCCTATTAAATTTGAAAAAAATCTGTTAAAATTTAGATATAGATCGCATATAAATGCTTCGTCCGATATGTCCCTTAAGCCCTATAGAAGCTGTAGTTTACATCCAATCGTTTTGAAATGTAGGATGGTAGAGTTTCTTGATCCATGGACCAACATTGCCGAGTTTGAAGAAAATCGGTTCAGATTTAGATATAGCCCCCATATATATGTTTCGTGCGATTTGTCCCTTTAGCCCTATAGAAGCTGTATTTTACATCCAATTGTTTTGAAATTTAGCATGGTAGAGTTTCTTGATCCATGAACCAACATTGCCGAAATTGAGAAAATCGGTGAGATTTAGCTATAGCCCCCATAAATATTTTTCGTCCGATTTCGCTATAAAGGCATAAGCGTAGCAAATGTAAATTGTGTAAACAAATTTTACTTGATGTATACTTTGGATATTTCATTATTATCCATCTTACTAGAATGGTGTGGGTTTTCATATAGTCGGCCTCGCCCACTTTAACCTTTACTTACTGGTTTTATAATTAAGATTTTTTTTATTTTTAAAAAATATTGAAGAAAAGGCTAAAGGTCTTCGCACTTTGGGAAAATTGTTCTAAATACAATAGGAAATTAGTTATATGGATGGGGAAAAAGGGCCGTTGGACCCATAATTACAAATACCCTCCAAATCGGAGAGTCCTTAACGTATCTCGTTGAAATTTTGTGTCGTTACTACTATCCAATAGGACTAAAGTAAATAAAATATATATTTATAATTTATTGTGTTCGTAATTTACATATATGGGTAATTGCAAGTCTCGGACGTTGCGGAATTTCCCCAAGCCTTGCAAGATATTTAAAAAAAAAACACACAGTCTTCGTATTTTTTGTCATAAGCAAAATTGTAGACCATAAATAGACCTATAAAGTAGCTTTTTATACCCTACACCACACTGTGGTACAGGGTATTATAAGTTTGTTTCACGGCAGATGTTTGTAACACCTGAAAATAACACAGCTAGACCCACCTTAAAGTATACCGATCGACTCAGAATCACTAGCTGAGTCGATTTAAGCATGTCCGTCCGTCCGTCCGTCCGTCTGTCCATGTAAAGTTGTTCGTCGACTACAGGTCGCAATTTCACTCCGATAGTTCTGAAATTTAGCAGTTTAGAGTATTTCGCGGCTGCTAAGATCGCTATTGAATTTGGTTGAAATCGGTTCAGATTTAGATATAGCTCCCATATATATCTTTCGTCCGATTTGGCCCTTTAGTTCTATAGAAGCTGCATTTTGCATCCAATCGTTTTGAAATTTAGAATGGTAGAGTTTCTTGATCCATGAACCAACATTGCCGAATTTGAAGAAAATCGGTTAAGATTTAGCTATAGCTCCCATATATATGTTTCGTCCGATTTTGCTCTTTAGTCCTGAAAAAGCTGTATTTTACATCCAATCATTTTGAAATTTAGAATGGTAGAGTTTCTTGATCCATGAACCAACACTACAGAATTTGAAGAAAATCGGTTAAGATTTAGCTATAGCTCCCATATATATATTTCGTCCGATTTGGCCCTTTAGTTCTATAGAAGCTATATTTTACATCCAATCGTTTTGAAATTTAGAATGGTAGAGTTTCTTGATCCATGAACCAACATTGCCGAATTTGAAGAAAATCGGTAAAGATTTAGCTATAGCTCCCATATATATGTTTCATTCGATTTGGCTCTTTAGATCCAATCGTTTTAATACCCTACACCACACTGTGGTACAGGGTATTATTTAAGTATAAAATGTCCCAAAAGTAAATTTATGTAAACAATTTATACATGAATTACAAAATTTATATATCAGAGTTATTCAATATTACGAGAGTGGTGTAGGGTATTATATAGTCGGCCCCGCCCGACTTTAGCCTTTCCTTACTGGTTTAATCATTGTTTTAATCATTAGTAAGTATCAAAACTTGTTCGGACGCTACACCTTTTTGGGGTAATTTTGTAACGTCCGAACGGGATTTGTTTTCTCTAGTATTAAAAATTTCAAAAAGATTGGTAAAGGCATTCTTAAAGATTTTTTAACCTCTACAATTTTGCGCTTGTCGATGGAATTCGAAATCCGTGTAGTTTTTGAAATAAATTGCAAAATGTGGAAAAATTATGGCTCCTGGAAATGCCCAAATATATATCTATATCACAAACAGTAGTGCTAAAATTAGTGTACCTCAGATGTAGGTTAAACCCCGTATTTGCTTTAAGTGTCAAAATCGAAAAAAAATATTTTTAAAATACATATACATACATACATACATAACTTTATTTCATTTTCAATTTAACCAGGAACGTTTCGGTTCATTTTCAAATTTCTAGTGAGAATTTCGATAAAAGAGAATTTTGTATAATGTCTGCGATGGAAAAGGCAAGACAACAACGGATGGCTAGCTGTGCCGCGAAATGTGCTGCGCCTGGTGCCGCTGCCAGCCCGACAGCTTCTGGAGGTCGGTGTCTGCGACCAGGACCGGTGGGTCGTAATCCATATCTCAATTTTTTGCGAGAGTTTCGCAAGAACAATTGTGGAATGGGAGCTGTGGAGACTATACAAAAGGGTGCTGCGGAATGGAATAAATTGCCACGAGAGGCAAAATTAAAATATATTGAAGAGGTAAGTTTTATAGAAATTTATAAAACAAAATTATTGTATAGAAAAATTTGGGTGTATGTATACATATGTATGTATTTATTTCATTTATTTTTGCCGTTTTCAGGCATTCTATGCTCCACTTCGGCGCAGACGAAGAAGAAATAGTTCAATGACCACAGCAAGGAGTGCTGCCGGGCGAAGAAGACGTTCGAGCAGCCGAAGATCTAGACGAGCTACGACGAGAAGTGCTAGCGGTACAATGCGGAGGTCTAGAAATGCGCGCAGCCGTCGAGTTACGAGCAAATCGGAAGAATGGCCTTGAGAACGTGGAACAATTTTTCGAAATGTGTCTGTGGAAAATATAGATTTGTGGTTTATAGGATTTTGCTTGTGTTATATTTATAAATAAATAAAATTTAATTGTTTTGTGTATATTTATCAAAATATAGAGGCAGTTTCATAATTTAAAATATCCCATATATATCTGAAATTTGTTTTAAATATTATCTGCAAACTGTTCGATCGCCGTTAGTGTCTATATGTGGACAATATCCCATACATATATATGCCAATATAATATATTGTATATGTATATATACGTTACAGCAAACAAGGTCATTAAAAAGCGGAAAGATTCATAAAATTATATTTTATTTAATTCAGAATGTATGCCACAACTAATTGCGCCACATTTGTTATTTGATTTCGCCTTAATAGTCTGAAGTCCCTAAATTTGGCCAAAAGCATAAAATTACTTTACTTTGTGTTTTGCTTCTCCTGAAAAATCATGAACATGTGGGTTACGTTATTTTGGATTTCAGGTGACGATATGTATCTGTAATTTGTTTTGAATATTATCTGCAAATCCTCCCACTGTGTTCGTTAGCCGTTCGTATCTATGTATATGTGTACGCGATTTTTCGAGTTGTACTCGAAGACACTGCGGCAAATGTCATTTAAGCACTGCGCGAATATTAAACTTTCTGTTTCCATGTGAGCGTGAGCGTAAGTGTGTGTGCGTGTGTTTGGGTGCGTGTGAAGCTCTAGAGTAGGGAAGCATCTCATTTCATAAAATGGAAAACCCACTTCACATTTTGGTTTCAAAAGTAATGCATTACATTTCATCATCATGGCCCTTTTGTGTCCTTTTGTTTGCTTCACATGCACATGCACACACACACGCAATCAAACCCAGGCAAATGTATGTGTTCAAATGAACGACCTATAAATCTAAGTATGTATGTGTGTGTGCGTGTGTATGAATGGAGATTTGAGAAGAATGAGTGAATCGCTACATGAAACTTTTCCTGTTTACCAAGTTAACCATTTGCACTAGCAAATCGGCATTATTTTGAATTGCGTCTAGGGAGCCGAGGAAAAGGAATTATGATATTTGAGTATATAGAATGCAACGAATTTCAAGTGCCCTAAAGGGCTTGGATACGAATTACAAGTGCCCTAAGTTTATGAAAATCATTTCATAAACTTCATTTTAATTTTTTTGATGTTAAGTCATTTTCGATTTCAGATGACGATATGGGGAATTTCATGTCAAGTGAGTGCATTTTTAAAAGTGATGTCTTCTGATGGGGATAATACTTGCACCAAGTTTAGTCCTATTGGGTAGTAGTTATGATAAAAAATTTCAACGGGATCGGTTAAGGACTGTCCCATCTGGAGGGTGTAGAATTTTGAAAATTTGGTTTTTCCAATCCATATAAATACCTATTGTATTTAGTTATCCAAACAACACGCCTATGTCAAAGAAAGGTCAGTGGAAACAGCTCTGCCTGAGGTAGTGCACCACATAGAAGAGTCCTTCAGTAAAGAAATGTATACACTTGCTGTTTGCATAGACATTGAGGGCGCATTTAACAATGTACAGACCGATACACTTATCCAGTCCTTAGACGAGTTTCAGGTTGACCGGGCGCTGAAAAACTGGTCAAAAATATGCTAAGGAATAGGAGCTAAGGAATTTGTGGGTTATATTACGTAAAATTCAGAGACAAGGTGAATCCTGGTATACCTCAGGGGGCATTTTATCGCCTCTTCTATGGGTTACGACGATACACAGTCTCCTAAAAGCCCTCACCAATGAAGGGCTTAAACCAGTCTGTTATGCAGACGACGTTGTAATACTTCTAAGGGGCTTTCATCCAAATCTATTATGCAGAGGTGCTGAGGAGGCACTATAACTGGGCACAACCAAGGGGATTAAATGTTAACCCTGACAAAACAGAAATATGTCTATTTACAAGGAAAAGAAGATCCCACGTTTTACCCGGCCTAGATTCCTGAATAAGACAATTGCTATAACTAAAAAGGTAAAATTCTTGGGAGTAATCTTGGACCAGAAACTGTGCTGGAAAGATCATCTTGAAGAAAGAGTTACAAAGGGCCACAGATGTTTGTCGTTGTCCAGAAGAGCTATGGGTTCAAAATGGAGACTTCGTCCAAATATGACTCACTGGCTTTATATGAGCGTGATTAGACCAATAATCACCTACACCTGTGTAGTGTGGTGGACATCAATGGACAAGAAGTGCAACGTAATACCTTTAGTAATACCGATAGCTTTTCCTTCAAAGTTTTTAAGGAAATAAAAAAAGTCGCAAAACGAATTTTTTCAAAAAACCCATATTTATATTTGTGATATTTTACTTCAAACGAAAGCTTAGGCGATTTTCTTTAAGAGCTTTCTGGTTAGTGTTTGGGAGTTCTTTATCTATCAAAATAAAGATAAACCTCTAAAAAATAAATGTTTAAGCACATATTTAAGCATAACTCGAGAATCATTTATCCTAACTTGTTTATAAAAAGCTTTAAAAATCCCATAATAAATAGTCTTCATTTTCTTCTAATATAATTTTTTCATCCCATCAACGGTTGCAATGATATATTTCAAGATATTGCGAAAATCCAATTTTGTTGAGAAAATTGTAATAACACTATATTTTTTTTTGTGTCGGAGACCTAAAAACTTTTTTTTTAATAGTTTGAGGCTTATGAAGCCAAACCAAATTTTTTTTAATGTTTTTGCTTAAATTCCAATTTCATGGAAGTTGCCTTTAGTATTGGGACTTTGGGCCATGTTTTTTGAGGTATAAGCTCAAAGCCGGGATACCATTTATATTAAAGGAAATTAAAGGGCTAGACAAGTTTCACGTAGAAACGGAAGTTTAGCAATTGTCGTTAAAACAATTAAATTTTTTTTAAAAAAGTAGTTTTTGCTGGTACGAAAATAATTCATAAAAAATAAAAAAAAATCGCAAAAAATTGTTTGCTCCATTTCTTGAAAGCTATCATCGAAGAAAACAGATCCTATTTGCAAAATATCTATGGATAAATGTATAAATTATGACCCATATTGTAAAAATAGGGAAATTAATTTTTCATATTTTTTATTTTGGCAATTTTGTGTGGCAAGTACCAAAAGGGGCGCGGCAATAACGTCCATTTTGTAATATATTATGGGTACTATAAAAACATTACACGGTACTGTATTTGTATGTGCATGAAACAAAGTTATAAACCGTTAACTTTTTGTGCAAAATGGTCCATTTGTATGGGAGGTACCAAAAGGGGCGTGGTAATATCGCTTAATTTGCACGTGATTATAGGTACTGTAAAGGCATTATATTCCACAAAATTTTAAGTATTTGTATGGACTGGAATCAAAGTTATAAGCCGCTAATTTTTGCGCAAATTTGTGCAATTGTATGGGAAGTACCAAAAGGGGAGTGACAATAAAGCCCATTTTGAACGGGACTGTAGGTACTATCAGAACACTACACTTCACAAAATTTCAAGTACAAGTATTTCTATGGACTGAATTTAAATTTGTAAGCCGTAAACTTTTTGTGCAAAATTGTCCTTTTGTATGGGAGGTACCAAAAGGGGCGTGGTAAGTTCCCTCATTTTTCTCAAAATGATAGCGACCAAGAAACTAATACTATGTGTGGAATGGTCAACGATTCCGAATAGTAGTATAGAAGTTTAGAGATAATCAATATTTCACTAAATTTTGACTATTTGTGGGGGAGGTACTCGAAGAGTGGACCAACATAGTCCATCATAGACCTTAGTCTGAGATAGAAAAAAAATATTGACACATACCAAATTTGAAGTCAATCGGTTAGGTTAAGTTAGGTTGAATAGAGGAGACGTTTAAACGTCTCATGTCCATGGACATACACTTAAGCCAGTGTGAAAGCTGGGCAGTGACACAGAAAATGTTCCATCGTTTCGATGTTTTCCCTGCATGCCCTGCACTCGTCGTTTTCTGCTAGTCCTATGCGATGAAGATGTGCCTGTAGGCTTGAGTGTCCCGTTAGAACACTCATCATCTTACTAATCTCGATCTTGTTTAGTTTCAGAAAACTATTTGTTTTATTTTCGTTTGGGTCACCACACAGTATCTTTGCAGTTACTCTATTCCACACAGTTTTGTGAGCCATCACTGCCCAGTGCTTCAGCTCATCCTTCGTGGCTTCGAAAGGTTTCCAATTTTCCAAGTTTATTACACGAAGTTCTCTGCCCTTTGAAGCCAAGCTGTTTGCTCGTTCATTTCCAGTCACTCCGTTGTATCCCGGTACCCGGAAAATACGCAGGACTGAGTAATTATTTATCGTTCTTTTACAGTCTAACGCTGTTCTGGATTTGATATTTTCCGGTGTTATTGCGTTGATCGCCATTTGGCTATCTGTGAAGATGTTGGCATATTTAGGCTTTGTTGTATTACTGAGCCAGTTAACACACTCCGTGATTGCTCGAACTTCTGCTTGAAATACTGTCAAATCAGACATGAGCTAAGTGTTACCATTCACGAAATAAGCACTAGTTGAAAAAAAAAACGTAAGATAGCGGACCCTTTACTGTGTTATGGTCTGGGAGGCGTACGTAAAGTTCGACTTCTGGTTCATCAGTAAAAAGTCCCAGACCCGTCCTTCCTCCTAGCCTGGACCCATCAGTGTAGCGGCTGGTTTCCACTGGCACATGAGCTAGTGTTCCGTTTTCCCAGGAGCGTCTGTCTGGCACGAACGAGTCACAGGTATCAGTAAGCCGCACTTCAGGAATGCGGTCGGAGATTTCCGTTTGAATATGACCGACCAGTGATTGTAATATTTTCCGATGGTACGACTTGTGGTCTCGATTTATCCATTCACCTATCGTCTTGCTGTGAGGGCTGCCTCATACTTTATACGGGTATCTATTGGTTGGATGTACAGTACAGTCTCTAACGCTCTTGTTGGTTCTAATTGCCCCGCTTATGCCTAGAATCTGTTAGTTCTGTGGAAAGTTATCGAGCGCACCAACCAGAGAGAGAGAGAGAGACGGACAGGTTGACGGACATTGCTAAAATGACTATAAATGGCCCACGACGGATTTCCGCCAAATATTCTTGGGGTATCCATCGATGTGTTACACTTTTGGCCGGCAGCATCTGATATATATACCCCTGCTCACAATAGTGGGAGTATAAAAACCGGATTATGTTGTACTAAAAGCGCTATTACACATTTCTACATTTTTTTTTGCAGATTTTTCTATTTTTTATGCTTTTTTCGAGACAACAAGAAACTTTTTATTTGAATAAAAATCAATTTTCTCCTAATAGTTTTAAAGACAGTTACTAAACTTATATTTCCACGTGTAAGTTTCATTATTAACATACAGTCCTCATAATTTCCTTTATTTAAAGTATCCCAGTTTAATGGAGCATATACTTTTATTTAAAGGAAATTATTGAACTTTTACAAATACCTAAGGCAGCTTTCAAGAAAATCGGAATTTTAAGAAAATTAAAAAGAAATACCTTAACATTTTTTTAAATATCTTTTTCGTGTTTAGGACACCTTGATACACCAGAAAATGTTATGTACATCTCTTAGGTAAAAATTGTGTTGCATAGTGTAATATGTATAGAAGTTATTAAAGAATCAATATTTCTCTAAAGTGAGGTTATGGATAGAACCAGTGACGTGCTGTCTTTTAAAAAGAAGATCTAGTCACTGTTCCATAGGTGGTGAGCACGAAAAAAATGATGCATGATTTTAACCTTATAACTTTTCCCTACTTCATTTTTAAAAGCGCCATTTTTAGTTTTCGGTACGTCAATGTGATCAAAAACCACGTGGGTAAAATTAGCTCAATCGATCAGTTATATATTTAAATATGGGTAGCCAATAAAAAGTACGTTAACGGATTAACAAAAATGTCCAAGAAAAATATTGTTCTTCACAAAAAAACAACTGCTGAAAGGCGGACATTTTTTTGGTGCAGAACTTATTTGAAACATTTCACTTTTTATACCCTCCACCATAGGAAGGGGGCGTATTCATTTTGTCCCTCCGTTCATAACACCTTGACATATTGATCAGGGACCCCATAAAGTATATATATTCTTAATCGTCGTAGAATTCAAAGATGATTTAGGCATGTTCATCTGTCCGCCCGTCCTTCTGTTGTAATTACGCTACAATCTACAATAATTGAGCTAGATGACTGAAATCTGGTACAGATGCTTCTCATATCTGCAGGTAACATGGGATAGAAAATGGGCAACAACGGTTCATTTTATATATCATCTGTCCGATTTCACTTCTTAGCTCCATGGAGACTGCAAATATCAACTGATCGGGCTGACGATTGATATTTGAGTGTATTTATATACAGAACCCTTTACACGAACAATGGTTTCCAGTTTCGATATAGTCCCCGAACAAAAGCCCCTCTAGATTTTACTTCTTAACCCAACAAAACTACGAATTTAAACGAATCGGGCTGAAATTTGGTTATTTTAGTTTATTTGTACCCGAAGGCATTCACATGGGATCCATGGTTGAGGGTATACAAGATTTCGCATGACCGATCCTACTTGTAACACCGCCTTTACTTGTTTTCTATGTACGAAAACAGAAAAAGTTTCTTGGAAATTGATTTTTCCGTCAAATTTGCGATAGTCAAAATATTTTCACTATCAAAAAATAATTAGGAATTTGTCCAAAAACTGCCAAATTTTAGTCGGATTGGTTGTTAAATATGGCATACATGATGTCAATAGATAAAATGCACAAAGTCTTAATACCCAGTACCACACTGTGGTGTAGGGTAAAATCATTATGAAGTTGCGAGGACCAAGGGACAAACACCAATAAACGAATAACTTAAGCACGCATTTACGAGGCATTCCAACCAACAACTAACTACACAGAATTCGCTAAAAGGAAGTTGCATGGCTTTGCTGCTTTTCCAGCTAGCAAATTGCTTTTGTTTTGCGCCCAAGAGATTAGGGATAAACGGATACAGTGCCGACACTGTGGACCCATAATAAGTGGAAGTGTAGTTTTGCATTTTGCAACGAATGCAAAGTCAACGAAAGGAGTGAACTTCGAGCGCGTCAGTTTTGTGTGTGAGTATAAGTGAGTGAGAGTGGTGTCCTCAAACCGCTCATTCATTCAGTCATTCATTCATCCATTCTCATTTATACTCGTTGGCTGTTTGGTGCATAGTTATGCGAAAGACCGAGCGTGTGTGTGTTTGTACATCAAGATTTCATGTTAAGGACTTTTCCTGAGAGCTAAGGCGCTATACACGTTCCTTCATGTGGGTCTGTGTGTGTGTGTTTGTCAGTGCATATGCATAAAGATGTCCTCTTGTAGTTTTTCCCGCTGCTGCTGACGCTGGTTCGCGCTTGTTGACGATGTCCTTGCTGGCGCCATTGTCAACATCATTTGTCGCCATTGTATGGATTACATATGAAGTTTCTTTCTTCGTTCACTCTTTCCTCCATGGAGCAGGACAAACGATGTTAACTTTCTTCTTAGTTGTTTGCCTTGAGCAGCAGCATCAGCGGCAGCAGTTCAAGCAAATGGAGTTGTGTTGCGGTGACAAAGTTGTGTCTAGGATGTCTGGGGGACAGTCGATATGCAAACATTACCCAAGTCTTCGAGGATTTTCAATCCTTTCTCTTTAGTGAAAAACAAGTTTGTTTTGCCTGCACCAAAGGACTTGTGCTCCCTCTCTCTCTATCTTTTCGTTATATGTATATCTTTTTCTTCTTTTTGTTTCGTTTCGTTTCTTTTCTTTTCGATATGCAATTATGCGTATCCTCTTAGCTGGATATGTTAACAAATTGTAAACTTTATTATGCACAAGCACACATGAATGTATGTCTTTGTCCATATATGTACATACAAGGAGTCTATTATGTTAGAAGCCAAAAGTAACGTTTATAACTCACATGATTATATGGAAATTTGTTGAAAAAATATTGTTTAGACAATTTCATAAAGTTAGTTTAAATTCTTGGATGGGAAAGTGCATACATACCTACGTGTGTGAGTGTACGTATATATGTACCTGAAATGTATGAATATGGGAAGTTTAAGTTTGGAAGGTCCTATGCAGATATTTACTTTAAGTTATGCACTTATAAGAGCATATTTTTATGGAACACAATTAACAAGGATATCACAAATAATTGTTTGTATTTAAGTTATTTTTATCCCCATCAACGTAGGATGTGGGGTATACTAATTTTGTCACTCCATTTATAATATTATTAATCTCACTACAATCTACTTATACAATCAATTGAGCTAGATGACTGAAACTTGGGGCATATTCTTCTTACAGCTGGACGTAACTTGGGACTGGAAATGGGCAATATTGGTTCATTTATAGATAAAAATTCGTATCTTGGGTTTATTTATACTCGGAGCCCTTTACATGTACAAGGGCCGTCATAGCTCCATGGCTTCTTCTTAACGTAAAAAACACAAATTTCAACAAATCGGGCTGAAATTTGGTAATATGAGTTTATTTGTACATGCAAAGAAAAAATTCGTTACTATCTAGCGAGAAATTTAACAAACAAATTCGGTTTGTGGTATATGTTTGTCGCAAACGTTTTGTGAATATACCAAAACCCACAGAAACGTTTATAGCAAACGGCTAGTGTACTTATCGTAAATGATTTATATTTATTACAAACCCTGTGAAACGTTTGTTGGAAACGGTTATTGTGTTTGTCACAAGCAATACATGTTTATCCCAAATCCTGTGAAACGTTTGCTGCAAACGGTTATTGCGTTTGTCTCAAGCAAATGACAGTTTATCAATAAATGAAAAAACGTTTGTCGAAAAAGAATAATTTGTTTGAATTATGATATTTAATATGTTTTATAAAATTATCAAAAATGTCACAATTTTTAGTAAAATGTACCCGGGAGCTCCCCGACAAACGCCCTTTCTATTAAATGGCTGATATCTTCTTATTGAGTTGTAGAGAACTGTAAATAAGAAAGCTGGAATGTTAGAACATATTAAAAATTCAGGAGGCCATTGTATGTATTAAAGCGAGATGTAATCTTACCAAATTTCTATCTTTTTAGTCAAAAGTGAACTCTATCGGTCAATATAAAAAATGTTTCCACGTCTGTGAATAGAATATCAAACTATATATACATATGTATATCCCAAATCCTATGAAACGTTTGTTGCAAACGGTGATTGCGTTTGTCACAAGCAAATGACAGTTTATCAATAAATAAGAAAACGTTTGTAGGAAAAGTGTAATTTGTTCGAATTGTGATATTAACCCCCGATTTCATTTGTTGCAAACCGTGATTGCTTTTGTCACAAGCAAATGACAGTTTATCAATAAATGAGAAAACGTTTGTCGGAAAAGAATAATTTGTTCGAATTGTGATATTAACCCCCGATTTCACAAACTCCGGTTAGAGCTAACTGACAGTTAAAAAATAAAAATTTCATACAATTTGACAGCTATAACTGTAGGTTTGCTCGAACTGTAGGTGTTGAAGTCACAACAGCTGACTGTCGACGTCATCGCCACCTGCATACGATTTGGAGCCGTTGATTTTAAACACACCGCCGCAAAACTCGTAAAGTGATAGCACCGCCGTCAGGGTTACACTTTATTAGTTCACAACTCACCCGCTTATGGCACACTGCCAAACCGCCAGGCTCACGGCCTAATAAATAAAATAATTAAAAATAAAGAAAATATATACAGACATTTTTGTGTTTTTTCTTTTTTTAACTCCCGCCACTCTGGCGCGGAGTTAAACATGGTCCTTCGTAACCAAATTTGAACCGGTCATTGGATGTGTTGTGTTGTGCGCGTTATGAAAATATCGACATACTAATAACAATTTTTAAAACAATTTTTTATCACTACGTGATACCAGCCTGTGAACCGTCTATTGTCTCCGTCGCTACATCATTGCTTCATTACGTGAATCAAGGCTTCACGAGCCAGTGACGGATGTCAAAACAAGATGAAAAGCAGACTTTAAACTCCTCTTAAATAAACAACAGCCAATAAAATATACAACGGTCACAACAACAACACAGCATCCACTGGCATATACAACGGCCACAACAACACAGCATCCTCTGACATGTACACCAGCAAAACAACACAAAATGCATCGTCACCACACATCAATTGACATTGCACTCGTGCAAGGGGGGAGTATGTTGAAGTCACAACAGCTGACTGTCGACGTCATCGCCACCTGCATACGATTTGGAGCCGTTGATTTTAAACACACCGCCGCAAAACTCGTAAAGTGATAGCACCGCCGTCAGGGTTACACTTTATTAGTTCACAACTCACCCGCTTATGGCACACTGCCAAACCGCCAGGCTCACGGCCTAATAAATAAAATAATTAAAAATAAAGAAAATATATACAGACATTTTTGTGTTTTTTCTTTTTTTAACTCCCGCCACTCTGGCGCGGAGTTAAACAGTAGGATAACCGGAGATTTTGCAATTGGCCGTTAATATGTTTTATAAAATTATCAAAAGTGTCACAACTTATTAGTCAAATGTACCCGGGAGTTCCCTGACAAACACCTCAGCTATTAATTAGCTGAGCTCTTCTAATTGACTTGTAGAACACGGTAAATAAGAAAGCTGGAATGTTAGAACATATGAGATGTAATCTTACCAAATTTCTAACTTTTGTGAGTAAAATACCAAACTATATAGATATATATATCTCAGCAATTACAGCCCTTTATGGACCAATGTTTCTGCACTATTCTGTCTATTCTGTACTATCTTTCTCCATTCCTCTCTATCCAAGGCCTTTTGTCTATAGTTTTCCACATTAATTTTTTGTAGGTCTTCTTCAACATAGGTTAGGGTGGCAGCCGTATTTTTTTATACAAGCTCACATAGACCAGTTTAGGTCCCTAGTGTCTTCTTCAACATCGTCTTTACATCTTTTCCTGGGACTTCCTCTTTTTCTTATACCTTTGACTGTCGCTGACATGTCCATACGTAAAATGTGTCCAAGCCATCTTATTCGTTGAGCTTTTATAAAGCGCACAATATTGTGGTTTTCATTGAGTATCTCCAATTCATGATTATATCGAGATCTGTACACTCCTTCTTCAATTTGTATTGCACCAAAAATTGTACGTAATATTTTTCTAACGAAAGAAAGAAGTTGGTTTACATCTGATGCCTTCAGTGTCCAGAAAGTACCATACGAAAGTACAGGTTTTATTGGGGTTCTATACAGATTGAGTTTTAGCTTTTTAGATAATAAGATGAGCTAACAAGCTTTATTTGGATGAACCAGGATCTATTCGCTGATTGTATGCGATCTCGCTACTGTCATGTCTGCATATGAACATAGATTAATACCGAGATAGCTTAATACTTCAACCGACTCGTAGACGTTACGAGGGTTGCTATTTATATTTCGGTCCTGGCAATGCTGGTGTTGCCAGATGAAAACTAGAACTTCCATTGGAAAGTATGAAATTTTTTAGCATAACTTCACTCAGACCCTTTTGTCATTTGAGCGCGAATTGTTTTGGTTACAGTGTGTTGAAAATTCACCTCCAAAACATGGTTTTTGAACGCTTCGACAGCTGCTTCAGGCGTCGAAAAACGTTGACCAAGCAGTGTTTTCTTGATGTGAGTGAATAAGAATAAGTCATTGGGTGTCAAATCAGGGCTCTACGGCGGAAGACCCATCAATTCGACGTTTTGGCCGGTCAAAAAGGCGTTGGTTTGAGCCGATGTGTGAGAGCTCGCATTATCATGGTGTACAATTATTCGTCTTCTCTTGTACGTTTTTCGAATTTATCCGAAGACTTCAGGCAAACAAATTGTGGTGTACCACTCAGAATTGACCGTCCTACGTTGCTCAAGCGGAACAGTCGCCTCATGACCAGTTTTGCCGAAGAAACAGGCGACCATTTGTTTCGAAGTGCTTCTTCCACGAACAACTTTCGTTGGATTTGGCTCGTCTTCGAAGACCCACACGGTCGATTGCTGTTTTGTTTCGGGCTCATACGAATCGATCCAAGATTCGTCACCTGTGACGATCTTATAAACGACTATTGAAGCACCGAGATCGTATTTTTTCAAAATTTCTTTGCACCAATCGACACGAGCCTTTTTTTGAGCGATTGTCAAATTGTGCGGGATCTAACGAGAACAAACCTTTTTTCGGGCAGGTGTTCATGCAATATCGAATGTATGCTGGTGGAAGAAATGCCCACGGATGCCTCTATCTCACGGTATGTCATCTTGCATTATCAGTTCACGAACAGCATCAATGTTCTCTGACACAACGGCCGTTTTTGAACGACCTTCGTCTTTGAGCGAGCGTCGGCCACGATTGAATTCATTAAACCAGTTTTTCACAGTGCTTTAGGATGGTGCTTCATCACCATATAAAGATTTAAGTTCATTGATGCACTCTTGTCGTGATAATCCACGTCGAAAGTTGTGAAAAATTATCGCACGAAAATGTTCACGAGTTAATTCCATTTTTTTTGCCAAATTGATTTTCTCAAGTCACTGTAAACAACACAAATGATGGTCGTACGTCAAAACGTTCTGAGTACGTTTATGCTAACAAATGTCAAACTTTCCAATGGAAATGTCAGATGGCGCCAGGCAACACTTAGTGTTCCCTAGGCCAGAAATATATATAGCAACCCTCGTATTTGCTATAACAAGATTTGGAGCTTTTTGTGTCATCGGAGCATATATATTGTTTTGTTTCTATTAATTACACAGTGCAACAACCAAAATGGGAATGGAATGAAACCAATTGCAAATGAAAGTAGACATTATCCATAGCAAAACCTTCAAGGGTTTTTTTCAGTTCAGCGCGAGATTTGTTTTACACGCATTTGAAGTTGGTGATTTTGGAACGCTGTCTAACAAGAAAAGATCATTGCAAATTTGATAAAATAATGCTTATTTTTTTATTGTTATGGAAAGTTGTGGTATCTTACTGTTTTTGGGGAATTCATTTTTGATATTTATTTTTACCTACGCTAGATGGCGCTGTCATACAAATGGTGATATTTCTTGTCGATTTTCATAGAAAAACGGCGTAATGCAAATTTTGTAGCTTTATACAGTTTCCGTCTGCGTTTGAAAAGAATTTTGTGTAATTTTCCCGATCTCTCATTATGTTTTCTGGATAGACAATTAGATATACCCGGTGAGACAAATGTTATAACCATTTGATGTTATATGTAATTTCCAACAAATATTTTTTGTGTTTTTGTCAGTTTTTGTATTTTTGAATAGAATATTTTTGTATAATATAAGTATACCTTTAAATGACCATAACTTGTTTGTCTTCTCTAAAACCTATTCTACAAGCATGCGAAGTTTTTTCGCAATCGGGTGTTTAGTTAAAAAAACTTCAGAATTATTTACTTTTCTTTAATTCCCTCCACTGTGCCCCAATGACAGCGATATTGCCGCGACAAATAAGAGTAGTTCTGGCATGGATCTGGATGTTGTAGCCGGCTCAATACATACTAGGCTCGCAGTGATGGCAATGTTGCGAATACCTGCCCGGAGTGTGCTGAGAAATCGCATTATACGCTACACTTTTAACCTTGCCCAGTCAATCTCACTCAGCTTGTTCCCAGGTCTTTATGGACGCACCCTATCGAGGTCGCCAACATTCTGAACCTAGAAACCAATGAAGCAGATCCCTAGGCTTTTCTTCAAAGGGTTATGTTATCATCTCCGAATGCTACAATGTGGAAAAGAAACTGCTCACCTCTAACACTATATAACGTATTGAAAATAATAACAAAAGTACTTCAAGTATCATCTTTTGAAAACCAAAATTATAAGAAGGCGCGTAAAATGTTGTTACCACTATTTCGACAAGTAAAGAGAAAAAATACCACTGTTTTAAACCGTTTGCTCGTGATGCGCATGACAGGAAATTTGAAAATGGGAATTAAGAGAAAATTATTTGTAAAAGAGCAACAAAAGGGAAATTATTTAACTTAGTAATATGTACATTTTGGATTCTTCGATATAGCGAAGACGCAATTTTTAAAACAAAAATTTACAAACTACTTGTTATGCCTATAGAAGGTAATGCTATGAAAATTTACATAAATTTCAGGAGATTTGTAAATGAAACATTTAGTGACATTTTAATGCTGAAAACATGTAGTACTGCAATAAAACCATATCGAGGGATTATATTCAAAAGCAAATTCACATTTTTGTTTGGAAAATATGATTTTGATGCTAAACTCTTTTACTTTACGTCATTCACCTATGGTGTTAATTAGGTATCAACAAAATTTATGCTTTGACCCCTTTTTACCGTTTGTGTTTTAATGGCTATCTAACGAATATACGACTTCCAGTGTTTCATATTGTCAAAAGGACTAAAGCTGTAAATTTGGACTCTTTTTTTCGATATAGTTTCTACTTTTTCGGTAAATATTGAGCCACCTTGATCACATTCTGTGTATGAAACTCTTGTGCGGTATATCAAGCTTGAGAAAAGACACATGAGAAAGTTGTATTTTTGGCACCAAATAATATGAGGAATAAAATATGAAGAATTTGAAAATGTTTTCAACGAGAAGTACTCAAAGTATACGATGTAACAGGAATTGCTTGTTTCAGTTGAAAATTTATTTTATAGGGTTTTCCAATAAGAGTGATATGATTTCTTTAAAAAATAACACACTTATTGTTAGGGAAATTCAAAAGTTTTTTATTTAATGTGAAGTACAATCGAAACAATTAAGTTCTAAATAAAACGTCATTCAAATGGCCTCCACGATTTCTTCTGCAGGAACGAATTCGATGAACCCAATTTGGAGCACTTTTTCCCCTAAATCAAGTCGTATGTCATGAATGGCACGTTCAAAGAGTCTGCTTGAAGAAAGCTTGACGATAGTCTGGTTTATTTCGAAAGACCAATGACTTCAAATAACCCCGCAAGAAATAGTCTAATGATGTTAAATCACAACTTCTTGGAGGCCATTCAATATGACAATTTCTTGAAATAATCGAATCTCCAAACTTTTCTCGCAACAATTAAATTGTTTCATTTCATTTGTTCCACAATCGGTCAATGGCAAAAACGAGAGCTAAAATATTGCTCATGGGTGTCAAGGTCATAGGTCAACTGTTCCATTTCTCGGGTGTTATATATGTATGGGGCTATATCTAAATCTGAACCGATTTTCCCCGAATTTGGCGGTATTATTTCATGTAATAAGAAACCTGTTTCTGCCGAATTTCGCACTGATCGGATATAAAATACAGTTTCTACAGCGCTTACATGTGAAATCGGGGGAACATATATATGGGGCTATATCTAAATATGAACCGATTTCCTCCAAATTTGACAGTGTTTATTCGTGTAATATGAAGCCTTTTTCTGCCGAATTTCGTACTGATCGGATATAAAATACAGTTTTTACAGCGGATATAAAATACAGTGGTACATATTAAATCAGGAGTAACATATACATATGTATGGGGGCTATATCGAAATCTGAACCGATTTCTCCCCAAATTATGTATTGTACATTTGTACAAATCGGATCAAAAATATCGGAGGTAGATATATATGGAAGCTATATGTAAATCTGGTCGTAGATCGACTGGAAAGTGCTTTTTTTTTTGATTTTAACAAAAATTGACTTAGCGCACGAAAAGTTGCAATTGGAGAACGATAATTTTGATAATAAAACTGAATAATTTGTAAACGTTGTTCTGGCGTATATCTCTCCATGATGAAATTGTAAACACTACTGAATACAATGAAAAACAAATGACAGATCATGACATATTACAAATGGCCGAAACGTCACTTCAAAATCATATCATCCCTATTGGAAAACCCGTTATATAGATAGAAGATAGGTTTCAAAACTCATTATTATTATTATCTGGGAACGACTGTAAAGAGAAACTGATTATTCGCATTCTAAGCCAAGATCTATGCATTCATCCATACGTTAAATGGTCACTTGTAGAAGAGGTATTAGAGAGCTTAAGTTTTTAGTTTTGGCCCCTATGGTATTATTATACCCTCCACCATACGATGGCCGGTATATTCATTTTGTCACTCCGTTTGTAACACCTCTAATTATTGATCTGAGACCCCATAAAGTATATATATGAGTATTAATCGTCTTAAAATTCTAAGACGATTTAGCCATGTCCGTTTGTCCGTCCGTCTGTTGTAATCACGCTGCAAACTATTTAAAATACTTGAGCTTTTTTGCTGGCGCGAAGCATCTTAACAAAGAAAACAATGTCTAGTTGAAATCTGTGGATAAATTTCAACATAATCCGGTTTTTATAGACCCACTATTGTGAACAAGAGTATAAATCAGATGTGGCAGGTCAAAAGTGTAACAAACCGATGCAGTGACCTAAAAGACCCCAAGAATATTTGGCGGAAATCCATTTTTGGGCCATTCTAAGTCATTTTAGCAATGTCCGTCTGTCTGGTTGGTGCACACGATAACTTTCGACAGATTTAACTGATTGACTTCAAATTTGGTATGTATCAATATTTTTTCTATCTCAGACTAAAGGTCAAAGATGTACTATGTTGGCCCACTTCTTCGAGTACCTCCCCCTCAAAGGTTTAATATTTAGTGAACTATTGATTATCTCATAACTTTTATACTACTATTCAGAATCTTTGACCATTCCACACAAAGTATTAGTTTCTTGGTCGCTATCATCTTGAGAAAATTTGGCGAAGTTTTTGGTGCCTTCCATACAAATTGACCATTTTGCTCAAAAAGTTAACGGCTTATAACTTTGATTCCAGTCAATGAAATAGTTGAAATTTTGTGAAGTGTAATGCTTTTATAGAAACTACATTCGCTTGAAAAATGGGCGTTGTTGCCTTGATTTTAGAGATTTAGCCATGTCCGTCTGTCCGTCTGTTGTAATCACGCTACAGTCCGCAATAATAGAGCTAAATTGTTCAAATTTGGTTGCAGGTTCTTATAGTTGCAGGTTGTTTGGGATTGCAAATGAGTCATATAGGTCAATGTTTTGATATAGAAGAGGTGGCTCCAAAAAATGGGGTTTGAGCCATAAATACTACATTTTTAAAGCAATTTAGCAGAAACTTTGCAGTTTGTATTCCATTTTGACAAGAATTCATCACAGCAAAACTTTTACAAATCGGTTCATATTTTGTTATATATATATATTTATATATATATATATATTATATATATATTTAAGCCATAAAAACAACATTTCCTAAGCATTTTAACTGAATCTTTGCAGTTTGTATTTAACTAGGACAAGAATTCATCGCAGTAAAAAATTTATATCAGTTAATAGTTTGTTTTATAAAGGGTTATCCAACAAGAGGTGTTATTTTGGTATTCAAAGAAAAATGTCATTTTTTGAGATAAATGATCGGATGTTTATTTCATAATAAAGAGGAAGGTATGCCGTTAATAATAAAATACAACAAATGGCCACCACGACCACGCTTACAGGACCATATCCATTTCATGAAATTGTCCATAACCAAATCGCAAAGTGGCTTCCAGCTTTGAGGTCTTGAATCGACGCTGGGCTGTTGGCGTAGACCTTATCTTTCACGTGGCCCCAAAGGAAGAAGTCGCACGGTGTTAAATCACAAGATCTCGGTGGCCAATTGTGATCACCTCTTCGAGAGATAACACGATCCGGAAACTTTTCCCGTAACGGAGCAATGGTTTCGTTGCTTGTGTGGCACGTAGCGCCGTCTTGCTGAAAGTAAACGTTGTCCAGTTCAATACCATACAATTCCGACCATAAAAAATCATTATGCATCTCACGATAGCGCAATCCATTCACCGTATCTGTTGATCCAACCTCATTTTCGAAAAGGTAAGGTCCAATGACCCCGACGGACCATAAACCGCACCAAACAGTCACACGTTGAGGATGGAGAGGCTTCTCAACAATAACTCTTGGGTTTTCCGAACCCTAGATGCGACAAGTTTGCTTGTAGCCACCTCGTAGCCACCCAGGTGGAAATGGGCCTCATCAGTCAAGATGATTTGTGATATTGAATGGCCTCTAAGAAGTTGTGATTTCATAATTATTAGACTATTTCTTGTGGGGTTATTTGAAGTCATTGGTCTTTCGAAATAAACCAAACTCTATTCAAGCTTTTCAAGTCAATGTTGAACGTGCCATTCATGACATACGACTTGATGTAGTGGAAAAGGTGCTCGAAAATTGGGCTCATCGAATTCGTTCCTGCAGAAGAAGTCGTGGAGGCCATTTGCATGACGTTTTATTTAGAACTTAATTGTATCGATTGTACTTCACATTAAATAAAAAACTTTTGAATTTCCTTAACAATAAGAGTGTTTTTTTTTTCAAGAAATCATATCACTCTTATTGGAAAACCCTGTACAACACTCCTATCTATGCGTGTGAAATTTCAGCTTTCTAGCTCTAACAGGAGCCTCAGAGGTCAAGTGGTCAAAATACACTCGGCGAAAATTTTTTTTGTATTTTTTATTGCAACCTATTTACAGGAGAAATAATAACCAAATTTTTTAACATATTAAATTGACAGATATGTTAAATTATTATAAACTAAACATAGATTTAAATTTAATACATAAGTACAGTTCTTTTTCTACTAATACATTCGATTTCAATTTTAAAATGGATGATCAAGAATATGCGGTCGTTTTAGCCTTCTAATTTCATCGGTGTCATCTAGTAAAGTTATTGCTAAAAAAATTGGAATGATCTTTATCCGCTCACCTTAGAGAGGAGGGTATAAATCATTTGCTACGAGCCAAAAGTGTAACACATCAAAGGATTGACCTAAGACCCTAAGTATGTTCGGCGGATATCCGTTTTGGGCCATTTTAAGTCGAATGAGCAATGTCCGTCCGTCTGTCTGTCTGCTGGCTGATGCGCACGATAACTCTCGAAAGGAATAACCGATTGACTTCAAATTTGGTATGTACTAATATTTTCTTCTAAGTTCGAAGATGGGCCATATTGGTCTACTCCTTCTAGCACCTCCCCCACAAAGGGTTAACATTTAGTGAAATATTGATTATCTAATAACTTCTATACAACTTACATATTTGAATCCTTGGAAATTATACACATAGTAATAGTTTATTAGTCACTATTACCTCGCGAAAAATGGGCGAAGTTGTCACGTCCCTTTTGGTACCTCCCACACAAATGGACCATTTTGTACCAAAAGTTACCAGCTTATAACTTGAATACCAGTGCATACAAGTTATAAGCTGGTAACTTTATAACTTGTATGCAAAGGCAACAATCATAGTTGAAAGCACAGGGTTAAGCGATATTTGCATACAAGTTTTGTGTTTTTTTTTGTGTCAAATATTTATATATCTCATAATAGTGAAAGAATTTGTAATATGCGATTTTTAATGTTGTTATGAATTGTTTGCTTTTTTTCAATAAATGAAATAAAAATTAAGGAAAACTGTTTTTAATTAATTGTCGGTAATATATGACTGACAAATTGTCAGAACAACCAATTTATGTATAACGTACATGTAGCGGGTAACGATTGTAAACTTTCTTTTTTATTTTTTATTTTTTCTTGGTTTTTTATTTTAAATGGAAAACCTCTTAAAAATATTTATCCATAGACTTTTTTCAAATAGACACTGTTTTTTTTATTTTTATGGTTTGTTTTAAAAAAATCATTTTTTTTTGTTTTAAAAAAATCAAATTTTTTTAAATTGTTTTAGCGACAGTTAGCTTATAACTTGAATACCAGTGCATACAAATATTTGAAATTTTTTACAGTGTAATGCCTTTATAGTAAATAGAGTTCAGAGAAAAATGGGTGTTATTGGCACGCCGCTTTTGGTACCTCCCACACAAATGGACCTTTTTTACCAAAAGTTAACAGCCTTTAACTTTAACTTCCAGTACATACTTTAAAGTTATTAAATGCAATTTAAATGGATAACAATTTAATTCAAACAAACAAATTAATAAAATTTACTAATATTTTTTGGGACTCAGGGTGAGGGGATTCATAAGTCGGTTTACCCGACTTCACTTTCTTACTTGTTTAATTTCTTCTTTGACAAAAGGTGATTTTAAATCATTATAAATAGTGCTATTTCTCAAAAACCAAGGAGCATTCGTTATTTGACTCAGATATTAAACTGATATTTTTGTATAATATCAATGTTATAATATGAAGCAGTACCCCAGAGTTGGATTCCATAAGTTCATACAGGTTCTAAAAAAGATATAAAAATAAGTAGCTTGTTCTCCAACACACAGCTGAGATTTGGGACCCAAAAGCCAGAATATTTTCTTGGTTTTAATGTCAAGATAGGTTCTTTTGAATTTAATATGATCTGTCCATGTTAAATGCTTATCTAAGTGCAAGCCTATGTATTTCACACATTTGGATTGGGGAATAGAGACCCCGTTTAAGGAAACGGAAAGACAGTCGTTGTTGTTCAGAGTAAAAGTAATATTTTTCAGCATTTACTTCAATGTTCAATTTATCTAAACATAATTCTGTCACATTAAGTTGTTTTTGCAAAATACGGGATGCTTGCACAGGTGTTGGTCTAGCAACAAGCATTGCTGTGTCATCATCATAGGTTGCAACAGTTACATCATTGTTGGTAGGCAAATCAGCTGTAAATAATGTGTATAATACAGGCTCCAAAACACTTCCTTATGGGACACCACATTCGATATTGGCTATATCCGATATTTCATCATTAACACAAACATAGAATTTTCTTTCGTTCAGATATGATTTCAATAAGAGGTAGAATGGAGTAGGTACTCGTAATAATTAATCTAACTTAAATAATAGTCCTTTATGCCATACCTTATCAAAGGCTTGTTTGATTTCTATAAATACGGATGAGCAATAAAGTTTATTTTCTAAAGATTCTCTTATTGTTTTCACTACTCTGTGGCATTGCTCCGGAGTACCATGTCCTTGTCGAAATCCAAATTGATGATCTGGCATTAATTGCTGGGCTTCAAGAATGGGAGATAGTCGTTTTTAGAAAAGCCGCTCAAACAATTTTTGAAATTGTAGGTAATAAGCTAATGGGTCTATAAGAGCTAATAATGTTTTCAGGCTTATTAGGCTTTAATATCATTATTGTTTTTGCGCATTTCCATTGAGCCGGGATATGTGATAATCTTAGGACTGCAGTAAAAATGATTATAAGATAAATTATTACTTTTTTAGGCAATGCTTTGATAACCCTATAGTCAATATTGTCATATCCAGGTATTTTTTGGGGTTCATCATTTTTATTTCGTTTTCAACTTCTCGAACAGTAAAGCATTTTATAGGGCGAAACATTTGAAATGGAATATCGAGATAATCGCTAATTTATTTTGATTGGACACTAGACCGTTTATAGCACATAATGCAAAAAGTGAAAGTTGCTGCGATCTTTGATTTCCGGACCGAAAAATTTTCCATTTGGCCTACAAGACTTCCATAAAAATTTTTGTGCCGATCGGATAACCAAATCGCATGTTTAAATAAGTAAAATTACATTTCTTTGTATTATTAATTAATAAATAGTTTTTAAATATTAAGATCGGTGAAAAAAAAAAACAAAAAATACAATTAATTCAATATTATATTAGATATGACTTGTTATATGAGGGACATTTTCTACGATATTCTTCAATGCACTGTAATATAAATTGATTTTGTTCTTCGTCTTTCGTAAGTATTCTGTTGTAATCATTCATAAATTGTACACCGCGTTCAGCAGTGTCGTTAACAACAAACAGATTACGACAAACATCGAGAGTATCTTGATAATCTTCCCAAATGGATGGGTCATGCTTTAAAAATTCAGTACGATACTCAATCCAAAACAGTGATGCCCAAACACTTGTTAGAACAACGAAGATTAATCGGCTTTTTCATATACACAGCCCGAGCGTCAACGAAAATAAAAACAGAGAGCGTAAAAAACAAAACAAAATTCTTCAGTTGCTTGTTATAGGTCGAAGAAGGTCTATGTCGCTTTGTTTAATAAAATAAGTACACTGAAAATATTTTACAACAACGAATGATATTTTTTTATTGTATTTATTTTCAATTTAGTATAAAATAATTTTGATTTTTTTACTTTTTGTTATTTTTTAGTTTATCAATATATAAAATTATTTATATATATTTTTTGCCCAATAAATTATTGGCAAAGAACACATGTACCTATTTTCTTGAAGAAAATTTTTTTGTTACATATGCATTGTTTTTATGTTTATTTAATTTTTTATTGGCTTCATTGCTAAAATTTAACACACAAAAACATAAATAGTAAAACAATATAACAACGTAAACAAACGAAACCAAGTGATTTTGTGCAGTGCAATTGTACCACTACAATCTCATTTTTGTGTAACCTAACTAACACATTCTCATTTCTCTTTGTGGGCACCACTGATCCAAAAGCACCGAAAAAATGTTTGGTTTTGTATGAGACGAAATCGCTCAAATTATTACACAGCAATAGTTTCGGGTCGGAGAATTTTCGATCGTTTTCCAGATTTACGACGGGCTCTGTTGATTGCAGATGCCTAACCATTTTTCGTTTCTCTTCGAGTGAAACATCCAAATCTAAAAATGCCAAAGCCATTGATTCTAGGGCCAAATACCACAAATGATTTTTCCATTTCTTCAAAACCGCTTCAGACACATCTTGTCTTTCAACAAGTGTATATCTTGATTTGGTGCTCGTATGGCGTTTTGCATGTAAACCACGCCCACTGAACTCTCGTTTTGTCAATGCAAACTGCTCTAGAAATAGGTATATTTTTAGGGCATAAATGCCTTTTGCCATGAACCTTGCGTGGGATGTTGGACCAGGTGTTCGGAAGTTATCGCCGACACCACCAAGAAACATTATTGTTAATTGTAATAGTTCCTTGTAATCAGCTCGGATTTGTGTTTCATTTAGCTGTTTAATGCAGAATTTCTTAATGACTTCGCAGTCAGCATTACTTATTTTTGAGCGTACAGTTGGATCTTCGAGTCCGTTTTTAAACGATTTGTGGTCGAGACTTACCCAAACGGCAGCAAAACGATTAAAAATAGGTACTTCAGAACCACAAGTCGACGAAGTTTAACCTCAAACACATGTTTCAATACTATCTCCATCATGTGATGAGAACATGTGAACTTGATTAATTTTCGATCTAATTTGTTCTGCAACAAAATGCACGATCCAGTGTTTTGACCTGCATTTGATGAGTGTATCATGAACGACTTTGGCCATCTTTTCTCAAGGACCATCCGGGATTTTGGGGGCGTCCAAAAATTTTGATGTGTAGATCGATTAATCACAAGCTCACCAACAGTGGTCAGAGGCGTCGCAGCATTATACATTACAGTTATCACATAATGAAATATATGTCTGTTTGACGGCAGTTTGGCTCCAGATATTGTATGTGATACATGCCCAACTGATTCTACGGTGCGAAATTTATCACTGGATCTAGTAACCATTTTGGATGTGGTCGGTCTGGAGACAAATAAGAATATGACTAAAATTAAAATTTGTGCGAAGCTGCCCCTTTCTCAATTCACTTAAGCTGGAGGCAGAGCGCGTTCTGTAAACGACCCTGTTGCATGGCCGTATAGCGCGCTCCAAAGTTCTGCTTATGTTTTCTTATTTGACCAGTAGAAAAATGTCAGACTGATGCGCAAAATCAACTATCATGCAAATCCGTTGTTTTTTTTTTCATTCATGCACAATCATGATCTACTTTTTATTGTGATTGCATAGAGGCCATGTCGGTGTGTATGCATGCCCTGTCATGACGTAAAGTTCAAATGAAAACTGCTGTAACTTTTTCGTTTCTCGGTCGATTTTGATTATTTACGAATTGTAAGAAAGAAAATTTTATTTAAAGATCATTTAAAAACTTTTCATGCTAAGAAAATATTTTTTAATTACTTGAACATGTGACATTTGATAAAAACCCAAATTTTGTTCATGGAAAGTGAGTTTTGTGTTTTCAAACAACTTTGGGCAGACCTTAGCGGTATCCAATCGGCACCAAATTTTTTATTGGAGGTTTGTAGGTCAAATGGAAACTTTTTCGGTCCGGAAATCAGTACCGAAAAAATAATAAATGATCTATTGGACACTGCTGCATGTAGAATTCGGTTTGACTGGATTTTACCATTTATGGTGTTTGTGTTATGTTCTGCAACATATCGATACATCCATTCTAAACTATGCTAAGTGTAAAAAGATAGTTTTTCAGGAGATGTCATCAAAGTTTGATGATTTTTTAAATTTGTGTGGAAGTCCTTTATAATGCAAATCGAATGACCTGTACACCAAATTTTGACTTAATATAATTTGGAATATTTAGAAGTTAAAACTGCGATCTCCCCAATAAACATGCTAAGTCGACTTAGCATGTCTTAGAATGGAGGTAACGATATTGTAAAATTGTATGGAAAACATTTTTGTAGAACATTTTTTTTTTCAAAAAGGGTCAAAAGTTATAGTTATGTAGGCGAGCTAGAGGGTTAATATGTTCCACAAAAATATTGGCCTTAATATTATCTATAAAATTGTTGAACATACCCTACACAAAAAAATATTTTTGTTACAAAATAGGAAATACTAAAATTGAGGTACAATGTAGTCTGTGTGAGGTATTTAGGGTGCCTAGAAACGTTCAGATTGTATTGATATGTCCACAAAAGTTGTTCAAATTTACCGTGGCTAAAATTTTGCTAAATATTGTTGGTGAAAAATTACGATTCCCTGTAAATTATGCTGAAAAAAAATATTTTTTCCTTCACTTTTTCCAAAGAAAGTGGAGAATTTTTTTTTTTCGCATAAAATGATAGCAAGCTTTGTTCAGCACATTCTAAGCTACTATTATGTATATAGTTAAGCGGTATCAACATGTCTGAATTAGTTGTTGGACAAAAGCAGATGACAGCCTTTTCGAGGGTTATACTACCTTTATACCTTTAGTAGTAAAATCGAACTGTCAAGTCCGTGAATGTTGCACAGAGTTAACAAAATAAGTTAAATTTTAATATTTTAGATTACTTTTTAAATGAAGCAGAAAGTAGTAGTAATTCAAAGATAATGAAAATTGTATTGTTTTATTTTATAGATAAAATTAAAATTTGTAAATTAGAAAATGGCTGATTTCTCAGTTTGCATCAGTTATATTGATGTAATCCTTTATTTACAGCAAATAGTGAAAAAATGGTCCATGAAGACATGAAACATGACAAAGAAAACATTTTTTTTTAATTTGACAAACTCTTTACACAGTTTTTGTTGCCAATTTATTATGTTTGCAAAAAAAAAAACAAACGCCTTTGTGCAAATGATGATGGAGATAAATTAATTAACTTTTCCTATACAAATCAATGTTAATTGAAAGGAAACTTAATTTATTTTATTTCATCCACATTATCATTATCGTTCGTTCGTAAACTGTGCAACTACTACTCGGAATAAATGAAAAATCGTCTGCGATTGAACTGAGTCAAGTCTGCCGACAAAGCTGCTAATGAGAAAAAGAAAAATCGCAAAAATAACAAATGAACGAATGAAAAATCTATGAATGCCAAATGCCGGAGACAGAATAAATATACAAAAGGAGAAGGGGGGGTGGTAATGAAACAAACACAACGAAAGGATATACATATACATATATGTATTTCTACGAATAACAAAACAACTAACTAAAAGAAGTGGAGAGCAAAAAAAATGAAAAAAACACAAACATTAACGGAATGAGCAGAAAGGGTAAAGACAACAAAAGGAAACGAGAACAACTTGCAATTATTGGCATTGAAAAGAGTGCAAGGCAGACACACACACACACACATATATACAGAGAGCACAAAAAGTGCAGCAGCATAACAATATCCGCAAACATTTACATTGTCTCTGTTCTTGTCTGTTGTTTCTCGATACCATTGTGAGTTCGTGTATGTATTTGTGTTGGACTCTACCCCAGCAAACATTTGGAAGGACAGTTCTTTATGGCTGAACGTAAAATTCGGCCGTATCGACGTGAAATACTAGAAAATATTCGCAACTTTTAAGTCGAATTGATGTAGTCCTTCGACTTTAACTTAACTCCTATTTTCAAATTTCCAAAATGTGTTAAAAAAGTGCAGTTTTCCGTAAAAGGGTAAGAAAAATGCTGCAGTTTTTCCAGACACTAAATCGCCATAAGGCAAATCGGATAAAGCATATAAAGGGTATTTCATAAAGCGCTTCCTATCTTTAAACTAAAATAAAACAAAATGTGTGTGAGATACGTCATCGAACGTTATTAAGGTCTATAGGCCTAACGATGCCATTACGTATGGAATATAACACCGCACAGAGGTATTTTGGATGCAATTACTTTTAATTACTTTTTAAAAATCGAATGATGCAGTTCTGTTGAGTACTGCTTCAATAAGAAAAATCGATAATTTGTTTTCGTAAAAATAATATTTTGTCATAGAAAAACTCTATGGGAAGAGGTCGTGCCCGATTTTAATGAAGCTTTAGCATGCATGTTTTGTTTATTCTAGGAAGTGTATGTACGAAATTTTAAGACTTTTGCTTGGATAGGAACAATTTTATGAAAAAATCCATTTAAACATGATATTATTTGCTCTCGCAAAAAAAAATATTTTTAAAATAATCAAGTGTAATTTTCGCATATATTTTTACACAGTGCATTGGTACCAACAATCTGGCATTGTTTGGTGTTGTTCAATCCGTCTCAAAGCAAATAAATATATCAGAAAAAAACAAAACAAATTAAATCAACACGAACTGCAAACGTTCAAAGTGTCAAAAACATTCATCTGTTTAACTAAAACAACAATAACAACATTGTGTACGATACATATAACTACCGCTAAAAATGGAAGACATGCCAAACGAAGTGTCAAAGAGAGAAAGAGAAGATGAACACTTACAACATAAGGCCCAGTTAGGCAAACTTACCCGTAACGCCCCCGTAGCGTAACGAATCAGCTGATTCAATCTGTCATATGGAAATCAGTATAAACGATCGAGAAGCTTGGAAGCAAATTGGCAAAGAGCTGGGCGTTACAGGTGAGTTTTCTAAAGATCGCGGCTGACTCCATTAAAAATTAAATTTATAATCTGCTTCAGGATTCTTTTGACGACAGTACGATACAATCATTGCGCCAATCTTCTTCATTGTGGGTTAATTTGACAGCAATATAAGCGTCTCTACAAACGAGGACTTATTTATAGATAGAGATTGGATTGGATTTGGCTGAGTCCCTCTTCAATGGAAATAGACATAAGTAAAGGGTTTTCCATTAAGATATAGAGTTCAAATTTAATAAATTCAATTTCGGTCATATGACCATCACGAGCCCGTCAACAGCGATCTATTCTTTGGACCAAATTTTCCACCACTCTTGGACACATTTCGACCGGAACGTTGGCAATTTCGCGTTGGATGTTTTCTCTGAGCTCGTCTAAAGTTGTTGACTTAGACCAAGGATATTCCTCAGGGGAAACGCAGCATCGCCAATAAAAAAATGAGGAAAGGCTTCAGAGGATGCTGACGATAATGGTTTACTAGGAGGTACAGGTACTGTTCCTAAAATAACTGATTGGCCAAATGGAGAGTACTGGAATATAGCTGTATTTAATTTAAATTAAGAAATGGAAATTGTTTGTAACAAAATAGATTATAAATAAATTGAAGTTTAATGGACATACCCCCATCGTGTTGGCTGCCATAACTTCCAACATTAACTGATATGAATGTATATGTAGTTAGCATCGCAGATTCCCACACAATTCGGCATATCCCACATTCGTTGAAAATCATTGGCAATGTGTTTGTACTGCTGTGTAGTTTGTTCACTTAAATAAATCGTCGAAAGCAAGCGCCACAAAACTTCACTGCATTCTAAAATAATATTTCGAATTGTTGTTTTACCCAGCTTGTGACTCCATGCAATCGATTGTATGGAACAACCGTGACCCAAATATCTACAATTTTAAAGAATAGAATGTTAATATTTCCCAACTTGGAATCATAGGATAAAGCAATATTTGACATACAGTGGTGTTATTGCTAGTCTCTCTGCCGGTCTAATCCGTTGCTTTGGTGTAGTTAACTCATATTTTATTAATGTTAATAACAAATTAAAAACTTCCATAGACATTCTAGTATCCGGCTTTCGCCAGTCATTGTTTATAGGACGTCCACCCCATCTTCTTATCCGACGATATTTTCTTGAATACTTTTATTGTAATATCTGCATAGATTTAAAAAAACACAAATTTATAAACATTCTTTTTAACTTAATTTTTAATAAACCTAAACAAAAAGAAATCGCGGCTTTTTTGTTTACTTATGTGTTGTTGTTGTCAGAACATATGACTCGTTTTCTCAACGTTGGCTAATCGCTCAAACGGGCAACGTTATGACAACGGTAAAGATAAATTACGGTTACGTATGCCTAACCCGGCCTATAATCTCTCTATGAACGCTAACAAGACACCGCGCCTCTCTCACCAGAACTGTCCTACCTGCTCTCAAACTATCAATAACCGATTCGAAGAGTTTAAAGAGTATATCACATCATTAATGAAAACCATAATTAAAGAGAGTGAGACACATCTCTTTAATGAGATCTATAAGAGGTTCATTGATTATAGGAGAGATGTAACTGCTCTAACAGAACGCGTTGATAAATTAGAAACACTGACAGGCAAAATTGAAAATATTAAAAACGAAATTGAAATTCAAAAACGCGAGAAATTAAAACAAGACAATATTATGGTCGCTGGCGATTTGCGCATTACCGGAGTTCCATTTACCAGTGGTGAAAATGTATTTGCAATATTTGAAAGTGTTTGCAGGCTCATCAATATAAAAATTCCTCCGGTTAGATCTATTTACCGTTTACGCAACAAGAAATCTACAAATATAATCCCTAATGACAGTGCAATAATTGTAAATCTCTCTTCGGAATACGATACAAATTACGTACTTAAATCTGCATCACTGTTCAAAAAATCTAACAAAACTCAATTATTTCTTGAACAAATTGGTTTTACAAATTCAAAAAGAATATTTTACCTAAACGAAAATTTGACGGCACACAATTACAAAATTCTACAAAAAGCCTTAAATCTCAAAAAAACAAAAAGCACTGGATTCTGCATACTCTATCCGCGGCATTGTTCATGTCAAACGCCAGAAAACTGAGCAGGCAATACGAGTTGAAACCATTGATGACCTGGATAAACTTTTTCGCTATCATACACCATCTGATATTACCACAAATAATCAAATGTTTAATGCCCCAGCTTCTGTATTCACACCAAATTTTATTAAAGTTAAATTGCATTGCTTGTTTAATTGAACACTTTGATAGACGATACAAGTTATAATTCTGAAGATAATGTGCTGAATATGGTAAAAATTCTTGCAAATCAGAAGGGTGGATTGAAAGTGGTACATATAAATGCCCAAAGTCTGAACAACAAAATGGATGAATTCCGTACAATATTTGTTGAGTCTGATGTAGATGTTATATGTGTTTCTGAAACATGGTTTCGTCCAGATGTTACTGATGGTATTGTTCAATTATCTGGATACAATGATTTTCGTGCAGATCGACTGACTCATGGAGGTGGAGTGGCTATCTATGTCAAATGTGGTTTAAAAAGCGCTAAAAAGTCTCAGTCAGAAGCAGATAGCCGCATAGAATATTTATTCGTTGAGCTATTAACCAATCTCAAGATAAAAGTTCTTTTGGGATGCGTCTACAGGCCTCATCGGAACGTTGATTGTTCACAACTTATGTCCACAATTGAAAACATATCAATTGACTACAGTGATGTTATAATAACAGGTGACTTTAATTGCAACTTATTTATGGACAGTCATGTATCAGATTTGATGAAAACAGTTGGACTACTACCATGTAACATATCAAATGCGACCCATTACACGCAAAGCAATAGCAGCTTGTTGGATTTAATATTTGTGAATCACAAGTCAAATATTCTGCTTTATGACCAAATTTCGGCATGTTGTTTCTCCAAACACGACCTCCTATTCTTAATATATGATACAGATTTAACCGTGCCTGTACAAAATATACAATTCCGGGATTTTAAAAATATAAACTGGAACTTGCTTAGCTCACAACTTGCGGACACTAACTGGAATCTAATGTACGAGTTTGAAGACGTTAATGATCAGCTGAACTTTCTGCAGTCTCACATTTCTTCTATTTTCAACGATTGTGTTCCTCTAAAGAGCAAAGAAATACGAAATAAACAACCTGTATGGTTTAACAACAGAAGACATTGCCTGATCGAAAAAAGGAATTTAGCTTATAAAAGATGGAAACGATTTCGTACTGATGAAATTCATTCGCAATATAAAATTGCAAGGAAAGCCGTTGCATTCGAAATTAATAAGGCAAAAACATTGTTCTATCAACGTAGATTCAGAAATGCTGTTGACAGTAAACAAAGATGGAAAGAAATCCGAAATATTGGCATTGGTAAAATTAAAAACTCTGTACACATAAACGATCTGAACATCAATGAACTGAATGAACGATTTGTCACATCCAATGTCACCTCTGAAACCGTGAATGTATAAAAAATTATGTGCACTGTTCCTATTGAAAACTGTTTTTCTTTTCATTGTGTAGACGATTCTGAGGTTTTTAAAACCGTTGTTGCAATTAAATCCAAAGCTGTTGGACTCGACGAAATGCATCCAATATTTATAAACATTATTCTCCCAACATTGTTGCCATTTTTACGTATTTTTTCAATAACATTCTTACCAAATCCATATTTCCCGCTGTTTGGAAAGAGGCCAAAAATATTCCAGAACCAAAATCGCATAATGAATATCGACCGATTGCTATTTTGCCATTTCTTTCAAAGGTACTCGAAAACACTATGAGCAATCAAATTTCAGAACATCTTAATAAATTTGAGCTCCTATCAGATAAACTATCTGGATTTACAAAAAAAACGAAGCTGTATTACCACCTTGCTAGATGTTGTTGATGATATACGCCAAAAACTTGATGAAAACAGGGTGTCTTTTTTGGTCTTACTAGATCATAGCAAAGCTTTTGATACGGTCGACAATGAAATCCTGATCCTTAAACTAAAAAAACTGTTCCATTTCTCGGACACTTCATGAAAACTACTTTCTTCATACTCAGCAGATCGAACGCAAAAGGTTATCGTTGGAAATACGTCTTCCAATTATCTTAAAATATCAGCGGGTGTTCCCCAAGGATCCATTCTTGGACCTCTACTATTCTCCATTTATATCAATGATTTACCTGATGTACCCGTCTCATGCTCCATTCAGATGTACGCTGACGACGTTCAATTGTTTAAAAGTTCAAAACTACCAGATATACAATCATGCATTTCTGACATTAACCATGATTTAAGCCTTATCAGCTCGTGGGCAAAGAACAATTGACTTTGCTTAAATCCATCAAAAACCAAATACATAATAATATCAAAAAATGGCAGATTGGCAATTAGTATACAGAGCTGTATAAAAATCGAGAACTCTGACATAATCTGTATCAAAACGTCAAAAAATCTGGGACTCTTCTTTAATAACAAACTTTCTTGGACGAACCACATAAATGCTGCTGTTGGAAAAGTATATGGAATGCTGAGAAGCCTCTGGGCTGTTCAAACGTCAACTCCGTTTTCTGTAAGACTACTGTTGGCCAAAGCCTACCTTATCCCAACACTTCTATATGGCTGTGAAGTGTTTGCCAATAGTGACTCAAACGACTTCTGAAAATTAAATGTTGCCTAAAATAATATAGCCAGGTACAACGCCGAGAACGAATTTCCGAGTTTTCCTACCAAATTTTCAATATCACCTTCTCAAATATACTCAAAGCGAACAGTTTAATACTACTCCATAAAATAATATACACCAGAGAACCAAACTATCTGTTTGATCGCCTCAAATTTGCACGCTCCAATAGAGGGAAAAAGCTCATTCAGCCAAGAATAAACTGCATGACTTCAGAGAGGCTATTTTTTGTATTCAGCATACGTCTTTGGAATAACCTTCCCAAAACTTTGCAAACGATAAGCAATGCAAATCTCTTCAAAAAGAAGCTTTATCAACATTTTGATTCAAATTAATTTAATTATTTTTTTTTATTCGCTAATTATAACAGTCTGTATTAATTAATTTATTATTTTTAATTTGTTATTTTATTATTTTTACTCCTTATTTTATAATTGTAATACAAAATAATGTCAAGTATTCTGTTGCACAAATTATTAGCTAGTACTGTAATGTATAAGATTTTTATTATCTTGTTGTACTAGTTTTACATAGTTTCAAATAAATGAAAATGAAAATGAAATTGTAAGGGCAGTGGGCGTGGCCGATTTTGACGAAATTAAATTCTTTTCTTAATTTAGCCAATATATTACTCTGTGCCAACTTTCAATGATCTAGGACCACTCCTTATATGTTTACACAAAAATGTATGAAGCCATTCCACTGTGCACATACTAATTTCCGCCGCGGCTTCGCTGTGTGGAAATGACAAATTTTTCATGACTCTGAATTTGCATTGACCTGCGACTTAAGAAACCCCCATAAGAAAAGGTCGAATGCGTTCAAATCGAACGATCTCGGTGGCAGCTTACCTGACCTCCACGTGAGATGACCATATTATCAAATCGCTCGTGCAGATTGTCCGTTGTGGCATGATATGCGTGGCATGTAGCGCCGTACTGCATAAATCACATTTCGTTGGTGTCCATATCAACCAAGTTGCTAATCATCGACCTATAGCGCTCGCCCTTAACGATGATGGTCTGACCAACGTCGTTCTCAATGAAATATGGACCGATGAAGCTGCCAGGTAGCTGACACAATACATACTTACAAAATATTTTTGAGAAAAATATAGAAAACTTGCTTTTAACATTGTATGGCATCATAATACCCTGTTTATAGTAAGAACTGGCTAGCTCCTGTAAATAGTCACCAACAACAATCTCCACAAATATTTTTCCGCCTAGCCATTTTTTCAAGTTTGAAAACAAAAATATTCCAAGAGAGCTAATTTAATTCATTTATTTTGGGTATCGCAATAGTGGATGTGTTAACTGGTGCATTGTCTTGATTGTGAGCAAACGCGGCACCCATCTTGCGAAGAGCTTTCTCATCAAAAAATTGTCTGTCAATATGCCATGTACAGCACTTTCTGAAATGCCTATGATTTTAGCTAGCTCACGAACCTTTTACCGACGGTCATACAATACCATTGTGTGGATTTTTTAACAGTTTCTGGCTTGGACACCTCAATTAGTCGACCACTACGGTGTTCGTATTGGCAGCTCGTACGGCCCCGTTAAAACTCTACCACCCAATATTTTATGGTTGTAAACGAAGGAGAAGATTCCCCCAAAGTAGAATCTAGATCGATTTAAATATTGGATGGAATGAGACCTTTCAAATGAAGTTGTTGTATTACATATCGGTGATCAATTTTTTCCATGTTTACAAATTCACTGAGATCGTTTACTTTTAAGTGCTAAAAAAACTAAACATCGTGGCGTCTTGAAACTTAAAACATACGTTTTAGAAGTTTGTTTGAAGATTGAATCAGCTGATTCGTTACCCAGCCTTAAGTCGTTGTAGTAACGTTTTAGTGACTTCAGCAATAGCAAATGTTTGCTGGGTATTTTGTGTAAATGTGTAACTGTTGTAAGAGTCTGTATATAGGACTGACTGTACGATGTATGTAATTTACTTCATGCGGTCTAGTTGTTTTACGAAGAAGAGTATGCGAGTGTGTACCGGTCTCTTCTGTGTCGTGTGTGTTTAAACGTATGTATATATATGTCTGTATGTGATATTTCTCTTACTTACTGCCTGTCGTAAAGCATTCTTCGTATGAAAGTAAATCTTTTGCAGCACAGTGACTCTATTAAGATATAAACTCAGATTCTTGTGATTGAGGACACTCTGAAGATATTTTTAACAGGTAATATCAGGGACAGATAGCAACAAGTATGTAGGAGTAGTTCTATGTCTGGTAAGCCAACTACAACATACCATATACATTTCATACATTTTCAGAAACAATTTAAAGCAAAATTAAATTTATGTCGCAAAATTTAAGAAGGACCGAATGTACAACTCTAATTTGATGGTTTTCTCACTATGGAGTTGAGCTGAAGATCAAAGAGTTCCTTCAAAGTGAAGGAAGGTATTTTCAATAATCAAGTGAAAAATTATGAAAAGTGAATTTCTAAATCGCTAGGTAGTCTGCAAAAATTCACATTCCTATTTTATTTTAGATTATATTGTTATGAAAAATGCAAATGATTTGAAATTGTCTTAATTTCTTAAGGAAAAATTGTATGTTATTTGGAGGAAAATAACAAATGTGAGTTGATTTCTTCAAGGCACCCAAAATTATGCAAGGTATCTGTGATTACATATCTTAGAGGAATTTTGTTTTACACACAGTTTTATTGAACTGTAAACAACTGTCTCTCTGTTCCAATCACAAGAGAGATTCACTACCTAAAGGACAACATTAAAATTAATTTTTGCAAAGGAAATTATTTTATAAATTTTGACGGTAAAAGTCACAATTAAGTAAGTAAAGAACACGCAAGAAGGCAGTAGTCGTAGGATGATGAAATACTTCTAATTAATTTAATGTCAATTATACGAGTGCAAGAAAGGACGCAAAAAATGTGTCTGCCAAGGAGCATAAACAAGTTGCCATACATTCGAATGTCGGGCTGGGTAGACTAAAGAATATAAACTAAGGAAGTATAAGCGAGACTAACTTAAAACTGAGATTTTCACATCGTCCTGATGCCGAACAGAAAGGGAACTTTATTAATTTGTTAATTTTTCGAAGGGGCTTGGCAAATAGGCCTATTATAAGCTGAACAGATGGACACTTTAAATACATTGCGTTGTAATGCATTTCAAGTATTTATATATAAAAAATAAAAGAAAAAATGATTGCGCTTTGAACGACTGAAAACAAGTTAGAACCAGTAAGGAAAGGCAGAAAGTCGGGCGGGCCGACTATATAATACCCTACACCTCCCTAACAATGCGATAAGGGTCATTGCGATAATAATTTGGAATAATTGGTAAATGGGTAAGAACATATATATGTGGATATATCTAACTCTGAACCGATAATCGCTAAATTAAGCAATATTCATTCCTAAATTGAGAAACATCTTTCTGGAGAATTTTGTAATGATCGGAAGTAAAGTACAACTTCTATAGCGCTTTGTAACCAAATCAGGAGGAACATATATATGGAGGTTATATATAAATCTGAATCGATTTTCCCTGAATACTCATTCATGTAAAAAGACATCTTTCTGTCGAATTTCGTACTGATCGGATATAAAATACAATCTCTACAGCGCCTACATGTCGAAACGGGGGTAACATATATATGGGGCTATATCTAAATCTGAACCGATTTTCTCCGAATTTGGCAGTATTTCTTCATGTAGAAGGAAACCTCTTTTTGCCGAAGTTCGCACTGATCGCATATAAAATAACATTTTTACAGCGCTTACATGTGAAATCGGGGGTAACGTTTAATGGGGGATATATCTAAATCTGAACCGATTTCTTCCAAATTTAACATTGTTCATTCATATTATAAGCAACCTCTTTCTGCCGAATTTCATACTGATCGGATATAAAATAACATTTTTACAGCGCTTACACTTCAAATCGGGGGTAACGTATATATGGGGGCTATATCTAAATCTGAACCGATTTCTTCCAAATTTAGCAGTGTTCGTTCATATAATAAGAAACCTCTTTCTGCCGAATTTCATACTGATCGGATATAAAATAACATTTTTACAGTGCTTACATGTCAAATCTGGGGTAACATATATATGGGCGCTATATCGAAATCTGAACCGATTTTAACAAAATTCAATAGGGATTGTCCTTGGACCAAATAAAACATATGTGTAAAGTCTCGTCGAGATCGGACTATAATTGCGACAGACGGACAGACAGACAGACGGTCATAGCTAAATCAACTCAGAATGTAATTCCAAGTCGATCGGTATAATAAACGATGGGTCTATTTCTTCTCCTTTTGGGTGTTACAAACAAATGCACAAAGTTATAATACCCTGTACCACAGTGTGGGGTAGGGTATAAAAAACACGTAAAAGAGTTATGTTTAGTCATGCCGAATCTAATATACCCTCCACCATGGATTGCATTCAATTTTATTACTGGAAAAGTCTTTGGATATGGACCAAATGATGAAAAGATCCTTTTTTTAAGTAAATTATTAAAAAACGAATGCTGCAATTTTAGGCCGTAGCTCTCAAATAACATTTTTGAGAGCTACATCTACACGGCGACTACAACAAAATATGAACTGATTTAAAACAACGATGAATTGTTGTCTTAATTAAATACAAACTGTAAAGATTCTGTTAAAAAGCTTTAAAAGGTGGTATTTATGGCTTAAATACATATATTTTGGAGCGACCTCTATAGGGCGAATATAACAAAATATGAACCGAGTTGTAAAATTTTTGCTGTGATAAATTTTTGTCAAGGTAGAAAACAAACTGCAAACTTTATGCTAAATTGCCTTAAAAAAGTGGTATCTATGATTATCCGATTATGTTGACAATAAGTTGAGCGATGTGCACGAACAACATTCCTCACTGAACGTGAATTTTCGTAATAAAGTTGAACGATTTGTAAACGTTGTTCTGGCGTAAGTCTTTCCTAATGAAATGCCAAACAATACTCAACAAAAATAACATGACAGCAAGACACGACTCACACGTGATCTGTCAAAAAAAGGCTATTAAAAAAGTACCTCTACTTGGATCACCCTTTATAATATAGCATAATATTTGGTCAGTCCATACCCAGCGGCGTAAAGAAGGTCTCAGCATGCCTTAAATCATGCCTTGGTTTTTAACACAGCGTGTCATTGGCGACCAAGGCCTTCCACACTCACTTCCCTTGCGAGGCCTTATAGAAGGACACTTCCAGAATTCTTTATAGAAGGCCTATTATACAAGGTCTTATGGAAAGTGTAATACGGCAGGTCTTATATAAGCCCCGAGCTAGAATACTTATGGAAGATTTTAAATAAAAGGCCTAATTTACAAAATCCAAATTTTTTGTAGACTAGCAGGATAATACACATTTTTCTTTTATTTTTCATTTTTCTTTATTTAAGAAATATACATGTTTTGTGGTGTATTTAGAAAATAAAATAAATTGAATAAAATAAATTTCCTCCTGTTCTTTGTTGTCATCAGTTTGTTTTAGATGATTGTTTCAAATGAAACTTGATCTGTGAGAATTCTTCCACAAAAACTTAATTTTGAGTTTATAAATCGTTCCTCAGGGGTTTTACATCCAAATCTGAAATTAGAAATGTTATTATACACATTTGGTTTATTTGCTTGTTTAGAAAAACGGGCTTACCACGCGAACCACAAAAAACATAACTTACTTCATGAGAGACTTCTTCTAGAGACTAACAACACAATACGCCTGCTTGTCTCTTTTTGGAAACGCATTTTGTTATTGCTGTGTTCTCTTTGGTATTGTGTTGCACCCTCTTAGTTATATGGCTCTCGCATGCAATCAAGTGATTTAAAAAAAAACAGAATTAGTTGATCAATAATTATTTTTTATTCTTTGCAAAGACCTTATGAATTCCCTTCTATATGAAGGCCTTGGGTAAGGTCTTAACGCGCAAGGCGGGCGAGAGTAGATACACGATTTTTTGTAAGGCGCAAATAGGGATTACAGAAGGCGTTATGACGGAAGGCCGGAAAGTATGGGCATTGGCTTTTTTATAAGGTCTAGAGAGGTCTTTTTGAAGGCCTCTTCCAAGTAGGCCTCCGTATTTACGCCGCTGGGTAGTCATTCAAATTGTTGTTTATAATGCAGAATATAAAAACATTTTGGTGATTGTTACGTAGGTTATGGGAAAGTTGTGTTCGAATGAATCTGTCAATTTGTGTGGAGAGTACCGGAAGGGTCTTGACGAATGCGCCTGTTTTTCGCTGAACAGTAGATGTATCAAAGACATTGCACTGTACCGAATTGTAAGGGTTTTATGTGCACTGGTATTAAATTTTGGTATGATTTGGCCATTATTTGTGGGAGGTACCAAATGGGTAGTGGCAACAATGCCTAGTTTTAACTGAAGTGTAGGTACTATAATAGCATTACACTGCACAAAATTGGTATTAAAATTGTAAGCAGACAACTTTTTGTATAAAATGGTTCCTTTTGTGGTCCCAAACTACTACTCGTATTACTATGTGTGGAATTACAGAGAATTCGGATACGTTAAGGGTTTTCCAACAAGAGGTGTTATTTTGGTATTCAAAGAGATAAATGATCGGATATTTATTACATAATAAAGAGGAAGGTATGCCGTTAATAGTGAAAAAAAACATCAGCCAAATGGCCACCACGACCACGCTTACATACCATACCATACCATATCCTTTTCATGAAATTTTCCATAACCAAATCGCAAAGTGGCTGCCCTATGTCCTCGATATCCCCATGAATTCTATCTTTGAGGTCTTGAATCGACGCTGGGCTGTTGGCGTATACCTTATCTTTCACGTGGCCCCAAAGGAAGAAGTCACAAGGTGTTAAATCGCAAGATCTCGGAGGCCAATTGTGATCACCTCTTCGAGAGATAACACGGTTCGGAAACTTTTCCCGTAACAGGGCAATGGTTTCGTTGCCTGTGTGGCACGTATCGCCGTCTTGTTAAAAGTAAACGTGGTCCAGATCGATTCCATCCAACTCCGACCATAAAAAATCATTAATCATCTCTCGATAGCGCAATCCACTCACCGTAACTGTTGATCCAACCTCATTTTCGAAAAAGTAACGTCCAATGACCCCGCCGGACCATAAACCGCACCAAACAGTCACACGTTGAGGATGGAGAGGCTTCTCAACAATAACTCTTGGGTTTTCCGAGCTCCAGATGTGAAAATTTTGCTTGTTGACGTAGCCACCGAGGTGGAAATGGGCCTCATCAGTCAAGATGATTTTTCGATGGAATTCCGGATCATTTTCATGCATTTCAAGGACCCAATCAGCAAAGACACGACGTTGTTGATGATCGGCAGGCTTGAGTTCTTCTGTTAACTTCAGACCCAAGTCTTTATGCAAGATACGGTGTAATGACGTTTGTGGAATGCCCAAATCCAAAGAACGACGAGGAATGGACAAACCTGGGTTTTCTTGAACACTTTGGGCTACAGCCGCAATATTCTCAGTTGCTCTTGAACGACGTGCACGGGTTTTATTCTTCACATCACTAACTTGTCCCAACAGCTCGAATTGTTCCACCAATTTCTGTATTGCGGTCCGACAAGGTGCTTTACGACGACCCAAAAATGCTTTAGTTTTGCGAACTGTGACTGCAAGATTTTCACCATTTTTGTAGTGAATTGCAATAATTTCAATGCGTCGTTGAATCGTTCCCTTTTTAGTAATGGCATAGTTTCTACTTGTCAAATGTCAAAGAATAAAAGCTTCAAAAGTGACAGCTACCGAAATACCGGGTGATTCAAAATCCGTAGTATATGTGTAGAAGTTATTAGAGAATCTATATTTCACTAAATATTAATCCATTGAGAAGCGGGAACTAAAAGAAGTGGTTCAATATGGCCCATCTTCGAGCATAGCCTGAGATAGAAAAAATATTTTCAAATATTTTTTGCCTATGTACCAAATTGGAGATACATGTGTAACCACCAATCTCAATAAGGAACATTCTTGTGCCAAGTAGATTACTGTGGCAAATTTCATCACGATCGGACCATAAATACGACCTGCACTTGGCTTACAAGAATGTATAGGCAGACGGACAGGGATACGAGTACATGGCTAAATTAAATCAAAATGTAATTCTATGTCTTTCGGTATAATCAACTATGGTTCGATATTTTCTTATTTTGTATGCACAAAGTCATACAACCCTGTACCACAGTGTGGTGTATGTTATAATGAAGAAATAAGTAAGAAAATTTCAGTCGGATAAACCTATCGAAGCTATCCGCTATCAATCAAATCGGATCAGCATGTTTATAGATCGTAGACACATTGCAACATTTCATACAAAGGGATCATAATATTCATATGTGAAGAATCAGAAGCGATATATCCAAAATTGCCAGACTTATCTTAGTATTTCAAGTATGTCCATAACTTTTACAAATATTTAGTCCCCAAAAATCCAATTACGTTTTTTGATTGGTGAGTACGCGGTACATATTCTGTCAAAATTTTTAAATTAAATTTCGTAAAACACAATTTTTTTTTTTAATTTTTTAAAATAAACCAGTAAGGAAAGGCTAAAGTCGGGCGGTGCCGACTATATAATAACCCTACACCACTCTCGTAATATTGAATAACTCTGATATATAAATTTTGTAATTCATGTATAAATTGTTTACATAAATTTAATTTTGGGACATATTATACTTAAATAATACCCTGTACCACAGTGTGGTGTAGTGTGGTGATCAAGAAACTCTACCATTCTAAATTTCACAATGATTGGATGTAAAATACAGCTTCTTCAGGACTAAAGAGCAAAATCGGACGAAACATATATATGGGAGCTATAGCTAAAACTTAACCGATTTTCTTCAAATTCGGCAATGTTGGTTCATGGATCAAGAAACTCTACCATTCTAAATTTCAAAAGGATTGGATGTAAAATACAGCTTTTATAGGACTAAAGGGCCAAATCGGACGAAACATATACATGGGAGCTATAGCTAAATCTTAACCGATTTTCTTCAAATTCGGTAGTGTTGGTTCATGGATCAAGAAACTCTACCATTCTAAATTTCAAAAGGATTGGATGTAAAATACAGCTTTTATAGGACTAAAGAGCAAAATCGGACGAAACATATATATGGGAGCTATAGCTAAATCTTAACCGATTTTCTTCAAATTCGGCAATGTTGGTTCATGGATCAAGAAACTCTACCATTCTAAATTTCAAAAGGATTGGATGTAAAATACAGCTTCTATAGGACTAAAGGGCCAAATCGGACGAAATATATATATGGGAGCTCTATCTAAATCTGAACCGATTTTCTTTAAATTCGGCAATGATGGTTCATGGATCAAGAAACTCTACCATTATAAATTTCAAAACGATCGGATGTAAAATACAGCTTCTATAGGACTAAAGGGCCAAATCGGACGAAAGATATATATGGGAGCTATATCTAAATCTGAACTGATTTCAACCAAATTCAATAGCGATCTTAACAGCCGCGAAATACTCTAAACTGCAAAATTTCAGAACGATCGGAGTGAAATTGCGACCTGTAGTCGACGAACAACTTTACAAGGACAGACATGGTTAAATCGACTCAGCTAGTGATTCTGAGTCGATCGGTATACTTTAAGGTGGGTCTAGCTGTGTTATTTTCAGGTGTTACAAACATCTGTCGCGAAACAAACTTATAATACGCTGTACCACAGTGTAGGGTATAATTATTCGACATAAATAAATCTTCAACATTTTATTCAAGAACAGTATGTGTAGTCAAATATAATTGTGTGCGGATGTGTGGAATGCAGAATATGTTGTGCAAAATGTTTTACATAAATAAAAGCAACAATCATGAAATTAAAAGCACAGGGTTAAGCGATATTTGCATACAAGTTTTGTGTTTTTTTTCGTGTACTAAAATTTGTGTCAAATATTTCCACATCTCATAATAGTGATGAATTTGTAATATGGGATTTTTATACCCTCCACCATAGGATGGGGGTATATTCATTTTGTCACTCCGTTTGTAACACCTCTAAATATTGATCTGAGACCCCATAAAGTATATATATTCTTAATCGTCGTAAAATTCTAAGACGATTTAGCCATGTCCGTCCGTCTGTGGTAATCACGCTACAGTCCGCAATAATAGAGCTAGGTTGATCAAATTTGGTACAAATACTTCTTATATTTGCAGGTTGTTTGGGATTGCAAATGGGTCATATCGGTCCATATTTAGATATAGCTCCCATATATAGCACCTACTGTTCTCATCTACTATATTTTTTGTGTTTTCGGTGTTATTTTCTTTAGGTTTGAGTTATTTTGTGAGGTCACATGCTATCCATGGTGGAGGGTATATAAGATTCGGCATGGCCGAACTTAATGCTTTTACTTGTTAATTTTGTTATGAATTATTTGGTTTTTTGTTCAATAAATAAAATAAAAATTAATGTAAACTGTTTTTAATTAATTGTCGGTAGTATATGACTGAAAAATTGTCAGAACAACCAATTTTTTTAAAACAGTTGGTTGTGGCGACATACTACAGATAATTTAAGCCACCATTTTCGTAGTTGGCGCAACCAAATATGATTGATGGAATCGCATGATAGTAGACAGAACTATCAAAATTCGGTTGGCAAATAATTCGGTTGAGGCAACGAAACTGTATTCTGTGTGTATACGTATCTAAATCGGTCACTTGTATTGCGAGTTATGGTGTGCGTCAGCCAGATAGACAGACGGACGGACAGATGTATGGGCAAATCCAGCATGACACTAAAATCTGTGAACCGTTTGTGACGCACGTTACATTTTATATAGCTGCATAAATAAAAAAATTTGTGTATTTTAACAAAATATTTTTTATTACTTTTTAAAAACATTTATTGATAAACATTTTATGTTTATAAGTGAACTAGCTGGCTCTGTGACGGGGTACTATTTACCATAAAATGGTTGTGAGGAGGCATTATTAAGCTAAATAAGTAATGATTTCCAGTCATCAAGAAACATATTTGTACATAGCAAAATTGAGTCATGGTTGCAGCAACGATATGGCAAACATTACATTATGATCTGCAAATATGATCACCACAACCACATATGTATATTTTTCTCTGGCTGCATGTTTTTCAATTGTGTCCAAAAAGATGTCAACTTCATTTGCAGCAACATTTTCAATAATTATCCCCTCACTTTAGAGAGGAGGGTATATATCATTTGCTACGAACCAAAATTGTAAGTGCGCACGATAAGTCTCACAAGGAGTAACCAGTTGACTTCAAATTTGGTATGTTGTAATATTTTCTTCTATCTCCGGCTGAGCTCGAAGATGGGACATATTGGTCCACTCCTTCTAGTACCTCCCCCACAAAGGGTTAACATTTAGTGAAATATTGATTATTGAATAACTGCTATACTACTTATTTGAATCCTCTGAAATTCTACACATAGTATTAGTTTCTTAGTCACTATTACCTCGAGAAAAATAGACGAAGTTGCCACGCCCCTTTTGGTAGCTCCCACAATTTTGAAACAAAAATGTATAGCTTATAACTTTTTTACCAGTTCATACAAAGACTTAAAATATTGTTCAGTGCAATGCTTTAATAGTACCTAGGTTAGGTTAGGTTAGGTTGAAGAGAGGAGACGTTTAAACGTCTCATGTCCATGGACATACACTTAAGCCAGTGGTTCGGCCTGTTGTGCGCTACTTATTTATGATCTTTTTATACCTCACGAGTTACAGAAAATCGGTACTAGACACGAATTTTTAGTACCTAAAATACAGTGAAAAATGGACATTATTGCCACGCTCCTTTTGGTACCTCCCACACAAATGGACCATTTTGTACCAAAAGTTACCACCTTATAACTTTAATACCAGTGCATATAAATACTTGAAATTTTGTACAGTGTAATGCTTTTATATATAGTACCTAGAGTCCAGAGAAAAGTGACCGTTATTGGGACGCCCCTTTTGGTACCTCTCACACAAATGGACCATTTTGTACTAAAAGTAAACAGCTTTTAACTTTAATACCAGTGCAGTGTAATGCTTTTATAGTACCTAGCGTCCAGAGAAAATTGACCGTTATTAGGACGCCCCTTTGGTACCTCCCACACAAATGGACCATTTTACACCTAAAGTAAACAGCTTATAACATTAATACCAGTGCATATAAATACTTGAAATTTTGTACAGAGTCCAGAGAAAAGTGACCGTTATTGGGACTTTAAATTGATACTCGTAGTAATTTAAATAAAACAAAAAATAAATAAATTTACTAATATTTTTGTAAGACTCAAGGTGAGGGGATTCATTAGTCGGTTTACCCGACTGAACTTTCTTATTTGTTTTTTTTAACATTTTGTCCCTCTTTATTTGTCATACCAACACATGCCAAAAAAGGTTACAAATGGCAACCCTGAAACCATCACTCATCACTTGGCCCTAGAATAGAAGTTGACAATGAAGACATCATTTCCAAAACTCTCTTTAAACATTTCAATGTCAATTAGGACCTGAAAATGTTCAAATTCACAATCGATGATGGTAGTTTCGAAAAAGAAAGGTTCGTCATTTTCCCGCACTCTTTTATTTTTCGTCCTGCTTCCGAGCTCGCATCAGGACATCATTGTAGCAATAACAACCGCACCATCGACGTATGACATGTCCCGAAAATTAAATTCTGTCTTGCAGTGTCTCACTCCGCAGCAGTGAAAATGTGTTCTGCAATTATGGATGCTACATTGCAACACCTGATGCTTGCTGTGCTCCTTTATGTTTCTTGCTTCAAGCTCTATGCAAGATGCAGTAAGTTAAACGTCTCTGTGTGTGTGTTTGAATTTTCACTTTTGCCTTGGCTGTTGCTTTTGCAATTATACAAAATTGACAGTTGGAAATTCTACTGTCATTTCAATGTAACATTTTTAAGGGTTTCACTTTTTTCCTTTCCGGCGCGTCTGCACTGCGAGGATGTCGTTGTTCCAGTCATTTGTTCGTTTGTTTGTCTGTTTGTTGGTTTCTCTTCCCGATCAGCTTTCACAATTGTAAAAGCTTTAAGGAATAGTCTTGTGCCGGGCCGGCCGGAGACTGCAGTTTCACTTGACAATTTGACAGTTCGATTTTCTAAACAAAACTTTTGTTCTCAACTCAACGAAAATGTTTTTGGTGAACATTTTTAATTACTTTAAATGCAAAAGTATTCATACAATATTGCTATATTCATATGTAGTCAATATGAGTTGAAAGCAAAGGGTCATTCAAATAGTACAATGATGTTTTCGGAAAATCGTCATAATTTATTTATGAAGGCTCCCCAGAGGGCGTGGAGATCTTCCAGGGAGCCGTGAGTACATTTAATAACTATAAAGCTATTTTTGTGAATGTTATATTGAAAATATTTTAATTGGTAACTTTTTATGGGGTTTCTTTACTTTTGAATATGTCGAAAATAATTTGAGATTGCAATTTTCATGAAAAATTACATAGAAATTGCAATTTCTGTGAAAATTTCGTAGAAACTGCAATTTTATTGAAAATATCATAGAAATTGCAATTTTATATGTAGAAATTGTAATTTTGTTATCTAAATTTAGACTAAGCTAACATTTCCTTTCAGATTTCTCCAAAATTTAATTTTGTAAAAAAGTTAAAAGAAATCGTTTTTATATATATACTTATATATAAATATATTGTAAAATTTTCTAACAAAAAATCAAATTGAAATTGTATTATATCTGTAGAAAATTTAGTATATTTTTTTGCTGTTTTTTAAATTTGTCAAAAATAAATTTTTATTGAAAATTTCGGTTTTTCGTGGAAATCGTATTTTTCTAGAAAATTTCAGCAAAATTTAATTTTTAAAAATATTTCGTCAAAATTAAATTTATTTAAACCCCTATTTTTCTGTCAAATTTCTTGCAAACAATTTTTTACAAAAAATTTAACTTCCAGAAATTTTGCAGAGAACTACAATTTTAACAAAAATGCACTGCAAAGTGAAATGCTAAATCGAAGAAATTATGAAAAAAAAATCAACGAAATTTTGTGGAAATTTTTATTTTAGAAATAATCAATTTAAAGGATTTTGAGGAAGTTTTATAGAGCACAATTATATACAAAATGCAATATCACTCTTTGTAGAAAAATGTAATTACAATGACATTTTCTATAAAATTGAAAATATCATAGAAATTGCAAATTTCATAGAAATTGAAATTTTTTATCTAAATCTTGTCTAAATTAACATTTTATTGCAGATTTCTTCAAATTTAATTTTATAGAAAATTTAACAGACATCCAATTTATTTAGAAAATATCGTAAAAATTTCCTAACAAAAAAATTCCGTTAAAAACTGAATTTTCTAAAAAATGTCTTTGAAATTATATCTCTCTAAAAAATTTAGTTAAATTTTTTTGTTTTTTTTTTTCTAAATTTTGCCAAAAATAGATGTTTATTGAAAATTTCGGTTTTTCGTGAAAGTTGCCTTTTTATAGAAAATTTCAGCAAAATTAAATTTTTATAAATTTTTTAAAAACTTTTAATCAAAATTTAATTTTCTTAAATACAATTTTTGAAAAGCCTATTTTTCTATAAAATTACTTGCACAAAATTTCATACAAAAAATTTAACTTCAAGAACTGCAATTTTTAGCAAAATTTTATAAAAAATTTAACAGAAATCTAATTTATATAGAAAATGTTTTCAAATTTTCGAACAAAAAATTCCGTTTAAAACTACATTTTTCTATAAAATTTCTGTAAAATAGTAAATCTCAAGAAAATATAGTGAAATTTTTTACTCTTAATATTTTGTCGAGAGTCTCGTTCAAACTGTCGTCAAGTGTAGTGCGCACATATCGAGAGTCGGATTGAACAATTTTAAGCAAACAGAAAAGACTGTTATTCAAATATTCTTTAAAACAAAAACAAAATAAACGAGGCAAACAAACTACAACAAAAACAATATCAGTTGATACTCAATATACCTTCTGTTTGACAGAATGGTTAGTTTAAGTGAAACCGATGATAGTGAGAGCGAAGTCGAATGGCAGGTCGTAACAACACGCAAACGCAACAGATCTCCATCAAACGTTATCGAACCACCAAACAAGAATGTCAAACATGATGTTCAAACAAACACACGCAACATGAATGCAGTGTCAACAAATGCACAAACAACCGATCAACCTTCAACACAGCTGACGCCAATTCTAACGTGGATGCATCGAACGCAACCGCAGAACTAAAACCACCACACATACCATGATAATGATTGCAGACTTTGTCAAAGTGATTCCAGCAACACAATTCCCATACAAAGCTCTACGAGGTAATCAAGTAAAGGTCAGTATTCAGTCTGTGAAAGACTACAAGAAAATAGTTGAGTATTGTTTGAAGAAAAATGTTAAATTTCACACTTACCAACTTAAGACTGAAAGAGCGTTCAGAGTTGTTATAAAAAATTTACATCACACAACACCTGTAAGCGAAATTAAAGAAGCTGTAGAGCTGGACGGACATAAAGTGCGAAACGTCCTTAATGTTCGCAGCCGGGTAACTAAGATCCCCTTAAGTCTATTCTTTCTCGACCTTGAACCAGCCCAAAATAACAAAGAAATTTACAACATTACAAGGCTTAATAGGGCTATTGTGAAAATTGAACCACCCCGACAGCTAAAAGAACTGTTCCAATGTCATAGATGTCAACAATTTGGCCATACTAAGTCATATTGCATGAAGCCATTTCGATGTGTCAAATGTGGAGATGATCATCCTACATCAGAATGCAGGAAATCCAGAAATACGCCAGCTCACTGCTCGAATTGTGATAAAGATCACCCAGCCAATTACCGTGGATGCATCGTTTATCAAAAAATCATGAAAGATAAATATCATCAAAACATACCAAATAAATTTATAACACCATACACAACAAATAATCCAACAATAATAACTTGGATTATGCGCAAGTTCTAAAGGGAACAGTCCAAACAAATCAATTTCAAAAACTTGAACAACTAATAACTAAACAAATAGAGCTCACAAACAACCTTCTTAGTATGATAACTCTTCTAGTTAACAAACTATGCAAATAGATATTCGTTTAGCAGTATGGAACGCGAACGGTCTGCCAAACCGAAGGCATGAAGTTGAACTTTTTTTAATCTCAAATAAAATTGATATATTGCTCATATCTGAAACACATTTAACCAGTAAATCATTTTTTAATATTAAAGGATATACTCTAATTAATACAAACCACCCGGGTGACTAGGCTCATGGAGGATCTGCCATATTAATAAAATCATGTATAAAATTTAAAAATCTTAGTAATATTCAAGAAAAGAGTTTACAATCGACCTTAATTTCAATTAATTATGAACATCAACCTTTAACAGTTGGATCAGTATATTTCCCGCCAAGATACAATCTCAAACAAGAAGATTTCCAACGATTTTTCAGCAGGTTAGGCTCGAGATTTCTGATCGGAGGTGACTACAATAGCAAACATCCATGGTGGGGTTCGCGAATCGCCAATCCTAAAGGAAAAGAACTGTATAAGTGTATACAGAACAGTAATTACTCGGTGCTGTCAACAGGAAACCCAACATATTGGCCTTCGGATCCCCAAAAAATTCCTGATCTTCTCGATTTTGTCGTATATTATGGTATATCCAGAAATCATTTAGACATATTGGAATGTTATGACTTAAGTTCGGATCACTCTCCGATTTTGGTGACGTACAGTAGTTCTCTGTGGAAAAATAATCTAGCACACCTTTTTACCAAACAAACCGATGTAGAATCGTATAAATATTGGATAGAGAAAAATGTCAATCTGAAAATACCACTAAAATCTGGATCAGATATCGATGCATGTGTGGAATATTTCACGAAGCAACATTTCTTTCGAATAAAGAAAATTTGAATACACAAAATGGAAATATGATTAAGTTATCTACGGAAATAAAAGCCCTTATTAGTAAGAAGAGAAAGCTACGCAAGATATGGCAGCGAACAAAACATCCTGAAGACAAAGCAAATTGGAACAAGGCCACAAAAGAACTGACGAAACTTATGCAGGATCTTAAAAACAAATCAGTTTCTACTTACTTACAAAACTTAAAACCAAATTGTTCAGATGATTACAGCTTATGGAAAGCCACAAAGTATATCAAACATCCAAAGAAAAGAAATCCTCCATTAAGGGATGAAAATAAAACTTGGCTTCAATCTGACAAAGCCAAAGTATCTGGTTTTGCCAATTTCTTAGAAAAACAATTTAAACCATTCCTTTATAATCGTGGAACTCCTTATGAAAAAGATATACTTGAATTCGTTAGTTCGCCTTGTCAAATGGACCTGCCGATTAAATTCGTTAAAACTAATGAAATATTGGAAGAAATTTGTAACCTTAACTCAAAAAAAGCTCCAGGATACGACGAAATTACTGCGCCTATGTTGAAGCATATACCAAAGAAAGGCATCATACTTTTAACTTATATATTTAATGCTATTTTGAGATTAAGCCATTTTCCATCGCAATGGGAATGTGCGTCGATAATAATGATACCAAAACCCAACAAACCAGAAACGGAAATTTCTTCCTATAGGCCAATCAGTTTGTTGTCGACCTTTTCAAAAATATTTGAACGAATATTTATTAAAAGAACGATTCCATTAATTGAGGGAAAGCAGATAATTCCGGAACACCAGTTTGGTTTTCGTCACAAGCACGGTACTCCTGAGCAATGTCATCGGATTGTGAACTATATTACGGAAAGTCTAGAAAACAAGAAATATTGTTCGGCAGTGTTTTTAGATATCCAACAAGCATTTGATCACGTCTGGCACTCTGGCCTTTTGTTCAAATTAAAAAGATTTCTTCCAACGCCGTTTTACTTGCTTTTACAATCGTATTTATCAGACCGGCTCTTTTATGTAAAACATAATAATGATTATTCCAATATACGATCCATTTCCGCTGGTGTACCTCAGGGTAGCGTTCTTGGTCCCATTTTATACACAATATTCACGGCTGATCTGCCAACATCTGAAAATGTCCTGGTAGCAACATACGCGGACGATACAGCAATTATGGCAGCGAGTACAATCCCAAAACAAGCATCGAATATTATTCAAGATCAACTCAATAAGTTATATGATTGGCTTCAGAAATGGAATATTAAGATTAACTGCAGTAAATCCAAACATATAACATTTACTAATAACAAAGGTGATTGTCCACCAGTAAAAATGAATGGAGAAATTATACCTCATGTCGAGATTGATCTTAGATCGTCGGCTCAATTGGAAATCCCACATAAAAGCTAAAAGGAAGGAACTTGATACAAAATGTAAAAAACTATACTGGCTTCTCAGACCAAAATCCCAACTCAGCGTAGAAAACAAATTAATAATATATAAAACTTTACTGAAACCTATTTGGGTATACGGTATACACCTTTGGGGCACGACCTGTCAATCGAATGTAAACATTTTACAAAGATTCCAATCCAAAACTCTTCGACAAATATTGAACTCACAATGGTATGTTAGAAATGACATAATTTGAAAAAAATAAAACAATTTGAACCGTTTTGCAAAATTTTGATTTTTTCGCGAGATATGACCTATTAAATTTTTCCGAGTGTGTTTAGAAAACTGCAATTTCTCCGGTAATATTGAACGGATTTGACTGAAATTTTTGCAGGTCGGTCCGAAACATTTCCTAAAATCTAAATATATCATAAACTTTAATTACCAACTGACCATATGAAAAATATTGCAAAATATTTTTTGCATATGCGAATAATTTCACTTTCTGGAGCAGTAATTTGAAATATTTTATATTTAGAATGCGTCCTATATTGACGTCCACCAGAATCAGAATAAACATTTTGGTAGATCGCGCTTTGTAAAAATTTACAGCAAATTTACGGACGCTACCTTTTTGAAAATATTTTTGGTTCAATATTACAGGACCTCAAGGACCTTACCAATTTTGTCCAAATTTACACAATAGCTGAATCCATTCATCCATCCATCAAAACAATAAAAAATCGAAAAAACTTATATCTGGGGCATCTAATGAGAAATAACAAATATACATTCCAGCAATCAATAATTAAAACGAGAATTGATAGACGACCAGCCAGAGGTAGAAAAGAAATGCCATGGCTGGAAAACATACAAAGCTGTACCATATATTATGATGAACGAAGGTTGCTGAATGCCACTAAAAGCAGAGAACTTCCCTCTTTATAAAAAGTCAATTGTTTTAAAACAAATATAAAAATCTTTTGTAATTTATATTTGTTACTTACTGTACGATCGCTCATACCCGAATACCAGATGCGCAAATAAAAGAAGAAGGTAGAAAATTTTGGCTTGTCGTGTAAATAGCATTTTTATAGAAAACTAGCGGACCCGGCGAACTTCGCCTCGCCCCAATTTAACGCCTTCAGATAAACTCCAGAGTGATAATAAAACACAGATAGTTAAAATTTTAATGCGATTTGTTTAAAAGGAATCGAAATCAGTAGAGATAAATCGAATCAGATGATAAACAACAAACAACGAAGACAGAAGACAGGCAACGTACAGATGACCGTGCGAAAAACAGGGAAATTCGAGATTAATTCCACAGACTTCCTACGATTGGTTTTGAGATTTATTGATTGTCATCGCAAAAGCCAATCGTACAGGGAACTGAATCCGCTTGAATTGGAATGAAAGATCAGTTGGAATAATCGGAATTCGTGGGATAAGGACTTCCTCTCCTTTGAATTTTCCCTTGATGATCGTCGCCTGAATCACATTGTCCATCAGTTTCATAATGGACAACCGCGAACTATGCACAATTTCGGATGATTCAGATTCCGCAACATGATTATGATCGATTCCACCTTCAGCTGTAAATTATGCGGCGGAGCTCCTGGCACATCAAGCGAGTTCGATTTTACTTTGAATAATAAAATTCATGCTATCGACGTCCTTATTCTTCGCTGCTAATATTGCCCATTCACTAATCTAATCGAGATTTGGAAACACTTTGGTGATGAGTTCCTCGTTCGACGATGTGAACTCGCAAAAATTTGCCGGGAACAATATCAATGCAGTGGAAACATCAATTGTAATTTGGCCATTGCCAAGCGCCAACAGTTGTTTCGAGAATTCAAGAGCCGATGAGTCGTTCTGCAACGCGACTCTCATGTTCGTGGTCAATTTCAACTTCTTGACATAACTTCTTGACATGCAGCCACAAAGACCACTATTTCAGGCATGCATTAATTTCATCGGCAGTAGATTTCGGGATGACGGGAAGCGTTTGACGAAAATCTCCGGAGAGCAATATCAGACTCACCAAATTGTCTCAAATCACGTCGTAAATCCTTCATCGTTCGGTCAATTGCCTCCAGAGCTCGTTTATGCGCCATCGTGCATTCATCCGAAATTATGATTTTGCAGTGCCCGCAATCCAATAAGATAACCTTACCTCTTATACACAAACTTATTATCTGAAAAAATTTTCGAACTGATAAATATCGCGTTGAATTTTAATTGATCGTAATGCTTGTACCGTTTGTCGATGTGATACGCGAAATCAGTGTAACAATACGCAAAACTCGAATGAATTGCAGCAAGAAAAATAGCACATACTCGTAGATATGTTTAATAGAAAACTTTTTTGTTTAATAGAAAATTAATAAAAAAAATTGGATTCAAAAAGAGAGCAGTAGATAGGAACAGTAGGAATCTCGCAAGAAATAGCATATTTCGATTTTCCTAATTTTCCGACTTTTCCGGAGGGTTTTCCCAAAATTTTCTTTCGTACAAACCTTCTCCAGGCAAATACGAAGAACTGAAGAAAAAAATCATCCAAATCGCTCCAGCCGTTCTGACGTGATGCCATTACACAGATGGACCGTTTCATTTTTATATCACGAATTCCATGTAACGTACGGCTACAGCGTGCGAATTATTTTGATGTTATTTTCTAGTAAAATTTTTTTTTCACAAATTCGTTTTACAGTTTTTAGATATCAAATCAAGTGACCATTTGAAATGTATACAAGTTTTATAATTCGCATTTTTATCATAGAAGATTATGTGCAAAATATGTGTAACGTACATGCTACAAAAATTTTCCCCAAAAAATTTTATGTTAACTTCAATTTGAAATTTTTGCGAATCAGTTTCATATAATTTTTTTTTTTTTTGGTCGTAATTACAGGAGACTATACTGTACTTGGGTTTAGATGACTTCATCTTGAAAAAACTCAATCTAAAAGTGATTTTTTCAATAGATTGCAATGTAACGTACATGTAGCACCTGTAACGTACAACTACACACTCTTGATTTAATTTTTATTTTTTAAATATAATACAGTATTTGATTTTATTTAACAAAATTATTGAATTCATTTTATTTAAAATCAGAAATACACACAAAAAAAATTAAAAAACAAATTTATTTAAGTGTAATTTATGTATTCGGTTGTTGTAAATTGATTTGATTTGTAGGTATAGCGAGAGAGTATGCGATTGTGGGAAACTTCTAAAAAGTGCTGCAATTGTAGGTTGGGAATTTTGGGTAAATGAGTATGCTCCCATATTGGACTCAACAGATGACGAGTTTCAACTATATTTTCTTTATTATTATAAAATATTTGAACATTATTTAATTTTTCTGCTGCACAATTCGCAAAATCTTCTGCGTTTCTTATTGTTTTCTTACGAGATTTTATTTGCGTCCAAACTGAACGCTTAAGCGCTGAACACAAATTAACAAAGTTAGCATGTAACTGGCAGACACACACATTGTGCGGTGTGTCGGCGACAAGCATTATATTTTGGGGCCGTAATTCAAAGAATTTGGTTTTTCCCACTCTTTCGCTTATTTCGGTTTCGTTGCTATAAATTTCATAAGCCTCTTTCAATGTCATTATCATGTACCGCTTCTGCATTAAAACTTTTTTCATTCCAGTTTTGACGGATTTTACATCAGATACTCCTGGTGTTTGATAAGAAATATCATCCCGCTGGTAGAAATTAACCACTTTAGCATTGTAAACCTTTTCAGCTCGGACTTTCTTGTAATCGTTTTTTATTTCGTTTTCTTTTTTACTTATCTCTGACGAGATTTCCGGATAAAATTCCTCACACAGCTGTTTCAATACAATTCGTTTTCTGTCAATACACTCCGGTAAGACTTTTCGCACACGATTCACGGCCTTAAAAAGCGATTGTTTCGTTTTATACGGTAGTCTATTTGCTTCTGGATGTTCAATTTTATATTTTAAGGTAGCTCGATATTGACGCATTCTCTCAGCTTTTTTCTTCTTTTGTTCCACAGTTGTCACTTTTTTTGCTTGGTTTTCTGGGTCATTTTTCACCTTTTGTCTGTACTTTTTTTATTCTCTCACGTTCCTTTTTCTTATGTTCCTCCCATTTGGGCCCATTTTCTCGCAACTTCTGTCGAAATCGGTTCATATCTTCTTTTCTTCCTTACCATTTTCTGAAGTTTAAATCCCTTACCATTTTCTGAAGTTTAAATTTAAGTTTATTATATTAAAATCTTGCACACATAAATATGTAGCATGTACGACATTAATATTACCGCTTTCAAAAAATAATTAAAATAAAAAACGCTTGAGGATAGCTTTATTGACTCAAAATCTACAAATAACTTTATTTGTTATCAAATAAATAATTTTTATTTAGGCTTTATTGGAACTTAAAGACTTTTGGTAACGTACATGCTACACAAAATAAGGTACGAAACAATTTAAACTTTTCTACACTATTTTCGATTATTTACCATCAAATATAGCTGATAACTATTAACAATGAATTAATTAATTTGACAGTAAATACAATGCATTCTAAAACTTGCACAAAATTGACGTACACGTACCCCAAATCTAGATAAAAAACTAAAAAAAATTTACAAAATACACTCGCCAAGCAAAAAGAAAGGAACGCTAAGCAAAACTACCGTTATTCTGAAAAACTCAACTTAAATTATGTCTCTAGGAGTCGAATTAATATATTGAGTATGTTGAATTTTCTTTTTGTAGTACTTTGAATTTTACATGTGCGGATGACCTTTTCGCGGAATTCGTGATATATATAGATGTCAGCAAAATTTAATTTTAATAAAGTGTTTTCCAACAAGAGGTGTTATTATGGTATTCAAAGAAAATGCTATTTTTTGAGATAAATGATCGGATGTTTATTTTATATTAAAGAGGAAGGTATGCCGTTAATAATGAGAAACAACATCAGCGAAATGGCCACCACGACCACGCTTACAGGACCATATCCTTTTCAAGAAATTTTCCATAACCAAATCGCAAAGTGGCTGCCCTATGTCCTCGATAGCCTCACGAATTATATCTTTGAGGTCTTGAATCGACGCTGGGCTGTTGGCGTAGACCTTATCTTTCACGTGGTCGCAAGGTGTTAAATCACAAGATCTCGGTGGCCAATTGTGACCGCCTCTTCGAGAGATAGCACGGTCCGGAAACTTTTCCCGTAACGAAGCAATGGGTTCGTTGCTTTTTGGATGGAATTCCGGATTTCACCATTTCAGATATTCACCATTTTTCAAATGTCAAAAAATAAAAGCTTCAAAAGTGACAGCTACCGAAATACCGAGTGATTCTTATAGCTGCATGTAACTTGGGATTGTAAATTGGCGATATCGGTCCATATGTAGATATAGCTTCCATATATAGCATCTAACTTGTTGTTATTCCTACTGTTCTCATCTACTATATTTTTCCTACTGTTCTCATCTACAATATTTTTTGTGTGTTTTTCGGTGTTATTTTCTTTAGGTTTGAGTTATTTTGTATGGTCACATGCTATCCATGGTGGACAGTATATAAGATTCGGCATGGCCGAACTTAACGCTTTTACTTGCTTCTTTTAATAACGTTTTTTGTCATTGTTCCTATCCGTCGACAAATAAAATACAGTGACACGATCTGACATTTGAGATAAAGAAACCAAGATTTACACTGAAAGGATTACGTTTTCGTACTAGTTCAATATCGTGCGACTTGTCGTTTTGATGGTAGTTACTGAAACCCAAATCAGCTGTTTGTCGTCTGGCAGGCAAACGAAAGCAAACTTTCAAGTTACAGAAACAGGCTGTACAATTTTTGGCAAACAATTTTCTACAAAATATTTAACATTAAAAATATTTGTAGAGAACTGCAGTTTTAACACAATTTTGCAGAGAAATGCAATACCGACGAAATTATCAAAAAAAAAAAATTCAACGAAATTTGTTTCTTAGAAAAAAAATAATTTAAAAGCATTTTTTTTTTGAAAAATTAAATTTTTAAGAAGTTTTGTAGAGCAAAATTATATACAAAATGCAATATAAATGTTTGTAGAAAAATGTAATTATGATAAAAACTTTCCATCAAATTAAAATTTTCATAAAATTTTTTTAGATAAATGTAATTTCAACAAAATTTTGTAGAAATGTGCAATTCCAACGTATTTTTTTGACCAAAATTTCAAAATATAACACCTGTCATCCCATTTTGTGTGATATCTACTATCCAATAGGACTAAACTTAGTGCAAGTTTCATTCCGATCAGAAGAAATCGGGTTTAAAAATGCACTCACTTCACATGAAATCCCCCTAAAATAAACGATCTGTCCGAAAATGTTGACTATACATTTTACTTTTTGCCACTACCATTCATTGTTAAAATCAGAGTTCGGAAAAAAACACTAAGGAACGGTTCCTTAGCGTTCTGTACCGCTCCTTCGTCGCGAACGGAACAGTATCGCAACCCTTACAAGTGAACAGAATACACTATTCATTTTTTTAGTGTTACTGTTCGCGAACGGTACCACTACGATAACGTACCTCTCTTAAAACACGACGAACGGTATCACTACGATAACGTACGGTTCATAGAACCGTAACAGTAGAACACCAGCAGTATCACTACGTTTAGCGTTCCGTTCTTTTTTATATTCGACACCACAGGTCGCAAATATGAAGCAATCCTAATGATATATCCCCCATACGAAGGTCCCTTTCGATAAGACATATTTATGCACTAGAGAGCGCTTTTTTTAACCGACCATGCTGAAATTTAAATATTTGTACTGTGTATTACATTCAAACGTGATCACAATGTAATACAAAGTACAAATATATAAATTTCAGCATGATCGGTTAAAAAGTATGGACCGATATGCCCTATTTTAAATAGGGATCGTCCATGGATTAAGAAATAACTCAGTACCAATTTTCATTAAGATTGCTTCATATTTGCGACTTGTGGTGTCGAATATAAAAAAGAACGGAACGCTAAACGTAGAGATACTGTTAGAGTTCTGTTCAAAAGAAGAGAATCACTACGACGTAGTAATACTGTTCTATGAACCGTACGTTATCGTAGTGATACCGTTCGTCGTGTTCTAAGAACGGTACGTTATCATAGTGGTACCGTTCGCGAACAGTAACACTAAAAAAATAAATAACGTTTGTGTTCTCTGAAAGAACTGTTCCTATAACGTACTGTTTTTTTCTGAACACTGGTTAAAATTGGTCATATTGTGTACTGTTTTGATTTAATTTTCATATGAAGGTCCCAGACGAATTTGACTTCCTGGCGGCGTAGATGCTACGTGTTTTAAACGCATGTGCTTGGTATTTAGTAATGTGTACTCTATTGAACTACTTCTAGTAATAATGATTTCATATAATCCATAAATATTTCTTCTTACGGGGATTACAGAATAATGGTGGAGTGTATTATGCAGCGACCCAGCCCGACTTTTGTGTTTCCTTCCAGGTTTTTTCATTTGGTTGTGTCATTATTCACATTTCCAATTTTATAACCCATTTTAGAACAGGATCAGCTATGCTAGATAAACTTTTCTGACATATGTCAGTAATTCGAGTTAATATTTGTTGATATATGCATTTAAAGTTCTATTCTTCTGCGAATACATAATTATTTTGTAAACTCTATTTTAAAATACTATTTTACTTTGTTTAGCCAGTATTCGATTCCGTATATTGTTTATTAGAGTGACTATAAAATAATCGAGAAATTTGGATGGGAAAATTGTGCCAAATGTTATTATTACAATAATTGCCAAACTGCTGCACTTATATATATATCACGCACACAAATTGGCAGACTCATATGAATTTAAATTCTACTCATGTACTGTGAAAATTATATTTGTATTAATTTCTTTAAATTTGATATTTGAGATTATTTTTGCAATGGAAATAGTCTGACAAAGAAAGGACAATGTGTTCTCATTCCAACTCAGATATTTCTCTGAAGGTGAGAGAATATCTATGGGATATTTAGTGCCAATTTACCTGAATGGTTAAATCGGGACCTATGATATCAAACGGGTTGATGGTAGCGGTCGCTATCTTTATGGGACTTCGTTTTTGACTAGTCCAATTGAACGTGAAGGACAAACATTTTATTTCTCCATTATTACAGTCCGAAATAACGCATTGTCAAGTTTATCAATACAAAATTCTGCGTAGATAAATACATATGATTTCCGGATACACAATCATTGATTTCCCTAACAATGTTGTCAGCCGTTTGATGTTTGAAAACAACCTTCGATTGGAAAGGATTTCCGGTTTTTTGCTTCAATTGTTTTCTATAAGTGACTACGTGACATATATTAGAGTGGCTTCACATATGCGAAGAAAAAAGTAGCCGACGTTTGAGGCTTGTATGCAAATCTGGGCACATCGGACCATAATTTGATATAGCCCCCAAACAAAAGACTCTTCCGATAAGAAGCATTTTTTAACCGAAATTAGAATATTTCTTTGCATTACATTTAATTGTCTCTAGTAAAGATGGGACATGTTGGTCCATATTCGAACATCGACAACTTTTTCTTTGAAGCCAATGTAATACAAATCAACTGCATTTTCTACATCTGATTTGTTTCAGTATCTCTCAAATGCCTTTTAAATTTTCAGTGTTATTTTCCAAAAGTTTAGAGTTAATTCAATTCGAAATATCTATGTATGTACATTCTATCAAGAGCTGTCATAGCGCATGATATGTTGAGAGATGTATGCATACGCACACATACATACATATATTTATGAACGACATTTCATCAGACTGTTGTAATAAATTAATTTGTTCTAAGAAAATAATCACAAAATTTATATCAAATAAACAGTTTAAATGAAAATGACATAGAATTCTGAGAAGTGAGGAGCATTCAAAATTAGGACAAGATTTTAGAATTTGATTTATTTAAGCATGTTTGACATTTTGTCACTTTTTGATGTACAACGTTTTAAATTTAAAAGCGAGGTGATTGTGTAAATTCTGTCTGGATGGACAGCTCGGGTATAGGGGAGATGTTGGAATATTCCTGCTGGGAGTGGCGGTAAGTCAGCTGTCGTGGCGATGGCTGATACTGAGAGCCGAGAGTAATCCTAGCAGAGTGAATTATAAGTTTGGGAGTTTTTAGTTGAAATTATTCCTCCCGTCAAGAGAATAATTTCACACAAGGCGAAAGAGAAGAAAATAGATGGGAAAACACAAGTATTAAAATTTTGTTTCCATTTTATTGGAGACGATTTGAGATGCTCCCCTTTTCTATGATATCGGCAAAGTGGCAGAGCACATCTTGACATTTCATTATAACGTTATTTTCGGACTTGAAATTCACTATGTACATCCGTAATCTAGTACAATATTGAAAGCTAAAATCTACTACAATTAATTTTTCCTAATATTAAGGTGGCTTATGCCAATTTAAAACAAAACCAAGTTGAACGACAAATTTGTCCACTGGAATTAAAGTATGAAAAAAGTTGTTAATGTGTTGTTGGTCTGTGCTTTTGTTATTCCGTCAGAATTTATTTGGTTCGAGGCCATATGTTTCATTTCCTTTCTGTCTATTGCAAAAAAGTAATAGAAACAAATACAAAAAAATTGATAGAGTTTTAAATGCTTAGTAGAAATGACTGCAGTATCGATAGACACCACTCTATCATCTTTAGAATTCAATAGCAATAATGTATGTCTTTAACTTAAATCAGCTGAAATACTTATTTTGTATTTTGCCGAACTAAGTCAACATGATGTCGTCGGCATTAGCCGTTGACAAAACTACATTTGTTTTCGTGGCTCGCGATGCGAACCCAAGCAAAAAACAAAAATGTATTGGTATGAGAGTTTTAGTATGTTGACTTAGTTCGGCAAAATACGGGGTTGGTTAGTATTTCTTGTAAAATTCAATTTACTGCTTCCATAAGTATTTCAGCTGAAATGTGGGGTGCGTTTTCCTGGGGCCCAATTTTCGGCCGCCTTTCTATTTATATACAATCTAGTGATATACAATATACAATTATCCTCCCTTTTTTGAATATACAGGGTTTTCCAACAAGAGGTGTTATTTTGAATCACCCGGTATTTTGGTAGCTGTCACTTTTGAAGCTTTTATTCTTTGATATTTGACAAGTAGAAACTACACCATTACTAACCAGTAAGGAAAGGCTAAAGTCGGGCGGGGCCGACCATATAATACCCTAAACCACTCTCGTAATATTGAATAATTCTGAAATATAAATTTTGTAGTTCATGTATAAATTGTTTATTCTAAATTTCAAAATGATTGGATGTAAAATAGAGCTTTTACAGGACTAAAGGGCCAAATCGGACGAAAAGATATATATGGGTGCTATAGCTAAATCTTAACCGATTTTCTTTAAATTCGGTAGTGTTGGTTCATGGATCAAGAAACTCTACCATTCTAAATTTCAAAATGATTGGATGTAAAATACAGCTTCTACAGGACTAAAGAGCAAAATCGGACGAAACATATATATGGGAGCTATAGCTAAATCTTAACCGATTTTCTTCAAATTCGGCAATGTTGTTTCATGGATCAAGAAACTCTACCATTCTAAATTTCAAAACGATTGGATGTAAAATACAGGTTCTATAGGATTAAAGGGCTAAATCGGACGAAACATATATATGGGAGCTATAGCTAAATCTTAACCGATTTTCTTCAAATTCAATAGCGATCTTAACAGCTGCGAAATACTCTAAACTGCAAAAGTGCAGAACGATCGGAGTGAAATTGCGACCTGTAGTCGACGAACAACTTTACATGGACAGACGGACGGACGGACAGACATGCTTAAATCGATTCAGCTAGTGATTCTGAGTCGATCGGTATACTTTAAGGTGGGTCTAGCTGTGTTATTTTCAGGTGTTACAAACATCTGCCGTGAAACAAACTTATAATACCCTGTACCACAGTGTGGTGTAGGGTATAAAAATGGAACGATACACGATTCAACAACGCATTGAAATTATTTAAATTCGAAAATCATTGAAGAATCATCTTGACTGATGAGTCCCATTTTCACCTGGGTGGCTACATCAACAAGCAAAATTGTCGCATCTGGGCTCGGAAAACCCAAGCGTTATTGTTGAGTAGCCTCTCCATCCTCAACGTCCTCAAAGATAGAATTCGTGAGGCTATCGATGACTTAGGGCAGCCACTTTGCGATTTGGTTATGGAAAATTTCATGAAAAGGATATTGCCCTGTAAGCGTGGTCGTGGTGGCCATTTGGCTGATGTTGTTTTTCATCATTAACGGCATACCTTCCTCTTTATTACGAAATAAACATCCGATCATTTATCTCAAAAAATTACATTTTTCTTTGAATACCAAAATAACACCTCTTGTTGGAAATACACGTTCCTTATTATTTCCACGTTTCCTTATTATACTATATAATACGGCCCACGATGGAGGGTATTTATAAGTAGATCTGGTTTTAACATAGTTTACTTTTGATTTATTTCAGTATCTCTCTAATACCTTTACAATTGTCATTATTATTCTCAAAAAGTTTGTTGTTAATTTAATTCTAAATTTCTACATTCTGTCAAGAGCTGTCCTAGAAAATGATATTTTAAAATGTTCCTTCTATACGAATATATTTACATATATGTATGACATTTTGTCTGATTGTTGTAATAAATTAAATTTCCGCTGAGAAAATAATGCCAAACAAAGTTTTTAAGTGAAAATAGCATAAAAGTGTTACGTGACGGGCAATCAAAATTATAACAACTTTTTACAATTAGATTGGTATGATTTTTGGACATTTTGCAACTTTACAACAAAGCGCTTCATCTAGATGTGATTGACAATCTGAAAAAAGAAGGGCTTTTAATTATGGTATTATTTAAATTTAATAAATGAATGTTATCATGAAAATGAGGAAACTCCGCGCAGTAGGAGGACTTAAAGAAAAAAGTGAAATAGTTCGGCCGTTTATTAACCAGGTAACCGCATGTGTGAAGGCCAAAGGCGGACATTTCGAATGAGTGCTTGCTTTTTGTATAGAATATACATAAGTCAATAAATACATACATATATTCAATAAATTTGACCCAAAAAGGTTCATTACTTTTAATTTTATAGCATAAAAATTGTGTAACAGTATTTATGTCCCTACTAAGTATATGGGGGCTTTAGCTAAATCTGAATCGAATTAACACTAGTTTGATTAGACTAATTCAAAGTCTGCTCACCAGAAGACGCATAACAGCATGTCTAGGGTCCACAACTCTAACTAGATTTGTAAACAGAGGGACCCCGCAAGGAGGAGTACTGTCTCCACTAATTTGGAACCTAGCGGTGAATGAAATCCTGCTAGATCTAGAACGTTGTGGCTGCAAGGTCGTGGCATATGCGGACGACGTGGCAATCGCAGTGAGCGGAAAATTCGTAAACGTCCTCAGAGACATCCTACAGGTGGCTCTGAACAAGTTGGCTAGATGGGCCAGAAGCAGCGGTTTGGGCGTTAACCCCAACAAGACTGAATTGGTTCTCTTTACTAGGATGAATAATGTCCCACATGTGGACCCTCCACCTCGGATAAATGGAAGAGATCTAGTCTTTTCTGAAAGTGCAAAATTTTTAGGAATAATTCTAGATAGGAAAATGTTATTTAGACTTAACGTATTGGAACGTGTAAGGAAGGCCAACGTCGCCTTCCTGCAAAAAGGCTGTAGGGTCGCGGTGGGGACTCTCTCCTAAAATCGTCCACTGGATATATATAGCAGTAGTTCGTCCAATACTGTTATACGGTATTGTGGTATGGTGGACGGCAACTGACAAACTAACCATCACCAACCTACTAACAAAGGTTCAGAGAACTGCCTGCCTGAGCATAAGCGGAGCCTTAAGGACTACTGCGACCGAGTCTCTACAAGCCCTACTCCATATACTGACGATTAATATTGTGGCGAGAGAAGTTGCAACCAATGAGGCAATAAGATTAAACTTCCTTTCAATGTTGAGGTACAAGAACTATGGTCACATGAGGATATCAAAGTGTAGTGCTATGGTAACCGACCCAGTGGACTATATACCAACTGTGTACACCTTCGAGAGAAATTACATCACTATGATTCCCGCCAGAGATGAATGGGTCTGCAGAATACCAGGTAATAGAAACCATCTCCACTTTTACACGGATGGTGCGAAGCTTGATGAAAAGGTTGGCTTCAGAGTACACTGTGAAGAACTTAGTCTGGATATAGCTCACAGACTATCAGATACCTGCAGTGTCCATCAAGCCGAAATAATGGCAATATGGGAAGTCGCCAAGTGGCTGAGTCGCAACACAGTAACCAACACTGGCGTTGTCATTTACTCGGACAGCCAGGCTGCCATCAATTCTCTGGAGGCAACATCCCTAAATTCACAAACAGCCCTCGACTGCCGCAGATCTCTTAACGAGATGGCTGAGCAGTTTAATATAGACCTCATATGGGTGCCTGGGCATAGGGATATCCCGGGGAACTGCAAAGCCGATGAACATCCTAGGAAAGGGACGACTTTACAAATTCTCGAAGAATTTGCATATATTGGTACGCCACTGTCCACGTCCAAGCTTTGGCTTAGGCAAGAGGCAATCAGGCAGTCCAAAGAAAGATGAACAGAAATCAGCACCTGCAGAGTAGCTAGACAAATCTGACCAAAATAGTAAAGGTTCAATAAATAGTAAAGGTTCAATAAATAGTAAAGGTTTCAATATTCTAGCTTTGTGATTGAAAACAAGTAAAAGCATTAAGTTCGGCCATGCCGAATCTTATATACCCTCCACCATATATTCCATTCAATTTTATTACTGGAAAAATCTTTGGATATGGAGCAAATCATGTTTTTGTTTAAGTAGATTATTAAAAAAGGAACACTGCAAATTTTAGCCAAATTTTAGGCCGTATTTTTGAGAGCTACTCGTACATCTACACGGGGACTACAACAAAATAAAATTTGATTTGTATAAATTTGATTGAGATGAATTCTGGCCAAAATAGAATACAAACTGCAAAGTTTCAGCTAAATATCTTAGAAGATATGGTGTTTATGGCATACATAAGCGTCTTATGAACCGATTTAAAAAAATTGCTGTGATGAATTCTTGTCTTAATTTGGTAATTATGGCTTAACTACGTATATTTTGGAGCGACCCCTATTGGGTGACTATAGCACCGATTTTGTAAAATATTTGCTGTGTTGATCTTGTCCAAATAGAATACAAACTGCAAAGTTTCTGCTAAATTGCTTTAAAAATGCGGTATCTATGGCCATATTTTTGAGCGACCTCTATAGGGGAGCTATATCAAAACATTGACCGATATGATCAATTTGTAATCTCAAACAACGTGCAACTATAAAAAATATTTCTACCAAATTTGTTCAACCTAGCGCTATTATGATTTCAACAGATGGACGGACATGGCCAAATCGACTAAGAATTTTACGACGATAAGAATATATAAACCTTATGGGGTCTCAGTTCTATATTTAGATGTGTTACAAACGGAGCTTACATTTGCATTTTTTGTAAAAATTGGTGTAAATTGAAGGCAACCATACCATTGAATATATTTTGTCTCGTTCTTTCTCTGGGGACATTCTCTAGAATGTTTCCTTTAAGATAAATATAATGCCTTATACCTTTTTAAACTAACTTCTACAACTTCAAAGTACGTCGCACAGTGCTCTGTCCCATTGACAAAAATCGATTATAATGTACTGCCTCAAATAATGGTAAAATTGGTACTCATCATATCTTAAGATAAATGATAACAATATTTTATTATTTAGCTCTTTTTGACACCGCGAGAGGGCGCAAAAGTCAATTGTTGTATATGCAAATCGATCAAAAAATAAACTACCTTAAATGTACGTTGTAAAATAGCTGTATAAAATTCGTTTATTAGTGAAATTAAACCAAACTTTTTGCATATGATAGTTAATCGAATTCCTAATAATACAAAAATGCCAAGTTGGCAGAAAATTGCAATTGTACTATTCAAAATTGCTTTGGAAAATTCGTATTTTTTGTTAAAGTAGAAAAAATTGGAAGGAGAAAGATAATTTGGAACAGATCCCTAAAATTTTATTCTTCAAAAACAATATATGTACTGTTAATTTTAAATAAAAAATATAAAAACATAAAACAAAAGCGCACAAACTTAAAAAAATATATATTTTGTTACGTCTTAAAACGTTATTTTCAAATATAATTTGTAGTGTAGACCAAATCCATAATTTTTTCTTGAGCCAGATAGCTGACAGAATTCTTAAGAAACACGAAAATTCATACTTGTAAATAATTGTTGAGAAATATATAAAAAAATCGTTTTTTATATGTCGCTTTTATGCCGAAAAATCAAAAAATATTAAATATTGTATGGCATCGGAAAACAAAATTCGTAAAGATCCCTAATTATTTTTCGCCAGCTATTATTAATGATATGCCCTCTTTAAACATAAAATATATAAGTTCAAATTATTCGCGCACAAAATTTCGAAAAAATAATTTTGGTTTAGGTTTAAGATTTTTTTTTAGGTATTATTCCAAAAAGTCATCTCCTTTAACTTGTAGAACAAACACATAATTTTTTTGCGCCTGATAGTTAGAGTGATCAAAAAACCGGTTTTTTGAAAAAATAAAAAACCGGTGGATGGTTTATTTAAGTTATAAAAAAACCGGTGGACGGTTTTTTCTTCGAAGAAAACCGGGGAAACCGGTAGAACCGGTTTTTTCTGCATAACAAAACAGTATGAAAATTGCCGTGTCTTTGCGATGTCTTCTGATCAGGAATCTTGCACCGAATTTAGTCCTGTTGGATAGTAGTTATGAGTTGGATTGTGATGAATATTGTCATTTGAGTCAAACGGTCCTTTTATCTCATACTTATAACTAATTAGCTATTGTATTTAGAAACATTTTCCAAAAATGTTATCATAGTCTTTTCTTCAACCTTTTAAAAAAATTTGCAAATATATTTTCATTACTTTTTTGTGAAATTAAACTTTTTTGAAATTTTGGTAAAAACCTATGTTTTAATTTTTAATTTTTTTGCTCAAAAGAAAGCTTAGAAAATTTCCTTTAAAAGCTTTGTGACCTATTAATGGGATGGGACCTGCTGATCTATCAAAATAAATATAAACCTCTGCAAAAAATTAACGTTCAACCAAACATTTTAGCATTTCAGATGGGAAAAACAACCGTTTGATAAAAATGTCAATATTTTACACCCTCCAACTCGGAAAGTCCTTAACCGATCTCGTTGGAATTGTGTCTCATAACTACTATCTGATAGGGCTACTTGGTGCAATTTTCATCCCGACAGAAGACATCCCTTTTAAAAATTAACCCACTTGACATGAAATTCCCCATATGTAGTTCAGTCAAGAAAATATTAATATTTCGGGGTATTAAATAGAATATTTAATAGAGGTACTAAACTTTATACATATATATTTTATATACACACTTTAGTGCAGGTGGGTATATACGAGTATATAAATATATAAGAGTATACACTTGTCGGTTTACCCAATTTAAATTTTCTGACTTGTTTTTGTTTCGGTTTGGAAGTGGGAGAATGCGTTTACTCTTCACATAACTTCTGCGCGTATGAATCAGTTATTTTCTTTAAATTTTTGTAATTTGTATAGAAATTGGTGAATGGCTTCGTATTCTAGCAAAGTTGCCGAGTCTTTTTAGGCCATATAAGGAGATCTTTCATATTATTATCTTAATTTGTGATATTTTGTATACAAAGTTGTAAATAATTTTTAATATTTTAGTGATAATAAAAAAACCGGAAAACCGGTGGAAACAAACGAAAAAAACCGGTTGCACCGGTTGTTCGAAATTCATGATTTTGAGAAAAACCGGGGACGGTGGAAGCAAAAAACCGGTGGGACGGTTTATTTTAAACCGGTTTTGATCACTCTACTGATAGTTGACATAATTCTCAAAAAATACAAAAAATCTTATTTATAAAATATTTTTGAGAACAATTTAAAAAAAATCCTTTTAATATGGAGTTAATAATATTTAATATTGGATTTTAATCGAAAAATAAAAAAAAATAATATTTTATGTCATCGGAAAAAAATTTTTAGGATCTAAATTTTTTTCGCAAAATAATTATTAATGCCATATCCTTTTTATAAATAAAATATAAAAGATCCAATTATTCGTGCACAGAATTACGAAACAGTTCTTTTGCTTTAGGTCTAAAATTTTCTTGCGACAAATAATTAACAGTAATGCATTTAAGGAGTTTCTAATAGCAACAAGGATTTGCTATTAGAAACTCCTAATTTGATTCCAATGATATTACGAAGAGGAAGCCAGTCACAAAATTATCCGATATTTTTAAGAGGAATATATCAAGTATCCTTTAAACGAAATTTTTGACAAAGATGATAATATTATTTTAGATGGCAACGAAGGAAACTCTTCTGACAAATACATGCAATAAACTTTTAAAACAAAACAATACAGTACAATACTACGCAAAAACACTTTGGTCCACGTACCCAATTTTTGACAAACAGACATTTTCCCTATTGAGTCTTCAACTTTTTCTCACCATATTTGTAATCTACGCAAAATTCTGCACAAATTTGTACACACATTCACTCTACCTATACTCTGCCTATTACGCTTTACAAACTTTGGTCGAAATCCAGCGCCACTCTTGAGCGTTATTTATATATTTATTTTTAAGTCCTTTGAACCCTTTGTGTGGGAGGTACCAACAGGACTCGCTATATCCCGTCGAAATTTTGCACCGCAACTGATATATATGAAATATTATGAGATGTGAAATTTCATAAATATATGTACAATGCTCCAATTCAGTGTTGTAGTCGGGTGAATTATTGAGGTCCCGGAATAATTTGCATGGGGTTACGACACCCGCGGTCCGATTGGGTCCAAATTTAAAATTTTTCTTAACTACGACCAAATACAGCTTGGTACCAAATTTCATAATTCTGCAATTACTCCTTCTACTTTTGTCACATCGATACATGAAGACAGAGCACTGTTCGTCGTATACTTTTTTCCCAAAAAAATACAAAAGATATATTTTTTTGGAAAATATTATTTCAAATGGACGTAAATATTGCCTTATTGGATATATTTTAAATAATTTGTTCCCACCGTATAGAAAATTTTGTTGCCTGTTTAGAAAAGTTGATGTGAAAGAAATCGGTACATATTCTGCCCCGATATTCACAACGTACTACGACTCAGGTCAAGAAAAAATGAAAAAAATCTATTTTCCATTGCAGGTATTTCGGTAATTAAACGAGATAACTCTTAGGTGTAAAAAGTCTTTTGTAGGCCTCGGTAAGTAGAATGCATCATTTGTAGGTCAGAAGAAAAAGAAAAAAGTTACACTCGTTTAAAAATTTTGTTCACCCAAAGTGGCCAAATCTGAGGCCATAGGTGGCCCACATTCAGAACTTAACTTCTCTAATACCCCTTCTACGAGGGTTGCTATTTATATTTCGGATCCTGGCAATACTAGTGTTGCCAGATGAGAACTGGAACTTCCATTGGAAAGTAGGACATTTTTTAGCATAATCTCGTTCAGAACGCTATGTCATTTGAGCGCGAATTGTTTTGTTTACAGCGTTCAAAACATGGGTTTTGAACGCTTTAACAGCTGCTTCGGGCGTCGAAAAACGTTGACCAAGCAATTTTTTCTTGATGTGAGCGAATAAGAAGAAGTCGTTGGGTGTCAAATCAGGGCTGTACCGCGGATGACCCATCAATTCGACGTTTTGGCCGGTCAAAAAGGCGCTGGTTTGAGCCGATGTGTGAGAGCTTGCATTGTCATGTTGCACAAAGATTCGTCTTCTCTTATTCGTTTTTCGAATTTCTCCGAAGACTTCAGGCAAACAAATTCCCAGCAAAAAATAAAAGCAGTACTTCCAAAAGAATAACATTATAAGTACTTCCAATTCATAAGTATGAACATTTTTTCGGCATTTAATGAAGTTGTTCTAAATAACTAACCAAAATGTAATTTCGGAATATAAATTATTAACCCAAGAATGCATAATTTTAAAACGATTGGGTGTAAAATGAATCTTGTGAAGTGATAAAAGTCCTGATCGGAAGGAACATATGTATGAGGGCTATGATATATATGTAAAATACTGTGTCTATAGTGCTAAAGGGAAGAAATATATGTTTATATGGCGGTTATATCAGAATTAGTGAATGGCTCTGGAAGCTAGTCGACTTTTTCATCAATTAAATTTCGTTTCAGTCGACTAGGTCGATAAATCGGACCTACAAGTCGACTTTTTCATAGCCGATTAAAATTACATAAAGTCATTTCAAAGTATGCTGATTTTCTTCGCAATATGTTAAATTTTGGAATTGTAGTACATTGGATTGCGATAAAAACTGAATTTATTAACAACACTTTATACTTTCCAAAAATGTTAATATAGCGTCACTAGAAATGCCCAAGAGCGTAACCCTCAAAAAATGAAAATTCGTTTTTCGTCAAAAAATCACGATTTTATTGTATTAGACAGAACATACTGTATTCATTTATTTAACCTTTGTACTTGTTCTCTTGTTGCTGTTTTGATTTTTGTAAATCGTGTTTGACATTTATTTTAGATGCAAACTCTATATGTGTCTGTATTTAAATTTGGCCTTTATCTGAAGGGTATCCTTTTTTTTATCAAATTTCGCAGTGTTCGTGATTCTATAAACTAATCTCTGCCAAATTTAATAATGCTCTGATATAAAACATGAAAACACATTTTTTCAACCTTGCTAGTGACCGTTTATTTTCGGATTAAAAAATCCTTTGTGCAAAATATAGTACATTTGACTAAAATATGACTCTTATGGAGCTTAGATGCTAAATCGGAAGATACACATGCGAGTATGTGGTGCTATATGTTAATTTGAACCCATATTGTTCACACAGATATTAACTGTTAAAATAAGACACTCTTTTACCAAATTTCATGAATATCGAAAGGAAATTATATCCTCTATAGAGGGTATAAGCTAAATCGAAGGTACATTCATATATATTACGATATCTGGCTCTAAACTGATATTCAAATAGTTGAGAGATTTTTGATCGTTCGCCGTAGACGAAAGAAATACGGATTGTCTTTCAATTTCAATACGAATTGTCTTGTCCCAAAATAAAGATATGTACAAAATTTCATTAAGATCGGACTATATTTGTGACCTGAACATAAATTACAAGAACGCATGCACAAACTGACATAGATAAATCGGTTCAGAAAGTGATTCTAAGTCGATCGGTATAATAAACGATGGTTCCATATATCTCTTCTCATTTTTGGTGTTAGAAACAAATGCATAAAATCATAATAAATTTTACCACAGTGTGGTGTAGGTTATAATTAAATAATTTTAAAAGAAATTATGGTAATTAAATATACCCTACCATACTTACTGTACCACACTGTGGTACTTTACTAGTCTCTGAACCGGGGCTACGGAAAATTTATAGCGCCGCACAAATGTGCTATGTATTACAGTGTGAAATTAAAATACTTTTTTATTAGTGAGAATGTTGATTACACTATGGGGTCACACTTTTCAAGAGCCAGCTACACAATACTGATTACAAACATATTCAAATGTCCTAAACATACATACATATATATGATCATTGATCTCTTTGGTCAATAGTATATTATTTATACGTTCCCTTCCCTATGTCAACATTTGTATTCCTTTAAAATAAGAGATCTCTGGACCCAAAGATGTTAATAAGAACGACATGCATTCATCAAATAAATACAACACCAAACCAGTAAGGAAAGACAGAAAGTCGGGCGGGGCCGACTATATAATACCCTACACCTACCTACCAATGCGAAAATGGGCATTGCGATAAGAATTTGGCAGTGGTCATACATGTAATAAGCAAACTCTCTCTGCCGATTTTCGTAGTGATCGGATATAAAACACGATTTCTACAGCGCTTAAATGTTAAATCGGGTGAAACGTATATATGGTGGCTATATCTAAATCTGAACCGATTTTCCCGAATTTGGCAGTGATTATTAATGTAATAAGAGAACTCTCTCTGCCAAATTTCGTACTGATCTGATTTAAAATACAGTTCCTACAGCGCTTAAATGTTAAATCGGGTGAAACATGTATGTGGTAGCTATATCAAAATCTGAACCGATTTTCCCCGAATTTGGCAGTGTTTATTCATGTAATAAGATAACTCGCTCTGTTAAATTTCGTACTGATCGAATATAAAACACGATTTCTACAGCGCTTAAATGTTAAATCGGGTGAAACGTATATATGGTGGCTATATCTAAATCTGAACCGATTTTTCCCGAATTTGGCAGTGTTTATTCATGTAATAAGAGAACTCTCTCTGCCAAATTTCGTACTGATCTGATTTAAAATACAGTTCCTACAGCGCTTACATGCCAAATCGGGTGAAACATATATATGGGGGCTATATCTAAATCTGATCGGATTTTCTCCGAATTTGGTAGCGTTCATTCACGCAATAATAAAACTCCCTCTGCTGAATTTCATAAAGATCGGATGTAAAATGTGGTTTCTACGGCGCTTGCATGTCAAATCGGGTGAAACATATATATGGGGACTATATCCAAATCTGAACCGATTTTAACCAATTTCAATAGGGATCGTCCTTGGGCCAAAAAAGAGCACTATGCTAAATTTCATCACAATCGGACCATAAATACGACCTGCACTTTGATTACAAGAATACATGGACAGACGGACAGACGGACATGGCTAAATCGACTCAGAAAGTGATTCTGAGTCGATCGGTATAATAAACAATGGGTCTATCTCTTCTCCTTTTAGGTGTTACAAACAAATGCACAAAGTCATAATACACTGTACCACAGTGTGGTGTAGGGATTAAAAGCAAATCTTAGAGTGCTTTAAAAGGAGTTGTGCAAAAGTGGTGACAAAGAAGTACTTCCCCGGCGCGACAACCCCATTGGTGAAAATCCAAATTAGAACCACTTCCGGATCATAAGTTGGGGATTTTTATTGCTTCTTTGGATGCTCTTTTTTTGCTGGGTTGTGGTGTACCACTCAGAATTGACCGTCCTACGTTGCTCAAGCGGAACAGTGCCACATGACCAGTTTTGTCGAAGAAACAGGCGACTATTTGCTTCGAAGTGCTTCTTCCACGAACAACTTTCGTTGGATTTGGCTCGTCTTCGAAGACCCACATGGTTGATTGCTGTTTCGTTTCGGGCTCATGCGCATAGATCCAAGATTCGTCACCTGTGACGATCTTATAAACGTCTTTTGAAGCACAGCGATCGTATTTTTTCAAAATTTCTTTGCACCAATCGAATCGAGCCTTTTTTTGAGGGATTGTCAAATTGTGTCAGTTGTTCATGCAATATCGAATGTATGCTGGTGGAAGAAGTGCCCAAGGTTGCCTCTATCTCACGGTATGTCACATGACGATCCTGCATTATCAGTTCACGCACGGCTTCAATGTTCTCTGGCACAACGGCCGTGTTTGGACGACCTTCGTCTTTGAGCGAGCGTCGGTCACGATTGAATTCATTAAACCAGTTTTTCACAGTGATATAGGATGCTGCTTAATCGCCATACAAAGATTTAAGTTCATCGATGCACACTTGTCGTGATAATCCACTGCGAAAGTTGTGAAAAATTATCACACGAAAATGTTCACGAGTTAATTCCATTTTTTTTGCCAAATTGATTTTTTCAAGTCACTGTAAACAACACAAATGATGGTCGTTCTGAGTACGTTTATGCTAAACATGTCAAACTTTCCAATGGAAATGTCAGATGGCGCCTGGCAACACTTACTGTTGCCTAGGCCAGAAATACATATAGCAACCCTCGTACTACTTATCCGTATCTTTTTTCATTCCACGCATAGGAATAGTACGTGGCGACATTTGTCAAAGAATTCATAATTTCTTTGATTCATGAATTAGCACTAGCAAACTTTATTTTATATTGTGTACAATTTAAATTAATTTTAAACAAATAAATAAATGTAAAATTTTACGATTTAAATAATTCATGTTCAGTACATCGTGTACTTAATATCACCCCCATACACACATACCACATACGCCCCATGGTCCTTAATGGTTATTTAATAACAGTAGTAAAATTTAATGCATTTTCCTATTACAAGTAATCAACACACAAATGTCTGAAAGAATAACGATAATAATCTTTAGAACATTTGTGTGAAAATACCATAGCTTATGGCTCTGCCTCCATTAAAATCCGATTAATCGATTGGTTTATATGAATTTTATGATGCACTTAAATTTGTGAATTAAATTGAATTCATGCTGTTAGGTATTCTTATTTATCAGCTAGCATTGCGGCCCTCTCCCCCGCTTCCGCCTTTCCTAAGAGTATTAGTAAAGAAAACAATAATTAAGAATACAATACAATAGTATGGAAAACTATCATTTATCAATTGTTCTATATTTTGCAGGTTAATTCCTATTGTACAATTAAATTTTATTCAAATGTGGCCATTATTATAATTAATAGGTAAACACATGTACGGCAATACTGACCTAGATAGCAGAGTAGAACCAGAAATTTACTGCGAAGTTGGGAGGGGAAGTTTTAGCATTATATCCATCGGTAGCTTTAAAGGTTAATTGTCGAAAATAAATTCAAGGATATTGTTAAGAAAACTTTTGTTGTCATCCTCGTTTTTATGTAAATTCAGTTATCACATTCACATTAGTGGCTGTGATACCGTCTATCACTTATTCATTAAGATGTCATTATGATTTTCAACTGGATTTTGATGTCGATGTCGATAATGATGGTGAAATATTGCCAAATTGAGAAGATGTTCTTGTGGCTATTCGACATTCCTCAATGTAACAACAAAAACTGTATATATGTACACATCAAGGTGGCTCTAGAATATGAGATAAGGATTATTTTTAAAAGAAATTACCACGAAAACAAATGATATTGTCCTTATTTAAAATTACATAGCTTAACAAGTTATTTGAACTCTGCACTAAAGTACCTTTATATACTAAATAAGGGAAAATAGTAAAATATAATAAAGGGTTTTTAACAAGAGGTGTTAATTTGGTATTCATATTATGGTATGTTTATTTCATAATAAAGAGGAAGGTATGCCGTTAAACAGCATCAGCCAAATGGCCACCACGACCACGCTTACAGGACCATATCATTTTCATGAAATTTTCCATAACCAAATCCCAAAGTGGCTGCCCTATGTCCTCGATAGCCTCACGAATTCTATCTTTGAGGTCTTGAATCGACGCTGGGCTGTTGGCGTAGACCTCATCTTTCACGTGGCCCCAAAGGAAGAAGTCGCAAGGTGTTAAATCACAAGATCTCGGTGGCCAATTGTGATCATCTCTTCGAGAGATAACACGGTCCGGAAACTTTTTCCGTAACAGAGCATTGGTTTCGTTGCTTGTGTGGCACGTAGCGCCGTTTTGTTGAAAGTAAACGTTGTCCAGATCAATACCATCTAATTCCGACCATAAAAAATCATTAATAATCTCTCGATAGCGCAATCCATTCACAGTAACTGTTGATCCAACCTCATTTTCGAAAAAGTAAGGTCCAATGACCCCGCCGGACTATAAACCGCACCAAACAGTCACACGTTGAGGATGAAGAGGCTTCTCAACAACAACTCTTGGGTTTTCCGAGCCCCAGATGCAACAATTTTGCTTGTTGAAGTAGCCACCGAGGTGGAAATGGGCCTCATCACTCAAGATGATTTTCGAATTTTAATAATTTCAATACGTTGTTGAAAATCGTGTATCGTTCCATTTTTAGTAATGGCGTAGTTTCTACTTGTCAAATGTCAAAGAATAAAAGCTGCAAAAGTGACAACTACCGAAATACCGGGTGATTCAAAATAACACCTCTTGTTGGAAAACCATGTATTTAAACGATAATATTATTAACATTCCAAAATTATCTCATTTTCCCCTTTTATATTATTTTTCGACGTCTATTTTTCTCAAAATTTTGTGTGAATTAAGTTTGCGCATTAGAGATAAATAATAATATAAATAAACAATTAAATAAATTAACCAATCAAAAAATAAAACCAATCCATTTTACTAAAGTGCATTAACACCTGGAAGGGGACCACCTTAATACAAACATATATAAACTCATATATATGTATGTATATAGAAAACCATTCTTTGGTCTATTAACAGGAAATTTCACAAATTAAATACAATTGCAAATAATATTTACTCATACCAGTTTTACTGAAGTCATCGCAAACCGAAATGTACAAACCTAAATAAGTGGGTGAATAATTGTATTCAGAAATATGTAAATTTCTTCAACTTACAACATATATTCCTTAAAACCTAAAAATATTAATGTCAGCTATTATAAATAGGAGGAGGAGGATTTTTCTGTAGCAAAATGTGAAGCCCCTCCTTACTTATAGGCTATTAATGGCTAAAAATAGAATCTATTATATGTGAGATATACCCACTATGAGATTGTAAGTCATTTCAACTATGTTCTACCGTCCCACAGTGGGAGGAATAAAAAAAAACAAGTAAAGACGGTTTAAATTCGTCCATGCCGAATCTTATATACCCTCCACCATGGATCGCATGCGAATGGTTACGGGTACTAATAAACTAATTATACCAAATTTCAGCATAATTCGTTGAAATTTGAGTTTTTGTGGCGTTACCAAGTCAAATCTAGGGGGACCTTGTATGGGGGCTATATCAGCACATTGACGTATGACTACAGTTGTTCGTGTGAAGGATTGCGGATATAAATAAATACCCCAGTTACCAATTTTCAGCCCTTACAGTTGACATTTGCGGACGTTAAGTCGTTAATCGAGGAGACGCTAAATATGGGTGCTATATCCAAAAATGAACCGATATTGCCCATTTTCAATTCCGACATAACTGCAGATATATATGTACCACATTTCAGCCACATAGCTCAAGTATTATAGATTGTAGCGTGATTACAACAGACGGACGGACGGACATACGGACATAGGACATGTCGTAGAATATATATTTTATGGGGTCTCTGATCAATAATTAGTGGTGTTACAAACGGAGTGACAAAATGAATATACCCCCATCCTATTGTGGAGGGTATAATGGGGATTTTATAGCATAAAAGCATACTTGGAAGCGACCTTTATAGGACAGGTACACCCAGGAAAATAATTGGTTGGAATTCGATTGTAACAATATAAAAATAGTACTAGCAACAAAAAGTATATTGCCTACACCGTGTGTCGGTTGTATTTATATATAAATAGTTGAAACAACAGTAATAACATGGATACGATCAAATGAAAATGCTTGCAACTGAATCGATGGTTGTCTCAATCGCATTAAGATTGTTTTTTCATTGGCAGTCGGTTAGTTGTGGTAACAAATTTTAAACTTTCATTACAGTACCATATGATCGATTTTTGATTGTGACAACCAATGTTTTATTCTTGACAACAGAAATTGTATCAATAGACCAAAGATTATTATTGCAACGAATAATTGGTTACTGTAACAGAAAACAAGCAATAATCATGAAATTGACAGCACAGGGTTAAGCGATATTTGCATACAACTTTTGTTTTTTTTTCGTGTACTAAATTTTGTGTCAAATATTTCCACATCTCATAGTAGTGATGAATTTGTAATATGGGATTTTTAATTTTGTTATAAATTGTTTGGTTTTTTCAAATTGTCAGAACAACTAATTTTTTAAAACAGTTGGTTTTGGCAAAATACAAGAGATAATTTTAGCCACCATTTTCGTAGTAGGCGCAACCAAATATGATTGTTGTCAACATGGAAGCAGAAGTATAACACAACCAAAATGTTAGTTGTCCTGATGGATTCGCATGATAGTAGACTGAACTACCAAAATTCGGTTGGCAAATAATCCGGTTGAGGCAACTAAACTGTATTCTGTGTGTATATAAAATCATTAACCGATATCAGTCATTTTCAATCCCACCTTTCAACGACCTGCAACTGTAAGAAATATTTATGCGAAATGATTTCAGCGGACGGACGGGCAGACAGACGGACGGACAGACTCCAATTAAAAATTCAATTATCAATTGCGTATATAAAGCCATTTGTAGATCTCGATTAGTAGAATTTCGAATCATTTTGTGTGCCCGAGAAAACTGAAAATCTGTAGGACTTTTGCTGCAGTCGTACCAAGCTTTGTCGCAATCGGTTACAATTTAAAAAACGGCAAAATTGTTTTCCTTTTTTTAATTAATTATTGTACCGGGGGGCAAAAATGATTAAATGTGATAATCTTATATACCCTCCACCATGGATTGTATTCAATTTTATTACTGGACAAATCTTTGGATATGCAGCAAATCATGAAACGATCCTTTTAGTTTAATTAAATTACTAAAAAAACGAACGCTGCAATTTTTAGGCCTCAAATTCTTTAGCCAAACTCTTCACCTGAAAAATGTGGTATTTATGGCTTGAAATAGCTCTATTGAGAGCTACATTTACACGGGGACTGCAACAAAATACAATTTTATTTGTATAAATTTTATTGAGATTAATTCTTGCCAAATAGAATATAAACTGCAAAGTTTCAGCTAAATTGCTTAGAAAATGTAGTGTTCATGACATAAATAAGCCTTTTTGGGAGCGACATCTATAGATGGACTATAACCAAATATGAACTGATTAAAAAACATTTTTACTGCGATAAATTCTTGTCTTAGTTAATTACAAACTGCAAAGATTCAATTGAAATGCTTAGAAAATACGGTATTCATGGCTTAGTTACATATATTTTGGAGCGAACTCTATAGGGCGACTATAAAAAAATATGAACCGTTTTGTAAAATTTTTGCTGTGAGGAATCTTTGTCAAAATGGAACACAAACTGCAAAGTTTCTGTTAAATTGCTTTAAAAATGTGGTATCTATGGCTCAAAATCCGTAATTTTGAGCGACCTCTATAGGGGAGCTATATCAAAACATTGACCGATATGGCCCATTTCCAATCCCAAACAACTTGCACAACAATTTGTTGCATAGTGTTATTCATGTGTTTTTTGAAAGAAAGAGGTATACATATAAATGAGGTATGTAGACTAGGGATCTAACGAAAGTGACTTTAGCGAAAGCGAATATTGAAATATATTTCTTGCGAATGCGAAAGCGAATAGTAAAATATGAATTTTTGCGAAAGCAAATGCGAATAATAGTTTGACCCTTTAGTACCAACAAATTTAAGGAACTAAATTGATACTTTTCCATGATATTCAAGTATTAAGAATGTTTCCATAGTTTTACCTCCTGTTACCACCAGGACAAACATATCTTTTCAACTGTTTTGAAGAGAAGTGGCAGAGGTTTTCCTTGGTATTAATATCTTCAAATTGTGTGAAGGGAATAAGAAGTTTTAACACTTTTAACTAATGAATGCGAATTCTGAAATATTTTTAAAGCGAATAATCCAAATATGGTTTTTGCGAATGCGAAAGCGAATGTTAAAATGATGCGAATAATTCGCGTTCGCATATGCGAATGCGATTATTCATTACATCCCTGATGGTAGAATATATAATACAGAAAATTTGTGAATACTTACCATCACCAACCTACTAACAAAGGTTCAGAGAACAGCCTGCCTGAGCATAAGCGGAGCCTTAAGGACTACAGCGACCGAGTCTCTACAAGCCCTACTCCATATACTGCCGATTAATATTGTGGCGAGAGAAATTGCAACCAAAGCGGCAATAAGATTAAACTGCCTATCAATATGGAGGTATAAAAACTACGGTCACATGAGGATATCAAAGTGTAGTGCTATCGTAACGGACCGAGTGGACTATATACAAACTGTGGACACATTCGAGAGAAATTACATCACTATGATTCCCGCCAGAGATGAATGGGTTGGAAGAATACCAGGTAATATAAACCATCTCCACTTTTACACGGATGGTTCGAAGCTTGATGAAAAGGTTGGCTTCGGAGTACACTGTGCAGAGCTTAGATTGGATATAGCTCACAGACTACCAGATAACTGCAGTGTCTATCAAGCCGAATTAATGGCAATATGGGAAGTAGACAAGTAGCTGAGTCGCAACATAGTAACCAACACTGGCGTTGTAATTTACTCGGACAGTCAGGCTGCCATCAATTCTCTGGAGGCAACATCCCTAAATTCACAAACAGCACTCGACTGCCGCAGATCTCTTAACAAGATGGCTGAACAGTTTAATATACACCTCATATGGGTGCCTGGGCATAGGGATATCCCGGGGAACTGCAAAGCCGATGAACTTGCTAGGAAAGGGACGACATTACAAATTCTCGAAGAATATTGGTGCGCCACGTGCAAGCTTTGGCTTAGGCAAGAGGCAATCAGGCAGTCCAACGAAAGATGGACAGAAATCGGCACCTGCAGGGTAGCTAGACAAATCTGGCCAAGCTATGACCTGAAAAGATCAAAATATCTCCTCGCACTAGAGAGGCAAAGATTGTCTACGTTAGTATCAGTTCTGACGGCGAACACGCCAAAAGATTGGGTATTGACTCTAATGACTTCTGCAGAAGCTGTGGAGATGAGGAAGAAGTGGAGAGCATTGAGCACTTGCTATGCGACTGCCCCGCTCTGAGTAACAATGGACATACTGGGGTCGGCTTTTCTAGGCAGCCTAACAGATCTTTCCAGTACCGATATTCGTACTATCGGCAAATTTGTATATCAAACAGGTTGGTTTCGATGAGGGGCATTTCAGCCCGTGGTAACACTAGGGACCTAAACTGGCCTATGTGAGCTTGTATAAGAAAAAATACGGCTGCCATCCTAACCTAAGCCTAAACCTATGAATGCTTAAGAGAAACATTGGTCATAACGGGTGATCCAAGTAGAGATACTTTTTTCAATAGCTTTTTTTGACAGATCACGTGTGAGTCGTGTCATGCTGTCCTGTTATTTTTGTTAAGTATTGTTTGGCATTTCATCATGGAAAGACTTACGCCTGAACAACGTTTACAAATCGTTCAACTTTATTACGAAAATTCACGTTCTGTGAGGAATGTGTTTCGTGCATTTCGCTCAACTTATGGTCAACATAATCGAAAATTGGACTCAACGGATGGACCATCTGAGATGTAGCCGCGGCCAACATTTCATAGACATAATCTTCAAAAAATAAATGCCATAGAATGTTTTTTCAATGATAATAAACATTCCCCATTCAATTTGTATTTTCTGTGTTTTTTCTTTAAAAAAGTATGGAACCTCGATATGGATCACCCTATATAATACATTGAAATAAAGCTTAAGGTGTTGTTTGTAGCAATAGAATCACCAATTTTTATACTTCCACCGCACGAACAGTCCAGTCAATAACGCATTTTCCAAAATCATTGCATTTAAAATAAAAAGTTGAAAAATTGGCTCTTAGTGGGTTAAGAAAACCTATATTAGGAAACAAGATATGAAAGTGACTTTTCTCACGTCTCTTTTGTCATTGATTGTGTACAGATTGATTAAGAATTGACGGAGATATTACAAATTATATATCCACAGTTTGGAGGCTCGCGATACTGAGAACTTGATCCGCCGAAAAAAATAATGCGGTTTTGGACTCTCAACTGATTGATTTAGTTATTGTGTAAAATTTGACAAAATTGGAAAGGGCCTTGAGGTCCTGTGATCATGAAGCAAACATATTTTCAAAAAGGTAGTGTCTGTAAATTTGCTGTAACTTTTTACAAAGCGCGATCTACCAAAATGTTTTTTCTGATTCTGGTGGGCGTTAAAATAGGCCGCATTTTAAATATAAAAAATTCAAATTAAGGCTCCAGAAAGTGAAATTACTCGCATATGCAAAAATATTTTGCAATATTTTTCATATGGTCAGTTGGTAATAAAAGTTTATGATATATATTTAGATTTTAGGAAGTGTTTCGGACCTAACTGCAAAAATTTCGAATCCGTTCAATATTTCCAGAGAAAATTGCAGTTTTCTAAACGCACTCGGAAATATTTAATAGGTCATATCTCGCGAAAAAATCAAAATTTTTCTAAACGGTTCAAATTGTTTTATTTTGTTCAAATTCTCAACCAGATTATTTTTGCCCAAATTTTAGTTTAAAGTTCTTATTGTCAGCGATTAAAATACTCAGATATCGCGTCCAATGTCTGTAGATTTAACAGTTTAATCCTTTATATGATCTACCCAGCAAAATTTCTCATTACCAAATAATCCGACGAGTAAGCAAACTTCGATAATGGTAAGTACTTATTATTTAGCCACTTTTCTCATTATTTTAACATGGGGATGTCATTGGAGGAAAGTACTTCCCAAAAGCATACAATAAAGTAGCATAATAAGTACTTATTTTAAGTACATGAATAATGCATTACCAATCTACATATATATACAAGTAAGAAAGTTTCAGTCGGGTAAACCGACTAAGGTATACCCTCACTTTGTGAGTAATGTAATATTGAATATTACTCGAATTATTCTGTCAATTTGTGTGGGAGGTACCAGAAGGGGTTTATCAAATACACTTTTTTTTTCTGAACATTAGATACTTTAAATTCATTGCACTGTGCCGACTTATAAGCATTTATGTGCACTGGTATAAACGTTATGAGACATTAAATTGTGGTATGATTTGGGCATTTTGTGTGGGAGGTACAAAGAGGGGCGTGGCAATAACGCGCATTTTTCACAGGGCTATAGACACTATAAAAACATTACACTGTACAAAATTTCAAGTATTTTTATACACTGGTTTTTATGTTATAAGCTGTTAACTTTTGGTGCAAAAAGGTACCTTTGTGTGGGAGGTACCAAAAGGGGCGTGACAACAACACCCATTTTTCCCTGGACTGTAGGCAATATAAAAGCATAATACTGTACAAAATTTCAAGTATTTTTGTACACTGTTATTAATGTTATAAGCTGTTAACTTTTGGTGCAAAATGGTGCATTTGTGTGGGAGGTACCAAAAGGGACGTGGCGACTTCGCCCATTTTTCTCGAGTTGATAACGACTAATAAGCTAATACTATGTGTAGAATTTCAAAAGATTCGAATAAGTAGTGTAGCAGTTATTAAAGAATCAATATTTCACAACATTTTAACCCTTTGTGGGCGAGGTACTAGAAGGAGTGGACCAATATGGCCCATCTTCGAACTTAGCCGGAGATAGACAAAAATATTACCACATACCAAATTTGAGGTCAATCGGTTACTCCTTTCGAGAGTTACGTGCGCACCAGCCAGCAGACACACAGACAGACAGACAGACAGACGGACGGACATTGCTCATTCGACTTAAAATGACCCAAAACGGAGGAAACCGAACATACTTGGGGTCTTAGGTCACTCCTTCAACGTGTTACACTTTTTTCCGTAGCAAATGATATATACCCTCGTCACACTAAAGTGAGGGTATAAAAATGGTGTGAAAAATGTATAGTAATTCATCAATTGAGAACGGCTGGACCGATTTGGCTCAATTTTTTTTAGTTGTTCGTATTTGCCTGGAGAAGGTTTTTACGAAAGAAAATTTTGGGAAAACCCTCCGGAAAAGTCGGAAAATTGGGAAAATCTAAAATTGCTATTTCTTGCGAGATTCCTACTGTTCCTATCTACTGCTCTCTTTTTCAATCCAATTTTTTTTATTAATTTTCTATTAAACAATAAAGTTTTCTATTAAACATATGTACGAGTATGTGCTATTTTTCTTGCTGCAATTCATTCGAGTTTTGCGTATTGTTACACTGAGTTCGCGTATCACATCGGCAAACGGTACAAGCATTACGATCAATTAAAATTCAACGCGATATTTATCAATTCGAACATTTTTTCAGATAATAAGTTTGAGTATAAGAGGTAAGGTTATCTTATTGGATTGCGGGCATTGCAAAATCATAATTTCGGATGAATGCACGATGGCGCATAAACGAGCTCTGGAGGCAGTTGACCGAACGATGAAGGATTTACGACGTGATTTGAGACAATTTGGTGAGTCTATGATATTGTCTTCCAGAGATTTTCGTCAAACGCTTCCCGTCATCCCGAAATCTACTGCCGATGAAATTAATGCATGCCTGAAATCGTGGTCTTTGTGGCGGAATGTCAAGAAGTTGAAATTGACCACGAACATGAGAGTCGCGCTGCAGAACGACTCATCGGCTCTTGAATTCTCGAAACAACTGTTGGCGCTTGGCAATGGCCAAATTACTGTTGATGTTTCCACTGCATTGATATTGTTCCCGGCAAATGTTTGCGAGTTCACATCGTCGAACGAGGAACTCATCACCAAAGTGTTTCCAAATCTCGATTAGATTAGTGAACGGGCAATATTAGCAGCGAAGAATAAGGACGTCAATAGCATGAATTTTATTATTCAAAGTAAAATCGAACTCGCTTGATGTGCCAGGAGCTCCGCCGCATAATTTACAGCTGAAGGTGGAATCGATCATAATCATGTTGCGGAATCTGAATCATCCGAAATTGTGCATAGTTCGCGGTTGTCCATTATGAAACTGATGGACAATGTGATTCAGGCGACGATCATCAAGGGAAAATTCAAAGGAGAGGAAGTCCTTATCCCACGAATTCCGATTATTCCAACTGATCTTTCATTCCAATTCAAGCGGATTCAGTTCCCTGTACGATTGGCTTTTGCGATGACAATCAATAAATCTCAAAACCAATCGTAGGAAGTCTGTGGAATTAATCTCGAATTTCCCTGTTTTTCGCACGGTCATCTGTACGTTGCCTGTCTTCTGTCTTCGTTGTTTGTTGTTTATCACATCGCTCTCTACTGATTTCGATTCCTTTTAAACAAATCGCATTAAAATTTTAACTATCTGTGTTTTATTATCACTCTGGAGTTTATCTGAAGGCGTTAAATTGGGGCGAGGCGAAGTTCGCCGGGTCCGCTAGTAAGTTATAAAATAAGTAGTAGATATGAAGAAATGGTCATTTAAAGTGATTTTTTGCATATTGTCGCGAATTTTTCTTGAAATAGATTTCATCATGCCAGATTCGAATTTCTGAACCCAAACCCCCATGTGAAAAATTCTTCGACGGTCTAACATTATACGATATAAGTAAATATTTATGGTATTTTCATCCAAATCTGCACGTATTATTTGAAAACATGTTGAAAAATAAATAAATCTTGTACAATAACCTACATATATCCAAAATTGCATTATATCAAAAATTGCCAAAATGATTTTAATAGCAAAAATCACTTATTTCTGTTGTTATTGGTAAGTCATTATTAAAAGGTCGAAAGTAATGCAGCGAATAACGAGATGTCATTATTGTCATTACCAAGATTTTGCTGGGTAACGCAACTAATCGCAAAATCCTTTTGGGGGGCCCCAATTGCAAAAATGATTTGGTTTTCTCTGATAATAAATTCATAACTGAGATTGATTATTTGCTGCACATCTATCCCAGATATTTTTGAAGATAATGTTTGCCCATGAAACATTAGTTGCCCTGATATACACGTACATAAGTCCGTCCATCCATTGTTGGCATATAATATTTGTTAGGATTGAATAGAGATGGAGAGAATAGTTTCAATTAACCCAATTTGTAATGAAATATGTTTGCACATTTTGTTGTGCCAGATACACTCGTACAAATATACATACATACATACGTACTCGTATGTATGTTTGAACGAATTGTGTTATTCTTAGTATTTCATGCAATGATAATTTGAGAACAATGAGGAGAATTCTATTAGGAATCGTGTATAGGAAATGCAAACATTGTTATTTAGACTACAGCGGAGATTTTAGTTAACAAAATTTCCACCTGAAGTGGGTGAAGTGAAATCGGATGTAAATCAAAATGCATGGTAATATGTAAAGTTTAAATATTTACAGCTTATTTTGCCAACTGAATATTTGTACTTGCCAATACTATTTGTTCGCAGATACGAGCGATTGTGACTGTGAACAATTGCAAAATGAAGTCTACAACCGTTTAGCCGAGTTGCCCATCAACTGATAGTCACAGCAATTAGAATAATGATTCTGTCAACGGAAAAAAATCGCTTGGCAAAAAAAATCGGCCAAAGACATAACCAATTTGTGATTTCAGAAAAATTTTCAAATCGTACTGTTGTAGTTGTTGCAACTAACTTGTTTGTAGTTGGAACCTGTAATTATTATCCCAACTATATTACTGCTGTACGATCCAATGTATAATCAGAACTATTAAATTTTGGTACTGTCAACAGTAAAAATTAAGGTGACAAAAATGGGTTGTCACAACCAAATAGTTCTATTTATCTATGAACAACTACAGACAAAATAGTCAAATGAATTGTTTTAGTTGTCAGTAAGTACTAACTTTTGTTTGCCGTTGTAATCAAAAATTGATGCGTTCACCTTTAAGATGATTTCTTCAATAAAATTACTATTAAAATAATAGTTCTATTTAAAGCAAAAATTTGATTGGCGAAAAAATCGGTTGTCACAATCAAATGGTTCTCTCCGTATACATATTAACGGTATAGTCTTTTATATTGTTTTCAATAAGCAGAGCTCTTTCCAAGAAGATGTTGAGTTGAATAAAGTTCTTAACTATTATATTCATTTCTCAATTTGTATGTTTTAACGTTTTTCTCGTTCATTTGCCTTTTTCACATTATTGCTATTGTTGTTGTTTTTGTTATTCTTTCATCAATTCAAAATAAGAAGAATATGAAGCGAATAAAGAACGGAGCGCAGATAAATGTTCGTGAAAGTTAAGTTAATTTGTTGTGACAGTTGACTGTTGGTTGGCTCGTCGCCTGTCTGATGATGTGAGATGCGATATATATTTTGTTATTTTAGAAGGAAGCCGAGAAGCAAGTCAAAGCATAAAAAAGAAAACACGAATAAAATAACATCAACAGGAACAGCGACATCGACAATACCGTCGTCGATATAGAATATCGCGTGTTTTGCTATAAAAATAAAATCACCAAAGTTTTTTTTTTGCTTTGGTATTGAAACCGTTTTTTTATTGAGGTGCTCTACAACATTTGGATGAGTATATTCAATTCAAGACAGAACATCTGAGTTAGGCAAAATTGACTGAAGTTTTAGTATACCCTCACTTTCAGATAAGTAAAAGGTGATTTTTGTTTATTTGATTTTTCGATGCTAAGTTTGTGCCAGTTCAGGCGTGATTCTTGACAAAGTACACAATGTTCAGTATTGCCTTGCCATTTCATCACGAAAAGAAAGGAACAACGCTTGCAAGTCATTATGTTTTATTATCAAAATTCGTGATTTGTGAAATATGTCTTTTTATCGAAAAATTGTCTTCTTACGTTTTGGTGCTGTCAATTGACCCCTCGTTCGTGTGATTTGATCCCACTACACTTTTCTTTGTGGGGGAGTCTTTATGTTATGCTGCAGCAGCACACGGAAACCCAGGCTCATCTCCCGGCAATAACAACAAATTCCACATTAAAAAATTAAATAAAATTTTTTTCTAAACAAATAAAAAAAAATTAGAAACAAGATTTTTTTATTTTTTTGGGCAAATATGTTTACATCCTAACAGCATCCAACAAATAGCATTTGTTTGCTTTATAAGCACTGGTGCCAATGTACTGCCAAATAATGAATGAAATGGCGTGACAGGCCATGTTAAATCCATCGGTGAAGATACAATATAGAAGCTCTTCTGGATCGCAAAAATAACACCTTCACCACTTTTTTGGAAGTTATTTTTCTTTGGTGGGATTACACGTCGTTTTGAAGTAAAACCAGTAATGAAAGGCAGAAAGTCTATATAATACCCTACAACCCCCTATCAATATACAAAGGCATTTTGAAATAATAATGTGGATTATTTGGTTTCGTTCCAATTAAGAAAGTACATAGCTCCGCCTTATTCCAAGGAGGAGTTGAATATGTTGATAAAGTTAAAACATATATATGGAGGTTATATATAATTCTGAACCGATTTTCCCTGAATACTCATTCATGTAAAAAGACCTCTTTCTGTCGAATTTCGTACTGATCGGGTATAAAATACAGTCTCTACATCGCTTACATGTCAAATCGGGTGTAACATATATATGGGGGCTATATCTAAATCTGAACCGATTTTCTCCGTATTTGGCAGTATTCCTTCATGTAGAAAGAAGCCTCTTTTTGCCGAATTTCGCACTGATCGGATATAAAATATCATTTTTACAGAGCTTAAATGTCAAATCGGGGGTAACGTATATATGGGGCCTATATATAAATCTGAACCGATTTCTCCCAAATTTAAAAGTGTTCATTCATATAATAAGAAACCTCTTTCTGCCGAATTTCATACTGATCGGATATAAAATAAAATTTTTACAACGCTTACATGTCAAATCGGGGGTAACATATATATGGGGGCTATATCTAAATCTGAAATCTTCAAATTTTAGCAGTGTTCATTTATATAATAGTAAACCTCCTTCTGCCGAATTTCATACTGATTTGATATAAAATACAGTTTTTACAGCGCTTACATGTCAAATCGGGGGTAACATATATATTTGACCGGGTCACCAAAGAAAGTTGTCAAATGCGAGGCGGAATATTAAAGGCGACCTCGAGACAATTGCAAAACCATTTTTTTAAATTTTTTCCGAGCCCGCGGAATCGGCCCAACATCGTTTTTTTATCATACCTTTTTTGTTTGATTTTCACATGCGATATATCAATGTGTTGGTCTCGACGAGTACTACTTTGCCTCATAGATGTCGCCGATGTACCACGTAATTTTGTAATGAATTCTTAACTTTTTTGTTTTTGAATAAACGAATGTACACCCAAAGCGAAATGTTCATGGTTTTTAAAACGTTTTAATCCTATAGAAAAATATTTTGAAATTTTAGGGGTGGAAAATGCAGTAAGTGGAGTCTTTATTAGAAAATAACTTTGTACATCAGCTCTGCGCCGACTCCGCGGGCTCCTAAAAAATAAAAAAAAATGTTTTTGTGATTGTCTCGAGGTAAGCTATCATATTCTACCTCGCATTCGGGAACTTTTTTTGTTACATGGAGGCCAACCCGGTTTAATATATATGGGGTCTACATCTAAATCTGAACCGATTTTAACCAAATTCAATAGGGATCGTCCTTGGGCCAGTTTCGTCGAGATCGGACCATAATTGCGACCTGTACTTTGATTACAAGAATACATGCACAGACATACGGACGGTCTATTTCTTCTCCTTTTTGGTGTTACAAACAAATGCATAAAGTTATAATACCCTGTACCACAGTGTGGTGTAGGGTATACACATGGAAATAATTCGGACGTTTCTTAACCAGTTAACCGAATAGGGGATCAAAAATCGTCAAATCGTCAAATCGTCAAATCGTCAAAATAAATTTCGAAATCATCAAAAAAACGTCAACAAGATTTTTTAGTTTTTTTCCGGACGAAGGGGATATTTCCGGGACAGATATGTACATACTCGTATAATGATGAATTAAGTGATTTTTGCATTTCCTCAAACCGACCTTAAAATCAATTTTGTTCACGGATCCCACATTTGTTAAGCGCAATAATCATTTAATTTCCGCAATTAATCATTTAATTTTGAATTTATTCAAAATTAATTAAAACTCCTTATAAGGATAAAAACAAGCTAAAGCATAAATTAACTTTTGTTAAAAAATACAAACAAACGTTTATTAAAATATTTCACAACATCTTAGCTATGGAATAACTTTGGTCCAATTTCAGTTCGTCGTCAGAATTATTATTGACGTTATAATTTTCTAACATTAAACCACGAAAAATATTTTTGTCAACTTGAGAAATCAGTTTGACAAATACCGTTTTTATGAGAATCACATCGATGTGTCGATCCAAATCAGATTTTATATTAGGAATTTTTCATAAATTTTAAAGAATAGAATACAACGTTTTTCGTTTACATTGGTGTTCTTATATTAGGGTCCCGTGTGGTACTAGTACCAACCGATTACGCTGATTTTTGACAATACGTATATAGTTGTATTTAAAACAATTCCCAGCATTAATGGTGAACATTTATAGAAACCACATACTGGACCTCATTCTGCAACATTTTGGTTTGCCTAAATACTAATTGATGGGGCTAAAATTCAGCAATTTATATTTTCTTTTACCCAGACCCATTTCAAGGAACAAGTCGCCTCATTGGTTCATATTTTGTCGTACAAAGGTCCCATTAAAATTGACTTCTTGTCCCCTGTAGAGTAGCTTGCCCCAAAATATACATCCTTATCCTTGTTCGCTGATTTTTAAACTTTTCGCGTAGTTTGGTTTATGTATGTATGGACTGCGCCATCTACATGTGATGCGAATAGGCCAGAAAGCATTGAGTTATCGGGTGTGTCGTTTCGTTCAATTACTAGTTAGTGTTACTACAAATAATCTGGAAGGAATGTGTTGTTTTCAAGCGTCTGCGAGGTTTCTTGCGGACGAAATTACCTTGACTCGGCCATTTTGATATACGTTATACATGTGTAAAGTTAAATTATTCCCGTAAAAGAGTCATACAGAAAAAGTGTGGTTTTAAAAATAGTAAAATTAACAGAAGTGTGAAATAATACATTATTTTTTTGCCCATATATCGAAAGGGGATTTCCTCCCAAGATCGAAGGAAACAATGGCTCTTTTGCGCAACAAATTCAATGGCCGTGTTATCTCACGTCGTGGCCGCCAAGATCATGTGCTTTGACATCATTGGACTTCTTTCTTTGGGGTTATTTAAAAGAAAAGGTGTACGTCGATAAGCCAGCAACAATTCAAGAGCTAAAGGATGAGATAGTTCGGCACAGTAACGGCATAGAACCTCAATTATGACTCAGCGACCATCGGATAAAGGTGTGCCGCCGCGTCGCGGCTGCCATTTGGAAGATGTTTTGTTCCATACATAATTGAACCATACAAATATTATCATAATAAAAAGAAATGACAATAGTTTCCTAAATAATTTGTGTTTTATTCAAAAACAACATCGGCCCTTAAAATTACACAAAATTTCACAAGTAAGCCACATTTTCTCCAATCCCAAAGCCAGAATATTAAAACCTTTGCTATTTTTATACTCTCCACCATAGGATGGGGGCTATATTCATTTTGTCACTCCATTTGTAACAACACTAAATATTGATCTGAGACCCCATAAAGTATATATATTACACAGTGCCACTAAATAAATTCAAGTTGAGAATAAAACTTTGTTACGTGTCTTCCTACGCAGCTTTTCGTCTCGTGTGAAACAAATTCTGCAATCTTTTCTGGAACTCGGTGTACTAGGGCCGCTTTGTTTGTTAGGCAGCATGTGTATAATAATAATTTAAATGTGTATAATAATAATTTATTTCATACAATTGTATAGGTTCGAGAGGAGGCTTTTTCCAACAAAAAAGCCAAAAATATTTTAGGTGGCTACCGGGAAATACGGGTATCTACCAAAACTAGAAGTATGTTTAATTAACGATCAAAAATGAAATATGCCTAGCTAAACTAAATGTGTACATAAATAGTAGTTTTGACCATTCAACTCAAAAATGTTTGCTCGAGTGTTCTCTTTTTAATTCGACTTCATCGTCAAAGTAATATTTATGTACACATTTAGTTTTAATGAAACATTAATAACTCAGTCAAATGCTAACGGATATTTAAAACAATGGCTGCATTCTTTATAAAATTTACTATATATACATATATATAAGTCAATTAATCGCGCGTTTATCTCACAAAATAATTGGTAAAAACATAGCCTAAACTAGAAAATGACGAAAACAAATTAAAACAAGTAAAAGCGTTAAGTTCGGCCAAGGCGAATCTTATATACCCTCCACCATGGATAGCATGTGACCTCACAAATTAAGTCGAACCTAAAGAAAATAATACCGAAAACTCACAAAAAAATATAGTAGATGATAACAGCAAGTTAGATGCTATATATGGGAGCTATATCTAAATATGGACCGATATCGCCAATTTTCAATCCCATGTTACCTGAAGCTATAAGAAGTATCTATACCAAATTTCAGCCACCTAGCTCAAGTATTATAGACTGTAGCGTGATTACAACAGACGGACTGACGGACAAACGGACATGGCTAAATCGTCTTAGAATTTTACGACGATTAAGAATATATATACTTTATGGGGTCTCAGATCAATATTTAGAGGTGTTACAAACGGAGTGACAAAATGAATATACCCCCATCCTATGGTGGAGGGTATACAAATATATTTCCTCCAAAAGGTCTAAGTATCTTCCTTCAAAATTCGTTTAGAGATTGACAATGGGTTAGTAATCAACAATGTTATAGGCGTTTAAGTGAAAAAAGGAAACAATATCGGGGTTTTCCCGTAAATCCGGGGGTGTCCGGCAGATATTGTAGAATAAACGTTGTTTTACTCGCCAAGACCTACAAGAAAAATAGTATCGTTTTTGGTTTTTGGACTGTCGCACTGGGTCAATCGTTGTAAAATTCTAAGACGATTTAGCTATGTCCGTCTGTCAGGCCGTCAGTCCGTCTGTTGTAATCATGCTACGGTCTATAATACTTGAGCTGGTTGCTGAAATTTGGTATAGATACTTCTCATATTTACAAGTATGTTCGTAGCAGACACTCCGGAATGTGCCTCTCCCAAGGCGAAAAAATGGACGAACATAAAACATATAGTACTGAGGTGGCAGCCCCTGGTCGAAGAATTGCTGCTTCGGGTCAATCCGGTACAAAGAACCGGCTGCCGTGGGATTTTTTTTAATGACCTTGTTTGCTGTAACGTCACTTTGAATATCACTCATAAAATGGTCAATTTTTGATATTGAACTCCAAAATTTTGTAGGAATGTGTAGTTTAGCCTAATAGGCTATAACACTGTGCAACAAATTAACACTTTTTGAAAAATACACGGACTTGACAGTGTATGTTCGATTCTACTATCAAAGGGTAGTATAACCCTATACTCGGTTTGGCGAAATTGGTGACCAATTTTTTTTATGGGCCTCCAAAGTTTCTGAAAATCAGTGGGCCCCTCGAAAAAGGTGTCATCAGCTTTTGACCAACAACTAATTCAGACTTAACTATATTTGGCAATAATGTAGCTAAGAATATGCTGAACAAAGTTTCTTAACATTTTTTGCGAACTTTTTTCAGCATAAATTTCAGGGGCTCTTAATTTTTCGCTAACAATGTTTGGCAAATTGTAGTCAACGTAAATCTGAACAACTCTTGTGAACATATCAATACAATACATACATACAATCTGAACGTGTCTAGGTACCCTAAATAGATCAAAAAACCACATTGTACCCCAAAAATGTAAGTATTTTACTGGTATGTAACAGAAAAATATTTTTTGGTATAAGGTATGTTCAGCAACTTTATAAAAAATATTATGGCCAATATTTTTGTGGAGCATATTAACCCTCTAGCTCCCCCACATAACTGTAATTTTTGGCCCCATTTTAACAAATCGTAAAAAACACCCCTTAAAATGGGGAGGGCGGGGATGATATGTTCTAAAAAAATGTTGGCCATAAAATGTTACTATGTATATGTGTCAGAACAAACCAAAGCTCAAAAATTAACACACACACCAAAAAAAGGTCAAATGGGGGGAGCTAGAGGGTTAATATGTTTCACAAAAATATTGGCCTTGATATTTTCTATAAAGTAGCTGAACATACCCTATACCAAAAAAATATATTTTTTTACATAACAGTGAAATACTTACATTTTTGGGGTACAATGTGGTTTTTTGAGCTATTTAGGGTACCTAGACACGTTCAGATTGTATTGATGTGTTCACAAGAGTTGTTCAGATTTACGTTGGCTACAATTTTGCCAAACATTGTTAGCGAAAAATTAAGAGCCCCTGAAAATTATGGTGAAAAAAGTAAAAAAAATATTTTTTTCCTATACTTTTTCAAAAAAAAAGTACCGGAAAAAAATAGTTTTCGCAAAAAATGTTAAGAAACTTTGTTCAGCATATTCTTAGCTACATTATTGCCAAATATAGTTAAGCGGTGTCACCAAGTCTGAATTAGTTGTTGGTCAAAAGCTGATGACACCTTTTTCGAGGGGCCCACTAATTTTCAGAAATATTGGAGGCCCATAAAAAAAATTGGTCACCAATTTCGCCAAACCGAGTATAGGGTTATACTACCCTTTGATAGTAGAATCGAAGATATACTATCAAGTCCGTGTATTTTTTTCACTGTTGCACAGTGTAATCAATCATAAAATTAATTTTGATTTTTTTGATGTTACGTGATTTTGGATTTCAGATGACGAAATTCTCCTTACTTAGTAATGCCACAATCACTCTTTAATTTAAGTAAAAAGAGTATATCGATGGCTTATATCAAAAATAGGCTATATTAAAAAAACATCATTTTTCAAGACAGAAAGAAACTATTGAATTTCATAGTTTCGCGATAACTTGTATATGATATGAATTATATATACGAACGTATATTATATGTACATTCGAATTCCTAATTCATGTCATATAAAAATTATCGCGAAATAATAAAATTCAACAGTTTTTTTGCTCAACTGAAAAATTAGCTTTTTAATATAGCCACTTTTGGATATAAGCCATCGATATGACCAACTAAAAATACAAATAATAAGTCGATTTAGTTATTCTAGTCATTTAACTACAAAACATATCGTACAAATATGTATACATAGGCACCGGTTCGATCTCACCCATTATTTGACGGGGGAACTCTTTGTTAAAATAATTACGCACACCAAATTACACCATGTATGTACACCTGGGCATTCGAAAATAGTTATTTACTTCGAATGATATGAACCACGAATACTTGTCCCATTCCTATAGCTTCGGGTGGAATGACCACTAATCCTATCACGACCACTTTTGGTGGGATTACTAATATTGATTGGAGTCAACTTAAAATCCAAATATCATTCTTCTACGGTTAATTGTTCCCGAGATATTGAATTTTAAATATTGCTATGCCCACTTTTGCCAAACCCAGCAATCCGTTCTCGCCTATTTTTTTTGTCGAGTTTTTAATAATAATTTCGCTACAGTATGAACAGAATTTTGTGTATCTACGATCAACACTTTCTGAGGTAGTAAAATTTTAAATAATGCCTCGCGTACTTTTGGCCGCTACCACTTTTCAATCATCAATCCCGCCCACTTTTGGTGAAATTACTTATATTGACCCCAGTAACTAACTATCCAAATTGTATTCTTCTATGACCAATAGTTTCCGAGATATAAAATTTTCAAACATTGCTACGCCCACTTTTGCCGCACCCACCTGTCCGATCCCGTCCATTTTTATCTTAGTTTTAGCTAATAGCTCAAATAACGTAAGAAAAAAATTTCGTTCTTCTACTGTCAATACTTTCTGAGATATACACATTTTAAATAATGTCTCGCCCACTTTTTATATGTTAAGATTCATTTGTGGCTAACATATATTGACTCCAATAGCTTTAAAAACAAATTTCGTTCTTTAACGATAAATAGTTTCTGAGATATTCAAAATTTAAATATTGCTACGCCCTCTTATTTAATTCCGCCCACTTTGGGTGAAATTACTAATATTGACCCCAATAACTAACTATCCAAATGTCGTTCTTTTATGGTCAATTGTTTCCGAGATATTAAATTTTCACACATTACTACGCCCACTTTTGCCACACCCACTTATCCGATCCCGACCATTTTATTGAAGTTTTAGATAATAGCACGAATAACGTATGTACCAAATTTCATTCTTCTACGATCAATACTTTCTGAAATATTCAAATTTTAAATAATGCCACGCCCACTTTTTTATTTTTTAAGAACCATCTATGGCAAAAAAGATTTCATATAAAGGAAACATTTTTAAATCGGTTCAGTAGTTCTTGCTAATGTTAGTTCATACAAATACTTGAATTTTTGTACAGCGAATTGTTTTTATAGTACCTATACCTACCAATTTAAATTGATACTCGTAATAATTTAATTAAAACAAAAAAATAAGTAAATTTACGAATATTTTTGGGTACTAATGGTGAGGGGATTTTTAAGTCGATATAGAGATATATAGAGAATATATAGAGAAGAGATAAGGAATCCCGCAAAATACAAAATTCTGAAAAATATATGAAAAATGTCAGCGATTAAGTGAGATAACTAGCCTAGATGTTCAAAAAGAATGAAGGTAATATTTCTATTAGTTAAAAAGTTTTATTTGTTTCAAATTACGAAGTCCATATAATTTGTGTTTTATTTCAATGTAAAATTTCTCTACAAAATTCCTATGTATTGATAGGAGTTGAATGATATTTTTTTTTGAGATAACATAATAGTATTTGTTATGGCCTTTAATTATAAATTAAAATACTTCATATAAAAATAATCAGAATTCGCGAATTTTTGTAGTGATATTCTTACACTTAGAAATTTTGAAATATTTTCATAAGAATTTGGCGGATTGTGAAGTCGGCATTGACATACGGTAATTATGTGATCATCCGGACTATCTTATATTGTATGAATTCGCGGGGGCCCGTCGACCGCGGTCAAAAACATACAAGCTCCCATATACAGAATCTCTCCGATTTGGCTTCTTAACGCCACTGAGAAAACAAATTTCAATTGATCGGGCTGAATATTTGTAGATAGGGTTTATTTATACCCGGAATCCCGTCACGACAAAGAACAAAAAAAAGGAGCACTTCTGGAAGTATTTCCTCCAAAACACCCGCCACCCATGCTAATCCCTTTACCCCTGACAATCTGCCTACAAAAATAATTTTATTTCAAAAGTAGTTGAAATCGATGGACTTTTTAGGTGATATTTTTTAAAAACTCCATCGACTTTAACTACTTTTGATACATAATTATTTTTGTAGGGAGATTATCAGGGGTAAATATCATAATAATCATTATGTTATTATGATTCAATATCCGAACTTATGTATGTTTGAAAAAAAAAAGACTCAATAAACCTGAAGCTTTCTACCACATTAACATAACATTGTTTGTTTTTCCTACCAAAAAAAAACTTACCAAATAAGGTATCCGATAATGCCATAACTGGAATGAAGTAAAAAAACATTTTATTTAAAGACTACTACATAATGGGAAAGTAAGTTAAGTTTATTCAAAAACATATCAGTAAATATCAGCAGAGTAAACAGATCAATAGATAATTTTTTTTAGTATTTTGAAAAATTCGTTTTTTTGCGATTTATAAAATCTTTAAGTCGGTTAATACCAACTGTGAATATTTTTCATGCTTTTTGTGATGATGTTATTTGTGTTTTTTATACATATTTGTTTATTTGTTTGTTTTTCTTCAAAAAGTTCATTTCATTGTTCCGCTCTCAATTTAAAGTTGTTTTTTGTTCTGTTGTGTATTATTACCAAATCGTGTTTTCGTTTTTGCTCTTGTTATTTCTATATTTTTTGTGTAAATTACCAAAATGAACTGGTAACGAATTTGAACGTTGTTGTCCCGTTTGGTTTTTTATGCGTGGGTAGACAGACAACATCGCGTGTTATTTGAGTTTATGCGATTGAATGGCAAAGCAAAAAAAATCGATATTCATCTCCACCTCCCTTTCTCCACCCCCCACTTTCCGGCCAACCACATTCGATTGTGGCGATTATTAGCGAGAACTACCAAATTGGAATGCGGACAGGACAATGACATTATTAACAATATATGATAGCTTCAATTTAAAACCAGCCATGGAATGTTGAATATATTTTGATATCTGTTAAATTCAATTATTTTCAAATGACTTTGTGACTAACAGATTTGCATTTAAAATAGAAAATCGTTTTAGCTATTTGAACTCAAACTGAATTTAATTGCAATATTTATGTACCAAGATAATTGGGTTATTTTTTGATACTGCGAATCATAAGAAGAAAGAAATTTAATCACCACCACGAATGTTTGGTTTTTTGAAGAATCTGAAAATTGTAATAGTTCAAAAAATTACTTTTTTCTCCATTAATATTTTTGGATTTCCGAAGTCAAAGTGTTTGTGAAAAATGGCAAGAACAACATCTGTTAAAAAATGTCATGATTAAAATGAGATACTTTTTGGAGGAATTTTAATTTAAAAAACTAAGTCATTTGGGGCAATGCGCAAACGTGGACCAATGACGACATTTTCTACGAATTTGTATCTAAGCTCAGTTGCAAATTAAACAGCATTTCCAGTGTTAAGAAGTTAGGTTAGGTTTACTGAGGATGACAGCTGACGAATCAAAAATATCTCCCAGTGAGACCATACATGATCAATTGAGAATTCTCATATTTGTTCTTCTCCAATGTGTCAGTTGTGTCTCGACAAACTGGATCCAACCCTTTAAATTCGTCTAGATCCTGAAAGAAGAAGGATCACTGTGTCTTGTTATTTCTTTGCGATAAAATTGGACATTGAAAAAGGAAATTAAAGGCATCTTCCAAAGCGTCAGGGTCATGAACCAGCGACACATATCTAAATTTCTTAAGCCAATTCTACACATATGCTTACCGAGGCTGTTATGTCTAGTTACACGGGCTATAATCAACCGTAAATGATATTGTCAATGCTTAGTAGCGCATTCGGTATAGACTTGTAGTCCCAGAGAGCTTTCGTTTGCGTACAAATAGCTACTGAATTCCTCTCTGATGGCAGAAGCTTTTGTATTTCGATTTTATACCATACTTTATTATCGAGAGGAGTTGAGAGTCAAGTCGGGAGGGTAGTTCGTGTGGGGGCTATCACAAAACTTTTTTATGGTTTACTCACTGTGGAGTTGAGCTGAAGATCAAAGAGTTCCTTCCTTTTTGTTGGAGATTTTAGCGCAATCATATTAGTAGGTGTGGCAAAGATGGACGATGAATTAGTGAAACATGTATTGTCTCTGAAATTATTGACGGTAGAAGAACGGAATTAAGATTGTAATTCTTGGAGCCAATATTAGTAATTTAACAAAAAGTGGGCGGGAAAGAATTAGTGGGCGTTGCATTATATAAAATGGGTTTAAGCTAGAGTCGACCACTGAGGTCTTCCTCTATACTAGTGTCGACAATTGAGGTCTTCCTCTAAACTAGTGTCAGCCACTGAGGTTTCCTCTATAATTGAGTCGCCCACTAAGATCATCCTCTATACTAGGGTCGACCACTGAGGTCTTCCTCTATACTTGAGTCGCCCACAGAGGTCTTCCCCTATACTAGGGACGACCACTGAGGTCTTCCTCTATACTACAGTCTACTGAGGTCTTTCTCTAAACCACAGTCGACCACAGACGTCTTCTTCATTGAGTTCTTTCTCTATACTACAGTCGACTACTGAGGTCTTCCTCTACACTAGAGTCGACCACTGGGGTCTTCCTCTATATTCAACCACTGAGGTTTTCCTCAATACTGAGGACTTTCACTAAACCACAGTTCACTAAACCACACTCTATACTAGAGTCGACCACTGTGGTCTTCCTCTATACTAGAGTCGACCACTGTGGTCTTCCTCTATACTAGAGTCGACCACTGTGGTCTTCCTCTATACTAGAGTCGACCACTGTGGTCTTCCTCTATACTAGAGTCGACCACTGTGGTCTTCCTCTATACTAGAGTCGACCACTGTGGTCTTCCTCTATACTAGAGTCGACCACTGTGGTCTTCCTCTATACTAGAGTCGACCACTGTGGTCTTCCTCTATACTAGAGTCGACCACTGTGGTCTTCCTCTATACTAGAGTCGACCACTGTGGTCTTCCTCTATACTAGAGTCGACCACTGTGGTCTTCCTCTATACTAGAGTCGACCACTGTGGTCTTCCTCTATACTAGAGTCGACAACTGTGGTCTTCCTCTATACTAGAGTCGACAACTGTGGTCTTCCTCTATACTAGAGTCGACTACTGAGGTTTTCATCTTTATTAGAATTGACCACTAATGTCTTCATCGGTACTAGAGTCAACCCCTGAAGTCTTCCCCTGTACTGTAGTTGACCACTGAGGTTTTTCTCTATACTATGGTTGACCACTGAGGTTTTTCTCTATACTATGGTTGACCACTGAGGTTTTTCTCTATACTATGTTTGACCACTGAGGTTTTTCTCTATACTATCGTTGACCACTGAGGTTTTTCTCTATACTATGGTTGACCACTGAGGTTTTTCTCTATACTATGGCTGACTACTGAGGTCTTACAGCAAAAAAATTATAGCAAAAGAACATTGTTTACTTTTGCCCCACCTTGTTTACCTTTACTTTACACGATTCAAACTTCGTGGAGTCAGGGGTGCGTATTATTATTATATATCTGGCAGTCACTATAATAATCATGCGTACGAGTGGAAAGTAAAGAAACCGCCAGTTTTTAAAGATTAGACAGCTTAATGGTCGTCGATATTTGCCTTTTTACAGAAAGGTAGAACAAGTTCCCATAATGGATCAGATTAATTAGAATATTTCTGTTTGGTCTCGTTTTGCGTTCGTTGAAATGATTTCATTTATATACAATTTATGAGCACGTTCTAAGTAAGCGTTCTGGACCTTCCCGTAGCCTCATTTATAACCTTTGCATCAATAACTGCAACAAGATAATTTTGATGGGGTCTTCTTCTTGTGATAAAAGCAAAATTGTCATCGAAACATTGTTGCCATTTAGCCCATATCAACCCCATCGCTAACTAATGGCAATGTACATGCATTTATGCACAGGGAAAACATTTTAATTAGTACGAAACCTAAAATGAAACTATGCACAACACACATATGAACACACTCATCAAAGATACAGTTCATAAATCAAAAGCATAGCAAAAAAAAAAAATACAATGATTACCACTACAGTACATTAAACATTTGTTCAAATGAGGAAACGGATGCAAATACAAATACATACTCAAATGAAAACACGGCTAACAACAACAACGCCAATGACAAATATGAATGACAATGGCAGAGAAACAAAACAAAGCAGCAGCAGTACAACATTCACTCATCTCAAATATAACACACACACACTCATTTAGTCGTTCGCTCGCTCACATCAAAAGGGTAACACCGGTCCAAGACCACAGACACACACACTCTCATGTGAATGACAAATATAAATATGAATGAGTCAAATATTCATATACATCTCAGGCAACTGTTACCCCCTCCCTATTTACATACATATGTATATATGAGTGTATTGTGTGTGTAATGTCAGTAAACAAGTAAACACCAACAGCAGCAATTCTATTCACACTGTCTTACAATGACACGCACTCTCTCCAGACTCAGAGGTAATGTTGTCAGACGGGGTAGTATTCATTCATCCCTCCATCCACTCACTCACTTACTCAGCACTCTGTGACTGAGATCACGGGAACTGGAAGACTAGGGGACTGAATGACTGTAGGTCATGAAAATAGTGGGCACAAGAGCATATACTAGTCGTATGTTACATTGAATAACTGGATATGAGTGGGTGTATTTCATTATGTTAAGTGTTGTTGTCACTATAAAAGGTAACAAAAAAGACAAAAATCATGCACATATTAACGAGGGCTCCTTTTTGAGTTTGGGAAATTTGTACCACTCGGTGGTACAGGATATTATAAGTTTGTTTTGGTCCAGATGTTTGTAACACACTTAAATATTAGAACTAGACCCACCTTAAAGTATACTGATCGACTCAGAAGCTCTGGCAGATTCGATCTAATCATGTCTGTCCGTCCGCCCGTCTGTCTGCCCATGTAAAGTTGTTCGCAAAGTAAAGGTTACAATTTTACCCCGATCTTGATGAAATTTGACACAAAGCACTCTTTTACGTCAGGTACGAAGCTTATTGCATTTGGGATATACAGGGTTTTCCAATAAGAGTGATTTGATTTCTTTGAAAAAAAACGTACTTATTGTTAAGGAAATTCAAAAGATTTTTAATTTAATGTGATGTACAATCGATACATTTAAGTTCTAAATAAAACGTCATTCAAATGGCCTCCACGACTTTTTCTGCAGGAACGAATTCGATGAACCCAATTTTTGAGCACTTTTTCCACTAAATCAAGTCGTATGTCATGAATGGCACGTTCAATATTGACTTGTAAAGATTGAAGAGAGTCTGGTTTGTTTCGAAAGACCAACGACTTCAAATAACTCCACAAGAAATAGTGTAAAGGTGCTAAATCACAACTTCATGGAGGCCATTCAATATCACAGTTTCTTGAAATAATCGAATCTCCAAACTTTTCTCGCAACAATTCAATTGTCTAATTGCTGTGTGGAACGTAGCCTCAATCAGCCAATGGCAAACAGATAGCTCTTGACGAAGCTAAAATATTGCTCATGGGTGTCAAGGTCACAGGTCGACTGGAAAGTGTTTTTTTTTTGATTTAGAAAATTGACTTAGCATCATTTTCAAATGTGAACGGAAAGTTTATTTTTGCTCTAGCTCCTTAACGGTACGTCGAATCGGGAATCGGTCAATGGCAAAAGGATAGCTCTTAACGAGAGCTAAAATATTGTTCATGGGTGTCAAGGTCTTAAGTCGACTGGAAAGTGTCTTGTTTTGGATTTAAAAAAAATACACTTAGCGCACGAAAAGTTGCAATTGGAGAACTATTATTATACCCTACACCACACTGTGGTACAGGGTATTATAACTTTGTGCATTTGTTTGTAACACCCAAAAGGAGAAGAAATAGACACATCGTTTATTATACCGATCGACTTAGAATCACTTTCTTTAGATTTAGATATAGCCCCCATATATATGTTACCCCCGATTTGACCTGTAAGCGCTGTAAAAACTGTATTTTATATCCGATCAGTGCGAAATTCGGCAGAAAGAGGTTTCTTATTACATGAAGGAATACTGCCAAATTCGGAGAAAATTGGTTCAGATTTAGATATAGCTCCCATATATATGTTACCCCCGATTTGACATGTAAGCGCTGTAGAGACTGTATTTTATATCCGATCAGTACGAAATTCGACAGAAGGAGGTCTTTTTACATGAATGAGTATTCGGGGAAGATCGGTTCAGATTTACATTAAAGCTCCATATATATGTTCCTCCTGATTTGGTATCAAACCGCTATAGAAGTTGTATTTTACTTCCGATCATTAAAATTTTCCAGAAAGATGTTTCTCAATTTAGGGACGAATATTGCTTAATTTTTATATGTTTCTACCCATTTAGATAATATGTTTCTACCCATTTACCAATTATTCCAAATGATTATGGCAATGACCCTTATCGCATTGTTAGGGAGGTGTAGGGTATTATATAGTCGGCCCCGCCCGACTTTCTGCCTTTCCTTACTGGTTTTAATAATAAAACTGAATAACTTGAAAACGTTGTTTTTGCGTATATGAAAATACAAATGACAGATTACAAATGGCCGAAACGTCACTTCAAAATCATATCATCACTATTGGAAACCCGTTATTATACACCTCTAAATATTGATCTGTGACCCCATAAAATATATATATATTCTAAATCGTCGTAAAATTCTAAGACGATTTAGCCATGTCCGTCTGTCCGACCGTGCGTCTGTTGTAATCACGCTACAATCTATATTACTTGAGCTAGGTGGCTGAAATTTGATAAATTAACTTCTTATATCTGCAAGTACGTTTCGATTGGGCAATATCGGTCAAGTTTTTGCGACAGCCCCCCATATATATCATATCCCCGATTTGACTACTTAACGTCATAGAGACCACAAATGTCAACAGATCGGGCTGAAAAAGGGCAACTGGCGTCTATGTATACCCGGAAAACCTTAACGATAATCATAGGTACATGCTTTGATATAGCCCCTATTCAAAGGTCCCCCTACATTTGACTTCGCAACGCCACAAAAATTAAAATTTCTACCAATTGGGCTGAAATTTGGTTTAAAGAGTTTATTTGTACCCGAAACCATTTGCTTGCGATCCAAAGTATAAGGTATATAAGATTCGACATGGCCGATCCTAATTCGTCTTTAGTTTTTTTAATTTTCTGTGCTTCGACGCCGACCAATAAACTACAATGAAGAATGGACAATTTTACCCGAACCTCGTAAAGTCACACAAACAACCTAGGTAGAATGACACAGAGACAATACATGACACATATAAAGATAATTGCAAAAGTAGTTATACCTATACATATATGTGTGTGTTTGTGTTTACATTGTAGGTAGATAGTGCAAATGCAGTAGCAGAATGTACTTGTGTATAATACATATATGTTTATGTCTGTCTTCATGTGTTTGGGTATAGTGGATAGTTGACTCTGTATGTATTATGTGCAACTATAAAAATACGTAGTTTCATGCAAAGACATACGTATACTTGACATGAAAACATGCCCTTCTATACAAAAACCCATACACAAACACATGTGCATATAAACAACCAAAACCCACTAAAATAATGATAATAATGACAATGACGACGACGACAGCGACTGCTCGGATGACGATGACAACAATGTTGACTCGTCATATGTTTACGTATTTGTGTGTAGAAGTCCTCTCATGTTTGTGAGTGCGATTTTATTTGCATGTATAGCGCATATTAATTTACGTATTTGTGTTTGTCTCTCATTGTATGTGTCTTTTTATGTGTTTGTGTTCGCTTGTTAAATATTTGAACTTTTAATTTTCAGACCGAAAATCACAAAGCTCTGCGAAAAGGGATGTGATTAAGATCGACCTTTTATTATAAATAACAATGTATGTTTATATATATATACTGTTGTGTGGATGTATGTTTCATATTATAGCACCCTTAGTTAGAAATGGTTACAAGTTGAAGGTGAAGAATGCAATATCGCACATTACCGGGCAAGGCCGAGTAATTAAGTTAAATAAAAAGTATTTTTTTTTGGAAAATTAATAAAAATTTTTTGCAGCGCCTATTTTAATACAATACAACAAAATTTAGTTGGGAATTAATTTAATTAAATTTCTTAAATTAAAGTTGTGTTTACATACAGATAAAAGAATTGTATAGGAATTGTTCCATATATTTTATTAAAAAGATTTCAAAAATTTCATTTTATGCCTTACTGTTCAAAATGGCATATATATCGTGCCTTCAATAAAATAATAGCCAATAACATATATACAAGTATGGAGGCTATTTAATTTAGGACTATTTAAAGCTCTTCTGAACCAATTACGACAAATGGTTCTCCTTTTATGCTAAAATATATGGTTGAACCGAGTTTTATTAGGAGCTTATCTTTATTTTGATAGGTAAACAGGTCCCATCCCACTTAAAGGAAACGGCCTAAGCTTTCTTTTGAGAACAAAAAAATCGAAAATAAAAATATGGGTTTTACAAAAATGTCAAAATAAGTTTTAACTTCGTAAACAAAAATATTTAACAACAAGCTATCGAAAATACTTTGGGCAAAATTTTCTAAATACAATAGCTAATTAGTTATATGAATTGGGAAAAAGGACCGTTTGACCAAAATGTTAATATTCAACACCCTCCAACTCGGACAGTCCTTAACCTATGTATCTATCTCGTTGGACTAATCTTTGTGCAAGTTTCATCTCGATTAAAAGGCATTGCTTTTAAAAACTTACCCACTTGACATGAAATCCCTTATATTTATAATGTATATTACAAGATCTACCTCCGCTCTTGGGACAGTATTAAATAATTTTTTCCCAACTGTACCAAATTTGAGAATCTTTGCCACACTTTATCATATTAGAAACATTTCCCCACTGTTAATTATTTACATGTGGTTAATCCGTTTGCCCCGCTGTGTCATATTTAACAATATTTTCCAACTGTACCACATTTGCTCCGATGTACACCATTTAAAAAAAATGTATCCCTCTATGCTATATTTTACTCTTTTTCATCCGCTGTACCACTTATTTCCACTGTACCATATTTAACCCCTCTTGCCCCACTGTACCACATTCAAACCGTTTTGTTAGACTGTACCACACATAAAACTTTTTGTCGCACTACCATGTTTCTCCAATTTTGTCCACGGTACCATATTTAAAAAAAATGTTTACCCCACTGTACCATATTTCAACCTTTTTGGATCACTATACTGTATTTAGCTTTTTCCCCATCTGTACCACCTTTATGTGCCACTGTGCCATATTATTAATCTCTCTTGCTGTTCCAAGAGCTATACTTGTACCCTGCGACCACATTTAACCCCCTTTGCCACACTGTACCATATTTAACCACTTTTGCCCCTACTCTGCATCTAAAAGTGTGAACATATAAAAAAACACTTCTTATTTTTCTTTATTTAGTTTAGGTTGCCGCTTCCTGGGACCGTAGTTAAGCCATTTTACGCCACTGTACACTTTATTCCCCACTGTGCCCATAAAAGTACCAATTACGAAAAATAGCTTCATTTTCCGATCAAAGCCCTCTCATCAAATCAAATTCGCGTGTCCAACATTTTTAAACCCGACGTCTTCTGATCAGGATGAAACTTGCTCCAAGTTTAGTCCTGTTGGCTAGTGGTTATTGGACAAAATTCCAATGGCATCGGTTAAGAACTGTGCGAGTTGGAGGATGTTGAATTTTGACATTTTCGTCAAACGGTCCTTTTTTCCATCCATATAAATAATTACCTATTGTATTTAGAAAATTTTGTCCAAAGAGTTTTCGATAGCCTTTTCTTTAATCTTTAAAAAATTCAAAATTGTTTTTGCATTTTTGTCAAAAACTTTATTTTTGTTTATTTTTTTGCTAATTGAGTTGCTTTAATAGCTTAAATGCAATTTGTGGGATGCGACCTGCTTATATATCAAAACAATGATAAACACTAAAAAATAAAAGTTGAAACACATATTTTAGCATAACTCGAGAACCATTTATCCTAAGTGGTTTGGGAAAAATTTCAAGAATCCTAAATGAGGTAGTCTTCATCTTCTTCTAGTTAATATTTCCCAGCAGCAGATTCAAAGACATCTTAAAAGATATTGCGAAAAAATCCAATTTTCATGAGAAATGTTTATATTTATCTCCTCACCTTAGAAAGGAGGGTATATAGCATTTACTACGAGCCATAAGTATAACACATCGAAGGAGTGACCTAAGACCCTAAGTATGTTCGGCGGAAAGTGAATGTTTTAAGTCATTTGAGCAATGTCCGTCCGTTCATATGTCTGTATGTGTGTTTGTCTTCTGGCTGGTGCGCACGATAACTCTCGAAAGGATTAACCGATTGACTTCAAATTTGGTATGCCTTTATATTTTTCTCTATCTCTGGCTAAGTTCGAAGATTTGCCATTTGGTCCACTCCTTCTTGTACCTCCCACACAATGGGTTAACATTTAGTTAAATATTGAATTAAATATTTATTCTTTAATAACTTCTATACTACTTACTAGAATCTTCTGAAATTCCATACATACAATTCGTTTATTAGCCGCTAACACCTCAAGAAAAATTGGCGAAGTTATAGGCCCCTTGTGGTACCTCCCACTCAAATGGACCATTTTGCACCAAAAGTTAACTGCTAATTGCGTTAATATCAGTCCATACAAATAATTGAAAATTTGTACAGTGTAATGTTTTTATAATGGGTTTCCCAAAAGGGATGATCTGATTTTGAAGAGACGTTTTAGCCATTTGTGATATGTCATGATCTGTCATTTGTTATTCATTGTATTGTAGTGTTATAATTTCATCATGGAGAAATATACGCAAGAACAACTTTTACAAATTATTCAGTTTCATTATCAAAATAATCGTTCTCCAATTTAAACTTTTCGTACGCTAAGTACATTTTTTAAATCAAAAAAAAAAAACACTTTCCAATCGACCTACGACCTTTACCTCATGAAGAGCTATCTTTTTGCCATTGACCGATTCCAGATCCGACCTACCGTTAAGGAGCTAGAGCATAAACTTTCTGTTCACATTTGAAAATGATGCTAAGTCCATTTTTTAAATAAAAAAAAACATTTTCCAGTCTACCTACGACCTTGACACCCATGAGCAATATTTTAGCTCTCGTTAAGAGCTATCTTTTTGCCATTGATCGATTGTCGCTACGACCTATGTGGCTACAGCAAATGAAACAATTGAATTATTGCGAGAAAAGTTTGGAGATTCGATTATTTCAAGAAATTGTGATATTGAATGGGCTCTAAGAAGTTGTGATTTAACACCATTAGACTATTACTTGTGGGCTTATTTGAAGTCATTGGTCTTTCGAACGAAACCAGACTCTCTTCAAGCTTTGCAAGTCAATATTGAACGTGCCATTCATGACATACGACTTGATTTATTGGAAAAAGTGCTCGAGAATTAGGTTCATCGAATTCGTTTCTGCAGAAGAAGTCGTGGAGGCCATTTGAATGACGTTTTATTTAGAACATAATTGTATCGATTGTACTTCACATTAATATAGATTATTTTGTTTAGTAGTGGAATGTTATGATGATGTTATTTTACATTTGGTTTTGTTTATAACTTGTGGGTTTGGTAAATAACGAAACTCCTCCCTGAAAATTTACAAAAATAAAAGTTACACAAAACATTGCACCGATCATTCACAGAAGATTTATAAACATGTTGAGCAAATACATTTCAACGCAATATTAATAATGTAGAAACATAATTTTGTTGTCAATAAAATCTGGGAAGTATGCACTCCATGCCACAACAATTTAAACCAAATGTTAAACAAAATCAATCAATTTAGAAAATCCCATAGGAACGTGGAACTACAATAAATCCACGAATACATAGAATTAACCTTTGTTGTTATCTACTCCACCATCACCGGTGACACCGACACCAACATCAAAAAAAGCAACATATGCTAATGATCACTCTCTAAATTAGGCCAACAACCAGACAGACAGAGCAGGAGCTCCATTTGGTTTTTATGTGGTAAACGAGTTGAGTAGTGTAGAACGGAAAACTCGGTTGGAAATGGTCCAATGCTTGTGTGTGTGTGTGTCTGTATGTGTTTGTCTATCGGTCTGTGTTCCATTAACACAGTCACCAGGTGGTTAGGAACACTGAACTCTGCGGGACACAAACGGATATACATATGACCCCACAATGACATACATGTTTATGGACAGTAGAACTATGAAAACATTTGAGTCAATTTGCTGTAGAGTAGAAACTGGTGGCTCCGGTGAATACATTAAGCTAGATTCTGATGGCGTAGAAACTGGAACAAGTTAGCTATACAAATATTAGCATGAAAGCGATTCAAAATGGAAATAAATGAAGTTCAAATGTAATCTGTTACTAAAAGTATGGAAAAGCTGAAATGGAACAAAACCACTTGGTATCTTTGACAGTATTTTTTTAATTAAAAAGGTAGAACTATATGTTTTTCTCAAGTTTTGATATGTAAAGTGTTGGTTTTCGTGACCATATTGTTAAAATAATGCATTAGCAATTCCTTGTTTTCTCTCGAAAATTCAAATAAATTCGTAAGTAGTTACATCGGTTAAATAAATAATATTCATCTTTTAAAATATATGTAAATCATTTCATTTCCATAAGGAACAAGAAAATCCGTAGATATCAGATTTGTCACCGTAACGTATACTTAACATTGTACAAATTCAAATTAAGTATGCGCTATAATAACCGCTGTCATGTCCCAACTGCTTCACAGTGGTAGAATTCTTTAAAACTGTGAATAAATATCACAAACCATGGAAATTATGAGGGAAAATTAATTTTGGTCACTATACAGTCGAATCTGGATAATTGCAAACCGCTTAATTGAAAAAGCCTGTTAACTGAAACAGAACATTTTTAACTTTTGAATTTGGGCATTTTTCACACATCTCACTCCGCTTATTTGGAACTCCGCTTAATTGAAAAATCGCTTAATTGGAACAAAAAATGTTGCTAGAAGATACACATTTCAATGAAAAAAACTCCGCTTAAGCGAAAAAAAATTGTTATCATAATATGTATATTTATAGATTAATTCGACAATCGACCGCCGTCATCATTGTGTTTTCTAGTAGTGGTTACCTCCATATGATCAGACAGCTGTTGTTTATTTACAAAAAATACACAAAGCTAAAACTAAAATTGTGCGTGCAACACAAGAATCCAAATTTTGTTTTGGTATGTGAAAAATGTCGCCGAAAATGGTAAATTTCAACATTAATTAATTACTTGACACATTGGTATAAAACTAAATTATTACAGGGATCTGCAAACAAGCACACATGCCTTACGTTTCAAAATAAGCTTGAAATCTTGGATAAATTGAAGTCCGGAGTGACCAAAAAGGAGATATACAATCAGTTCAACTGCAGTCCTGCAACGCTTACGCGAATTATTAAAAATAAGGATGACATTACTAATATTGCACAGCAAAACAAAAACATATCCAAGAAAAGAATGCGAATTGGTTCAAACAAAGATGTTGAGAATGCTCTTCTTTTATGGTTCAAGGAAATGCGAACAAAACAAGCCACTTTGACTGGGCCCATTTTATTAGAAAAAGCTAAATATTTTGCCGAGAAACTGAATGTAGATTTTGTACCAAAAAATGGATGGCTAGAGAGATGGAAGAAGAGAGAAAACATTCACTTTAAAAGCATGCATGGTGAGAAAAATTCTGCTGATACGGAATCAGCAAATGATTGGATAAAGAATGTTTTACCCGGTTACATTGAAGAATATTCTAAAGATGCAATATATAACGCCGACGAGTCTGCTTTATTGTATAGAGCACTACCAGCCGGCACACTAGCGAGTAAATCAGAAACAATTTCTGGAAAAAACTTCCTAAAGATCGAATTACTCTACTATTCATTGCAAACTCTAGTGGCACTGACAAACACATTTACTCTATAGGAAAATCTAAAAATCCGCGATGCTTTAAAAACGTATGTTCAACTCCTGTGAAATACGTTGCTAATTCCAAAGCATGGATGACCAGTATTGTATGGACCAACATAATGAAGGAACTAGATTCCAAGTTTAAAGCAATTGGTAAGAAAGTGATTCTTTTTGTAGACAATGCTGCCTGTCACAAAATAGTGGAAGATACCATTCTGGATAATTTAAAGATTGTATTTTTGCCGGCCAATACGACATCATTAATTCAGCCACTAGATCAGGGAATTATACGGTCTTTTAAATGCCACTACCGAAAGAACATTGTGTCAAAACAACTTCTTCATTTGGAATGTGGATTTTCCTTGGACGAATTTTCCAAAAAAATTGATTTGCTGGAGGCTCTAAAGATGGTAAAGTTGGCATGGGGCAATGTAACTCCAGAAACTATTAGCAATTGCTTTCGGAAAGCCGGATTTATTCCTGGAGTTGAAACAGAAATAATGGAAGAGGAAGATCTACTTTCCGAAGCATTAGGAGAAGAAATTGAGCAACTCATTGATATTGATCAGAACATTGAATGTTTCGGAGAATTGACAGATGAGGATATAATTGAACAAGCAACCAGTGCAGACAATGTAGACGAAATCGAAGAAAGCTGTGATGAAATTATAATTAGGCCACCAAAACCTACAACTAAAAATGCTTTAGAATCGATTGTTCTTTTAAAAGATTATTTTGGTGATAATTCCGATGCTTTGAACAACTTAAATGATCTCGAGCAAATAATGTGCAAAGCACATTTGAAAAAATTAAATCAAATGCAAATAAAAGACTATTACAAATAAGATATACAATTACATACCTACAATGTACATTCCTATGTATTTTTGAATTGAATTAAACTATTTTTTTTTAATTTAACACAATTTTCATGCTTTGTACTATTACATTAATAAAATAAATGTGATTTTGAATTCTAAAAGAAGTAACAAATTATTCATCGTTTACCGTTTAAATTAAAAATATCTCACTTGGGCGGACTTCGTTTAATTGCAACAAATTTCACTTAACCAAACTTCGTTTAATTGAAACAAATTTCACTTAACCGAACTTCGTTTAATTGAAACAAATTTCACTTAACCGAACTTCGCTTTAATGAAAATCTCGGATAAATGAAACAAACCCCCTGTAATTTTCGATTTTCAATTAAGCGGATTCGACTGTACTGTACATTTTATGGCTTACATTTATGCCAAAAATGAATAAATAAAACTTCTGAATATGGAAATATGGTATGAATATATATGCCAATTGATTTACCGGTCGACAAAAACAATTTTTTCTTGGTTCGTTGAGTAATACATACATTCTTATGCTAGACATCGAAAAACACCAAAATATCCATTCATAGCTTTTAAAGCTAGATTTTTCTCCATTTTACATCGATAAGAATGTTTTGAAGGTTATAATCGCTTTTAATATCAACAGTTGGTGGCACTTAGATCAAAAGTGTATACAAGTGCATATTTATCGCGTTGACCATAAATACTAGTGAGTGTTTACTAATATATTCTGCAAGTTTTGGATACAATTTCTAAAGCTTTCGAAGGGTTCTCATTTGGGGTTTGATACTAGAAAGTCCATACAAACATAGACAAATTACAAAAATATTATATTTGAAATGGATTTTTTATTATTTTATATTTCCAAGTTATTAATAATATTGTTCAACAGCATTTTTGGAACCAAATAATGAATCTATAATTTTGAAATGGCATGTCGAGTAGATAATTTTTGTAGAATAAACTTATGGTCCAGCTGGTCTGAGTTTTTATTTTACAGTGGGTCAAAGTTTTCATTTTTTTGGTCGAAGGGAGCATTATACTAAATTAAAAAATTATGTAAGTTAATGTCTGAGAGACTTCTCTCAAAGTTGTATAGTGGAATTTTATGAGGGTCCTTTCAAAAAGAATATTTAAGGATTAAAATATTCTACAAAATTGTTTGCCGGAAAATTTCAGTGGGGGTCGCTAAAGTCACCAAAGTTGTAAATATAGCTCTTTACGTTTTAGTAGCAAAATTTCATGCCAACATATGCGATTTTCAAAGCATTGGATGTACTTTTTTCGGGTAGGTTTGTTCCGCATTTGTTTCTCCTATTCAATATCTACAGCTTTGCTTCAGGCACAAAAGATATATTTCGTACGGTATACCGAGAAAAAATTATAATAAAAAGAAAAAGTGCAAAAAAATCCACCTTGAGCAAAAAAATCGTATTAATTAGTATTTGAGCCAACTTGACTAAATGATGATGCAGAAGTTTTTATTTTTAGGGGTACTTTTTTCACGTCCAATTCTCAGAATTTAGTCCCAAAATTATGTGTTGTACCTTGTATTGTATTTTAGCGTAAGAGCGACTCTATAATTCTGAATGGGCATGTTAAGTATATTATTTATGAAGAATAAACATATGGACCAACTGGTCAAAGTTATTTTTATGGTGGGTCAAAATTTTCATTTATGGGTCGAAGGGAGCATTATATAAGTACTAATTGAAAAAAATGCTGTATGTTAATGTCTGAGAGATTCCTTATTTTCCGAGTTATATAGTGGGATAATTTTTGTTTAAGATCTTAACCTTCTAGCTCCCCTCTTAATGGGTCAATTTGGCCCATTTCCCAAAAAAATATAGAAAATCCTTTCAAAAAGGACATTTGATTAAAATATTCTACGAAAATTTTTGCCGGAAAATTTCAGTGGGTGTTGCCAAAGACACCAAAGTTGTAAATATACCTCTTTACGCTTACTTTGACCCCCTGTAAAAAAACTCAGACCAGTTAGACAATATGTTTATTCTACAAAAATGATCTACTCAATGTGCCCTTTCAGAATTATAGGGTCGCTATTCTGTTCTAATCAAAAAGTCCTAATTTGTTGGACAGTCTCCTATTCGTTTGGAAGAAGCTGTGCCTCTTAGAGCTGGAGTTTTGATTGAATAATCACAGCAAAAAAGATGTCTAAAGCCATGAGAATATCCTAGTGACAAATCAATAACGATTTATAGACCGAAATACAATAAAGGTTTAAGTTAACTTTTTGCACAAACTGGTCGTGGTGGTACGGAGAGAAGGGGCGGACAGAAGATTCTTATAAGAAGTATACAAGTTATTAGAGAAACAATATTTCACTAAATGTTAACCCTTTTTTGGGGAAGTAATAGAAGAATTGCATCAATATGGCCCATTTTCGAGCCTAGCCTGAGATAGGAAAATATTATCACACACCAAATTAGAAGTCTATTCATTAACCTTTTCGAGGGATATCTTGCGCACCAGCCAGACAGACAGATGGACGGACGGACGGACACTGCTCAAATTACATAAAATGTCCTAACATGGATTTTCGCCAAACATATTTAGGGTCTTGGATCACTCCTTTGATGTAGCAAATTTTATACAACCTCCTGCACTAAACTAAGGGTATAATGCTACGCTTCCACCGTTTATATGACTTTTCTTTTTTCTGTTCCCAAAAATGACATAACCTATGAGGGAGATTTATAACGATTGAGGAAATAAAGTCTGAGAGCTCAAGCTCAAGAAGTTATTTTTCAGAAGTGCTTCGAGGATTGGAAAAATAACCTTGGCATTATTACATATGTGTGGAAGAAACAAATAAATATTTGTTGAGAAAAATAAAATTTGTGTTTAAACGTTGCACTGAAACTTGTAGGAAATGACACTTTCCGTTATTAATATGCTCACAATAAGGGGAAAGTCTACAGAATCAGCCCTGCACGTACTTGTGAGCACTATCGAATCGTCGCTGCATTTCAAGAAATTCACCATGGGGCGTTTAACAACATTCACTCAGATGCGGAAATTGCGGCACTGTCACATCTAAAAGTTAACTCTAGTTTGATTAGACTAATTCAAAGCCTGATCAACAAATGACGCATAACAGCATGTCATGGGTACACAACACTAACAAGGTTTGTAAACAGAGGGACCCCAAAAGGAGGAATACTGTCCTCGGATAAATGGAAGAGATCTAGTCTTTCCTAAAAGTGCAAAATATTAAGGAATAATTATAGATAGGAAACTGTTATTTAGAACGTATTGGAACGAATAAGAAAGACCAACATCGCCTTATATTCCTCCAAAAAGGCTGTAGGGTCGCGGTGGGGCCTCTCTCCTAAAATCGTCCATTGAATATACGAGTATATAGCAGTAGTTCCTCCAATACTGTTAAACGGCATTGTGGTATGGTGGATGGCAACTGACAAACTAACCATCACAAACCTACTATCAAAGGTTTAGAGAACTGCCTGCCTGAGTATAAGCGAAGCCTTAAGGACTACAGAGATTGAGTCTCTACAAGCCCTACTCCATATACTGGCGATTAATATTGTGGCGAGAGAAGTTGCAACCAAAACGGCGCTAAGATTAAACTGCCTATCAATTTGGAGGTACAAGAACTACGGTCACATGAGGATATCAAAGTGTAGTGCTATGGTAACCGACCGAGTGGACTATATACCAACGGTGTACACCTTCGAGAGAAATTACATCACTATGATTCCCGCCAGAGATGAATGGGTTGGAAGAATACCAGGTAATAGAAACCATCTCCACTTTTGCACGGATGGTTCGAAGCTTGATGAAAAGGTTGGCTTCGGAGTACACTGTGCAGAGCTTAGATTGTATATAGCTCACAGACTACCAGATACCTGCAGTGTCTATCAAGCCGAAATAATGGCAATATGGGAAGTAGCCAAGTGTGAGTCGCAACATAGTGACCAACACTGGCCTTGTAATTTACTCGGACAGCCAGGCTGCCATCAATTCTCTGGAGGCAACATCCCTAAATTAACAAACAGCCCTCGACTGCCGCAGATCTCTTAACGAGATGGCTGAGCAGTTTAATATACTCCGCATGTGGATGCCTGGGCATAGGGATATCCCGGGGAACTGCAAAGCCGATGAACTTGCTAGAAAAGGGACGACATTACAAATTCTCGAAGAATTTGAATATATTGGTGCGCCACTATCCACGTGCAAGCTTTGGCTTAGGCAAGAGGCAATTAGGCAGTCCAACGAAAATGGACAGAAATCGGCACCTGCAGAGTAGCTAGACAAATCTGGCCAAGGTATGACCTGAGAAGATCAATATATCTGCTTGCTCTAGAGGATTGGGTATTGACTCCAATGACTTCTACAGAAGCTGTGGAGATGAGGAAGAAGTGGAGAGCATTGAGCACTTGCTATGCTGCTGTCCCGCTTTGAGTAAACGACGACTGGACATACTGTGGTCGGTCTGTCTAGGCAGTCTAACAGATATTTCCGGTACCGATATTCGTACTATCGATAAATTTGTATAACAAACAGGTTGGTTTCGATGAGTGGCATTTCAGCCCGCGGTAGCACTAGGGACCTAAACTGGTCTATGTGAGCTGGTAAATAAAAATACCACCTTAACCTAAATCCGTTATTAATTGAAGATATCTGCCTTTTGTGGGCATTTGCATTTATCATAAATGAATAATTGTACATGTTTTTTCTTTGTCTCTGTTAGCAGATTCTCAGGAAATATACATATTATTGAAAACTTCCAAGTATTTTGCAAGTTATATTTCGTAGTATATTTTATACAAAATGTAATTTATTTGTTTCATCTACGTATTTTCTGGAAGTCCAACTTCTCCTAGACAAATCTATATATATAAAGAAGAATGTGTGTTTGTTTGTTTGTTTGTTTGTTTGTTGGTTTGTTTGTACCGAATAGACGTCTAAACGGCTAGACCGATCTTCTTGAAATTTTCATAGAATGTACATATGTGGGGCGTGGTGAAAATAGGGTACTTGAATTTTCGATATATCAAGTGGGCGTGGCCCCGCCCACATAAGACAAATTTTAAAATTGAGATATCTTGCACAATTCGTTAGCGAGAGTGCTCTAATTTTCTACATATGTATCTGGTGGCATTCTACGTGATTGGTCCAAAAATGGGCGGGATCGGACCAATGGGCGTGGCACCGCCCATATAAGACAAATTTTAAAAATGATATATCTAGCACAACTAATAAATTGAGATGCAATTTAGTGCTTATATATCTGGTGGCAATGTACCTGATTGCTCTAAATGGGCGGGAACGGGCCAATGGGCGTGGCCCCGTCCATATAAACCAAATTTTGGAAATGAGATATCTTACACAATTTGTTAGCGAGAATGTTGTACTTTGGTGCATATGTATCTGGGGGTAGTCTACGGGATTGGTCCAAAAAAGGGCGAGATCGGACCAATGGGCGTGGCCCCGCCCACATAAGACACATTTTTAAATTGCGATATCTTACACAATTTGTTAGCGAGAGTGCTGTAATTTGGTGCATATGTGTCTGGTTTTAGTCTACGTGATTGGTCCGAAAGTGGGCGGAATCGGACCAATGGGCGTGGCCTCGCCCAAATTTTGAAATATTGATATCTTCCACAAGTCTACGTGTTTAGTCTAAAAAAGGTCGCGATCGGAGCAATGGGCGTGGCCCCGCCTATATAAGCCAAATATTGAAATCGAGATATCTTACACAATTTGTTAAAGAGAGCGCTGAAATTTTGCGTATATGTATCTGGTACAAGACTGCGTAATTGGTCCAAAAATGGGAGGAATCGGACCAATGGTCGTGGCCCCGCCCATATATGCCAAATTTCCGAATGGTGATATCTTGAACAATTTATTAGCGAGAGTGCTACAATTTTGTAGATTTGTATGCATCCGCTTGCAGTCTACGTTATTGGTCCAAATATGGGCGAGATCAGACCAACGGGCGTGGCCCAGCCCATATAAGCCAAATTTTGAAATTGAGATATCTTGCACAATTTATGAGCGAGAGTGCTGTAATTTTGTGTATATGTATCTGGTGGAATTCTACGTGATTGGTCCAAAAATGGGCGTGGCCCAGCCCCTATAAGCCAAATTTTGAAATTGAAATATCGTGCATAATTTATTAGCGAGAGCTCTGTAATTTTGCTTATACATATGTATCTGGTAGCGGTCTACGTGAATGGTCCAAAAACGGCCGGAATCGGACCAATGCCCTTGGCCCACCCATATAAGACAAATTTTTAAATTGAGATATCTTGCACAATTTGTTAGCGAGAGTGCTATATGTTTGTTTACACATATCTGTGATCGGACCAACGGGCGTAGCCCCGCCAATTTTTTAAATTGAGATATATTGCAAAATTTGTTAGCGAGAGTGCTGAAATTTTGCCTATATGTAAATGGTAGCAGTCTACGCGATTGGTCCAAAACTGGGCGGAATCGGACCAATGTGCGTGGCACCGCCCATATAAGCCAAATTTTGAAAAAGAGATATCTTGCAAAGTTTGTTAGCGAGAGTGCTGACATTTTGCGTACATATATCTGGTAGCAGTCTACGTAATTGGTCCAAAATTGAACGGGATCGGCCAATATTTTAAATAGATATATCTTGCACAATTTGTTAGTGGTAATGCTGTAATTTTGTGTTTGAGCGATTTGTTAGAGAGATTGCTGTAATTTTGTGTACGTATATTTGGTGCCAGTCTACGTGATTAGTCCGAAAATGGGCTGGATCGGAAATCTGAAGTCCGGGGCAACGAAGTGGACCGGGTCCAGCTAGTGTCTAATAAATTGCAAAACGATCTGTTGCACAGTTTTGTAGTTCTGATATTATTAATATTTTCTTACAATGAACTACATTGTGCTCCATAGCGTATACTTACGATTCCATAAATTAACGTTACTCATACGGTCAGGTGTCAAACGCTGTCTGCGAACTCAAAAAGCATTCCATACAACTGTGTCCTATTTTCCATAAAATAAATACATAAAATAAAAAAATCTAACAATTTACTCTATACCTTTAGCTAAATCAGCAAACCTCGACCACTCGCGGTTAAACTGGTGTTTCGCTGAGCACTTCTCCCTTTTGTGTCGTTATTAAATTTATATCGTTACAGTCCACAACCACAGCCGCAGCCACCGCCACCACTAACATGAATAACATTTAGAGTAAAGAAAAAACGAAATTATTAATCATCCGTTAAGTTTGTTGGTGTTACGGTTTAGTGATTTTTTGTACATTTTTTCTTGCACAAAACCAACATTAGGCCATAGATCACAGTGACCCATAAATGACAGAGGAAGGAATATAAACGAAAAGAGAAATATATGAGAATGTAGGTGTGGGAGGAGGAGGACAAAGTTTACATGCGCTATGTTTAAACTATAGTATAAAAATTCTAATAATATAAACTTTAAGAAATTGTGTTTTGTTTCTATGATGAAGCGGTATAATAAACCTTGGGTCTATCCCATCAATTTTCAGGAGCTACAAACAAAATTTTAATTCCTTGTACCACTGTTGTAACATGTAAGAAAGTTTCACTTGAATAAACCGTCTAAGGAATTTCCTAACTTGATATATAAACTATGTTACTTTTTTGTTGAAGTCATAAAGGTAGACAAATTTTGCTCAGTCCATAGCCACTGGAAAATTTGTCTAAAATACAGATTATGAAAACGTTTATATGATTGCCACAGTAATTATTGGGAAGATGTTTTAAAATGAATCCGTAAATAGTCGCCCATTTTGCTCAAGGTGATAGTAACAAATAAACAATTGATATGTGTAGAATTACAGAAGACTCGGGTAAGAAGTTATAAGATAATAAATATTTCACTAAATGTTAACCTCTTGTCTCCGAACTAAGCCCGAGTTGGAAACAACTATTACCACATACAATATTTGAAGTCAATGGGTTACTATTTTTGAGACTTACCGTGCGCACCAGCCAGACAGACGAAAGAATATTGCTCAACGGACTTAAAAAGACCTAAAAAGGATTTCCGCCTAACATGCCTGGGGTCTTATATCACTCCTTCCACAAAATTGTTGGTCCATTTTTCTTCGATTGTGATGGAATTTACATAATAATTAATTCACTAAAAATTATTTTTTTGTAATACACAGCACAAAAGATGATTTTGGGACTCAATTCTGAGTTTTTGGTCGAAGGGAGCATTATACTAAAAGAAAAAAATGCTTTTTCAGAGTTATATAGTGGAATTTCATAAGGATAATTTTTGCGGAAGATCTCCCCTCCAAATGGGTCAATTTGGCCTTTAAAAAAAGAAATCCAAAAAAGTCCTTTCAAAGGGACATTTAAGGATTCAAATATTCTACGAAAATGGTTGCCGGAAAATTTCAGTGTGGGTCGCCAAAGACACCAAACTTGTAAATGCTTAATAAGCAAAATTACACGCCAACTTATGGAATAATAAATGTGAAGTCTGGTTCCTAAAACTTGTATTAAGAAATTACGAGAAATATTTGGTAACATCTTCATTATTTTTGTAATAGTATATATATTTTGCTTCCAAGTTTTTGAGTTGGAATTGGTAAAGATTCGTGGAGTATTTGAATACTTAAATGTCCTTTTTGAAAGGACTTTTTTATTTTTTCGAAAAATGGAACAATTTGACCCATTCAGAGGGAAGCTAGAGGGCTAAATTCTTATACAAAAACGATCCTCATAAAAATCCACTATATAACTCTGACACTGAGAAATCGCTAAGACATTAACGTACAGCATTTTTTCACTTAGTATAATGCTCCCTTCGACCAACAAATTAAAACTTAGACCCAATGTAAAAAAAATTTCAGGCCAGCTGGACCATGAGTTTATTCTACAAAAATAATCTACTAAACACGCCCTTTCAGAATTATAGAGTCGCTTTTCTGCTCCAACTATTCCATAGATACCACAACTTAAAATTTGCATTATAGTATTTGTTTGAATAAGTTGGGAGTTAATTTTGCTATCTAAGCGTAAAGAGTTATATTTTCAACTTTGGTGTCCGGCAAAAATTTTCGTAAAATATTTCAATCCTTAAAAGTCCTTTTGGAAAGGACTTTTTTGTTTTTTTCGAAAAAATGGTAAAATTGACCCGTTAATAAGGTCGCTAGAGGGTTAAGCTCTTCCATATAACTCTGACAATGAGAAATCTCTCAGACATTAACTTACCGATTTTTTTTCATTTAGTATAAAGCTCCCTTCGATGAAAAAATTAAAGCTTAGACCCATTGCAAAGAGAAACTCAGACCAGCTGGGCCATAAGTTTATTTTACAAAAATTATGTACTCAACATGCACTTTCAAAATTATAGGGTAGCTATTCTGTTCCAAAAATGCTGTTGGACAGTAATAGCCATAATTTTTTTTGCTCAAGGTGGATTTTTTACATTTTTTCTATATATTTTCTCAGTATTCTGTACGGAGTATTTCTTTTGTGTCTGAAGCAAAGTTGTAGATATTTTTTCTCCTATTCAATTTCTACAACTTTGCTTCAGACACAAAAGATATATTTCGTACGGTATAGGACCCAATTGTCCAATTAACAGCAAACCTATCAGGGCTGTGGAGTCGGAGTCTTGGAGTCGGAGATATTTGCCCGGAGTCGAAAAAGTATGGTCGACTCCGACTCCGAGATGGATTGTGCAAATGTACCATTTATATGATCGAATTTTTGCACTCAACAATTTTTGGGAAAACAATTCTGGTACAAAAGAAGGATAAAATATTTGAAGCTTTAAACCAAATATTTTTGTATGTCCAAAATATCTATAAACTCAACCAAATTATAGACTTTTTATGTAAAGACAGTTTTAGGAATGTTCTGTTTATATATGTGATGAATTTAGCAAGATGAAAATGCTGCTAACGCTATTCTTATGTGAGTAAAAAACGCCTAAGCAAGGAAAGGCATATGACTGGCGAAGCCAACTGTACGATATCGTACACCACCTTGTTAGAGCAGAATATAAATATGAAATATAGGGTGATCTATCATCGAAAATTGGACTCAACGGATGGACCATCTGAGACGTTGTTCAGGCGTAAGTTTTTCCATGATGAAATGCCAAACAATACTTAACAAAAATAACATGACAGCATGACACGACTCACACGTGATCGTAAGACCCGATTATGTTGACCATAATTTGAGCGAAGTGCACAAAACACATTCCTCACAGAACGTGAATTTTCGTAATAAAGTTGAACGATTTGTAAACGTTGTTCAGGCGTAAGTCTTTTCACGATGAAATGCCAAACAATACTTAAAAAAAATAAAATGACAGCATGACACGACTCACACGTGGTCTGTCAAAAAAAGGCTATTGAAAAAAGTATCTCTACTTGGATTACCCATTATAAATAATTATTATAAAACTGTATCTAAACTGAATTTGTTCAAATTCGACTATATGCGGAAGAAACATTTATATCTTGGGGTAATATCGATATGAACCGATTTTGACCAATTGCGATAGGTTTCCTCCCCGTTGTGAAAGAGTTCTAATTGTCAAATTTCAGCAGAATCGCAGTGAAATTTTGACGTGTTCTCAACGAACAACTTACGATGGACAGACACATGGACTGCTAGTGATTCTGAGTCGAACATTTTCAAAGAATTGTGATATTAGTTGCAAGTCAAGCGTTGATAATTAATAATACAATTTTATTTTATACCTACTGGTTTGTGTTTTTTTTAACAAAGCTGTACCTTATTTTCAATAAAATGAATTCACGTCTTAGTAGATATATTTTTTTTTTTTTTTGTTTTATTTCTTTATTTGCAATCTATTTACAATATAAATATTAAGCAAATTTAATAATTATTTTAATAATGACAGAGAGTTTAAGTTCAATTGAGCTTAAACAAGATCGAAGTTGATACATTCTTAGATTAAATTAAACAAATAAATAAAATTATATTTGAATTTATCTAAAAGGGAGATCAAGTATGTGGGTTCGTTTGAGTCTTCTTGTTTCATCACTATCATCTAATAAAGTTATCGCTAATACATTTGGATGTGTACTAAGTCTGTTGAGGTAGTTAGTAGAATATCTCTTGATTTCTTCTCTTATTGTAGGGATCTTTAGATCGTTGTGTATGTTTTTATTATTAACGAACCAAGGAGCATTGACCAATAATCTTAGGGTTTTAGACTGATACCTCTGCAATATTTCAATGTTCGAATTACTCGCTGTTCCCCAAAGTTGGATGCCATATGTCCATACAGGTTTTAGAACTGTTTTGTAAATCAGTATTTTGTTTTCTAAAGAAAGTTTTGATTTATATCCAAGCATCCAAAATAATTTTTTAGTCTTCAGGTCCAGTTGTTTACGCTTGTTTTTAATATGTTCTTGCCATGTCAAACGTCGATCTATCTGAAGTCCCAAATATCTAACGCTTTCAGATTTCGGTATTGTAACTCCATCTAAAAACACAGGAGGGCAATCATTTTTCCTGAGACTATATGTAACATGTGTGGATTTATTGGCATTGACTTTTATATTCCACTTTTTTAACCAACTCTGCATCCTATAAAGATGTCTTTGTACCAAATCGGATGCCTCAGTATCGGATATACTCGATGCTAAAATCGCAGTGTCGTCTGCGTATGTGGCAATTGTTACGTCACTTCCTGTTGGCATATCGGATGTAAATAATGTATATAGTACTGGGCCCAAAACGCTTCCTTGTGGGACACCAGACTTTATTACTCCAATATTAGAAATTTCATCATTTAAATTTACATAAAATCTTCTATCTTGAAGATAAGATTTAATAATCAAATAGTAAGGGGCTGGAAGCATTTGTTTCAATTTGTATAGTAGTCCCTCATGCCATACTCTGTCAAATGCCTGTTTTATATCTAGGAACACACCACAGCAATAACGCCTATTTTCTAACGTCTCTCTTATCACTTTTATAACCCTGTGGCATTGCTCCGGTGTTCCGTGGCTATGTCGAAATCCAAACTGATGCTCTGGCAACGCATTTAAAGATTCAAGTATAGGGAAAAGTCTTTTCTGAAATAATCTTTCAAATAATTTTGAAAGTATTGGTAATAAACTAATTGGCCTGTAAGAAGAAATCTCATTCTCGGGCTTATTAGGTTTTAACACCATGATTATTTTGGCGTATTTCCACTGAGTGGGAAAGTAAGAAAGTCTTAATATTGTATTGAAAAGAACTGTGATGTATATTATTGCTTTCTCAGGTAAACATTTTAATACTTTCGCGTCGATGTTATCGTACCCAGGCGATTTCTTGCAGTTCATCAACTTCAATTCTTTTTTTATCTCACGAACTCTGAATGGCTTAATTGGTTTTGACATTTGACATGCAACATCAAGAAAATCAATTATTTCTTTCTCATCAGAAATAGAACAAGTCGAAAACGGGGAGAATGTATCTTCCAAGAATAATTTAAAAGCTTCAACCTTACTTTTATCCGATCTGCACCAAGATCCAGCCGAATCCTTAATTGGAATATTCCTTTTTTGAGGTCTTTTGATGTACTTTGTTGCATTCCACAAGTTATGATCGTTTTTTCCTGTTGGGCTCAGATTACTCAAAAAATTGCCCATATATTCATTTTTGATTTCCTTAAGACGTTGGTTGAGATTTCTCGATGCTCGGTTAAAATTTGTTTTGTGTAGAGGTTGCCTTGTTCTTTGCCATATTTTTCTTAGGCGACGTTTAATTTTTATGAAATTTTTAACGTCCATCGTTACCTTAATACTCGAAGTGACTACCCTTTCTTCCGGTGTAGCTCTAAATGCTGCTTCGTGAATTAATCTTGTAAAAGACTCAACAGCATCATCCAATTCAACACTAGTTTTTATTTGAATATTTAGACTCAAATTATAATCGATGAAATTTTTGAAACAATTAATATCAGTTTGAGGCGAAAATAATCTTAGTGATTTGTTTCTTAGGCTATGGGTGGTTTTGTAGTTAATTATAATGGGACTATGATCCGAGCTGAGATCATCGCTGCCTGTGATGTCGAAACATGTGTTGGAAATACCGGAAAACACAACAAAATCGAGTAAATCCGGGATTTTAGCGGGATCGCTGGGCCAGTAAGTAGGTGTTCCTGTAGATAGTGTATGATAGTTGTTCTTTATAACACACTTGTACAACTCTTTTCCTTTGGGATTTGCTAAGCGCGAACCCCACCAAGGGTGTTTGGCATTAAAATCCCCACCGACGATAAATTTGTTGCCCAGTTTTTTAAAAAAAATTTCAAACTCGTCGCATTTCACATTAAATCTTGGAGGGAAATATATTGCATATATAGATACATTGCTGTTATCGCATTTAAGCTTAACGCCCGCCGCTTGCAAGAATTTTTCTGAAATTTGTTCCTCTATTTCATAATTAATATTATTTTTTATCAAGATGGCTGAACCTGCATGTGCTTTGTTATCTGGATGGTTAGCTGTTATTATGTCAAATCCAGGTATACGACAGAATGATTTGTTAGTCAAGTGGGTTTCTGATACTAATAGTATATCTATGTGATTATGTTTAAGAAAAACTTCAAGTTCGTTTAAATGGTTGGAAATACCATTGGCATTCCATACTGCTATTACAAGATCTAATTGCATAGCTTGTTCATTATTAATGACATCATATTGATTAATGTATTTGTTAACTCAATTTGTTTGTTGAGCATACTTTCAATCTTCTGCAGAAGATTGTTATGATTAGGTTCATTAATAGAACCTTTTATTGCTTCAGAGTATGTCATGTTAGGTAAATTTTGATGACTGCGAAAGTCGTTGTTATTTACAGCATTGTAGCTTACATGTATGTTATTGTTTCTGTTACCACTCGTTCTCTTCTTTAGCATATTCTGATATACCATACAACCTTTGTAGTTTGCTGTATGACTCTCTGAACAATTAACACATTTAGGAGGGACAGAGTGTATTTTTGTGCATTCTCTGGTTGGATGTTCTAAACCACATTTCACGCATCTGAAAGATTTTTTGCAATAGGACTTCGTGTGTCCAAATTCTTGGCATCGGAAGCACTGGACAACATCATCAAAATGTTGAGGGGGTTCAATCTCGATAATTGCATTATCGAACGATTTCAAAGTATATATTTCGTGATTGTTTTGGCTGGGATCTAAATCGACAAAAAACACTGGTAATGGGAACTTAGAGCGGCGACTGATGACATTCCTAACACTTCGTACTTGGTGTCCTAACGTAAGTAATTTTGCCTTGATATCTGAGATTGGGGTAGAATGGTGAAGGCCCTTGATTACAACTCTGAATGCTCTTTCCTGTTTAAGTTGATATGTGTGGTACGATTTTTTCGACTCTTCAAGAAACTTAATAACCTTGCGATATGATTCTGTTGTTTTTATAATTACCCTGACTTGACCATCCCTTAAAGCTTTGAACGAGAATAGATTTTTATCAATAATTTTGCACAAACTAGTCACCATCTTTCCTATGTCGTCCACATCCGGGATGAAAATTGGTGGTGGTTTAGGTGGATCTGGTGGGTTTGTTGCTTTATTGTTATCGTCTTCATCTTTTCCATTAGTAGCAAGGCTTTCAAATCGATTTTTGGACGTCGAGGGTTCATCATCATGATTAAATCGTTTTGGTTGGAAGATTTTTGGGGATCCAGTATGTTTCCTTTTCGTTGATACATGCTGCCAGTTGTCATCGTCATCATCAGTTGTGCTTTCTTCACTTAAATGTACACTATTGTTTAACATACTAACAATGCAAATATTTTTGCTATGTATGAAACGCTATTTGTGTATCAAGTGTGCGTACTTGCGTGCACACGCACTTAATGTTCGTTCACTGAACCGTTTGTTTGTCACACAATTTGAAAACGTATTGACAATGTTGTTGTTATTATTTTTTATCAAGATGGCTGAACCTGCATGTGCTTTGTTATCTGGATGGTTAGCTGTTATTATGTCAAATCCAGGTATACGACAGAATGATTTGTTAGTCAAGTGGGTTTCTGATACTAATAGTATATCTATGTGATTATGTTTAAGAAAAACTTCAAGTTCGTTTAAATGGTTGGAAATACCATTGGCATTCCATACTGCTATTACAAGATCTAATTGCATAGCTTGTTCATTATTAATGACATCATATTGATTAATGTATTTGTTAACTCAATTTGTTTGTTGAGCATACTTTCAATCTTCTGCAGAAGATTGTTATGATTAGGTTCATTAATAGAACCTTTTATTGCTTCAGAGTATGTCATGTTAGGTAAATTTTGATGACTGCGAAAGTCGTTGTTATTTACAGCATTGTAGCTTACATGTATGTTATTGTTTCTGTTACCACTCGTTCTCTTCTTTAGCATATTCTGATATACCATACAACCTTTGTAGTTTGCTGTATGACTCTCTGAACAATTAACACATTTAGGAGGGACAGAGTGTATTTTTGTGCATTCTCTGGTTGGATGTTCTAAACCACATTTCACGCATCTGAAAGATTTTTTGCAATAGGACTTCGTGTGTCCAAATTCTTGGCATCGGAAGCACTGGACAACATCATCAAAATGTTGAGGGGGTTCAATCTCGATAATTGCATTATCGAACGATTTCAAAGTATATATTTCGTGATTGTTTTGGCTGGGATCTAAATCGACAAAAAACATTGGTAATGGGAACTTAGAGCGGCGACTGATGACATTCCTAACACTTCGTACTTGGTGTCCTAACGTAAGTAATTTTGCCTTGATATCTGAGATTGGGGTAGAATGGTGAAGGCCCTTGATTACAACTCTGAATGCTCTTTCCTGTTTAAGTTGATATGTGTGGTACGATTTTTTCGACTCTTCAAGAAACTTAATAACCTTGCGATATGATTCTGTTGTTTTTATAATTACCCTGACTTGACCATCCCTTAAAGCTTTGAACGAGAATAGATTTTTATCAATAATTTTGCACAAACTAGTCACCATCTTTCCTATGTCGTCCACATCCGGGATGAAAATTGGTGGTGGTTTAGGTGGATCTGGTGGGTTTGTTGCTTTATTGTTATCGTCTTCATCTTTTCCATTAGTAGCAAGGCTTTCAAATCGATTTTTGGACGTCGAGGGTTCATCATCATGATTAAATCGTTTTGGTTGGAAGATTTTTGGGGATCCAGTATGTTTCCTTTTCGTTGATACATGCTGCCAGTTGTCATCGTCATCATCAGTTGTGCTTTCTTCACTTAAATGTACACTATTGTTTAACATACTAACAATGCAAATATTTTTGCTATGTATGAAACGCTATTTGTGTATCAAGTGTGCGTACTTGCGTGCACACGCACTTAATGTTCGTTCACTGAACCGTTTGTTTGTCACACAATTTGAAAACGTATTGACAATGTTGTTGTTGTAATGTTGTTTTGAAAGAAAACGAAAGAATTGTTTAGCGCAGAGTACGTGTTGTCGCGATCACTGTCGAAACGAAACTTAGTAGATATATAATCTCAGAAATTTATGTTATTTAACTGCCGGAGTCGAACCATTTTATAATCCACAAGTCGAGTATTTTTGGCTCGACTCCGCAGCCCTGAATATAATATATTTTCGCGTTTTTTGAGATATGTTTACGGCCTAGGATAATACCCGTATATTTCTATTAATTATACCCTACACCACACTGTGGTCCAGGGAAAGTGTTTTTTTTTGGATTTAAAAAAAAATGGACTTAGCGCAATTGGCGAACGAATATTTTGATAATAAAAGTGAATAATTTGTAAACGTTGTTCAGGCGTAAGTCTTTCCATGATGAAATGCCATACAATAAAATAACATGACAGCATGACACGACTCACACGTGATCTGTCAAAAAAAGGCTATTGAAAAAAGTATCTCTACTTAGATCACCCTATATATGTTCCATATATAAGTTACCCCCGATTTGACATGTAAGCGCTGTAAAAACCGTATGTTATATCCGATCGGTACGGAATTCGGCAGAGAGAATTTTCTTATTACATGGATGAACACTACCAAATTCGGAGAAAATCCTTTCAGATTTAGATATAGCCCCGATATTTATGTTTCACCCGATTTGATATGTAAGCGCTGTGAAAACCGTATATATCCGATCCTATTTTCTAGTTTCCACATGACTTTGACTTTTATTAGATCATATAAAGGGTGTCCCAAGAAGAGTGCAAGTTTTTAATTTTAAATAAAACACAGATATTTAAGAAAAAATCGTGAAACTTTATTATATCGTAAAGTAGACAGAATGAGGTTATGTATGGAACAATATATCGTGCAGATGGCCGCCGCGGCTTTGCTGGCATGCACGCGATCTTTTAATGAAATTTTCAATGACCGTTTTGCATGAATGCTGCGGTATTTCATTAATGCAGCGTCCAATTTCGTCTTTTAAGGCTTGAGTCGTCGTCGGCTTATTCGCGTAAACCATCGACTTCAAAAAACCCCAAAGAAAAAAATCTAATGGTGTTAAATTTAAATTTAAATTTACATTTAAACTTTTGTGTGATTTAATTATAAAGAACATTTTCATTAATTGTCAATATTTCTATGTTATTCCTACATGTTTGCCTTCGATGGCGGCAAAAAATATCGTCAAAGAGAAAATGGGCAAAAAAGGATTAAAAATCGGCTAAACTTATACAATCAAAAATAGACCAAATTATTAGTAGAATAAAGTCCCCAAAAAAAATAAAGAGGTTCTATAAAATGGCACGAAACCTCGTTTACTCGTAAACAAAAGTTTTCTGAATTGTTGATCTTCAAGATTTGCTCCTGAAAATTGTCCTAAATAAATTTAGTAAAGAATACATGTTCCTCTCTCCGACATGTCCAACATTTGGCTGTTTATATATTACACCACACTGTGGTACAGAGTATAAGGCTTTGTGCATATGTTTGAAACACGTAAAAGGATAAGAGATATGCCGTTCAACTTAGAATACATTTCTAAGTCGGGTTTCGATATGTCCGTCCGTCCGTCATGAAAATTCAATATTATGTAGACGTATAGTTGGGTAATATATCTTTTGTGATTGCCGCAGATAAGAAAACATATTCTCCCACATCCGAATTCAAACTATAACAAAATCATAAAACCCAAATTGCACTCCTTTTCCAATGTTTCCTTTATTCCCACTCTCTCTCTCTCTCTCCCTATCTTTTGTTTTATTGTTTCGCAAACTTATATGTCGTTACAAACTTTGCTGATATTTATGTTCGTAGCATTTCATTCGGTCAGCCGGAGAGACAAAACAGTCAATTGGACCTCTTGCCGAATGTGAATGTGAGAAAATTATTGACCGGAAACTACCACTTTTTTATGTACTTTTCGTTGGTGTTGTGTGGGGCTCTTTTGCAGTCCATCTGTTTCGGTTTCGCTTTATTTGTGTTGTCCGTAATTTAAGCAAATTGCCATGTAAATATGAGTACATTAGACAATAAAATGATGGCCATAATTCAAAGGGAAATATGCATAGAAGATACCCGAAGAAGACAGCAGACATAAGCAAAAGTATTTGGAATATCGAAGAAAACGAAATGCGGAAATATAAATCGTAAAACAAAACCCTAAACTTGGCAATTGTAGAGTTACTATTGCATTAATATCCATTATACAAATGTGGGGTTATACGAGTATAATTGAATCTATTTTGCATTTTTGTTTCTATTTGGAAAATGTTTATCAAATTAAACTTTTGAATATTGAATTACTTTTTTAATTCAATGAAAAAAAGAAGAAGTATATATACGTACTTATAAGAGCAAATGTATGTTCACAGAAAAGTACATACATACGCACATATGTATGTAAGAGTTTTCCCTGTCATAGAAATTGCGTCTACTTGCATCACTTTAAAAAGGATTGCAGTAAATTGTCTGTTTGTGGGGAAGGAGTCCTTGCAACAGCTTTTTGTTTATTATTTTTTGGATGAAGCAAATCTTAAATACATAAAAGCTTACGATAAAACCAATAAGGGATCAACGTTTGTTAAATAAAGTCCAAAACACTACTTAACGATGATTATTAAGGTAAAAAATCACGATTTTGCAACTTTGCAAATGATATTACGTTTTTTAATGGTACAAAAAAACTAAAGAAATCGTAATTAGTTTTTTCCCATATTATGTATTTTTATAATTCGTTCGGTCAAAAAATGGCCCCGTCTCTTTTGGTACCTTCCACACAAAGGGACCATTTTGTACTACAAGTGTGTGGGCTATGACAAAACGTGGAGCAACTATGACCGCTACTCATGTCATTGATGAAATTAAGTTAAATTTGCCAAATTTCGCACAGATTGGATGCAATTTGTGGTTTCCATGCTGTTAGGAAGTGAAACCGCTAGGTTGTGTTATTTTAGAGCTATATCACAAACTGGACAGATTTTCAGTCCCAACTAATCTGTGACTACAAGAAGTATTTGTAAAAAATCAGCTGTACACCCCATACCAAAAGGGCTGTCAAAAAGTGGAAGAAACAAATATTTTGCATTTTTTCTATTTCTTTGTGGTTTCTTTCACGCCAGCAAAAAACAATATTTTTTTAAAAAAGATCAAATATTTTCTAATTGTTTAACGTAAGTTATTAAATTGCTGTTTCTACGTGAAAGTCATATTTTCAACTCTGGTATTTCAGTTTGATCTATAACACTATGCATCAAAATGTTTATCAAAGGGCTGCGCATAACATTTTCTGGTGTAATATGGAGTCCTAAACATGAAAAAATATAGATATTATATATCTAGTTTCCTAACGAAGAAAACAATTCCTGTTTGAAGAAAATCTATGAATAAACGTAGAAATTATAGCACTTTTGGTAGAAATAAGAGAATTTCAACAAAATTCGTTTTTTATACCCCCCTATTGTGAACAAGGGTATATATCAAATGGTAACAACCAAAGTGTAGCACATCGATAGAGTGACCTAAGGGACCGATTTCCGCCAAGAATATTTTGCGGAACACCGTTTTGGGCCATTTTAAGTCATTTTAGCACTGTCCGTCAGCCTGTCCGCTGTCTGTCTGGTTGGTGCGCACGATAACTTTCGACAGGATTAACCGATTGACCTAAAATTTGATATGTGTCAATATTTTTTCCTATCTCAGGCTAAGGTCCAAGATGGACTATGGTGGTCCACTGCTTCGAGTACCTCCCCCACGAAGGGTCAAAAATTTAATTTTGCACAAAAAGTTAACGGATTATAACATTGATTCCAATTTTGTGAAGTGTAATTATGATAAAAAAACCGGTTATTTTGAAAATACGGTTTTCGGTTTCTTCGCAAAATTAAGTTAACTCTAAAACCGGTTTTCGGTTTAACCGAAAAAAAAAACAGTGAACCGGTTGTTTTCGGTTTTTTCTTTTTTAATAAAAATGCATAAAAAATGCTTAACATTTTGTTAGATGACGTAAAATAAGCGTAGTGCAAATTCAATTCGCAACCATATTCCAATTATATTAAGATTTATTTGAAAATTGTAAGTAGAGGGATACCATATTAACTGAATAATAATGGGGTGTTAATTTGTGACAGCATGTCACCGCAGGTGTGATTTATTGATCATTAATGTCAAGAGGTGTAAATAAATGGTATATCTGAGATTTTTATAGCCATCAGGTGTACATTTAGATCGCACCCCCATCCTAATGTGCATTGAGATCCCACCCCATCCTAAGGGATCGCATATTGGTTGCCGTGTGTTTTGTGTATGTTGCTTCATTTGTCTAAGGCTGTCTGAAAATAGAATAATTTTGGAGACGAACGTAAACATTTTTTTTATTTTGTGTGAGATGGAGTTAGTCCTATATCTAACACTTGTTTATTGATTCTTTCCTGCGTAGTGGGTTGTTTTTTTGTTGTCATAAATATTGTGATCTCGCCTCATCCTAAAGGGATCGCATATTGGTTGCCAATACGGTGTTTATAGCTCATGAGGAATTTTTTTTTGTAATTTTTGTGTATGTTGCTTTATTTGTCTAAGGCTGTTTATAAAGAGAAAAAATTTGGGATCGAATGTAAACACTGTTATAATTTTGTTTTATTTGTAACGATTAAGTAACGTCGAGAATTGGTTTTTGTGTTTGCTCTTTATGTATGGGATGAATTTAGATCGTTGGATAATTTGCTTACATTTATTTTTTTAAGGGAATTCTCAGTTCGTCTTTCGGACGGACAGGCTATTGGGTGGCGGTTGCTAGTTTTTTGTTTTATTTGTAACGAATTAGTATCGCCAGGCATTGGTTTTTTTTTTGTTTGCTCTTCATGTTAGAGATGGAGATAGTCTTGTATCTAACACGAGTTTTGAAATAGACTAATTTGGAGACGAATGTAAACATTTTTCAAATTTTGTTTTATTTTGCAACGATTAGGTATCGCCAGGCATTGGTTTTTTAGATATCGCTATGCATTGGTTTTTCTGTTTGCTCTTTATGTTTGAGATGGATTTAGATCGTTGAATATTTTGTTTACATTTATTTTCAAGAATGGATTTAGAGGAATTCTCAGTCCGTCTACTACTCGTATTGGGTGGCTGGTTGCTAGGGCAATTTCATCTTCTCAGTCCGTCTTTCGGACGGACAGACTGTTTGGTGGCTGGTTGTTAGGAAAATGTCATAATATGATGAAATTTATGTCGGTTTAGTGAAAAATCAATGAAAAATTAAAAATGAAATTCGAAACATCTGCAATATTTTGCAATTGTTTTTAATTAAAACATATTTGGAGAAATTCCAAACAAGCATATTTTGTAGTAACACATTAATATAGGTGTTCCAAATATATGTTATTGATTGTCAAATAAAATTTTATTTGCTCGAAAATATATATTTAAAAAATGTTTGTTCTTAAGGCTTAAACACAGGAACAACCCCATCCACACACAAAATAGCCATATCAATGATCTAAGACACTATACCGTTTTAAAAATAAAGCAACATAATCAAAATTACAACAAAATTACCACGCTTGAAGTTTGTTGTGAATCACAGCACAGTTATACATACATATATATAGTCTGTCCGTCTGAAAGACGGACTGAGAATTCCTCTAAATCCATTCTTGAAAAATAATTGTAAACAAAATATCCAACGTTCAAAATCCATCACAAATGTAAAGAGCAACCAGAAGAACCTATGCTCGACATTACAAAATCGTTACAAATAAAACAAAATTAGAACCATGCAACAAACAGCCTTAGAGAAATAAAGCAACATGCCCAAAAATTACAACAAAAAATGTCCCCATGAGCCATAAACACACGGCAACCAATATGCAAAAATGACAACAAGAAATTACACCTGAGCTATACACGGCAACCAATATGCGATCCCTTTAGGATGGGGCGTGATCTCAACTCACACCTCTCAATATTGATGGCAATAACAGCCAAACCACCCCACAACGTCGGAAAGAATCAATAAACACGTGTCAGACACAGGACTAACTCCATCCAAACATAAAGAGCAAACAAAAAAAAAAAAATTTCCGTAACCACACAAAATAGGGATATCAATGATCGTAGTGTCTTCGATACCGTTTTAAAAATAAAGCAACATAATCAAAATTACAACAAAATTACCACCCTTGAAGTTTGTTGTTGTTCTCCCACGACCTCACTAAACCGACATAAATTTCATCATATTATGACATTTTCCTAACAACCAGCCACCAAACAGTCTGTCCGTCCGAAAGACGGACTGAGAAGATGAAATTGCCCTAGCAACCAGCCACCCAATACGAGTAGTAGACGGACTGAGAATTCCTCTAAATCCATTCTGGAAAATAAATATTCAACGATCTAAATCCATCTCAAACATAAAGAGCAAACAGAAAAACCAATGCATAGCGATATCTAAAAAACCAATGCCTGGCGATACCTAATCGTTGCAAAATAAAACAAAATTTGAAAAATGTTTACATTCGTCTCCAAATTAGTCTATTTCAAAACTCGTGTTAGATACAAGACTATCTCCATCTCTAACATGAAGAGCAAACAAAAAAAACCAATGCCTGGCGATACTAATTCGTTACAAATAAAACAAAAAACTAGCAACCGCCACCCAATAGCCTGTCCGTCCGAAAGACGAACTGAGAATTCCTTTAAAAAAAATAAATGTAAGCAAATTATCCAACGATCTAAATTCATCCCATACATAAAGAGCAAACAGAAAAACCAATTCTCGACGTTACTTAATCGTTACAAATAAAACAAAATTATAACAGTGTTTACATTCGATCCCAAATTTTTTCTCTTTACAAACAGCCTTAGACAAATAAAGCAACATACACAAAAATTACAAAAAAAAATTCCTCATGAGCTATAAACACCGTATTGGCAACCAATATGCGATCCCTTTAGGATGAGGCGAGATCACAATATTTATGACAACAAAAAAACAACCCACTACGCAGGAAAGAATCAATAAACAAGTGTTAGATATAGGACTAACTCCATCTCACACAAAATAAAAAAAAATGTTTACGTTCGTCTCCAAAATTATTCTATTTTCAGACAGCCTTAGACAAATGAAGCAACATACACAAAACACACGGCAACCAATATGCGATCCCTTAGGATGGGGTGGGATCTCAATGCACATTAGGATGGGGGTGCGATCTAAATGTACACCTGATGGCTATAAAAATCTCAGATATACCATTTATTTACACCTATTGACATTAATGATCAATAAATCACACCTGCGGTGACATGCTGTCAAATTAACACCCCATTATTATTCAGTTAATATAGTCTACCTCTACTATTGTATTGTAAACACTTCATATTTTTATTTATAATATGTAATTGTTTCGATTTCATTTATGATATAATATTATAATCTCTGAAATATTTATAATATATATGTTAAATTTTTATAAAGATTTCTTTAAAAAAAATTGATTATGATTTTTATAAAACTTGACTAATAGTAAAGATCAGCAAAATCTTAGCTTTTACCATCATATGAATGGCTCAAATGGCAAACCGATTATATACATATATTATCAGTAGTAGCGGATTCTGACTTGAGAATACTATAGATATGAAAACTTGTTGAAATGTGAAACTGGACATATGTATTTTTATTTATACCTACATTTCAATTAGAAAGGATTGTTAATTAATTTCTATACGGCAATAATCACCTAGACCGTTGATAAAATATGCAGTCAAAGTCTATAGGGAAGTTAGCAATGTAAACAGTATAAATACATACAAAACTGTATTTTGAAATCGATGGATATGCACAAATGATGTCAACGGTTTTTATATTGATGTTTTCAAAATTTTAGGTAGGTTCCAGTTTCAAAAATATGGTGTCAAAAAACCGAAACGTCGAATAAACCGAGTTGAAAAAACTGACGATTCGAGTTATTCGAAAATGCAAAAAACCGAAAACCGAAAACCGATAGGCGGGTTTTAAAGAGAAACCGATTAACCGGTTAACCGGTGCGGTTTTTGATTACCCTAAGTGTAATGCTTATATAGTGGAAAATGCCCGTTATTGCAACGCCCCTTATAAGTTCGATTGCCGCACATACAAACACTTGAAATTTTGGGAAATGTAATGCTTTTATAGTGCCTACAGTCCCACATAAAATGGGCGAAGTTGCCGCGCCCCTTTTGGTGCATCCCATGCAAATGGACAATTTTGCACAAAAAGTTATCTGCTTATAACTTTGATTTCAGCCCATAGAAATACTTGAAATTTTGTACAGTGAAATGTGTTTATAGTTCCCATAGTATATAAAAAATGGGTGTTATTGCCACACCCCGTTTGGTACCTCCTAAACAACATTGCTAAAATAAAAAATATTAAAAATTAGTTTTTTGAATTTCCCTATTTTTTATTTATTTATACATCGATTTTAATGGAACAAACATTTTTTTCTATTTTTTATGGTTTTCTTCGCGACTGCAAAAAAGATGTTTTTGAAAAAAATCGATTTTTTTAATTGTCTTAACGACAGTTTCAGTTTTTACACGAAAGTGATGTTTCCAGCATTTTTAGCCCTCATAATGTTCTTTATTTTAAATGGTATCTCGACTTTAACGAGCTTTTACTTCAAAAAATATGGTTCAAATACTAAAGATAAATAACATGAAAATTGGAATTTTAGAACAAACATTTAAAAAAAAATTTATATGAAAATATATTTAAACAAATTTCGCGGCAGATTTGTTTTTAGTTTTTTTTTTTTTTTTTGTTAATTCCGATTTTCTGGGAAGATGTCTTTGGTATGTGTACCACACGAATTATAAGCTCAATAAAGCCGGGACTTCAATCAAAGGAAATTATGAGGTATACAAGAGTTGAAAATATAACTTTCACGAAGAAGCAGAAGTGTAGTACCTGTAGTTAAAACAATTAGAAAAAAATATTTTTCTTTCAAAATAATAGTTTTTTTTTGGAGGCACGAAAAAAAAACTTAAAAAATTGAAAAAAACTTATTTGTTTAAATTTTTGAATGCTAGCTTTTAACCAATAGCTAAATGTAGAATTTATAGCCCTTTAATTAGAAGTAAGGAAATTTCCAAAAAAAATGTGTTTTTATAATGTAATGCTTTTATAGTGCCTACAGTCCCACATAAAATGGGCGAAGTTGCCGCGCCCCTTTTGGTGCATCCCATGCAAATGGACAATTTTGCACAAAAAGTTATCTGCTTATAACTTTGATTTCAGCCCATAGAAATACTTGAAATTTTGTACAGTGAAATGTGTTTATAGTTCCCATAGTATATAAAAAATGGGTGTTATTGCCACACCCCGTTTGGTACCTCCTAAACAACATTGCTAAAATAAAAAATATTAAAAATTAGTTTTTTGAATTTCCCTATTTTTTATTTATTTATACATCGATTTTAATGGAACAAACATTTTTTTCTATTTTTTATGGTTTTCTTCGCGACTGCAAAAAAGATGTTTTTGAAAAAAATCGATTTTTTTAATTGTCTTAACGACAGTTTCAGTTTTTACACGAAAGTGATGTTTCCAGCATTTTTAGCCCTCATAATGTTCTTTATTTTAAATGGTATCTCGACTTTAACGAGCTTTTACTTCAAAAAATATGGTTCAAATACTAAAGATAAATAACATGAAAATTGGAATTTTAGAACAAACATTTAAAAAAAAATTTATATGAAAATATATTTAAACAAATTTCGCGGCAGATTTGTTTTTAGTTTTTTTTTTTTTTTTTGTTAATTCCGATTTTCTGGGAAGATGTCTTTGGTATGTGTACCACACGAATTATAAGCTCAATAAAGCCGGGACTTCAATCAAAGGAAATTATGAGGTATACAAGAGTTGAAAATATAACTTTCACGAAGAAGCAGAAGTGTAGTACCTGTAGTTAAAACAATTAGAAAAAAATATTTTTCTTTCAAAATAATAGTTTTTTTTTGGAGGCACGAAAAAAAAACTTAAAAAATTGAAAAAAACTTATTTGTTTAAATTTTTGAATGCTAGCTTTTAACCAATAGCTAAATGTAGAATTTATAGCCCTTTAATTAGAAGTAAGGAAATTTCCAAAAAAAATGTGTTTTTATACCTCCGCTATTGTGAATGAGGGTATGCTCGTATGTATATCAGTTACTGCGGGCCAAAAGTGTAACACACCCAAGAAGTGACCTAAGAGACCCCAACAATATTTGGCGAAACCCGTTTTGTGCCATTTTAAGTTATTTGAACAATATCCGTCCGTCTGTCTGTCTGATTTGTGCTCAGAATATATTTGTTTGTCAATAACCGATTGACTTTTAATTTGGTATGTGAAATTTTTATACTCTCCACCATAGGATGGGGGTATATTCATATTGTCACTCCGTTTGTAACACCTCTAAATATTGATCTGAGACCCCATAGTATACGAGTATGTATATATTCGTATAATTCTAAGACGATTTAGCTATGTCCGTCTATTGTAATCACTCTACAGTCCGTAATAATAGAGCTAGGTTAATTGAATTTGGTAGAAATATTTCTTATAGTTGCAGGTTGTTTGGGATTGCAAATGGGCCATATCGGTCAAAGTTTTGATATAGCTCCCCTATAGAGGCCGCTGCGAAAGATACCACAAGAATTCATCACAGTGAAAATTTAACAAATCGGTTCATATTTTGTTATAGTCACCCTATAGAGGTTGCTTCAAAATATACGTATTTAAGCCATAAATACCATATTTTCTAAGCATTTTAACTGAATCTTTGCGGTTTGTATTTAATTAATACAATAATTCATCGCAGTAAACATGTTTGAAATCAGTTCATATTTTGTTATAGTCCACCTATTGACGTCGCTCCTAAAAAGTCTTATTTAAGCCATAAACAGCACATTTTCTAAGAAATTTTGATGAAACTTTGCAGTTTATATTCTATTTTGCCAAGAATTAATAATTTATACAAATACAATTTTATTTTGTTGGAGTCTCCATGTAGATGTAGCTCACAAAAGAGCTATTTCAAGCCATAAATACCACATTTTTAGGTGAAGAGTTTGGCTAAGAATTGCAGCGTTCGTTTTTTTTCAATAATTTACTTAAACAAAAAGGGTCGTTTCAAGATTTGCTCCATATCCAAAGATGTTTCCAGTAATAGAATTGAACGCAATCCATGGTGACGGGGATTTAAGATTCGGCATGGCCAAACTTAACGCTTTTACTTGTTTATTCTTCTTTTTTAAAGAAGGTTTGTTTTGTGTTTTACAGAAAACAAAAACAACGATATCGAACTAAATAGTCAAAAACAATTTTTTTTTCAAAATTTTATGTGGATTTGAAATTTAAAAATCATAATTTTTTGGGTTTAACGAAATTTGCAATTGCTCTTGAACGGCTGAAACAATTGTTGGCGAAATACTACCACAGGTCTAGTAAAATGTCATACAAAAGGTTTTTTTATTCTAAAACATGCTAAGTCGATTTAGCATAAGGGAGATTGCATTTTTAATTTATAAATATTTCAAAATATATTCATCATGTCAATCAAGCCGTTAACTTTTTGTTCTTCACAAAACAGTACAGATCATTCGATTTGCATTATAAAGGAATTCCAGACAAATTTAAAAAAAAAATTATCAAACTACAATTTTGCATTGTGTAGAAATGGAGGTATCGATATTTCCAGAAGCAGAAGAAATATTTCCAAAATTGCCAGACCTACCATTCGAATTTTACAGGATGTAATTCGCCTTTTTATCCCCTCAACTTAGAGAGGAGGGTATACAGGGTGGCTGATATGTAATGCAACAAAGTAAAGGGCTATTTTTTTATTTATTTTTTTTAAATTTTATTGTTCAAAAGCAAAAAATGTCGGAAATAACATAAAATTTTAGAACAGTTTTGATTTGTTCGAATTGGCCACCTTTGGCACGAATTATGGTCTTCAAACGGCCGACAAAGCCATCACAAGCTGCACGAAAGTGGCTCTGCGGTATTTTGGACCATTTCCGGCGAAGCGCCGTCTTGAGATGATCGATACTTTGGTATCGATCATTGGCGCAAAAGTCCAAAAGTCCAACGGATTGAGATCCGGAGAGCTTGGTGGCCATTGTGCGGTAGAAATGAAGCGAGGAACCTCCTTTTTAAGCCATTCTTGGTTGACGCGTGCTGAGTGCGATGGTGCTGAGTCCTGTTGGAATGACCATTGTCTGCGGCCGAAATGATTGTCTGCCCAGGGCTTCAATACTGTCTTTAGGACATTTTCCCGATAATATTCGGCATTTATTTTGACCCCATGGTCGATGAATACGAGCGGGGAGCGACCATCGGCCGTTACGGCGGCCCACACCATTACCATCGGCGGCGCTTGAGTTCTGGTGACCAATCAAATGTGTAAATTTTCAGCTGACCTCTTTGGCAAGTAAACCCGATCATTTTGTTTGTTCACAAACTGCTCAATTTGGAATGGCTTCTCATCGGAGAAAACCAATTTCGGTAACTGGCCACTTTCGTGCAAGCGAATCAACTCCTTGGCTCTTTCCAGTCTAACTTTTTTTTGTGCATCGGTGAGCTCTTGCACTTTTTGGAACTTCAATGGCTTTAGTCCAAGCTCATTTTTTAATATGTGTTGTATCCGTTCTCGCGATATGTTCAGCTCACGAGCAATTTTTCTACCACTGCGGCGTGGATTTCGATCAAATCTGGCCTTCACTTTTCGGATCATTTCTGGTGTTGTTACCGTTCTTTTTTTTCGTCCACTTTTTGGACGCGATGCAACACTGCCAGTATCACGGTAACCAGCAATGGTACGAGAAACAAAAGATTTATTCACATTTAAATGCTGGAGGGCTCTAACGATAGCCCCACCCAAATATAAAGCAATCACACTATCACGCTTGAATTCCATCACGAATAACTTTTTTTCTGAATGCAATAGATCAAAATGCTTTTGTAAGCTTGTAAACAATAAAATGAACTGTCAGCTATCAGACTAGCGGTTTAGAAATGATAGCAACCTGAAATTGGTTGCAATCCATATCAGCCACCCTGTATATCATTTGCTACGAACCAAAAGTGTAACACATCGAAGGAGTGAGCTAAGACCCTAAGTATGTTCGGCTGATATCCGTTTTGGTTCATTTTAAGTCGAATGAGCAATGTCCGTCCGTCTGTCTGTCTGTCTGCTGTCTCCGGCTAAGTTCGAAGATGGGCCATATTGGTCCACTCCTTGTAGTACCTCCCCCACAAAGGGTTAACATTTGGTGAAATATTGATTATTTAATAACATTTATACTACTTATTTGAATCCTCTGAAATTCTACACATAGTATTATTTAATAAGTCACTATTACCTCGAGAAAAACGGCCGAAGTTGCCACCGCCGTTTTGGTACCTCCCACACAAATGCACAATTTTGAACCAAAAGTTAATAGCTTATAACTTTATTACCTTTTATAGTACCTAGGGTCCAGAGAAAAATGGGCGTTATCGGCACGCCCCTTTTGGTACCTCCCACACAACTGGACCATTCTGTACCAAAAGTTACCAGCTTATAACTTTAATACCAGTGCATATAAATACTTGAAATTATGTACAGCGTAATGTTTTTATAGTAACTAGAGTCCAGAGAAAAGCGTCCGTTATTGGTTCGCCCCTTTTTCGTACCTCCCACACAAATGAACCATTTTGTACTAAATATAGCGTGATCCATTTCGAGATTCCCTACTTTTTTAAAGAAAAAAAAACACAGAAAATTCAAATTGAATGGGGAATGTTTATTATCATTTGAAAGAACATTCTTTGGCATTAATTTTTGAAGATTATTTCTATCAAATGTTGGCCGCGGCTACGTCTCAGATGGTCCATCCGTTGAGTCCAATTTTCGATGACTCGTTCGAGCATGTCGACTGGTAACTGGCGAATGACACGCGTAAAGGTTGTTCAGGCGTAAGTCTTTCCACGATGAAATGCCAAACAATACTTAACAAAAATAACATGACAGCATGATACGACTCACACGTGATCTGTCAAAAAAAGGCTATTGAAAAAAGTATCTCTACTTGGATCACCCTATACGTATAAACAGCTTTTAAGTTTAATAGCAGTACATACTTTAAAGTTATTAAAAGCAATTTAAATTGATAATAATTTAAATTTTTTGGGACTTAAGGTGAGGGGATTCATAACGTCGGCTTAATGCTATTTTGGTCCATACGCCATTTTTGTGTTTTTTGAGTTAGGAGTTGATAATATGGGTTCCAAGCATGCTCTTTCAGAATCTGCAATCATTTTTTTCCTATCTCGCCTAGTTTTCGAGATATTGGTAGGGTAAATTTGTTTTACTCTGAATAACGGGAAATAATTTCAATATTTTTGTTCTATGTCTCAATTTTTCTATCGCCCTATATTTTTCACTCAGTATTTTACGTTCTTTCGATCACAATATGTAAATTAGTGTCCATCCATACCGACCCTTTTTGTGGTCCATGTAATACAAATACGAAAAAATAGTAAAATAAAAGTGGATATGGACCAAAATGCCAAGTACAAAGATTGTTATAACTTGCTTATTTTTGGATGTAATGGCATAGAAATGCATGAGAATCATACAAACACTGTTGGGAACCCCATGAAATAAAAAGTGTGTAACTCTTCAGTCCCGTTTTTACTCAAACAATAAATTGCGTTTTTCTCCGTTCATACAAAATGGCGTATGGAACAAAATAGCATTAAGCCGACGATAAGTCGGCTTAAACGACTGAACTTTCTTAACTGTTTTTAGAGAAAACGATATAGATCTAGATATTCTCTTGATTTTCCTTATCCCAATTTAACCGGGGCCAGATTCATAAGTTGGAACAAAAGTATTAGCAGATCCGATATGGATATCTTCATAGTTGAAAAGCGGAAAGTTTTGGCAAAAAAATATGTAGATTAGCTGTTTTATTGGCGTTGTTCTAGGTTAACTTTCTACCGCTTTATGTAAGCTATAGTGTTAGCAACATGCTTTATGTTGTATACAAATATTTGGTGTATAGTGTTCTCCTGCAGACTGCAATGAATTACTCGTATGTGTTACAAGATACAAGTCACATTCGTTTGTTGGGATTCATTCTCCAGTCAGTTAACAGAAAACTTTGGCGCATATTTTTCTTGTTCTGAACATTTCTTGGGGTAAAGTAAAAAAGTTTAATTTGAAAAATCTTAAATGATGGTTACAATTTTCAACTTTTATTTCGAGTGTATATGAACGAATGAAATAATGAACGGGGAAACGTTCACATTCAAGGCAAACAAACTTTTTCGTTTAACATTTTTATTTTGATTTTGCAGATTCTGACAAAGTTTTTTTTACCCGGTTTTCTTCTCCAGCCGCCCAGAAATCTTGTTATTTTCGGAGAACTGAAAGTAAGTTCTTAGTTTTTTTTAGTTACCAACGAATGCTGCTCTGTATATACGTATGTATACTACTGTCTGTGTTCATCCACTCGAGTATATTGTGGGGAGTCTCTAGTCTAATCTTTTAAGCCATGCTAAGGATTCCAAAGTTATTTTTCCCTATTTACTGCGACAAAATATGTTTTTTCTTTTTGTTTCAAAATAAAACTAAAAAAATGCTTTTGTGAGCATTTGACTAAAGCTTTAACATTGCGTGCGCCTTAGTGCGAATGTTCGTTTTCGTTTCGGCAGATCTTTTGTCTGACTCCTTTCCAGTTTAGTTGGGTCCTTAAAGTATTGTTGTTCTTTGCTAGCGCTGCTACTTCTCATGTCATGTGGGTGCCTTCTAGCGTTAGATGTTGATATTGTTTTTTTGTTGTTGATGCTGATGTTGTCTTCTGAGTGTCTACTCTATTTATTTGTCCCACTGACTGTCCGTGTGCCGGCTGCTGGGCACAGGGATGTCGATGGATGGATCGTCCTTGTTTTGCAAGTGCGTCTGACAATGTCCTCCTTTTCTGTATGACTTTGTCACTTGGTGAATTGTCTGTTTGTGACAGTTACAACATTGACCTGTCACACTGTCTGGCCGTGGAGTACTTTTGCGTGTTGTTTTTTGTTCGCTACACGGTGCGAGGGGTATAGAAAAAAAATGTTGAAAATTTGAATAAACAACTAATTTAAGTAATCATAAAAATATATTTTAATTGACAAACGTATGTATACAGGGTGGCTGATATGTAATGCAACAAAGTAAAGCGCTATATTTTTTTAATTTTTTTTTAAATTTTATTGTTCAAAAGCAAACAATTTCGGAAATAACAAAAAATTTTTGAAACAGTTTAGATTCGTTCGAATTGGCCACCTTTGGCACGAATTATGGCATTCAAACGGCCGACAAAGCCATCACACGCTGCACGAAAGTGGCTCTGCCCATTCCCGGCGAAGCACCGACTTGAGATGATCGATACTTTGGTATTTTTTAGTGCGAACCTTACTCTCTAAAATGCCCCAGGCGCAAAAGTCCAACGGATTGAGATCCGGAGATCTTGGTGGCCATTGTGCGGTAGAAATGAAGCGAGGAACCCCCTTTTTAAGCCATACTTGGTTGACGCGTGCTGAGTGCGATGGTGCTGAGTCCTGTTGGAATGCCCATGGTCTGCGGCCGAAATGTTTGTCTGCCCAGGGCTTCAATACTGTCTTTAGGACATTTTCTCGATAATATTCGGCATTTATTTTGACCCCATGGTCGATGAATACGAGCGGAGAGCGACCATCGGCCGTTACAGCGGCCTACACCATTACCATCGGCGGCGCTTGACTTCTGGTGGCCAATCTCAAGTGGTGGCCAAATCTGGTGGCCAAAAAAGCTAAAGAAACCTTTCTGTACTACATCAAATAGAAAAAAGTGCAAAATATTGAAAAACACTTTCTGTACATTTGAAAGTCTCTTAGCAGCTAAGAATCTAGATATGATATGAAGATATCAGTATAATTCCAGGAGTTGTGCAAGTAGCTATTCAAAGCCTATATTGAGGTCACCAAACATAAAGTTTACCGATCGACTCAGAATCACTAGCTGAGTTGATTTAACCATGTCTGCCCGTCCATCTCTCTGTTACATCCAGAAAATAAAAATAGAAAATTTCGTGGAAAATTTAAAATAAATATTTTTTAGAAGAAATATTCTTGAAATTGCAAAAATTTTTTTATTCTATAAACACACAATTTCAGCGATATGATATAAGATTTCGATTCGATAAGATACAAGTATAAGATTTCGAGTTTCCATAATAAAGCAAGTTTAGGGAAATAAAAGTAATATCGACGAAATATATTTCATAAAAATCCAATTTCAGCGAAATTTACATACAATAAATAATTTTCTATAATAAGAATTTTCGGCGAAAAGTTCTAATAATAAAAATTCAATATCGAAGAAATTCTCTACAACTGTAATTTTGAAAAAAAGATCTAGAAAACGTAATTTTGATGTAAATTAATATAATAATAGTATAATTTAAGATAAGTCTTTGGCAAAATTTTCTAGAAAAATTACATTTTGTAAATATTTCTATAAAAATTCAAATAAAAATGTTTTCAAATTTCGTCAATATTTCATGTTTTTCTCTAACATTTCACTTTTTTCGCCAAAATATCTTTTTTGATAAAAAAATATTCATTTTATTTAATAAAAAATTTCGTAGAAATTTATTTAAACAAAATTTAGTCCGAATTAATTTTTTTCTTATAAAATTAAAAGAAAACATGTAAGAAAGTTTCAGTCGGGTAAGCCGACTAAGGTATACCCTCACTTTGTGAGTAATGTAATATGGAATAATAATCGATTTATTCAGTCGCTGAATAGTAGATTATTTAAATACATTGCACTGCGGCGAATTATAAGCGTTTATTTGCATTGGTATATTAACGTTATGAGATATTAAATTTTGGTATGATTTGGCCCTTTTGTGTGGGAGATACAAAAAGGGGCGTGGCAATAGCGTCCATTTTTCACAGTGCAAAATACACTTTAAAAGCATTACACTGTACAAAATTTAAAGTATTTTTATACACTGGTATTAATGTTATAAGCTGTTAACTTTTGGTGCAAAATGGTGCATTTGTGTGGGAGGTACCAAAAGGGGTGTAGAAACTTGGCCCATTTTTCTCGAGTTGATAGCGACTAATAAACTAATGTTATTTATGGAATTTCAGAAGATTCGAATAAGTAGTATAGCAGTTATTAAAGATTCAATATTTCACAACATTTTAACACTTTGTGGGGGAGGTACTAGAAGGAGTGGACCAATATGGCCCATCTTCGAACTTTGCCGGAGATAGAAAAAAATATTACAACGTACCAAATTTGAAGTCAGTCGGTTACTCCTTTCGAGAGTTATCGTGCGCACCAGCCAGCAGACAGACAGACAGACAGACGGACGGGCATTGCTCATTCGACTTAAAATGACCCAAAACGAATATCCGCCGAACATACTTAGGGTCTTAGATCACTCCTTCGATGTGTTACACTTTTTTTGTAGCAAATGATATATACCCTCGTCACACTAAAGTGAGGGTATAAAAATACCCTCGACCATGGATTGCGTTAAAATGTATTACTCGAAAAATCTTTAGATATGGAGCAAATCTTCAAAACCATCCTTTGACAAAAATGAAAGCCGCAATTTTTAGACAAACTTTAGGCCCCAAATTCTTTAGCCAAACTCTTCATCTGAAAAATGTGGTTTTTATGGCTTACGGGGACTACAACAAAATATAAACCGACTAAATTTTTTGAGATGAATTCTTGCCAAAATAGAATACAAAATGCAAAGTTTCAGCTAAATTGCTTAGAAAATGTGGTGTTTATGGCTTAAACAAGCGTTTTTGGGAGCGACATCTATAGGTGAATTACAACAAAATATGAACTGATTTAAAAAATATTTATTGTGATGAATTCTTGTCGAAATAAAACACAAACTGCAAAGATTCGCTTAAATGTTTAGAAAATGTGGTATTTATGATTTTAATAAGCCTATTTTGGAGCGACCTCTATAGGGTGACTATAACAAAATATTAGCCGATTTGCAAAACTTTTACTGTAATGAATTCTAGTCAAAATATAACACAAACTGCAAGTTTCAGCAAAATTGCTTTAAAAATGTGGAATCTATGGCTCAAAACCCGTATTTTGGAGCGACCTATATAGGGGAGCTATATCAAAACATTGACCGATATGGCCTATTTGCAATCCCAAACGACCTGCAACTATAAGAAGTATTTCTACCAAAGTTGATCAATCTAGCTCTACATATTATTAGGGACTGTAGCATGATTTCAACAGACAGACAGACGGACATGGCTAAATCGTGTTAGAATTTGACGACGATCATGATATCTATAATTTATGGGGTAGCAGATCAATATTTCAAGGTATTCCAAACGGAATGCTAAAGTTAGTATACCCCCATCCTATGGTGGAGGGTATAAAATCAAATTGGAGAATAAATATATTTGAAAAAAAATTGCAAAACATTAAACGATTTAGACCAATAGTTTTATGAAAATGCAATTTCCACGAATTTTTTTCTATAAAGATTAATTTTCAAATTTTGTATAAAACCACAATCTCGACAAAGTTGTCTATGAAAATTTAATTTCGATGAATTATTCTGTAAACATACAATTTCAGAGAAATTTTCGAGAACATATACGATTTCGGCGTAATTCCATAATAATGTAATTTTAAAGAATTTTTCGATAACAAAATAATATCGACCATTTTTTTTATGGATTTCGCCGCAATTTCAAAATAATGTAAATTTAAAGAAATTTTTCGGTAAAAAATTTAATATCGACGAAAAAAAATAAAATTTCAATTTCGGCGAAATTTACAATAAACAATTGTCTATGATAAGGCAATTTAGACGAAAAACTGTAAAAATAAAAATTCAATTTTGAAGAAATTTTCCACAAAACGTAATATTGAAAAGAATATCTGGAAACAGTATTTCTATGTAATTTTCAGTAATGACTCAAATAAAAAAATCTTGAAATTTAAAAAAATTAAGAATTTTACGTTTTAGACGATTTTTTCTATGAAAATGAAATTGCTTGCAGATTTTTAAAAAAATGTATGTAAAGAAATTTTCTAATATAAAAAAATCTTGAAATTTAAAAAAAAAAATAAGAATTTTACCTTTTAGACGATTTTTCTATGAAAATGATATTGCTTCTAGATTTTTTGTATAAAACTGCAATCTCCACAAAACTTTCTATGAAAATTAAATTTAGACGAAATATTGTGTAAACAAACGAATTTCAGCGAAATTTTCTGTAAAAAATCCAAAAGTTTTTCTTATATTCGACATATAACATTTCGACGTAATTCCATAATAATGTAATTTTAACAAAATTTCCGATAATAATGCAATATCGACGAAATATAATCAAATCGAATTTCGGCGAAATTTACAATAAACAATTTTTCATGATAAGGCAATTTCGATGACACTTTCTAAAAAGGAAAATTCGAAAAAAAAGATTGAAAAATATTTTTAAAAACCTCGTTGTTATTTTCCATAAAAATCTAGTTTTAAATTAATATTTTAAAAAATAAATCTTTGACAAAATATTCTTGAAATATTACATTTTGCAAAATCTTCTATAAATATTGATCTGAGGCAAATCTTTCTATGAAAATACAAATTCGACGACATTTCCTACAAAAATACAATGATATTTTAACAAATGTAATTCGAATTAAATATTCGACACAATGTTAAACTGACTAAATTTTCTATGCAACTGCAAGCCGATAAAAATTTTATAAAAATTAAATTTCGAAGAAAATTTCTATAAAACTGCTATTTCGACAAAATTTTCTGGAAATTTAAATTTCGATGTGCAATTTTAAAGAAAAGTGTTGACGAAATTTTTTATAAAACTGCAATTATGACGACATTTTTCTATGAAAATGTAATTTCGATGAAAAATTCTGTATAAATTCAATTACAGCGACATGTTCTTTTTGAAATTTTTACATAATTTTTATACAAATATTAAATTTCGATGTAATTTTCCATAAAAATATAATTTAAACGAAACATTTTGAAAAATTACTTTTTGAAAAAATTCTAGAAACATTAAATTTAGATGCATTATTCTTAGAAAATGAAATATCGATTATATACATTAGGTCTGGTCGATTTAAAAATCGCCCATTGCTCAGTGAAAATCGTATTCTAGTGATCAAAATAAGAAACTTTGCCGAAGGAACCATACCTCTAAAACGAATTCTGATGTCCCGGAAAAAATCCCACTTTGACCCATTTAGAGTGCTCCAATCGAGTCCAAATGTATGGAACCCCCAGGGGGTTCCAGGGTGTGTGCCACTGGCATGGGTGTGTCGGGCCTCCAAAGTTAGTTTGGGTCGCTCATACATTTGGACTCGATTGGAGCACTCTAAATGGGTCAAAGTGGGATTTTTCAAAATTTGCCCCTACCCAAAAGTTCGACCCAAATTCCGGGACATCAGAATTCGTTTTAGAGGTATGGTTTCTTCGGCAAGGTTTCTTATTTTGATCCCTAGAATACGATTTTCACTAAGCAATGACGACTTTTTTTGCCTCCCCACAAATCGACCCGGCCTAATATATATATAATGCAAGATTTCACTAAAATGTAACTTCCGCGAAATTTTATAAAAAAAATTAAGCCACTTCATGGAAACATAATTTTCAAAACTTTCTACTTAAACTTGAAAATATTTTTTCTAATTCTGTTCTGAAAGGATTGTGTATGGTATCATATAGGTGTCTCCGAACAACTTTAGCCCTTCCTTACAGTTTTTCTAATACTTTCATACCTCTATGTATTCACAACATTTAACTTTTTTCCTTAACGTTTCACTTTATTCGCCAATATATTTTTTTAATAAAAATCCGTCGAATTTTCATTTTTTTTCGAAAATTCTGTTGACATTTCATATTTTCATGAAAATTTTTATTTAAAAAACTGAAGTCCCATTGTTTTTTTAATAAAATATAAAAAAATAAGCTTTAGACGAAGTTCTCTTGAAAAATTAAAGTTCGACTTTTAGACGAATATTTCTATGAATATGCAATATTTAAAAATAATTGTATAAAGATTAAATTACCAAGAAATTTATTTTAAAAATCCAATTTTGGCGAAATTTAAAATAAAAAATTTTATGTGATAAGGCTATTTCGACGAAAAATTCTAAAAATTGTCTACAAAAAGTGATATTGAAAAGAAAATCCAGAAAACGTATTTCTGTGCAATTTTTCATAATAATCGAATTTTAACGAAACTACTTGAAAAATAAATTTTTTCTTCAAAATTTTCTAGAAAAATTACATTTTGCAAAAGTTTTTAGAAATATTTGTCCTAGACAATATAAAATGATAAAAGAAAATGCAATTTCGACGACCACAATCACATTTTCGACATCAATGTCGATAAAATTTTTATAAAAATGCAATTTCGATGAAAATTTTTACAAAACTGGTATTTCGACAAAATTTTCTAGAAAATTTAAATTTCGATGTACAATTTTAAAGTAATTAAAAATTGTGACGAAATTTTGTATAAAACTACAATTATGACATTTTTCTATAAAGATACATTTTCGACGAAATATTATGTATAAATGTATTATGTATTATGTATAGACTTGACAACTGATGCCTTACATTCCATCTGTACTATAGACGACCACTGATGCCTCCTTTTATAATGGAGTCTACCAATGACATCTTCTATGCTAGAGTTACATTCTGAGGTCCTCCTATTATATAGTAGAGTCGGAACACTGAAATCGTCCTCTACAGGGTGGCTGATATGTAATGCAACAAAGTAAAGCGCTATATTTTTTTAATTTTTTTTTTAAATTTTATTGTTCAAAAGCAAAAAATGTCGGAAATAACAATAAAATCTTCGAAACAGTTTAGATTTGTTCGAATTGGCCACCTTTGGCACGAATTATGGCCTTCAAACGGCCGACAAAGCCATCACACGCTGCACGAAAGTGGCTCTGCGGTATTTTGGCCCATTCCCGGCGAAGCGCCGTCTTGAGATGATCGATACTTTGGTATTTTTTAGTGCGAACCTTACTCTCTAAAATGCCCCAGGCGCAAAAGTCCAACCGATTGAGATCCGGAGAGCTTGGTGGCCATTGTGCGGTAGAAATGAAGCGAGGAACCTCCTTTTTAAGCCATTCTTGGTTGACGCGTGCTGAGTCCTGTTGGAATGTCCATTGTCTGCGGCCGAAATGTTTGTCTGCCCAGGGCTTCAATACTGTCTTTAGGACATTTTCCCGATTTTTGATCCCATGGTCGATGAATACGAGCGGGGAGCGACCATCGGCTGTTACGGCGGCCCACACCATTACCATCGGCGGCGCTTGAGTTCTGGTGGCCAATCGAAGGTGTAAGTTTTCAGCTGACCTCTTTGGCAAGTAAACCCGATCATTTTGTTTGTTCACAAACTGCTCAATTTTAGGAATGGCTTCTCATCGGAGAAAACCAAATTCGGTAACTGGCCACTTTCGTGCAAGCGAAGCAACTCCTTGGCTCTTTCCAGTCTAACTTTTTGTTGTGCATCGGTGAGCTCTTGCACTTTTTGGAACTTCAATGGCTTTAGTCCAAGCTCATTTTTTAATATGTGTTGTATCCGTTCTCGCGATATGTTCAGCTCACGAGCAATTTTTCTACCACTGGGGCGTGGATTTCGATCAAATCACTTTCACTTTTCGGATCATTTCTGGTGTCGTTGCCGTTTTTTTCGTCCACTTTTTGGACGCGATGCAACACTGCCAGTATCACGGTAACGAGCAATGGTACGAAAAACGAAAGATTTATTCACATTTAAATGCTGGAGGGCTCTAACGATAGCCACTTGTGTTTTTCCACCCAAATATAAAGCAATCACACTATCACGCTTGAATTCCATCACGAATAACTTTTTTTCTGAATGCAATAGATCAAAATGCTTTTGTAAGTTTGTAAACAATAAAATGAACTGTCACTGAAATAAATCTGTCAGCTATCAGACTAGCGGTTTAGAAGTGATAGCAACCTGAATTTGGTTGCCATACATATCAGCCACCCTGTATATTGAGGCCTTCAATTGAGACTTTCTTCTTTACTATAAGTGTTCAATATGTATCTATGCTAACATACACGAATACCTTCCTCCAAACTATAGTCGACAACAGAGATTTTCCACCCTACTGTTGTCAGAGTTATTTCTGCGTCCTCTATCCCAAATCTATCCTTGAAAGAAGAAAAGGGCAAAATTTGGGATTTAAATTTAAGATTCATTTACATACGCTGCGGAAAGTAATGTCAGGATTTTACTCTACATTATTATATTCAATAAAATCCGTTATGTCTCATCTATGATGGTTTTAGCAGCAGATAATAATTCAAGATCTTGCGTGACAACATTAGTATATTTTTGATGTTGATGGAAATGTAAAAAAAGTGTCGGTTGCAATTATTTTCAAAATTTCGAAAAGCTTTCTTTTTTATTGGTAGACACATTTGTTACCTCAGCTAAGCAAACCCGTAATAACGTCAAATAGACACAATAGACCCGTCAAGACAGTACACAACAGTCCTGCCTCCATACACAGGTAGTAAATGGTACTGTTTCTGTTTGTGATTTTACGACTTTAACGATGAGCACTGCAGCCACTGCAGCATAGTTGCCTAAAATTCATTTTTCCTTTTTTACGCCATGGTCGCATGTTGAACACGACACCAATGACGAGGAAGCAGAGACACATCCTGCTGCAATTGCCTTGGCCCATGGGGTGTAGCATGGATGTCATGCAACTATGTATACAACCATGGAATACACTGGTTGAATGCGGACATAGTCTTACATTTCATGCTGAAAATAAGACGTTGTCTGGTCATAAAATATTTCCGTTATTGTGTGCCACTATGGCTTTTTTCCCAAGCCTCCGCTGCAGTTCTTGAAACTGTCTACGTTTTCCACATTTGTCAAGCGAAGAGAACACAGGTGTAGTTTCTTCTTAATTGCATCAACTAAAGGTTGTTATTTGGAATGTGTAGCGCTATGATGTTGTGGAAGGCAGTGTGGCTTTTCGATTTAATAGGTTTTGTTAATATGATAGAAAAACTATGAGGAACAAATATGTCAGTGGCAAGAGGAGGTGAGGAAGTAAAGAACATGTAAAAGGCATCGGAATGATTGAAGTTTTGTTAACATAGATATTGCTTTAAAATTCATTGATTTGTGTAGAATAAATAGATGTTCGTGCATTACTGGTTCATTAAATGGCGCCAAATGCCTAGAGTCAAGCACTGTTGGTTTATACATACTAGAATCGACAACTGAGATTTGTATATACTAGCGTCGAAAATTGAGATTTTTATCTATCTCAATTTTCGAGATAGTCTTCCTCTATACTAGAGTCGACCACTGAGGTCTTCCTCTATACTAGAGTCGACCACTGTGGTCTTCCTCTATACTAGAGTCGACCACTGTGGTCTTCCTCTATACTAGAGTCGACCACTGTGGTCTTCCTCTATACTAGAGTCGACCACTGTGGTCTTCCTCTATACTAGAGTCGACCACTGTGGTCTTCCTCTATACTAGAGTCGACCACTGTGGTCTTCCTCTATACTAGAGTCGACCACTGTGGTCTTCCTCTATACTAGAGTCGACCACTGTGGTCTTCCTCTATACTAGAGTCGACCACTGTGGTCTTCCTCTATACTAGAGTCGACCACTGTGGTCTTCCTCTATACTAGAGTCGACCACTGTGGTCTTCCTCTATACTAGAGTCGACCACTGTGGTCTTCCTCTATACTAGAGTCGACCACTGTGGTCTTCCTCTATACTAGAGTCGACCACTGTGGTCTTCCTCTATACTAGAGTCGACCACTGTGGTCTTCCTCTATACTAGAGTCGACCACTGTGGTCTTCCTCTATACTAGAGTCGACCACTGTGGTCTTCCTCTATACTAGAGTCGACCACTGTGGTCTTCCTCTATACTAGAGTCGACCACTGTGGTCTTCCTCTATACTAGAGTCGACCACTGTGGTCTTCCTCTATACTAGAGTCGACCACTGTGGTCTTCCTCTATACTAGAGTCGACCACTGTGGTCTTCCTCTATACTAGAGTCGACCACTGTGGTCTTCCTCTATACTAGAGTCGACCACTGTGGTCTTCCTCTATACTAGAGTCGACCACTGTGGTCTTCCTCTATACTAGAGTCGACCACTGTGGTCTTCCTCTATACTAGAGTCGACCACTGTGGTCTTCCTCTATACTAGAGTCGACCACTGTGGTCTTCCTCTATACTAGAGTCGACCACTGTGGTTTTCCTCTATACTAGAGTCGACCACTGTGGTTTTCCTCTATACTAGAGTCGACCACTGTGGTCTTCCTCTATACTAAACTCGACCACTGTGGTCTTCCTCTATACTAGAGTCGACCACTGTGGTCTTCCTCTATACTAGAGTCGACCACTGTGGTCTTCCTCTACACTAGAGTCGACCACTGTGATCTTCCTCTATACTAGAGTCGACCACTGTGGTCTTCCTCTATACTAGAGTCGGTCACAGTGGCCTTCCTCTATACCACTGTCGACCACTGTGGCATTTCTCTATACAAGAGTCGACCACTGTGCCCTTCCTCTATACAAGAGTCGACCACTGTGCCCTTCCTCTATACTAGAGTCGACCACTGTGGTCTTCCTCTCTACTAGAGTCGACCACTGTGGTCTTCCTCTCTACTAGAGTCGACCACTGTGGTCTTCCTCTATACTAGAGTCGACCACTGTGGTCTTCCTCTATACTAGAGTCGACAACTGTGGTCTTCCTCTACACTAAAGTCGACCACTGTGGTCTTCCTCACTTGCTCACTGAGTTCTTCCTCTATTCTAGAGTTGCTCACTGAGTTATTCCTCTATGCAAGAGTCGACCACTTAGGCCTTCTTCAAAGTTCGACCTATGAGAACTTCCTCACCTTCTTCAATGTATTACAATTCCACTAACGTTACTGTATATGTGATAAAATACGGTATCTCCAGGTCTATTTGAACCGGTTTTTTATATATTGCATGGAATGTGGCATATATCGTTTTCCCGCGATTTTATGGTTACAATACTGCGACATCGGCGACGATAACAAAACGTTTTGGATTCTTTTTCCTCTTTTTTTTGCTCAAATATTTACACTGACATTGAAGACAAAATGGCTGAGTGTCATTGTGAAAGTGGGTATCAGAAAATTCCAAAGTTGGTGGGTTCATGAGATGGAGTCACTTCTGTTGTTGTGGTTGGCATGGAATACATTTCATTATGGTTCATTTGGGGAAATTGCATCTTTGTTCAGCCAGATGAAGCCACGTAGATTGAGACGGTGTGGCGGCTGTATGGCTCTATGGCCTCCCGAATGCTGCAGCTGCATGGCAGGGTATTTTGGATAATTTATTTACTCACACCAATAGTCATATAGATACTCGTACAAACAAACTCACACTCACTCGCTCTCTCATAGACTTGCCGCACTTGAATGTACTTCCGTTTTATTATAATTTTTGTATTTACTTACTTATATACACGACTCCCCTTCCCACCCATAAAAGTAAATTTTATGACGATATGAATAGTTCCTGTTATTCCTGTGTGGTAATGTTTGTGCCCCTTTGCCGGTTATACCATTTATTGTTATTTTTGTCTGAGTAAGAACTCTGGAGGTAAGTGGAGGATTCATATGGAGTGTCTGTCCGGGAGTATGTGTACTTCTGTTTGGGACTCACCGTGTCTAGACATATGATGGTGAATAATTACAGA